>BSYR01000048.1:10940000-12393750 GCA_030270665.1 Hibiscus trionum | reverse complement strand
ACTACAACTTTCTTACGCATTTTCTGCAACAACCGTTGATCATGATTCTCTGTCTAAATTTAAAAAGACGAATCGTCTAAAATATCGACAATCACCGTTATCTCACTTTTTTCATCAACATAACTAAATACAATCGAAACAAAAACTATTTGATTATGTTGTTTGACTATCTTATTTAATTTATGGTTCAAATATGTCAAAGAATTCTATTATATTTTAAAATTTAGTTTATATACTTGATCTTTTTACGAAATTGAGTTGTAATATTATTGTTTAAAACTTTTGTTCTCTCTCTTAATTCTTGTTCAATTTTTCTATTAACCCAATAGCTAGAAGAAGAAAAAAGAAGCAAAGTAACCTTTTTAATCTCATGTCTTGTAATTTTCTTTTTATCAATTTGACCATTAAAAATTAAAAATGTAAATGTAGATTATTGAGAAATCATATTATTCTATTAATGATGACTTTTCTATATATTTTAAAGATTACAAGTCAAATTAATAAAAAACTATAAACGTATAAGGAAAGTCAGCATTTTACATTTTTTTCTGTACCAAATCGTCAATTAACGGTAAAATTAAAAATTAGAGGACGGACCGTAAATTCCAAATAAAATATAACAGAGAAATCAACTTCAAAAAATAAAGTATAAAGAGTAAATTTTAAATTTTAAAATTGTAAAAAATCTCGTAATATATTTAAACCTTAATTAACTGATATTTGAATTATTTTTATTAAAATGTTATTTTTTCAAACAAAATGATTCTTTTTACTTTTTATTTTCATGACCTATTTTGTTGAAATGGTATCAATTAAATAAAAAGGAAAATACTTTGATACACAAGGTTGTGTAAATTTTAGTTTAAAGATTTTATGATCTATTTACACAAGCCTTTTAATTTTAGGGTTTAAATATTTAGATTTTGGTTTAGGGTTTAGGAGTTTAGGTTGTATGATGTAGAATTTAAGGTTTATGGTTAGAATTTATAGTTTAGGGTTTGGGGTTTAAGGTTTAGGTTTCAAGGTGTTAGGGCTAAAGATATAAATTCTAGATTTTATAGCTTAAATATGAAAGGTTGTATAAATTTTTTTACACAACTTATGTATTAAAATGTAACCCAAATAAAAATAGTTAAACTGATTTTTAAAAAGAGTAACCCTCCTACAATAGTCTATGTTCATTAATATTTTCCATAGTAGGCTAATTAGCATTCACCTAATGCTTTGACAATATTATCAGTTTCATTTTGTTTTCTTTTAACAAATTGCTATGGTTACTAGGGATGTAAAAAGCTGACCCGACCTGAAAACTCGACTGAAACCTGCTCGAGTCAGAACCTGATTTGACCTGAAAATTTAATGACCCGAACCCGATCTGTAACCGACTGTTGTTTACCCGAACCTGAATTCGACCTGTTACTGTAGTGACCGAACCCGACCTGTGTCCGACTGAAAACGACCCGAACCCGAATTGGACCTGTTACTGTGGACCTGAAACCCGACCTGCGCCCGACTGAAACGAACCCGAATCCGAAGCCGACCTGGCAGATAACCGATTTTACCCGACTGAATTGACCCGAGATCCGATATTACCCGACCTGTTTTGAACCCGACCTGTTTTGGACCCGACCTGTTTTGAACCCGACCTGTTTTGGACCCGACCTGTTTTAAACCCGACCTGTTAATTGACCCGACCTGCTTTGAACCCGACCTATTTTTAACCTGAACTGATATTGATCTGACTTGATATTTACCTGATATATACTTGAAGAAGTCTAAGATTTGATAAATTTAAAGTGTTGATAAATGTAAAGTATTAATTTATTAAATTAATTTAATACTAACTCGTTTAATATAAATTATTTGTGAAGTTTAATAAAAATTAACATACTTAAATTTAAATTATTAAAAATATTCAAAATTTAAAAGTTTTATTAAATTAATAAGTTGTGATGGATGAATTTAAAACAAATTATTAAAAATTTAAATCAATTTATTAATTTTGATCATTAAATTAAAAAAATTATTAAAAAATTTAATTATAACTATTAAAATAATAAAAAAAATATTTTTTAGTTTAGGGGAAGTTTTTTTTGAATTAATGGGGGGAAAGTTTTTTTTTTATTGATAGGAAATTATGGGGGTTTTGGCACCATATCAAACAAAAATAAATGGGGGGGGGGAATTTTGCCGCCAGATCAAAGTGTTGGGGGGGGGGATTTGCCGCCAATATGAAACAAAATTGAGTGGGGAAAGTGGGATTTTTTTTATTTAGGGGTTAATTATCCTTTAGGTCCTTCCTTAATTAGATGGTTAGAGTTTAGGTTTTTAGGTTTTAGTTTATTTTTTTAGTCTTAACTTTTGGTTTAGTTTCTTTAAATTTTATTTGATTAGGCCATGCTTCATAAATTAATTAATTATTAAGCTTTTTGGTTTGCTTTAAATTTGATTTGGTCCTCGTATAAAGATTTGGTAAGTAATTAGGTTTAATAATTTTATTCATTTGTGATTTGGGCTCTAATTAATAATTTAGTTTTAATTTATTTTTAGATTTGTCCTTTTACGTTTCAATTTATTTTGTTTGTTGGATTTATGGGTTTATGTTTAGGGTTTAAGGGTAAGTGTGTCAAGTTGATTGTTTGGGTCTATGAGATTAGTTTAGGGATTATGTGATTAGGCTTGCACTCTAATTATTAGTGAATAGTGTCTGTAAGATTTAGATATTCATGTTTGGGGTTTAGGGGTAAATGTGTCAGCTTAATTATTTGAGGTTATGAGATTAGTTTAAGGATTAGGGGATTTGTAACCCCCTCGTCCCGGTCTGGTCGGATAACCGGTTCGAGTGGGCCACACGGAGAAAACCGAAGCGAAACCCGTTAAGGTTCCCCCTCGGTTAGCAACCCTATATTTTTTTTTCATTAATTAATCTTGTCTAAATGCCTTATTAAGCCCTAGGTGAAACACGACAGCGGAAACACAAACACCGTAGCAACGGCCAACCAAAACAGCACATTAAAACAACACATTTTCCTTTTTTAACTAGGACGTATCGATACGCCTTCAGAGGGTATCGATACGCCTTGACCAAGGTCAACACCCTATGGTCAACATAAGAAGACCGTATCGATACAGCCCTTGAGCGTATCGATACGCCCTTTTCGGTTAACACCACTTGGTCAACTAGGTTGAACCGTATCGATACGCTTGGACACCGTATCGATACGCCATACACTCCACAACTCCACAGGATTACAGAAAGTTGGGACCGTATCGATACACCCCACGTATCGATACGCCCAGCCAAACTTGTGTTCTCTGAGCAAGGTCGTATCGATACGGCCCTTAGGCGTATCGATACGCCCTGCACTGTAAAACCACAAATGTTAGCTAAACGACTTCAAACACGACTCTAGATGCAATTTTCGACTCACCTAAGCATATACAAGCATGTAAGCACACATAATTAAGTCAAGGGAGTCAATCAAACATAGACTAAAGCACTCATACATAGCATTCTAGTTAAAGAGCAATTCATGCAATATTGGCATGCATAAGAACATAAAGGACCTTAAAAGGGACAAGACATCATGAAAGGCTTGCACACATACACAGGGCAACCTAAACATTCTAAAACATACCATCACACATCAAAGCATTCAACATAGCAACGCATCCATACAAGAGCAAGATATTAAGGAGTCTAAACATGCTCCTAGCAACCAACATCAACCACAAAGCATTACACATCCCATTGCTTAAACTATTACACGTTTAACATTGAAATCCATACTTGATGAAATCAAGCCAAAACCACACTTGGAGGCCCTCCGCTTGCCCGAGCAACCCACGAACTAAGGATCTGCAATGTTGAACAAAGAGAGCGTAAGCAATGATGCTTAGTGAGGGTAAGCTCTAAAAACAAACCTCAACATTGCAGGGTTCGAGCACGATCTAGCCAAGGTAACCACAATCATACCAAGGGTCCACAAGATAAAATGCATGAACAACATATCACATATATGCCATAACCATGAGCTCAACACTACCATACATGTAATCACATTTAAACATTCAATCAGCTCATATATCTCAACACATTGATACACATATCAATCAACATTGGCACCTAGTTAAGACTCAAATACACAGATAACCGTTGGACTCACATCCAACAACACAACCATTACCTGACGGTGGGATTACACTCATCACCGGTCTCGCGGAGGGGATTCCACTCATCCTCACGCCCCGTCGATGGGATTCCACTCATCACCGACAATATTTAAATACCATTTCCGGGCGTACCCGTACTCCTCCTTGGTGACTCAACGCCACCAAGGCCACGCGCGACTTTTGACTCATGTGTACACACTAACATCCTAATGATCGATCATTTGTATTTAAGTTTACTAGTGCCAATATTTTACTCGTTCCACATTACTCATTTCAATCATTTCCGTGCTTAGCACGTACTCACCATGAATACAATCATGAACCAACACTATGCATGCATTAAGCAATACCAATCATGCCTCATCTCACATGCATAATACAATGTATATAAGCATTCATATCACAACACATACGAGGCACATACATTCATACATTTAAGTTCATCCAAGGGCTCTAGATCAAGCTTAGGATTAGGCTACCACCCTAATCCTAACTCTAGGTGGGTCTACCAAGCCCAACCTAGTCCATATACTCGAACCAACCAATTTAAAACCATTTAAACGATTAACCACTCACCTAAGCTTCCAAGCTCAAAGACCAAGCAAGCGACTCTTCTTCAATTTCCCGGATTCTCTTCCGATGCTTCACCGACGCCCAAATTCGATTCTAATCAATCTCAAACACAAACAAAACATTCATAATCAATATCTCATCAACGGAAACAACCCGGATCAACACTTCAAGCACTCAATACCCAAAACAAGTCCCAAAACAGAATTTCCGAGCTGCCCTTAAAGCCCACCAATATCTTCCAATTCAAGCATCTAAATAACCATCAAACACACCCAAAGCAGCCCTCATATATAACACTAACATCAGCCCTCGAGAACCAACATTAAACAGCCCCAAAATACACTTTAAAACCTCCCAAAAACCCCTTTAAAGCCAAATTCCGAAAATTGATTAAAACCATTTGAAATTCACATATGATATACCCTTTGGCTTCTATATACCATAACTAAGCATAACAAATCAAAATACTTCATTTCTCAACATAAAAATCTCATTTTTAATTCAAAACATTCAAAACCTCCATTTCTAAAAACTCCATGAAAATGAAAAAGAAGAGTACTTTCATGAAGGGGAGGATGAGGGGAAGTCGAAAATGCTATTACCTTTCAAAACGGAGTTGAAACGAAGAAGGGAGGTGATGGAACAGTGGATTTGGGTAGAGAGCTTAGGTTCCCGTTGGTGAAGAAGGGAATGAATAGTGGATGATGGGTTTTTTTTTGTTTTCTTTTAGTTTAAAAGCCAAATGACCCTTTTGCCCTTAATGAGATGAAACATTCACAAGGGCATAAAACCCATGGCTATTTGGGGTTTAATTTCAAAGTATAGTCTAACTTCAAATTAATTAATTTGAAAACCAAACCCGAACCATTATTTAAATCATAAAACCGAACCTGATTTATATTAAAATATTATTTTCACCTAACCCCTAAACTCGGGTGTTACAACTCTCCCCCACTTAAGGAATTTCGTCCCCGAAATTACCTGGTGGAAACAGATACGGAAACTGCTCAACCATATCCGCTTTCCTCTCCCACGTGGCCTCTTCCACACCTCTATGTCTCCACAACACCTTGACCAGCTCTATGGTCTTTCCACGCAACACCTTGCTATCAGAAGCAAGTATCTCAACGGGCTCTTCATTATAGGACAAATCCGGATTTAACTCTATCTCCTCAACGGGCATCACATGAAAAGGATCCGATCTATATCTCCTAAGCATAGACACATGAAAGACATCGTGAATCCTTTCTAACTCAGAAGGTAACCTCAAACGATAAGCTACGGGCCCAATCCGCTCAACTATCTCATACGGACCAATGAACCTCGGACTCAACTTGCCTTTCCGGCCAAACCTCATTACCTTCTTCCACGGAGATACCTTCAGGAATACTTTCTCACCCACTGAGTACTCAACCTCTTTCCTCTTCAAGTCTGCATAAGACTTCTGGCGATCGGAAGCTGCTTTTAAGCGGTCACATATCAACTTCACCTTTTCTGTGGTTCCCTTAAGCAAGTCCGGCATAGGTAACAACCTCTGACCTGTCTCAGCCCAACAAATCGGAGTCCTACACCGTCTACCATACAAAGCCTCATAAGGTGCCATCTGAATACTAGACTGATAACTGTTGTTGTAAGCAAACTCAACTAACGGTAAGTGTTTCTCCCAAGAACCCTGAAAATCAATCACACAACAACGAAGCATGTCTTCTAGAATCTGTATCACTCGCTCTGACTGCCCATCGGACTGCGGATGATAAGACGTGCTGAAATGCAGACGACTACCCAAAGCACTATGCAAGCAATTCCAGAACCTCGAGGTGAATCTAGGATCCCTATCCGAAACTATAGACTTCGGAACTCCATGAAGTCTCACAATCTCACAAATGTACAAGTTTGCCAACTTGTCTAAGGAATCCGTAGTGTTCACTGCTAAGAAGTGAGCACACTTGGTGAACCTGTCAACAATCACCCAAACTGAATTCTTCTTCGAAGGAGACAAAGGCAACCCCGATACAAAATCCATGGTGATCCTCTCCCATTTCCATTCCGGAATCTTCAAAGGCTGTAGCAAACCTGAAGGAACCTGCTGTTCCGCCTTCACTCTCTGACAAACCATGCAACGGCTCACATATTCGGCTACATCTCTTTTCAAACCAACCCAGAAGTAATCATTCTTCAAATCTCGGTACATCTTGGTACTACCCGGATGCATAGAAAAGGGACTCGAATGTGCTTCACTCAAAATCTGACGTCTCAGCTCAACATCTTCCGGTACAACAATTCTATCTCTAAAGCACAACAAACTCTCACCACTGAAACTATACTCAGTCGGTCTTCCTTCGGCTATGTCTTGAACATGGGGAGCTAGGCTTACATCTCGCAACTGTTTCTCTCTAATCAACTGAATCAAAGAAGGCTTCACTTGCAACTCGGTGATCAGACCACCATCATCGGACACACTCAACCTAGCAAACATAGCTCTCAACTCAACGGCCACTTTTCTACTCAAGGCATCGGCTACTACATTTGCTTTACCCGGATGGTATTCAATGGTCAAATCATAATCTTTCAACAACTCTAGCCATCTTCTCTGTCTCAAATTCAACTCTTTCTGTGTCATCAAGTACTTCAAGCTATTGTGATCGGTGTAAACTATACACTTCTCACCATACAAATAGTGACGCCAAATCTTCAATGCAAATACAACTGCGGCTAACTCTATGTCATGAGTAGGGTAGTTCTTCTCATGAATCTTCAACTGTCTAGAAGCATAAGCAACAACTCTCCTATCTTGCATCAGAACACATCCTAAGCCTACGTAGGAAGCATCACTGTAGATCACAAACTCCTTACCTGAAACGGGTTGCACTAACACTGGAGCATTCGTCAAAGCTTCTTTCAATTTCTCAAAAGCCTTCTGTCTTGCATCTGACCATTCAAACTTAACTCCCTTTTGCAACAATTTAGTCAAAGGAGCAGCTACTCTAGAGAAGCCATCAACAAACCTCCTATAGTAACCGGCTAATCCTAGGAAACTCCTAATCTCAGTCACGGACTTAGGTTGTTTCCACTCAACAATAGCCTCAATCTTCGATGGATCAACTCGGATACCTTCGGCCGAAACAACATGGCCAAGAAACACAACCTCTCGAATCCAGAACTCACACTTACTAAGCTTCGCATACAACTGATTGCTCAACAATCTCTGTAAAACAAATCTCAAGTGCTCATCATGCTCTTCTTCTGTCTTCGAGTACACAAGTATATCATCAATGAAGACAACCACAAACCGGTCTAGATAGTCTCTGAAAATTCTGTTCATCATGTCCATGAATGCTGCCGGTGCATTCGTGAGCCCAAATGGCATCACAAGAAACTCATAGTGACCATATCTAGTCCTAAAAGCTGTCTTTGGAACATCACACTCTTTCACTTTCAACTGATAGTACCCGGATCTCAAATCTATCTTCGAGAATACTGAAGCACCTCTCAACTGATCAAACAAATCATCTATACGAGGCAACGGATACTTGTTATTCACAGTCATCTGATTCAACTGTCTATAGTCAATGCACATGCGCATACTACCATCTTTCTTTTTCACAAACAACACGGGAGCACCCCACGGAGAACTACTAGGCCTAATGAAACCACGATCTAATAACTCTTGCAACTGACTCTTCAATTCTTTTAACTCTTTCGGAGCCATACGGTACGGAGCTATCGAAACTGGGTTAGACCCTGAAACTGTCTCAATCACAAACTCAACATCTCTGTCAGGAGGCAAACCCGGCAACTCTTCAGGAAACACATCTGGAAAGTCACACACTGTTCTGATATCTTTCGGTCTAGCTTCACTCATATCCGGATTCATAACATAAGCTAAATAGGCCCCACATCCAGAGTCCATCAACCTATGAGCCTCTAAAGCTGACACCACATTAGACAAGAACTTAATGTTCTCGCCTACTACCACTACCTCGTAGTCTTCAGAAAGCTTCAAAGAAATCCTCTTTGTCTCAAAATCCACACTAGCCCGATGCTCGACCAACCAATCCATACCCAATATAATATCAAAACCGTAGAAAGGAAGTTCCATCATATCAACTGAAAACACATGACCCTGAATCTTCAGTGGACACCTCCTATACATACGTCTAACCACAACTGTCTCACCAAAAGAGCTAGTAACATGCATACCTACATCTAAGATCTCTACAGGAATATCTAACTTCTGTGCATGCTCACTCAGAATGTAGGAATGCGTAGAACCCGAATCAACCAAAGAAAGCAAAGACATAGACTGTAACTCGAAATTACCTGCTATCACATCGGTGTCGTTCCCGGCCTCTCTCTGTGCATAAACTCTCGCTGGCCCTCCCGCCTCTGGCTGCACAGCCACAACATGAGCAAGGTTCCTCTGAGCATCTCCCCTAGGTGCATCAGCCCTAGGCTGGAAGTAGCCACGACCGCGCCCACGGCCTCTCTGAAAATCGTTACCTCTCGCAGGAGCCTGAGCAATGTTCGGTGCCTGAGCTGCCTGACGTGGACAGTCCCTCCTAAAGTGGTCCCTCGAACCACAGTTCCAACAAGCATGGAAGTTACCCCAGCACTCTCCAGTGTGCTGCCTCCCACACTGTGCACACTCGGGCAAACGCCCTCCTCCTCTATGACCCTGATGGCCTCTACCATGGTGGCCACTGCCACGTCTCTGATCAAACTGATGTCCGCCACCTCTGTGCCTCTTAGCATCTCTACCATCAAAGTTGTTGTGCCTCTTACCAGAACTAGATCCCCCAGAACGCTTGGTCAGCCCCAAGCTATGCTCAATGTCCTTGGCTCTAGCAACCAAGACATCAAAGTCAGAATAATCAGAAGCTAAGGTATACCTCTTAACTTCCTCATGAAGCCCATATCTAAAGCGATCACATCGAGCCCTCTCAGTAGGCACTAATTCTGGAGCATACTGACTCAGACGAACAAAACGAATCTCATAATCAGTCACCGAAGCATCTCCCTGAGTGAGGGCCATGAACTCTCGCTTCTTCTCATCCAAATACCTCGGTCCCAAGTACCTCTTCCGGAAAGCAAACTCAAAGAATTCCCAATCAATCTCCGTCTCTGGAACCCCGGCTGTAATGGTGACCCACCAGGTGTAGGCATCACCCTGAAGTAGTGATATCACACAACTCAATCTACGTGCGCCCGCACAACCCATCTGAGCCAAGATACGAACTGTCTTCTCTAACCATAACTCCGACCTCTCCGGAGTAGATCCTCTAAACTCCTCGGCTCCCAAGCTACGGAGCCTCTCCAACAGTAGACTAGCATCATCACACCTAGGCTGAGCTGCAGCCTGAGCTCCCGCAACTGCGGCCTGAAATGCTCCCGCTATCGCTTGCACTAACGGAGTCATGTCAATTCCAGCTGGACCTTGGCCACCTTGGCCACCTTGAGGTCCATCTCCTCCGACTCCATCTTCACCTCCAGCTCCAGGTGGTGGAGGTGGTGGTGGTGGAGGTGATGGTGGAGCGCCAACTCCCGCAGCCACCGGCCCTTCCAGATGAGCCTCCACTCCGACAGCCGGCTCAACAGGAGCCGCAACCCGTGGTTCCTGACGAACCACTCTCGGTCTACCTCTCGGTCTCGACATTGCTCTCACAAATATTAACTACAACCACAACAACAAAACATACAAGTTGGGTTAGCAAGGCAAGGCTTCCAAGTGTTCAAGTACGTTCCCTCACTAAAACAAAACCATTTTTCAATGTAATAGTAGCAATGGGACTCACACACACATACTTTGAATAAAACAAGCAACATACTCGTGAAACAGGCAACCATTCTTACAAGCAAGCAAACACCGCGCATATCAAGCAAAAGCTTAAACTTACCTCACTTACCTGCCCAAGGTCTCGGTAACCTTAGGCTCTGATACCAACAAGTGTAACTCCCTTGTCCCGGTCTGGTCGGATAACCGGTTCGAGTGGGCCACACGGGGAAAACCAAAGCGAAACCCGTTAAGGTTCCCCCTCGGTTAGCAACCCTATATTTTTTTTTCATTAATTAATCTTGTCTAAATGCCTTATTAAGCCCTAGGTGAAACACGACAGCGGAAACACAAACACCGTAGCAACGGCCAACCAAAACAGCACATTAAAACAACACATTTTCCTTTTTTAACCAGGACGTATCGATACGCCTTCAGAGGGTATCGATACGCCTTGACCAAGGTCAACACCCTATGGTCAACATAAGAAGACCGTATCGATACAGCCCTTGAGCGTATCGATACGCCCTTTTCGGTCAACACCACTTGGTCAACTAGGTTGAACCGTATCGATACGCTTGGACACCGTATCGATACGCCATACACTCCACAACTCCACAGGATTACAGAAAGTTGGGACCGTATCGATACACCCCACGTATCGATACGCCCAGCCAAACTTGTGTTCTCTGAGCAAGGTCGTATCGATACGGCCCTTAGGCGTATCGATACGTCCTACACTGTAAAACCACAAATGTTAGCTAAATGACTTCAAACACGACTCTATATGCAATTTTCGACTCACCTAAGCATATACAAGCATGTAAGCACACATAATTAAGTCAAGGGAGTCAATCAAACATAGACTAAAGCACTCATACATAGCATTCTAGTTAAAGAGCAATTCATGCAATATTGGCATGCATAAGAACATAAAGGACCTTAAAAGGGACAAGACATCATGAAAGGCTTGCACACATACACAGGGCAACCTAAACATTCTAAAACATACCATCACACATCAAAGCATTCAACATAGCAACGCATCCATACAAGAGCAAGATATTAAGGAGTCTAAACATGCTCCTAGCAACCAACATCAACCACAAAGCATTACACATCCCATTGCTTAAACTATTACACGTTTAACATTGAAATCCATACTTGATGAAATCAAGCCAAAACCACACTTGGAGGCCCTCCGCTTGCCCGAGCAACCCACGAACTAAGGATCTGCAATGTTGAACAAAGAGAGCGTAAGCAATGATGCTTAGTGAGGGTAAGCTCTAAAAACAAACCTCAACATTGCAGGGTCCGAGCACGATCTAGCCAAGGTAACCACAATCATACCAAGGGTCCACAAGATAAAATGCATGAACAACATATCACATATATGCCATAACCATGAGCTCAACACTACCATACATGTAATCACATTTAAACATTCGATCAACTCATATATCTCAACACATTGATACACATATCAATCAACATTGGCACCTAGTTAAGACTCAAATACACGGATAACCGTTGGACTCACATCCAACAACACAACCATTACCTGACGGTGGGATTACACTCATCACCGGTCTCGCGGAGGGGATTCCACTCATCCTCACGCCCCGTCGATGGGATTCCACTCATCACCGACAATATTTAAATACCATTTCCGGGCGTACCCGTACTCCTCCTTGGTGACTCAACGCCACCAAGGCCACGCGCGACTTTTGACTCATGTGTACACACTAACATCCTAATGATCGATCATTTGTATTTAAGTTTACTAGTGCCAATATTTTACTCGTTCCACATTACTCATTTCAATCATTTCCGTGCTTAGCACGTACTCACCATGAATACAATCATGAACCAACACTATGCATGCATTAAGCAATACCAATCATGCCTCATCTCACATGCATAATACAATGTATATAAGCATTCATATCACAACACATACGAGGCACATACATTCATACATTTAAGTTCATCCAAGGGCTCTAGATCAAGCTTAGGATTAGGCTACCACCCTAATCCTAACTCTAGGTGGGTCTACCAAGCCCAACCTAGTCCATATACTCGAACCAACCAATTTAAAACCATTTAAACGATTAACCACTCACCTAAGCTTCCAAGCTCAAAGACCAAGCAAGCGACTCTTCTTCAATTTCCCGGATTCTCTTCCGATGCTTCACCGACGCCCAAATTCGATTCTAATCAATCTCAAACACAAACAAAACATTCATAATCAATATCTCATCAACGGAAACAACCCGGATCAACACTTCAAGCACTCAATACCCAAAACAAGTCCCAAAACAGAATTTCCGAGCTGCCCTTAAAGCCCACCAATATCTTCCAATTCAAGCATCTAAATAACCATCAAACACACCCAAAGCAGCCCTCATATATAACACTAACATCAGCCCTCGAGAACCAACATTAAACAGCCCCAAAATACACTTTAAAACCTCCCAAAAACCCCTTTAAAGCCAAATTCCGAAAATTGATTAAAACCATTTGAAATTCACATATGATATACCCTTTGGCTTCTATATACCATAACTAAGCATAACAAATCAAAATACTTCATTTCTCAACATAAAAATCTCATTTTTAATTCAAAACATTCAAAACCTCCATTTCTAAAAACTCCATGAAAATGAAAAAGAAGAGTACTTTCATGAAGGGGAGGATGAGGGGAAGTCGAAAATGCTATTACCTTACAAAACGGAGTTGAAACGAAGAAGGGAGGTGATGGAACAGTGGATTTGGGTAGAGAGCTTAGGTTCCCGTTGGTGAAGAAGGGAATGAATAGTGGATGATGGGTTTTTTTTTTGTTTTCTTTTAGTTTAAAAGCCAAATGACCCTTTTGCCCTTAATGAGATGAAACATTCACAAGGGCATAAAACCCATGGCTATTTGGGGTTTAATTTCAAAGTATAGTCTAACTTCAAATTAATTAATTTGAAAACCAAACCCGAACCATTATTTAAATCATAAAACCGAACCCGATTTATATTAAAATATTATTTTCACCTAACCCCTAAACTCGGGTGTTACAGGATTAGGCTTGTACTCTAATTATTAGTGATTATAAGATTTAAGGGTTGAGGTTTATGGGTATTGTTTAGGGGTATACATATATACATACAAATATGTATGTTCTAGTATATATATATAACAATATATGCATACTAAAACTTACATACATATATATATGTATATATATAATTATAACAATATATATATATATACTAAAACTTACATACATACATGTATATATATACTAAAACTTAAATACTTGCATATATATGTATTTTAGTATGTATGTATACATGTGTGTTTTAGTATATATATATGCATATGTTTAATTAATTATAACAATACATGTATATGTATATTTATATGTATATGTGTATATATATATGTAAATATAAATTTTATTCATTTTTAATATGGTGATATTTTTATTCATTTTATTCCCTAAAATTTTATTTTTCACAGAAAGTTACCCTTATTATTTTTTAATTTTTGTAATTTACTCCAATATTTCAGATATAAATCATTTGATGATATTTTTGTTCATTCTAGTGCCTAATATTGAGACTAAAATGTATGTATGTATGTATGTACCTATCAATGTATGAACCCTAAACCCTTAATGAATTTTCTCTTAACATGGAACCATAAACCCTAAAAATCATAAACCCTAAACATTAAACCCTAATGTATGTAAGTATGTATATATGTACTTATTTATGTATGAACCATGAACCCTTGATGAATTTCCCTAAACCCTGCACCATAAACCCTAAACCCTAATGTATGCAAGTATGTATGTATCTATCAATGTATGAACCCTAAACCATTAATAAAATTTCCCTAAAACCTAAACCCTTTAAACCCTAAACCCTGAATCATCCAATGTTTTATAATTTTAATTTGATATTTCTTTTCATTATAGCCCTTAAAACTTCATTTCTATTCCAAATTGACCCCTACTAATTGTTTTTTTAATTAGTCCAATAATATATAATTTTACTTTGACATTTTGTTCATTTTAGTCCTTAAACTGTATTTGTATTCCAAATTGACCATTTTTTTTATTTTTAATTAGTTCGATGTTTTATAATTTTAATTTGATATTTTGTTCATTCTAGTCTCTTAACTTTATTTTAATTAGTCCGATGTTTTATAAATTTAATTTGATATTTTGTTCATTCTAGTCCCCTAAACTTTAGTTTAATTCCAAATTGACCCTTATTTATTGTTTTTTATTTCGTCTGATGTTTTATAATTTTAATTTGTACCTTGTTCATTCTAGTCCCTTTAACTTTATTTCAATTCCAAATTGACCCCTATTCATTGTTTTTTTAATTTGTCCAATGTTTTATAATTTTAATTTGATATTTTCATCTTCTAGACCCTAAAAATTTATTTTTATTCCAAATTGACCCACATTTATTTGTTTAATTTGTCAAATGTTTTATTATTTTAATTTGATATTTTCTTCATTCTAGTCCCTTAACTTTATTTTAATTCCATATTGGCCCCTATATATATTTTAATTCATCATGTTTTATAATTTTAATTTGAAATTTTGTTCATTCTAGACCCTAAAACTTTATTTTTATTCTAAATTGACATCTACTTATTGTTATTTTAATTACTCTAATTTTTATACTTTTAATTTGATATTTTTGTTCACTATAGTCCCCAAAATTTTATTTTTATTCCAAATTGACCCCTTTTCATTGTTTTCTTTTAAATTTGTCTAATGTTTTATAATTTTAATTTGATATTTTTGTTCATTATAATCCGTGAAACTTTATTTTTAATCCAAATTGACCCCTTTTCAGTATTTTTTAATTACTCCAATGTTTTATAATTTTAATTTGATATGAATTTAAATAATTAACTCCAAATCAATGACGATTGACGAAGGTCAACCTAAAGTCTATCGACTACTTATACTGTTGTACCGAACTCAAACTCAATACGAATTTCAATCCTAAAAATACCCCGACCTGAATTACCCGACCTGAAACTACCCGACCTAAAATTACCCGACCTGAAATGCACCCGACCTGAAATGCAACCGACCTGAAATGAACCCGACCTGAAATGGACCCGACCTGAAATGGACCCGACCTGAAACGGACCCGACCTGAAATGGACCCGACCTGAAGTGTATCCGAACCCGAATTAACCTGTCAATTATCTGCTTCGGACCCGACCCGTTTTGACCCGACCTGAAATGGACCCGACCTGAAATGGACCCGATCTGAAATGGACTCGACCTGAAATAGACCCAACCTGAAATGGACCCGCACCCGACCCGAGTCGAGTCAAAATAGAAAAATGACCTGAAATGACCTGTACCCGATTTTACCCGACCTGACAGTACCCGACCTGAAACCCATCCGATTACCTGTTTTTACATCCCTAATGGTTACTATAGTCGGTTGGCAAGGCCTCTACTTGATTTTTTTTTAGGTTGAAGGCGTAAATAGATGTAGTTTTTTTTTCCACCAATAACCGATTGATGTAGCGGGATGAAACATTATATTTCTTAAGCCAAAGTTAAGAGTTCGAATTCTAACATTATGAATGGAATAAGCACAAAAAAAATCATGTCTTAATCAGGAGTGAATGCACTCAGCATGGTGGAGAACATCTGCATCCTCATTTTTGAAACTATAGGTTTAATTAGTGTTGTTTTTCTTCTTAAAATATTAATTTTGTTTAGTGTGTAAAGGGAAAAAATTTTGTATATCCATTTAAAAAAAATATTTTAAACCTTTATTTCTGTATTTCTAAATCTGCCACTAATTTTAGTCATGCCGTCGGCAAATTGTTTTTAGGATGAACTCTAATTGATCAATAAATTATTATCAAAATAATCTCAAAAAATTATTGCATTCGTAATGTATAAAAATACAGGTCTAGAGTGGTTTGGGATCCCTCGTATCAGAATTTTAACTTATGATCAACATGAAATTTTAAATTAAGTAAACTTTTTTTTTTGTAAAACTAGTTGCTTCTACATGTGCATTGTATATGTATATAAATGTTTGTTTTTATCATTTAAGAATTATTTTTATTTCATGTAAATATAATTTAAACATATAAATTCACACTATTTTTAAAATAAAAAAAGTCAAAATAATCCCCAACGTTTCACATTTTAGCCATATATTTTTTTCGATGCAAACAATCACCTAACGTTTTATTTTTTGCTCAAATTGCACTCTTGTTGGATAAAAATCGTTACTCAACTAACGTTCAACGCCTGAGGCTTACATGACATGTCTGTAGGGCATGGAGATATGAGATGGTGATGCCACGTGGCATTTTGCTGGCATGACATTTTAAAAAATTAAAAAAATATTTTTAAATATATATATTAAATATTTTTACCAATTGCCACATCAGCAAAGTGCCACGTGGCATCGTCACATTATCTCCCCATGCCACATCAGCCTCAAGCATTGACCGTTAGTTGACTAACGGTTTTCATCCAACAAGGGTGAAATTTGAACAAAAAATGAAACGTTAGTTGGTTGTTTGCACCAAAAAAAGGACAGGGCTAAAATGACCAAAAGATGAAACGTTGGGACTATTTTTGACCTTATGCCTTTTAAAATTAAAAAAAAATCAAATCATAATTTGAGTAGTTCACGCCGTATTTATATGTACATAAACTAAAATTACAAGAGATTTATTCAAGCACAAGAAACACATTTCCTGATATTTATAAAGAGCTAATCATGTGTTTCTAAAGATTCAAAAAGCAGGTGTATTGGTTTTTTTTTTTTTTTTTGAAGTATAACATGAAGATAAGTAAATCATTAACAAATCTACAAGTATAGAATTAATGGGTGCTGGCTTTGGCCTCAACTGAATGAAGCCCCCACCCTATTTTAATCACTATCTTGAGAACACAAGAGGGAATGCAGTAGCCATTGTTAATATTACAGAACAGCATCCGCACCAACCGCGACCTCGATAATCCTGCAAAAGTGCATACAAATATACAGTGAAATAGGATAAAGGAGAACTACATCATCTTTTACTTCGCTGTGATATTGAAAGAGCAAGTTATTGCAAACAAGCGAATCACTAAACTACATACAAGCAACATCCTTTCACTGCTTTCATTAACAAAGAACACAGAATTACAGATAAGTAACCAAAAGACTGCCTTTTTTGTCTAATAATCTAATAGTATCAGGGGTGGGGAACAGAATTTATCCTCATGGTTTCAGTAGTTTTCGTATTATATTCCCTTTTTAGACTTGCTGCGTCGGGACGAGGTCTAAATCAAAATGATACCGATAGGCTGATTTGCATTTCATGTTTCCAGTAGTACAGGAAAAAGAAGCTATAGGTGTACAACTAAACTCAATTCTGGTTTGCCCCTTTAGCTGTTTCCAATTATTTTATTGACTCAACAATTGGAGATTGATGTTCATTTTGTCAAGAAATCAGATCGAGCAAGGTAACAAGTGCTTTCCTATGTAGCAACGGTGCAATGGTATGATTTTTTAGTTGTGCTTGAAAAAAGTGCTACTGCATTGTAAAGAGGGATCATTCGTACACATTTGAAGCACTGATAAATATGTGGTGTATGCTGATGGATTAACCTTTTGCAAGGCAAACAGAAACAAATTAGCAACTCTGTTAGCTGGTAAATTATCGAAACAGTTTGGCTGTAATGGTTTGGCAAGGGACACTAGCATTCCTACCACCAAATTCATCCCTCTAAGGGTACTTGGAAAAAAGAGAAAATCGGAGAACCGTTGCATTACATAAAAGGAGATTAACCATTACTAGGAGGAGAATAGCCAATCTTTCAACTGCAATACTGTCAGTTGCTATGATTTGCCTCATCGGTTTTTATAAATTAGAGAACTTTGGTTTCACGCAGGTCGGAGAGGGGAAGCAATACAGGAGGATCACTACCTAAGAACTTTGGGCAAAGAACATGGGGTTCTTTTATGACTTGCACCATTGCTTTCTGAGGTTTTTCTATAAATATATGTTATCATGGTTTGTTGAATTTAGACTCGTTTACAGCAATTTAAAACCAGAAACTCTCTATATGCTCATTATTATTCATCTACCTCTCACTCTCTCTCTGCTCTATCCGCATCGTGTTCATTCTCTTCAAGCTGCATTAGGTAGCGACTAGTTGCCAAATATTTCTTAGTGGAAATTAGTCATTCAGACTAACAAATTATTGGATCTTAGGTGCCTTCAAACATGACAAGAACAACATAAAAATGGTGAGAAGGGGTATTGTGAAGCTATTCAATGCAATCAAGAAGGTGATACGTCTAAGATGATAGTTAATGAGAAGATAAATCAAACTCACAAGTGGAAACTGATGTAAGTGAAAACAAAATAATTGGCACGCCAAGAACACAACAGATTTATATTGTTCCAAGAATATGCATCTTCTGTATGAGAACACTCAAATCTAATCCGCAAAAGGTTAACATAGCTAACATGACATATGTCACGGGTGGGAGAGAATCTCATACCTTCAAAGACAAAAGTAATGAATCTCCAGATGAAGATTTAAGACCCTGAAATCCAATATCGTATGAAATGCTCCCATCGGGTTTAAACAGTCCAAAATTTCTCTCAGAAGTTGGCCCAGTCTTCAAATTTTCGTTAAACATTGCAAAAACATATGCCTTCACCATGTTTTTTGGCCTCAATGGAGTTCCTTTCATCTTTGCAAGTCTTTTTCTCAAATTGTAATTATATGTCCTTGCATTTTCTACGGTTGCTGCAGATTCATTTTCATCTCCGAGTGAAGCCCACCCGGTCTCTGTGACTATGATTTCCATCTTTTTAAATCCGGCATCTTCTAATGCAGCATAGGCTGCATCGATCTGTGCATCAAGCATGTTATCATAATGCAACTTAGTTTTCGGATCATTTGCTCCCTCCGTTGGTAAGAAGAGAGCATAATTAATATCAATATGCTCCGGATCAGACATGTAGGCTAGGAATGGGTAAGCATTTAAACAGAAAGGGGAGCCAATTTGTGAAAAGAACTCTAACAGTGGCTTCATGTTCTGAACAACATTATCTCGGAATACACATGAAGAGGGAGGGAAGGAATTAGCAAAAACAGCCTGAGAATGTGCCGTGGTAACCTGAACTACGTCACTTAACTTAAGCTCATTTAATGCATTGTAAACATTCTTCACAGCTCCCAGAAGAAATCCTGAAAATTCATCATTCGATACCAAGACTTCATTACCTACAGCGATCCCACGTATATGTGTATCAGGAAGATATGCCAGCACATTGTCCTTGACCCAATTCATTGCGTGATCTGCATTGGCACTCATGTCTTGCAGATTTCCATTTGGGAGTCCAACCACAATTTCCAGCCCTGTTCCACTAAATGCTTTGAGGACACTAGGATCAGCATCATAAATTCGAACATTCCTTATCTTCGCCCCCTTAAGAAGAGTGACAACTTCATCCGGTGAAGGGATGTTATTCGCTAATTTTCCATAATTAATACCATATGTTCCAGTGAAAGCTTGCACAGTCACAGATGCTGGAGAAAGAAAAAAAACAAAATAATTTTTAATTAATGACACTTTATTTGCAATCATAATAACAATACTATCATTTGTCAAAGGCAGAAGAGATTTCTGCAATGATTTTGGTTTATCCTACAACCTATGAATTCTACGATAACATAGTAAATCCACAATGAAACAGATAGAATTCTTTTCTTTTTGGTAAGATCTCTAGAAACTATGATGTCCATCATAAATTGTAGGTAAATTTATCTGCTGCACCATTCAGACTGAATAAAAAAGCAAGTTCTCAAACTGATAAACGGGCAAGGTAGAAAGGAGAAGCTGTCAAGATTCAAGAGATAAACACACACTAATATTGCATAAGCCAAAAGCTGAAGAGAAAGTTGGATTATAGGTGATTATCAAATAATTGGTTCTTTATGTTATTTTCATTTTGAATTATTACTGTCATTTTAATAACTTATATTTGCAAAGTTAGCAGTTTAAACCATGAAAGGATTTGTAGCATAAAGCGAGCAAATTTCAACTTCTACACTATCTCGAGGATTGACTAGCTAATAGCGAACTGATGAGCGCTTACACACATACTTTGAAATCATCTCAACAATCAAACAAAACAATTTTAACAAAAGAACAGGTTATAAACCAGTGAAAACTGAAAACCATCCTTATGGATGAAACAATACTAAAGAAAACTCTCATATTTCGATGAAGCTTCAATCGAACATTATCCAACAAAGTAAATTTCTCTATATAGTTCAGCAACCCTCACAATAGGAGAACAGGATTCAAATCCCAAATCCAACTAAAAACATACAGCAATTCAAAATCCTTTAATTTATGAAAAAATTACTTAATATATAATCATAATATCGAAGAAACTGTAAATTCAGTTCAAGGTTTTAATAAAAACAATCAAAACAGCAATTTCTCAGTTACATCTTTTCTTTTTCTTTCCTTCTTCCTGAAACTATCAAAATTTAAGGACGACCCTACAAAATTCACCATTAAGATACCAAGACCCCAATTCTAAAACAAGGTAAACTTTATGTAATGATCAAAACAGTAGAAATCAACAATTCTGAGATCAACCCAATTCAGACAACATACTAAATAACCAATAAAACCCAACAAACTAATTGAACTCTAAACTATAAGAAAAAAGAGTAGAGAAGAAAGTACCAATTGGAGCAAGAAAAGCCAAGAAGAACAGCTGAACCCCAAGACTTTTCATTGCCTTTTTTTTCCTTCTTTTTTCTTCAATGAAAGAATCAAAATATCCAACTATGGAAACCGTCTTTATAAGGGAAAGACAAGAAAGTAAAACCGAAATCGGAAATTGAACAAACACCTTCAATGCAAAGCTCGTTGTAACTCTGGCATGCCATAACATTAATAACAAAACCAAAAAAAAATATTCCCTTGGATAATTCACACTTTCTCTCTTTATATCACACAGTCTCCAAGCTCCATTCTTTAGAATCCCAGCTTCTTTTTTCCTTCAAGTAAAATATGGGTAAAATCTGGGAGTGGGAAGAAGATTGTGAAGTGATTTTTAAGATGAAAAAGAAAAGCTTTTTTTTTGGCGGTCGTTTTCTGTGTGACTCTTTGCTGGGTCTACGGCCTCTTTGATTGATTTCTACCATGGAAATTACTAGCTTGTTACTGTACTTTACAAAAAAAAAAATCTTGGAAATATTATAAATATATTTGGGTTTGGTTTGGTCTTCAAACTGTTGCCATCGCCATTGGTTAGTGCTTACTCTCCAATTTGGAAGTTTTGAATTTCTGGGTATTTAGCATTTACCCAATCGCTTCCTCTAAAATGGATTACACGCTCCACAAGTGACCAGAATTAATAGCTTTTTTCTTTTCTTTTTGGCTTAATAGCATAATACCTCAGAAGTTTTTATATAATTTAATTTTTTTTTCTATTTTTTACTGTCTTTTTTCGGGTATTTTACCCGGATAATGGTGTAGGAATTTTTATTTTATGAAATGTACTGATTATTTTTATTATTTCGTGAATTAAAATTGTTTGAACAGTAGTTAGAAGTCGTTCGAAAAGCACGACCCCTTTAAGCAAATTTGTAAAAGGAAGTTGCCCAAAAATGCCCACGACTTCAAGCAAACAATTTCCATTTTTTTTTGAAAATAGCTGGTGTTATTAAGTAGGGTTAAAATTGATAAAGTTTACAAGAATTAAGATGGACAGTAACCAGCAATATAGAACTAATGGGCCGAAATGCATCTGAAAAATACAGATACAAATAGACTCCGAAGAACAAATCAAGTGTGACCCTTATATATTACATATAAAACACAAAAGAGAGGAGTAACCTCCATGAATCAACCCAGATTCTTCAGCTCTCGATTAACTATCATTGTAGTTTTTAGAGGCGCCTCTTCAATCCAATGACATGTCGATTATTATCCACGTCCTTCTTGTACAAGAGTATGTGTAGCGTTGTTATTGCGTCGATGGACAAATTTTTTTGAAATACTCAAACTTCTTGGCTGCATGTTGAATGTCATGAATAATTGGACTGATTAAAAAACCATACAGGGAATGTTATCAACATTGAAACTATACTTCATTTATTTTATAAAAAAATCATAATATTAGAAGAAAAAAATTAAACTAAAAATAAAAAAAATTCTAAAAACCCGAGTTTTTTAAAGAGGAAAATTTGGAATTTTAAACATTTTTTAGATTTTATTTTATTTTTAAATATACATGGTGATCTTTGATTGGGTCGTGTCATTTTTTAATAATAAGGGATAAAACAAAGTAATATAATTATAATATATGAACAAATAAACCTAACAAGTGATCTTAATGGAAAAGCGAATGATGTTCATCTTAAAAGACTCAGATTCAATCATTCTGTCTACATGGTGTATGTGCATTGTCAGAAGATTAAAAATATCTATGAACATATACTATCTTGTAGTCACCTTTAAACCATTCGAAAAAATTTAAACTTTAAGTTTTTGATTTCAAACCATTTTTAAACTAATTAAAAATAAATAAACCAATCAATTAAACTTACGAACTACGCGAACCATACTTTATCTATTTTGATTTAATTGATAATTTGGGCCACAAAACTCAAAAAATATTATTTTTATTATAAAAGTTATAGTTTGATAAATTTTTTTTACGTAATGTTTAAACTATAAAATCTAAATTATAATTTTTAACTCAAACTTTAAAAATCTTTAACTCTAAATTTTAATAGTCTAAAAGCGATTACAATGTAGTATTATTTATAAATATTCTTAACCTTTTGACAATGCGCATACATCGTGTAGACAAAGTGATTTGAACCCATGCCTCATAGGATGAACATCATCCATTTTTCTACTAAGACACTTGTTGAGTTCTCTAAACAATAAATTCTAAATCTAAAATCTAAAATATAAACTTATAAACTTTAAATTAAACTAATAAACTTTAAATTAAACTAATAAACTTTAAAATTGACAAACTTATTTCTTTACTTGGTGTATCAAATTATTTTCTTAATTTAATTACCAGATAAAAGGCAATCATTTAATATGGAAGCCCAAGATTAATGTGGATTGTCCGTTTAATCCATTTAATTTTTGGGCCTCCTTTTTCATGGTGCTTGTTTTGGAATCAGCCGAATGGGAATGTCCCTGGCCCCTGGGGGGGCCATTTTCAATATTCTTTGTTAAATATTCACACTCCCACAAATAGTGCGTGACTTTTTTTCTTCTTCTTGTAGGTCGTTTTATAATTATCGATATTCAATTTATTAACAGATTAATTCGAATTAGATAACATAAAAAATTATCATAAGAAAAATCTTTTCAACCCAATTCCTTTCTTGATATTAGTATTCGAACTATAAACATTGTTTAAAAATTTTATCACCTGATCTCGTTAAATTAACTCATAAATAAAAAAATTTATCTAAAAACCCACACTTGGTAGATTTCGAATATGAATTATTAAAAGTCTCAAACTTGCTATTACCATTTACCATTTACCATGCATATTTTTAGGGTAATTTACGTAAATCATCACTGAACTTTACTCTATGACCTATTTTGGTTATTGAAGTTTCAAAATGTTCAATTCACTCACCGAACTTTATACATGAAATATTTTTTTATCACTTTTTCGTTAACTCTGTTAGTGTAGGATGACATGAAATTTTTTAATGATTTTTTCAGCCATGTGGAATTTATTCAGTTAAAGAATAATGAATAAAAATTAAATTTAGAGATATTTTGATATGCAGGTGTGGGCGACCTAAATGCAGTTTGCAGGTTTCGAATCTGGTTTGTTACAAAAGAGAACATCACTTGTTCTACCGAGGAACTTGGCGGCGTTGGCGACCTGACCAACGGTTCTATGAAAAAGTTTGTCGAATCTGATAAATTATCATCAAACATATTAATAGTTTTGTTGTGCACACGACAAACGAAAAAGAAAATTAAATAAGCAAGAACACAAGAGATTTAACGAGGTTCAGCAGTGTGCTTACGTCCTCGGAGAGCAAAGAGCGTATGTTTTCTTTTATTCATTCAATAGTTTCTAGATTGCAAATAACACATCTATTTATAGACCCGTTACAATTACAAAGATACCCCGCACCGTACCGCGGGAGCATCGCCTCCGCACTCCCAACCAACTTAATCCGAGCCCACCAAAAACTCAAGTACTCATTTGATTGACAGATGCTCTCGCTCCGCAAAGCCTAAAGAACAATTGATGAAGTGCCTAATGAGGTGGGAGTAAGCCTCTTTATATAGCCCCCTATATCCAAGTCCTATTCTAACTAGGATAAGTAATACTACTCCCCGAAAGATTAGAACAATTGTAATCCTAGTTAAAGTAGCCAACACATGTCCTTTTACAATATATGAGTCATACTTAACAAATCTCCACCTTGGCGAATATCATGCCCCTTAAGAGATAAATCTAGAGTCTCTCACACATCAAAGTGGGTTGAGCTACCATGCTTCTCTAGCATTTGAAAACATTCAACAAGTCCAAACAATGCTTGAACTTGTCTGTAGTAATAGGCTTGGTCAACATATCAGCTGGATTGTCTACAGTATGCACCTTTTGTAACAATATCTCACCAGATGCAATCAATTCTCTAATCTTGTGAAATCTCACATCAATATGTTTAGTTCTAGTATGATATGCCTGATTCTTAGCCAAATGAATAGCATTTTGGCTATCATAATGCAACTGAACTCCACCTTGTCGAATACCCAAATCCTTCACTAGCCCGATAAGTCATAAGGCTTTTTTGCAGCTTCAACTATTGCCATGTACTCAGCTTCAGTTGTTGATAATGTCACAACAGACTGAACAGTTGACTTCCAACTTATAGGTCCTCCACCAAGAGTGAAAACATACCAGTTTTAGACCTTCTATCATCCAAATCACTTGCATAGCCTGAATCCACATATCCAACAATCAAAAGATCATGTCGTTGACTGCCAAAAACAATTCCATGTCCCACAGTACCCTTTAAATACCTAAAAATCCACTTGATTGCTTCCCAATGTGATCTTTCTGGTTTAGACATGTATTTACAGACTTGACCAACAACATGAGCTAAATTAAGATGAATACATATCATTGCATACATCAGGCAGCCGACAGCACTGGCATAAGGGACCTTTTTCATCTCTTCAATTTTCTTGTCTATCTTCGGGCACTGTTCTATAGAAAGCTTCAAGTGATTCGCCAATGGAGTGCTCACGGGCTTTGTTTTGCTCATCCCAAACATGTCTAACACTTTCTCAACATAGCCTTGCGGAGATATCTACATTTTCCTTGAGCCTCTATCTCTGTGAATCTCTATTCCAAGAATTTTCTTTGCAGCTCCTAAGTCTTTCATATCAAATTCCTTACTCAATAAAGTTTTCAAACCGACAACATCATGCATATACTTTGCAGCCAACAACATATCATCAACATACAGTAGCAGAAAAATAAAAAAATTATCATCAAGGCTTTTAACATAGACACAACAATCATACTCACATCGCTTGTAGCCAATCTGAACCATGTAGGAGTCGAATCGCTTGTACTGTTGTCGTGGAGACTCCATCAACCCGTACAAGGATTTCTTTAACCTGCAAACTAGATGTTCATCTCCGGATTGAATGAACCCTTCTGGCTGCTGCACATAAATCTGCTCCTCTATATCACCATGCAAAAAAGCAATTTTAACATTCATCTACTCTAAATGCAAATCCGAACTAGCTACAAGTGCAAGAACTGCCCTGATTGAAGTATTCTAACCACATGAGAAAAGATTTCATCATAATCAACTCCTTTTTGCTGTGAAAAACCCTTTGCTACCAATCAAGCCTTGAACTTTTTCCCATCTTTTTCTGATACTGGTGGTTTTTCTGTAAAGATTTCATCTCCTCAACCATTGCAGCCATCCACTTGCTTTTCTCCAAACTAGAGATAGCCCCTTGAAAAGTATCCGGATCTTTACTACTAATGTGAAGTACAAAAGACACCATATCTTCAAAACACAGTCTGCATAGAGCCTTTACATTGGTGCATCTTTCTCTATCTCTGGCTAAATTATAATTCTGCAATGGAACTATATTAGAGTCACCAGAAGTTGAATTCGAACTTTCACCTTTCTCAGCTGTTACTTCTTTCTCAACTGCTCTTGGATACTGTTCGAAATCCACCAGCACCTTGTCTCGGTTCTGTTGCAACATGAATTGCTCGTCAAAAATTGCATCTCTACTAATCACTATTTTCCTTGCAACTGGATCCCAAAACTTGCATCCTTTGACACCTTTCTTGTAGCCCAGAAAGATGCACTTCTTCGATTTTGCATCAAGTTTTGATCTCTCATCACCAGGTATATGCACATAAGCAGGACAACCAAAAAGCTGTAAGTGTGAAAAATCAACTACATCGCCTGTTCATACCTCTTCTACAACTTTTCCACCCAAAGATGCCCGTGGTGACCTATTAATGAGATATCATGCAATACTCACGGCTTTTGCCCAGAAGTTTTTAGGAAACCCTACATTCAGTATCAAGCACCGAGCCCGCTCAGCTAATGACATGTTCATACTTTCAGCAACACCATTTTGTTGTGGCGTCTTTCACACTGAAAAATGTCTCTAAATCCCATGCTTCTCACAGAACTTCAGAAACTCTGAATCTGTGTATTCTGTGCCATTATCAGACCTTAAATAATTGATCTTTCTACTCGTTTGGTTCTTCACCTCAGCTTTCCACACCTTGAATTTGAAAAAGACTTCAGATTTCTGTTTCAAGAAATACACCCAAACTTTCTTAGAAAAATCATCAATAAAAGTAACATAATACACAGATTCACCCAATGATGATTCTCTGGTAGGCCCCCATACATCAAAATGCACATAATCGAGAATCCCTTCAATTTTGTGCTTTCTTGTCGTGAAACTGACTTTAGTCTGTTTACCAATAACACAAAATTCACAAAAATCGAGCTTGCAACTTTTGACACCATGCAACTAATTTCTTTTATGTAATTCAACCATTTCAAGTTCATTAAGATGACCAAGACGCATATGCTACAGTTTTGTATTATCATCATATGACTCAACAGAATGAGCTCCACCTACAACTGCACTCCCTAACAGTTTATAGATATTCTCTGTAGTTATCTTTCCTTTCAACATAGTCAATGCACCTTTAACAATCCTAATGGTTTCTTTATCCTCATCAGCTTTAGGAATTAAACCATTATTATGCAAAATGCCCAAAGAAATTATATTCTTTTTCAAATTCGTTATATGCCTAACATCACATAATGTTCTAACAGTACCATCATACATCTTAATTCTAACTTCACCAATACCGACAATATTACAACATCTATCATCATCTAAATAGACAAAACCGGAATTAACAGACATATAGGTAGAAGACCACTCCATGTTAGGTGTTATATGATAAGATCGTCCTGAATCAAAAATCCAAGCATCCGTAAACTGTGTTGTTGAAATAGAAAGCATATCACCATCACTGCAATCTGAATTCTCATTCTGCACCACATTCACAGTTTTGGATAACGCATCATGTTTATCATCTGATTCATTTTTCCACTTTGGACAATCTTGCTTCATATGTCCTGGCTCCTTGCACTTGTAGCAACAAAACGTCTTTTTGCCTCTAGACTTTGATCTAGAATTTCGTCTTCTAGAACACTCTTTCTCTGACTTTCTTCCACGGTCGTGATTACCCTTAACATATAAACCATCAGCGTGAGAGCTTTCGCCTGTATTCTACCTTCGCTGGTTGTGGGCCAACAAGGCTGTAGTAATCTCTTCAACTTTGATTATTTCTTTTTCATATGCAAGAGTAGTCACCATGTGTTCATAAGAAGAAGGCAACGAACACAAAATAATCATAGTTTTTTCATCTTCAATCTTCACATCAAGTTTAGTTAAATCGGTGATTATTTAATTGAAGATATTCACGTGCTGCGCCAAATCCTGACCTTCCTTCATCTTCAGCCTATACAATTTCTGCTTTAGATACAATTTATTTGTCAGAGACTTGGTCATAAATTGACTTTCCAACTTGCTCCATATCTCTCCTAGAGACGTCAGATCCATAACTTGATACATAATTTCATATGCCAAACATAACTGTATGGTTCTAGTCGCTCGTTGCTGCAGTTCTTCCCAATCGTCGTCCTCCATCGACGCTGATTTTGTAGATCGTAAAGCCTTTAAAATCTCTTGTTGCGCTAACAGATCCTTTACCCTCGTTTGCCACAATCCGAAGTCACCTTCACCATTGAACTTAACCACTTCGAATTTCGCACCAGACATAGTCATCGCAACCAGGCTCTTGATACCAATTGTTGTGCACACGACAAACGAAAAAGAAAATCAAACAAGCAAAAACACAAGAGATTTAACGAGGTTCAGCAGTGTGCTTACGTTCTCGGGGAGCAAAGAGCGGCTGTTTTCTTTTATTCAATCAATGGTCCTTAGGTTACAAATAACACATCTATTTATAGACCCGGTACAATTACAAAGATACCCCGTACTTCGCCCCGCACTCTCAACCCACTTAATCCGAGCCCACTGAAAACTCGAGTACTCCTTTGATGGACAGATGCTCTCGCTCCGCAAAGCCTAAAGAACAATTGATGAAGTGACTAATGAGGTGGGAGTAAGCCTCTTTATATAGCCCCCTACATCCAAGTCTTATTCTAACTAGGATAAGGAATACTACTCCCCAAAGGATTAGAACAATTGTAATCCTAGTTAAAGTAGCCAACATCTGTCTTTTTACAATATATGAGTCATAATTAACAAGTTTTCATAAGGCCCTCTACCAATAAAAAGATTAGTGCTTATATTTGTAGTTGGTGAAACTACAAACAACAATACTGCAAAGCAACATTTTAGCCATGAAATAAAAAGGAAAAATGAAAGGAAAGTTGGGTTTTGCTTACAAGAACCGGATGGTTTCAATATCCTTGAATATGCATAAATGTTGAGATCTTTTCAAGTTAATCCCAAAATAGTTTCGGAAAGCAAATTGTCAGTTGATTATGCTTAACAAATTGGAACTCAAGAAGATATTGGTATGAATGATACTAAACCAGTTTAGGAAAGCGATTGTCAAAATTGGGAGGGGGGCGTGGAGAGAAAAGGAGGAAAGAAAGAAAGAAAGAAGAAAATGAGGAAAATTTTAACATTTATAAAGATTTTAGAACGATGTTGTTTTGGAGTGAAATTGACGTTCTTAAAACGTCGTCGTTTTGGTGTCGTATGGCACATTATAACACCGCTAATTATTTAACAGCAAAGTGATTAAAAACATTAAATGTTTAAAGTTCAATTTACTCATTAAACGTTTTTAAAACTTCAGTGACCAAAATAGGTCAGAGAGTAAAGTTCAGTAATGATCTATATAATTTACCTTATTTTTTATTGATCAAATATGAAAATGTTCGTGAAACAAAGGCAAAAAGGGACCACAAATATGTGAACTCTTTTATAGCCACTCATCAGTAAAAATGAATGAAAACTTAGCCCTTAACCCAAAAATAATAGTAGGGAAAGGAGTTATTACGCCTTACGATCGCTCTTATTACACCTGAAATATTTATGTACATTGGATTATACTAAATTAACCATACTTAAAGGAACCTGCATTTAGTTGTAAGCGTCCTCGGATTAATTCAAATATAAATATATTGAATATCATCTTTTAAAAAATATTTGTATAAATCGATTTTAAAAGCACAGCCGATGTGGGTGGAACATAATTTCTAGTTATGAAAGCATAGCCTATTGTCACGGACGTATTCTCTCAAACCCGATCCGTGCGGCGTTAGCAACTCTCGACAATGCTAACAAGCCTTGAAGTCCCTCGCAACACTTGGCTAAGCAAACACAAGAGAAGGCTAGAAGATTTACAAGTAAGGAAACTTGTATTAGCTTAAGAAAGGAAGCTTACAAGAGAGCTAAGATGCTTACAATGCTTAGTTTTCTGAGTGAGTACAAAATGAGGGGGTGGCCCTATTTATAGGCTCCCACCTCCCTAATGGACGGCTAGGATCGATTTGATCCAACGGTCACGATTGTGCCTCCTAAAATATCTAGCATACATCTACATCTTTCTAGATTATTCTATACATATCTATACATGTCTATAGATATCTACAACTATCCAACATGTTCTAGAGAGTTCCAGGGTCTTCCAGAGTTGTCTCGAGCTTTCCCGAGCTTTCTAGGTTCTCCCGGGTGTGTCTAGACTTGGAGAGAACGTCCCGGATCTTTCTAGAACGCTATGGACCCTTCAAGAGGAGTGTTGGCCGTCCTTGATGCTTCTAGAGTCCTCCTTGGTGCTAGTTGGCTTCAAAATGGCCCAAGGAGTGTCTGGAACCTCGGTTTGGACTTGTGGGAGAAAACAGGTGGGTCGTGACATCATCCCCCGCCTAAGCTCGTGACGCCCTCGTCGCGCCTTGGTTGAACTGGTCGAGTTGGTCTTTGAATTGCCAAAGAGCTTCTTCGGTCTCCCAACTTGCTTCAGCAATGGGTAGTCCCTTCCACTTGATGAAATACTCCTTGTAGCTTGGAACGCCCCTCCTTCGAACAACTCGATCAGCTAGTACCTCTTCTACTTCCTTATCGAAGGAAGTGACCACGGCTGTGGGTGCTCGGTTGGACACCCCTCGTGTTGGGTCTTCCATGTCCTCATGATAGGGCTTCAACAAACTTACATGGAAGACTGGATGAATCTTGAGCCTCAGAGGCAGTTGGAGCTTGTAGGACACCTTGCCCACTCGCTTGATTACTTGGAAAGGTCCCTCGTACCTGCGAACAAGTCCCTTGTGCACCTTCCTAAAGACCTTGAACTGTTGGGGTAAGAGCTTGAGCATGACAAGGTCGCCTTCTTTGAACTCCAAATGTCTTCGCTTGGAGTCATCCCACTTCTTCATTCTCTTGCTAGCCTTGTGAAGTGCGGCTCGGGCTAACTCGTTTTGTTCATGCCAAGACTTGGCAAACTTAAAGGCAGCAGGGCTCTTCCCTTCATAACGTGTGGCAAGGGAGAGCGGAGTGGATGGTTGTTGTCCCAAGACAACTTCAAAGGGACTTTGTTGAGTGGCCTCACTCTTTTGTAAGTTGTAGGAGAATTGTGCCACATCTAGGAGTTTGGCCCAATCCCTTTGGTTGGCACTCACATAGTGCCTCAAGTATAGCTCTAACAAGGCATTGACCCTCTCGGTTTGCCCATCACTTTGAGGGTGGAAGCTGGTGGAGAAGTTTAGATCGGACCCAAGCATCTTGAATAGCTCCGTCCAGAATCTTCCTGTGAATCGAGGGTCACGATCACTCACAATGCTTGTCGGGACGCCCCAAAGCTTGACTACATTGCGTAGGAAAAGCTTGGCTGCTTCCTCGGCGGTGCAATCAGCTGGGGCGGCAATGAAAGTTGCATACTTGCTGAAGCGATCCACTACGACCATGATACTTCCAAATCCCTCGGACTTGGGTAGGCAAGTAATGAAGTCCATCGAGACACTCTCTCAAGGCCTCTCTGGTATGGGCAAAGGGTCTAAGAGTCCACCTGGTTGGTGCTGAACCACCTTGTCTTGTTGGCACACTAGACAAGTCCTCACATACTCCTCGATGGCATCCTGCATGTGAGGCCAATAGTAGGTGGACTGAAGGTGTGCTAAGGTACGTTGCATACCTGGGTGGCCTGCCCATAAGGAATCATGGCACTCCTTGATGAGTTCCTTGTGTAAGTTGCCCCACTTGGGCACGTAGAGCCTGTTGCCCCTGGTGTAAAGTAGGCCATCACTCATCCAAAATCGTCGGGTCTTGCCTTCGTTCACCAATGCTATAATGCTTTGGGCAAGGGGCTCGTGTTGGAGGCCTTCCTTAATCCTCTCGAGGATAAGGCTGGTGACTTGACTTAAAGATGCAAGCTACGCCTTGCGACTCAATGCATCCACAACCACATTTGCCTTGCCCGGCTTGTATTGCATCACATAGTCAAACTCGGCTAAAAAGTCCTGCCATCGGGCTTGCTTTGGACTTAGCTTCTTCTGGGTCTGGAAGTAGCTTGTAGCGATGTTGTTGGTGAGAATCAAGAACTTGGACCCAAGAAGGTAGTGTCGCCACACTCTCAAGCAATGGATGATGGCTGTCATCTCCTTTTCTTGAACTGTGTAGCGCCTCTCTGTGTCGTTGAGCTTCCGACTCTCATAAGCAATCGGATGCCCTTCTTGCATGATTACTCCTCCAATAGCGAAGTCCGAGGCATCAATGTGCACCTCATAAACCTTTGTGTGGTCGGGTAGGCTGAGTACTGGCTCCTCGCTTACGGCCTTCTTCAAAGGCCTTTTGGCACTTGGATGTCCACGCCCACGGCTTGTTCTTCTTTAGGAGCTCGGTGAGTGGCGTAGCTCTTGCGGAGTAGCCTTGGATGAAGCGACGGTAGTAGTTCACTAACCCAAGGAAGGACCTTAGCTCGTGCACCTTAGTGGGTGGCTCCCACTTTTGGATGGCACGCACCTTGCCATCCTCCATCATGAGTTGCCCATCCCTGATCTTATGCCCCAAGAACATTACCTCGGGCTTGGCAAAGGAGCACTTCTCCTTCTTAATGTATAACTGGTTCTCCCTGAGAACCTTGAGCACCACCCTTAGATGTTCCACATGTTCTTCTAAGGTGTTGTTGTACACCACTATGTCATCGAGGTATACCACCACGAAACGATCGAGATAGGGATGGAACAGTTTGTTCATCAAGGTGCAAAATGTGGCTGGGGCATTTTTTAGACCAAATGGCATGACTAAGAACTCGTAAGAGCTATACCTGGTGACGCACGTGGTCTTCGGCTCATCACCTTCCGCTATGCGCACTTGGTAGTACCCCGAGTGAAGATCGAGCTTGGTGAAGTAATGTGCATGCCCAAGCTGATCAAACAGGTCTGAGATCAAAGGAATAGGATACTTGTTCTTAATGGTGACCTTGTTGAGCGCTCGGTAGTCAATGCACATTCTGAGAGAACCATCCTTCTTCTTTTGGAAAAGAACGGGTGCCCCATATGGCGCCTTGGATGGTCGGATGAAGCCTGCATTGAGTAGACCCTTGAGTTGCTTCCTTAGCTCTTCCAACTCAGGGGGTGCCATGCGATAAGCACTCATGGCTGGTGGCTTGGTCCCTGGCTCCAACTCGATAGCATGGTCCACCTCTCTCTTTGGTGGTAGCCTCTTGGGTAGTTTTGGGGGTGCAACATCCTTGAACTCTTCGAGCACTTGGGCTACCTTCCTCGGTAGATCTTCGTTGGGCAAGAGTTCCTCGTCATCGTACTCTCGAAGGATTGCTAGATAGCTTTCCTCGTTCCTCTTTATGCCCTTCTTGAACTGGAGTGCTGAGAGCACCTTGGCATCTTGTTTGGTTGCCCTAGTCGTCGGGACTACACAAGCTCGGTTGCCATCCATGATACACATGGAGTTGGCAAATGGCACGGGGAAGGCCTTGACTCGATCTAGGAATTCAAGTCCTAGAACGACCTTGAAGTCGTCCATGGGCACGACTGAGTAATCAATGTGACCCGACCAAGCCCCCACGTTGGTCTTGACTCCACGAGCTATGCCATGGATGGGTCGAGCGGCAGAGTTAACTGCTTTGATAGAACCTCCCCCTCCTGATGCCTTGAGCCCTAACCTCTTGGCCTCTTCAATGGAAACAAAGTTGTGGGACGCACCTGTGTCTAGCATGGCTCTAGTCGCCTTCCCATTGATGGTCACGTCCACGTAAAGCAAGCCTTTAGCTTCTGTCTTTGGGGCGGATTGAAGGACGTTGAGAAGTTGCAGGGAACCCATCTGGACACCCTCTTCATCCTTGTCGGTGTCGCTTCCCTCTTGATGCTTGGCTAGGAGCGAGTTAAGCGCTTGTCTTTGTGGGCACTCTCGGACCCAATGATCGCCATCACAAATGAAACATTTGTTGGATGGGGGACGCCTCGTGCCTCGAGTGTCCTTGGCTTTGCCTTTGTCTTTGTTCTTCCAAGAGGATGAATCCTTGTGCTTGGGCGAGCTTTCCTCTTGGTGGCTCTCCTTGCGATGGCCCTTGTCTCCCCCACCTTTAGCATGACCACCCTTCTTGTCCTTCGTCTTGGCGGTCGACTCCTTGTGGCTTGAATAGTCAACAAGACTCTCGGCTACGGCTATGGCGTCGACAAGGGTTTGCTCTCCTCTACGCCTTAGCTCGACTTTGGCCCACTGTTGGAGTCCATCCATGAAGTTGAAAAGGGAGTCTTTATCGGACATATCGGGGATCTCAAGCACTAGATTGGTAAACTCCTTGATATAATCTCGGATGCTCTCTGAGTGTTTTAGTCTTCGCAAGCGGCCTCGAGCTTCTTCCTCGGCATTCTCGGGGTAGAATTGTTTCTTAAGCTCCTTTATGAAATCATCGAGAGTGGAGATAGTACACGTACCTTTCTCAATGTCTTGACGCATTCTCCTCCACCATAGCATGGCGGTGTCGGTGAGGTACAAAGTAGCGGTTTGGATCTTGGAGGCCTCGTCCACAATGCCAACGGCCCCAAGGTACTGCTCCAAGCCATATAGGAAGTTGTCGACTTCCTTAGCGTTGCGGGTTCCTGAGAAGGTCTTTGGTTTGGGCACCTCAACCTTCCTAGACTCATAAGAGGTGCTTGGCCCGGCAACCATAGCACGCTTACACAAGGCAACATCGCCTTGTAGTGCCTCGACTTGGGCACGAGTGTGGTCTAGCTCTTCTTGAAGAGAAGCACGTACCTTAGAGAGCTCTCCCATGAGAAGGTCGCGAACTTGTCCCAACTCTGCTCGCATGGCTTCTTCTAGCTTCACCATCATGGCCTTCATGGCGGTGTGGAGCTCGGTGTCCTCTGCCTCAAGGCCTTCCACCCGTTGGGTAAGGTCGTCCAGATTGGCCTCTAAGCCTCCCACGTTCTCCTCTACGCGGGCTAGACGGTTCTCAAAGCTAGAGATCACGTCCTTGGACTTGGCCCTCGGCCTAGTCGCACTAGGATCAGCCACCTCCTCTCGCCCTCGCTGTTGCTCTTGGGTGACTTCTGCCTCGGTCGAACTAGCCACTTGAACCTTGCCTGACTTCACCATATCCCGGGTCTCGAAACACGCTCTGATACCAACTGTCACGGACGTATTCTCTCAAACCCGATCCGTGCGGTGTTAGCAACTCTCGACAATGCTAACAAGCCTTGAAGTCCCTCGCAACACTTGGCTAAGCAAACACAAGAGAAGGCTAGAAGATTTACAAGTAAGGAAACTTGTATTAGCTTAAGAAAGGAAGCTTACAAGAGAGCTAAGATGCTTACAATGCTTAGTTTTCTGAGTGAGTACAAAATGAGGGGGTGGCCCTATTTATAGGCTCCCACCTCCCTAATGGACGGCTAGGATCGATTTGATCCAACGGTCACGATTGTGCCTCCTAAAATATCTAGCATACATCCACATCTTTCTAGATTATTCTATACATATCTATACATGTCTATAGATATCTACAACTATCCAACATGTTCTAGAGAGTTCCAGGGTCTTCCGGAGTTGTCCCGAGCTTTCCCGAGCTTTCTAGGTTCCCCCGGGTGTGTCTAGACTTGGAGAGAACGTCCCGGATCTTTCTAGAACACTATGGACCCTTCAAGAGGAGTGTTGGTCGTCCTTGATGCTTCTAGAGTCCTCCTTGGTGCTAGTTGGCTTCAAAATGGCCCAAGGAGTGTCTGGAACCTCGGTTTGGACTTGTGGGAGAAAACAGGTGGGTCGTGACACTATGTACTTGGAACAATGACTGAATAGTGAATATTATTTCAATTAAGGAGACCGTAATTATAAAACCAAATCAGATAGTCTTTAAAAGGGTAGGGAATTCACCTAAATAGTGTTTTAGAAAGGGTTAAAATATTTTCTAAGTCCATGTACTCTTTCTACATTTGGAAATCGGTCCTTCTACTTTTATTTCCAAGAAATTAGTCTTTGTTTTTCTTTTTTATCAATTTCTACCTAGAGAAGGAGGAAAGAGAAAGGAAAATTCGCTCTTACTGGATTTAGAACCCACAACCTAGAGGAGGTGTCAACTGACAGCTTTTAACCACTAGCTTTAGAGGTTGTCGACTAATCTTTTTGTTTTTCAAATCTAAACATCCAAGCCCAATTGTTAACACCGTTAAAATTCTATGTTATATTTATTAATGTGACATTTTAAAATATAGGTTATTCTTCATTTACAAATATGGACGGACTTTGACAAAATCTTAGACTCATATTTTAGACTTAAATAAACATGAAGTGTATTTATTTCATACATAAACTTAATTCGGCCTGACCATAAACACCTAAATTCAAACGGTTATTTCAAATACAAAGCATATATTGTTTTTTAATCTAAATACACTCACTTCAATTAATCATGTTGATATAAATAACTTTTTACAAAAATGTCGACAACTCGACATAAATATTTGAGTGTTAGGAGTGATATGTTACTTATTTGGATAAGTCTACCACGTGCGACAAACATTGCTGAACACCACTAACGAAGAATACCGATGAACATCATTACATTAATTAATAAAGATTTAAAATTTCAAGGACTCATCATACAATTAATAATTATTTTAAAATTTTAATTAAATTATTTATATATATATTAAATTTTTATTTTTTAATAAGGGTAAACTATATATTTAGTACCTTACTTATTTTCGTATTTCTATTGAACCCTTATTATTTAAATATTATTTCAATTTGACCCTATTCTTTATAAAAAAAATAATTTAACCCTTAACCCTCAACCTAAAACCCTAAATTATTAAACCTTAAACCCTTAAACTCTTAAACATATATGAAAATGAATATATATTTAAATATTATTTCAATTTGACTCTATTCTCTTATTTAAACATGTCGTTTAACCCTATCTTTTTCTTTCTCTACACAAATCTAAATCTAAATCTAAATCTCAATTCTCAAAGGGCCCTATGAAAAAAAAGAATGAATAGAGGAGATTGTGGGAAAATATGGAGGCTGACTTGATTAAGGTGAATGATAGAAAACAATCGTTGTATGAAAACGATGAGTTTTCAACTAATTCTGATTCTACCTAAGTATAACAGTAGGACTACAACCATAATTAGACAATTTGTAATGAGAAGAAATTGAAGTAAAAAAAGGTTCCACCGACTCGGGTTACTGGATTCAGAGTCCAATGTCCTGACCACTGCTTAATCCTCCGCAAACAACCGTGCTCTTTTTTTAAGTTAATGTATATCTGCAATGAGACTATCAAACAACCGTGCTCTTTTTTTATATATACAATGAAACAAAAGTATTCTCCCTACAAAGCACTGCTTAATCCTATGCATACTGCAATATTTCCACATTCATTTAAGTTCGACATGAATGATAATATATTAGGTGAAGCTAATTTTTAAAAAATAGGGTTTACGGTTTTATAGTTTAGGGTTTAGAGAATTCAGTATATTTGATTCGAATTTATTAAAAAATTATAAATTAATTTCTATTTTTTAAGAGATTGATTTTGTTAGGGTTTAGGAGAATTGGGTATATTTGATTCTAACCTATTAAAAAATATTATAAAGTAACTATTAAATTTGATTTTTATTTTTAAGAGATAATTTTAATTATAATTTTAGTCCTTTGGATTTTTAAATTTTTTTAAAAAATTAATGGTGTTCATCGGTGTTTATCGTTAGTGGTGTTCATCAATGTTCGTCGCCCGTCGTAGAAATTTCTAATTTATTAATGTGACATTTTAAAATATGGGTTATTCTTCATTTACAAATATAGACGGACTTTGACAAAATCTTAGACTCATATTTTAGACTTAAATAAACATGAAGTGTATTTATTTCATACATAAACTTAATTCGGCCTGACCATAAATACCTAAATTCAAACGGTTATTTCAAATAAAAAGCATATATTGTTTTTTAATCTAAATACACTCACTTCAATTAATCATGTTGATATAAATAATTTTTTTACAAAATTGTCGACAACTCGACATAAATATTTGAGTGTTAGGAGTGATATGTTACTTATTTGGATTCATTAATAACATTATAGAAATAAAAATAAAATTATATCAAATTAAAACAAAAATACCAAAATTTAAGTATAATAAAACGACCGATCATAATTTTACTAGGATGTCAGCAATACGTGATATGATCTACGGTTGAAATTAATCTCTTCGATATTTAACATATATATGACATTATCATTAAAAATTTTAATTTTTTAATTGATTAATCTAAATTGTTTCTTTATTGGAAGAAGCAATGGGTTAACGTTTTGAGTTAGTGGATTAATGTTTCTGTGTCTTAATGTTGGTAAATGGTAATTTGTCATCCTCCCATGTTAGAGCTTATCTTTCCCGAAGCCGATGCTTTAACTTCAAATTTATGAACCTCGCCCAATCATTTCTTCGTGAGTTACGGCTGTTTTTTCTCTATCTTTTTAACGATGTAAATATAATTTTTTTTGACACATTAACCTGGCTGTTTTATTGATAAATAAAATAAAAATAGAACATAAACATAATATGTTATGAATATTTATCTATGTGGATGTCTATCATGATTAGAACTTTATCTAAGGAGTTTGATTTATTTATTATTAGGAATATTATCTCTATTAATTAGAGTTTAATGTATTATGTACTTCTTATGCCTATAAATAGATGATTCATTGAAGGCATTGTATATGATTCTATTTTTGAGAATAATACAAATCTCCCTCTTTCTCCCATCTCTTTGTTCTTCTTGTTCGTTGTTCTTCGTTATTTTATTCACAACACGTTATCAGCACGATCTCGCTCGCTTAATTACGGTGATTATTGTTGGTGGTTCTCGAAAAGAATTTCAATTTGATATTGGTGACTACATCTATCATATATTCAGCTTACCTTGGAAAGTATGGTATGTTTTATTTATTTATATACTAATATAATGATTGATTTATCATTCTCCAAAAGTTAGTATATTCATATCTATTATTTGGTTATTATTTTAATTTATTATTATTTTATTCATACTTGAAGTAACTCTTGAATTAACAAAAATTAAAATTATCGTCGTACTTCATTAGATGGATTGATAAAGCAAACCGAATTAAAGCCCTCAAGGATTCCGGCTAAATGCTATTGGGCGCACAAATTGGAACATTTTATTACACAGTATATTAGTTTTATTCAAAGTTTTTATTATTCCATTCTAATTTATAATTGATTCAATTCAAGGATTGTGTTGCCATGTGGTTGTTATATATTTGTTTTATCATTATTATTATTATTATGGTAATTTATATGAATAAATTCGAGATATAAAATAACTTTATTATTTGTATCAATTACTTTGTATGTGAATCAAAGGCAAAAGGAATATGTTACTTTGATGTGTTTATACATTCATCAAAATGTTGTTTGATTTTAACTATGGTTGTTTATAATTTGATCACATCACTTATAGTTATGTTTATTCAACTTGATCTATGACTACTTTTATACTTTTTGATCTAGTCTCAAATAATTTTTTTTTTATTCTATTGATAAAAGTCGATGCTTTTAACCGTGTTTTGAGTTTTACATGTATTCAAATGAGTTGGAAAGAGACATGGCGTAAAAAAAAAGATTATGAGAAGATGCATTGGTTCATTTGCTACGTCATCATTGAGACGAAATTCAATATCGGTAAACTCTATTTTTATTTTTATCTTTTAAAATACAATTTTAAAGTGCGATAAATCATGATGCTTTTGAATTTACAAGGAGATTATTATAAAGTCTATATTTGCTCGAAAGCAATATTTTTTCTTCGTCGAAAAACTCGACCATAGACTTCTCCCAATTTCAAGTTACGAAAATTCTTCTTGATCCAAAAAGTTTTATGGGAAACATTCCTTGAAGTGAATGCAAAGCATGATGTTTATTCCATGCGATTATCAATGATGGGGCATTCCCTGAAGTGAATGCAAGCATGATGTTTATTCCATGCAATTATCAATGATGGGGCATTCCCTGAAGTGAATGCAAGTATGATGTTTATTCCATGCGATTATTGGATCTGTTTCATTCCCTGAAGTGAATGCAAACATGGTAAATCATTATTCAATTAGAGACATAATTTCGATATAATCCAAGTATAATTGGCTGGACATCCCGTTCTGCGAGGCTACTGGTCTCAAAGGAGGTTTTTAAATGACATTGTGGACAGGTTTAACAATGCCGCGTACGATGATTAAATCTTTGTTCTCTGTGATAAGGATATGTGAAAAAGGTTTTAAAGGCCCACTGGCTCTACTCCATTCTTTTAAGTGAATGTGAGATTATATTATGGAAGGAATAAAAAATCACATTAAAAGTTGTGGTCGTGGTCGAGGCTATGAATATACACATGAAAAATATAGTCGTTTTAAGAATACTTCTACCCGCTGGTAGCGAAGTTATAAGAATGACAAGAGTGATAAAGATCATTTTAAGGAAGTGAAATCGTTTTACCAATGTGATGTTATAAACCATTGGTTTCGTACTTGTCAAACGCCAGTACTATGGACTTTATCCATAATCATGAATGATAAATGAAATAAAATATAAACAAAATTTGTTTATGGCGAAAATAATTATGGCGTTATTGGTCCAACTCAATTGGATATTGTTAATTTTCTCATAACCCTTGAAGGGAATAATTTACCATTTATTTTATTTCCCTTATAACCTCTAACAGGAATAATTGGTTTTTTTATGTTAATTCGTTTTATTTATTATTTATTTATGTTAGTTTGCTTTATGTTTATTTATTTCACATATTATTTATTTACATTTTATGTTAATTTATTATTTGAAGAATATGATTACTTCCGGAATAAAATATACAATGAATTGTGGCTATTTATGCCTAGAATTGTGGCTATTTATGCCTAGAATTGTGGCTATTTATGCCTAACAGATAATGCGAGTACTCATATTGTACTTAAGCATAAGAAATATTTTTCCCATTTAAATGCAAGGGGAAATATGAGTAGTATTTCTCAAAGTACTAAAATATCAATACTTCGGAAGAGCACTTGAAAGTTTATCTCTGATAGATAATCGACTTGATATGATGTGCTATATTTTATATTTTTCATTCCTCGAAGTGAATGATACAAAGTACATATTTTCATTACATGAAGTAAATGAAACAAAACACATTTTGAAAGGTGCACAATTATGCATTTCTCGATTAAAATGCAAGGGAATAATGTGAGTACTATATCCGAAAGTACTAATATCACAAAAGGCTCTGGTTGAGCAAATATGTTATTGTCAAATGGAACTTTATTCCATATTCACATTGCGTTATACTCGTCAAAGTCATAAAGAGAGCAATATGAGTTCGCAAACTATCCCTTTGGGAATTATAGATAACATATGTTATCAATTGGCATTTGAAATAAGTCAATATGGATATAAGTTCTGGTAGCCAAAAAGTCAGTTGAAAGCTCTAGGAGAGCTATATATTGCTACCAAAAGATCATTTCAATTGAAAGCTCCGAAAGAGCTAAATATATTCCTATTTAAAGAAACAATTTTGATGGTCATACTAGACATGTACGAGTAAGATTGAATTACATGTTATGGTAAACAAGAAGTTTACAAATTTAGAGATATATACACACACATATATAGTTGGCATGATCGGTTAGACCATCATGATCAATAATGATGCATAAATTATTGAGATTTACATGCACATGTATTGAAAGAACCTGTAGTTCTTGTGGTGCTTATTCTCAAAGGAATGGATTAAATTCCACTTATTAAAGAACGTGAAGTTCTTGTGTTGCTTAAAGGAATTGATTAAATTCCACTTACTAAAAGAACATGAAGTTCTTGTGTTGTTTGTTCTCAAATGATATAGATGATCCCACTTACCAAAAGAATTAGAACTTAAAGTTCTTGTACTGAAGTTAAGACTGTATGTCTTGCATATCTGAACGAAATATGGGCCCATATATCCACAAATGTGGAAAGTTTTATATGATTTTAGTAGATGCATCTACATTATTTTATCGACTTACAACCAGAAGTTTGTGAGATTGATTCTAAAAAGATTCAGATTATGAAGTATATATATTGAATTGGTCTATGTTGAAAGACGCTTTGAACTTCTAAAATAGAAGTATTTGGACCAGCAGTCCAAACACCTAAAGGTGTAATGCAAGTGAGGCACAAATAAGTAGTCGTAAATACGACTTGAACTATGATTTATGAAAAGTTTTAATTACTTCATGGTGGATGCAATTACTTTGGCAGTTATGAAAATTTTTTGCACGCGTCTAATTATTTGTGGATCCATATTTATCCTTGAAGGATTTAAAATGCTAGAAGCATTTGGAAATTTCCGAGAAAATTTATTTAGACATGTCTCATGAATATTTTGGCGCATTTGGTATAATCGCCTTAGTGAATACTAATTGAGCAAATACTATAAGAATGATCAGATTTCCTGATGTATTTTATAAAGGAGTTTGGATCAAGATCCATTATGATAATTTTAGAACTCCTGAAGAGCTTCAAATTGGAAACTCGTGAAGTACTTTCAATACAAGTACTTGAATCTTGACATCAAGTTTATCTCGACCTGAAGATCGAGCATTTTTATATATTTCCTTTTGTCTATGAATAGACATAAGCTGAAAGAATCTTAAAGAAGATTCAATATGAATAGAGCATATCTATTGAGTATCCCAATAGTTGTAAGATTGTTGGATGTGAATAAAGATAATTATATCTTTTCTTGGTTTTGAAGCACTATATATTAGTTGGTCAAGCAATATCCATGGATATACAAAGATCATTACATTTAGATCTTCAAACATTCGTTGATGCCTCCTCAAATTTTGTAGAAATAATTGCTATGCACAAGGCAAGCCAAAAATGTGTTTGGCTAAAATCATTGACCCAACATATCCAGAAGATATGTAGATTTACTTTCACAAGATATGATATGAAGCTATTTTGTGTAGAGATAATGCAAGATGTATATCTCAATTGAAAGGCGGATACATCGTGAAACATATTACTCTAATGTTTCATTCCTCAAGATCTTTAGAAAAATAATATTCAAGATTGAATTATGAAGATTCAAAGATCTTCTGTGATGTTTTCATGAGGGGGAGAAAATACGCGTTGCACTCTTTTTCCCTTAACCAAGGTTTTGTCCCAATGGATTTTCCTGGTAAGGTTTTTAATGAGGCAACATGTTTTGCGTATTAAAGATGTGTGTACTCTTTTTCCTTCACTAATGAAATTTTTTTTTCCACTGGGTTTTTATCTTAGTAAGGTTTTAACGAGGCACATTATCTTCATAGACATCCAAGGGGGAATGTTATGAATATTTATCTATGTGGATGTCTATCATGATTAGAACTTTATCTAAGGAGTTTGATTTATTTATTATTAGGAATATTATCTCTATTAATTAGAGTTTAATGTATTATGTACTTCTTATGCCTATAAATAGATGATTCATTGAAGGCATTGTATATGATTCTATTTTTGAGAATAATACAAATCTCCCTCTTTCTCCCATCTCTTTGTTCTTCTTGTTCTTGTTCGTTGTTCTTCGTTATTTTATTCACAACATAATAGAGATTTTAGAACAACTAAAAAATCATAAATTTAAAAAGAAAATATAAGCTTTGCACCAATTAGACCAGATACTTCCTCTTTGCATCAAAAAAATCTCTACGGTCCATTGTAGGAAAGGTCCATGGCTAGTTGTCAAAACACGAACTAGAAGAAATTTCCAAAATCGACAACATTCTTTCATGCCTATTCTTAAAAACGACGAATTGCTATAGATTACATGGGCAAACAACCCAAACGAGGGCCAAACTCTATGTGTTCACCAAAAAACATGAATTAAAGACAAACTATGTGAGGGTCACCGTACAAACACAAAAAACCTGCAAAAGTAATCATAGAAGCGTGTCATAAAGACAGAAAAATGTGTTACAGAGACAGAAAAAAAGCACAACAAAATGTGCGAAGACAAAAAACAAAACAAATGAAATATGAACCACCGTTGGTCGACAACCAATACAAAAACCGATATTGATGCAGATTAAATAAAGAAGATAAGAAAAAGCAAGCAGCTATAATTGAGAAAAAAAATTAAAAAACGGCTATTTTTTTTCCAACGATGTAAATATAAACTTATTTACTGAGTTAAGTACAATTAATACGATAAAAATAAATACGATAACAAAATTCATCAATAATTTAACGCAGTTACATTTCCAAAATAAAACACATGAATTAAAAGAATGTTATACATTGGATTTAAGAAGATAATACATTAGTATTAAGGAACATGCCATTTTGTGCAATTATTTATTTAGTATTTTCAGGCTATATTGAGTGAATATTTTATTTTTGAAATTTAATTAGAAAAGTACTCCATTAATGGTTATGTAGAAAAATACCATTCTTTCGGTTCATGTAAGGTAAATTCACTTTTGGCCGAGATGCGAGTTTGAAATTCGCTTTTGACTAATGCGAGTTATGTATTGAGTGAGTAGGTAAAAAAAAATTACTAATTTTTTACACAAAACTCGCTTTTAGCTAAACACACGTTTAAAATATACTTTTGGCTTAACGTGAATTTAACTCATGTGTACGTACTTTTATTTCTGAATTGATTGGTTGTCAATTGTCACGGCGAAGCTGAAAAGCAACCCCCTCGAGGAACCATCTAAATCAAAAGATGTAGTCACATGAGATTTGAGCTTACATAATACAGCACAACATTCCATATGAGGACGAAAACTCCTCATCTTCACCCACACATACCATTTTATACAAGTTTATAAGCACATTGCAAATCTACATCAAATCATTCAATTATTATTCGTAACGTGGCACTACTAAATGGACCGATGGATGTAAAATATAATAACATTTTCTGAAAATTTTAAAATTTTATGGTCATATTTGATAAATAGTGTTTTAAGTTAAAATTAGAGGTTTGGATTGATATTAAAGATTTGACCGGTTAAATTCGCTAATTTGAATGTTTAGTGAATAGCATATTAGGGTAAAACTTCTAATTTAAAAAAAAAGTTGCTAATAAAAGCTTTTTGAAATTAGAGGTTTTGACGTAAGTTTTTCTCGTCTTTGTTTAAGCCAACGGCGACACTAATTTTAGTGCTAATAGTCAATTGTCTTACTCATTATTTTTTCTTTGTTTTTTTAATCTTTTATATTTGTTTTTCTTTTGCTTTTAATTTTTAATAAGAATAACTCTGTCTTTATGGCACATTTTTGGTCTTCTTTGTCGGTCGTTTACCAGTTTTTTTCTTTTTTTCAGAGTTAGATTTGACATTGTTTCGACTGATAAGATGACGCTTACTTGTCATCATGTAGAACTTTCATGTTCTAAACCCTCGAATTGAATTTGGATACACAGTTTGCGTTCGTGGATAGTGGTGCTCAGTGGTTTTTCTGTAGTTTAATCCCTTTTTGTGGTTCTTTTTGTCAATGCAGTCAGATTTGTTTGTATCTATATTTCATTCGAATCTTTTGGTTGGGTTTTTAACATTTTCTATGTATGGTCCTTGAATGATCTAAAATGGCTAGTTTCTTGTGGCAATGTTATAGGAAAATGTTCAAATTATATATTTAGTTTACAATGATAGTTATAAGAAATATTTTCTCTTTTTAATAAAATTAACTGATTTTACTAAAAAAACATTGATAGTCTAATTTCACACCTCATAAAATTTTCAAATTCTTATAAAATTGTATTGAACATCAAAATTTATACGATAACATAAAAATTTGTATCTGTTTCTGACTATTCACCATTTAGATAAAGACAGCACAGAAATTAAGAACCATAAATTTTCATAAATAATAAACCGACTACTACGTTGAGACTTATGGAAATGGGGGAGGAGAAAGTCGTGCCCACGGCCAACGAAGTAAGCAGGCGCAGGGTAGAGAGTTGCAGAGTCGTAGCCCTAATTTAAATGGCATGCAGATGCACTTTTTAAATTTCTTTTTTATTTTCTAATATAATATAAAATATTGATGAGTTTAAATCCCAACAGTACGTACACAATATGCAACAGTCACGAGGCAGCAAGCTTGGTTAAGCCTAAGGTCAAGAGAGAAGATAACGCACACTTTTCTAGACACCATTTATGACTTGCTGCAGTGAAATGAACAAGGCCAAAAGATTCTCTGTTCCCTAACATTTTCAAACTATTTTAATTCGGCTATATTCATTCTAGATACTATTTATATGTATTATCATGCATTATCACGGTGATAATACATAAAATTTTTAAGAATAATTATTTCATGCACATGTGATAAAAATAAAAAGTGATTTACAATTATCTTAATTGGGTTGATGCGGCATGAATTGTTGGCGTTGTGTGTTGATGCTGGTCGATCCCAATGGTCTCGGCTTTAAGCTTGGTGGTAGGGGTGAGCGTTCGATCGAGTCGAGTCGAGTCAAAAAATTTCGAGTTATTCGAGTTGACGGGTCATATTTTACAACTCAAACTTTATTTGAAGTTTTTTCAATTCGAGTTGAGTTTTCGAGTTCTTATAAAAATTTAACTGTAATTATTATTATTTATCATGTTATAGTAGGATTTGATTCCAATTTAAAATCATTTCTCTAATCATATAAGATATGCACATATATATTTTTTCACACGTGACAATATTTCTTCATATTTTTATATATCAGTATGTATATATCATAAAAAATTCGAGTTATTCGAATTTTCATTTTACAACTCAAACTTTATTTGAAAATTTTTCGAGTTATTCGAGTTTATGAAATTTCGAGTCGAGTCAAGACGAGTCGAGTATTTTTGCCTCAAGTCGAGTCGAGTTATTCGATTTTTTCGAGTTGAGTTTTGCTCACCCCTACTTGGTGGTCGGGTTATGTAGTGGTTTTGGGTCGATGGGTCGTTTACTTTTTGAACTCTTGCTTTGTTCGTGTTATGGTATTTCTTGTATTGCATATTCGTATATGTACTCTTTTCTTCCATTTAAACTAGGGAAATTTTTAATGAAGCCTATTCGGATATTTCAATGTATGATTTTTATCAATAAACCATACCTTTGCTGATAAAAAAATAAATTTCATTTAGGGTTTGATGTTTAGGGGTTTAAGTATAGGAGTTTTGAATTTAGAGGTGTGGTTAAAATTTTGGGTTGAGGTTAAAATTTAAGGTTTATAGGTTAAAACCTAAATCCCTAACCATATTACCCTAACCCTAAACTCTAACATCTAAACCCTAAATTCTAACTATAAATCATAATTTCTTACCATGAACCCTAAACCCTTAAATCCTAAACTAGGTACTTAAACTCTAAAACTAAATGCACTTGTGGAAACTTTTTGTTTATACTCTCGGTGCATTGGATATTTTTCTAACTTTAAATATTATAATGAATAAGATGATATCAGTCAATTTATACATGATTAATAAAAGAATATACCATTTATAAACTTCAATTATACATGATATTTGTATTTAATTGTTATTTAATTTTAGATTGATATTAAAACCCTAGCCGCTTCTCTTTTAAAATTGTTTCAATTTTAGCCGCTTTTTTTGTTCAATTCCTTTAATTTGTGGTCGGCAATTAATGTTTGTATTGGTTGTCGACCACTGATTTTATCAGTTTTGTTGTTTTTATTTTAATAAGAATCTCTGTTTCTGTAGCACGCTACTTCTCTGTCCTAGTGACACGTTTCTTCTTCTGTCTTTGTGACATGTTTTTGTTTTGTTTTTTTTTTGTTTGGTTCATCTGTCTTCGTGGCAGGTTTCAACATACCTTAGCGTTCGATTGTTGTTCGCACAGAGATTCACTCGGCGCTAGTTTCTGATTCATGGTGTTGTCGGTGGTCACTTGGAATATTTTATCCCCACTCGTTGATGGTTGTTTGCCGATAAAATCAGTCCTAGGTAGCGGTACCTTTTGCCCGACAGAATGGATCGCGCACCACTCCTTCCTTATTTATGCGTCTCGTTTGGACAGAGACAAGGAGATTCAGGAAGCTTTTGAATTTTCGTTGGTATGCGTATTTCCATAGAAATTTTTCGTTTTCATTGTTTTTGAGTTTAAGAATTTTTTGGGTTATTTTAACCCAAATTTTCTTCTTCTTGATTGCGTTGTAATTGAGTTTTTCTATAGTTTAATAAAAATTCAGTGGCTATTTCAAAAAAAATTAAAATTATACATGATATTTATACCGTACTTTATACATATATCATGATATTTATACATGATTAATAAGATGATCATCACCGGTGACCATACTTTATTATCTCCTTTGTTGTTATAAACGAAATCTCTGTAAACTTCAATTATACCGTACTGTATATATATATATATATATATATATATATATATATATATATATATATATATATTTTGATCAAGAAATATAACAAGATTCGTATCTACGAAAATTTTGAATTTTCGGATATAACAAACATCAAATTGCTAAATATAACAAGATTTGTATTAATAAAATTTTGAATTTCTAGATTTAGATAATTTGAAACTTGAAATATTGTGATCCGTATCTGATCTAAAAATAAAAATCGGATTAGATATTTGAAATTTCGGATCAGATCAACGAAAAATCCGATCAGATCGAATATTTTTGCACACCCCTACCACTTGGTACTATAACTAGGCAGCTGGTCATTTCCTTCTGTGCATTGCGGCCATGGGTATAACCTACCAGTTACTTATTTTAGTGCCCTTAGAATCTGGATTATTTTTCAAAACTCAAGGGGAACTCCATTTCCCCTACAATTGTAGTAAAATTTTGAATTCTAAGTTCAAAATTTTCTACTCGTCCTCATATTATGCATCAGTTGTGGATTTAGTCCCGCTACTCTAATGTGATCATCTTTACTCCCTATACTTTTCAAAGATTAAAATTTCAGTCCTGACCCAAACAATAAATATGTAAAATATGTCAAGTCAAAATCTGCTATTAATCCTTGTATTATGTTTAAGTTTTAGATTTAGCTCCTATTATACCATTTGATCATTTTAATCTAGGTAATTTAGTCATATTTTTCATTATTGTTATTAGGTCAAGACTGAAATTTTAAAATTTGAAAAGTATATGAACTAAAACTAACCAAATTAGAGAACAATGGCCAAATCCATAACTTATAGATGATACATAGACAGACGATAACATTTTACCAACTTAAAATGTAACATTTCAAAGTTAAGTGACCATAATGTTATAAGTTAATAACATGAGTGTCCTTAATGTAACATTAATCCATAGTTGAGTGACTATGAGGGAAACTCATATATAGTTTAATATATTACTGAATTTTACCCTTTTTAATTTTGAAGTCTATTACTTATATTAAAGTTAGGTTTGGAATTTTGGATTTAAATTTCATTTGCTATGTAAATAGTAAGAATGAAACGCATATGTTACGAATAAATAGTCAAGATTCAATATAAATTATAATGAATAATTAAAATATATAAAAACGTGAATTTATTAAATAGACATTTATTAACTTAATAAATTCTGAAATAATCACGAATGTTACATTTCTAATTATTTTATTACTCACCAATGGTCACCTCTTTTTTTTTCTTCTTTTAATTTTGCTAACGGCAACACTAGTTTTGGTGTTGGTCGTCGACTACCAGTGTTTATCTTTATCATTACTTTATCATCTCCAGCTTTGGTTTGTTTATTTTTATTCAGTTTTATTTTAATTTTTAATAAAAAAATTATTTTGTTTATTTTTTCTTTTCGTATATTTTGCGCATATTCGTTTGCATTTGTTGACATGCTTTACTGCTCTTGTTGCATGTTTCTTCTGCCTTATGACACATTGTTCACCTACCTCTGCGGTAGTTCTGCAATTGCGTAGAGATTCTCAAGTCGCTCGTATCTGATTTGTGATCGTCGGTGGTCTTTCAGTGACTAGATTTACTTTTGTGGTTGTTTGCCGATGTATTCAGATCTATTTTGTGAAGCAGCCTATAAATTTGCTTTGATTTGTTTGTCACTCCTTCAACATCATTAATGCGTCTAGTTGGATGGAGACAGAGGAATACTATTTACAATTATTGAATTACTATGGATGAAGAATGTCAAAAGAAGGCTTCGATTGTTTTTGCGCCTTTGAGTTCTCCTTTTTTTATTTTATTTTATGTTTAAATTTTTTGGTAGACATAATCTCTAAAATTCTCTATTTGATTAGTTGCATTGTTGAGGTTGTACTTTCTTTTTGTTTAAAAAAAGATTTAATATCTTTGGAAAATTCTACAACGTGCGACGAACACCGATGAACACCACTAATGATGAACACCGATGAACACCATTAAATTAATTAATAAATATTTAAAATTTTAAGGACCCGTAATACAATTAAGAATTATTTTTAAAAATTTAATTAAATTATTTTATATATATATTAAAATTTTATTTTTTAATAAGGGTAAACTATATATTTAGTACCTCACCTATTTTCGTATTTCTATTGAACCCTCATTATTTAAATATTATTTTAATTTGACCCTATTCTTTATAAAAAATAATTTAACCCTTAACCATCAACCTAAAACCCTAAACTATTAAACCTTAAACCCTTAAACTCTTAAACCTATACCCTAAACCATATATCATTAAAAATAATTTCACCATCATCGATTCAATTCAATTCAATGGGATTGGCAATCCCGAAATCCTTCTTAACAAAGCTGCAGAGATCGGTGAAGGCGTATTCGGAACTGTTTACAAGGTACCATTGAGTCCTCAAGGAAGATTTGTGGCAATCAAAAAGCTCGCAACATCGAACTTGATCCAGTATCTGGATGATTTCGATCGAGAAGTTCGAGTTCTCGGAAAAGCAAGGCACCCGAATTTGATATCACTGGAAGGATACTACTGGACGCCTCAAACTCAGCTTCTAATGGTGAAATTATTTTAGGTTGACAATTCATTGAATTGAATTGAATTAATGATGGTGAAATTATTTTTAATGGTATATGGTTTAGGGTATAGGTTTAAGAGTTTAAGAGTTTAAGGTTTAATAGTTTAGGGTTTTAGGTTGATGGTTAAGGGTTAAATTATTTTTTATAAAGAATAGGGTCAAATAAAAATAATATTTAAATAATGAGGGTTCAATAGAAATACGAAAATAGGTGAGGTACTAAATATATAGTTTACCCTTATTAAAAAATAAAATTTTAATATATATAAAAAATAATTTAATTAAATTTTTAAAAATAATTCTTAATTGTATTATGGGTCCTTAAAATTTTAAATCTTTATTAATTAATTTAATGGTGTTCATCGGTGTTCATCATTAGTGGTGTTCATCAGTGTTCGTCGCACGTGGTAGACTCATCCAATATATTTTCATGATTTTATCACTCAACTCACATTATTTTTTTTAATTCAAATCTAAATTCTAAAATCCAAATTCTCAATCATTAAATTAATACATTTGCTAAATCAACTATAAGCATTTTTATTGTTCTTCTGATATTAGGGGTATTTTAATACATTTTCAACTAAATATAGATACTATATTTAAAGCATTAGGTAGTGAAACTTAAAAAGGTTATAACTTTGTCATATTTGTATAAATGCCTCTAAAGTTATTCAAATAAATAAATAAATGCCTCTAAAGGAAAATAAATACTATACATTTAAGAGAAAGATATAACAAAAAGAAACGGACAATAAAAGAAAGAAATATATAATACTACTGAAGACAAAAATAATATCTGAAATTTATGGTACCATCTAATCTCTTACACTTACTTAATTCAATTTCATCATTACCCGTTTATTATTAAAAACGAAACTGGACATAAAAAAACATTGATAACGCAAAGCAATATATATAATTTATTTTTATTTTGTGTAATAATAATAATAATAATAACAACAATAATAATATCGTTAATTCGAACATGGGAAACCACGAAATAATAAAAATGGTGTCGCAATTAATCCCACCTGAATGATGACTTGGGAAACATGAATGACATTTGTAAGGCAAGTTTATAGTGCTGCTAAAAAATGACAAATTTTAAAATTTATCTAATAACTTAATAATAATAGTATCGATGATAAAAAATGATTTGTTTTTCTTGAATATATAATCCTAGTTGGGTGATATTTAGAAAAGTTATCTTCCAACAATGATGATTTTAGGATTCAAATTTGATTCAAATCACATGTTGATATGTTCATTAAAGATGGAAAAGGAAAAACAAATAATCATTTTTAATAAATAAATGAGAATATCTATAACATTTAAGTGCGTTTGAAAAAATCGAAGTAGATGAAAATTAATACAGTATCAAACATTATAGGAAAATAGCATTCATTGGGTTCTTCTCCTTTTTTCATTTAAAATAAATGAAGATAATTTTTTTTTTTGATAAATGAAGGAAAAGAATTATCATGGGGCTCGTTAAAAACCCTCCTAACCTGAATGAGGGAAAAGAGTACCCATAGATAATCCATACAAACGTGCAAAAAACTAAAAACAACCGAAGCTTCAAACAGGCTTAAACCGAGGGATAGTCCTCTCTCAAAAGAGCTATCCCCCCCCCCCCAGGGGCACGAGAGAAGACACGAGTTCCATCCGAGCCTCTTAGTGCCATTTTTGCCATCGCATTCGCTACTGCATTAGCATCACGGTAAACATGTCGAAACTCCACTGCACCATGCACCATAACCAAGTCCCTAATGGAATCGACCAAAGAGGAAGAAATCAACCGAGCACTCGGGTCCGATAACACCCAAACTACATCTAAATTATCCGTTTCAACCACAACCTTCATCCCATCCTAAATGAAGATAATTTAATAATTTTTTAAATAACATATATATTTTTAATAGAATTAAAGACCAGCTTAAGATAATAAGACGTAACTTTATTAGAATATAGCTTGCATAAAATATTATTTTGGTACTATTGCTTAAGCAGGTCTCGGGTTCGAAACGTTGTGTATGCAAAAGTTTCCCCTGGGAGACTCACGCACCAAAATTAGGTGTGCGACGCGGATCGATTTATATTCACCCCGAAAATCGAAATGGTAACAAAAAAATAATTTTTGGTGTAGCATTAGAGACGAGTCTATTCAAATGGAAACCAAAATGTAATAGAAATCAGACAGGACCACGGGCTAAAGATTAGGGGAGTGGTGTTATTGTCCTCTTAAAAACCAAATGAAGACAGGCAAACTTAGAAGGTTGAGAGGTTGTTGTTTTTCCAAGCAAATTAATTACTTTCAATGTCATTTCACTTATCAACGCTTCTCTACTTGTAGGTGAGTCACATAATGTTAATTGGTAGGTTTAACAAAAGCCAATTCTATTAGGGAAGTTAAGTATAAAGTTGAATTTAAATGACATTAGTTAATGAATAAAAATCTTCTTCCCTTTTCGATGTCTCTAGGTATGTTTTAACATTAAAAAATATGTTTTAGGGTTTATGTTTGAAGTTTAGGTTAAGGTTTAAAACATATGGTTTAAGATTTAGAATTTATGAATTAGGGTTAGAGTGTAGGTTTAATTTTTTAGTGTTGGATGCCCCAGTTTGGTGCTTAAATATTATTATTCTCCTTGACATCAATAGCTTATTTCAGCTAATCCACCCAAGATCAAAAACAAAAATATCAACTAACAGTTGGTTTAACGGAATGAGTCATTAGGTTTTTTAAGCAATGTTATAGTTTCGAATTTTGACGTTGTGAATAAAACAACTTGAGTTGAGAGAGTTATCCCCATAATAGTCTTCTATAGTGTGTGATTCGAATAAGTCATAATGGTTTACATATAGGTGATTATAAAAAAATAGATATTAAATTCTTAATTGATGGTTTTATTAATAAATCAAAATAAAATTAAAAACACCTGTAAAACTAATAGTTAAACATTTTATTTACTAACAAATTATATTGAAGTTTGTATTGCTTGTTTAATACAAAAATATTTATTTTTTAAAATTTTAGAAATCATTTTTAATGGAAACTAGAGTATTTAAAATAACAATAAACATATTATAACTTTTTTTTTATCGGCGGGGTATGATTTTATAAATAGAAATCATACAAGTACGATATTATCATGTGTCTCATTAAAAATTTCCTTAAACTTTTGATGGAGGAAAAGAGTACAATATAATACTATTATGGTAACAAACATCCCGAAAATAAAGAACAAAACACCAAAACGAAAAAATCACAAGATTCGTAGCGGTATTATAACATTTATTTAGACACAACGTACTTGTGACATATAAATAATGAGTAGGATCCGTTAACACAATGTATAACTATTTTATTTTATATTTTTAAGAATTGTTGGATAAGTAAAAATGAATGATTAAGATTAACGGTAGTAAATTAAAAGATTTTTACAGAAAAAAGAAGAAAGTGACTACCCTTAATTTAAAATTTTTAATTTAAATTATTAATTTAGTTAATCTAATAATCATAAATCAATATATAATTAAATAATTTCGTGTAAGTGAATTCTAAGCCTTAAAAACCGATGATTATTTATTGCAGCAGACATGGAAAGCGACTCAACCCTAACAAGCAGGCTCACCTTATATTATCAATCAACTTGCCTATGTTGACAAAGAAATATATCCCAATAATTTTCTTCTCTCATCTTCTTAATTTTGTGTCTATTTTCAATTATTTTGTTGGATTTTTTAAAATTTGATTTGTCTTTTTCTATATCCATTTAATTATACAATTGAGGTAATTAAATTCTGGTAGTCACACTTACAAGTTATATTTTGAAGTTTATACCGAAAATTCTTAGCGTAAGTAATATTATGATCTGTCGCCTATAATTAAAGAAATTGTTTTAAAATAAATTTTAATACGTGGTGTATTTATATTTATATAAATATAATATGGTCATGTTTGGTAAAAAGAGATTTGAGTTAAAATTAGAAGTTTGAGCTAAAATTAGAGGTTTGACCGGTCAAATCCGCTATTTTAGATGTTTGATAAAGGGCGGATTGAAATAACGGATTGGGGTGAAACCTCTAATTTTGAAAAAGCTGATAATAGGAATTTTTGAAATTAGAAGTTTTGACATAAGAGTTATAAAGACTCTTTTACCCTTAACAATTATAAAAAATTTCCAAATAACCTAAATTTAATCATTTCTATTTTAATTCTTCAACCTCGCGTATTTACATTGTGACATTTGTAAACTAATACTTTTTTTTCTTTTTGTTCTCACGCATTTATATTTGTATTTAAATTTAATAATTAATTAAATTGTATTAAAAATAATTATATAAATAATAAATTAATATATAGATCCTTCAAATATGCTTAATAATGTTATATTAAAAATTATTTTTATAATCTAATTAATATTAGTAGATACAAAATATTGATAACTAATAAACTATTCAAATAAGTATCGAATATAATCATATCCTTACATGTCATTTTGCTTGTTTAAATAATTAAACAACTATCAACTATCAGTTAATTTTACCAAACACTTTTATACAATCAACTAATATAATCGACTAGTCAAATTCGCTAATGCAATCAACTATCCGCTAATGTAGTCCGCTATCAGCTATTCGCTAATGTAATCCGCTATCAGCTATCCGCTAATTGCTAAACATGGCCTATATTTCTATTAGGAATCTTACATTTTCATGTTAGGTAATATTGTTAGATTAAACAATGTAATCTTACTTCGAAATCTTATATTATCTGAACCAAATACAATTTAAAAGTTTATTTGAATTCTGTGGGTGGAAATAGAAGTGTATGGAATAAGGATGAGTAAAACTTGTTTCGACTAAAAAATAGTTTTTTTTATTTTCTAGTTTTTTGAATAATTCAAATTAGTGGTTTGGATTTGGATTTCAATTTGAATTTGAAATTTAAAATTTTGAATACCGAAAAATCGAATATTAAAATTACGTCACTTTTGGTCTATAGTTAAGTAATTTGATTATCTTTTTGATTTAGTTCTTGATTTTCTTGTTTATTTGATTCCTCATTCGTTTAAATTTTTTTTACCAAATTTAAATCATATGCTCTTGAATCACTTTAGAATACTCGTTTAACTCCAATTCCTTCTTTCCATCAATTTCCGGATTCGTGATCGGTTGAGATACCCTTGAATAGAAGTATAAGGCTTGCTTAAATAAGCTTACGAAGTTATGGATATATATATAGAGGGATATAATCCACTTACACTATGTAAAACTCAATTATTTTTACACTAATTTCTGATCATTGGATGAATGAAATGGATAGAAAAATATAACTCTAGAGCTAGGGCGGTCAACGAACCGAACGTTCAGCGAATTATTCGGCATGATGTTTGTTTATGTATTAAATGAACGAATATGAACAAGATTTTCTGTTCATTTAGTTAAATGAACGAACACGAAAAAATAGCTCGTTCATTCATTTATGTTCGAGAACATTTGGTAATCAATTCGTCTAAATCTATTCACATATATCTATTTATATTCATTATTTTCATAACAAAAGTATTATATTTAAAAAAATTAAATTTATTCACATATATTTGTTTGTTTATGTTAGTTTAAATTTATTCACATATGTATGGTTATGTTCGTTGTGTTTGTTTGTGCTCTTTTATTATTTTAACAAACATGGTCGAACACGAACGAGCTACATCCTTAACGAACGAACACAAACAAAAAATTATGTTCGTTTAGTTGTTTATGTTCATTCGTTTGTTTAATTAAATTTAACGAACGAACATGAACATACTCTTGTTCGTGTTCGTTTGGTTCGCTTACAGGCCTATCTAGAGCTTCAATCGGTTTAATTTCCCAAGTGTCATAGTACACAATATAATATATCACAGAGTTCAATCGATCAGAATTATTATTAGGGATGGACCGAGAGACATTAAGAATATATTTCAAATTTAAATCGATGTTTCTCACATTCCAAAATCCCATCCTACATGAAATGAATGCACCATCTCATCTCAGCCTTTTTTTTACTATTATTATTTACAAAGAAGAAATCACTGTAAACTTTCTCTTCCTATTTACAACTAAGACAACTTGCCTCATCAGCAGCAGCCATTGCTGAACAATGTCATTGTTTTTTTTTATTGTTGAAAAACCCTTTGGAAATCCAACTGTGATAGGGTCCATGACTCCCCCTTCACAGATAATCGAAATGCCCTTTCTCCGTGTTTTTTTATATTCTCTACTAATAATTTTATGCCATATATTATCAATAAAACAACAATAGTTAATAAAACAGTAAAAAATAATCATTAATACACGGGACATAAAATTAATGGTGGAACATATAAAGGAACACATAAATGAAACGTACGAATTTTGTTCGTACAATATTATGTTTCCCGTTTTGGCTTCATCATTTGAACATCACTCATTCTATACCAAATCATATGAAACTTCATGTTTCCTCGCAGATTTACTTCTTATAATTATGAAATTCTTATCATTATATACATTAGCTTGCTGAATGTACAGGTAAAAATGAACCATAACCAGCTAATGGATATAGAAAAAGAATCTGATATCTTTACAAAATGACCTAACCTTTATAAATCGTACGTTATTCAATAAAATATTAAAGAATTAAGGTTAAGAAAGCAGAGAGAAATCTTCAAAAATAGAGATCAAAGGGAAGGTGTATACATTGATTGTACGAAGGAATCATTGTACTTAAGGGAAATAACATTAAATATTAGGGCTAAAGATTAGAAAAAAAAATTGATACAGAGGCTGTGTAAACTAAAGTTTACACATACCTTTTAGTTTTAGGGTTTAAATTTTTTTAGTGTTTAAAATTTAAGGATTTATGTTGTAGTGATTAGAATTTAGGGTATATGATTTAAAATTTAGAGTATAAATTTTTGGCGTTAAGATTAAAAATTTAGAATTTGAGTTTTATAGTATAAATATACAAACTCGTGTAAAATTAATTGTACATAACCTGTGTATCAAAATTTACCCGAAAGATTATTATTTTTTTGATCAGCAAAGCGAAGTATATTATTATATGAAAAATATACAACGCGAGTCAAAACATGCGCCTCATCAAAAACCTCCCTAAGCCTAACGGAGGAAAAGAGTACGACATGTCGACTAAAAAGAAACGGACCAAAGACACCACCCCTTACAAGACCATCAAACCGAGGCCTGAAACAAAGAGACTCGAGAAACCCCTTCCTTCGCTAGCGCATCAGCTAGCCCATTCGCCTCCCGGAAAATATGAGAAAAGCAAACAGATCCCAGCGTCAAGCAAGCACGGTCGATCACACTAAAAAATTCCCACAACCGCCAAGGTCGACGTTCCACCTGCATCACCCACCCAATGGCCACTTTGGAATCCGACTCAATAATAAGTGGACGATCAGCCCATTTAGACGCAACATAAAATTCCAATGCATAGGCTATCACCCGTATCTCTGCAACATTAGAGTCAAGAGAACAAAGCGGGCCCGAAAAAAGCGCAAGGATACGACTCTGGGCATCTCGCAACACCCCCCGAAGCCCGCATGCCCCAGCTTCCCTCGAGCAGAACCATCTACCGAGAACTTCAATGTTACCCTGAGGGGAGGCTCCCAACAAACTCCCAACCGGCTAACCTGCATACCGACCCCTTCTCTGAACAAGCTCGGACAATCCCACCATGAGCCTCGCTCACGGACAGCCCCTCTTTAAGAGTCTTCACCCAATAAAAAGACCGCAATTTCACCAAGAAACCAATCTCAGAAGCCGATATATACTTGCCATTAAAAACAAATTCGTTGCACGCAAGCCACAATGACCATAATAATGCAGCAATGCTCGACACCCACAGCTTCTTCAACGTTCCCTTAAAAGAACAGTGCATATCCGGAATGAGTAAATCCAAAAAAGCCTTTGGCAACGGCAGCGATATCGCCCACCATCCTCGGAACCAATCCAACAAACCTTGGGAAATGGGCAAAGATAAAATAAGTGATCAATGTCCTCCTCCCTCTCTCGACACCACCTACATAAACCTTGTTGCTCACCCAAGACAATTCCACGCATCCGCAAAAACTCAAAAGTAGGCAAGCGGCGTAGCCAAGTAAACCACAAAAACGCCTGGACCTTAGGAGGGACCAGGACTTTCCACGCAAAACAATCACCGAACTCACTCTCACCCACCTTGTCAATCATAAGCAAACGAGACAAAGCTTTGACTGAAAAGATCCCATGCTTATCCGGTGTCCAAACAAGCATATCCATTACCCCATTCCGCAAGCTCACCTGACACACCAACGAACAGAGTTCCTGCAGTTGCCGAACCTCAAAAGATCGCAAGCTACGGCGGAAAAAATCCTCCCATCGAGCATGCTGGAAACTCCCCTCAACGGCGTGGTCAACAACCAAGGCTAGGCGATTGACCGCAATTGAGAATAATCTAGGATAAATATCCTTCAGCGGCTGCTCAACACACCATGCATCAAACCAAAACAGCACCCGCGTACCCGATCCAACCTTCCAAACAAACTGAGACTCGCCCATATACTTTTGGACACTCGCCGAACTGACCGTTGAACTATCTGCTTCCAAATTACTGACATCGACCCCCTGAAAGAAGAATTAAACCGCCACCACTGAGCTGCCTCACCATACTTCGACACAATAATAGCTCGCCATAAAGAGGATTCATCCCTAGCATACCTCCACGACCATTTCGCCAATAAAGCCTTGTTTCGAACCTCCAAATCAGCCACTCCCAAACCACCAAGATGGCGAGGTCAACACACCAAGCTCCAACTCACTCTACACATCTTTCGCTGCAAACTAACCCCACCCCAAAGGAACGCTCGCCTCAACTTATCAATAGCAACTATAACACCTTTCGGCACACAAAACAAACCCATATAATACACTGGGAGGGAAGACAAAACAGAGTTTACCAGAGTGACGCGAGCCGCAAAAGAGAGCGATGTCCTCTTCCAACCAGCGAGCTTCCGACGGACCGAAGCGATAACAGGCTCCCAAACTGCAATATTTTGCGGATTTACCCCTAACGGTAACCCCAGGTAAACAAACGGCAATTCGCCCTGTCGACAACATAAAACATCCGCCATGGATGCGAGCAAATCCCCATTCACACCAATCGAATAAAGAGAGGATTTAGTGAAATTAATTTTCAATCCGAAGCACACTTGGAAGCAACACAAAAGCCTGCGGATATTCAAAGCAGTTTCTACTGAAGCTTCAAAGAATAGGATGGTGTCGTCGGCAAACTGAAGATGTGATATAGTCACCCCCGGAGCCACTACTACCCCACGAATCAGCCCCAAACCCTCTGCTTGTACGAACAACCAATGCAATGCTTCAGCCACAATAACAAATAATAAAGGCGACAACGGGCATCCCTGACGCAACCCACGCCCCATGCCAAATTCTTTTGTAGCACTACCATTCAGAAGGACAGAGAATTGAACTGTACTAATACACTCCATAACCCATCCTCGCCAAGTCTCACTAAAACCCATCGAGCACATAATATGATCCAAAAATTCCCATCGGACGCAATCATAGGCCTTCGCAAAATCTAGCTTCAAAACACAACCGCCCAACCGACTCTACCGCATAGAGTGAATAGTTTCATTAGCCAATAAAATTCCATCTACAATCTGACGACCACGGACAAATGCTGACTGATGATCACTGATCAAACCGCCCAACACCACTTGTAATCTCCTAGCCATAATTTTAGCTAAAATCTTATAGATGGAATTAAGCAAGCTAATCGGGCAATACTCATGCAATGTAACCGGTAAGTCCACCTTAGGTAGCAGTACTAGAAATGTATTATTTACTCCTATAGGCAATCGTCCTGAGGTAAAAAAATCAGCCAAAAACGCCCCACATCAGCACTCACAACCTCCCAGCACCTCTTGAAAAATTCCATACTGTATCTATCTGGACCCGGAGACTTCGATCCCTCACAGCCTCGCACAATTACCCATGCCTCGTCAACAGAAAAAGGCGCAACCAAAGCCAAATTATCAGCTTCATTCACCCTATTAAAAGATGCCTCGAAACGCCAAATACAAGACCTCTCATCCGCAGCGAAGTGTTTAGAGAAAAAACTCACAATGTGTTTGCGCAACCTGATCGGATCGGTTACCCAAGAGCCACCGATAGTCAACCCCGCAATAGCATTTCGCATCGCACGCAACTTCGCTGCTCTATGAAAGAAAGCAGTATTCATGTCCCCCAATTTAAGCCAAGTCACTCTCGACTTTTGGCGCCACAACGCTTCTTTCCGGCGAATAGCTCGCCACAAAGCTTGCATCCATACCCTCCTCCGATCGCACAGCTCAATACTTTCCCCTTCGGCCACCTCCTCTTCACCACTATCCAAACAATCAATACGGCTTTGAAGTTGAGAAATCTCATTCTCAATGTCCCCAAACTCCGTTTTATTCCATTGTCGAAGAAAGAGCTTCAAATGCCTAAGCTTAACCGAGATATTAGAGTTTCCAATACCCAGACCCGTCAAACGGCACCACTCCTTTGCCATGCGACTGACATTACGCCTCCCTTCCAACCAAACATTAATAAAACGAAAAGGCCTTGGACCCCAATCTTTATCATCACACAACAAAAGAATTGGGGCATGGTCTGAAATTCCTCTCGGAAGCGATAACTGCTCAATCCTTGTAAAGCAATCCAACCAAAACGACGATACAAGAAACCTATCGACACGACTCTTTCGACTGTCCCTACCAAACCATGTAAACTGTTTTCCCCGTAACGGTAGATCAATTAAGCTCACTAAATTCACAAAAGAAACAAATGAACTCATACCTCTAGATGCCGAATTACCCCCTGCTCTTTCCGACGGACGTAACACCGAATTAAAATCGCCCGCGACGCACCATGGACCCGAAAAACCCCCGATCACTGTCAACATTCTATGCCATAAACATTCTTGCTCCGACACTTCGCAAGGGGCATACACGGCCATGATACAACAAACAATATCCTCAGGTTTCCATCGCCCCTAAAGCACAACATAGTGCCGATCCACCTCTACTGACTCCAGCACAAAGCGAGCTCCTTCCCAAATCACTAGCAACCCACCCGATGCTCCCACGGATGGCGAAACAGAAAATTCAAAACCATCACTGTACCACAAGTTAGCAACAACCGACGGCACCAGCTCCTCCAACTTCGATTCCTGCAACAATACCATATCAACCCGCTGCCTCCGTATTACATCACCCACCCGTCTTCTCTTTAACATAGAACCCAACCCCCTGACGTTCCAGCTCATGATACGCATCGCTACAAAGTGCGGATGCCGTCCTGCAGCACCCGAGACAAGTCTTGCAAAATCTCCTCCTCACGGCCTAGCGATGTCACCCCCACCAGATTTCCCAAAGCCGTCGTAGCTGCAGCTTCACGGTAAATAATTTGCTGCTTGTGGTTTAGGTCCGAGTCTGTTAACGAAGCGTCGGCTACTATAATATGAGTTTAACGTCCCACACTCTTTTTCGGTCTTCCTCTCCCCTGCTTCGGATATTTTGCCACCCCCGACAGTACGTTAACCGACCTCGTCTTTTTAAGAACCCCGTTTATCCAAACCGGGATAACTGTAGCACCCTCAGAACTATTTCGTACAACCTGGTCACCATCAAGCTCCTCAACAGGGACGTGAATCAAGCCTGTCTGCACTTCTACGTTTGTCTCAACAGGAACATTTACCAACCCGTCCGAATCGTTTTTTCCGGTCTCCACCACACCCTGCTGACTTTGAGACCCGATCAGATCACCCTCACTATCCTCGTGGATTTGATCGTGGATATTGTTTTCATCCACTGGAAGTTGTTGCAACAAATTATTATCTAAATTTTCAAATCTTTGGTACCCCATCCCACTAGGACTCTTCACCCCGGCAGCATCTCCTAGCGGTAGTGAAACACCAGCCGACACCACTACTCCGTCGCCCATTGTCTCCCCAAAGTGAGCCGGTGTCGACTTTATGCACTCAGGCGCGACAACAGGCGTAACACTTACCGTGTCAGGGTCCTCACGGTAAGCATCATTCCAAAGATGGTTACAGTGCCAATCCTTTAACACTGTTCCCATTTCCATAAAATCCTCACACTTTCGCTCATCGCCCATACTCGATTCCGGCACACACTCAGACGAACTACACTCCGGCGACTCACCACTGTCAGCATCATTAACCATTGTGCATTCACAATCAATAAGTGGCCCGAAAATGGTCACCTCTTTTATATACACTTGGTGCAACTTTCCCTCGACCTCCAGCACCACTCTTGTATCAATGAAATCCAGCATCTCTGTTTCAATCAATAACCATCCACACTCAAATGATGTCGGCGATGCCGTGTTCTCCGCCACCCGAACAAGTGATCCCCAATTTTTCGCAATATTATCGAAAGACTCATGCGACCAAGCATGGATTTGGATTCCTCTGACAGAGATCCATGCACGTCGTGTAGGTAATGTCATCCCCGGATCCCAACACTCAATTTTGGAAAAACAATCACTGAATGTCGTCTTTCCCATAACCTCCTCCCGGATTTTCGCATCCTTAAACATCAATAAAATTGTCGGTCCAGCGATTCGCAAAATAGACAAACCTTGATAGTTAGTGTAGAACTAAGGTTTTGATATAATATTTGAAAAATGTTTTGGACTAAATTGAAAAGAATTTAAAATGTGTTTTTAGTCAAAAACAACTTGAAAATATGTTTAAGGGTTTTAAAGGCTTTGGAATGGACTTAAAGTACATTTAAAGTGGTCAAAACCAGCATTTTTATGTACCCGTACCGATACGCCTTAGGTTTTTCAAACTACCAAAATTCCAGTAGCCAAAACTCGTACCGATACGTTTAGCCGTATCGATACGGTGTGCTTTGAAAAAGCCCAACGGCTAGTCGCGTACCGATACGGTTGTATCGTATACCGATACGCCTAACTACCCCAACGATCTTTTCCCAACGGTCATTTGAATTTGCAGGACCGTACCGATAAGCTAGGCAAGCATATCGATACGCATCAGCTGAAGAAGCCCAACGACTCTTTTCCCATTGAGACCGTATCGATACGGTTAGACGAGTATCGATACGCCAAGCTGCAGAACTGCATTTATGGTGGGAAATAAAGGCTCCAACGGCTCCAATTCAATCCCAACGGCTAGTAACGGCTACAAACTCAATTGGGAGTATAAAAGGGACCTCCAAGCATCTTGTAATGGTTAATGCTTCAATTGTTACAACATTATGATGTCAAAATTTGTCTAGAGCTTTAATTGTACATTTCTTGCTTAGACAACACTTGTGAGCTTACATTGTTAAATTTGCTCAAGTGTTTAGGTTTTGAGTGAGTGCTTAGAATTGCAAACAAACACCTTTTAGAGGGATTTCTAGTTTGCTAAGTCTTTCTTTGTACAAGAGAGTGTTCCTTCAAGCTTTGGGTAGAAAACTTTGAGGGTTGTAACGGTTTCCTCCTAAGCCGAGAAAAGGGGACGAAATTCTTAGTGAATTTGTTTGAAAATCCTTAGTGGGGAGCTAAGGTAGTGGATGTAGACCTTGGTTAGAAGGTTGAACCACTATAAATCCTTGTGTCAAATTGCCAATTTTTCACCTCCCACTAAAACACCCAATCATCCAACTTCTCCACACTTGGCGAGCAAGAACGGTTGATCGAATCGAGCCCCACACAACTCAACAATTGGTATCAGAGCTTGGCTCAATCGAAGGGGATTTACATCCTATTGAGAAGATCCGGCAAGCTCGATCAACATTTCACCAACCGGCTCAAATGGCGCAATCCATCGACAAACCGCCTTTCTTCGATGGAAATCACTATACCCATTGGAAGATAAAGATGAAATTCTTCTTGAAGTCAAGAGATTACAAGCTATGGGACATAGTTGAAGATGGTCCGTTCGTGCCTCAAGGAAGCAAAGCGGAATGGAGTGCCGACGATCGCAAGAAGATGGAGCTTAATTGCAAAGCCTTGCACATGCTCTTTTGTGCTTTTGGCCCAACCATCTATGAAAAGATGTCTTCTTGTGAGAGTTCCAAGGAGATATGGGACAAGCTTGAAGTCACATACGAAGGAACCGATGAAGTCAAGGAGACCAAGATTGGGCTCCTCACCTTAGAGTATGAGAACTTCAAGATGGATTCGGAAGAAAACATTGAGAAGATGTTTGATAGGTTCTCCACCATCACCAATGGTCTTAAAGGTTATGGAGAAGCCATCCCGAAAGAGAAGCTTGTCCGAAAGCTCATCTACTCCCTTCCCGAGTCATGTGACTCAAAGAGGACCGCCATCATCGAAGCCAAGAATCTCAAGACCTTGAAGCTTGATGAACTCATGGGGTCACTTCTCACTCACCAAATAATGAAGAAAAACAAAGAAGAGGAGAAGAAGAAGGAAGAGATTAGAGCAATGGGGAAGAAGAAGATCATGGAAATAGGCATCAATGCAAGTGCCGTAGCTCTCAAATCCTCCACATGCCATCATGTAGATTCAAGTGAGGAGGAAAGTGAAGATGAAGAGATGGCCTATCTCTTCAACAAATTTGCTCGGTTCATGAAGAGCAAAATGGAAAAATCCAAGCATGAATCGATGAAGAAGATGAAGGACTCCCACAAATCCAAAAAGAAGGGATCATCTTCAAAACAAGCATATGTGGCCACATGGAGTGATGAAGACTCCACCGATGATGAAGTAGCCCACCTATGCTTGATGGCCCTCAATGAGGGGGAGGTGACTTCTAACTCATCTATTTCAAATTCATATACATTTGATGAGTTACAAGATGCCTATGATGATTTGCTTTTGGAATTCAAGGCATCATTTTCCAAAAACAAAAAGTTGATTTCAAAAATTAAAATCGAAAATGATTTGCTTTCCAAAACAAATCTTGAACTTGAAGCAAAGTTGAAAGATTTTGAACAAAAATGTTTTGATTTACAAAATTTGCTTCTTAAAGTTCAAAAAGAAAAAGATTTGATTTTCAATGAACTTGAAAAGAAAAATAGTTTTGGAAAATCAAACTTTTATGTAAGACAATCTAGTGCCCCTAGATTTTTGAATGGAAAATATTTTAGAAGTGTTTGGGTCCCAAAAGGACTAACCACTTCAATTAAAAAGGATGGAATTGAAAAATGGATTCCTAAGGGGACTAAATTTTGTGCTACTGACGTCTATGGATCCAAAGCAATTTGGATACTAAAAATTACTTGATTGTCTTTTGCTAGGTGTGATGGAGAGTGATCAACAAGTCAAAAATTGAGGGGGAGCTCCATGCACACAAAGGAAGAACACTTGAAGAAGGAAGGCTTCACATCCTCCCTTGAGTTCAAGTGTGGTAAAATCTAGTTGCTTTTGTGTTTATTTTTTTCATTTATGTCAACTAGATAATCATATATGTTGAACTAACATTCTCATGATGCTTTGAGTAAGGGGGAGCCAATTTTCAAAAACCAAAATTTTAAGTATGTCAATTTTTTTTGCCTCCTATGTTATCTTAAACTTAAATGTCATTTTAAATTCTTTTTGATATAACAAAAAGGGGAGAAATGGTTTGAAAAATTTGAGTTTTCAAATGAATAAGGGGGAGCTTTATTTGATTTCATATCTTTAATCTCTTATTCACAATTTTAAAGTTAAAGGGGAGAATCCCAAACAATTTTTCAACTTGGTTTTATTATATCAAAAAGGGGGAGATTTTAGAACTAAGGTTTTGATATAATATTTGAAAAATGTTTTGGACTAAATTGAAAAGAATTTAAAATCTGTTTTTAGTCAAAAACAACTTGAAAATATGTTTAAGGGTTTTAAAGGCTTTGGAATGGACTTAAAGTACATTTAAAGTGGTCAAAACCAGCATTTTTATGTACCCGTACCGATACGGTATTGAACCGTACCGATACGCCTTAGGTTTTTCAAACTACCAGAATTCCAGTAGCCAAAACCCGTACCGATACGTTTAGCCGTATCGATACGGTGTGCTTTGAAAAAGCCCAACGGCTAGTCGCGTACCGATACGGTTGTATCGCATACCGATACGCCTAACTACCCCAACGATCTTTTCCCAACGGTCATTTGAATTTGCAGGACCGTACCGATAAGCTAGGCAAGCGTATCGATACGCATCAGCTGAAGAAGCCCAACGACTCTTTCCCTATTGAGACCGTATCGATACGGTTAGACGAGTATCGATACGCCAAGCTGCAGAACTGCATTTATGGTAGGAAATAAAGGCTCCAACGGCTCCAATTCAATCCCAACAGCTAGTAACGGCTACAAACTCAATTGGGAGTATAAAAGGGACCTCCAAGAATCTTGTAATGGTTAATGCTTCAATTGTTACAACATTATGATGTCAAAATTTGTCTAGAGCTTTAATTGTACATTTCTTGCTTAGACAACACTTGTGAGCTTACATTGATAAATTTTCTCAAGTGTTTAGGTTTTGGGTGAGTGCTTAGAATTGCAAACAAACACCTTTTAGAGGGATTTCTAGTTTGCTAAGTCTTTCTTTGTACAAGAGAGTGTTCCTTCAAGCTTTAGGTAGAAAGCTTTGAGGGTTGTAACGGTTTCCTCCTAAGCCGAGAAAAGGGGACGAAATTCATAGTGAATTTGTTTGGAAATCCTTAGTGGGGAGCTAAGGTAGTGGATGTAGACCTTGGTTAGAAGGTTGAACCACTATAAATCCTTGTGTCAAATTGCCAATTTTTCACCTCCCACTAAAACACCCAATCATCCAACTTCTCCACACTTGGCGAGCAAGAACGGTTGATCGAATCGAGCCCCACACAACTCAACAGTTAGGGAGATTCATCCGTGTTGCTAGTTCCTTAAGGCTCCAATGTCGATTGCACCATCCCACCATACAGTGTTGTAATACTACCAATTTCTCCTCATCGACATGCCCCTGAATCACCTTTGCCGTTACATGCTTCCTCTTAGAGTTCACACTATGAATTTCTGATTGCCTCTTTTCACTACCGACAATCTTTCGCTTAGGATCGCCGACCCCCCTACTTCTTTGATTCCAGGACAATCCGCGGTCTACAAACCTTGTCATAGTCACCATCAAGCGAGACCCATAAATCCACTTATTGTGTAGTCGTTCGATTGCCCGATCGGCGTCAACTCGACTAGCCATCCTGACGAAACCAAACCTCTCTCCATCATTTGCCCTTTTCCGAGGGATGAAAGCGTCGATCACCACACCATGCCTATCGAACACCTGCCACAGTCCCTTCCAATGCAGCGATTCCGAAATCCTTCCCACATACACTATCCAAGACTGCCGGTGGCCAGACTCCTTTGCTCCGTCCATCCCCTCTCGTTTGAGGTTTCCTTAACCCATACCCGAAAGATTATTACTACTATTTATTCACAAATACAAGGTGCACTGTTCGTATTCATAAAGAGATTGAAATATTTTAAAGGAGTTATTAGACTGACAAAAGTTACAAATGTTCAAACGAATCATCATTTGGTATTGCTTTTATTACCAAGGATTTCAGGGGTAATGAAATTAGATGTCAAAGTCGCAGAATAAACTCAAATCATCAAACGAGTAAGGACGAATACAAGATTTTATGTAAGAGATATGAACTTCAAACAAGATATATAAAATTTAAAAGATGCATAATTAGATAATCGATAGAAAATAAAAATAAAATATCTAAATGATATGAAAGTTTAGAATTTTAGAGGAATACAATCACATCCTAACACTCCATATATTTCTGACGATGATCCTTCTAAGTTCTAATACGAATAACTCAAGAAATAACAAAAATTATCTACTCATTTCGATGCCTTTTTCTATGCTCAACACTAAAAAATTAAATTCTAAACACTAATTCTAACCTAAATTTTAAACCATAAACCTTAGAAAATACACGATGTCTCTAATTTATTAAACCCTAAATTATAATCATAGACCTAGATTTTTTAAAGAAAAAACATAAATAGGGGCACTAAAAAAGGCATAGAATTTTTATTCGAATAAGAACCCATGGGGTTAAGAGATTCTGATAATAATAGCTCTTGAAGGATGATACGGTTGCCCAAATAATTCTATCAATTATTTTTTTAATTATGTTTAAATAAATTTAAGTATATTTACTTATAAATCTTCTAATATTTTTTTATTTTATTCATTAATAAATTAGCAGACCGTAACTTATCAATAATGCATAAGATTCATACAACAACATGCATCAAATATTATCCATTTTGAAAATTAAAATCGAAAATTCAGCCTAATGCAACCTATAAAGGTTAAATATCAATGTTATTAGTTCACCTTTGTTGTTTCAGTGGTAAAAGATGATGTAATTCATCCAAGTGACCGGGTTCGAGCACCAATTCGGTATGTGTGCCTTATTAAAAAAAGAATAAAAAGGTTGAACAGATGCTACCCTTGTATTACACCAGCATATTAAAAAAAATATCAATCTTATTTTACAATTCAAACTTTATTTAATTTTTTTTCAAATCAAGTCGAGTTTATGAATTTCGAGTCAAGTCGAATCAAGTTTTCGGGTTTCTGTACAAACTTGTGATATACATAATATATCATGCAGAATTGACATACTCTACTCGACTTGAAAACTGATCAACTAATTACTTAAAATTTCAAGTTCTTCGAATTTCCATTTTATAACTCAAACTTTATTTGATTTTTTAGTCGAGTTTATGAAATTACGAGTCGAGTCAAAACGAATCGTTTTTTTTTTGTTGCTCAAGCCGAATAATTCGATTCTTTTTCAAGTCGGGCCGAGTTTTACCCAACCCTAAATATTGAAATATGAACTCGAACCGAGGCTTAATGCCACCTTTGAAGGGATGGAAATCATCTACCCTTTTCGGTGCCCCTACATATGCCCCATGCTCAAAATTAACTTTAGGGTTTAGGGTTTAGGGTTTTAGGTTAGGGGTTGTGGTTAGGGTTTATGAAATTTAGGGTATGGTGTATTTTTAGGGTTTAGGGTTTAGGGTTTAGGATTTAGAATTTAGAGTTACAACTTAAAATTTAATTTTGTAGTGTTTTTTTTAGTGTTATGGCATATGTAGGGGCACCGAAAAGATACAGACGAATTTTAACCCCTGCGAAAGGTTAAATCCCATGGCCATGGTTATAGTTGAAGAAAGAAGGAATGAGATAAGGAAAGGAAATAGTGTCGCCCCCATCGTCCGCTGAGGATGCAGCAGAAGGTCAGGATCAAGGTCACACTCATTTCATTATAACAACAACAAAACATAATCTGGGCAGTATTGGTACTACTTCCAAACTTCCTTTTTCTTTTTTTTTCTTCAAACCCTAATCTCCTTAACTCACAAACACCAAGCAATTCAATCCGTAACAAAACCCGGTTTCCCATAAGCAAAAACACCACCCTTTATTCCCCCTTCCACGTCCCAGCATTTGCTGCCAGTGCTGGCCACTTGTGTACAAATTACCCACTTTTTTTCTCTATCATATTCATATTAGCCTGGCGTTTTCTCTCTTTTGTTTTATTAAATACCCTCTCTCTCGAATACAACAAGCGGTTTCGGTGAAAAAATGATGATGTTTATATTAAGAGACCCGGATTCGAGCTTTCCTGGTTTCTCTCTCCGAGTAAATGTTTTTCTGTAAATAAAGAGACATTTAGTTTACTGTTGTCATACATAGCCCGGGTTTAAAGCAAAGGACTTGAGGAGGAAATTAAAAGCTCTTTTTTCAAGTGTTGCTTTCCTCTTCAGTCTTCTGGTTTTTGCTACTTACAGAGAGCAGAACTGTTTGGTTTTCTTTGTTTCTTTTCTTCTAGGGTTGAGGTTGAAGTTGAAGAGAGTTTGCCCTAAGCTTTGGGTTTTTTCCCCCACTTTGAAGACATGTCGAGCTGCATCGATGTTGTGCCTGAGCAACTCTGCTATATCCCTTGCAACTTTTGCAACATAGTTCTTGCGGTATCTGATCTCATACGTCTCTTCTTTTCAATGGATGGGATCTGCCTTTTCTTTTTTTTTTCCTCTTTATTCTGCAGCTTATATTTTTGTTTACTTTTTTGGTTTTTTGCTTGGTGCTTTCCCCATGTATGTTCTTACAAGGAAAAGAACATTTTAGATGCTGATAAAAGCTGGTCTTGACCTCTGTGATCACAGTGATCAGACCCTTTTTTTACTGAAATCTATTTGATTTTCTCTTTCTGGGTTTTCTTACCAGTCAGGTCTCCATCGTTAGGCTTTTCTTTTTCTTCTTTAGCAGTAAAAAATAAAGTCATAATTCAATGGCCGGCCGGAGAGATTTCTTTTCTTTTTTGTTAATTTTGTTTTTGGTAAATAAAAGGGTATTTCTTTTAACGTCCAAAATCTCCATAACACAGCCCATTTTGCTGATAATCTGATGAGGGTTTACTGCTGTTGTTACATAGCTTTCCCCCTTGCTTAACTTGATTCTTGGCTAACTTAGTTTCTTTGGCTAATGGGGGGGGGGGGGGGGGGAGGGATAACCTAGATCTCGTTAGTATCTTTGAATTTGATCATTTCCCAGAAACCCTATGCTTTTTCCTAAGTGAAAAAGGTAAAGTATCGCTTAAGCGAGCCTTTAGGCATGAAGAAAATCTTTGGAGGAAGACTCACTCATCAAAATTACGTGGGTCGGTCTGAATTAGTCAGGACAACGCCATGGTGAACCGAAATGGCAACCAAAAAATATTCGACTGACCTAGTTTTTTGTGGCATCTATTTTTATGTAGGAAGAAATTAAACCCAGATTTTTAGAAATCTTAGCTGATCTGTGATTTTCTTTCATTTTTTATGCAGGTGAGCGTTCCATGCAGCAGTCTGTTCGATATCGTGACAGTCCGATGTGGGCACTGCACCAATATATGGTCTGTTAACATGGCAGCCGCCGCATCTCAGTCACTGTCATGGCAAGACATTCAGGTGATAAGATCCAGGTCCAAATAAAATAGTAAAAATTTCATGATACTAATGTATTTAGCTTTTCGAAACCTAAGGTTAATCCATGAAATAGTTGCAGTTTACTGGAAACCCTAGCAGCCGGCATGTTCAAAACCTAGTCTGGATTTTACAGCCGCTTTTCATTTCTTTTTGTTTTCCAATGTCTGGTTCGGGTAGCGTGATTTGATTGACATGTAAGTTAGGGCTTTTGTAAGAGTGATCCATTGGTTTCTTAGGGGCCCTTGTTTCAAGAATTTTGAGCTTGTCTGGTCTGATTTATCTAATTAAATGATGCTACAATTCTAACAGATTCAGTCACTTCAATGTCTGGTTTTCCTGCTTTTCTCTTTCAAACCATCATTTCAATCATACTCAGCTTTATAATTAAAAATGTTTTTTTACAGGCACCCAATTATGCAACACAGGATTTCAGGACAGATCTGTGTTCCTCGTCGAAATGCAACAACAAGCTCTCGATGCGAGCTCTTCCTGCTGCTAACAATCCAACCGAGGAAAGGGTAGTGAACCGACGTAAGTAACCAAGACACTGCCTTTTGAGTGCATGGATTTTTTGTTGTTTTTTAGGCTTAGATAAAAAAAACCGCCCTTAAACTATATCTTTTAACCCTTAAATTATTTTTGGTCACAATAAGAAGTAAAAATCTCTTGCCCCTAACCACGTCTCCTTATATGCACCCTACTAAAAAGCACCTAAAAATTAAATTCTAAGCCCTAACCTTAATTTTTATATCCTAAACCTTAAACCCTAAAAAATACACCCTACCCCTAATTCCCTACACCCTAACCCTAAACCCCAACCTTAAACCCTAAACCCGCTATTTTAAAGTGGAGGCACCAATTGGGGCATAATTAAGGGTAGACGATTTCCATCTCAGAATAAGTACCTAAATTATTATTTCTAGTTAATTTAAGTTAGTAGTTATTTTAGTATATATATATATATATATATATATATATATATATATATATATATATATTTCGGCCGATAAGATGTTGACACATCACAATTTTTTGGACCAAGAAATAGTTTATGGACTAAAAAAATGACTGTTTATGTACTTATTTTGACTAAAAAATAGTTTAGGTACTTAAAGTGACTAAAAATAATAGTTTAGGTATTTGTTTTGACCAAAAAATAGTTTAAAGACTAAAAGCAAACGAAGAGCATAATCTAAGGGCTGATTTTTCATTTAAGTCTTTTATTAAGCAGAGAGATAATTACATTCCCGATGCAAAAGTTGGAATTTAAATTCATACAAGATGAGAGACACAAGCATCATTGACTATTCGATTACATAATTTTTAAGGTTGAAACGCTGTTTGTTGTTTCATTTTCAGCTCCCGAGAAGAGGCAGCGAGTACCTTCTGCATACAACCAGTTCATCAAGTAGGATTTCTTTTAACAATGCAATGCACGCCATCAATTTATATTTACATGAACATATGTAATGGAAATTAATTATGGATTAATGTAGAGAGGAGATTCAAAGGATCAAGGCCAACAATCCAGATATCAGTCACAGGGAAGCATTCAGCACTGCTGCTAAGAATGTAAGTATGATCAATAATTAATATTATTACGACAGTATACCTTGCAGATAAGCTGCTCGAACTCGAGTTTCCTGAGGATAACATCATAGGTTCACTAATACTTGTTTTTGTTAATTGGTATGTGTAGTGGGCACATTTCCCACATATCCATTTTGGGCTGATGCTGGAAACGAACCAAACTAAGGTGAATAATGTAAGTGGTTTCCATTATATACAATTAATTTTCTCTTTAGTGAAAGTTAATAAACAAAACCCAAGTTTGGTTATATTATTCATCTTGCTTTTAAGGTAGAAATAACTTATTAACGAGCTTAATTCATTCATTCATATAGTCGTTATCCGAAAGGTTTGAGATTCAAATCCCGAACATACGGAACATTTTTCTAAGGACGCCTTCATATTGTGTTTCGGAATTTCGTGATTTTTAAGCAGGCTTAAGAAGCATCTAATGGCAAGGAGTGGAGTGAGAAACAAGTGATTACGTTTATGATTCAAGCAAAGGTTGTGATTTGAGGTTTGGAGTTTGAAGTGTTGATCCAATGTGTGAGTGTGTCTTTTTAAAGGGTATGGATATTTATATCCTTAGTCTTATTTCTGTTGAATTGTTTAGAATATGTAATATTTACTTCAACGCAGCTACTTTCCTTTGTTTTGCCATCCACTTTTCAACTCAACATATTTACATATATAATCACTAAAAATAAATCCGACTGTCTATTTTTTTCTCGGCAAAATGTATGATTTATTAATAAGGGATCATACAAGGCCATCGCGAGCATAAAAACTTCTCTAAGCCTAATCGGAAGAAAAGAGTACTCATGGCCGCGCAAAATACAAGAAGGAACAGGCTCCCACTGTCTACTTAGTTCATTAGTCTATTAATTTAAGATATTATAATAAACATTCGATCGGTTCAATATTTTATGGGGATTTAATGTTTATGAGTTTCTCATATATGATTAAACCTCTAAATCGGAGGATAATACACGTTGAAGCTTGTAATGTGTAAATTTATTATACATTAACAATGTATATAAATGTAATATCCGATCCAGATCGATGTTGTCAAGACAACAGCAAAAGGGAACTCATATTTAGCATGAAAAAGAGCTTGAATATATAAAATGTAGCCAAAGGCTGCTTTAAGAGCACATAATTTGTAATTTCTTACACAAACTGTTAGAAAATTCTGTTCTTTTTCCGGTGTTGTCTGTTGGATCGAGTAATAAGAAATTTTATATATTTTTAAGATTTTTATTTATTTAAAGATTCAATCCGACATGAGTTAGGATACAATTGTAGAAGGTAAGAAATGAAATAGGGAGAGAGAAGTGCATGTAATAACGATGGAATTGGAATGTTATGGGGATCAGCAAATGGATTTTAATTTCTGATAAAATAAATGATTTAGTAAATGGATGGTGGGAGGGGAGAGGAAATTAATAAGAAAAAGAGGTTCTGACATAAGAATCTGAAATGTCAAATTCATGTTCTGCTGCAATTCCTCACTCCCCAAAAGCCTGTGACCACCTCCTTTCTTTCTACACTGCACATCACTGGCATGGCAGCCCCTCCCCTCTCCCCTTTGGACATTTCTAAAGAATTTTGATAAATAAGAGTAAAACATCTTCTATATACTATTTTAAGTTTCCTTGGTGAGAGGAGACGGTTCATCCTTTCTGATTTAGACGGAAAGTTATAATCAATGATCGTAACAAATGAAGACGAGAAAAAAGAGATGGTTTTGGTTTGGTCCTCAATGTGGGTCTTAACTTCGTCGTGATTATATTGTGAGAGGTCCGGCGAATATCGTGTAGAATGTAGTGGATGCAGCTTTCAGTTTATATGTCTAACTGATAGATCAATTATCTTATCTAAGACATTGTAGTTGTGAGTACAATCATAGAAGTGATGACGGAGAAGTATCAGTCGATGAATTGTATGTTGCCGACATGTGATTTCTGCAAATGTGTGAACATCAAGTGTGCCACGTCCCATCATCTCTGAGTCAACCCACAACGCTGTCACACCATTCAACAGTCAAGAGCCTCAGCCGATTACAAAATTTGTTGCAAACCTTTTCTTGGCTTTAATGGAGAATGCTTCTGTAATTTAACTCTTTTTAAGATAAATCCCACTTAGTTTTGAACACAACCTTAACCTCATGAACTAACCAACCAATCATAATACAGTTTGAAGGAGCACTTTGTTCTAACTCTAACTCAATCCCACCAAATTACAGCTTTAGACGAACTATTTGCCTCTGCTTTCTCCTATAACCAATTGTGATTCTCACTTGCTACTGTCTCACAGAGAAACCAAAATGAGGAAAATAAAAAATATCAATCTTTGTGTCAATGGTATGTGGTATTTTTTCCCACAGGACTGAAAGATATTCTTGATGACCTATCTGATCCAAATTTGAAGCTAATATCCGAAGCATCGATGTGGTTCGGGGTGCTGCTTGTCGAAGGGAAAGAAAAAACAAGGGCAGGGGAAGATCTGTTCAAGCCAAAAGTATATGTAGGTCCTGTAAGCTCCTCTTTGGGATGATGCTGACTGCTATCCAACATCGATGGTATGATGGTCGGTGTTGGCGGCTCAGAAGACATGCCAGAAGATGCAGGAACAGGGAAACTGAAACTGGTGGTGCTATTATCCGAAGTGAACATCCACCTTTGCTCAGGCTTGGTGACAGAAATAGAAGCCAAAACGGGTTTATTTCCTGAAGAGTTGGATGAAGGCTTCTGCAAACCCTCGGATGTCGCCTCAGACACTGGAACACCAGTGAACTTTGGAAGATCCTGACCAATAAATTGATTAGTACGCCATTCTTTGATGTAACAAAAGTTTAAGCAACTAATAGACCAAAGCAAATTAACAAAAGAGACAGGGAGTACGTGATTAATACTCCTGCATCATATAATGATCACCCAGATTCGTGAATCGTGAACCCAACCAAATTTCAGGGTTGATTTAAGAGACGGAGATGAAATGATGGTATATATTATCACCTTATATACCTAATAGAAAAAGTTGTACCTTTTCCTTTCAAACAAAATGGTAGAAATTGGATGTCAATATATGTACAAGAAGGCAGTTAATATTAAAAAGTACTCCATATATACATATATATACATATATAGTATCTCCAAAAATTATTAGGGGGGAATGGTTAAATTTCCTCTTAGCAAAATATAGTTTATAGTTACTAGGGAAATACTTAGCAAAATGATTAGAATTAAGGCATGAGAATAATACACTAGTAGGGAATGCATAAAACCTAATAAGATCATTCATGGTCACATAATAATAATAATAATAATAATAGGATGAATGAAATACCTTGTGTGCAGTCTTCATTTGTGAATGCTGAGTTTTTCCACTATCTAGTGAAGACGCTGCATTATTGCCGAACATTGGAACAGTGTTATCAACTTTTAAATCTGAAGTAGAATCTGTTTTCTTCACATTACTCTCTGGAGAAGCCATAGAAATTGACTTTTCATTCCAGGGAGCAGGATTTCTATTGTTTATTTTATCCTTGCTTTTAGAAGAATCAAGTCCTAAATCTGGCACATTGTTGTGCCCCGTTAAAACAGCAGTATTAGCATCCGAAGACTGAGACATTTTCCATGAAGTAGCTATCTTTAACTCCTCAGATTTCTCCTTCGGAGTCACTAGAGTTCGGTCAAGGTGGTCCAATATTGTCCTAGCCATCTGACTGGAATGTGGATGAACAGGTGGCATACCCATTTCAGAGCTTCTATTTTTATCTACCAACTGGAAAACTGAAGAGCTACTAGTGCCTCCCTGTTCCATATTCCTCTTGATAGAAGGAGATAGACCTTTGGAAACATTGGAATTTACTACTGGAAAAGAACCATTCAATGATGAACGGGAATAAACAGATCCTCTGGATGGAGTTTCTGCAGTGCCCTTATGCCGAATCCTGCGAATGGGTCCCACAGATCCATGGCCATTATCCATTATGTTGCTCCTCAACTTCAATCAAATGTTCAAACAACAAACAAACAACTCAAGTCAAATAGATGTACAGATCAGAATTCAAATCATCAAAAGCAATTTGCAAATAGGCATTAGCTGCTACAGCATGATAAATATTACTTTATTCAGCTTTCAGATCTGTCCAGCTTTGAATTAAACACACACACAGAGATGGCTATGTCCAAATCTAAAGCACATTTTTCCCCTAAGGCTTTGCTTGGTAGGAAAGATATAATGGAATGAGAATAGTAAAATTTTAATCTAATAATTAGGTTTCAAAACCACTTTCCACCTTGTAACTTAACCGTTGGATCAAACACTTTTCTGTCATTGCCTATTTATATCCTTATTAGCAAGCATGCACCAAGCAAAGCCTAAGGGTATACTCGATAGTGTGGAAAAGTGGAAAGAAAATAAATTGAGTGTGCTAGGTAGGAACGATAAGTGAAAGGAAAGAAAATAGGAACTATGGCTATTTTCCACCCTCATTCATAAAATCAAATAATTCCAAATTGGTATATCAGAAAATAGGGAAGATGAGAATTAAGTGCACATATTTACAATACTATCCATCATTTAAAATGTCTTTTTTCTTCTTCTCAATTTACAAAAGTTATATCAGAAAAATAATGTATTTTTTAAAGATTAGGTATGAAAATTTAGCACTATACGAGAAGGATAATCAGTAGTACCCTCAAATCAAAACCACTAATCATGAAAATTACCTGCCCATATGCAGGAGTTTGTGATTGCTGCAAGGGAGAGAATGAACCATTCAGGAAACCATCACCCTCGTCTCGTACATGAGCCAGCTGATTAAACGCAAAGAACAAGAAAAAGAAAAACTCTAACAATCATCAAATGTAAATCATGATGGAACACAAACAACATTTTAAAATTCCACACCTTGGATTTAGATTTTGAATAGATTGTTCTGGAGTAAGGGGTTCTTGGAATATTATGAAGCCCAAATCTGCTTCTTTGACTTTGAGGAGTTAAATAACCACGTTGATCCTGCACCATGGAACCTGGCCAACCTGTGGATGGCTTTGGGGAAGCAAATGGAACAAATGGTTCTGATGCAAAATCGTCAGCCAGCATTGTTTGTCTTTCTTCTTTTGATATAATACTTTTTGAACCTAGGTTTACTTCTGGTGTTCGGTTTGCCATGTATGCTTTTGCAACTTCAATTGGTGAAGGTGCTGTTTCATTTAGGAGCTGCAATATTTCATAGAATTTTAGATAGACGGGAAAAGAAAAGATACCAGGGAGACAAGCACATTAAATTTCATTGTACCTAATGGTACAGGTTCTTGATATATGACGGTCATGAGAAAATTAACACATTTGTATAAGCACGCATGCGTATTAGAGAGAGAAATGAGAAGGCTAGATATTTGAGCATTGATGAGAAGGCTAGATATTTTATCCTCTTTCCCAGCACTGTTTAACATTCACAGCCAGCCCTAAATAGTTTATTAAAACCTTAGAATAGCCACCTATCGGAACCAAACTGAACCCCCACAAAAGCAACCCCAAGCTTCAACTCTAACCACTGTTAGGGTACTGTCCATATTACTCTTTTATTTGCTTATGATCTCAAAGTTAAGTCTTTTCTTTTCAAAACCAACCAGAAAACATACTCTCTCCCATGCAATCAAGCATAAAATTGCAAGTTCTTGCCTATCATGCATATAAATCACCTTAATTTGATGCAACTCCCTTCCTTTTCCTACATCATTTTCAGTCAAGAATAAATTACATTACTTTAAGTGAAAATAATATAATAGTTATGGGTTCAAATAATTGATTTTTTTAAAAATATATGTGTTTCTACAAGCTATGCTACTGAGTCAGGGGCGTGTATCCAAGTGTGTGATGTGGGCGTGTTAAATTTTCCCAAAACATTTTACCATATATTTAAAGGGTAGGACCACCATACCATATCCATCTGATATGTGTTGCAGATGAATGCTTCTAAAAAAATAAAGATTTAAGACAACATAGTCTAATTGAGTCTAACCTACAAGAGGAATACTTTTTCCATATTCTTGCACAAGCATCACAACATATCCATAAACTAACACATGAAACGATATTCAACCTCAGTATTCCATGTGCATACCATCGATCCAATACAAGTTCAGAATACTAATTTTCACTCACAGTTGGCTTAGGAAGAGGGGTTGCTACATCCCTGGCAGCTTTATTTAGATCATCCCGTTTTTCTTCGGTTTGTGTTCTCAGGTTCATAGCAACTATAGGTCCCTTGGGTCCTCCAGCAGACAGGATTAAATCCTTACTTTCTTGATTAACTTTAGGAACATCAACAGCCTTTGAATTTATAATCCCGATCAAACGATTGATTTCATCCCTGAGCATACATATAAATGCTAAAACACATTAGATAGTTAACTCTTTGCACTAACTAACTAATTGATCGTCCTGAAAGATAGAGACAAACATGGATATATGAATAAGCACAAAAGGAGATGAATGAATCATTAATAACAAAACCAAGCTCATTTGTATTTTGTAATGGCTGGGAGTTGGAGTATGGCTATAATTGATATTCAGACAAATATATACCAGTAATTCTTAGAAGAAATAAGGAAGTTTACAATGTATGTATAACTGACAACAACAAAAACAAGTCACCTGGAAAATGTTTTCCCCATCACTAGCTTCTCAATTTCTGAAAGCCCGTCATCATTAGTGTCACCCTGGTCGCCTTTTCTATTTTCAACGCAATCAGAACCAGCCTTTGGTCCATCTGTTGAACCACTAGTACCAGCTGTTTTGGACGCTACAAACTAGAAATGGAATGCAAATATACATACTCAAGCCAGGCCACCAAGAAAAGCTCAAAACTAACAAATTTTTACTTAAATGGAGCAAGTAAATGTTGTGATTCACCAAAATTTAAACTGAAAATAGAAACACTTACAGTTGAACAATTTTGGTCTTCTTCATTAGCATATTCCTCTATATCTTCATCGAACTGAACTGTTTCCAACAGAAATACCAAACTTCAACACAAATTACAGCAATTCAACATTTTATAACAACTATATGGATAGAAAGGAATTCGTTAAAAATTCTCCGACTCCTTTTACCTAAAATAATAAGTACCTCAAAACCCTAAGGAACCCAAATTAATCCCTACGACGAGAGAAGTTTCAACAGAGATGTGTTTTTCTTAATACATATATAATAACTAACCACGAGCTTGAGGTTCTGGCGGTGGGAGAGAATAGGTGTTGAAGGATTTGAAGAGAGAGGGCAAGATCCTAGTGGCGCCGCCGGCTATGAGACGACAAGCGGGATCAACAAGTTTGCAGAGTAAGCGGGCGCGTAGGGATTGGTCCTGCTGAGGACGGGCGTAGGGTGTGGTCGGTGGTCGACGCGGAGGTTGCCTCCTTAGTTTCCCGCCGGCGCCGCGCTCGGTCGCTGCCTGTTCTCCCATTGAGTAGGACGGCGTCGTTTCGGTGGTTTTTTCCATTCGAGTTGTTGTCTTCTCTCTCACTCGGCCACCCCCACGCGCAATCGCGCAATCACGCACCAACTCACTGAATCACTGAGTTTATGCTTTACTACGAAGCGCGCTTCTTTTATTTTCTTTTGGCTCCTCTCGAACTAAATAAAAAATTAAAAGAATACTTTTTGGTTCCTTTATAGCTAGCTACGCCTACATTTGCTTCTTCCTTTTTTTCCTTAAATTGTGGGGCCACTGTCTACACCCAATTGTAACATGTCACGTGTCTAAAATTTTCTTCCCCTTTGATTGATTTAGTTTATAATTCCCTATTTTGACATTTATTGTTTTACGAACCCTAATTTTTTCTCTAAAGTGTTTCTTATATTAATGGATTTTTTTTTATTTTAATGAAACTCAGATTCTTGTTCTAATTAAAAATATATCATTATGATCTTACCTTACATGAAGACATGTAATTTATTGGCAAGAGTGGAACACAATGAGAATGAGTGGGTCATGGTCCCACATAAATATTAATAAATAAAAATTTTGTAGTCAAATTATTTTTGACTCTAAAAAAATATAATTTGTTATGAATATTTATCTATGTGGATGTCTATCATGATTAGAGTTTTATCTAAGGAGTTTGATTTACTTTATCATTAGGAATGTTATCTCATTCAATTAGAGTTCAATGTAATATGTACTTCTTAAGTTCTTATGCCTATAAATAGATGATTTGATGAAGACATTGTACACAAGTTGAATAATACAAATCTCACTCTTTCTCTCATCTCTTTGTTCTTCCATTCTTGTTCTTTGTTCTTATTATTGTTCTTTGTTATTTTATTTATAACACGTTTATCAGCACGAGTTTGCTCGAAAGATTTTGGTGCTCTTTGTTTGAATCCCAAAGTAGTTACCGAAACAAATTTGATTCTACGTTGAACCGAAGATAAGTTTTTTCCCCACATTTTTGTTATTGATTGTTTTTATCTTGATATTTTAACTTGGTCTTTATTTTTGAAAAAGTATGGTAACATGTTTTGAAGGCTTGAGCGAACCATGAAATCTCGCCCAATTACCCTAGTTCTTGTTGGTGATTCTCGAAAAGATTTCAATTTGATATTAGCGATCACATGTACCATATATTCAATATATTCAATTTAGCTTGGAAAGTCTGGTATGTTTTACTTATTTACATATAGATATAGTGATTGACTAATCACTCACAAATTAAGGTTGGTATATTTTTAATATATTATTTAATTATTATTTCGATCTAATATTATATGATGTTTATTTGACCAAGTTTATATATTTAACCTTCAGCGAAACCTTCAGGGAATGTACTTGGATAGGTGACGATTCCATCTCGAGTATCAATACACTTGGTTATGGTGCTTTCCATTTCCATTTTGACGTGAATTTGATCAAACAATGTTCAACCATTTTGATGTCATTGGTGTAGCATTGTCCTTTAACACCGCTTTAAGGTGATGTGCGTACATCCACATAAAAGGTTTATAAATTGATTAATGTATTTTGGTATGGCTTGATTTAAGAAAAATTTAAAGCATGATTAATTAACAACATGATTGTTAACAGCATGATTAATTAACAGCGTGATTGTTATAAATTCTATATTTGCTCGAAAACAATAACTCTCATGTGTGGAAAAACTCAATTGTAGACTTCTCACAGTGTCAGATTACAAAAATTCATCCTTACAAGAAGAATTTTGTGAGAGGCATTCCTTGAAGTGAATGCAAGCATGATGTTTATTCCATGCGATTATCAATGATGGGGCATTTCCTGAAGCGAATGCAAGCATGATGTTTATTCCATGCAATTATTGGAACTGTTTCATTCCCTGAAGTGAATGCAAGCATGATGTTTATTTCATGCGATTATTGGAACTGTTTCATTCCCTGAAGTGAATGCAAACATGGTAAATCGTTATTCAATTAGAGACATAATTTCGATATAATCCAAGTATATTGGCTGAACATCCTGTTCTGCGAGGCTACTGGTCTCAAATAAGGTTTTTAAAGGACCTTGTGGACTGGTTTAACAATGCCGCGTACGAGGATTAAATCTTTGTTCTCTATGATAAGGATATGTTAATAAAAGCATACTCCATTTTTCACGACAAAAAATATTGTCCTCAGACACAATATCATAAAAAAGATTTCAAAGGCCCACTGACTCTTCTCCATTTCCTAAAGTGAATGTGAGATTATATTATAGAAAGAATAAAAGCCACATTAGAAGTTGTGGTCATGGTCGAGGCATGGACATAGACATTGTGGTCATTTTAAGAATACTTCTACCCACTGGTAGTGAGGCTATAAGGATGACAAGAGCGATAAAGATCATTCTAAAAAAGTGGAATCTTTTTATTACCAATGTGATGTTATAAATCATTGGCCTCGTACTTATCGTACGTTAGAAAAATCAACAATGATTGAATGATAAAGGAAAGAAAATAAAAGCAAATTTTGTTTGCGAAAAATGACAAAGATGATATTGGTCCAACTTATTTGGACATTGTTAGTCCAACTCATTTGGACGTTGTTGATTTCCTTATAACCCTCGAATGGAACAAATCATCTTCTAATTATTCTCATAACTTTGAAGAGAATTAATTATCTTTTTATTTATTTTGCTTTATGTTTATTTACTTTATACATCAATTATTTACATTGTATATTTATATTCATGTTAATATTTATATTTATACATTATCATATTATTTATTTTGTTTAACATGATTACTTATCAAATATAATTTATGGTGACGATTTATGCTTAACATAAGCATAAGATATATTTTTCCATTTAAAATGCAAGGGAAAAATATGAGTACTATATCTCAAAGTACTAAAAGTATTGATGCTCTAGAAGAGCAATAAGTTCTTGAGAGAAATCACATTATGAAAAGTGCATAATTACGAATATTGCAATAATTACCGTCAATGGTAATAATATCGTCACCACTAGAAGTGGAAATTTTAAGAGAGCAATATGAGTTCGCAAAATATTCTTTTTGAAATTATAGATAACATATGTTATCAATTAGCATTTGAAATAAGTCATTGTGGATATAAGTTCTGGTAGCCAAAAATCAGTTGAAAGCTCTAGAAAAGCTATATATATTGCTACCAAAAGATAATTTCCATTGAAAGCTCCAAAAGAGCTAAATATATTCCTATTCGAAGGAACAATTTTGATGATCGTACTAGACATGTACGAGTGAGATTGAATCACATGTTATGGTAAATCGGAAGTTTACGAAATTCAGAAATGTATATACACACTTGTATGTAGTTGGTATGATCGGTTAGACCATCCTGATCAATAGTGATGCGAAAGCTATTGAGATTTACATGCACATATATTAAAAGAACTTGGAGTTCTTATGGTGCTTATTCTCAAAGGAATGGATTAAATTCCACTTATTAAAGAACGTGAAGTTCTTGTGTTGCTTAAAAGAATTGATTAAATTTCACTTACTAAAAGAACTTGAAGTTCTTGTGTTGTTTGTTCTCAAAGGATATAGATGATCCCACTTACCAAAAGAATTAGAACTTGAAGTTCTTGTACTGAAGTTGAGATTGTATGTCTTGCATATTTAAACGAAATATGAGCCCATACATCCACAAATGTGAAAAATTTTATATGATTTTAGTAGATGCATCTACATTGTTTTATCAACTTACAACCAGAAGTTTGTGAGATTGATTCTAAAATTATTCAGATTATGCAATTAGACTATTCGTTTTTCAAAAGCTTGTGGGTTTATATTTTAGGCTATATCGGTTGTTACAAAGCCTATTAATTATGAAAAATACGGTTTAGCAAATTTTAATTGGATGCCTCCTATTTAATAGCTAAACTGTGAGAACAAAAAATTTATTATTTATATGATATTTTCATATAGCAACACTTATACGCATCAAGCCAATGAGTTATAATAAATTCCCCATTATGATTTGACTTTTGGTCAGAAGTCATATTTCCCATTTTTGAATTTTTGAATGTGCGATATATAGTTGAATTGCTCCACCATAACGCACAAAATGGGCAAGTAAAAAGGGTTGAGAATATATATTGAGTACGAATCTCTTTTTATGTTTAAATTCTAAACATTAATTAGAGAATCATTTATTAGATGATTTTTCTCAACATCAGGGGGAGAAAATAATCAGGTGGATAAAGAAGGAAATGAATTATCATTATCTAGATCCTCGGATATGAACTAAAAGTTTATAAGATAGTTCATGTTATTTCATGTCAACTGCCAGACATATTTACTGACTCAATGAGAGTAATTAAGTCTCATATACCAGCTGAAATGCTCTAAGTTTAAATTACATGTTAGAGCAAGTGGATGTAAATCATGCTTGAAGCATGATAGTTGAAATGGTTTCAATGATCAAAATTCCCGTAAATGAAAAGTATTATGAGATGATCATATATTGGAGGCGGGTGCTCCTAAAGAGACCCAAGGCATAACTAATAATAAAACTCTTGAAGAGTTTCAGGTACCTGAAATAAAGATTGAAATCTTGAAGAGATCTCGATGAGTTATGTCATTACGAGAATTGAACCAGAAAATTGGAAAGTTGTCGACAACGGTTTTACAAACAATTTACATAAAACACTTCTATAGAAGTAAAGAAAGAAATCGAGGATCTTGTATAAAATCTATCTAGAAGTATAGATATTGAATTGGCCGATGTTGAAAGACGCTTTGAACTTCTAAAATAGAAGTATTTGGACCAGCAGTCCAAACACCTAAAGGTGTAATGCAAGTGAGGTACAAATAAGTAGTCGTAAATACGACTTGAACTATGATTTATGAAAAGTTTTAATTACTTCATGGTGGATGCAATTACTTTGACAGTTATAAATTTTTTTTACATGCGTCTAATTATTTGTGGATCCATATTTATCCTTGAAGGATTTAAAATGTTAGAAGCATTTGGAAATTTCCGAGAAAATTTATTTAGACATGTCTCATGAATATTTGACGCATTTGGTATAATCGCCTTAGTGAATACTAATTGAGAAAATACTATAAGAATGATCAGATTTTCTTTTGTATTTTATAAAGGAGTTTGGATCAAGATCCACTATGATAATTTTAGAACTCCTAAAGAGCTTCAAATTGGAAACTCATGAAGTATTTTCAATACAAGTACTTGAATCTTGACATCAAGTTTATCTCGACCTGAAGATTGAACATTTTTATATATTTCTTTTTGTCTATGAATAGACATAAGCTGAAAGAATCTTAAAGAAGATTCAATATAAATAGAGCATATCTATTGATTATGTCACATCCCAAAAACCGGTCTAGTCGGAATTAGGTTCCGATAACCGAATATTTTATATCGGTTCTATAAATTGTTTGGTCTTATTAATTATTCGGGTTTATTATTATTAGATTATTCGGGTCTAATAGAAATTAGGTTCGAAACCTATTTATTTAGTTTATTATTATTATTATTATTATTATTAAAAAGAAACCCACGTGGATAGAAACCATGCTGCCCATTTTATCTAGCCGCCCACTTGCCATTATTGTATGAATTGTACAATTCAAAGGGCAATTCAATTTGGCAATTATGCATTATAAAAATGCCGCCCATACTCCACTTAAATGCCTTACACGGCTATTCCATTTCCACCTAAATTAGTTTTAGTTAGGTAAAGCAAATTCAATAGAAAGTGGCAAAACCATTAGGATTAATTGAATAAAAAAAAAAAAAAGGAAAGCAAGTGGTGCAGTAGGTGACCAAAACCAATCAATTATCCACTAGGCCATATGGCAATTGCCACTTGTTTATTTTTTTTATAGATAATTGGCCACTAAAATAAAGATAAATGAATAAAAAAAATGGGGGGTGGGGGGGGAGATGTCTGACGCCAAACTTGTATAAATAGGGGAAGAGAAATGTTGGAAATGCACAGCAAATTGAAGAGTTTTTAATAGGTGGGTTCAGTATTTGATTGGTAGTCCGATATTTTCGATATAGTAATATCGAATTTCTACCGACGACGGGTACACGAGGTCGATTCAGATCAACTTTCAAGCCCAATAAATAAAAATAAAGCACCGGTCTGTCAAGGTGAGTGTAGATGCATTTGTCTCGGGTGACACGGTGTCATTCCGATATTTTTTATGTTCTGATATGTGGGTATAGTCGTGTCAGGGGTAGGCTCGGTGCCTTCCTATTGCATTAATTATGAATTTATTTGCATCTGGTAAGTACCCTGCATTATTTGGATATGCTCAAAAATGATTATGATATGCTACATGTATATGAAAATAATACGAAATATTATCTGATATGGAGCTACGGCTCATCTTGCTATTTGATATGATATGATCTAAAAATCATGGACTATGTGAAATTATGTGTATTTATGGACGTTGGATACAATTGGCATGCCATAGGAATATTTGAGCTCACCATGTAAGGGAGGACTACGGTCCAGGGCTACGGCCTATATGTGGGAGATAAAAGGATGGAAGTGTAAGGGATACATGGAGCTACGGCTCAGGGCTACGGCTCATTTATGATTCATGATATGGTGTACAGGGAATCCGCGTATCCAATGGTACCAATATAATATGTGTTCGATATGTTATACCATAACATGTTTATGATAAGATATATGATTATATTATGTTATGTTAGTGATATGGATATCTGATCATGTTATGCTTATACTGTTATAGAAGCATGCAAATAAGTTAGATTAAATTTATATTTAATCATGACATTCATATTATTGTCAATTTACTATCATGACTACCTCACTAGGCTATGTAAGCCTAACATACGTGTCTCATGCATTTTCAGGACCCTGATAGATTTCCAACCTTTGATCGTGTGGTGCAGTTGCAAGTCACATCTCTACCTTATATGTATGATATCTTTCATGAACTCCTAGTAAAGTGGCATATGATCCAACTTTTGTATAAATTATGTTTTGTAATTTAATAATGTGGTTTTATTTTAGTAATCTAGAAAAGTCCTATTAAATAAATGTTAGAACAATAATAATGATAGATACGAAAAATTTTCTAATAAAAATGATTAGAAAGGACTCTAAGATTTTTGTAAGTTGTTAGGCTCATTTAATTTGTAAATAATTTTAGTAAGATAATAAAAATAAATAGATTTGAATATTTTACAAAATAGCCACTAAATATTGCATCGTCTAATCAGGTAGATAAATGACCTCCGATAGTAATGAGGTTTTACAGGCTAATAACTAGTAAGTTTATTTTCAGTATATTTTCACGAATTTCAGATAAAGACCTTTAATTTGTGAAAATTACAATTTAGTCCCTAAGTTTGAAAAAGTTTGAAATTGACCCCAATTTGAGTAAGTTGTTAATAAGTTAAGTGTTAAGTCTTAAAAGAGATTAATAAAAATGTTATGAAATGATTTTTGAACTTTGAATTTATGTCTCCGACCACCGCATCGTTTCCGGTAGCGCTCTCCGACCCGGTTCTCTACCAGGCCGGGAAGGGGGTGTTACATTTGTGGTATCAGAGCTAGAGTTTAGTCGATTCTAGGACTAACCAGGCATTCGTTAACGAGTCTATGTCTCATATGCCACTTAGGAGTTGATTAAATATGTATTTTGTGACTTGCAACTTACACGATTTAATTCTTATGTGTGTCTAGACCCAAAATGACTGCTCCTACTATTAGGAAAGAAACAAATGAGCCCGATCATGATTCCTCTTCCACTCGAGGGGAAAATGTGAGGCCAGAACCAAGTACCGAACAAGTGGCTCAGAATGATCCACCTCATCTTCCACCTATGTTGTCGGCTCAACAAGACTATTTGATGTCTATGGCCGACATGATAAAACAAGTAGTGGTGTCTCTTCGACAAGAAGCACCTTCCTCATCTGCTGAAGCTGCTCAGCAGATCTCTCGAGCTCCAATAGATAAGCTCAAACGTTATCAAGTTTATACATTTACTGGCCAAGATCTGGATAATCCTGAAATCGCAGAATATTGGCTAGAAAATACTTTGAAAGTAATCAACAAGCAACTAAAGTGCCCCGAGGAGCATAAGTTAGAGTGTGCCTTAGCCCTGATTGCAGATGAAGCACAAAGCTGGTGGCACACTGTAACTCTCACTGTACCCGAACATAAAGTAACCTGGGAATTTTTCCTCCAGGAGTTTCGTAAAAAGTATATTAGTGAGCATTACCTCGCTGAAAGACGTAAAAAGTTCCTCCATTTGAAGCAAGGAGGAAGGCCAGTAGAACAGTACATTCATGATTTCTGCAAGTACGCTAGATATGGTACTGATATCATCCACACTGAAAAAGAAAAATGTAGAATGTTCATAGATGGCCTCTGCGATGAATTACGTCCTCTTTTTGTTGCTCTGGAAATCGAGGATTTTCAAATTCTGGTGAATCGAGCCATTGCAACTGAAGCTTCTCAAAGAGCCTCGGAAAGAAGGAAGGGAAACCAAGCTCGGCCTGATAAAAGATTCCGAGAAGATTCTAAACCTCCTCTATCTCAAAAAAGAGGAAGACAGTGGGACCAAAGGTCATCTGCCAATCAACAGCTACCTAACTCTAATTATGTCTCTCAATTTCCATCTGGTGGGACCACTGTTACGCGTACGACCTCAATAAACAGTACAGGAGGCTCTGCCAAAAGTTCTCAGATCCCTCTGTGTAATTTTTGTCAAAAGAGACATTTGGGACAGTGTCGTAAACAGTCAGGTTCTTGTTACCTGTGCGGAGAATCTGGTCATTTCATCCGACAATGCCCCCAAAATCCACAAGCCCCTACCTCTATAGCCTCCCAGAACGTTCCAGTAAAAGGGAGGGGAATAAATCAAGCACCGTCTGGTTCTTCCGGAAGGCCCCACAACAATAATGCTCATTCAGGAAGCCGAAATCCAAAGACCTCAGCCTAGATGTACCACGTTCGAGGCCGCGAACAAGAAGACGACCCTGATGTTATTGCAGGTATGGTGGAGTTAGGTTCTGAATTTGTTTATGCTTTGATAGATCCAGGCTCCACGCATTCCTTTATTAGTGAACCTTTGATTCAAAAATATGCCTTAAAATGTGATCATGTTGCTTCCGAAATACTTGTGTCAAACCCATTAGGAGATAGTGTAACAATCCAAAAGATCTGTAGATCTTGTCCCCTAAAAATCCAAGGAATTCCTTTTCCGGCCAATTTGATGGTCTTACCCTTTAATGAGTTCGACCTTATCCTTGGCCTAGATTGGCTAGCTGAACATCAAGCATGGGTAGATTGTTCTAAAAAGAAATTATATCTCCGTGGACTAGGTAGAGAAAGCATCACCTTAATGAAATCTAAATGTCAGAGTAGTCTTATGTGTGCCTTAGAATCTAAGAAGGAATTGAAGCCTGAAGATATACCCATAATAAGAGATTTTCCTGACGTATTCCCTGAAGAACTTCCGGGACTCCCTCCTATACGTGAAGTTGAGTTTGGGATAGAAGTTCAACCTGGAACTACTCCAATTTCTATCGCTCCATACAGAATGGCTCCAATGGAGTTAAAGGAGTTGAAGGCCCAAATCCAAGACCTTGAAAGTAAGGGGTTTATTCGACCGAGTTCCTCACCCTGGGGAGCACCGGTTCTATTTGTGAAGAAGAAAGATGGATCGATGCGCTTATGCATCGACTATCGACAACTGAATAAAGTAACAATAAAAAATAAGTACCCGCTTCCTAGAATAGACGACCTATTTGATCAACTAAAGGGTGCTTCTGTCTTTTCTAAGATAGACCTCCGATCTGGTTACTATCAAATGCTCGTGAAGGAACCAGATGTTTCAAAAACAGCCTTTCGAACCAGATATGGTCATTACGAATTCTTGGTGATGCCTTTTGGGCTCACCAATGCTCCTGCAGCCTTTATGGATCTGATGAACAGAATATTTCGACCTTATCTTGATAAATTTGTCGTTGTCTTCATAGACGACATTTTGATCTATTCGAAAGATTCTGTTACTCACAAAGAACATCTTCGGATTGTACTCCAAACCCTCCGTGAAAAACAACTCTATGCCAAATTTAATAAATGCGAGTTTTGGCTGACCGAAGTATCTTTTCTCGGTCATGTGATATCTTCCGCGGGAATTCAAGTGGACCCAAAGAAGATTCAAGCCATTCTCGAATGGATACCCCCGAAAAACGTGGGAGAAATTCGTAGTTTCCTGGGTCTTGCAGGATACTATCGTAGGTTCGTTAAGGGGTTCTCCTTGATTGCTTCACCCCTAACGAAGCTTCTCCGCAAAGACATTCCTTTCATGTGGACAGTGGACCAACAACGGAGTTTTGACCAGCTTAAACAAATCCTCACCCACGCTCCTGTCCTAGTACAACCGGAACCAGGAAAAGATTTCACAGTATACAGCGATGCATCCCATCAAGGACTGGGCTGTGTCTTGATGCAAGAAGGTAAAGTTATAGCCTATGCCTCACGTCAACTCAAACCGCATGAGCTTAACTATCCAACTCATGATCTTGAGCTAGCTGCGGTTGTGTTCGCACTAAAGATCTGGCGACATTACCTCTATGGTGAAAAGTGTTATCTTTTTACTGACCACAAAAGCCTGAAATACCTTTTGACCCAAAAAGAATTAAACCTTCGTCAGCGTCGTTGGATGGAGCTTTTGAAAGATTATGATTTGGTAATTGATTACCATCCCGGTAAAGCAAATGTGGTGGCGGACGCTCTTAGCCGGAAGCCCACTTCTTCTCTTAGATGTTTAAACGCTCACTTTCGGCTCATGAAGCGTGGCAAGTTATTAGCCGAGCTCAGGGTACAATCGACCATTGTGTCCCTGATTAAAGTACTTCAAGAAGATGATGAGGAGTTGCAACCTATTTTAGCCCGAATCAAGGATGAACCGGACCCTGATTTTGCCATAAATTCCGAAGGCTTGTTATGCTTTCGTAATCGTATATGTGTTCCAAACAATGATGATCTTCGGAACCAGATCCTGCGTGAAGCACATGCTAGCCCTTTTTCTATTCACCCCGGAGCTGTTAAGATGTACAAGGATCTAAAAGAGATCTACTGGTGGTCCGGTATGAAAAGTAAAATCACAGATTTCGTAGCAAGGTGTTTGACTTGTCAACGGGTTAAAGCCGAACATAAAGTACCGACGGGACTCCTTCAACCCATTGAGCTGCCACAGTGGAAGTGGGAACGTATCACTATGGATTTTGTAAGCGGATTACCTCCGACTCCAAAGAAAAACAACGCAATCTGGGTCATCATAGATCGATTTACCAAGTCAGCTCACTTTCTTCCTGTAAGAATGGACTTCAGCTTATCCAAGCTAGCAGAGTTGTATATCAGCGAAGTTATACGCTTGCACGGAGTTCCAACATCAATAATTTCTGATCGAGACCCACGGTTTGCATCTCGATTTTGGAGAACCTTGCAAGAGGCATTGGGAACTAGAGTACATCTCAGTACTGCATTCCATCCCCAAACCGATGGCCAATCTGAAAGGGTTATTCAGATTCTGGAAGATATGCTCCGAGCCTGCATTATTGATTTTGGGAAAAATTGGGAGAAATTCCTACCCTTAGTAGAATTTTCCTACAACAATAGCTATCAGTCATCTATTCAGATGGCTCCTTTTGAAGCATTGTATGGCAGAAAATGTAGAACTCCTCTGTGTTGGTCCGAACTTGGTGAAAACAAGGTGTTGGGACCACAATTGCTCAGAGAAACAGAAGAGAAGGTTCAAATCATTCACTCTCGATTGAAACAAGCTTTTGATAGGCAGAAAGCTTACGCTGATCTGAAACGAAGAGACATTCAGCATAATGTGGGAGACAAAGTCTTTCTTAAAGTCTCTCCATGGAAGAAAGTATTTCGGTTTGGAAAGAGGGGAAAGCTCAGTCCTCGCTTCATTGGACCTTTTGAAATTACTGAAAGAATTGGCCCAGTAGCTTATCGACTTGCACTTCCTAGCGAGTTCGATAAAATCCATAATGTCTTCCACGTGTCAATGCTCAGAAAGTACAGATCTGATCCATCTCATATCTTAGAGCAGGAAGAATTAGAGCTGAATCCTAACTTATCTTATGAAGAGGAACCAATTCAGATTCTGGATAGAGAAATCAAAAGACTCAGAAACAAAAATGTTGCATTGGTTAAAGTTTTGTGGAGAAATCACAGAAGGGAAGAGGCAACATGGGAACCTGAGGACACGATGAAAAATCAATATCCTCATCTATTCGATTCAGGTAAAAATTCGAGGACGAATTTTTTTAAGGGAGGGTGAGTTGTCACATCCCAAAAACCGGTCTAGTCGGAATTAGGTTCCGATAACCGAATATTTTATATCGGTTCTATAAATTGTTTGGTCTTATTAATTATTCGGGTTTATTATTATTAGATTATTCGGGTCTAATAGAAATTAGTTCCGAAACCTATTTATTTAGTTTATTATTATTATTATTATTATTATTAAAAAGAAACCCACGTGGATAGAAACCATGCTGCCCATTTTATCTAGCCGCCCACTTGCCATTATTGTATGAATTGTACAATTCAAAGGGCAATTCAATTTGGCAATTATGCATTATAAAAATGCCGCCCATACTCCACTTAAATGCCTTACACGGCTATTCCATTTCCACCTAAATTAGTTTTAGTTAGGTAAAGCAAATTCAATAGAAAGTGGCAAAACCATTAGGATTAATTGAATAAAAAAAAAAAAGGAAAGCAAGTGGTGCAGTAGGTGACCAAAACCAATCAATTATCCACTAGGCCATATGGCAATTGCCACTTGTTTATTTTTTTTATAGATAATTGGCCACTAAAATAAAGATAAATGAATAAAAAAAATGGGGGGTGGGGGGGGAGATGTCTGACGCCAAACTTGTATAAATAGGGGAAGAGAAATGTTGGAAATGCACAGCAAATTGAAGAGTTTTTAATAGGTGGGTTCAGTATTTGATTGGTAGTCCGATATTTTCGATATAGTAATATCGAATTTCTACCGACGACGGGTACACGAGGTCGATTCAGATCAACTTTCAAGCCCAATAAATAAAAATAAAGCACCGGTCTGTCAAGGTGAGTGTAGATGCATTTGTCTCGGGTGACACGGTGTCATTCCGATATTTTTTATGTTCTGATATGTGGGTATAGTCGTGTCAGGGGTAGGCTCGGTGCCTTCCTATTGCATTAATTATGAATTTATTTGCATCTGGTAAGTACCCTGCATTATTTGGATATGCTCAAAAATGATTATGATATGCTACATGTATATGAAAATAATACGAAATATTATCTGATATGGAGCTACGGCTCATCTTGCTATTTGATATGATATGATCTAAAAATCATGGACTATGTGAAATTATGTGTATTTATGGACGTTGGATACAATTGGCATGCCATAGGAATATTTGAGCTCACCATGTAAGGGAGGACTACGGTCCAGGGCTACGGCCTATATGTGGGAGATAAAAGGATGGAAGTGTAAGGGATACATGGAGCTACGGCTCAGGGCTACGGCTCATTTATGATTCATGATATGGTGTACAGGGAATCCGCGTATCCAATGGTACCAATATAATATGTGTTCGATATGTTATACCATAACATGTTTATGATAAGATATATGATTATATTATGTTATGTTAGTGATATGGATATCTGATCATGTTATGCTTATACTGTTATAGAAGCATGCAAATAAGTTAGATTAAATTTATATTTAATCATGACATTCATATTATTGTCAATTTACTATCATGACTACCTCACTAGGCTATGTAAGCCTAACATACGTGTCTCATGCATTTTCAGGACCCTGATAGATTTCCAACCTTTGATCGTGTGGTGCAGTTGCAAGTCACATCTCTACCTTATATGTATGATATCTTTCATGAACTCCTAGTAAAGTGGCATATGATCCAACTTTTGTATAAATTATGTTTTGTAATTTAATAATGTGGTTTTATTTTAGTAATCTAGAAAAGTCCTATTAAATAAATGTTAGAACAATAATAATGATAGATACGAAAAATTTTCTAATAAAAATGATTAGAAAGGACTCTAAGATTTTTGTAAGTTGTTAGGCTCATTTAATTTGTAAATAATTTTAGTAAGATAATAAAAATAAATAGATTTGAATATTTTACAAAATAGCCACTAAATATTGCATCGTCTAATCAGGTAGATAAATGACCTCCGATAGTAATGAGGTTTTACAGGCTAATAACTAGTAAGTTTATTTTCAGTATATTTTCACGAATTTCAGATAAAGACCTTTAATTTGTGAAAATTACAATTTAGTCCCTAAGTTTGAAAAAGTTTGAAATTGACCCCAATTTGAGTAAGTTGTTAATAAGTTAAGTGTTAAGTCTTAAAAGAGATTAATAAAAATGTTATGAAATGATTTTTGAACTTTGAATTTATGTCTCCGACCACCGCATCGTTTCCGGTAGCGCTCTCCGACCCGGTTCTCTACCAGGCCGGGAAGGGGGTGTTACAGATTATCCCAATAGTTGTAAAATTGTTGGATGTGAATAAAGATAATTATATCTTTTCTTGTTCTTGAAGCACTATATATTAGTTGGTCAAAAAATATCTATGAATATACAAAGATCATTACATTTAGATCTTCAAACATTCGTCGATGCCTCCTCAAATCTTGTAGAAATAATTGTTATGTACAAGGCAAGCCAAAAATGTGTTTGACTAAGACCATTGACCCAACATATCCAGAAGATATGTGATTTACTTTCACAAGATATGATACAAATGTTATCTTGTGTAGAGATAATGGAAGGTGGATACATCATGAAAAATATTACTTTAAATTTTCATCCCCCGCTATCTTTAGAAAAATAATATTCAAGTTTGAATTATGAAGATTCAAAGATCTTCTGAGATGTTTTCTTGAGGGGAGTAAATATGCGTTGCACTCTTTTAATTCCCTTAACCGAGGTTTTGTCCCAATGGGTTTTCCTAGTAAGGTTTATAATGAGGCGACATGTTATGCGTATTAAAGATGTGTGTACTCCTTTTCCTTCACTAAAGAATTTTTTCCCATTGAGTTTTTATCTTAGTAAGGTTTTAACGAGGCACATTATCTACATAGACATCCAATGTGGGGTGTTATGAATATTTATCTATGTGGATGTCTATCATGATTAGAACTTTATCTAAGGAGTTTGATTTACTTTATCATTAGGAATATTATGCCTATAAATAGATGATTTGATGAAGACATTGTACACAAGTCTATATTTGAGAATAATACAAATTTCCCTCTTTCTCTCATTTCTTTGTTCTTTCATTCTTATTCTTTGTTCTTATTATTGTTCTTTGTTATTTTATTTATAACATAATTCAATTTTAACCTTCTATAAATTTATAATTTTTTAATATGCTGGTGTGACACAAGGGTAGCATCTGTTTAATTTTTTAGTCTTTTTTAATAAAACACACACATCGTGCATAACCGATGCTCGAACCCGAGTCGCTGAATGAATTACATCATCATTTACCACTGAGACAATAAGATGTGAGCATAAATTTATAATTTTTAAATGATTCTATCGATAAATAATGTTAAGTTTGGCTACCAATTATTAACTACGTAGAAAACAATAATATTGTCACCCTTGTAAAAAAAATCTTTCATGAGGAGAGAACTTTTATAAGATGACCAAAGTTATTGTTATTCCTTACATTCATAATTAAATTTTTGGGTTTAAGATTAATTTAAATTAATTATGAAAATTAATAATCAATCGATTTAGTGAGATGAAGCATTAGATCTTTTAAAAGTAAATTCAAGAGTTCAAATTTTGACATTATGAATGGAACAATTGGGTTGCGAGGATCGTCCTATAGTAGGCATATGCAGTACCTAATCTAAATCAGTCGACCTATGAATTAGATATCAGTGATCAAAACAAAAAATGAGATCAAAACTAAAAGTATTAAATAAAATAAAGGAGTAACTTAAATTTATTTCCTCATGTTGAATCAATAAAAAGTAAATAAAAGATATAAGATAAATTCGAATGACTTGGAAATGTATAACCGCGAATAGCATGAACTTAAACATATACAAATATATAATCTACAACTTCTAAGCTATTCTGTATATATGGTTAACTTCATATCATTTACGTAAATAATCAGTTGGGTTAAAAATGTTCGTATTTATAACGAATGTTTATATTATCGATTTGAATTTATCGACTAATAAATTAAATATTTGTAATTATAAAAAAATCACGCTATTTACAAATGTAGTTCTGAGTTATTTTGAAATTAACTTATATCCCTCCTATTTGCTATTTTTATGCATTTTCATAGAAGTGAACATTGTCGAGTTATTTCTAGGGGCGTAAATGAATAGAGTGTTCGACGAACTGTTGGTTTATGTTCATTTAATAAATGAACGAACAAGGACATATATAGGTGTGTTCAGTTCGTTTATGTTCACAAACAAGCTCGTTTATAAGTTCATTTATAAGCTCGTTTATAGGATGAAAAAACTTGTGGATATATCTAAATACTACTTTTTGTTGTTGCTAAGGATGTTATATAAGTTCATGTTGAAATGTAAGTTTTATTTTGTTACTTTTGTTTTATTTATTTATTTATTGTTAATGTAATTAATATTTCCTAACATATAAACGAACATGTTTGCGAACAAACAAACGAACACATTTGAACATGTTCGCGAACACTTAGATGAACATGTTCGCGAACACTTAAACGAATACGTTCGCGAACACTAAACAAACGAACACAAACACCTTTAAAAATAAATAAACGAACACGAACACAATATTAAAAATTTAAACGAACATGAACACCATTAAAAATAAACAAACGAACATGAACATAATCTTATTCGTTCAAGCTCGGTTCATTTACAATCCTAGTTGTTTCTTAACTTTATTTAATCTTTTTGTATTCTTACTTTATATATATATATACATTATTTTTATCACACATAACATATTATGTTGTCAATAAGTCCAACATTTTCAGTTCGAGAACAAATTTTAAAATTTATCGTCTTTTAACCGCACTCTAAATATGTCTGTAGTTAATTTAGCCCTAATGTTTTTAGGCACTTGAGTGAAAAAGTGTTAACAGTACGTACAAGCTATTTTTGCTGGAATTGCTTCTTCAGGTACTTCTGTTAACACTTTTCACTGTTCTATTTAAGATTTTATGAACAAAAAGTATCAACGTTGCTGTTTTTCCTTTTGATTTATTTATAAATCGTAGTCTACCATAATCCTTTTCTGTCATATCATTTTTCAACTTTATTCTATTCCAAATTCTATTTTTAATTCTCATCAGCACTTCTTTTCCACATAAATCATATCATGACTACTTTAAAAAGTTAGAAAAAGACATTTTTAGTGGTCTAAATCAATAAAAATATCAAATATTTTATTTTTAAAATAATAATAATAAAAGTAATAATATAAATTTAATCTGCAATAAGTGTTCAAGTTTTCTTTTTCTCTTTTTGCTCCAATTACCCTTATTTTCCGTTGTAAGAAACTATGCCAGTAGTGATGCCAAGACTGTGTGTGCTTTTTGAAGGCTTCATGTGTTTAGCTTAGTTTAAGATAATATATATTTATATATATTAATTTTCAACCTAAATTGAGAGGGAAATTTCATCTTAGATTATTGTTGTTGTTACTCACTAATTAATTAAAATGGCATAATGTCATGATTTGTTAAACTTGAAGATTCAAAAACATGTTTTCTTGTCATTTGTTTAAACTTGCAGGTTTCAAAATTTTGACATTATTTGGGATTCAGAGCATGAACTTGTAGCAAGTAGCCCTATAGATGTCCAATGCAAATTCATCCGACCGGTCTCCGATCGAGTGCTCACTTCTACTTCATGCAACCACTATCCTGTTTTGCTGCAATCTGCTTTACAAACTACCAGTTTTGCAGCAGCAAACATTACAGGCATCTTCAAAATGACCCCTGTTTCTCCAGGCCAGTACAATGAATGCAACACAAATCACGGCTTTCCGCCGGTTGCATCCGTGGACAAAAGTGATTCAAGGGTGAAGTACCGGTGGTTGTTCTTACATTTATGCTCGGCCTCACTAATGGATACCTAACAAGCTTGCTCATGACCCTAGGCCCCAAGACCATGCCAGTTTCGGCGGTTCAGTTATCGTCCTGCGCTTCCAAGTCGGCAACTCTGCTGTTTTGGCGAGCAGAGTAATGAAGAAATCTGAAAATTACTCTTCATAAACCTGTAAAAACACCCAAAAGAAATCTCAACAAATTCAACCAGCATCAAAATTTGCTCAACAAAATCCATGAACAGCTCGATGTTCATCTTCTTCAGCTAATAATACCATAAATACCCTGTTAAGGAAAAGCTGGATAAGTAAAACCAAGATTAAAGAAATCAAAAAAGATTATCCTCAAAGCAAAGAATAATGAAAAAACTCAGTGGCTTGTCTTCTAATCTTGATCAAAAGGAATCAATTTCAGTGGTACAAAGACCTGGAATGAATTCCTTTACAAGCATTCATACTTAGTGTTGATTAAAGAAAATCAAATCGTGGATTAAAAAGAAAGACAAAGAGTGAAATATTTCAATGAAACATTCAATTTCCATATCTTATTTTTCTAATTCCCTTTTACATGATACGGATTCAAGAATGAGAACAGCAAATCAGAGACAAATAACTACAAATCTCAATCTTTTCTACATTTGCAAAAACAAATCTAATTAAACAAAAGATTACCAGAATTAACAAAAGTCAGAACAGCTAAATACAAGTTATTTCAAGTTTCAACACCAAGAGGCTTAAGACGCCGCAGCCAAAGGCGGTGGCGTCGGAGGAACTCCATGGAAGAAGCTTTGATCTGCTGATCCATAACTCAAATTTCCACCACCTTTATTATCCTCTTCCTCGTCTTCTTCCTCAGCATCCCAAAGAAACCGTGCATATGATGCTAACACAAAGCTGCAAATTTCATAGAAACATTAAAACATTGATCATATACAATAAAACATTAAAACCCATAGTTTCGAATTCGGTTCCGATGGTATTTACCAGTCATCGGGGGCGGCTTTAACAGCTTGATCGAAGTAAGTTTCAGCTCTCGGGCCATCTTTGTGGCTTTGCCAGATTAAATCGGCATACGAAGACAGAACATTTCCATCATTTGGATTTGCCAAAATTGCTCTCCCGTAATATTCTTCGGCTTTCACCAAATCTCCACGAACCTGTTTTGGATTTCATATATTAGATCAAACTCAGAAACCCAGAATTTGTTTTAATCATTTCTGTGAAGAAAATATAAGTAAAGTTACCTCTTTTAAGAATCTAGCGTAATTGCCGAGGAGAAGAGAATTTCCAGGATTAGCTTGGATCATTTTCTGATAATAAGAATCGGTGCCGTCATTTCCGTTATTCGAATCCCAATAACCCCATTCGTTATCACCACCGTCGGATCCACCGCCGTTGCCTCCTCTACCGCCACCACAGATCTTTCCTCCGCCGCTGCCTATCCCACACTCTTCCTCAACTCCAAGAGACGCCGCTCTCAGCCATTCAAACCCAGCTTCCTCTTTCTCCACCTCCTCTTCTTCCTCAACACAAACCCCACTCAAAATTCTGCTGCTTCTGTTACCGGTTTTCATCATCGGAACCACCAGATCCCTCAGATCCGTCTCCGATACCGCCCTCGTCATCCTCCGGGTCGAATCTTCGCTTGATCCAGCGGAACACGAAACCGTGAATGAAACGGTTCGGGTTCGGGAAATATGGTAGGGAAACTCGTGCTCCGGCGATGGCTCCTTAGAGTGAGGAGCCCATGAATTGAGTATCGGCGTTGACGCGCTCCTCAAAAGCATTTTTCTGGACTAAATTGAAATATAAATAAAACTTAACGGGATAATTCTCGGAAATAAGACAAAGATGAGGGACCAAATACTTTGGCTTCCCTTCTCTGCTGCAGTTGCAGCGTTTGTAAGAGAAGAAGTTGGAGAGGAGAGGAGGCAGTGAAACGCTTTTATAGGGAAACTAAGCAGATGAACGGAGAAGATCTGGACCGTTGGATCTAACACGTGGTTGTTCACGTGGGTTTTTGCTGAGCTGGGTTATTAAGATCTGTTTGGTTCGCGAGAAATTATAGGATCGCTCGAATCAGTTTGACAGATGAAATTGATTAATTCATACTTAAAAATAAATAAATATTAAATTAATATATAAATATATTTGACTAAATAATTTGATCTCGGATAACAAAAAAGTTGAATTTTATTTAAATATTATTTATTAATTTAATACATTCATAATATTGATTCAGCTCAATTGATCAACAATCAATTTAAATCGAAATTTTCAGTTGTAAAAGAGGTTGCTTTAAATAAAGGCTTTTTGGTAGCTTGGTCAAAAATAGCATTGGTTGGTCTTGGTGTTAAAAAGTTGAGGCCAAGGAAAAGTTTCTAATTGTTAGGAAAGTTCATAATTGTATTTAAAGTTTTTAATTTTAGGAAAGTTCTGACCTAAATACCTAAATTATATATATAAATTATTATCATATACACTGACAATGAAAATTAATTTTTTTTCAAGCGCATTAGTTTTAGGGTTTAAGGTGTAGGGTTTAAAGATTTAGGTGCAATGATTTAGAATTTAAGGATAGTGGTTAGAATTTAGAGTTTATATGTTAGGGTTTAGTTTTTAGGGTAATATAGTGATGATTTAGGTTTTAATATAAAAACCCTAAACTATTAATTTCAACCACAATCCCTAAATTCAAAACTCATACACTTAAACTCTTAAACCATACACTCTAAACTAAGTCTCTAAACCCTAAAACTAAAGCGCTTATGAAAACTTTTAGTTTTCACCGCCACACACACACACATATATATATATATTATAAACATGTTGATACAACTATACAAGGGTGGGATGAAAAGGTGTAACCCTATTTTAAAAGTTGATGTCAGTATTTGAACTCGTACAAGATTTATTAGTTAAAATGCATGTCTATTTAATTTTTAGGGTAATATGATGAGGATTTAGTTGATACAACTATACAAGGGTGGGATGGAAAGGTGTAACTATATTTTTAAAGTTAATGTCAATATTTGAACTCATTCAAGACTTATTAGTTGAAATGCATGTCTATTTATCTAGTAAGCTGTGACAAGCAACCACCACTTTGCTTTTTCATATTGTTTGTCTGTCGGCGGCGACACCAACTTTAGTGTTGGTTGTCGACCACGGTAATCTTTTTTTTTTTTTTTTGTTATTTTTATTATATTTTATCTAATTTTTATTTAAAATAACTTTTGTAGCATATTTTTCTACTTTTGTAGTACGTTTCTTTGTCTTTTGACACGTTTTTTCTACTATTTTTTACATGTTTTTAGTCTTTATTGACGGTCGTTTGGCCGTTTATTTTTATTTTTCTTAAGGTTGGATTTGACATCGCCACGACTGATCAAGATGACGTTTATTTGGTTATCATGTTGATCTTCTCTGCTTTAGACCCTCAATTTGGATTGGATACGCGATTTGCGTTGTGGATTTTCTCACGACGCTCGACTCTGATTTGCGGTTGTGGGTATTCTCTCAGTAGTCAGATCTTCTTTTGTGGTTCGTTTGTCAATGCAGTCAGATATATTTGTATCTATGTTTTGTTTGAGTCTTTTGTTTTGGTTCTAACCTTTTTCATTGTATGAGCTAAAGTTACTAATTTTTTGTCATTGATTATTGAAAAATGTCCAAATTATATTTAATTTACGTTTAAGATTGTAAACCATCATTAAAATTTGAATATTTTTCTTTTTAATAATACTATCGATTTCTATATAAAAAAAGTAAGTTGTAACAAGCATTGAACCATTTAGAAAGTCTTTATAGGATATCTTTGTAGAAGTTCTCCAAAATGATAAAGGAAACTTCACGAATGATTTCTAGGAGGCATACTCGAAAGTGTTGGTCTTAAACGTTTAATTTAATTATTGTGGCTCATCTCCTTGTGTCCTGGTGGCAAAGGTAGATGTTTATCATCTCTTAAGACCTGGGTTCGAGCACCAGTAATGCATGTTGTGTGTACCGTCTTTGAAAAGACCAAGAAAGTTGAACAGATGCTACCCTTGCATCACACCAGCATATTCAAAAAAAAAAATTATTGTACAAATGGGAGGTGGGTATAACAAAACATGAATAAATTAGTATAAACTATACATAAAAAATTTAGAACCATGATATATGGTGTGGTGGTTGTTCATCTCATCCCTTAACTATGAGGTCAAGAGTTCGATTCCTACCAATAGGAATAGAGCATATTTTATGGCCAGCCATTTACCTTTTAGTGAGAACATCCGCGGCGAGAGGATTAGTCACTGCTATCGGCGGTGGATAATCTTGGCTCAAACCAAACAAAAAAAAATTAGCCCAACATTCAATAATCTAAAATGCACCCCAAACATCTTTACAGTGACAGATTCATAAATATTTTTAGGATAGATCATGGGTGTATATATATTCTACGTATATTTAAAATTTTTAGGGTAAACACAATTAATAAAATAAATAATTAACCCAAAAAAATTTAAATTTCATGATACACAATCAATAAAATAAATAATTAACAAAAAGAATTTCAAATTTATGATGTACCCTTGTTCACCCTTCATTACCCATGAATCTGCCACCAAATCTCCATGTGACACCTTGGTACCAACTATATATTTATACTTCTTCCTTCTATATGAAATCAATTTCCTTCTATATGCTATATGAAATAAATATATAATTAGGAAGAAAAAGCCTAAATAAGAATTCAAACTAACCCATATTGTATAAATGCAATATATATATATATATATATATATATATATATAATTTATTAGATTTTATTAGAATAGAAAAGTATAATATATAATACTAGTAAAAAAAGAATACCATTAATAATAATAATATTACGAAAATAATAATATCACAAATATTATAAATAACACAAATAAACTATTTTTTGAATCTACCTTGCATCTTCAAATAACCCGATAGATCAAATAACTCGATAAAATAGATCTACTAATCTCGCAGTTCTTCGAGTGTCAATCTTAAGAAATCATTCAAAATCAAAAACAAGAATCACACTTTCTCCAATATTCGACTCTTAGAAAGAAGGTTATTAAAAACAAAAAAAAAGAGCAATTTAGCTTCGGATATGTTATTCTGATATTAACCTCTCATAAGGGAAGGGAACCCAAAACTAAAACAAAAATAGTAAAATCCCCTACAAGACTGGATTGGTATCAATAAATTGGATACTAGTAATTATATAGGTTTGAGATTAAATTTTTTTAATTATAGAGATTTTATATTTTTAAAAAATACTGAAATTTAAACTCACACAAGTAAGATAATGGCCATGTTTGGCAATTAGCGGATAGCTGATAGCTGATAGCGGATTACATTAGCTTATAGCTGATTGCATTAGCTGATTGCATTAGCTGATTTGACTAGCGGGTTGTATTAGCTGATTGTATAAAAGTGTTTGGTAAAATTAACTGATAGCTGATAGTTGTTTGATTATTTAAACAAGCAAAATGACATATAAGGACATGATTATATTCAATACTTGTTTGAATAATTTATCAGTTATGAATATTTTGTATCTAATAAATATTAATTAGATTTGTAAAAATTATTTTTAATATAAATTTCCTAAACATATTTGAAAGATTTATATATTAATTTATTATTTATATAATTATTAAAAAAAATTATATGCGCATATAAATATGTGATAATAAAAAATAGAATTAACTTGCAAATATCACCATATAAATTAGTAGTAACAACAAATAAGTCGAATATTTAATATTTTATTATTTATATTAAAAATGTTATTATTCGGTTTAAGTTATTTGAAGATTTTTGGTAATTGTTAAGGGTAAAAGAGTCATTACAACTCTAATATCAAACCTCTAATCTCAAAAAGCTCATATTAGGAGCTTTTTTAAAATTAGCTTTTTCACCTCAATCCGCTCTTTCAATCCGCTACTTATCAAACATTAATATTAGCGGATTTGACTAGTCAAACCTCTAATTATACCTCAAACCTCTAATTTTTGCCCAAACCGCTATTTACCAAACATGGCCAATATAAACATCCTTAATCACTCCATTAATTAGTAAATGTCAGAGATTGTTTTTTTTAACAAATCCATTAACTGATTGCACCACAAGCACGGAACTATAAATAAAGAAAGATAATTGTAATGAAAATAAAATAATTCCTTACATGTAAGGCCGAAACTAGTTAAACAATTAAATACGTTTGTTGTAAAACCAAAACTCATTTAATTATCTCTAACAACCAAACAGATCCTCCAAGTATGGAACCATTTTCACATCAACACATTAATTAATTTAATTTAATGAATTTTGGATTTATTAAGAGAACTAACTCGTACGTACCCTTTTTCTTAGAGGAAACTCGTGCGTCTAATGTACCTTTAAATTCATATTAACGTTAACAAGATTTTGGTTCAAACGATAATGTTGTGGTCGGAACATTTAATTGTCTTAAATTTGAATTTTATTATGCATAAATGATGTGCATAACATTAATTTTGATACATTTTGTTGTTATTAATCTGATTATATTTTATATTGATAATTATTCATATATGTGAACCCACCAACGAGTGTCTTAGTGGAAAAACGGATGATGTTCATCTTAAGATATACGAGTTCAAATTACTTTTGTCTACAATGTGTATGTACATTGTCAAAGAGTTAAATATGTATAAATAGATATTATCTTTTAATCACCTTTAGACATGACAAAATTGACTTGAATTTTAGTTAAACATATACAAACCCAAACTGATTTTTAACCGAACAGAAGGTAACCAAACCGAAAGCAACCCAAATTTATTTTACTCAAAATCGATCTAAACTAAACATCGATCTAATTTTAATTCAATACTTGACTCGATGTTAATGGATATTTTATTTTTATTATTATATTTTTTAAAAAGTGTTAAAAGTCAAGCACCATTCGGTGCACATTTTTCAAAGAATGGTGCACATTTTCAAAGGTTGAAAAATGCAACCAATTTGGTTGAAAATGTGATGGTCTAATCACTTGGGTTAGTACCTAAAGTTTAGGCTATTTACAAGTTTAGTCCCTAAAGCTCAACTATAAATAGCCTAGCCATTTGCCATTCTAACATATCCCAAAATCATTCTAACCTCCTCTCAATACTAGAGAAATTAGAGAGTTTTCATAGAGTTGTTTTCTCCTTTTTATCAAGAGAGAATTGTCATTGTTTTCTCCTTGTTAGATTGAGAGAAGTTGTAATTCCTATTTTCTCATAGTGAAATTCTTCTACCTTTGTCCGTGGTTTTTACCCTATATTATTTAGGGGTTTTCCACGTAAAATTTGTGTCTCTTTTATCTTCATTATTATTTTCTCAAATTATCAGTTGCGTTTTTGCTCTATCCGACGACCGCATTCCGCAACAATTGGTATCAGAGCCAGATTTGGGTGTGTATATCTACTTACCGTATTCTCTGTTGGTTGCCACTGAAAAGTGGATCCTCCATCATAAGAAAGTAAGTTAGATATTACTCATTCATTGAAGGTGGTGGGCACTATTCACGTCAAAAAGGTGAAATAGTGGGAGCTATCTGAAATAGAAGCTATGGCAACGAGATTTGATATTGAAAAGTTCAATGGGAGAAATTTCTCACTGTGGAAATTGAAGATAAAGGCCATCCTAAGAAAAAACGGATGTCTAGCGGCTATCAGCGAAAGGCCGGCAGATTTTACGGATAACAAGAAATGGAATGAGATGGACGAGAATGCTATTGCAGACCTTCATTTAGCATTAGCAGATGAAGTACTATCAAGCATCGAGGAGAAGAAGACAGCCAAGGAGATTTGGGATCACCTCGCAAAATTATACGAGGTCAAATCGTTGCACAATAAAATTTTCCTTAAGAGGAAATTGTACACTCTTCGGATGTCAGAATCTACTTCAGTGACAGAGCACTTAAACACGTTGAATACTCTATTTTCTCAGCTTACATCCCTAAGCTATAAAATAGAGTCACAAGAACGTGCTGAACTTCTGCTTCAAAGTCTACCTGATTCGTATGATCAACTCATCATCAACTTGACAAACAACAACCTTACAAGTGATCTAGTCTTCGATGACGTTGCAGCTGCTGTTCTAGAAGAAGAAAATCGGCGCAAGAACAAGGAAGACAGACAAGGAAATCTGCAACAAGCAGAGGCTTTAACGGTGATGAGAGGAAGATCAACAGAACGTGGCCAAAGTAGCAGTCACAATCATGGTAGATCAAAGTCAAGGAGTAAGAAGAATTTAAAGTGCTACAACTGTGGAAAGAAGGGTCACATAAAGAAGGATTGTTGGAGTTTACCTAAAAACTCCAATCCTCAAGGAAATATGGCAAACACTTCAGATGATGGAGATGCTCTTTGTTGTGAAGCAGCAACAGCCATGGAAGGCAGAAAAAGATTTGCAGACATATGGCTTATTGACTCGGGAGCCACATATCACATGACCTCAAGAAGAGAATGGTTCTATAATTATGAACCTATCTCAGGAGGATCTGTGTACAGCTGCAATGATCATGCCTTGGAGATTGTTGGCGTTGGAACCGTCAAACTGAAGATGTATGACGGGACAATCAAAGTTGTTCAAGATGTGCGACACGTGAAAGGCTTGAAGAAAAACTTATTATCCTACGGATTGTTGGATAATAATGCAAGCAAGATTGAAACACAGAAAGGAATCATGAAGGTGTTCCATGGAGCGCTTGTGGTGATGAAAGGTGAAAAGATAGCTGCAAATTTGTACATGCTGAAGGGAGAGACTCTGCTAGAAGCTGAAGCCTCTGTTGCCTCATGTAGTTCAGATTCTACCATGTTATGGCATCGGAAACTTGGACACATGTCAGAACAGGGAATGAAAGTCCTTGTGGAGCAAAAGCTACTTCCGGGTTTAACAAAGGTATCACTTCCTTTGTGTGAACATTGTATTACAAGTAAGCAGCATCGATTAAAATTCAACACATCAAATTCTAGAGGCAAGGCTGTTCTAGAATTGGTTCACTCTGATGTATGGCAAGCACCGGTTACATCCCTAGGCGGAGCAAAGTATTTTGTCTCCTTCATTGATGACTACTCTAGGAGATGTTGGGTGTATCCTATCAAGAGGAAGGCAGATGTGTTTTCAACCTTCAAAGTTTTCAAAGCGCGGGTGGAACTTGATTCTGGAAATAAGATCAAGTGTTTCAGATCAGATAATGGAGGTGAATATACAAGTGATGAATTTGATGACTTCTGCAGAAAAGAAGGCATCAAAAGACAGTTCACAACAGTATACACTCCTCAACAAAATGGAGTGGCAGAGCGGATGAACAGAACTCTGTTAGAAAGAACACGAGCAATGTTGAGAGCTGCAGGGCTAGAAAAAGCTTTCTGGGCAGAAGCAGTCAATACCGCCTGTTATTTGGTGAATCGGGCTCCATCAACTGCAATTGAGTTGAAGACACCGATGGAAATGTGGACTGGTAAACCAGTTGATTATTCAAACCTCCATATATTTGGAAGTATTGTGTACGTGATGTACAATGCCCAAGAAATTTCAAAGTTGGATCCAAAATCCAGAAAATGTAAATTCTTGGGGTATGCTGATGGAGTAAAGGGGTATCGCTTGTGGGATCCCACTGCCCGCAAAGTGATTATCAGCAGGGATGTTATCTTTGTAGAAGATAAGCTACAAAGAAAAGAAGAAGATGATAGCACTGATAAAGAAAAGCCAGAGACTACACAGATACATGTTGAAAATGAGTCTGAACAGAGAGATTGTTCTGAAGCAGAACCAGAGCTCGAGGAATCAGAACCAGAGAATTCTGAAGCTCCAACAACTCGTCAATCAGATCGTGTGAGAAGACGCCCCAATTGGCACTCAGATTATGTTATAGAAGGTAATGTTGCATACTGCCTTTTAACGGAGGACGGTGAGCCATCAACATTCGAGGAGGCAATGAACAACTCAGATGCTTCGCAGTGGATGGCGGCAATGCAAGAAGAAATCGAAGCCCTTCATAAAAATAATACATGGGAACTTGTGCCACTACCACAAGGAAGGAAGCCAATTGGTAACAAATGGGTCTTCAAAATCAAGAGAAATGGTGACGATCAAGTGGAGAGGTATCGTGCAAGACTGGTGGTCAAAGGATATGCTCAGAAAGAAGGTATTGATTTCAATGAAATCTTTTCTCCTGTGGTTAGACTAACAACGGTTCGAGTTGTCCTGGCAATGTGTGCTACATTGAATTTACATCTAGAGCAGCTAGATGTTAAAACAGCTTTTCTTCATGGAGATCTTGAAGAAGAGATTTACATGCTCCAGCCTGAAGGTTTTGAAGAAAAAGAAAAGAAGAACTTGGTTTGTAGGTTGAACAAATCTCTGTACGGTTTAAAGCAGGCGCCGAGGTGTTGGTACAAGAGATTTGACTCCTTCATCATGAGCCTTGGATACAACAGACTTAATGCAGACCCTTGTGCTTACTTCAAGAGGTTTGGTGAAAACGAATTTGTTATATTGCTGTTGTATGTAGATGACATGTTGGTTGCAGGCCCCAACAAAGATCATATTGAAGAATTAAAGGCACGACTGGCTAGGGAATTTGAAATGAAGGACTTGGGACCAGCAAACAAGATTCTAGGGATGCAAATTCACCGAGACAGAAGTAGTAGGAAGATTTGGCTTTCACAAAAGAATTACTTGAAAAAGATCTTGTCACGATTCAGCATGCAAGATTGTAAGCCAATTTCTACCCCTCTTCCTATTAACTTTAAATTATCCTCCAGTATGAGTCCTAGCAGTGAAGAAAAGAGGATGGAGATGTCTCGAGTACCGTATGCATCAGCAGTGGGAAGTTTAATGTTCGCTATGATTTGTACAAGACCAGACATTGCACAAGCAGTGGGAGTGGTTAGTCGGTACATGGCGAATCCAGGCAGAGAGCATTGGAATGCTGTGAAAAGGATCCTGAGATACATCAAAGGGACCTTAAATGTTGCATTATGTTACGGGGGATCAGACTTTCTTATCAGCGGGTATGTCGATTCTGACTATGCAGGAGATTTGGATAAAAGCAAATCTACAACAGGGTATGTGTTTACATTTGCTGGTGGAGCTGTAAGCTGGGTTTCAAAACTGCAATCGATTGTGGCTACGTCAACAACGGAGGCAGAATATGTAGCAGCTACACAAGCCAGTAAAGAAGCAATATGGTTGAAAATGCTATTGGAGGAGCTCAGGCACAAACAAGAGAATGTCTCTTTGTTTTGTGACAGTCAGAGCGCCTTGCATCTTGCAAGGAATCCTGTTTTTCACTCAAGAACAAAACACATTCGGGTCCAATACCACTTCATTCGTGAGAAAGTGGAAGAAGGGACGATAGATATGCAGAAGATCCATACCGATGACAACATAGCAGATTTCATGACAAAAGCAATCAACACTGATAAGTTTACTTGGTGTCGATCCTCTTGTGGCTTGTTAGAGACGTAAGCAACATGGAAAGTACGAGGTAGAAAGAATGGTGTGAAGATATGATTGTTCCAATCAAATCTTCAAGTGGGAGATTGTTAAAAGTCAAGCACCATTCGGTGCACATTTTTCAAAGAATGGTGCACATTTTCAAAGGTTGAAAAATGCAACCAATTTGGTTGAAAATGTGATGGTCTAATCACTTGGGTTAGTACCTAAAGTTTAGGCTATTTACAAGTTTAGTCCCTAAAGCTCAACTATAAATAGCCTAGCCATTTGCCATTCTAACATATCCCAAAATCATTCTAACCTCCTCTCAATACTAGAGAAATTAGAGAGTTTTCATAGAGTTGTTTTCTCCTTTTTATCAAGAGAGAATTGTCATTGTTTTCTCCTTGTTAGATTGAGAGAAGTTGTAATTCCTATTTTCTCATAGTGAAATTCTTCTACCTTTGTCCGTGGTTTTTACCCTATATTATTTAGGGGTTTTCCACGTAAAATTTGTGTCTCTTTTATCTTCATTATTATTTTCTCAAATTATCAGTTGCGTTTTTGCTCTATCCGACGACCGCATTCCGCAACAAAAAGTACTTGGTAATCATTTTTATTTTTTTAAATATCTTCTTCGATAATTTTTATTTAAAAATTAGATTTTTTTTTCAAAAAATGAGCTTAAATAATAAAATTGACAAACAAAAAGAGGTGTTTTTTACAAGAATATATTAATATTTTATATATACTTCGGTTCTACTCATTCTCAACTCAACTCGAAGATTCAAATGTTGACTTGAATAAAAAAATCAATCGATCCGCTATTAACCGACCCGAAAAACGAACAACCCAAAAAATAACTGACCCGACCCAAATTATCATAAACACGAACTAAAACTGAATTAGATATGACTCGATCCCACCCAAACGACCTGTTTGTCGCCTATATATTTATAATTATAATGGTAGGGAAAATCAAGTTAAATTGCCAAACAGATCTTTAAATGCTGGCAGAAAATAACAAGTCGGCCTTTTTCTCCTCATGAACTGGAGACGAATACAAGTACACGGTTGACATTTCACTTCACCAATCGTGGACCCCGGCATAACAAATATCATCACGTGATCGCGGACTCAATTCATCGTTGGATTGTTACCTGAAGCAATCCAACGGTTTCCGATTCAATCTCTGCACGTGATAAACAAAAGACCAGGGCCAATTCCCATAGGAAAGGGAAAGGGAAAGGGATTTTTTTGGTTTCCCCAAGGCCCACGACAAAAAGGCCCTGATTGTTACGGTGGAATTACGGGAGTGCCATGGATGCAGCATGAGTGGCTTGGCTGGTCTTGACCCACGTGGGACCGTGGTGTGCGAATCGAAAGAAATGATTCGGGCAGACACGGTGGAGCCCGCGGGACTGGGGCTCAACGGTGGTAAGTTGTGGGAGGCGTCGCCGTCAAAATCAAGAGCGTCACGTCTCTAAGGCGGTGGGCTATTCCCCGGCTGAGTGAGTCTTAAGTCGACGGACCAACTTCTCTCCCTCATTTATATGGGTCCCAAATCAAATTCTCTTGTCCTTACTCTAACTCCTAGAGAGACCAAGTTAGAATTAGATAAATAAAACATCAAAATTAATACCAACTTGATGATCTTTAATTTAAGATTTAAAAAAAAGTTTGACAAATATCCAAATTAATATATATTAAAATTATCTTTAGATAAAAATTATTAAAAATATTTTGATACACAAGTTTGTGTAAGCTTTATTTTACATAAGCCTTTTAATTTTAGGATTTAGAGATTTAAGCTGTAGTTTAAGGGTTTAGGTTGTAAGGTATATAATTTAAGATTTATGGTTATAATTTAGAGTTTAAGGTTTATGGTTTAAGATTTAAGTTTTAGGGTGTTAGAGCTAAGGATTTAGGTTTTAGATTTTATAGCTTAAATATGAAGGGTTATGATTTTTTTTACACAACTTGTGTATCAAAATATAACAAAAAAATTATACAATTATTTTCTTAGGAAAGTACTTTGATACACAGTCTGTGTAAAGTTTACAAGAGCCTTTTAATTTTAAGTTTTAGGATTTTAGGCTAGAATTTTGCGTTTAGAGTCTATAGTGTAAAATTTAAGGTTCAGAGTTAAATTTTAGAGTTTAAGGTTTAAGTTTTAGGGTGCTAGAATTTTGAATTTAGATTTTAAATTTTATAAAAGAGTTGTATAATTTTTTTTTACGCAACTTGCATATTAAAATATAACCCATAAATAAATACTATGCTATTACTTGCATTCACACAAGACAAATAAAAAAATTATCTTTTCAATAATTCGTTCATGCGTGAATCGTGATAGATTTTTTGTTTCAAGTAGTAATATTCTAACAGTGCTACAGGAGTAATAAAAATGTAAAACTAAAGCTATTAAATTAAGGGTAAATTGTATAAGTAGTCCTTTGACTATATGACGTATTTTATTGAGTTTTTCTGAATATAAAAAGATATAAAATGCCTTAAGAACCCAACAAGTGGTCCTAGTGAAAAAATGAATGATGTTCATCTTAGTAGAACTGAGTTCAAATCGTTTTGTCTGCAAGGTGTGTGTATTGTCAAATAATTTAAAACATGTATGAACATAAACTACTTTGTAATCACCTTAAGACTATTCAAAAAAATGATCGATTAAAATAATTTTTAAGTTGGTAAGTTATCATTAAACATTTAACAATAGATGAAGTATAGTAAATTAAATTTGGTATAATAACAAATTTATCTCTCATTTTTTACTATATGACGTTTTTTAATTGAGTTTTCCGACCATAAAAAAGATACAAAACGATTACAAACTTTCAAAAAGTAACAAATTAGTCACTTATCCTTAAAAATTTAGCAGTGGATGTTGTGTCAGTTAATCAGATTTGATATAATAGCAAATTTACCTCTCAATTTGTTACACGCTGTTTTAGTTTAGTCATAATTTTTAAAAGTTAACCCCCAACATTTACATATTATTTCAATTTAGTCATATCACTAAATTCTTTTAAAACATCATCTAAAAAATGAGTATTGAAATATCAAAACCCTTCATAAACGTTCCATCAAACTCTTCGACCTTCACCATTTTATTCCATTGAAACTTTTTCACCACTTCGAAGTCCAATTATTATAAAATGGTCATTAAAACTTATCGGACTATTATAAATAATCTTTAAACTTATTGAAATTTATTACTATTTTATAACATACAATGACAATTTAATGCATTAAAATTTTACTGAGCTTAATAATCATTTGTATACTTTACTTAATGATCATTTTCACTTTAGGAAGTAAAGTTTCATGACTATTTCCTAACTTCCGAAACATCAATGACCAAAAAGATATTTTCACTTAACTTAATTATCATTTGTATACTTTACTTCATATAATTTAATACATTAAAATTTTACTTTTGATTCTTTTAATTAAAACAAAACCGTAATTGAAAAAAATATATTACCTAATTTACCAAACTGATTATGATAATTAAAAGAAACAAACCCAGAAGGGGAGAGAACAAAGCATTAAGTATGTCATTTTGTTATGCAAAACAGGGGAGATAACAAACAAATTCATTTTGTTATGCAAAACAGGGGAGATAACAAACAAGAATTTGTTTGTGTTTATTTATTTATTTTTAAAGATGTTCATGCTCATGCTTATGTTCGGTTTGTGTTCGTTTGTTTAGCGTTCGCAAACAAGTTCGTTTATATGTTCATGAATATGTTTGTTTAAGTTCGAAAACATGTTCGCCAAAATGGTGAAATCACACCACTAGTCTTTAATCTCCTTAGGCTTCACAGTTTAAACTCCAACGTTCACCATGTGTTCAATTTAGTTCATACTTTCACCAATATTTAAAATGTAAAAAATAAAAGAAAATAGGAACCAAGTAAACGAGCCAATAAAGAAGGTTGTCCGTGAATATAAACAAACCGAACACACCTATGTGTGTTCGTTCGTTTATTAAACTAACATAATTTTTTGTTCATACCCGTTTATTTAACTTAATAAACGAACATTATACAAACGGTTCATAAAAAGTTCGTCGAACACTATGTTCATTTACATCTCTTATTCAAAAAAGGAAAGGAATTTAGACATGCTAACACGAAAACTGACTGAAAAGCCGAGCATACTCGAATGTAAGAATGTCACAAATTAGTGGGGTGAGTCTAACGTACAACAAGTTTAGGGTGCAGTTAAAAAACGGCAAGTTTCGAAACTTGTCCAAGAACTTAAAATATTAGACTTTTAGATAACATTTTAGGTTGACATTTTCATGATTTTTGACAAGTATATACTTTGTCCAAGAACTTAAAATGTTATAAAACAATACAAGTATCGATACTTGTCAATAATCACGAAAAAACCAATCTACAATATTATCTAAAAATCTAACATTTTAAGTTTTTGGACAAGTTTTAAAACTTACCGTTTTCTAACCGCATCCTAGACCTGTTGCACCGCAGACTCACCCCAAACTAGTGAGAATTAGGAAACAAAGTCTCTAGATGCATGTGCAAGTACGTATGATTAAAGGTGGTGTTGACAAGCACGCACCAGAGATTATGAAGAAATCTAACGAAATATTGTTCTTGCGTTGGTTGAACCATCATGGAAAGTAGCCAAAGCATTTGGACAGAGATGTGAGAGTTCATTCAGACCAAGTTTGCGTGATGGAGATTCCTTGGGATTATGGCACTTTGATTTAAGCCTCAGGCAGCACTTTCAGGGCTTGGAAATGGAATCACCACCCATATCATCAACTTCTATTGGTGTATGATTAACTAGTTTTTAGGTTTTTTATGATTTTATTTTTCGATACAATGTTTAAGTTAGGTCTATAATTACTTCAAATCTATTGCCCAGATATTGTATTTGAAAAAAAAAACATTTCACAACCTATTGCACTTATTTTGTTTCTTCATTTCTATGATTATTCCTATCACATCAATTGAGTAACTAATGGGTTTGGATGAAGTGGCATAAGTACTGGTATTAATTCGACAGGAATACATGCTGATTTTTCCTTTATTTTGCCTAAAGTCGGCAGGAATACATGGCGATTTCACCTTTTGTTGTTGAAGTTGGGAGAAATACATGACGACTTCACTTTTTACTGTAACAAGTGCAATAGACCATGAAATAAAAATGAAAGTACAATAAATTATGAACTATTTTTTTCAACAACAATATCCAAAAAATAGCCATATACGATAATTGGTGTCATGTGTCACACATAAGTTTTTAATTTTTAATTCAATGATTTTTTTTAATAAATTTTAAAAAATATTTTCAAAAACATGAAATTATCACGTGATAGAATCGTAGAGTGTCATATGACATTAATATCTAAATATACCGTTTAGACTTGACGGTCAAATTGGTTAAAGGTCTTAATGAATACAATTTAGGGATTTAATAATTTAATTGATTTAATTTTTCGGTTGGAGGGTTAATTGGGTGTAAGAAAATTCATAAATTCAATTTTATTTCCCTTCAAAAGTTCAAGGGCTTTATACACACTTTAGCCTGCAAATTTAGGACACGGTTACTTTAAGTTTATAACTTGAAATAATAAAGGGACTAAAAATAGAATTTCACCACATATGCCCTGCACGAGTGGAGTTACAATTATGGATAACCACCAGGGATCACAATGAATTAGACTTTATAAATTTCAAGTCCAATCCAATTAATAATCGGACCTCAAAAAAAATTAAGTTCAAATTCAAGTCTAATTACATAAATTCAAGTTCGATCTAATAAAATATCTAAAATCCAAAAAGTCCAAATCCAATTGTTTTTTTTTTCTTTTTTAAAGTAACAACTCAAACAAATATCTTTAAAAAATAATTTTCATCAAACAAATATATTTAAACTAATAGCACAAACAAATCTCAACAAATATTACAATCTAATATAAAACAAATTAAAGTAACAACTCAAATTTCAACTAAAAAAACTCAACAACAAATAAATTATCCTTACATAAACTACTATTGTCTTACTAGTCTACTAGCATAACTACTTTCCAAATCACAATTATAAAATGTCTAATAAATATTACAATCCAAGATGAAACAAGTTAAAAATATAATCAAAATGTAGCCATTAACTCATTTTTTTCTTCCAAATTTGTCCCAATTCCCACAATGCACGACTTACTAAAGTCAATACTTAAGCCCGAACATACTTCAAAGCTTCTCAAAATTCTCTCCACATTTAGTATATTTTTCTCATATGGATCCAGAAATCTTAATTGACGGATTGGCCGGGAGTTTAGTAAAGACAGGGTCAACTAGAGCAGAAACCTTTAAAGCCTGGTGGTAACTTGTTGTTTACTTTTGATTAATCTGTTTCGGTAGGAAGATGGCGAAATTGTGTAATGTATTATCATGTTCTGTTTTTTTATTTTTGTTTTAGGAGAGCATTAGTTTGTATTCCGACTTATGTGTATTTTTTTCCTCCGCTTAGGGTTAGGAAAGTTTTGAATGAGGCACATAATGTCGGGTAGGCTTATATGAAATTAATAAAATCATATTTGCCGAGCAAAAAAATATAATCACAATTCAACTTAATTAGGATTTCAATATATATTTATATTTTTTTAAATCTAAGAGTTTTAAATATTTTTATTCGAATTCATATATGGACTCGGATCGGAAATGGATTTGAATCGAATTCGAATTCGGATCAGATTCAGATCGAATCATGACAATGTCCATATCCGATCCACCTCATATTAGGACTTAAACATTTTTTTCGGATTCAGATTTAGACTTTTTTCGATCAATTTTTTTTCTTTGGATCGAATCGAATTCGGATTATATTGTCATCCCTAATTACCACCATTATATCCATATAACTATGAGTAGAATCAAACATAAGAATGCACAAACGGATGGGATAATAATTATAATATATCCAGAATTAAACTAGAGTAAATTCATGTAGAATTCACATATAGTGAAACTTAAATCAAAATAAATTTTTGAAATAAAAAAATCAAAATAAATTTCAAACTAATAATCCACGTATATTTAAATGTTTTAATTAATTAGAAAAATATACTTAAATGTCGAGATTTAAACTCATACAAAATATGATAATATAAATATTTTTATTGATATAAAACTAAGAATACACACACTTTATCAATAAACCGAAAAAATATTGACTACAATAATAACATAAATCATATAAAATAGCACGAAAGTTGGAAAAATATCAATTCGATTTCATAATCAACCTCCTCTGGTAAGAGTTAAGACTTTAGAAATAGAGAGTCGTCAGTGGTAGGGCACATTATTAGTACTTGCCATGCCATTTTTTATTATTATTTGCAATTGTCGTGACATGCAACAATAATTAAAGTAAGAAATAGTGATATTTTGTCCACAATTTGATTTTGTAAAGGTGGAATGAAAGCAAATTTGTTCTTCTTTTCCCTCTATTGTCTACATTCTTTACTTCTAAATTTGTTTGTGATAACGTTTATAAACCTCACAATCCTTTGTTGGCGCCGTAAACGTGAGTAGAAATCCTATGTCGTTTTTGGTGTTTTATCTATGTCCTAATATTAGAAATTAGGGTTTAAAATTTAAGGTTAAAATTTAGATTTTAACGTTTGAAGTTTAAGGTTTAATGTTTAGTTATTAGAATTAAAATGTAAGATTAAATTATTTAACATTGAAACATAGAAAAGAACACCAAGAAGAGACAAATAATTTTTGTTCCGTAAACATGGTCGACACTAATTTTAGCGAGGAAATAAATTTTACTAATAAAAATATGCATAACGAGACAAAACACAATAGACACTAACGTTGAATTACGCCGAGCAGATTCGAAGACTAGAGGCTCAGGTCGATGTTGAATGGAATTTTCTACCCCAAAATATGCTCTTTTCGGTGTCCTTACTTAAAAAATGGATTTAGGGTTTTGAGTTTAAGGTTTTTTTTGCTTGGCAAAAATTATTTTATTATAAATAAGAAATATTACAGACCCCCGAGACCTAGTTGTGTGCCTCGTTAATAATCTCCCTAAACCTAATTGGAGGAAAAGAGTACAACACAACTAAGTAAATACGAAAAAACATAACATATCCAACTCGCCTCAAACACCAATCAACAAAATACAAAAATGATGAGCTACCAAAATCAACACGACCTAAGAAAACAACATTCCTAACACGTAACAAAATTGACGCTCCTCCAAACCCAAGATCGATTCTCATAGACACCCAAACAACCCCACAACAAAGAGGACTAAAAGAAGTAGAGATAACTACCATCAATTTGACACCAACCAAATCACCCTTTAGGGACATATGGGATATGTACAATACATAAAAAGCGAACCAAACCTGTCAATTCAACAATAAACGACCACCCCAACTCCATAGCCTCACACCTCGAATAAACATCACCGCCTCTACAAAGCCAAACTCCAAAAGCAAAAATTAGCACAACAACAAGAAGGGTGCAAGAAAACTAAATCCAAAACATCATAAAACAACAGCCATCAAACTCACGCCACGCAACAAGCTCTCTCAATCTTACATCCATATGTGAACATCAAACCTATCAAAACTCTAAAATTGAAGAAATGCTCCCACGGCATGCAAAAAGATCAACCAAAACAAGATACACCTCAACATCCTTACGACACCTCCAACGAAGCAGTCACCGCTTTAACTCTAGCTCTTCCAAACGAACCAACTCATCAATGACTTCTTCTTCATTTCCTATAATTGTCATACCAAGTTTTTTTCCTAAAGCAAGCGTTTTGCGCTCGTTGCGAGTAAGAATTTGCTTTCACGCTATGTCAGAATTGGTGGGAGACGACCCGTCGACTCCACTCTTCTCGTTTTTGTTCCTTGTTCATTTATTTCCTTTTAAAGCCCGATCTCTTTTTTTCCTATCTAAATCATTAAGAACTTTGTCCTGAAGATCGAATAAAGATACACACTTCTTGCTAAATTTTCGACGAGGTTCTTCCCACATTTCAGGGAACATATCCCTGGGTGACACAAAATCAATCGTTGGAGCTGAGATAAATCCTTCAGGGTTATTCGCTTTATCAACTTTACTGGACCATGTCTCATGCTCAACATCAGTCCCAGCTTGACATCCAACTCTTTCGGTTTCTTGTCGCAAAAGGTTGGCTTCCTCCAAGTCCCGATCCATACAACCACCGAGTGGAGATTCTCCTTCAACAAACCTAGACTACTGATTCATTGATGTCTCCCTTACCGGCGAGGAATCACTTTGAGAGTGATAATTGGTTGTCTCTTCATCCAAGATATCAGTCGCTCTATAACCAGATAAGGCTTCATTTGGGTTGCAGTTCTCAAGGCCACAAATCTCCAAATTAAGAAACGAGCCAACTGGATTCACTGAAAGCTTCAACCCAGGTTCAAGGACCTTTTCACCACTTGACCCCTCCACTCTCACACCCTCCACATGCTCTCTTGCTAATGACCCGAGAGAGTCGAACTACTCAACACACCTTTGAACTTCCTCATGAAAAGCTGCCGAAACTTTTTGATTAGCTCGAGAACCGCCCACCATCTCATCACTAATTAAAAAACCGACAGAGATCCCCTCTTGGTCCAGCTGTACCTCGGGGACGCCAAGAGATAAATTGGGAGTCCCCAAATCTTGAGACCCTAGCTTATTTCTTACAGCTGTTACCCCACCTGCCTCCACATCAGCACAAGCTGTCTGACCTGCTTCAAACGATGAATCCACTCCCACATTCTCAGCTGAGGATGCAAATGATTCGCTCCCCTGTGCACTAACTCCATCTCTCAACTTCTGGTTCTCATTGGAATCCAGGGACAAACTTTTATCGAACGACTCTTCTTCCTCCCACCACACTGAGTTTGGAGAGAATGACGGTTCAAATTCTCGAACAAGAATTTTGAATACCTTCGATTCAACCTCCAATTCCACTGTTTCATTGATGCTCTCAGAGACTCTCGTCAATATTTGGAAATAAGCTTTGTAAAAAGAACTTGGTTTCAAAGTTCTTTCATCAATGGAGATGATATCCCCCCAAAGTGACGCGAGATTGGCAAAGGTATCTTCACTCCATGCATGAATCGGAATTCCAATACATGAAACCCATGCCCTGCGATAACAAACTGAAAACTCTTCACCCCATACCTGAACATCACTAAACCATTTCTTTAAGTCTTCTTTGTGCTTTATCCTATAATTTTCCATACTTACACGGTCCTTAAAAATCATCAAAAAATCTACTCCTGAGATGTTCATAGTAGAAACATCTCTAATACCCTCGTCATGGAGCTTCTTGGCCAAAATGCCAGCACGAAAGAATTTCTTGCATTGATCAACAAGGCAGTTATTCAGAATGTTTCTTTTGTCCGAATCTATTATCCCGGTCGCTTTCTGCATTGAATGTGATCTTTCCGTTGACCGATTGTTCTCTTGTTCATTGTTTTTCTTCCTCCAAGGTTCCTTGCTTCTCCCTTGCATACCGTCAAGATTGAGCCTGGCCAAGTGGACTCTAACTCGATAGCCGTATATAAAGAATCTGTCTAACCTTTCTTGTGCCCTCATCGCGTCTTCCATGAAATTATATCGAACAAAGCCAAATCTTTGACCACCTTTACTTCTCTTTCTCGGGATATAAGAAACTAAAACATCCCCATGGTAGCCGAACAGTACCCACAAACCTTTCCAATGAAGTTTCTCGGGGAGGTTGAAGACAAAGAGAGTCACTCCCTCTCTCTTGGATCCCATGCTCATTCTGACTTAAATCCTGTTGGTAGTGAAGAACATCAAAACCTTATTAAGAAAGCAAAACTAATGAGTTTAAGGTTTAAGGTTAGAGTTTATGGTTAGGCTTTAGGAAATTAGGGGTGGGGTGTATTTTTTTAGGGTGTAGGGTTTAGGATGTAGAATTTAGGGTCTATAACCCCCTAGACCGGCCTATGCATTACCACGGATCCTAAGAGGTCACATTAGGGTCACAAGAATGACCCACGGTAAAACCTGAACAAAACTCGATTACGAAAGTTGAACCAAATAGTTTAGCATGTATTCCAACCATGCAAAATTAAAACATACAAAGTAACGGTGCAATGTACATTTTATTTTACCTTCAACCAAACTCGGGTATGCATTTCATCAAAACTGCCTCTATACAGGCATTAACGCAAGCCCATTAAAACTTAGGTGTCCTCCTAAAAGAATACCTTAGGTCCAATAGAAATTACTCTAGCTGAAGTATAGTAGCTTGAACGATAACGACAAGGAATTACCCTAGCCGAAACATAGGAACCTGAACAATAACGGTAAGGAATTACCCTAGCCGAAGCATAGGAACCTGTATGATAACAGTAAGGAATTACCCTAGCCGGAGCATAGGAACCTGGACGATAACTATAAGGAATTATGTAGAACTAATGTTTTGATATAATAATTGAAAATTGTTTTTGGACTAATTTAAAAAGTATTTAAAATATTCCCAAAGTCCAAACAACTTGAAACTATGTTTAGGGACATTTTATAAAGGGTTTTTCATGTTTTTCAAAGCCAAATTATACAAACCTGTCCAGGTGTTTCGAAACACCTTAGGGCGTTTCGAAACAGGGGATTCCCAGTAGCGTTGTCGTTTCGAAACGTGTTTCGAAACGGCCCTGGCGTTCCGAAACGGAATAGACCGTTTCGATACGCCTAGGTGGCAATGACCACAACGGTCATAAAACCCCAACGGCTACTTTCCAACCAACATTTAAAATGCAGGCGTTTCGATACGGGCTTATAGCGTTCCGATACGCGTTTCGAAACAGCAAGAGGGTGTTCCGAAACGGGTACCCCGACAGACTGCAACGGCTATCTCTATAAAGAAGGCGTTCCGAAACGGCCAGGAGGCGTTCCGAAACGGGGAGCTGCAGAATGCATTTTTGGTGGAAATTAAAAGTCCTCAACGGCTCAAAAACATCCCCAACGGCCATAAACGGCTAGAAACTCAATTTGGAGTATAAAATGGACCTCCAAGCATCAAGATCAACAGGAGCTTAAAATGTTACAACATTATGAGTGAAAAACCTTGTCTAGTGCTTAATTGTTCATTCTTTGCTTAGACAACACTTGTGAGCTTACATTGTTAAATTTGCTCAAGTGTTTAGGTTTTTGGGTGAGAGCTTAATTGTGCAAACAAACGCCTATTGAGAGGTTTTAAGTTTGTTTTGTTTATCTCTTGTAAGAGAGGGTTTCCTTCAAGCTTTGGGTAGAAAGCTTCGAGGGTGTAAAGGGTTTCCTCCTGATCCTAGAAAAGGGGACGAATCAATTAGTGAATTGGTTGTGAAATCCTTAGTAGGAAGCTGAGGTAGTGGATGTAGACTCGGTTGAGGAGTTGAACCACTATAAATCATCGTGTCATTATTCTTTCTAGCTTCCTAAACCCTTCCACCCAAAAATTCACCTCTCCACCACTTGGCGAGCAAGAACGGTTGATTGATTCGAGCACCGAAAAACCCAACAATTGGTATCAGAGCTTGGCTCAATTGAAGGGGATTCACATCCTATTGAGAAGATCCGGCAAGCTCGATCAACATTTCACCAACCGGCTCAAATGGCGCAATCCATCAACATACCGCATTTTTTCGACGGAGATCACTATGCCCATTGGAAGAAAAAGATGAAACTCTTCTTGAAGTCAAGAGATTACAAGCTATGGGACATAGTTGAAGATGGTCCGTTCGTGCCTCAAAGAAGCAAAGCGGAATGGAGTGCCGACGATCGCAAGAAGATGGAGCTTAATTGTAGAGCCTTGCACATGCTCTTTTGTGCTTTTGGCCCAACCATCTATGAGAAGATGTCTTCTTGTGAAAGTGCCAAGGAGGTATGGGACAAGCTTGAAGTCACATACGAGGGGACTAATGAAGTCAAGGAGACCAAGATTGGGCTCCTCACCTTAGAGTATGAAAACTTCAAGATGGATCCGGAAGAGAACATCGAGAAGATGTTTGATAGATTCTCCACCATCACCAATGGTCTTAAAGGTTATGGAGAAGCCATCCCGGAAGAAAAACTTGTCCGAAAGCTCATCTACTCACTTCCCGAGTCTTGGGACTCAAAGAGGACCGCCATCATCGAAGCCAAAAATTTAAAGACTTTGAAGCTTGATGAACTCATGGGGTCTCTCCTTACTCATTAAATTATGAAGAAAAATAAAGAGGATGAGAAAAAGAGGGAATAAATTAGAGCTATGGGAGAGAAGAAGCTCAAGAGCATTGGCATCAATGTAAATGCCATGGCTCTCAAGTCCTCCACATGCCATCACGTAGATTCAAGTGAGGAGGATAGTGAAGATGAAGAGATGAACTATCTCTTCAACAAGCTCGCACGATTCATGAAGAGCAAAATGGAAAAATCCAAGCATGAATCGATGAAGAAGATGAAGGATTCCCACAAATCCAAAAAGAAGGGATCATCTTCTAAACAAGCATACGTGGCCACATGGAGTGATGAAGACTCCACCGAAAATGAAGTAGCCCACCTATGCATGAATGGCCCTCAATAAGGGGGAGGTGTGATGGAGAGTGATCAACAAGTCAAACATTGAGGGGGAGCTCCATACACACAAGGAAGAACACTTGAAGAAGGAAGGCTTCACATCCTACATTGGGTTCAAGTGTTGGTAAAAATCTAGTTGTTTTTGATTTTATTTGATTTATTTTTTTAATTCAACTAGATACGCTTATATGTTGGACTAACAATTTGATGATGCCTTGAGTAAGGGGGAGCCGATTTTTAAAAACCAAAATTTTAAGTATGTCAATTTTTTTTATCTCCTATGTTATCTTGAACTTAAATGTTATTTTAAATTCTTTTTGATATAACAAAAAGGGGGAGAAATGGCTTTTGAAAATTTTTGAAAAATTGATTTTTCAAATGAATAAGAGGGAGCTTTATTTTGATTTCATATCCTAAATCTCTTATTCACATTTTTAAAATTAAAGGGGGAGAATCCCAAACAATTTTTCAAGTTGGTTTTATTATATCAAAAAGGGGGAGATTGTAGAACTAATGTTTTGATATAATAATTGAAAATTGTTTTTGGACTAATTTAAAAAGTATTTAAAATATTCCCAAAGTCCAAACAACTTGAAACTATGTTTAGGGACATTTTATAAAGGGTTTTTCAAAGCCAAATTATACAAACCTATCCAGGTGTTTCGAAACACCTTAGGGCGTTTCGAAACAGGGGATTCCCAGTAGCGTTGTCGTTTCGAAACGTGTTTCGAAACGGCCCTGGCGTTCCGAAACGGAATAGACCGTTTCGATACGCCTAGGTGGCAATGACCACAACGGTCATAAAACCCCAACGGCTACTTTCCAACCAACATTTAAAATGCAGGCGTTTCGATACGGGCTTATAGCGTTCCGATACGCGTTTCGAAACAGCAAGAGGGTGTTCCGAAACGGGTACCCCGACAGACTGCAACGGCTATCTCTATAAAGAAGGCGTTCCGAAACGGCCAGGAGGCGTTCCGAAACGGGGAGCTGCAGAATGCATTTTTGGTGGAAATTAAAAGTCCTCAACGGCTCAAAAACATCCCCAACGGCCATAAACGGCTAGAAACTCAATTTGGAGTATAAAATGGACCTCCAAGCATCAAGATCAACAGGAGCTTAAAATGTTACAACATTATGAGTGAAAAACCTTGTCTAGTGCTTAATTGTTCATTCTTTGCTTAGACAACACTTGTGAGCTTACATTGTTAAATTTGCTCAAGTGTTTAGGTTTTTGGGTGAGAGCTTAATTGTGCAAACAAACGCCTATTGAGAGGTTTTAAGTTTGTTTTGTTTATCTCTTGTAAGAGAGGGTTTCCTTCAAGCTTTGGGTAGAAAGCTTCGAGGGTGTAAAGGGTTTCCTCCTGATCCTAGAAAAGGGGACGAATCAATTAGTGAATTGGTTGTGAAATCCTTAGTAGGAAGCTGAGGTAGTGGATGTAGACTCGGTTGAGGAGTTGAACCACTATAAATCATCGTGTCATTATTCTTTCTAGCTTCCTAAACCCTTCCACCCAAAAATTCACCTCTCCACCACTTGGCGAGCAAGAACGGTTGATTGATTCGAGCACCGAAAAACCCAACAAATTACCCTAGCCGAAGCATAGGAACCTGAACAATAATGGTAAGGAATTACCCTAGCCGAAGCATAGGAACCTTATACGAATGGAAAGACCCTCACTAAAGCTGAGGTACCAAATACGGGCGAGATTACCCTCACCAAAGTAGAGGAACCGAATACGGATAGGATTACCCTCACCGAAGTAGAGGAACCGAATACGGGCATGATTACCCTCACCGAAGTAGATGAACCGAATACGGGCAGGATTACCAGCTTGATTAGACTGAACTTGAAGAGACCTTTAATAATATCTAGGATGCAATTCAGTTTTAAATCAGTAAAGTAAGAATAAGCTTATGTATATATTTTCTACTCATCCCATTGGGGTCATGTCTATAACCATGAATACTGGCACCAATCGAATATGGGTCGTTCATCATGCTTTAATTTCTTACCACATCCACGATAACACCATACAATTTGTCAGCCATCGAATTCATTTTGAATTGAATCTCATATATATGGTTTCGTTAACTAAGGTTTTAACATGTATTTAAAGATAACCGACTCATCATTTAACTTACAGATCTCAAAAATGTATACGTGTCATATAATCCTTAATTTTGTCACAATGGTCCTTATTCTTATTCTTATATTATATTCTACTTCGTTTGATATTTCATGCATTAACCATTAATTGACATGTTCACTATAGTACACAAGGAGTAGTGGGTATTACCTCAACTCTGAGCTACACCGCTCGACCCTCGAAGCTCCATTCGATCATCCTCGTGCGTAAATTGGACCACAAATGATATTTCATACACATGACAATATGAATCGTATCAGAAATAAGGCTTATTAGTGATAATCAAAATATATCGGAAGATTAAATGCTGAAAACAGCTTAACGAGTTTGAATATCCTGAAACAGGCTTCAAAATTTGACTCAATCAACGGGTTGGGCAGACGTGTCGGGTTGGATGGATCATTTCGGGCTCGGTTCGAACAGGTTTGGGTTCGAAAGATTGGGTCAAGATAAACTGGCTGGTTCAAGGCTAGATCGGTTAAACCGGTCTAGATCAGAGGGTATCCAACATGGTGGCCGAAAATCCACCCTTAGGCGGCGCACGCTCGCCACGTGCGACCTATATGGCCTATTAACACCACTGAACGATTTGAAATCTGAAAAACCTATAAAAAACTTAAGTTCGGTTCATAACATGATACATAGGGAAAAAAGTTCGACAATCTGATCAAACCACATGTGATGTGAAAATTAAGCAATATTTATATATATATATATTAACTCACAAAACATTTTAAAACATGCACAAGAGTCTAGAATTAAAATGTCATTTCAAAGGGTAGTTGGCAAATTCCAAGCAGATGTTTGAACTCCATGCATTATATCTAGCCTATTGTGAACATAAAAAAGTAGAATTGGTGGAAACATATATCTTGAAGAAGTAAAACATATTGTATTAACCACTATATGGCTTTAAGATGGCATCGATCGAAAAGATAGAAAGACCAAAATATTTTTCAACATATTGAACCAACCAACTAAATTGTTTTAATTCTTTTCTCATGAAAAGTGAGATTCGAATAGACTTTGACATCAAAATAAAGAACCATATGCATATTCTTTAGTTTAAAAGCACCAAACAAGTACCCAATATCTAATTAAGCATTAAAACCCAAAATTTTTTTCTAGTAATTAGGCAACCACTACTTCTGATTGATTGTAAAAATACTATAAGATTGGAAATCTTCCTTTGGTGATCTACATTCGCAGTAACAAGCGAAAGGTGTTAGTATATGCTGTACAAGATGTCTTATATGTCCATTGTTTAAACTTTGATTTAGATGCCTAATTTAAAGCACCAATATTCCTAGAATTATGACCACATAGCTAATATTGTTACTGCAATCTAAAGAAATTTGTTACAAGCTTCTAATGGATCATAGCTTACCAAATTTGGAAAGATGGGGCCCTGTTGATATCACCAATACGATCATATCTTGAGAACACAAAATTTCCATTATTCCACAGTTTTGCTGCAGTGTTGATTGATGAACCAGAAACATTCGATGACCATACTAAACTGTTACTTTTGTTCCGGATGACTAATTTTTTGACGACTTCGATACTTAAAACTCCCTTTATGTCTGATGATAGCTTATCTCTATTGAAAACCCAAACAATTTCTTTGGAATCAAACGTGTACCATATCCCCAAATATGTAAAGTTGGAGTTTCCAGGACTGAAAATCCCAGTTCAAAAACATTATTCTTCGGATGCTGTATCGTTTTCTTTAACTTGCAGGAATCAGTTTCTGCTGACAATATTTGGCAGCAACCGATGACGCTATAGCGCGAGTGACAAATGAGGTTATATTCTATGAACGAAGGCAAAAACACCGGTGGCGACGGTGGCAACTACGATCGAGCAGTGAGAGAGATCGGAGGCTGAATGGTTTTTGGGTTGGAGAAGAAGACTCTCCACGGTGGACGGCTGTGCCGTTACGCGAGTGGTTTCATGGCCGAGGTCGAGGTCGAGGTACGACGACGAACGTGGGGGTGCCGGCGGTGCACGATACCAATGAGTGGTAGAAGGAGATCAAGGAGGCGATCATGGTTTGAGTATTTGAAAGATAAAGAGTCTAGAACTTTTTAGGTTCTCTCATTTTTTTTTCGCCCGAGCCTAAAAACATGAAATCAAAGCATATGTCTTAAAACAAAAAAGAGAGAGAGATAGGTGCATAAACGCAATCCTAACATGACAAAATAAAATGATATGCAATAAAACTAAGGTGCCTCATCGTCTTCATCGCCTCCAAGGTCATCCGAGAAATCATCCTTGTCCTTCTCTTGATCCTTGCGAAAACGACTCCAATCACCATAAAAGTTGGTGAATGAGAGATCCATGAATGATTGTTGGGTTTCAAGGGAGGTAAAGTTATTCTCTATGCCAAGAACACGATCCTCCAAAGATGTGAATTTAGTGTTGATAGCTGCAAACCCGGAAGCTATGTTTGTGTCCATGGTGTTGAACTTCTCGGTGAGGAAGGCCATGAGAGCATCATTGTTAGGAGCCACAACAGGAACTTGAATTTGTGGTTGAGGCTCTTCTTGAGGTGCTTGAGCTCTACGATCAACTCGAGTCCATTCACCATTAGTGTATCAAAATTCGGACCTCACGAGAGAAGACTCACCAAGCTTTTGCTTGTGTTGTTCCAGAAAATCGTATGAGACATCAAGGTCAAGGAGAACAAAAATGTAGCTCAAAGCTGTCCCATAGGTGAAGGAGGTGATGGAGTTGGATTGGCGATGCCTTACTAGATGGACCATCTCGGCAAACATTATCTTCACCAAGTTAGGTTGTTGTTCTTTTCGAAAACACTCGAGCCAAAAGGTGCAACTTGACGGATATGGGCAAATTTTCCCCCGGATGGGCGAAAGAACCAAGTTACGATTAAGTGCAAGAAACAGTCTTGGGCATCCAAAGTGAGAACCGATCCAGTTCGAGATCCAAAGGTGGTTTCATCCTCAATACCCTGATCAACAAGCCCAAGAAAGATCACTAAGGTGGATGGTTTAATGCGAAACTTCTTTCCCAAGATGTAAGACTATATAGCAATAACTTCGGAACGATCTTCATTGCTAATAAAATGAGCATTGGAGTAGTAAGCAATACCAACGTTGCAAAAGAGGTAGGTACTTAAAGTAGAAACACTCGGAATCAAGGAATGCCATGCCTACAACTCTCTCTCATCGAACAACAACATCTTGAAGAATTTTAAACCGATTCTTATCCTCTTGGTTTCTAAGACTTTTAGCATAAAGAAGGGTAAGGTTTGGACGAACATCGTCACCAGGGTTCGAACCTCCACCCTTCAGTCTTTCTTTTCTTTTGCATAGCCATTAGAAACACCTAAAAACAAAGCAAGCAATAAAATTTAAGTGTATGCATTAAATCCTAATTCGATCCAATAATAATCACATTAAGGTTTTTAAAAACATTTTGAAAGCATGTACATGAAAATAAAATTTTGATGAAAACATATTTGAAAAACAATGTTAAAAAATATGATTAAAATAAAATATATTCAAACCAAAAAATTGAGATTTGAAAAAAATTTACAAGATTTTGAAAAACCATAATGTAAAACAAGTATTCTATAAAAAACTATAATTTTTTAACATAATATTCGAACGAAATAAAAATAAAAACAAAAAAGAAAAAGATAGAAAATACCTCAAAGATGGGATTTTGGAGGAATTTGTGGATGAAATTGCACAAAATTGATGAAGCTTGCTTAGATTGATGTTTAGGAGTAAAAGCCCTCAAGTTTTGATGAAAAACAAAGAGATTTAAAGGTTTTTTACAGATGAAATCGGTCTAGGGTTTTGAGGGTTTAAATAAAAGACTCTTTAAACATTTAAAACCCTTTAAATTTGGCTTTTCCGGATACGCGTTTCGAAACAGAAGAGGTCATTTCGAAACAGGCGTACCGAAACGCATACGAACGTTCCGAAACTTATTGACCGTTTCGATACAGGTTTGACTGTATCAAAGCCCAAGAGTTTCCCGTATCTAAATGAAGAGGGGCCGTTTTGATACAAGTTTTAACAGAATCAAAACATTTCGAAACACTTGGGAGCGTTTTGAAATAGCTTGGTCCATATGTGTTCTTTAGAGGCAGCCCGTATCGAAACAGGGTGACCCGTTTTGATACCAATAGCCTTAGAAGAGCAAACAAGGCACTAAAATGCAGAATCGAACTTTTATTGAACCTAGATGCATGAATGAGATGTATGAGCAAGTTTAACATATGAAAACATAAACATACTCCCCCTAACTATAACCAAAGATGTAATTAAGATAAAAAACACATAAGCATGGGATTTAACAAGAATTCAAGCAATTTTAAGCATAATGGTTCTAAAAGGTCAAGATAGGCTAGTTAGACCTAACTCTCTCCTAAGAGACCAAAAACACTCTTTATCTAGAGGTTTGGTAAAGATGTCCGCTAATTGATTTAAGGTCTCTACATACTCTAAAACAACATCTTCCTTAAGGACATGATCTCTAATGAAATGATGCCTTATTTCTATGTGTTTGGTTCTAGAGTGTTGGATGGGATTTTTGGTAAGACATATGGCACTAGTGTTATCACACTTAAGGGGTATGGTGTCTACCTTAATTCCATAGTCTAAGACTTGTTGTTTCATCCAAAGGACTTGAGCACAACAACTCCCTAAGGATATGTACATCGCTTCGGTGGTAGATAAAGCTACACTATTTTGTTTCTTAGAGAACCAAGATATGAACATACTACCTAGGAATTGACAAGTGCCGGAAGTACTTTTTCTATCTATCTTAAACCCTCGTAATTCGTATCCGAATAAGCATGAAGGTTAAAGTTTGAGTCTCTAGGATACAAAAGGCCTAAACAAGGAGTATCTCTAAGGTACCTAAAGATCATTTTAACGGCTATAAGGTGTGACTCTCTAGGACTAGCTTGGAACCTAGCACACGAGCAAACACTAAACAATATTTTCGGTCTACTTGCGATAAGGTAAAACAAAGACCCAATCATAGAACGATAAAGCTTAGAGTCAACACACTTACCTCCTTCATCTTTGTCAAGCTTTGTGGATGGGCTCATTGGTGTAGCTTGAGGCTTTGCTTGCTCCAAGCCAAACTTCTTGAGCATATATTTGATGTACTTAACTTGATTGATGAAGATGTCATCCTTTATTTGTTTGATTTGGAGTCTCAAAATGAATGAGAACTCCCCCATCATGCTCATTTCAAATTCACCTTGCATCAACTTAGAAAAATCTTGACAAAGCAACTCATTAGTAGAACCAAAAATAATATCATCAACATAAATTTGAACTACTAAGATATCGTTGTCATTGTTTTTAATAAATAGTGTTGTGTCCGTCTTTCATTTTTCAAAACCTTTTTCAACTAGAAAACTTTATAATCTTTCATACCAAGCTCCATGAGCTTGTTTTAAACCATATAAAGCTTTTGACAATTTGAAAACATAGTTTGGAAAAATGGGGTCTTCAAAACCCGGTGGTTGTTCCCCATACACTTCTTCGTTTATAAAGCCATTTAAAAACACACTTTTGACATCCATTTAAAAAAACTTGAAATCATGATAACATGCAAATGCATGTAACATCCTAATTGCTTCTATTCTAGCTACGGTGCACAGGTTTCATCAAAATCAATTCCCTCTTCTTGAGTGTAACCTTGAGAAACAAGCCTAGCCATGTTTCTCATTATGTTACCACTCTCATCTAGTTTGTTTCTAAAGACCCATTTAGTTTTTATAGTAGATTTGTTTCTAGGTCTATCAACTAATGTCCATAATTTACTTCTCTCAAATTGGTTTAACTCATCTTGCATGGCCATAATCCAAAAGTTATCTTTTAATGTTTCTTTAACATTCTTAGGCTCAATGCATGAGATAAAAGCAACATTATTAAGCATTTTATGAGAAGAACTAGTAGTTACCCCCTTGGATGGATCACCCAAGATCTCACCACCTTTGACATGGTTGTACTCCCTTGGGTAGCTCACTTTCTTTTCCTTAAGAGACATATCTTGCAGTACTTCTAGAGGTAGTTCTTGTGCTTCTTCCTCTTTGGTTGGAATCTCATTCACCTTTGATGATTCTCCACCATTATTGGCTTCAATGATCCCTACATCATCATCATCACAAGAATCCTTCCTCGGAAGGAGGTTATCATCGAAAACCACATGAATAGATTCCTCTACAACTAAAGTTCTTTTGTTAAACACACAATAAGCTTTAGAGTTTAAAGAGTAACCTAGAAAAATAGCTTCATCACTCTTTGCATCAAATTTACCTAAATTATCTTTTCCATTGTTTAAAACAAAACACTTGCAACCAAAAGGATGAAAATAGCTAATGTTAAGCTTTTTAGATTTTAAAATCTCATAAGAAGTTTTCTTCAAAATAGGTCTAATCATTACCCGGTTTATAAAGTAGCAAGCGGTGTTAGTGGCTTCCGCCCAAAACTACTTAGGTAAATTATTTTCACAAAGCATAGTCCTAGCCATTTCTTCTAAAGTTCTATTTTCCCTTTCAACTACCCCATTTTGTTGAGGAGTGCGAGGAGCCGAAAAATTATGGCTAATCCCATTTTCATTACAAAAATCTTCAAAACCCATATTTTGAAATTTGGTTCCATGATCACTTCTAATATGTGAAATTTTAAGTTCAAGACCATTTTGGGTTATTTTTTAAAATGTGATGAAGTTTTCTAAAGCCTCATCTTTGGTGCTTAAAAAGAGAACCCAAGTATACCTAGAGTAATCATCAACAAGTACAAATGCATATGATTTTCCACCCAAGCTAGTAGTCCTAATTGGCCCAAAGAGATCCATATGGATCAATTGCAAATGTCTACTTGTAGAAACATCATTAATGGACTTGAAAGAGGCTCTAGGTTGTTTACCTTTAGCATATGCATCACAAATTTTATCTAATGAGAACTTGAGCTTAGGTAGGCCTCTAACTAGATTAAGGGAAACTAATTTTTCTAAAACGCTAATGCTAGCATGTCTTAGTTTCCTATTCCATAACCATGCATAATTTTCATTTTATGCAACTAAGCATGCATGGGATGAATGAATGTCATCTAGCTGCACCATATAAATATTGCCTATGCGATGACCAATGAGCATTGTTTTGTTAGATTTAATGTCTACTATTCTACACCCATTTACATCAAACATGACATTAAACCATTTATCACATAATTGACTAATGATCAACAAATTGTGTTTTAGACCATTTACATACAAGAAATTTTCAATAAGTATGGAAGAGTGATTACCTATGGAGCCAATACCTTCAATGTGGCCTTTGGAGTTGTCACCAAAAGTTACTACTCCTCCACTTTTTGGCTTTAATTTTATGAATCGACTCTTGTCTCCGGTCATGTGTCTCAAGCATCCACTATCAAGGTATCATGAATTTTGACTTTGTGCTTTGGTCTTGTAGCAATGCTCTCCCTACAAACAAAGAGTTTAAACTTTGATTTTTGGTACCCAAATCATTTTGGGTCCATAAGTGTTAGCTCCCAAAAGCTTGGTTCCCTTAGGAATCCAAGATGACAAGGCATTTACATTATTAGATTTTACAAGTTCCTTAGGAACCCATAAACTTATAATCTTTTTAGTCTTAGAGTGCCTATAGGAGCCACTTTGTTTGTAGTTCAAATTCTTTCTTTTTGTTAAGTTGGTTTTTGAAGATTCACCATTTTCAAGCTTTGAAGAACCAACATTTTTGAAAGAATTTTTGAGCTCATTGAGCTCATTCACCAATTTTTGGTGTTCATCATTACATTGAGAAAGAAGGATGTTCAAATCAATATTTTCTTTTTCAAAGAACTTTAGATCATCTTGCAAGCTTAAAACCTTTTTCTCAAAATCTGAGTTAGTTTTAGAGAGTAAATCGTTTTGAGCTTTCAAATCCAAAATGACCTTTTTGTTTTTCAAAACGGACTCCTTGTATTTTTCTACTAACTCATCGTATACCTCTTGTAACTCATCATATGCATCATGTAATTCATCAAATGTAAAATCATATCAAGATGAGTTAAAGGTTACCATAGAATCCTCCTCAAGAGCCATGAGGCAAAGGTTGGCCACTTCGTGTTCCCCATCCTCGGATGACTCCTCATCACTCCAAGTAGCAATCTTGCTTTGAGCTTCTTCTTCTTCTCAAAGCCCTTCTTCTTGAGTTGAGGGCAACCGGAACGAATATGACCCGACTTCTTGCACTCAAAGCAAATGATAGGATCCTTTTCCTCTTCTTTGCTCTTGTTCTTGAAGTCTTTCTTTCTTTGAAATTTCTTCCCTCAGTTAGACTTCATGAACTGTGAGAAGCGTTTGTCTATCATTTCCAACTCCTCGAAATCCTCCTCCTCACTAGAAGAGCTCTCCTCGTGTAGAGAGGCCTTGAGAGCAACTTCTAGCTTCTTCTTCTTGTCCACCTCTTGCTTCTCTATTATCCTTTCTTCTTTTCATCTTCTCTTCATTGTTTCATAATTTCATGAGTAAGGAGAGAACCAACTAGCTCATCAAGCTTCAAGGTCTTCAAATTCTTAGCTTCGATGATGGCCGTTCTTTTACCATCCCAAGATTCTGGGAGCGAATATATAAGCTTCTTAACTAGCTTGTCTTCGGGAATCACTTCACCGAATCCTTTTAGACCATTGTCGATGATCAAAAATCGATCAAACATCTTGGAGACACTCTCATCGGGATCCATCTTTAAGTTCTCATAACTCAAATTTAGTAGCCTGATCTTCGTCTCCTTAGCATCGCTAGTTCCCTCATATGTTGTCTTAAGAGTGTCTCACACTTTTTTGGCGCTCTCGATTGAAGAAACCTTAGAATAGATATCGGACTAAGTGCACAAAAGATGATGTGCAATGCTTTATTGTTGACTTGCATCCTTCTTCTATCTTCTTCGGTCATCTCCAATTTCACCTTCAGGACAAGTCTTCCTTCATCATTTCTTTTCATCAGAATGTGGGGCCCTTCTTCAACTACATCCCAAACCATGTAGTCGGTGGATTTGATGAAGAGACGTATCCTATTCTTCCAATATAGGTAGTTGTCCTCATTGAAGAATGGTGGTTTAGTGGTGGATTGAGACTCATAGAGGTTGGAAATTGAGGTGGATGCCATGGCTTGGCTAGAAATTTGATCACACTCTTCTAGGATCTTCTCTTGTGGTTGTTAATCCTTCAAAAGAGGTAGGTTCTGATACCAATTATAGAGTGGATCATTGAATCGATAAATGCCAAGAGGGGGTGAATTGGATTTTTAATTTGGTTGGTAGTGAAATGATAAAATAAAATTGAGGACAAAGGCAATTATAGTGGTTCAAGTTCCAAATGAACTCTACATCCACTACCTTAGCTCCCACTAAGGATTTTCCAAGTTCAAATCTCGTTTCGAAACATTTGAGATTGTTTCGATACAGCCGTATCGAAACGGATCTGCTCGTTCCGTTGTTCTTCATCCGTTTCGAAACATGGTGTCCTGTTTCGATACTATTGTATCGAAACAGGAACGAGAAGAATCATTCCGAAACCAATTTTAACAGTTTCAACAAGTTCTGAAACACCTAAGGGCTGTTTCAAAACGGTGATTCGAAAATCACTGTTTTGACTTGGAAAACACTTAGAAAAATTTGTATAACCATTTGGTTTTGACTTGACCACTTTGCTTAAAAGTTTTGGGAAGTTTTGAGGACTTAAAAATTTATTTTCTATTTTCAATTTAGTCCTTAAATCCTTTGTTATATCAAAATCAATTCTTTGATTTTACAGAAGAAGATGAAGTTTAGGATTTAAGGGACTAAAATGTTGTAGTAATATTTAAATGTTGAGAGATGAAATTTTAAATCTAGGACCAAATTAAAATAAAATGTAAAAGTTGAGGTTTAAATTTGTTATTATACAGATTTTATTAACTGCCATATCATCAACCGTTTATCTTTTAAAGGAATTGGACCAATTTGTTAGTTGCGATTAGTCGCGGCACCTATTTGTAACTTCTCATAGTTAGACGACTCAACAAAGAATTGGGTCATAGTCAGGGGACCACTTATGTAGTTTACTCATCTTTTTAATTGTATAAAAAATTGAATAAATAGTTGGTTTAAATCATGGATTAAAGAAATTATTTAAAAAATCACAATTAAATAAACTTTTGAAATTACCTTAAATGTTGAGAATGTCCCTTCGTAATTTTCAAATAACAGATCACTTGATTTTAAATTTTTATATAAAAACTTATTTGATCAATAATTAACATCATGACTCACTTGATTTTAGATTCAATTTGAGTAATGTGAAAATAATATTGAAAGAATCCTTGTTAATTTTGAAGTCGATAACATTTGTGACATTCATGAGTCTTACAACTCCAAACTAAGAGACTTATTTCGGGACAAAATCTTTAGTTTTTTTTTCTTCAAAAATAACTTGAAGACTATTTTCCACCCAAGATAAAAGAGTGTACAATTAGCGTGTGTAGTTAGGTTGAGAATTAATGTCTATTGTATTGAGAATATTATAGTAAACTTATTTGTAGAGGTAGAATTGTGAATCCGAACTGTGTAAATAAATCTCCGTCTTATTTTATTTACATTTACTATTTCAATATTATAGTAAGCTTATTTGTAGAGGTAGAATTGTGAGACAATAATATTTATTGTCTTCTATGTTCGAATACTCATTCATTCATTCATTGAAAATGTGATATACCTCTTAAAAATATGTATGTCTAACCTATGCTACAAGCCTACAATGCATAATATAAAAAATCTTGATTAAATAAAAGATTCTCGTGTGACATCTAATGAGAAGCTTTTAACAATAACTTCATTCAAGATATTCCTTTGATTACTTATAACCTATTTAATAATATTTTTTTCTCAAATTGATTAAAAAGAAATTATGGCATGTTTATCTTGTGATTTAATTTAATATCAGAATGACTAAAATTATAAACATTGATTCTTTATTCATCATTTCTCATATCGAAGACTATAATTTATATATCATTAATGTCAATCATCTTTAGAGTAAGCGGTTAAAGTTCTCAGTTGACACATTTTTTCCTCTTAAATTGTGGGTTTGATACTTATTAGGAGCAAATTCTCCTTCCGCTAAGTAGAAATTGTTTAAAAAAATCTTATAATTTTACATGAAGACACTGTCAGGTAGATGTAAAGCACCGAACGTATTCCAATTAGCGGTGAGCAAGACTCGACTCGAAAAAATTGATTTTTTTGACTCGTCTTGGGGCAAAAAAATTATAAATAAAATTTGAGTTGTAAAATAGAATCTCAAATAACTCGAAATTTTTAATAATTAGTGGATTGATTTTTAAGTCTGAGTCGAGTCTCATATTTTTTCCTTATATATATATATATATATATACCACATATGAAAAAAATATATATGTGTGTGTGTGTGTGTGTATGTGTGAATATTAGAGGTGGTAAACAGGTCAATCGGTTCGGGTCATTTCAGTTTCGGTTATTTCAGGTCTGATATTTTCGGTTCAGATTCGGTTTTGATTTCGGTTCGGTTTTAGTTCGGGTCTTTTGTGTTTCGGGTCATTTTGGGTCGGTTGATTTTCGGTTTGGTTATTTACGGTTCAATGAGAGATCAGTCGATTTTAATCAAATTTTTAGGTTGGTCAGATTTTTACACCCTATATATGACTTTATTAAGTCAATATATTTGACATTTTAGTGACTTGTGCGGCTGTTCATATTTTATCTTTCTTTATTTCTATTAATCGGGTCCATTCGGTTCGGGTCTATTCGGTTCGGGTCCATTCGGTTAAACTAAATTCGGTTTATTTCGGGTTTCGGATCAAATTTCGGATCAGATTTCGGGTCTCATGTCAAGTTTGCCATGTCTAGTGAATATCTTATGCGATTAAAGAAAATTGTTTAAATTGAGATCAAACAGTACTATAATATAATAAATAAAGGAACTCGAAAACTCAACTTGAATTGAAAAATTTTAAATAGAGTTTGAATTGTAAAATATGACGCGTCAACTCGAATAACTCAAATTTTTTTAACTCGACTCTACTCAACTCGATCGAACACTCACCCCTAATTCCAATATTGCGAGCAAGAAACAACTAAATCGACATAAAAAATAATTATCGGTCAAACAATAACTGAACCGACATGAAATTTAATTATTGGTCATAATTGAATGACATCAAATCTCACACAGACAATTTAGAAAGACCCAAGTTTTTTCTCCATTGTGGCAAACCCAGACCCGGCCTACTAAGCGTACTTGAAAAGGCTGAAAGTTATGTCCACATGGATTTCCTCCAATTCATGTTCAACCGTACAAATCTCAATCAGACAATTCAGATTTTCTAAAAAAACGATTTTCCAATCTAATCTGTGTGAAAGTTGTCTTTTGATCTGAAACCATCATATCACATTTAATCAGAAGGACTAGGCGTGATACCGAGAATCCTTTGATGCATACACCGTAACAATTTATGCCATGACTTTGCTTTTATTTCATACCGTTTGATTGAATTGGATCCAACAGTTTTTGTTTGTCCCGAGATTTTCTCTTCTTCCATGTGACACACATGCGAGAAGATTAAATGATTTCGTTTTTTTGAACCATCAGATGAAGCTTTGACGATCTGAGGGTCGTGAATGCGGCAACTATAGCTTAAAAGAGACTAGGGTTTTTAGGTTTTTAGTTGGGGTTAGGGTTTGTATTTGGGGCTAGGATGTTCAATCGGATCGAGTCGAGTCAAAAAATTTCGATTATTTGAGTTCACGCGTCATATTTTACATCTTGATCTTAATTTGAATTTTTTTCCGATTCGAGTCATGTTTATGAAATTCGAGTCGAGTCGAGTTTTCGAGTTCCTATACAAATTTAATTGTAATTATTTACCATATTATAGTACGATTTGATTCCAATTTAAACGACTTTCTCTAATCATATAAGATATGCATATGTGTATATATATTTATTCATATTATTTTTCACATGTATAAGTAAGATTTGTAATGCTATTTAATAAAAAAACATCATCTGAACTTCTAAAATATATTTATAATATTATTTTTAAATAAGGAACTTTTGGGGATAAAATATTGATGGGAGTATAAATGAGTCAATGAATTGATGTGAAAAAAAAATTACAAAAAAATTCAGTTGAATGATCAAATTGAATAAAATGTAAAGCTAAAGGACTAAATTGCAAAATGCATATATTTGTTAAAAATATGAATTGAAGTTATATATATATATATATATATATATATATATATATATATATATATATATATATATATATATTATATAGTGTTTGTGAATCGCGTGGTTTGATTTTGGTCAAAAATAGATTAAAATGAAAGAGAAATTGAAGAAATGGGAAATCATTCAAAGTTAAGGGGCTAAATTGAAAAGGTTGGAAATTTAATTTAAAAAGTATGAAATGAAGCTAAATATGTATTCTACGGTGGTTAAGGAGCACACAGTTCAAATTTGGTCAAAAATTGACTTAAAACGAAGGAGGGGTTGAAGAAATGAGGAAATCATACAAAGTTAAGGGGCTGAATTGAAAAAATATGAAATTTATTTTCAAAAATATAAATTGAAGATAAGTTAGTATTCTACGCTGGTTTAGGAATATGTGGTTCAAGTTTGGTCAAAAATGGATTTAAAATGAAGGAGGAATTAAAAAAAATTAAAATCAGAGACTATATTGCAAAACTGTAAAATTTGTTTTTTTTTTTATTTTTTGGTTTTTCAAGTTGGGCAAATTTCAACTCGTCTCGAACTCAAAAAATTTTCGAGTTACTCGAGTTGACTCCAATATAAAAAAAAATCGATTTTTTCGATTCGAGTTAAGTTTTGCTCACCCCTATTAGGGATGAAGGGATTTAGTGACTTCAATTCTCCCTTATTCTATTTTAAAACGATTATTAATACCAAATTTTAGGTGTATTAAATATTTTCTTCTCATTTAAAAAAAATCCGACAATCAAATCTGAAATCCTCTAAAATTTATTTGAATGTTTCTCCCTTATGTTCATCGTATTCTTCATTTTTCAGAATACGATAAACGATCGTTGTATCGGCCGTCGTTATCGTTGATGGAATAAGAGTTCCTTTTTCCATTTCGAATCCTTTTGAACCCAAATCCTCAATTTACACTCAACAACAACAACAACAAATAATCTCTTAGCCACACTAGATCAAAGAATAAAATGAGAGAATAGCTCAATTTTTTCCTGTTTCAATTATCTTTGACAAAAGACGATGACAAGACTTACATATAGCTATTCTTCATTTCCTTTTTCAAAATTCTCTTTCTCTTTTTGTTCATTTTAAAATTTGTAACCCTAATTCGATTTTAGGTTTGCTATTTACTAGGAAAAGGAGTCGTTAGAGGTCAAGGCCACATGCAATTCATGTTCAACCGTACAAATCTCGCATAGACAATTTAGTTTTGCAAAAAAAATGGCTTTCAAATCCAATCCTTTCATTCAGCAGAAAGGGGGACTAGAACACATGGACCTTCAAACACACGTGAAGGTGAGTGGTGGTCCTAATGGTAGGGACACAATTATTCTAATGTGGTCGACTATGATTGCAAGAGGTAGAGATGTTACGCTAACGTAATCGGAAACTGAGGATGAAGTCAGACCGTCATATCCAAACGGGGATGATCGAAAGACAACAAAAGGATACCGAAGTCTTTCTAATGTGAAGGCGAAAACTGGATAGGTGTGTCATGAGCCCCACACGTGAGGACATTGGAGCATCTGGTGAATTCAGAAGTTGGTTACTCGCGGGTATTTGTTAGCTCCCAACATTGTTCTTTCGGTACCAAGCTAATTAGTTATCATATTTTCAAATGAATTTGTCAGTTTAAAATTTAATTTAAAAGGTGATCCCTAATTATGTTTGTGATGAATAAAATAAGTTAATAATTTATTTTAATTAAAAAAAGGAGAAAGACTTGTTCAATTATCTTCAAAATCGAGACAACTCCAAGTATGTTTGGCAGTTTTCTCGAATATTGACAATAAAGGATGGAATTATATTATAGGCCCGACTCGCCACATCATCTATGGTCCCAACCAATAAAAAGCATCAATTTCATTAAATTTTTTTTATGTCATCTATGGTAAAAAGATGACATAAAAAATTTAATGAAATTGATGCTTTTTATTGGTTGGGACCATGGATGACGTTGCGAGCCGGGCCTATGATATAATTTCTCCAATAAAAGACCACATTCTCTTCCGTTCTTGAAATTATTAATGAACAAATTTATTTAATGAGATTCATTTTGTATGGGTTTTCACTTTTTAAAAGATAATATTTTAGCTAAGGGGGGGGGGGGGGGGTGGCGCGTAAGGCGTGGCTGAGGATAGGGCTTTAAGGAGGGGTGAGGCTGGTGCTGTGTGTGTAGGGTGCTGGGTATGGGCGGGATGGGGACGAATGGTGGGGTGTGTGCGGGGAGGGTGCTGCCTAATGTAGGTGCTCGATGGAGGGGGGAGACACGCGTATGGGGAGCTGGGGGATTGTATGGTGCATGATCTAGGCACCTTAGACCTACAAGGTGTTGGTGGCACAAAATGGGAGGGGTGGTTCCGAGGGGTGTGCAGGCAGTATGGACGCAGTATGGGCACAAGGGGTTCGTTTCGTTTATTGCGTTGTATCGAATATCTGTCCCGGGTACTCTTTTCCTCCACCTAGGCTTAGGGAGGCTTTTAATGAGGCCCGGTGCGAATATGCTGTATGATTTTTCAATTAATAAAAATCATACTTTTGAGCAAAAAAAGATAATATTTTAATTCAAGTAATAGAGAAAACGCTCCAAGTACGCTTGGTAGATTTTTCCATAAGATTAAAAAAAATAACATTGCATTTAGTTCAATTTGAAATATATAAAGGGTCAGAAAGCGACAAATAAGTACATATGAATTTCGAAAATAAACAAACAAATTACCTAAAATTAAAATTAAGGGCCAAATTAAACAAAACCTAGAATCTAAGGTTCTAATTGAATTATTTCTAAAAGTAAAGATCTAATTCTAATATAAAAGAACACTAAAGCAGTGGCGAATTTAGAACAAGTCTAAAATTCAAAATCTAATTTATTAAGACTATAAATTAATATCTAAATATTTTTAAGGACTGAATTTAAAGGAACCTAAAACCTAATGCCAAAATTAGTAATCTAAAAGAACCAAATTCTAAGGAATTAGGACCTAACTATAATGGATCTGAAATCTAAGGTCAAAATTCTAAAATAACCTAAGACTAAAGAAAACCAGGACTAAAATGTTAAAACCTAAAAATATAAGATAAATATGTTATGAATAAAAAATACAAACATAATTGGTGAGTAGAATAAAAACAAGACAAATTCAGTAGCACAATCACAAAATCACACAAGTTAGAAAGTTAATTAAACCGGTGAACAAAATATAATTAATACAAATTTAAAAACCAAATTGTAACAATGTGTAAAGTAAAAGAGTGACCAAACAATGATTATTTCAAAAGTAAAAGTAAAAGAGTGACCAAACAAATTCAGTAGCTCTAACCACCTTCGCTGTCTAAGATTCAACTCCCTCTGGGACATCAAATATTTCAAACTCTTGTTGTCGGTGTACACAATGCACTTCTCACCATAAAGATGGTGTCTCCAAATTTTCAACGCGAACACCACTGCAGCCAACTCTATGTCATGTGTGAGGTAATTCTTCTCATGAACCTTCAACTGTCGGGAAGCATATGCCACTACCTTACCTTCTTGCATAAGCACACAACCTAGCCCCACGTAAGACGCATCACTGTAAATCACAAACTCTCTCCCCGGCTCGGGCTGAATCAAAATAGGAGCTTCGGTCAAAGCTTTCTTCAATTTCTCAAACGCTTCTTGTCTCGCATCTGACCATTCATACAGAACATTCTTCTGTAGTAACTTGGTCAACGGAGCCGCTATCCTCGAGAACCCCTCAACAAACCTTCTATAGTACCCCACCAAACCTAGGAAACTGCGAATTTCTATCACTGATTTCGGTTGCTTCCAACTCACGTCTTCAATCTTTTTGGGATCTACACTAATCCCACTAGCTGAGATCACGTGACCTAGGAAGACCACCTCTCTAATCCAAAACTCACACTTACTTAGCTTGGCATACAACTGATTCTCGAGTAGGGTCTGAAGCACTAACCTTAAGTGTTCATCGTGCTCCTCTTCGGTCCTAGAGTACACTATGATGTCATCGATAAACACTACCACAAACCTGTCCAAGAACTTATGAAACACCCGGTTCATCATATCCATAAAGGCTGCTGGAGCATTGGTCAACCCAAAAGGCATCACCAAAAACTCATAATGCCCGTAACGCGTACGAAAAGCTGTCTTCGGTATGTCCACATCCTTTACCTTTAACTGATAATACCCAGACCTCAAGTCAATCTTTGAAAACACGGAAGCACCCCTCAACTGGTCCAGCAAGTCATCTATCCTTGGCAAGGGATATTTGTTTTTCACCGTCACCTTATTCAACTGTCTATAGTCTATGCACATTCTCATGCTACCATCCTTCTTTTTCACAAACAAAACCGGAGCACCCCACGGGGAAACACTAGGCCTAATAAAGCCTCTATCAGTCAACTCCTGAAGCTGTGTCTTCAACTCTTTCAACTCCTTCAGTGCCATTCTATAAGGAGCAATCGACACCAGTGCGGAATCAGAATAGGTCTCAATAGCAAACTCAACTGCTCTATCTGGAGGCAAGCCTGGTAGTTCCTCCGGAAAAACACTTGGAAAGTCACACACAGTCCTGATGTCCTGAGGTCTCACCTCACTCATATCCGGGTTCATTACGTAAGCCAAGTAAGTCTGACACCCTGAACTCAACAACCTCTGAGATTCTAAAGCCAAAACCACGTTGGACAAAAACTTGACATTCTCCCCAACTACCACAACCTCAAAGTCCTCGGTAAGCCTCAAAGAGACCCTCTTAGTCTCGAAGTCAACCCTAGCTCTATGCTCTACAAGCCAATCCATGCCCAAAATCACATCAAAGCCATAAAAGGGTAGCTCCATCATGTCAACCGGAAATACGTGGCCCTGAATCATCAAGGGACACCTCCTATACACTTTCCTAACTACCACTGTATCACCAAAAGAGCTAGTGACATTCACACCTACCTCTAGCCAATCACAAGGTAATCCTAATGACTTTGCATGCTCGCCCAAAATATACGAATGTGTTGACCCCGAATCTATTAGAGAAAGCAAACTCAAAGACTGTAATGTGAAATTACCTGCAATGACATCAGTGTCATTCCCAGCCTCTCGCTGAGTGTACACCCTAGCCGGTCCTCCTCCCTCGGGCTGGACTGCTACCACATGAGCCAAGTTCCTTTGACCCTCATTCCTCGGCTGGAAGTTCCCACGGCCGCGCCCACGACCTCTCTGATGCTCAAAACCCCTCGCTGGAGCCGGTCCTCCCCTAACTGGGTGTGGGCAATCACGCCTCAAATGGTCTCGGGAGCTACAGTTCTAACACGCCCCAAACATACCCATGCACTCACCTGGGTGGCGTCTCCCGCACCTAGTGCACTCCGGAATGTGTCCAACGGCCCCTTGGCCCTGACGGCCCTGACCATGGTTACCACCCCTAGGCCTCGTATCCGGATGGTACCTCCTATCCCTGTGCCTCTTGGCATGATCTCTATCCCAGTTCGCATGTCTCTTCCCGGAGTCAGACCCACCAGCACGTGCTCTAGAACTCAGGTTCTGCTCTATATCCTTGGCCCTAGAAACCAAGACATCGAACTCAGTGTAGTCGGTGGCCAACATGTAGGTCTTCACATAGGTAGTCAACCCATATCTGAAGCGCTCACATCGCTCCTTCTCATCCGGAATCAACTCTGGTGCGTACTGGCTCAATCTCACAAACTGGATCTCATACTCAGACACGGTCCTATTACCTTGAACCAAGGCCATGAACTCTCTTTTCTTTTCATCCAAGTACCGAACCCCGAGGTACTTCCTCTTGAAGGCATTCCTGAAAAACTCCCATGTGACATCTGCCTCGGCCATACCAGAAATAACAGTGGTCCACCAAGTATAAGCGTCTCCCTGAAGCAATGAGACGATGCATCCCAACTTACGGGCATCCGAACACTCCATCTGACCCAAGATGCGAGTAGTGCTCTCAAGCCACCCTTCCGAACCCTCCGGAGACAACCCACGAAACTCAACTGCCCCCAAATTACGAAGCCTCTCTAGGGGTAATCCTGTCCCCGCACCTTGAGGTTGTGCTGCAGCTTGCATACCGGCCAAAGCTGTCTGAAAAGCTCCGGCTATAGTCTGAATCAAATGAGCCACATCTGGACCTGCCTGACCTTGGCCCGCTTGAGCCCCATTACATCCCACGTTAGCCTCAGCCTGAGGCCCATTACCATCACCTCCGACGTTCCCTCCATTACCATCGGGAGCATCAAGAGCAGGAGGCACGTTCTCGGGTGCCTGGTCACCCGCCCTAGGCCGTCCCCTCGGTCTCACCATAGCAATTATAGTAATCTAAAACAACAAACACACAACAACAAAGAAACGTTAGGTTAGCAAGGGGAAAAGGACTCCGGTTCCCAAGCTCTTTAAACCAAAACAATTTCCATTTTTATTTTGACAACAATGCCTAACAATGGGGACTCGATCCAACACTCAAACAACAACATGGTCACTATAGCATGCATTCATACACCGTGCTAGAGACAAAATTTAGACATTTATGGAAAAACCCTCATGATACCTTAACTCACTTCACTTACCTGCCCGAGGTCTCGGAAACCTCAGGCTCTGATACCAATAAATGTAACCCCCTCGTCCCGGTCTGGCCGGATGACCGGTCCAAGTGGGCTACACGGGGAAAACCAAAGTGAAACCCGTTAAGGCTCCCCTTCGGTTAGCAACCCTATTCTTTTCTTTTTTCAATTTAATCTTGTCTAGAGGAGTATTAAAGTCCCAAGTGATCAAACAGCGGAACGACATACTCAAGACAATCAAACGAACCCAAAACCACATTTAACAGCCCAATTTTAAACTTAATTGCAGGCGGTATCGATACACCTAAGGGGTGTATCGATACACCTTGACCAGGTCAAAGGGTCAGAATCAACCCATGGAGACCGTATCGATACACCCAAGGAGTGTATCGATACCCTCCCCAATGGTTGACTTCTCATGGTCAACGCTAAGATGACCGTATCGATACGCCAAAGACCGGTATCGATACCAAGTTGGACAGTGACTCCAGTGACCAAAAAGGTATCGATACGCCTGAGACCAGTATCGATACCAAGTTGGACAGTAACTCCAGTGTCCAAAAAGGTATCGATATGTCTCCCCGCGTATCGAAACGCATGGCCTGGAACAAGAAGGTTGTATCGATACGGGTCTAACCGTATCGATACCCCTGCTCTGCAACTCCTCATTTCACTACTTGGTGACTTCACATACGGTTCTAGATGCACATTTGGACACTCCTAAGCACACAAAATCATACATACAACAAACCACGATTGGAATTTAGCTTACAAGCATTGAATCTATCAAGGATCATACCTATCTAGACTTCATGCAATTTCACAAAGAGCATACTTAGCAAGCATAAGGCATCATGCGCAAGGTAATCAAGCATAAAGCATTCATAGGCCAACGACATACATATTTAGGCATGTACGAATAAACGACATGAAAATCATAGGCCACAATCCAAGAAGCAAGCACATCACAACATGGAGTTAACACATTCAAACATAATCTCCTAAGGAGTTTGACCCCAACTCCTAAAGCTCTATACCCCATTGTCTAGGCATTATTACAAAAGCAAACCATACTTAATCTTGCTTGAGAACTCCAAAAAGCACCTCCCTCGCCCGCTCGCCTCCCGAACTCTAACGATCTGCACGTTGGAAACAAAAGAGCATAAGCAATCTAGCTTAGTGAGAGAGGCTCTACAATTCACAACATGCAGTTTTCCAAAACACGATTTATATGCAAGAAAGCAATGGATGCACAAGGGTCTATCTCAACCACAACACTTGGTTTGCACAAGCACAACCAACATACACGTACGATGGGACTACACATCACCATTTCAACTAGTGGATTTCCAATGGGACTACACATCAAAGTACTACCCTACTAGTCACTACCGGTGGGACTACACATCACCGTAGTTTAAACCACCATCACGTGAGGCACGAACTCAACACGACTACAACATTAACAACTTAAAATGCATTCAATAATCACAACGTGTACACAACCAACATATCACAACAACATGAGAGTAGAGAAGCTTACACACGGGTTTAGGTGACCTCTCAAGGTCCCACCCAAACCCCAAAGGAATCCATATCGAGCACAATGTAAAAACCAATAATTCTACTCACCGTTGCTACCCAAGAGAAGATCGAAGACCAAGCTCAAGACTCCAAAATCCCCGGATTTGTCCCCGAAGCTTCTCCAACCAAAATTCTCGTTTCTAGCCATTCCAACACCAAGCAAATAATCTCAAATCAGTCCATGTTCTAAAAAAATCAACCCGGATTACATACCAAGCACATAACATCAATTTTCCCATTGAAAACAACTCAAAATCCATAATCCCGAGCAGCCCCTAAACACCCCTCAAAACCAATGATTCCAAACCTTAAATTACTCCCTAAAGCCTCCAAAACAGCCCTCACATATAGCCTATCCATTGGCCCTCTCATTTCCACCTGAAACACCCCCATATCTCAACCCAAAACCTCCCAAAAACCTCTCAAAAACCCAAATCCGGGAAATTTAACAAAACTCTTTAAAAATCATAAAAATTGGACCTTATGCTTCCTAAACAACATGTCTATCATAAATCACTTAAAACATTAAGTCAAGAACATTAAAGGCACCATTTTTACATCCAAACTTTCAAAAACTCCTATTTCAAAACATGGGTAAAAATGAAAAATAGTAGTACTTCCAAAGAGGGGAAGGGGAGAGCAAGTCAAAAACGTCCATACCTTTGAGAAAACTTCAAAAATGAGTGGGCTTTAGAATGGAATAGTATTTCAAGAGGGAGAGGGGTTTTTGTCGTTCAAGTGGATATTGGAGGGTGAAGAAGATGACTCCAATAAAACTTTATTTTAGGTTGGCTTAAAATCAAAGGTCCAAAGACCTAAATGCCCTTAATGAAATAAGATAACTACAAAGGATGACACCCATGGCTTTTTGGATTTATTTTAAAAATGGTCCAACTAAATTTTGTTGTCTTAAAACCCGAGGCCCAAACCGGTATTTTATTACTTAAAAATTAAGAACCGAAACCCGAACTATTTTTAAATTATTATTTCCACCCGACCCCCGAACCCGGGTGTTACAAACATAATTAATGAGTAGAATAAAAACAAGTCAAATCCAGTAGCACAATCACAAAATCACACCAGATAGAAAGTTAATTAAATAGGTGAGTAAAATATAAATAATACAAATTTAAAAACCAAATCGTAACAATGTGAAAAGTAGAACAATGATTATTTCAAAATTTGTAGCTAATTTATAAAATTGTCAGAGAAGGGAAATCAGTAATCAAATCAAGAGAAAATAAAAAAAAAAAGTAAAACCATAGTAAAACGAGTATCCAAATTATGGACGCCAAAGTGTAATTATGTAAGATGAAGGGATTTAGTGACTTCAATTCTCCCTTATTCTGTTTTAAAACGATTATTAATACCAAATTTTAGGTGTCTTAAATATTTTCTTCTCATTTAAAAAAAATCCGACAATCAAATCTGAAATCCTCTAAAATTTATTTGAATGTTTCTCCCTTATGGTCATCGTATTCTTCAATTTTCAGAATATGATAAACGATCGTTGTATCGGCCGTCGTTATCGTCGATGGAATAGGATTTCCTTTTTCCATTTCGAATCCTTTTGAACCCAAATCCTCAATTTACACTCAACAACAACAAATAATCTCTTAGCCACACTAGATCCAAGAATAAAATGAGAGAATAGCTCAATTTTTTCCTGTTTCAATTTTTTTTAATCGGCAACATGCATGTTTTATTAATAAGATAACATACATGACCAACACGCTCACAAGCATCATTAAAAACCTCTCTAAATCCTACAGAGGAAAAGAGTACTCGTGAGCGTGTATCCAGTACAAACACCATTTATAATATATACATCATGCTAGGCACATTGCTTAAACCAACTCGGTCTATCAACACCAGTTTTTACCAAGACATCCGCTAGTCTATTCCCCTATCTGAAAACATGTTGGAAACATACATCATTTAGTGCCGCACACGCTTCATCAATTCGTCGGAACCAACGCCAAAACCTCCATGGTCGCTTCTCCAAATGCATGACCCAAGCCACGACCGTAGTAGAGTCCAATTCCACCACCAACGGACGTTGTTCCCACCCCGAGCTAACCGCCATCTCCAATGCGTGACAAATAGCTTGCAGGTCAGCTTCATTTGAATCCGCAACCCCTATCGGACCTGAAAATAATGCAAAAATACGGCCAAATTCATCTCTTAGCATGCCCCCACAACCAGCTCTACCCGGTTTACCTCGCGCCGAGCCATTGACATTAAATTTAAATACCCCCACCGGTGGCCTCTCCCATTGTAAATTCCCCCGCGTGACATTGCTCGGACCACGAACCATACACTTCAAAGGAGAAACCCACCAAGCCGATTCCAAAATCACACTCTCACTATTCAACATCCGCACCCAATACATCGACCTCAACTTGATGAGGAAAATAATTTCCCCCGCTGTCGCCCGAATATTATTGAACAACGCATTGTTACGCGCCAACCTTAGAGACCAAAACGTCGCTGCACACCCTGCCATCCACCAATCACGCACATGTCCCATAAACAAGGACCCAAAACACATCTCCACCAAATTCACCACACGCCAAGGCTGTACCATATCCGTTCCCCACCATCGAAAAAATGTTGTCCAAACTGCCCAAGCCGCTGGGCAGTGAAGCAGGAGGTGATCGAGTGTTTCTTCACCCGTCCAGCACCATACACAGCAGACCCCATCCTTTTTCCTGTTTCAATTATCTTTGACAAAAGACGATGACAAGACTTACATATAGCTATTCTTCAATTCCTTTTTCAAAATTCTCTTTCTCTTTTTGTTCATTTTAAAATTTGTAACCCTAATTCGATTTTAGGTTTGCTATTTACTAGAAAAAGGAGTCGTTAGAGGTCAAGGCCTCCTACAATTCATGTTCAACCGTACAAATCTCGCATAGACAATTTAGTTTTGCAAAAAAAAATGGCTTTCAAATCCAATCCTTTCATTCAGCAGAAAGGGGGACTAGAACACATGGACCTTCAAACACACGTGCAGGTGAGTGGTGGTCCTAATGGTAGGGACGCAATTATTCTAATGTGGTCGACTATGATTGCAGGAGGTAGAGATGTTACGCTAACGTAATCGGAAACTGAGGATGAAGTCAGACCGTCATATCCAAACGAGGATGATCGAAAGACAACAAAAGGATACCGAAGTCTTTCTAATGTGAAGGCGAAAACTGGATAGGTGTGTCATGAGCCCCACACGTGAGGACATTGGAGCATCTGGTGAATTCAGAAGTTGGTTACTCGCGGGTATTTGTTAGCTCCCAACATTGTTCTTTCGGTACAAAGCTAATTAGTTATCATATTTTCAAATGAATTTGTCAGTTTAAAATTTAATTTAAAAGGTGATCCCTAATTATGTATGTGATGAATAAAATAAGTTAATAATTTATTTTAATTAAAAAAAGAAAGACTTGTTCAATTATCTTCAAAATCGAGACAACTCCAAGTATGTTTGGCAGTTTTCTCGAATATTGACAATAAAAGGATGAAATTATATTATAGGCCCGGCTTGCCACATCATCTATGGTCCCAACCAATAAAAAACATCAATTTCATTAAATTTTTTATGTCATCTATGGTAAAAAGATGACATAAAAAATTTAATGAAATTGATGCTTTTTATTGGTTGGGACCATGGATGACGTTGCGAGCCGGGCATATGATATAATTTCTCCAATAAAAGACCACATTCTCTTCCGTTCTTGAAATTATTAATGAACAAATTTATTTAATGAGATTCATTTTGTATGGGTTTTCACTTTTTAAAAGCTAATATTTTAATTCAAGTAACAGAGAAAACGCTCCAAGTACGCTTGGTAGATTTTTCCATAAGATTAAAAAAATAACATTGCATTCAGTTCAATTTGTAATATATAAAGGGTCAGAAAGCGACAAATAAGTACAGATGAATTTCGAAAATAAACAATCAAATTACCTAAAATTAAAATTAAGGGCCAAATTAAACAAAACCTAGAATCTAAGGCTCTAATTGAATTATTTCTAAAAGTAAAGATCTAATTCTAATCTAAAAGAACACTAAAGCAGTGGCGAATTTAGAACAAGTCTAAAATTCAAAATCTAATTTATTAAGACTATAAATTAATATCTTATTATTTTTAAGGACTGAATTTAAAGGAACCTAAAACCTAAGGCCAAAATTAGTAATCTAAAAGAACCGAATTCTAATGAATTAGGACCTAACTATAATGGATCTGAAATCTAAGGTCAAAATTCTAAAATAACCTAAGACTAAAGAAAACCAGGAGTAAAATGTTTTTTTTTATCATCAACTGTATGAATTTATTAAGAATAAAAGTTATACAGCTCGACGCAGCCCTTACGCCTCGTTAAAAACCTCCCTAAGCCTAATGGAGGAAAAGAGTACGTAAGTGCTCGTCTTAAAAAGAAACGCCTAAATACAAGCTAAGAATAAAGAACTCCTATCCACTCCCTCCTTCGCGAGAACATCGGCAAAACCATTTGCTTCCCGCGGTGTGTATTGAAAATGAATCTCCGAGATGGCTTGACACGCTTGATCAATTGATACAAATGAATCCCATAATCTCCACGGACGTTTTGCCAAACCCGTTACCCATCTCAATGCAACTTGTGAATCGGATTCAATCACCATACACCTCACGCGCCAAACCCCTTCCGCCACCACCCTCACTGCAAGTTCGATAGCCCTCACTTCCGCCACGTTGGAGTCCAAACAGCCCACAGGCCCGGAAACTAAAATGTTAAAACCTAAAAATATAAGATAAATATGTTATTAATAAAAAATACAAACATAATTGGTGAGTTGAATAAAAACAAGACAAATTCAGTAGCACAATCACAAAATCACACAGGTTAGAAAGTTAATTAAATCGGTGAACAAAATATAATTAATACAAATTTAAAAACCAAATTGTAACAATGTGAAAAGTAAAAGAGTGACCAAACAATGATTATTTCAAAATTTGTAGCTAATTTAGAAAATATGTCAAAGAAGGGAAATCAGTGATCAAATAAAGAGAAAATAAAAGAGTAAAACCTGAGTAAAATGAGTATCCAAATTATGGGCGCCAAAGTGTAATTGCATAAGACGAAGGGATTTAATGACTTCAATTATCCCTTATTCTGTTTTAAAACTCTTATTGATACCAAATTTTAGGTGTCTTAAATATTTTCCCCATTTAAAAAAATCCGAAAATCAAATTTGAAATCCTTTGAAATTCATTTGAATGTTTCTTCCTTATGTTCATCGTATTCTTCATTTTCTAGAATACGATGGCCGATCCTTGTATCGACCATCGTTATCGTCGACAGAATAGGTGTTTCTTTTTCCATTTTGGAATCCTTTTCTACCCAAACCCTCAATTTACACTGAACAACAAAAAATAATGACCCAGTCACAGTAGATTAAATAATAAAATGATAGAGTAGCTCAATTTTTATTTTGTTTCAATCCTCTTTGACAAAAGACGATTACAAGATTTACATATAGCTATTCTTCTTTTCATTTTTCACAATTCTCTTTCTCTTTTTGTTCAATTTAAAATTTTATAACCCTAATTAGATTTTAGGTTTGCTATTTACTAGGAAGCAGACAATTCAGATTTTCCAAAAAAACGACTATCCAATCCAATTCGCGTGAAAGTTGTCTTTTGATCTGAGACCATCATATCACATTTAATCAAAAGGACTAGGCGTGATACCGGGAATCCTTTGATGCATGCACTGTAACAATTTATGCCATGACTTTGCTTTTAATTCGGACCGTTTGATTGAATTGGATCCAACGATTATTGTTTGTCTCGGGACTTTCTCTTCTTCCATGTGGCACACATGCGAGAAGATTAAATGATTTCGTTTTTCTGAACCATCAGATGAAGTTTTGACGATCTGAGGGTTGTGAATGTTGCGACTATAGCTTAGAAAAGACTGGTGTTTTTAGGTTTTTAGTTGGGGTTAGGGTTTGTATTTGGGGCTAGGGTGTTTGATAGGATCAAGTCAAGTAAAAATATTTCGAGTATTTGAGTTGACGCGTCATATTTTACATCTTGAACTTAATTTGAAATTTTTTCGATTCGAGTCGTGTTTATGAAATTCGAGTCGAGTCGAGTTTTCAAGTTCCTATACAAGTTTAATTGTAATTATTTACCATATTACAGTACGGTTTGATTCCAATTTAAACGACTTTCTCTAATCATATAAGATATTCATATGTGTATATATTTCTTCATATTATTTTTCACATGTATAAGTAAGATTTGTAATGCTATTTAATAAAAAAATATCATCTGAACTTCTAAAATATATTTTCAATATTATTTTTAAATAATGAACTTTTGGGGATAAAATATTGATGGGAGTATAAATTAGTCAATGAATTGATGTGAAGAAAAAAATTACAAAAAATATTCAGTTGAATGATCAAATTGAATAAAATGTAAAGTTAAAGGACTAAATTGAAAAATGCATATATTTGTTAAAAATATGAATTGAAGTTATATAGATATTATATAGTGTTTGTGAATCGCGTGGTTTAATTTTGGTCAAAAATAGACTTAAAATGAAAGAGAAATTGAAGATATGGGAAATCATTCAAAGTTAAGGGGGTAAATTGAAATGGTTGGAAATTTAATTTAAAAACTATGAAATGAAGCTAAATATGTATTCCACGGTGGTTAAGGAGCACACGGTTCAAATTCAGTCAAAAATTGACTTAAAACGAAGGCGTGGTTGAAGAAATGAGGAAATCATACAAAATTAAGGGGCTGAATTGAAAAAATATGAAATTTATTTTCAAAAATATAAATTGAAGATAAGTTAGTATTCTACGCTGGTTTAGGAATATGTGGTTCAAATTTGGTCAAAAATGGATTTAAAATGAAGGAGGAATTAAAGAAAAATAAATTCAGGGACTAAATTGTAAAATTTGGTTTTTTTATTTTTTGGTTTTTCAAGTTGGGCAAATTTCAACTCGTCTCGAACTAAATTTTTTTTCGAGTTACTCGAGTTGACTCCAATATAAAAAAATCGAATAATTATAATAAAATATACAAAATATGCGGTGATTTGATATGATATGAACAAACAAGCATTTATTTAAGACTTAAATATGTATTTCCAATATGAACTAGACACTTAGTCTCAAGTTGGTACCGGAAGAATTATTTCTCCTAAGTTGATATTTGAACTAGACATCTTCTTCCAAGTTGGTACCCAAGGAAATTTTACTCCCAAGTTAGAACTTGAACTTTAATTTCATCACCGGTTTTCATACTTGTATTAAGCATTGTTAACTTTTGATGACGTGACAACATGAGACTATATCATGTTTATATTTTAAAATGAACTTTAAATTTTGTTAAAAAATTATGAAAAGGACTAAAAGTAAACGAATGGAACTAAAGTTCGAGTATTAACTAGAGAAAAATTCAACTTTAAAAAGGCTAAGGATTTGCCTTATAATTTAACGAACCTAATGTTACCTTAATTAACATTCTCCAATCCAAACAATCAGTTTTAAAGTTCAACTTTAAAGAGGATTTTTATTTTTTATATTATTTTATGAAATTTACGTTATTATTAATTGATAGATAGATATATATATATATGTATAAAAGCTTTTTCTTATTTAATTTGAAATTGGATTTCGTTATTTAACTTAATGACTTTCTCTTTGTCCAAAAGGACTGTGTGTGTTTGCTTTTGTATATAAATAAGACGCTCAAGTTCTTCCTTCAATGCAATCCCTCCTTGAAGTCAAAAGCAGAAAAACCAAAATCCATGGGAAACTTCACTACCTCGTCTATTCTCCTCCTCTTCCTATTCTCTTCCGTAGTCACGTCCCTCCCGTTGTCAACGAATTCACGCTGGATTGTGGACGATAGAGGACGACGCGTGAAGCTGGCGTGCGTAAACTGGGCGTCGCACATGGAACCGGTGCTTGCCGAAGGGCTCAGCAAGCAGCCTATGGATACGATTGCCAAACGGATTGTGTCAATGGGGTTCAACTGCGTTAGGTTCACTTGGCCACTCTATCTGATCACCAATGACTCGTTGGCATCGCTCACTGTTAGACAATCGTTTCAACAACTCGGCCTCCTCGAATCCATTGCCGGAATCCAAGCCAACAACCCTTCAATCATCGATGTTTCCCTCATCAAAGCTTATCAGGTATGACAGATTTTCCAAGTAAACTATATCATTGAATAAACAACATGTCTCAAACTTTACTGCATTGAAAATAATTATTGGTATTTATATTTCAGGCAGTGGTGTCAAGCTTGGGGGAAAACAATGTGATGGTCATACTTGACAATCACATAAGCAAACCCGGTTGGTGCTGCAGTAATCTTGATGACAATGGTTTCTTCGGTGACAAGTACTTCGACCCGGATCTATGGATCACCGGGCTGACACGGATGGCCACCTTATTCAACGGCGTCACCAACGTGGTCGGCATGAGCTTGAGGAACGAGCCCAGAGGCCCGAAACAAAACATAAACGATTGGTACAAGTACATGCCGAAAGGAGCTGAATTAAGCAGTGCACTCGGCAAACCCAAATGTTCTCGTTATACTTTCTGGATTGAGTTTCGACAGGGACTTGTCATTCCTCAAGAACCAACAGTTAAAACTCACGTTTAGTGGGAAACTAGTATTCGAGGCGCATTGGTATGGATTCTCGGATGGCCAGACCACATGGGTGAAGGACAACCCGAACGAAGTTTGTGGCAGAGTGGCGACATACATGATGAATACATCGGGGTATTTGGTTGATCAAGGATACCCGTTGTTCATTGGTGAGTTCGGGATCGATCAAAGCGGAGCCAATGTCAATGGCAATAGGTACATCAGTTGCTTCTTGGGTGTGGCAGCTGAGCTTGACCTGGATTGGGCCTTGTGGACATTGGCTGGGAGCTATTATGTGAGAGACGGTGTCGTCGGGTTAAACGAGTACTACGGAGCCATGGATTATAACTGGTGTGGAGCCAGGAATTCGAGCTTCATACAAAGAATTTCAGCTCTCCAGTCTCCTTTCCGAGGTAAGCCAACATATACTACTTTCTTATCAAACACTGATGTCAACTGAAAACTTGATGTTGTTCCGCAATGACATATGCAGGTCCAGGTCTATCAGAAGCCAAACCGCACAAAGTGATCTTCCACCCCTTAACAGGGCTTTGTATCACAAGGAAATCATTGGTCCACCCGTTGCAGTTAGGTCCCTGCAGCGACGCCTACCCTTGGAGTTACTCGCCGCAGAAGACTTTAGTAGTAAAAGGAACTCGTTTCTGCTTACAAACCGATGCATCCGGGACATCGCTGAAACTCGGTATCTTCTGCACCGGCTCGAATTCGAAATGGGAAACCATATCCGATTCCAAGATGCATCTCTCGGCTAAGCTCAGAGATGGCAAATCCATTTGCCTCGACGTAGCTTTGGACAACACCATCATCACAAACGGTTGCAAATGCATAAGTAAAGACAACACATGTGACCCTTCGAGCCAATGGTTCAAGCTGGTGGACAGCACTAGGAGCAGCACAAGAGTGGAACGATCTTTGTTGCAATACTTACCCGGAAAGGGTTTAGTCCCAAACCATTTGGTTGGGTGAGCAAATGGGCAAAGATATATGCCACTGAACCTACGGTTCAATGGGAGGGCAGCTCCACCATTTTTATCAAGCATTTGGTTTTAGATTTATTTATTTTAAAATGTATAGGAATTGAAAGAAATTAGGTTGGTGGTGGTGATACGATTTGATCTGTCACACCCAAAGAATTTTTATAATTTTTTATTTGCTAAGCAATAACAAGTTTTATTAATATTTAAAAATAAAGGCATAATGCCATACAAAGACAAGAACTATACCAGATGATCGATTGTGTTCAGGGAGTTCCACAGGGACCATGGTCTTCGTCTTTTGTCTTTGATCCAAGCAAATGCAATAGTTTCTTAAACGTTAATTTAATCATGTAATCTCGTATTTATTATTAAAATCTCGAATTCGTATAAATATAACGATGCGAGAGCAAGTGCAAAACTGTCCGTCCATCCATCCATTTCTTACTAGCTTCCTTTTACAAGCAAATGCAAACATGTTTGAGCAAATAATTAAAACAGGATGTCGAAACGTTAACTTGATGCTAGACTTTTTCTATTTTTGTTCTTTCGGTACCAAGCTAATTAGTTATCGTATTTTCAAATGAATTTGTCGGTTTAAAATTTAATTTAAAAAGTGATCCCTAATTATGCATGAGATGAATGGAATAAGTTATTAATTCATTTTAATTAAAAAAGGAGAAAGATGTGTTCAAGTATCTTCAAAATCGAGACAACTCCAAGTATGTTTGGCTGTTTTCTCGATATTGACAATAAAAGACCACAATCTATTCCTTTCTTGAAATTGTTAATGAACAAATTTATTTAAAGAGATTCATTTTGTATGGGTTTTCACTTTTTAAAAGATAATATTTCAATTCGAATAATAGAGAAAACGCTCCAAGTACGCTTAGTAGATTTTTCCATAAGATTCGAATAAAATAAAATTGCATTTAGTTCAATTTCAAATATATAAAGGGTCAAAATGCAACAAATAAGTATGGATGAATTTCGAAAATAAACAAAAAAAATTTACCTAAAATTAAAATTAAGGACCAAATTAAACAAAACCTAGAATCTAAGGCTCTAACTGAATTATTTCTAAAAGTTAAGATCTAATTCTAACCTAAAATAATATTAAGGCCGTGACTAATTTAGAACTAGTCTGAAATTTAAAATCTAATTTATTAATACTATAAAATAATATCTAAATATTTTTAAGGACTAAATTTAAAGGAACCTAAAACCTAAGGCCAAAATTAGTAATATACAAGAACCTAATTCTAAGGAATTAGGACCTAACTGTAATGATTCCGAAATCTAATGTCAAATTTCTAAAAGAATCTAAGACTAAAGAAAACCAAGACTAAAATGTTAAAACCTGAAAATCTAAGATAAATTTGTTCTTAATAAAAAAATATACTAACATAATTAATGAGTAGAATAAAAACAAGTCAAATCCAGTAGCACAATCACAAAATCACACCAGATAGAAAGTTAATTAAATAGGTGAGTAAAATATAAATAATACAAATTTAAAAACCCAATCGTAACAATGTGAAAAATAAAACAATGATTATTTCAAAATTTGTAGCTAATTTATAAAATTGTCAAAGAAGGGAAATCAATAATCAAATCAAGAGAAAATAAAAAAGTAAAATCATAGTAAAATGAGTATCCAAATTATGGACGCCAAAGTGTAATTATGTAAGATGAAGGGATTTAGTGACTTCAATTCTCCCCTATTCTGTTTTAAAACGATTATTAATACCAAATTTTAGGTGTCTTAAATATTTTCTTCTCATTTAAAAAAAATCCGACAATCAAATCTGAAATCCTCTAAAATTTATTTGAATGTTTCTCCCTTATGTTCATCGTATTCTTCATTTTTCAGAATATGATAAACGATCGTTGTATCGGCCGTCGTCATCGTCGATAGAATAGTAGTTCCTTTTTCCATTTCGAATCCTTTTGAACCCAAATCCTTAATTTACACTCAACAACAACAAATAATCTCTTAGCCACACTAGATCCAAGAATAAAATGAGAGAATAGCTCAATTTTTTCCTGTTTCAATTATCTTTGACAAAAGACGATGACAAGACTTACATATAGCTACTCTTTAGGGTTGTAAAAACAAGTCATGACCTGAAAACCTGTCTGAAACCTGCTCGAGTCAGAACCTGATTTGACCCGAGAATTCGATGATCCGAACTCGAACTGTAACTGACTGTTGTTGACCCGAACCCGAGTTGAACCTGTTACTGTAGCAACCGAACCCGATCTGTGTCCGACTGAAAACGACCCGAACCCGAATCTGACCTGGTAATTTTGACATGAAACCCGACCTGCATCCGACTGAAACGAACCCGAACCCGAGACCGACCTGGCAAATTACCTGATATTATCCGACTGAAACGACCCGAGATCCGATTTTACCCGACCTGTTTTGAACCCGACCTGTTAATGGACCCGACCTGTTTTGAACCTGAACTGTTGTTGACCTGAACTAATGTAGACCTGACTGAAAATGTTAAATAATTTAAAGTGTAAACTGTTCATTATAAACTTAATAATTTTTTAATAGATTATGTTAATTTCATTACTTAGAAAAATTTTATCTTCCATTATACTTAGAAAATTTTGTCTTGATTTGTAACTACATTATGTATAATAAAATTATATACTTAAAAATTTGTTTTAAGTATAAAAATTGATGAGTTCTCAAATATGACATATTTCATTTGCTATTTTTCTAGTTATTTGGACTTCTTGCTGCTTAATACATACTGTATTCATTATATTTTGTGCAGGATCCGATTCTGGAAATAGCAGTGAAAATGGGGCATTTCTGCAGTTTTTATTATAATTCTGTCATGACTGGCATCATGGGCACGACACCGGGCACGACGCGTCTGACGTGGCAGAGACGTGGAAATGACGTGGCGACTTCTAGAAGCTTCTGGAACGTTCTGAGAGATCTTATCAGCTTATCCGATTAGATTTCCTGCATTTAAATTTCAAAACATTTGAATTGTTTTATCTTTTGTTTATTATTTTAAATTATCTCATCACCTTATCTTTGTAAATCTAAGCCTATAAATATCACCCTTGGTAAAGGCTTAGATCATCAATCATTTTAGTGATGATCTCTTAGCTTTGAGTATTTTTTTAGCTTTTCCTTTGTAAATAGTTTTTAGCTTTAATAAAAGTTATTTTCCTTTATTTTTCCTTGTTCCATTTGTAACCCCCTTAACCCGGCCTAGACGGTTGACCCGAATTAAGAAAGTCACACGGGGAAAATCAAAGTCAACCCGAAAGTCAACCTTGATTAACGACCCTTTTTTTTTTCTTTTTAAAACTTGTCTAGATGCACATTAAGCCTATTGGTGATCACACATACATCATACCAAAAGATCACAACCATCAGAGATTAAACAGGGACTCAATTGAACAATTTACAACTTTAGGGACCAAATTGTAAATTCTAATAAATTAAAGGACTTAATCCAAATTGAAGTTACCAACTTGAAATTAATCAGGTTTCATGCTTCCCTGTGAAATTTCAGCTCAAAAGGACTTCCCAAACTCATACATTTGCACAAACAAGTTTCAGGACCAAAACGCAAACTTTTCAAAACACATAACTGCCAATGTCAGCCCCCAACGGTCAACCGTTCCGAAACGGGAGACAGCCCGTTCCGAAACGCGGGGCCGTTCCGAAACAGGCATAGCCCGTTTCGAAACGGGGGTCTGGCAGAGGCTAAACCGTTCCGGAACGGCCCCTCCCGTTTCGGACGCCTGGGCTCATTTAAGGCACCCGTTCCGAAACGGTAGGTGTTGTTCCGAAACACCCTGCCCAGATTGCTTCAAAACATCACTTTAAACATGCAATTACACATCCAAACATGCTCCGAACACTACCAAACTTTGCCAACATGCAATTCAACATATAAACAGCATATTAGCATCAACAATTCATCCAATCATCATCATATGCAAAAAGCCCCAATTCTATAGGCATGCTTCCTACACAAGCTAGGCATTCAAACACCAAACTTACAAAGCAAGCATATAAGGTTCCAATTCAAAAGCCAACAAACACATCAACATTTAACATACTTAGGGAGTCTCCAACACCTCCCAAAACATACACATTGGTCCCCCATTGCCAAATCATACAAAAGCTAAAATGTACTTATAAAACCTCATACATTGAGCTTCACTTGAACTTGATTGCTTGCCCCTTTCTTGCTGCCCTCAAGGTACTCTAATGCTCTGCATTATTGAATTCAGAAAACGAAGAGAGCGTAAGCAAAAGCTTAGTGAGGAAAGCTCTTAAAAACCATTCAATAATGCAATTCAAAAACATTTACAAAACATGCTTTAAATCAACCTTTTCACATGCTCAAAAGCATTCTTAACAAGCAATCTCATGCTTCAACATAAACATTAAAACAAGCATCTCATGCTTCTCAATATTCTTAACATGTCATATTGGCTCAAGTGAAACATTCCATTTATTAAAACAAGTTCAACAACTTTCCCAAGGACTTTTAAACACCTTGGCCCCAAGGACTTTTAAACACCTTGGCCTATGGACTTTTAAACACCATAGAAAGTATCTCATCAAGGACTTTTAAACACCTTGATCCCAAGGACTTTTAAACACCTTGGCCATGGACTTTTAAACACCATGAATGAATCACATCAAGGACTTTTAAACACCTTGATCCCAAGGACTTTTAAACACCTTGGCCTATGGACTTTTAAACACCATAGAAAGGATCACCTAAGGACTTTTAACCACCTTAGTGTCCGCAACATGAACCATCCAAGGACTTTTAACCACCTTGATGTTCATAAGTAACAAGGCTCACTCAAGGACTTTTAACCACCTTAGTGACCTTAACATTTTTAAAACATCACTTGCCAATATACATCATTTCATCACTTACATCACTGTTTTAAAGCATCAAAACAAGCCATATTCATCATGCATTTAAAAGCATTAAACCACATCATTTCAATGTACAAAAGCAAGGAACTCCTACCTAGAGTTACCTTCATCATATGGCTTATATCAACAGCAAAAACCATGCTAAAACATGCTTTCAAAACAGTATGTAAAACATGCAAATTATCATTTCGCATCACAACAAAGTCATGGCCACCACTAGAGAGAAAATTCCGAAAACTTACACTCGAGCTTAGCAAAGTTGTTTAGACTTAAACTAAGCTCCCAAGACATTGGTTTCAAAGCCGAAAACCCATTTTCACTCACCGATTCCACTTCGCCACTTGCCGAAGCACGAATTCAAGCCTCCGGATCAACAACTCTTGGATCCAAAGATGCCTCCCCTGATCAAACACATTAAAGCAGAGGTTTAATGCATCATCAAGCATCAAAAGCTTCAATGAAAGCACTCAAACTCGCTGCTCTCATACATACACCAATTTCGGCCACCAAACACCACCGAAATTGCATCCAAACCACTTCTAAACAAAGCCCAGCCATAAACCAGCAAAACCTCACATCCATCAACACCATACAACATCTAAAAACAACCTATTAACATCCTTATACCTCCAGCAACAACAGATCCACAAGATCACCTCAAAAACTACCTTAAAACACAAGCTAAACTTAGGAAACTCAACCTATCCGGGATTGCATTGATCAAAACTCATTTCCTTATCAACTTAGAGATCATTTAACACCAAAAACATCTCTTAAATCACAGATTACTCAGATCTAACGAAAATCATCAAAAATCATCAAAATCTTGCATAATAAGCCAAGATTCATTTCAACACTTTAAAACCTTTAATTAAACATCAATTAAGAGTTGAGAACTTGGGAATTTCAGTAAAGAACTGATAGTTTAGAGGAGAAGGACGTTCTTACCTCCAAACTTGTGATTCTCCACTTTTTGGAATGAAAAACCTTGATGAAACTTGTAACAATGGAAGAGATTTTGAAGACACAATGATTTGCTATCAATTGAGAGTTGAATGGAGGAATTTAGGTGAAGAAATCAGATCAAATTCTCTGGAAAAGGTAATGTTTGGTTGGAGAGAAAATGAGAGAAAGAAAATTGGAAAAGTTGGTTATAAAATCTAAAATAGCCAAAATGGCTTCCCTCCAATTTTAATAACCTTTAAAATCAGAATTTAGACTTAAAATATCTTGGAAAAATCTGGAGAAATCACTTTTGGATTAATAGCTCCTTAAAGATTCAAAGTTTCAACTCTTTATAAAACAGCCACCAAACTTGCGAAAATTACATTTTGGTCACTAGCCAAAATATCAACCTTCCAAAACTCATTTTCCAAAATTGATTTCACAGTTCATCTAATTATATTAAAAGATGATTTTAGAACATTTTTCCATATTTTTAATGCAACCCGAACTAGGCTTTCCTAATTTAACCTCTTAAGATTCGAACAGGACTTTGACCGAACCGGTCAACGCCCAAAACTTCTAAGCCCAAAACCGGGGCGTTACACCATTTATTTTATGTTATTTAATTACTTTTCTAAAAACCAAGTTAAGTATGATAATTAATATCATGCTTAGCTAAGTCTTTTAAGCCAAGAACCAGCCAAGTCAATTCGATTCGTGAGAATTGAACTTTGCTTAAATTCTTTTGGGAAATCATTTTTATCTTTCTGCTTAGATAGTTTGGCAATCGGCCTTACTAAAGGTTTTTAACCGTTTTTCAAATCAAAAAGAGCTCGTTGGTCTGGAATCGTTTAAAAACATAGTTGGGAGGAAGGATCGGCCTGTGGCAAATTTCGACTTCCTGTGAACACTCTTAGCGGCGGTCCGCTAAGGAAAGATAAAATCAGAAGCGATTCTATTTTAGACAATTTCTGAGTCGGGTTTTTCCTGCTTTTATTCTAAATATTTTAACGGCGATAGACGTGGTTGATTTATTTAAGAACCATCTTTCGAAGATAGACTTGGGAGGATTGGTTACTCGAGAGAGAAACAAGTTATGACGGGTTGGGCCTCGTAGACTGTAACCGACATGATCCCCGAAATAAAAATCTATTTCAGTGATCGAAAGAATTGAAAGAGCTGGTTCGAGGCTATTTTGCATTCTTGAATTTTCTTTATTATTATCCGCACTTTATTTATTTTCTTGCTCAACATTTCAAACATCCCCCCTTTTCCTTTTAACGCCTACTTGCAGATATTCCTGGACAAAAAGGCTAACAGGATCAAGTCACTAAACTAAAAAATCTCCCTGTGGATCGACCCTCTCTCCCTATATCTACTTAATTTCTTTATTTTATTGTTAGTCGAAAGAGGTTAATTTATTTATTTATTTTTGACAGGTAAAACGACGCTTGTCAAAAATATATATTATGTATAATAAAATTATATACTTAAAAGATTTGTCTTAATTTTTACTAAATATATAATATATTAGTAATATATAGTTAATATAATATATTAAACTTATATACTTAAAAATTTGTTTAAGTATAAAAATATATATTATGTATAATAAAATTATACACTTATTATGTTTATTATGCTTTATTATATAAAATATATTATGTTAACTTTATTATGTTCATAAACTTATTATGCTTTAACAAGTATAAGAAAATTAACATAACTACAAAATATAAGTTAGTATTATATCAATTGTATTTCAAGTGATTAATCTAGATATAGTTTGTTTCTCAAACTGGTTAACTACTCTATTTTGTTAACTTAATCGGGTTAACTTCTTAAATTTGTTAACTTAAGCTGGATAACTATCATAATAATTAGTAATAGTTTGGGCCTTGGGCATTTGGGCTCATATCCCACCGCCCATTTATTTTAGATGGGCCCCTAAAACCTATAATGTATAAATATAATATATATATATGATTAATATCCTATACACTGGCGGTGGAAATTTTTCGTTTCCACAAGCGCATTAATTATAGGGTTTAGGGTTAGTGTTTAGGGGTTTTAGTGCAATGGTTTAGAGTTTAGGGGTTGTGTTAAGAATTTAGGATTTAATGTTAGAATTTAGGGTTTAGGGTTTAGCTTTAGGGTAATATGGGTAGGGATTTATGTTTTAACCTATAAACCCTAAATTTTAACCCTAAACCCTAAATTCTATCAAAAACCCTAAATTCAAAACTATTACGCTTATACCCCTAAATTTTAAAACCCTAAACGAAGTCCCTAACCCCTAAAACTAAGACGCTTGTGTAAAAAAGTTTCCACAAGCGCTTGTGTATAGAACAATTACCCATATATATATATAAACTTATAACTTATAATTTATATAATAATTAATAATAAATAATAATTAGAAATAGTTTGGGCCTTGGGCCTTTGGGCTCTTATCCCACCACCCATTTATTTTAGATGGGCCCCTAAAACCTATAATGTATAAATATAATATATATATATAAACTTATAACTTATAATTTATATAATGTATTTATAATATAATAAATAATAATAAATAATAATTAGTAATAGTTTGGGCCTTGGGCCTTTGGGCTCATATCCCACCACCCATTTATTTGAGATGGACCCCTAAAACCTATAATATATATATATATATATATATAAACTTATAACTTATAAGTTATATAATGTATTTATAATATAATAATTAATAATAAATAATAATTGGTAATAGTTTGGGCCTTGAGCCTTTGGGCTCTTATCCCACCACCCATTTATTTTAGATGGGCCCCTAAAACCTATAATGTATAAATATATATATATATATATATATATAAACATATAACTTATAATTTATATAATGTATTTATAATATAATAAATAATAATTAGTAATAGTTTGGGCCTTGGGCCTTTGGGCTCATATCCCACCACCCATTTATTTGAGATGGGCCCCTAAAACCTATAATGTATAAATATATATATATATATATATATATATATATATATATATATATATAAACTTATAACTTATAAGTTATATAATGTATTTATAATATAATAAATAATAATTAGTAATAGTTTGGGCCTTGGGCCTTTGGGCTCTTATCCCACCACCCATTTATATTAGATGGGCCCCTAAAACCTATAATGTATAAATATAATATATATATATATATATATATAAACTTATAACTTATAATTTATATAATGTATTTATAATATAATAAATAATAATTAGTAATAGTTTGGGTCTTGGGCCTTTAGGCTCAAATCCCACCACCCATTTATTTTAGATGGGTCCCTAAAACATATAATGTATAAATATAATATATATATATATATATATATATATATATATATATATATAAACTTATAACTTATATAATAATTAATAATAAATAATAATTAGTAATAGTTTGGGCCTTGGGCCTTTGGGCTCTTATCCCACCACCCATTTATTTTAGATGGGCCCCTAAAACCTATAATGTATAAATATAATATATATATATATATATATATATATATATATATATATAAACTTATAACTTATAATTTTTTTAATGTATTTATAATATATAAATAATAATTAGTAATAGTTTGGGCCTTGGGCCTTTGGGCTCATATCCCACCACCCATTTATTTGAGATGGGCCCTAAAACCTATAATGTATAAGTTTATATATATATATATATATATATATATATATATATATATATATATATATATAAACTTATAACTTATAAGTTATATAATGTATTTATAATATAATAATTAATAATAAATAATAATTAATAATAGTTGTGTCCTTGGGCCTTTGGGCTCTTATCCCACCACCCATTTATTTTAGATGGGCCCCTAAAACCTATAATGTATATATATATATAGATATATATATATATATATATATATATATATATAAACTTATAACTTATAATTTATATAATGTATCTATAATCTAATAAATAATAATTAGTAATAGTTTGGGCCTTGGGCCTTTAGGCTCATATCCCACCACCCATTTATTTTAGATGGGCCCCTAAAACCTATAATGTATAAATACTATATGGGTAATTGTTTTATACACAAGCGCTTGTGGAAACTTTTTTACACAAGCGTCTTAGTTCTAGGGGTTAGGGACTCCGTTTAGGGTTTAAAGTTTAGGGGTATAAGTGTTGTAGTTTTGAATTTAGGGATTGTTGATAGAATTTTTGGTTTAGGGTTACAATTTAGTGTTTATAGGTTAAAACATAAATCCCCACCCATATTACCCTAAAACTAAACCCTAACCCTAAACCCTAAATTATAGCCCTAAATCCTAAATTCTAAACATAAACCCTAAATTCTAAACCTTTACACTAAAACCCCTAAACTCTAAACACTAACCCTAAACCCTATAATTGAGGCACTTGTGGAAATAAAAAATTTCCACCGCCAGTGTATAGGATATTAATCCATAATATATATATATATATGTTTGTATAATATATATATATATATATATATATATATATATATATATATATACACATGTATATATACATGTATGTTGTTAGTATCATAGTATGTATTATGTATATACATATACATGTATTTATGTATAATATATATTATACATATGTTTGTATTAATATATACATATGTTTGTATAATATATATATATATATATATATCTATATATATATATATACACATCTATATATACATGTATGTTGTTAGTATCATAGTATGTATTATGATATACATATACATGTATTTATGTATAATACATTACATATACATAAATACATACATGTTTGTATAATATATATCTATATATATATATATATACTCTTATTTATTATTTTTTTCACTATAGTCCATAAAACTTTGTTTTTATTCAACCTATTATAGTCCATAAAACTTTATTTTAGTCCAAATTAGCTCTTATTTATTATTATTTTTTTCACTATAGTCCATAAAACTTTGTTTTTATTCTAAATTGTTCATTTCTGGTGAACCTGAATTAACCCGAACTGAAATGAACCCGACGACCTGAAATTACCCGACCTGAAATGAAACCGAACTGAAATGAACCCGACCTGAAATTTACCCGATCTGCAATTTACCTGCAAATTAACTGATTTTACCTATGTAACACCCCAATTTTGGGCTTAGAAGTTTTGGGTTTGAACCGGACCGGTCAGATTTTCGGTTCGAATATAAAATGTGATTTTAGGGAAAGCCTAGTTCGGGATGCATTAAAAATATGGAAAAATATCTAAAAATCCTCTTTTATTATATATAAGAGAGTGGTAAAATCAATTTTACAAAATGAGGTTTCGAAATGTGACATTTCAAGTTAGTGACTAAAATGTAATTTTTGAAAAGTTGGTGACTGTTTTAAAAAGGATTGAAACTTTGAATCTTTAAGGAGCTAATTTACCCAAGAAGAGTTTTCTCCAGATTTTACTTAATATTAAACATTTATTAAATGATATTTAATAAAAGGAAAAAGAGGGAAATGAATATTTTAGTTTTCCTAACTAACTTTTGTTAAAATTTTCCCACTTCATTTTCTCTCCCTTTTCTCTCAGCCAAACACATTTCCCCAGCCATTTTTCCTCTGATTTTAACATCTAAAGATGAGATTTCAATCTCTAATTGATCTCTAATCATTCCTACACCAAATCCTTATCATTTGCTTATTGAATTTTCAAGAATCTTGGCTTTAAACAAGGAGAAACTCACATTTAGAGGTATGAACGTCCTTCTCCTCTAAATACTCAGTTATTTACTGAAATTCCCAAGTTCTCAATCCTTGATTTGAGTTTTATTAAAGGTTTTAATGTTGAGTTCTTGATTTTGGCTTAAAATGCAAGATTTGGATTTAATTTTAATTAAATTCGTACTAAATGATTGGGCTGTGATTTGAGATGTCTTTTTGATGTTTATTGGATGTATAAATGATTTGTGGTTGAGGTTTAATCAATGCAATCCCGGATAGGTTGATTTTCCTAAGTTTTTACTTGTGAAAATGGTGGTTTTTGGGGTGATCTTGATGTTTTGTTAATGCTGGAGGTATAATGACGTGTTTGGGATCATTTTGGATGTTTATTGATGTTTAAAAATGGTTAGAAGTGATGGATCTTGGCTGGGTTAAGTTTAGGAAGTGTTTGGAGGTGATTTCGGTTGTGTTTGGTAGCCGAAATGTTGGATTTACAAAGAGCAGCGAATTTAGTTGTGTTGCTGGGGTTTTTAAGGCATGATGATGCATTAATCCTCAGTTGTTATGTGCTTGAAACAGGGGAGAATGATCTGTGAGCAATAGAGGTAGCGTTGGAGGGTTTCAGATGCTTGGAAGGCTTATCGGCTAGCGTAGTTTTGTGTATCGGTGAGTGAAGTTGGGTTTTCAGCTTTAAAACCAAGGTTTGAAGGTTTTGGGAGCTTAGTTTAAGTCTAAACAACTTAGCTAAGCTCAAGAGTAAGTAAATGGAATTTCTCTCTTGGTTGTGTTATGAATTGGTTTTTAAAGCACTTGTGATTGTTGGATGCAATGCATGTGATTTGCATGTTTTAAATTCTGTTTTGAAAGCATATTTTAGCATGGTTTAATGCTGGTTTTGAAAGCCATGTGTGAAGGATGCTCAAGGTAAGAGATCCTTGGTTTTGTACATTGGAATTGTGGAATTGATGCATAGTGTTGCATGTTGTTTAATGGCTTTGTGTAATGCTTCAAAAACAGTGGATTGATGATGGTAATTGGTGGTTTTGGCATTTTGGTTATGCTTGTAAAACAATGGATTAATGTGGTAAAATGGTTATATTGGCAAGTGATGTAAGTGGTTCTTGGTTACTTTAATCGGATATAGTTAGCCGGCTATAGGATTGGGTGCACCGTGAATTGAGTCGCCTTGGATGTCGAGGGGGTTGTGATTGTACCGTAAACTCCATCCAAGAATCCTAGCGATTGAGGAAATTGGTGTCACCACGATGGAGGTTGGCTCTCGTGAGTGGGCTTGGTTTAGTGCCACTACGATGGAGGTTGGCTCTCGTGAGTGGGCTTGGTTTAGTGCCACCACGATGGAGGATGGCTCTCGTGGGTGAACCTTGTTAAAGTCACCATGATGGAGGTTGGCTCTCATGGGTGGACTTTGTTAAGCGTCACAACGGTGGAGGGTTGCTCCCGTGTGTGAGCTTGGTTAAGGTGATTACAATGGTTGTGGTAGCTTCCATGTGTAAGCCTTGTGATGTGTCCCGGCTCTCGCTAGTGTATTATACAACTTCCGATGAGTGATTTTGAGGGGTTGTGATTGTACCGTTAAACTCCATCACGGGTGTTGAGGGGTTGTGATTGTACCGGTAAACTCCACCTTGTGTTGTTCGGAAGTGTGTATGAAGCGTGTGGGACAACGCTTGTAATCCGCGTATCCGATTGTGTCTTGTGTTATGATGTTTTGTGAATAATCGCTTAGAAGCCAATATAATGTTCTTGAATGTAATGAAGCATGAGATGCTTCAAATGATGCATGGTTGCATGAGAAGTGTGTAATGTTCTACGAATGCATGTTTTACTTGTTAGCTTGAACAAGTGTTTATCTTCTATTGAGAATGTTGCATTGTGTGCATGGAATCTCTTTGGTGCATTGAAGTCTTGTGAAGGCTTGTTTTAAAAAGGCATGTAATGTAAATGTTGATTTTGTGGTTCATGTATTGCATTTGCTTAATGCATGAGATAGAATTGAGGGTGTAAGTGGTTTTTAAAGGTTTCTTGCTTTGAAATGATTTTCAAGTATAAGAAAAGTATAATGTGAAGTGGAAGTGTTTTCCAAGGATCTTGTATTTAACTTTGCATAGGATGTTCATGCATGGAATTGTTAAATTGATGGTTTTGCAAGGTTGTGCTTTGAAGTGAATTACTTAGCTTTTCTAAGCTAAGGGTTGGTTTTTCATGTTTGAGCAATGCATGATTTAAAGCATGTTGTTAAAAGGGGTTTTCAAACATTGCTTTGGTTTATCGAATTGTGTTTACTTTTAAAAGAGGTTTTATGACTCGTTGCATTGATGGTGTTTTGGTTTTGAGCATTCCTCACTAAGCATTATGTGCTTACGCTCCTTTTTGTCCATCAATGCAGATATTTGAAGTTGGGACAGCGAGAAGCAAGGGATTCAAGGAGAGCTCCACTTGAGATGTATGTCTCGGTTAATAGCTATAGATAATAAAGGCAATGGGGGGAGAATCTCTTATGTTGATGTTTAATGAGATAGTGTATGTTGGACAAGTTTGGTTTATGATTTTGAACTATGTGGTTTAACGCTTGCAACGTTTGAATCTTCTTATTCTTAAGTCGTTATGCTATGCTTCTTGTTTTAAAAGCATGATTGAGTGTTGGATGTGTTGAATGAGTTGGTGCACCTATCTGCTGTTTCTGGGCAGGGTGTTTCGAAACACCCTTGCCTGTTTCGAAACAGGCCCTTGATTTGGCCTGGGTGTTCCTGAACGGCCTAGACCCGTTTCTGAACACTTTGGCTACTGCCAAGGGGTGTTCCTGAACGGCCTAGACCCGTTTCGGAACACTTGACTGTAACACCCGTGTTTTGGGCCTGGGAGTTAGTCGGGTATTAGTTCGAGTAAATTAAAACGTAATTAAAATAATTCAATTTCAAATAAGGGTCTAAATGAGTCTTTTTATGATGGGGGGACCTATGTTGCTATTTACCCACATTTTAAAATAAAGGAAGACAACTTTTCCATAAAAGTTGTCATCTTCCTCTTCAAACTCTCTTTTCCCAAATTCAAAACCCTCCCCATTATCAAACACCCATAAACCCTAGTTACTATTCCATTAGCCTTGCTAGCCGATTTCTACACCAAATTGAAAGGTAATTACATTTTCTTAACCTCCTCTCCATCCCCTACCTATCCATTGTTTTAGATTTCAAAAACATTGAGTTTTGGGAATTAGGGTTCATAGGGAAATTTGGGGTTTTGATGGGGTATTTCAATTTGTTTTGAGAAATTGTTTTGGGGTTATGTTTAATCATGATGAAAGTTACAACATATCTTAATTTGGTTGATTTTGGGTAAATTTTCGTAGTGGGTCTTTAGGGCCAATTTTAGGGTTTGAAAAATTGGGTTTTTGAGAGGATTTGTGTGGGAATTGAAGGGCTGATGGTCTATCTATGTTAGGAGGGTGATTTGGGGTATTTTGGAAGTCATTTGGGTGCTTGGAATTGGGTATTTCAGCCCTTGGTTGTGGGAATCAGAAAATTGGGTTTTTGAAATGCTATGTGATTTGGAATTTGTGGAAATTGAGTTATGTTTTGCAAAGTGGATTTATGGTTGAATTAGCATTGATTTGGGAAGTGATGTATGTATTTTGTTTGATTAGAACCGAGTTTGGGCATCGGTGAAGCTTGGGGAGAGAATCCGGAGAATTGAAGGTTGTTGCTTGCTTGGTCTTGGAGCTTGGGAGCTTAGGTGAGTGGTTAATCACTTTGAATGGTTTTAAATGGTTGGTTCGAGTATGTGGACTAGGTTGGGCTCGGTAGACCCACCTAGAGTTAGGATTAGGGTGGTAGCCTAATCCTAAACTTGATCTAAGCCTTTGGATGAACTCAAATGCATGAATGTATATGCCTCGTATGACTTGTGATATGAATGCTTATGTATATCGTTTTATACTTGTGAATTGAGGCATGAGTTGTATTGCTTAAAGCATGCATGAGATGGTTCATGATTGTGTTCATGGTGAGTACGTGCTAAGCACGGAAATGATTGAAATGAGTAAATGCGAAATGAGTAAAATATTGGCACTAGTAAACTTAAATACAAATGATCGATCATTAGGATGTTAGTGTGTACACATGAGTCAAAAGTCGCGCGTGGCCTTGGTGGCGTTGAGTCACCAAGGAGGAGTACGGGTACGCCCGGAAATGGTAATTAAATATAGTCGGTGATGAGTGGAATCCCATCGACGGGGCGTGAGGATGAGTGGAATCCCCTCCGCGAGACCGGTGATGAGTGAAATCCCACCGTCAGGTAATGGTTGTGTGTTGGACGTGAGTTCCAACGGTTATCCGTGTATTTGAGTCTTATCTAGGTGCCAATGTTGATTGATATGTGTATCAATATGTTGAGTTATATGAGCTGCTTGAATGTTTAATTGTGATTACATGTATGGTAATGTTGAGCTCATGTTTATGGCATATATGTGATATATTGCTCATGCATTTATATCTTGCGGACTTTTAGTATGGTCGTGATACCTTGGCTAGATCGTGCTCGGACCCTGCAATGTTGAGGTTTGTTTTTAGAGCTTACCCTCACTAAGCATCATTGCTTACGCTCTCTTTGTTCAACATTGCAGATCCTTAGTTCGTGGGTTGCTCGGGCAAGAGGAGGGCCTCCAAGTGTGATTTTGATTTGAGTGCACCAAGTATGGAATTTAGTATTTGAACATGTAATGGTTTGAGCAATGGGGCATGTATGAATTTGTCGGATTGTTGTTGGTTTTGGGAGCATGTGTAGACTCCTTTAAATATATTGCTTTTGCATGGTTGTGTTGCCATGATGAATGTTAACTCATGTCTATCGTTGCTTGCTTAAATGTTGGCCTTATGCCTTAAGAGTTTACATATGTACTTGGATGATGTTGGAATGAATGCATGTTGTGGATTGTTGCTCTAGTGTAGGACATGTCTAAATATTGTTGAAGCATGCTAGCATGATTAGTATACCTTGTGTGCAATTTGTATGCTTATTGTATGGTGTTTTGGAGGTGTTTGGGGGCATCCTTGTGCCCCAAAACAGTCCAGGAAAGTCTGCAGACAGGGGGTGTTCCGGAACGGGTCCCCCTGTTCCGGAACGGTCCCTGCGTAATAGGCCTGCCATTTCGAAACGGAAGAGGGCCGTTCCGAAACGATTTCGCTACTGGAATTTTGAGAATTTGGCGAGATGAAGTCGTTCCGAAACGGGCCTTTGAGGTTCCGAAACGGTCAAATCTCGTTGACCACGAGATATTGACCGTCAAGGTCGTTCCGATACGGGTCTTCCCTATTTCGGAACGGTCACCCTTTGGGTTGGCCCTGGCCTGTTGACTTAGTCAAGCCGTTTCGGAACACCCTAGGGGCGTTTCGAAACGGCCAGCTTGGCCTGTTGACTTAGTCAAGGCGTTTCGGAACACCCTATAGGTGTTTCGAAACGACCTGCTATTGAATTATAAAATGAGCTAATTAAATGTTGGTTGGTCGATGTTTGATGTCATGATTGTATCTTCCGCTGCTGTGCCACACTTAGGTCTTAATTAAGCATGTAGACAAGATAAAATAAAAAGAAATTTTCTGGGTCGTTAACCGAGGGGAAGCCTTAACGGGTTTCGCTTCGGTTTTCCCCGTGTGGCCCACTCGGACCGGTCATCCGACCAGACCGGGACGAGGGGGTTACACTTGTTGGTATCAGAGCCTAAGGTTACCGAGACCTTGGGTAGGTAAGTGAGGTAAGTTTAAGTTTTTAAGGTGAAATTGCACGGTGTTTGCTCAAATTGCAAGAATGGTTGCTTATGTGAAAAGTATGTTGATTGTTTTATTTTAAAGCATGTGTGTGTGGGTCCCATTGCTACTATTACATTTGAAAATGATTTTTAAGTGAGGAAACATACTTGGACACTTGGAAGCCTCGCCTTGCTAACCCAACTTGTGTGTTTGTATGTTGTGGTTGTAGTTAATACCTGAGAGAGCAATGTCTAGATCGAGAGGTAGACCGAGGTTGGTTCGTCAGGAACCACGAGTTGTGGCTCCTGTTGAGCCGGTGGTTGGTGCGGGAGCTCACATAGAGGGACCGGGGGCCACGGGAGTTGGCGCTCCTCCACCACCTCCACCACCACCTCCTCCACCTGGAGCTGGAGGTGAGAATGGTGCCGAGTAAGAGGGACCTCAAGGTGGCCAAGATGGCCAAGGTCCAGCTGGAATTGATATGGCTCCGCTAGTGCAAGCAATAGCGGGAGCATTTCAGGCTGCAGTTGCGGGAGCTCAGGCTGCAGCTCAGCCTAGGTTTGATGATGCTAGTTTACCTTTGGAGAGGCTCCGTAGCTTAGGGGCCGAGGAGTTTAGAGGATCTACTCCGGAGAGGTTGGAGTTATGGTTGGAGAAGACAGTTCGTATTTTAGCTCAGATGGGTTGTGCGGGCGCACGTAGGTTGGGCTGTGTGATATCACTGCTTCAGGGTGATGCCTACACCTGGTGGGTCACTATTACTGCCGGGGTTCCAGTGGCCGAGATAGATTGGGATTTCTTTGAGTTTGCTTTCCGGAAGAGGTACTTGGGACCGAGGTATTTGGATGAGAAGAAGAGAGAGTTCATGGCTCTCACTCAGGGAGATGCTTCGGTGACTGATTATGAGATCCGCTTTGTTCGTCTGAGTCAGTATGCTCCAGAGTTAGTGCCTACTGAGAGGGCCCGATGTGATCGCTTCAGATATGGGCTTCATGAGGAAGTTAAGAGGTATACCTTAGCTTCTGATTATTCTGACTTTGATGTCTTGGTTGCTAGAGCCAAGGACATTGAGCACAGCTTGGGGCTGACCAAGCGTTCTGGGGGATCTAGTTCTGGTAAGAGGCACAACAACTTTGATGGTAGAGATGCTAAGAAGCACAGAGGTGGCGGACATCAGTTTGATCAGAGACGTGGCGGTGGCCACCATGGTAGGGGCCATCAGGGCCATAGAGGAGGAGGGCGCTTGCCCGAGTGTGCACAGTGTGGGAGACAGCACACCGAAGAGTGCTGGGGTAACTTCCATGCTTGTTGGAACTGTGGTTCGAGGGACCACTTTAGGAGGGACTGTCCACGTCAGGCAGCTCAGGCACCGAACATCGCTCAGGCACCTGCGAGAGGTAATAATTTTCAGAGAGGCCGTGGGCGCGGTCGGGGTTACTTCCAGCCTAGGGCTGATGCACCTAGGGTAGATGCTCAGAGGAACCTTGCTCATGTTGTGGCCGTGCAGCCGGAGACTGGGGGACCAGCGAGGGTCTACGCTCAGAGAGAGGGGGGGAACGACACTGATGTGATAGCAGGTAATTTTGAGTTACAGTCCATGTCTTTGCTTTCTTTGGTTGATTCGGGTTCTACGCATTCCTACATTTTGAGTAAGCATGCACAGAAGTTAGATATTCCTGTTGAGATCTTAGATGTAGGTATGCATGTTACTAGCTCTTTTGGTGAGACAGTTGTAGTTAGACGTATGTATAGGAGGTGTCCACTGAAGATTTAGGGTCATGTGTTTTCAGTTGATATGATGGAACTTCCCTTCTATGGTTTTGATATTATTTTGGGTATGGACTGGTTGGTTGAACATCGAGCTAGTGTGGACTTTGAGACAAAGAGAATTTCCTTGAAGCTTTCCGATGATTACGAGGTAGTGGTAGTGGGCGAGAACATTAAGTTCTTGTCTAATGTGGTGTCAGCTTTAGAGGCCCATAAGTTGATGGACTCAGGATGTGGGGCCTATTTAGCTTATGTTATGAATCCAGACATGAGTGAAGCTAGACCGAAGGATATCAGAACAGTGTGTGACTTCCCAGATGTGTTTCCAGAATAGTTACTGGGTTTGCCTCCTGACAGAGATGTTGAGTTTGTGATTGAGACAGTTTCAGGGTCTAGTCCAGTTTCGATAGCTCTGTATCGTATGGCTCCGAAAGAGTTGAAGGAATTGAAGAGTCAGTTGCAAGAATTATTAGACCGTGGTTTCATTAGGCCTAGTAGTTCGCCGTGGGGTGCTCCAGTGTTGTTTGTGAAAAAGAAAGATGGTAGCATGCGCATGTGTATTGACTATAGACAGCTGAATCAGTTGACTGTGAAGAACAAGTATCCGTTGCCTCGTATAGATGATTTGTTTGACCAGTTGAGAGGTGCTTCAGTGTTCTCGAAGATAGATTTGAGATCCGGGTACTATCAGTTGAAGGTGAAAGAGTGTGATGTTCCGAAGACAGCTTTTAGGACTAGGTATGGCCACTATGAGTTTCTTGTGATGCCATTTGGGCTCACGAATGCACCGGCAGCATTCATGGACATGATGAACAGAATTTTTAGAGACTATCTAGACCGTTTTGTAGTTGTTTTCATTGATGACATACTTGTGTACTCGAAGACAGAAGAAGAGCATGATGAGCATTTGAGATGTGTTTTACAGAGATTGTTGAGCAATCAGTTGTATGCAAAGCTTAGTAAATGTGAGTTCTGGATTCGAGAGGTTGTGTTTCTTGGCCATGTTGTTTCGGCCGAAGGCATCCGAGTTGACCCATCGAAGATTGAGGCTATTGTTGAGTGGAAACAACCTAAGTCCGTGACCGAGATTAGGAGTTTCCTAGGATTAGCTGGTTACTATAGGAGGTTTGTGGATGGCTTCTCTAGAGTAGCTGCTCCCTTGACTAAGTTGTTGCAAAAGGGAGTCAAGTTTGAATGGTCAGATGCAAGACAAAAGGCCTTTGAGAAATTGAAAGAAGCTTTGACGAATGCTCCAGTGTTAGTGCAGCCTGTTTCAGGTAAGGAGTTTGTGATTTACAGTGATGCTTCCTATGTAGGCTTAGGATGTGTTTTGATGCAAGATAGGAGAGTTGTTGCTTATGCTTCCAGACAGTTGAAGATTCATGAGAAGAACTATCCTACTCATGACATAGAGCTAGCCGCAGTTGTATTTGCATTGAAAATTTGGCGTCACTACTTGTACGGTGAGAAGTGTATTGTCTACACCGACCACAAGAGCTTGAAGTACTTGATGACACAGAAAGAGTTGAACTTGAGACAGAGAAGATGGCTAGAGTTGTTGAAAGATTATGATTTGACCATTGAGTACCATCCGGGTAAAGCGAACGTAGTAGCCGATGCTTTGAGTAGAAAAGTAGCCGTTGAGTTGAGAGCGATGTTTGCTAGATTGAGTGTGTCAGATGATGGTGGTTTGATCACCGAGTTGCAAGTGAAGCCTTCTTTGATTCAGTTGATTAGAGAGAAGCAGTTGCAAGATGTAAGCCTAGTTCCCCATGTTCAAGACATAGCCGAAGGAAGACCGACTGAGTATAGTTTCAGTGGCGAGAGTTTGTTGTGCTTTAGAGATAGAATTGTTGTACCTGAAGATGTTGAGTTGAGACGTCAGATTTTGAGTGAAGCACATTCGAGTCCCTTTTCTATGCATCCGGGTAGTACCAAAATGTACAGAGATTTGAAGAATGATTACTTCTGGGTTGGTTTGAAGAGAGATGTAGCCGAGTATGTGAGCCGTTGCATGGTCTGTCAGAGAGTGAAGGCGGAACATCAGGTTCCTTCAGGTTTGCTACAGCCTTTGAAGATTCCGGAATGGAAATGGGAGAGAATCACCATGGATTTTGTATCAGGGTTGCCTTTGTCTCCTTCGAGGAAGAATTCAGTTTGGGTGATCGTTGATAGGTTCACTAAGTGTGCTCACTTCTTAGCAGTGAACACTACGGATTCCCTAGACAAGTTGGCAAACGTGTACATTCGTGAGATTGTGAGACTTCATGGAGTTCCGTAGTCTATAGTTTCAGATAGGGACCCTAGATTTACTTCGAGGTTCTGGAGTTGTTTGCATAGTGCTTTGGGTAGTCGTCTACATTTCAGCACATCTTATCATCCGCAGTCCGATGGGCAGTCAGAGCGAGTGATACAGATTCTACAGGATATGCTTCGTTGTTGTGTGATTGATTTTCAGGGTTCTTGGGAGAAACACTTACCGTTGGTCGAGTTTGCTTACAACAACAGTTATCAGTCTAGTATCCAGATGGCACCGTATGAGGCTTTGTATGGTAGACGGTGTAGAACTCCGATTTGTTGGGCTGAGACAGGTCAGAGGTTGTTGCCTATGCCAGATTTGCTTAAAGGAACCACAGAGAAAGTGAAGTTGATTTGCGACCGTCTGAAAGCAGCTTCCGATCGTCAGAAGTCTTATGCAGATTTGAAGAGGAAAGAGGTTCAGTATTCAGTTGGTGAGAAAGTATTTCTGAAAGTATCTCCGTGGAAGAAGGTGATGAGATTTGGCCGTAAGGGCAAGTTGAGTCCGAGGTTCATTGGTCCGTATGAGATAGTTGAGCGGATTGGGCCTGTAGCTTATCGGTTGAGGTTACCTTCTGAGTTAGAGAAGATTCATGATGTCTTTCACGTGTCTATGCTTAGGAGATATAGATCGGATCCTTCGCATGTGATGCCCGTTGAGGAGATAGAGTTGAATCCGGATTTGTCCTATAATGAAGAGCCCGTTGAGATACTTGCTTCTTATAGCAAGGTGTTGCGTGGCAAGACCATAGAGTTGGTCAGGGTGCTGTGGAGACATAGGGGTGTAGAAGAGGCCACGTGGGAGAGAAAAGCGGATATGGTTGAGCAGTTTCCGTATTTGTTTCCACCAGGTAATTTCGGGGACGAAATTTCCTTAAGTGGGGGAGAGTTGTAACACCCGTGTTTTGGGCCTGGGAGTTAGTCGGGTATTAGTTCGAGTAAATTAAAACGTAATTAAAATAATTCAATTTCAAATAAGGGTCTAAATGAGTCTTTTTATGATGGGGGGGACCTATGTTGCTATTTACCCACATTTTAAAATAAAGGAAGACAACTTTTCCATAAAAGTTGTCATCTTCCTCTTCAAACTCTCTTTTCCCAAATTCAAAACCCTCCCCCATTATCAAACACCCATAAACCCTAGTTACTATTCCATTAGCCTTGCTAGCCGATTTCTACACCAAATTGAAAGGTAATTACATTTTCTTAACCTCCTCTCCATCCCCTACCTATCCATTGTTTTAGATTTCAAAAACATTGAGTTTTGGGAATTAGGGTTCATAGGGAAATTTGGGGTTTTGATGGGGTATTTCAATTTGTTTTGAGAAATTGTTTTGGGGTTATGTTTAATCATGATGAAAGTTACAACATATCTTAATTTGGTTGATTTTGGGTAAATTTTCGTAGTGGGTCTTTAGGGCCAATTTTAGGGTTTGAAAAATTGGGTTTTTGAGAGGATTTGTGTGGGAATTGAAGGGCTGATGGTCTATCTATGTTAGGAGGGTGATTTGGGGTATTTTGGAAGTCATTTGGGTGCTTGGAATTGGGTATTTCAGCCCTTGGTTGTGGGAATCCGAAAATTGGGTTTTTGAAATGCTATGTGATTTGGAATTTGTGGAAATTGAGTTATGTTTTGCAAAGTGGATTGATGGTTGAATTAGCATTGATTTGGGAAGTGATGTATGTATTTTGTTTGATTAGAACCGAGTTTGGGCATCGGTGAAGCTTGGGGAGAGAATCCGGAGAATTGAAGGTTGTTGCTTGCTTGGTCTTGGAGCTTGGGAGCTTAGGTGAGTGGTTAATCACTTTGAATGGTTTTAAATGGTTGGTTCGAGTATGTGGACTAGGTTGGGCTTGGTAGACCCACCTAGAGTTAGGATTAGGGTGGTAGCCTAATCCTAAACTTGATCTAAGCCTTTGGATGAACTCAAATGCATGAATGTATATGCCTCGTATGACTTGTGATATGAATGCTTATGTATATCGTTTTATACTTGTGAATTGAGGCATGAGTTGTATTGCTTAAAGCATGCATGAGATGGTTCATGATTGTGTTCATGGTGAGTACGTGCTAAGCACGGAAATGATTGAAATGAGTAAATGCGAAATGAGTAAAATATTGGCACTAGTAAACTTAAATACAAATGATCGATCATTAGGATGTTAGTGTGTACACATGAGTCAAAAGTCGCGCGTGGCCTTGGTGGCGTTGAGTCACCAAGGAGGAGTACGGGTACGCCCGGAAATGGTAATTAAATATAGTCGGTGATGAGTGGAATCCCATCGACGGGGCGTGAGGATGAGTGGAATCCCCTCCGCGAGACCGGTGATGAGTGAAATCCCACCGTCAGGTAATGGTTGTGTGTTGGACGTGAGTTCCAACGGTTATCCGTGTATTTGAGTCTTATCTAGGTGCCAATGTTGATTGATATGTGTATCAATATGTTGAGTTATATGAGCTGCTTGAATGTTTAATTGTGATTACATGTATGGTAATGTTGAGCTCATGTTTATGGCATATATGTGATATATTGCTCATGCATTTATATCTTGCGGACTTTTAGTATGGTCGTGATACCTTGGCTAGATCGTGCTCGGACCCTGCAATGTTGAGGTTTGTTTTTAGAGCTTACCCTCACTAAGCATCATTGCTTACGCTCTCTTTGTTCAACATTGCAGATCCTTAGTTCGTAGGTTGCTCGGGCAAGAGGAGGGCCTCCAAGTGTGATTTTGATTTGAGTGCACCAAGTATGGAATTTAGTATTTGAACATGTAATGGTTTGAGCAATGGGGCATGTATGAATTTGTCGGATTGTTGTTGGTTTTGGGAGCATGTGTAGACTCCTTTAAATATATTGCTTTTGCATGGTTGTGTTGCCATGATGAATGTTAACTCATGTCTATCGTTGCTTGCTTGAATGTTGGCCTTATGCCTTAAGAGTTTACATATATACTTGGATGATGTTGGAATGAATGCATGTTGTGGATTGTTGCTCTAGTGTAGGACATGTCTAAATATTGTTGAAGCATGCTAGCATGATTAGTATACCTTGTGTGCAATTTGTATGCTTATTGTATGGTGTTTTGGAGGTGTTTGGGGGCATCCTTGTGCCCCAAAACAGTCCAGGAAAGTCTGCAGACAGGGGGTGTTCCGGAACGGGTCCCCCTGTTCCGGAACGGTCCCTGCGTAATAGGCCTGCCGTTTCGAAACGGAAGAGGGCCGTTCCGAAACGATTTCGCTACTGGAATTTTGAGAATTTGGCGAGATGAAGTCGTTCCGAAACGGGCCTTTGAGGTTCCGAAACGGTCAAATCTCGTTGACCACGAGATATTGACCGTCAAGGTCGTTCCGATACGGGTCTTCCCTGTTTCGGAACGGTCACCCTTTGGGTTGGCCCTGGCCTGTTGACTTAGTCAAGCCGTTTCGGAACACCCTAGGGGCGTTTCGAAACGGCCAGCTTGGCCTGTTGACTTAGTCAAGGCGTTTCGGAACACCCTATAGGTGTTTCGAAACGGCCTGCTACTGAATTATAAAATGAGCTAATTAAATGTTGGTTGGTCGATGTTTGATGTCATGATTGTATCTTCCGCTGCTGTGCCACACTTAGGTCTTAATTAAGCATGTAGACAAGATAAAATAAAAAGAAATTTTCTGGGTCGTTAACCGAGGGGAAGCCTTAACGGGTTTCGCTTCGGTTTTCCCCGTGTGGCCCACTCGGACCGTTCATCTGACCAGACCGGGACGAGGGGGTTACACTGACCGTTGGGCATAAAATTTGAATGGTTTTGAGGTTTGCAAGCTTTACGTTTTAGTCCCGATTCTTGTATGTGCAATTGCTTGAGTTTGAGATGTCCGTTTGAGATGAAATTTGGCAGAGAGGCATGAAACATGACTAATTTCATAATGGTAACTTAAAAATTGGTAAAGTCCTCTTAATTTTCAGAATTTACAAATTGGTCCCTAAATTCGTATTTTGTGCAATTGGGTCCCTTATTGTTTTCCGATTGCTGTGATTTTTGAGTATGCTTATCTCAAGAGAATTCCTAGGATTAATGTGCATCTAGACAAGTTTAAAAAGAAAAAAAAGGGTCGTTAATCAAGGTTGACTTTCGGGTTGACTTTGGTTTTCCCCGTGTAATCTTCGTAGTCCGGGTCAACCGTCTAGCCCGGGCTAAGGGGGTTACACCCTGACCTGTTTTTACCCGATCTGCAACGAGTTTGACCTGAAATGGACTCGACCTGAAAATTGACCCGACCTGAAATGGACCCGACCTGCAAATTATCCGACTGCAATGGACCCGCACCCGACCCGAGTCAAGTTAAAAATTTTTTTTTTACCTGAAATGACCTGTATCCAATTTTACCCGACCTGACAGAACCCGACCTCAAACCTGTCCGATTACCTGTTTTTACATCCCTACTATTCTTCATTTCCTTTTTTAAAATTCTCTTTCTCTTTTTGTTCATTTTAAAATTTGTAACCCTAATTCGATTTTAGGTTTGCTATTTACTAGGAAAAGGAGTCGTTAGAGGTCAAGGCCTCCTACAATTCATGTTCAACCGTACAAATCTCGCATAGACAATTTAGTTTTGCAAAAAAATGGCTTTCAAATCCAATCCTTTAATTCAGTAGAAAGGGGGACTAGAACACATGGACCTTCAAACACACGTGAAGGTGAGTGGTGGTCCTAATGGTAGGGACGCAATTATTCTAATGTGGTCGACTATGATTGCAGGAGATAGAGATGTTACGCTAACGTAATCGGAAACTGGGGATGAAGTCAGACCGTCATATCTAAACGGGGATGATCGAAAGACAACAAAAGGATACCGGAGTCTTTCTAATGTGAAGGCGAAAACTGGATAGGTGTGTCATGAGCCCCACACGTGAGGACATTGGAGCATCTGGTGAATTCAGAAGTTGGTTACTCGCGGGTATTTGTTAGCTCCCAACATTGTTCTTTCGGTACCAAGCTAATTAGTTATCATATTTTCAAATGAATTTGTCAGTTTAAAATTTAATTTAAAAGGTGATCCCTAATTATGTATGTGATGAATAAAATAAGTTAATAATTTATTTTAATGAAAAAAAGGAGAAAGACTTGTTCAATTATCTTCGAAATCGAGATAACTCCAAGTATGTTTGGCAGTTTTCTCGAATATTGACAATAAAAAGGATGAAATTATATTATAGGCCCGGCTCGCCACATCATCTATGGTCCCAACCAATAAAAAGCATCAATTTCATTAAATTTTTTATGTCATCTTTTTATGAAATTGGTTGGGACCATGGATGACGTTGCGAGCCGGGCCTATGATATAATTTCTCCAATAAAAGACCACATTCTCTTCCGTTCTTAAAATTATTAATGAACAAATTTATTTAATGAGATTCATTTTGTATGGGTTTTCACTTTTTAAAAGATAATATTTTAATTCAAGTAATAGAGAAAACGCTCCAAGTACGCTTGGTAGATTTTTCCATAAGATTAAAAAAAATAACATTTCATTTAGTTCAATTTGAAATATATAAAGGGTCAGAAAGCGACAAATAAGTACAGATGAATTTCGAAAATAAACAAACAAATTACCTAAAATTAAAATTAAGGGCCAAATTAAACAAAACCTAGAATCTAAGGCTCTAATTGAATTATTTCTAAAAGTAAAGATCTAATTCTAATCTAAAAGAACACTAAAGCAGTGGCGAATTTAGAACAAGTCTAAAATTCAAAATCTAATTTATTAAGACTATAAATTAATATCTAAATATTTTTAAGGACTGAATTTAAAGGAACCTAAAACCTAAGGCCAAAATTAGTAATCTAAAAGAACCGAATTCTAAGGAATTAGGACCTAACTATAATGGTTCTGAAATCTAAGGTCAAAATTCTAAAATAACCTAAGACTAAAGAAAACCAGGACTAAAATGTTAAAACCTAAAAATATAAGATAAATATGTTATTAATAAAAAATACAAACATAATTGGTGAGTAGAATAAAAACAAGACAAATTCAGTAGCACAATCACAAAATCACACATGTTAGAAAGTTAATTAAATCGGTGAACAAAATATAATTAATACAAATTTAAAAACCAAATTGTAAAAATGTGAAAAGTAAAAGCGTGACCAAACAATGATTATTTCAAAATTTGTAGCTAATTTAGAAAATATGTCAAAGAAGGGAAATTAGTGATCAAATAAAGAGAAAATAAAAGAGTAAAACCTGAGTAAAATGAGTATCCAAATTATGGGCGCCAAAGTGTAATTGCATAAGACGAAGGGATTTAATGACTTCAATTATCCCTTATTCTGTTTTAAAACTCTTATTAATACCAAATTTTAGGTGTCTTAAATATTTTTCCCCATTTAAAAAAAATCCGAAAATCAAATTTGAAATCCTTTGAAATTCATTTGAATGTTTCTTCCTTATGTTCATCGTATTCTTCATTTTCTAGAATACGATGGCCGATCCTTGTATCGGCCATCGTTATCGTCGACAGAATAGGTGTTTCTTTTTCCATTTTGGAATCCTTTTCTACCTAAACCCTCAATTTACACTAAACAGCAAAAAATAATGACCCAGTCACAGTAGATCAAATAATAAAATGATAGAGTAGCTCAATTTTTATTCTGTTTCAATTCTCTTTGACAAAAGACGATTACAAGATTTACATATAGCTATTCTTCTTTTCATTTTTCACAATTCTCTTTCTCTTTTTGTTCAATTTAAAATTTATAACCCTAATTAGATTTTAGGTTTGCTATTTACTAGGAAGCAGACAATTCAGATTTTCCAAAAAAACGACTATCCAATCCAATTCGCGTGAAAGTTGTCTTTTGATCTGAGACCATCATATCACATTTAATCAAAAGGACTAGGCGTGATATCGGGAATCCTTTGATGCATGCACTGTAACAATTTATGCCATGACTTTGCTTTTAATTCGGACCGTTTGATTGAATTGGATCCAACGATTATTGTTTGTCTCGGGACTTTCTCTTCTTCCATGTGGCACACATGCGAGAAGATTAAATGATTTCGTTTTTCTAAACCATCAGATGAAGTTTTGACGATCTGAGGGTTGTGAATGTTGCGACTATAGCTTAGAAAAGACTGGTGTTTTTAGGTTTTTAGTTGGGGTTAGGGTTTGTATTTGGGGCTAGGGTGTTTGATAGGATCAAGTCAAGTAAAAAAAATTCGAGTATTTGAGTTGACGCGTCATATTTTACATCTTGAACTTAATTTGAAATTTTTTCGATTCGAGTCGTGTTTATGAATTTCGAGTCGAGTCGAGTCGAGTTTTCGAGTTCCTATACAAGTTTAATTGTAATTATTTACCGTATTACAGTACGGTTTGATTCCAATTTAAACGACTTTCTCTAATCATATAAGATATTCATATGTGTATATATTTCTTCATATTATTTTTCATATGTATAAGTAAGATTTGTAATGCTATTTAATAAAAAAATATCATCTGAACTTCTAAAATATATTTATAATATTATTTTTAAATAATGAACTTTTGGGAATAAAATATTGATGGGAGTATAAATTAGTCAATGAATTGATGTGAAGAAAAAAATTACAAAAAAATTCAGTTGAATGATCAAATTGAATAAAATGTAAAGTTAAAAAACTAAATTGAAAAATGCATATATTTGTTGAAAATATGAGTTGAAGTTATATAGATATTATATAGTGTTTGTGAATCGCATGGTTTAATTTTGGTCAAAAATAGACTTAAAATGAAAGAGAAATTGAAGATATGGGAAATCATTCAAAGTTAAGGAGCTAAATTGAAATTGTTGGAAATTTAATTTAAAAAGTATGAAATGAAGCTAAATATGTATTCCACGGTGGTTAAGGAGCACACGGTTCAAATTCGGTCAAATATTGACTTAAAACGAAGGAGGAGTTGAAGAAATGAGGAAATCATACAAAGTTAATGGGCTGAATTGAAAAAATATGAAATTTATTTTCAAAAATATAAATTGAAGATAAGTTAATATTCTACGTTGGTTTAGGAATATGTGGTTCAAATTTGGTCAAAAATGGATTTAAAATGAAGGAGGAATTAAAGAAAAATAAATTCAGGGACTAAATTGTAAAATTTGGTTTTTTTATTTTTTGGTTTTTCAAGTTGGGCAAATTTCAACTCGTCTCGAACTAAAAAAAAATTCGAGTTACTCGAGTTGACTCCAATATAATGCTCGATATATTGTTATTTTTTAAAAAGTTTAGGATTTATTTAGTGTAATAATAGTAATGATAATATATAAATATATATATATATATATATATATATTGGGCCTTGAAAACGGGCCAAATAAAAAATTGGATATTACACAATATAATATAACATTCACATAAGATAAATACATATGTTAATATATGTATAATGTTAATTTTAAATGTGTAATATATATATATATAAAAACATGTAATATTTCGAGAACGTTAACGTAAAAAAAACAATACAAATATAATATTTCGTGAACTCATGATTTTTTTTAAAATTGAATAATTATAATAAAATATACAAAATATGCGGTGACTTGATATGATATGAACAAACAAGCATTTATTTAAGACTTAAATATGTATTTCCAATATGAACTAGACACTTAGTCTCAAGTTGGTACCGGAAGAATTATTTCTCCTAAGTTGATATTTGAACTAGACATCTTCTTCCAAGTTGGTACCCAAGGAAATTTTACTCCCAAGTTAGAACTTGAACTTTAATTAGAGTATTAACTAGAGAAAAATTCAACTTTAAAAAGGCTAAGGATTTGCCTTATAATTTAACGAACCTAATGTTACCTTAATTAACATTCTCCAATCCAAACAATCAGTTTTAAAGTTCAACTTTAAAGAGGATTTTTATTTTTTATATTATTTTATGAAATTTACGTTATTATTAATTGATAGATATATATATATATATATGTATAAAAGCTTTTTCTTATTTAATTTGAAATTGGATTTCGTTATTTAACTTAATGACTTTCTCTTTGTCCAAAAGGACTGTGTGTGTTTGCTTTTGTATATAAATAAGACGCTCAAGTTCTTCCTTCAATGCAATCCCTCCTTGAAGTCAAAAGCAGAAAAACCAAAATCCATGGGAAACTTCACTACCTCGTCTATTCTCCTCCTCTTCCTATTCTCTTCCGTAGTCACGTCCCTCCCGTTGTCAACGAATTCACGCTGGATTGTGGACGATAGAGGACGACGCGTGAAGCTGGCGTGCGTAAACTGGGCGTCGCACATGGAACCGGTGCTTGCCGAAGGGCTCAGCAAGCAGCCTATGGATACGATTGCCAAACGGATTGTGTCAATGGGGTTCAACTGCGTTAGGTTCACTTGGCCACTCTATCTGATCACCAATGACTCGTTGGCATCGCTCACTGTTAGACAATCGTTTCAACAACTCGGCCTCCTCGAATCCATTGCCGGAATCCAAGCCAACAACCCTTCAATCATCGATGTTTCCCTCATCAAAGCTTATCAGGTATGACAGATTTTCCAAGTAAACTATATCATTGAATAAACAACATGTCTCAAACTTTACTGCATTGAAAATAATTATTGGTATTTATATTTCAGGCAGTGGTGTCAAGCTTGGGGGAAAACAATGTGATGGTCATACTTGACAATCACATAAGCAAACCCGGTTGGTGCTGCAGTAATCTTGATGACAATGGTTTCTTCGGTGACAAGTACTTCGACCCGGATCTATGGATCACCGGGCTGACACGGATGGCCACCTTATTCAACGGCGTCACCAACGTGGTCGGCATGAGCTTGAGGAACGAGCCCAGAGGCCCGAAACAAAACATAAACGATTGGTACAAGTACATGCCGAAAGGAGCTGAATTAAGCAGTGCACTCGGCAAACCCAAATGTTCTCGTTATACTTTCTGGATTGAGTTTCGACAGGGACTTGTCATTCCTCAAGAACCAACAGTTAAAACTCACGTTTAGTGGGAAACTAGTATTCGAGGCGCATTGGTATGGATTCTCGGATGGCCAGACCACATGGGTGAAGGACAACCCGAACGAAGTTTGTGGCAGAGTGGCGACATACATGATGAATACATCGGGGTATTTGGTTGATCAAGGATACCCGTTGTTCATTGGTGAGTTCGGGATCGATCAAAGCGGAGCCAATGTCAATGGCAATAGGTACATCAGTTGCTTCTTGGGTGTGGCAGCTGAGCTTGACCTGGATTGGGCCTTGTGAACATTGGCTGGGAGCTATTATGTGAGAGACGGTGTCGTCGGGTTAAACGAGTACTACGGAGCCATGGATTATAACTGGTGTGGAGCCAGGAATTCGAGCTTCATACAAAGAATTTCAGCTCTCCAGTCTCCTTTCCGAGGTAAGCCAACATATACTACTTTCTTATCAAACACTGATGTCAACTGAAAACTTGATGTTGTTCCGCAATGACATATGCAGGTCCAGGTCTATCAGAAGCCAAACCGCACAAAGTGATCTTCCACCCCTTAACAGGGCTTTGTATCACAAGGAAATCATTGGTCCACCCGTTGCAGTTAGGTCCCTGCAGCGACGCCTACCCTTGGAGTTACTCGCCGCAGAAGACTTTAGTAGTAAAAGGAACTCGTTTCTGCTTACAAACCGATGCATCCGGGACATCGCTGAAACTCGGTATCTTCTGCACCGGCTCGAATTCGAAATGGGAAACCATATCCGATTCCAAGATGCATCTCTCGGCTAAGCTCAGAGATGGCAAATCCATTTGCCTCGACGTAGCTTTGGACAACACCATCATCACAAACGGTTGCAAATGCATAAGTAAAGACAACACATGTGACCCTTCGAGCCAATGGTTCAAGCTGGTGGACAGCACTAGGAGCAGCACAAGAGTGGAACGATCTTTGTTGCAATACTTACCCGGAAAGGGTTTAGTCCCAAACCATTTGGTTGGGTGAGCAAATGGGCAAAGATATATGCCACTGAACCTACGGTTCAATGGGAGGGCAGCTCCACCATTTTTATCAAGCATTTGGTTTTAGATTTATTTATTTTAAAATGTATAGGAATTGAAAGAAATTAGGTTGGTGGTGGTGATACGATTTGATCTGTCACACCCAAAGAATTTTTATAATTTTTTATTTGCTAAGCAATAACAAGTTTTATTAATATTTAAAAATAAAGGCATAATGCCATACAAAGACAAGAACTATACCAGATGATCGATTGTGTTCAGGGAGTTCCACAGGGACCATGGTCTTCGTCTTTTGTCTTTGATCCAAGCAAATGCAATAGTTTCTTAAACGTTAATTTAATCATGTAATCTCGTATTTATTATTAAAATCTCGAATTCGTATAAATATAACGATGCGAGAGCAAGTGCAAAACTGTCCGTCCATCCATCCATTTCTTACTAGCTTCCTTTTACAAGCAAATGCAAACATGTTTGAGCAAATAATTAAAACAGGATGTCGAAACGTTAACTTGATGCTAGACTTTTTCTATTTTTGTTCTTTCGGTACCAAGCTAATTAGTTATCGTATTTTCAAATGAATTTGTCGGTTTAAAATTTAATTTAAAAAGTGATCCCTAATTATGCATGAGATGAATGGAATAAGTTATTAATTCATTTTAATTAAAAAAGGAGAAAGATGTGTTCAAATATCTTCAAAATCGAGACAACTCCAAGTATGTTTGGCAGTTTTCTCGAATATTGACAATAAAAGACCACAATCTATTCCTTTCTTGAAATTGTTAATGAACAAATTTATTTAAAGAGATTCATTTTGTATGGGTTTTCACTTTTTAAAAGATAATATTTCAATTCGAATAATAGAGAAAACGCTCCAAGTACGCTTGGTAGATTTTTCCATAAGATTCGAATAAAATAAAATTGCATTTAGTTCAATTTCAAATATATAAAGGGTCAAAATGCAACAAATAAGTATGGATGAATTTCGAAAATAAACAAAAAAATTACCTAAAATTAAAATTAAGGACCAAATTAAACAAAACCTAGAATCTAAGGCTCTAACTGAATTATTTCTAAAAGTTAAGATCTAATTCTAACCTAAAATAATATTAAGGCCGTGACTAATTTAGAACTAGTCTGAAATTAAAAATCTAATTTATTAATACTATAAAATAATATCTAAATATTTTTAAGGACTAAATTTAAAGGAACCTAAAACCTAAGGCCAAAATTAGTAATATACAAGAACCTAATTCTAAGGAATTAGGACCTAACTGTAATGATTCCGAAATCTAATGTCAAATTTCTAAAAGAATCTAAGACTAAAGAAAACCAAGACTAAAATGTTAAAACCTGAAAATCTAAGATAAATTTGTTCTTAATAAAAAAACATACTAACATAATTAATGAGTAGAATAAAAACAAGTCAAATCCAGTAGCACAATCACAAAATCACACCAGATAGAAAGTTAATTAAATAGGTGAGTAAAATATAAATAATACAAATTTAAAAACCAAATCGTAACAATGTGAAAAGTAGAACAATGATTATTTCAAAATTTGTAGCTAATTTATAAAATTGTCAGAGAAGGGAAATCAGTAATCAAATCAAGAGAAAATAAAAAAGTAAAACCATAGTAAAACGAGTATCCAAATTATGGACGCCAAAGTGTAATTATGTAAGATGAAGGGATTTAGTGACTTCAATTCTCCCTTATTCTGTTTTAAAACGATTATTAATACCAAATTTTAGGTGTCTTAAATATTTTCTTCTCATTTAAAAAAAATCCGACAATCAAATCTGAAATCCTCTAAAATTTATTTGAATGTTTCTCCCTTATGCTCATCGTATTCTTCAATTTTCATAATATGATAAACGATCGATTTATCGGTCGTCGTTATCGTCGATGGAATAGGATTTCCTTTTTCCATTTCGAATCCTTTTGAACCCAAATCCTCAATTTACACTCAACAACAACAAATAATCTCTTAGCCACACTAGATCCAAGAATAAAATGAGAGAATAGCTCAATTTTTTCCTGTTTCAATTATCTTTGACAAAAGACGATGACAAGACTTACATATAGCTATTCTTCAATTCCTTTTTCAAAATTCTCTTTCTCTTTTTGTTCATTTTAAAATTTGTAACGCTAATTCGATTTTAGGTTTGCTATTTACTAGGAAAAGGAGTCGTTAGTGGTCAAGGCCTCCTACAATTCATGTTCAACCGTACAAATCTCGCATAGACAATTTAGTTTTGCAAAAAAAAAAAATGGCTTTCAAATCCAATCCTTTCATTCAGCAGAAAGGGGGACTAGAACACATGGACCTTCAAACACACGTGAAGGTGAGTGGTGGTCCTAATGGTAGGGACACAATTATTCTAATGTGGTCGACTATGATTGCAAGAGGTAGAGATGTTACGCTAACGTAATCGGAAACTGAGGATGAAGTCAGACCGTCATATCCAAACGGGGATGTTCGAAAGACAACAAAAGGATACCGGAGTCTTTCTAATGTGAAGGCGAAAACTGGATAGGTGTGTCATGAACCCCACACGTGAGGACATTGGAGCATCTGGTGAATTCAGAAGTTGGTTACTCGCGGGTATTTGTTAGCTCCCAACATTGTTCTTTCGGTACAAAGCTAATTAGTTATCATATTTTCAAATGAATTTGTCAGTTTAAAATTTAATTTAAAAGGTGATCCCTAATTATGTATGTGATGAATAAAATAAGTTAATAATTTATTTTAATTAAAAAAAGGAGAAAGACTTGTTCAATTATCTTCAAAATCGAGACAACTCCAAGTATGTTTGGCAGTTTTCTCGAATATTGACAATAAAAGGATGAAATTATATTATAGGCCCGGCTTGCCACATCATCTATGGTCCCAACCAATAAAAAGCATCAGGTTCATTAAATTTTTTATGTCATCTATGGTAAAAAGATGACATAAAAAATTGGGTAAACTACCTGGAATACCACTCAACTTTAATGTGTGACTCTAATATGCCACTGAACTAAAATTCGATACTATAATACCATTGAACTTCACTGTGTGATTCAAAGTTAGCACTCCACCGTTACTTCCGTTACAGAATTCTGACGTGGACTCTAACTCCCATTACAGGGATGACGTGGTATAAGACTTAAAGAAAGAATAAAAGAAATACAACTTATACCGGTATAAGACTATAACCCTAAACCATTTCTCTTCCCAAACCTTGTCTCTTTAGCCCTCACACTAACCTTAAACTCCCCACTTCCTTCATTAGCCATCCCTTCTCTCAACTCTCTATCTTCCCCTCAAGCCCCTCCCACCACCACCCCTTTTACTCAACTAAGTTTTCACTGAGGAAATCGGAGGCGAATCAGACACAAGATCTCCTGAATCTATTACTCACTTCCAATACGAATCTCTCGCGGATGTAATAAACTAAAAGAAGATTGATGTTTGATCTTGACACACTGGTAATTTACACACTTACTTTCATACTGAACCACATCATCCATTAACTCAATTCAAAAGTACTCATCTTCAACCCACAATATGTCTTCATACTACTTTGATGCAATACAAATGAACTGCCGCGTGCTTCGGCCAAAACAATGCATCTCGAAACATTATGTCAATCGGCACAACTATTCTGTCTCTAACAATACAAACTCTATCATCTCTTAACTGTATTCTGAAGGTCTTCTTTTCGCTATATCTTGCACGTGAGGTGCCCAGAACCTGTCTTGCAACTATTTCTCTTTAAATATCTGATTCAAAGTAAGCTTCACATGAAACTTGGCCACAAAACCACTATCATTTGGTGAACTGAATTCGACAATTACATCTCGCAACTCAACTACTAATCTACCAACAAACACAACTCGAATCATCGATTACTACGTTGGCTCTCTTCGGATGGTACTCAATCTTGAGATCATAGTCTTCAAGTCTTCGAAGCAAACAAAACTGTAATTAACTCTACGTCTCATACCGGATAACTCTTTTCACGGTCTTCCAACTATCTCGATGAACAAGCCACAAATCTTCCGTCTTGCATAAGCACACAACCTAACCCTACATGTAACACATCACTATGGGTTTTTTTTTCGGATCAAGGTCGAAGCTTCCATTAAAGTTTCTTTCAACTTACATCATCTTCTGCATAGTTAGGATTTACTCTAATGCGCTCGGCTGATCTGCATGTCCTAGGAGAACATCTTCATTAACTCGAAGTTCACGTTGTGTAACTTGACATCCAGCTGATTTTCTAAAAGGTGCTACCACACTAACTTCAAAACTCGTCATGGCCTTCTTCGATACTTCAACTTTTCTCACTTTCAACTGGTAGTAAACGGATCTCGAATTAATCTTCGGAAAGACTAAAGCACCCACTAACTGATCAACAAATCGCTGACACTTGGAAGTGGATACTAATCATTCACTGCCACTGGTTTCAACTGTCTGAATCTAAATACATCCTCGTACTGCCACTCTCACTTCTTCACAAATTATGTTGTAGAACTCTGAGATGATGCACTAGGCCTAATGAATTTAAGGCCTAACAATTCTCGTATTTAATTCTTCAACATTCTCAATTCTGTCAGAAACCATATGATACAGAGCAAACTAAAACACGAGCAAACTCGGAGACGACATCAATAATAAACTCTTCTTCTCTGTCAAGAGACAAACTGGGCATTTCTTCTAAACACTTCTAGGAAGAATCACAAACCATTTTAACCTTCTGCAGTCTAATCTTCATTCAAACTCAAATTCATTACACTTGGTAAACAAGCCTGCCATCTAAACTCAATAAACCTTCTGCTGAATTAAGCAGTGCACTCGGCAAACCCAAATGTTCTCGTTATACTTTCTGGATTGAGTTTCGACAGGGACTTGTCATTCCTCAAGAACCAACAGTTAAAACTCACGTTTAGTGGGAAACTAGTATTCGAGGCGCATTGGTATGGATTCTCGGATGGCCAGACCACATGGGTGAAGGACAACCCGAACGAAGTTTGTGGCAGAGTGGCGACATACATGATGAATACATCGGGGTATTTGGTTGATCAAGGATACCCGTTGTTCATTGGTGAGTTCGGGATCGATCAAAGCGGAGCCAATGTCAATGGCAATAGGTACATCAGTTGCTTCTTGGGTGTGGCAGCTGAGCTTGACCTGGATTGGGCCTTGTGAACATTGGCTGGGAGCTATTATGTGAGAGACGGTGTCGTCGGGTTAAACGAGTACTACGGAGCCATGGATTATAACTGGTGTGGAGCCAGGAATTCGAGCTTCATACAAAGAATTTCAGCTCTCCAGTCTCCTTTCCGAGGTAAGCCAACATATACTACTTTCTTATCAAACACTGATGTCAACTGAAAACTTGATGTTGTTCCGCAATGACATATGCAGGTCCAGGTCTATCAGAAGCCAAACCGCACAAAGTGATCTTCCACCCCTTAACAGGGCTTTGTATCACAAGGAAATCATTGGTCCACCCGTTGCAGTTAGGTCCCTGCAGCGACGCCTACCCTTGGAGTTACTCGCCGCAGAAGACTTTAGTAGTAAAAGGAACTCGTTTCTGCTTACAAACCGATGCATCCGGGACATCGCTGAAACTCGGTATCTTCTGCACCGGCTCGAATTCGAAATGGGAAACCATATCTGATTCCAAGATGCATCTCTCGGCTAAGCTCAGAGATGGCAAATCCATTTGCCTCGACGTAGCTTCGGACAACACCATCATCACAAACGGTTGCAAATGCATAAGTAAAGACAACACATGTGACCCTTCGAGCCAATGGTTCAAGCTGGTGGACAGCACTAGGAGCAGCACAAGAGTGGAACGATCTTTGTTGCAATACTTACCCGGAAAGGGTTTAGTCCCAAACCATTTGGTTGGGTGAGCAAATGGGCAAAGATATATGCCACTGAACCTACGGTTCAATGGGAGGGCAGCTCCACCATTTTTATCAAGCATTTGGTTTTAGATTTATTTATTTTAAAATGTATAGGAATTGAAAGAAATTAGGTTGGTGGTGGTGATACGATTTGATCTGTCACACCCAAAGAATTTTTATAATTTTTTATTTGCTAAGCAATAACAAGTTTTATTAATATTTAAAAATAAAGGCATAATGCCATACAAAGACAAGAACTATACCAGATGATCGATTGTGTTCAGGGAGTTCCACAGGGACCATGGTCTTCGTCTTTTGTCTTTGATCCAAGTAAATGCAATAGTTTCTTAAACGTTAATTTAATCATGTAATCTCGTATTTATTATTAAAATCTCGAATTCGTATAAATATAACGATGCGAGAGCAAGTGCAAAACTGTCCGTCCATCCATCCATTTCTTACTAGCTTCCTTTTACAAGCAAATGCAAACATGTTTGAGCAAATAATTAAAACAGGATGTCGAAACGTTAACTTGATGCTAGACTTTTTCTATTTTTGTTCTTTCGGTACCAAGCTAATTAGTTATCGTATTTTCAAATGAATTTGTCGGTTTAAAATTTAATTTAAAAAGTGATCCCTAATTATGCATGAGATGAATGGAATAAGTTATTAATTCATTTTAATTAAAAAAGGAGAAAGATGTGTTCAAGTATCTTCAAAATCGAGACAACTCCAAGTATGTTTGGCTGTTTTCTCGATATTGACAATAAAAGACCACAATCTATTCCTTTCTTGAAATTGTTAATGAACAAATTTATTTAAAGAGATTCATTTTGTATGGGTTTTCACTTTTTAAAAGATAATATTTCAATTCGAATAATAGAGAAAACGCTCCAAGTACGCTTAGTAGATTTTTCCATAAGATTCGAATAAAATAAAATTGCATTTAGTTCAATTTCAAATATATAAAGGGTCAAAATGCAACAAATAAGTATGGATGAATTTCGAAAATAAACAAAAAAAATTTACCTAAAATTAAAATTAAGGACCAAATTAAACAAAACCTAGAATCTAAGGCTCTAACTGAATTATTTCTAAAAGTTAAGATCTAATTCTAACCTAAAATAATATTAAGGCCGTGACTAATTTAGAACTAGTCTGAAATTTAAAATCTAATTTATTAATACTATAAAATAATATCTAAATATTTTTAAGGACTAAATTTAAAGGAACCTAAAACCTAAGGCCAAAATTAGTAATATACAAGAACCTAATTCTAAGGAATTAGGACCTAACTGTAATGATTCCGAAATTGTAACCCCCGTAGCCCGGCCTAGACGGCTGACCCGAACTACGAAGATTACACGGGGAAAACCAAAGTCAACCCGAAAGTCAACCTTGATTAACGACCCTTTTTTTTTCTTTTTAAACTTGTCTAGATGCACATTAAACCTAGGCATACTCTTGAGATAAGCATACTCAAAAATCACAGCAATCGGAAAACAATAAGGGACTCAATTGAACAAAATACGAATTTAGGGACCAATTTGTAAATTCTGGAAATTAAGAGGACTTTACCAAATTTTAAGTTACCATTATGAAATTAGTCATGTTTCATGACTCTCTGCCAAAATTCAACTCAAACGGACATCTCAAACTCAAGCAATTGCACATACGAGAATCAGGACTAAAACGTAAAGCTTGCAAACCTTAATTTTTAAAAATTTAGCATCTATATCACAAGGGATCGATCCCATAAACAAGGGGATCGATCCTTTTGCACTTGGAGGCTGGAAGCAGAATTTGAAACGATTCTGCCAACGAAGGGATCGATCCCTTTTTCCAGGGGATCGATCCTTTTTGCCTTGGAGACTGGAAAAACAGCTCTAGTGCAAAAACGAATCATAGATGTTTTGAAAAAGATCGGCTAAAGTTAGAATCATTTGAAACATATTTTAGGAAGCAATAAAGCATATACACACATGCAAGAGCACCTGTTTAAGCCAAGGGAGTCATTCAAACATGGTATAATGCATTCATACATAGCATTCCAATTAAAGAGCAATTTATGCATATATGGACATACATAAAATCTCAACAATACCAAAGATACAAATTAACACATAGCAGACTTAGACATATCAACTAAGCAACCTAATCATCCAAAAAGGACATGCCATCACACACAAGCATTCATCAAGGCATGCATCACTCAAGCATTCATCAAGGCATGCATCATAAGTGATATTTACAATTCAAACAAGGCATCTAATTGCCAAACCAAAACAACACACCTCAAAGCATCAAAAACAACAACACCTATCCCATTGCTTTACTATTACAATCTTTCAATTTATAAATCATACATTGAGCTCACCAAAAGCAACACTTGGAGACCTTTCCTTGCCCTTGCCACCCACAAGCTATTTATCTGCATTGTCGAACAAAAGAGAGCGTAAGCATAAAAGCTTAGTGAGGGTAAGCTCATTAAACAAACCTTCGACAATGCAGGGTCCAAGCTCGAGCAACTATCATGATGTTATACATGATTTTACCTTCGATCCACATGAGCCATAAACATAGATGATGCATGCACAATTATTCATTAATATGTCATGCTCAACAGGCTCAATACATAACATATGTATTAATCACATCATATATCGCTTCACATTTGAAAACACATTTCATAACACATTGATACACATATCAATTCATATTAGCATGTATGCATAATCTCATATTGGCATAAACATGCTTTCTCATATTGGCACCTAGCTATGACTCGAATACGCGGATAACATGTTGGAACGCATTTTCCAACATCAACCTTACCTCGGTGGGATTACACTCATCACCGGCCTTGCATGGACGGGATTCCACTCATCGCCACATGCCCTACGGACGGGATTCCACTCATCGCCACGTAGAATATATATAAATTTCCGGTGGAATATTACATCACCGTACTCCTCCTTGGTGCCTTAACGCCACCAAGGCCACGTACGTTTTGACTCAATTTGTGTGCACACTCATCCTAATGATCGATCATTGTACCCAAGCATACTAGTGCCAATAATAATCAAATTTCACAACCTTTGATGTTCAAGAGTCATAATATGGCATCTTACATCATATTAAGCTCAACATCAAATATCTCAACAACATAATATCATAATGTTATTTTCAAGAGTCATAATATGGCATCTTACATCATATTAAGCTCAACATCATCATGCACAATTTACAATCCAACCCACATGCATAGCAATGCATCAAACCATGCCTCAACAACATGTATAACACATTATACATAATCATCATAACACAAATCATCATGAGGCATAACATCAATTAAAGAGATCATCCAATGTCTCTAACTAAAGCTTAGGATTAGGCTACCACCCTAATCCTAACTCTAGGTGAGTCTACCAATCTCAACCTAGTCCACATGCTCGAACCAATTGCTCAAAACCATTTAAAATATTTTAACCACTCACCTCTACCTCCAAGCTCAACTACCAAGCAACCATCACCTCCAAGTTTCCGGATTTCTTCTCGATGCTTTGTCGACCCAAATTCTTGCTTCTAAACAACCTTAATACAATTCAAACAACCTCAAATCAGCCCAACATCAAATTATCAACCCGGAATACAATTCAAGTACAAATTACCATTTTGCAAACCATGACCAAACCCCATACTTAGCAATTTCGGACAGCCCCAATACCTCTTCCAAAAGTTATGTTTCCAACATCCATTGCACCCACAAATGATCCCAAATCAATCCCTAATCATAGTACTACCATTGGCTATCAATTTCTCACCTAAAACAACCCCTAAAACTCACTCAAAACCCTCCAAAACTCCATTTTCGTACTCCTATTTTACTTAGCAGAAAATTATATTTTTAAACACCCAAATGATATCTAAATGATTCCAAAACATCCTCCTAACATATATAAACCATCAACCCTTCAACCTAACTCTAAAACTCACCAAATTTCAAGTTTTAGACTATTCAAAAATGGCCATAAATACCCATTTCGGATTTTTACCCAAAATTACTCATTTTAACATATTATGTGTATTTTAACATGATTAAACAAAGCCCCAACTCAATTTATCAAAACAAGATGAAAAACCCCTTAAAACCCCAAACTTTGATATGAACCCTAATTTTTCAAAACTCCATAACTTTGAAATCTAAGACTATAGATAGATAGAGGATGAAGAGGAGATTAAGAAAACATAATTACCTTTCAAAAACCCCTTGAATTGATGAAGAAATTTGATGAATCATCAAATTTGGGTTTGGGAGAGTTTGGGATGTTTTACACGGTGAGGAGGGGAGGAAATGAGAAAGATGATAGCTTTATCTTATGATAAGGTTGTCATTATTTTTATTTTGGTTAAATTACCAAAATGATCCCTCCCTTTCTTTCTAAACTCAATTTGCTCACACTAAGGTCAATTTGATTAAAATAATTTTTACCGACTCGAACCAACTAACCCGACTAACTTCTAGCCCCAAAACACGGGTGTTACAACTCTCCCCCACTTAAGGAAATTTCGTCCTCGAAATTCATCGAACAGGAAGAGTCACCGAAACATGCTCCTCCACACATTCCTCTCTCACCACAACATACTAACCAACTCGGTAGACTCGCCACACAACATTTGCTATCCGTTACTGAGATCTCATATGGTTCTTCAAGGCATGTCAAATTTAAACTCAACTCAATCTCTTCAACAAACATAGCACGGGACAGATCTGACTCACACTTCCAAATCACAGATACACAGGACACATCATAACTTCTTTTAACCCTGGTGGTAACTGCAATTGATAAACAACAGAACTAGCCCGATTCACAAACTCATACAACACTGCTTGAATTCTTGACCCATAACCTTCTCTAACTGACCATCAGACTTCAACAGGTAACCAAACACTATACAGACAACTTCAAAAATCTAGTCGAAAACTCGAATCTCTATCGGTCACTATCGATCTCAAGACTCTGTACAACTCACACTCTTGCAAAGGCACAACTCTGTTATCTTATCCACGGTACAAGTAACGTGAACCTGTATAAAGGATCACATACAGTGCAGCTAACATTGATTACTCAACTAAGTTTTCACTGAGGAAATCGGAGGCGAATCAGACACAAGATCTCCTGAATCTATTACTCACTTCCAATACGAATCTCTCGCGGATGTAATAAACTAAAAGAAGATTGATGTTTGATCTTGACACACTGGTAATTTACACACTTACTTTCATACTGAACCACATCATCCATTAACTCAATTCAAAAGTACTCATCTTCAACCCACAATATGTCTTCATACTACTTTGATGCAATACAAATGAACTGCCGCGTGCTTCGGCCAAAACAATGCATCTCGAAACATTATGTCAATCGGCACAACTATTCTGTCTCTAACAATACAAACTCTATCATCTCTTAACTGTATTCTGAAGGTCTTCTTTTCGCTATATCTTGCACGTGAGGTGCCCAGAACCTGTCTTGCAACTATTTCTCTTTAAATATCTGATTCAAAGTAAGCTTCACATGAAACTTGGCCACAAAACCACTATCATTTGGTGAACTGAATTCGACAATTACATCTCGCAACTCAACTACTAATCTACCAACAAACACAACTCGAATCATCGATTACTACGTTGGCTCTCTTCGGATGGTACTCAATCTTGAGATCATAGTCTTCAAGTCTTCGAAGCAAACAAAACTGTAATTAACTCTACGTCTCATACCGGATAACTCTTTTCACGGTCTTCCAACTATCTCGATGAACAAGCCACAAATCTTCCGTCTTGCATAAGCACACAACCTAACCCTACATGTAACACATCACTATGGGTTTTTTTTTCGGATCAAGGTCGAAGCTTCCATTAAAGTTTCTTTCAACTTACATCATCTTCTGCATAGTTAGGATTTACTCTAATGCGCTCGGCTGATCTGCATGTCCTAGGAGAACATCTTCATTAACTCGAAGTTCACGTTGTGTAACTTGACATCCAGCTGATTTTCTAAAAGGTGCTACCACACTAACTTCAAAACTCGTCATGGCCTTCTTCGATACTTCAACTTTTCTCACTTTCAACTGGTAGTAAACGGATCTCGAATTAATCTTCGGAAAGACTAAAGCACCCACTAACTGATCAACAAATCGCTGACACTTGGAAGTGGATACTAATCATTCACTGCCACTGGTTTCAACTGTCTGAATCTAAATACATCCTCGTACTGCCACTCTCACTTCTTCACAAATTATGTTGTAGAACTCTGAGATGATGCACTAGGCCTAATGAATTTAAGGCCTAACAATTCTCGTATTTAATTCTTCAACATTCTCAATTCTGTCAGAAACCATATGATACAGAGCAAACTAAAACACGAGCAAACTCGGAGACGACATCAATAATAAACTCTTCTTCTCTGTCAAGAGACAAACTGGGCATTTCTTCTAAACACTTCTAGGAAGAATCACAAACCATTTTAACCTTCTGCAGTCTAATCTTCATTCAAACTCAAATTCATTACACTTGGTAAACAAGCCTGCCATCTAAACTCAATAAATCTTCGACCTTCACAGCTGGATCAACATTCAACAATAAGTTCACCTCCTCACCTACTACTACAGTCACACAGAAATCTGCAACTTTAAGGCAATTCTCTCTTTGTCTCTACGTATACACTAACTGTGTGCTCTTCAAGCCAAACCTTGCCAGAAGGTTCATCAAAACTGTAGGAAGATGATCACTTTACATATACTGCATACACATAACTCTGAACCATCAACAAACATCTTCTACACATTTTCTGACCACCACTATCTCACCACAAGGTCTAGTCACATGTGTCCCTACTTCCCAGGTCTCAACACGTACATAAATTTTTTTTTCCGCATGCTCACACGAAACGGACAAATCCGAAGACATTGTAAATACACCTGTGCACAGCTGATAGTCTTCGACCCTCTTGTTTACAGACTGGTTCTTCAACAAAATCTGACTCTTCTAAACTGTTCCTTAAGCTTTTCGTAACCTCAAGATTCAATTCTGAACACCCGCAAACAGTCATGCTGATCTTGCTCTACCTCTAACAAACAAACTAGAGTCAAAACTCAAGACTCCCTTCTCAACTCAACTATATCGGAAGTGACTTCATCTCTTTCGCTTGCTGAAACACGACTCAACGTGCACCGACCCAACCACACAAACTAGCTCCCACTCGCGAACACTAACTGGCTATCTTGTATTAAAATCATAAGTTGAACCCCAACGGTCACCAACTAACACTTCTGAATTTTCAGATTACACAAACGAGACCCTTACCCTGATCTCGCCCCAAAGTACTAAGGTACTCATACTTACCTCTGACACCTCATCGGCACATTCAAACTTGCATGCTTGCTAACAATATACAGAAGTGCAGACTCAGAATCAATCAGAAGGGAACAAGCTCAAAACTGTACCAAGGGCTTACCTACTATATCATCGATAATACTCTGACTCCCACTCATAAGTCGTCACCTCTTTCACTACTAACACCAGAACCGATCACATACTTCCTCATCAACAGGAACCAACCCACATACACACTAACTCAGTCAAACAAATTGTACCTCCAGTCCGGTACAACCACACCTCCCTAACCAAGATGATGGACTCCCTCAACATCATTCACATTTTCAGAACCCACAGTTTCCACTTACCGATTCACAGTCCACGCCTTGGCCTCAAACTTACCAAAAAGCAGTAAACTAACAACAACAACACATTAACATACAAACTGGGTTAGCAAAGGAAAAGGTCCAAGTGGCTCAAGTATGATTACCTCACTTAAATTCTCTTTTTCCGATGTAATAGAAGCAATGGGACTCTACTCAACATGCTTCAAGCAACTCAACACACATACATGCTCAATCATGCATATTACAAGGCATACTTGCTAAACAAGCAAACATATGCGTACGATCGAACAACATACCTTCTCCATCAAACAATCACACATCACCGCCTACACGGGTAACGAGCAACATGCTTTTAAACAAACAATCAACATACTTGTCACACAAGCAATCATACTTACAAAGCAAGCAATCATTCATTACAGCATACTCGAATAACAAACAACATGCTTACATGATAAGCAAACACCGTGCATCTTAATCATAAAACACAACTTACTCACTTACCTGCCCAAGGTCTCGGAAACCTTAAGCTCTGATGCCAACAAATGTAACCCCCGTAGCCCGGCCTAGACGGCTGACCCGAACTACGAAGATTACACGGGGAAAACCAAAGTCAACCCGAAAGTCAACCTTGATTAACGACCTTTTTTTTCTTTTTAAACTTGTCTAGATGCACATTAAACCTAGGCATACTCTTGAGATAAGCATACTCAAAAATCACAGCAATCGGAAAACAATAAGGGACTCAATTGAACAAAATACGAATTTAGGGACCAATTTGTAAATTCTGGAAATTAAGAGGACTTTACCAAATTTTAAGTTACCATTATGAAATTAGTCATGTTTCATGCCTCTCTGCCAAAATTCAACTCAAACGGACATCTCAAACTCAAGCAATTGCACATACGAGAATCAGGACTAAAACGTAAAGCTTGCAAACCTTAATTTTTAAAAATTTAGCATCTATATCACAAGGGATCGATCCCATAAACAAGGGGATCGATCCTTTTGCACTTGGAGGCTGGAAGCAGAATTTGAAACGATTCTGCCAACGAAGGGATCGATCCCTTTTTCCAGGGGATCGATCCTTTTTGCCTTGGAGACTGGAAAAACAGCTCTAGTGCAAAAACGAATCATAGATGTTTTGAAAAAGATCGGCTAAAGTTAGAATCATTTGAAACATATTTTAGGAAGCAATAAAGCATATACACACATGCAAGAGCACCTGTTTAAGCCAAGGGAGTCATTCAAACATGGTATAATGCATTCATACATAGCATTCCAATTAAAGAGCAATTTATGCATATATGGACATACATAAAATCTCAACAATACCAAAGATACAAATTAACACATAGCAGACTTAGACATATCAACTAAGCAACCTAATCATCCAAAAAGGACATGCCATCACACACAAGCATTCATCAAGGCATGCATCACTCAAGCATTCATCAAGGCATGCATCATAAGTGATATTTACAATTCAAACAAGGCATCTAATTGCCAAACCAAAACAACACACCTCAAAGCATCAAAAACAACAACACCTATCCCATTGCTTTACTATTACAATCTTTCAATTTATAAATCATACATTGAGCTCACCAAAAGCAACACTTGGAGACCTTTCCTTGCCCTTGCCACCCACAAGCTATTTATCTGCATTGTCGAACAAAAGAGAGCGTAAGCATAAAAGCTTAGTGAGGGTAAGCTCATTAAACAAACCTTCGACAATGCAGGGTCCAAGCTCGAGCAACTATCATGATGTTATACATGATTTTACCTTCGATCCACATGAGCCATAAACATAGATGATGCATGCACAATTATTCATTAATATGTCATGCTCAACAGGCTCAATACATAACATATGTATTAATCACATCATATATCGCTTCACATTTGAAAACACATTTCATAACACATTGATACACATATCAATTCATATTAGCATGTATGCATAATCTCATATTGGCATAAACATGCTTTCTCATATTGGCACCTAGCTATGACTCGAATACGCGGATAACATGTTGGAACGCATTTTCCAACATCAACCTTACCTCGGTGGGATTACACTCATCACCGGCCTTGCATGGACAGGATTCCACTCATCGCCACATGCCCTACGGACGGGATTCCACTCATCGCCACGTAGAATATATATAAATTTCCGGTGGAATATTACATCACCGTACTCCTCCTTGGTGCCTTAACGCCACCAAGGCCACGTACGTTTTGACTCAATTTGTGTGCACACTCATCCTAATGATCGATCATTGTACCCAAGCATACTAGTGCCAATAATAATCAAATTTCACAACCTTTGATGTTCAAGAGTCATAATATGGCATCTTACATCATATTAAGCTCAACATCAAATATCTCAACAACATAATATCATAATGTTATTTTCAAGAGTCATAATATGGCATCTTACATCATATTAAGCTCAACATCATCATGCACAATTTACAATCCAACCCACATGCATAGCAATGCATCAAACCATGCCTCAACAACATGTATAACACATTATACATAATCATCATAACACAAATCATCATGAGGCATAACATCAATTAAAGAGATCATCCAATGTCTCTAACTAAAGCTTAGGATTAGGCTACCACCCTAATCCTAACTCTAGGTGAGTCTACCAATCTCAACCTAGTCCACATGCTCGAACCAATTGCTCAAAACCATTTAAAATATTTTAACCACTCACCTCTACCTCCAAGCTCAACTACCAAGCAACCATCACCTCCAAGTTTCCGGATTTCTTCTCGATGCTTTGTCGACCCAAATTCTTGCTTCTAAACAACCTTAATACAATTCAAACAACCTCAAATCAGCCCAACATCAAATTATCAACCCGGAATACAATTCAAGTACAAATTACCATTTTGCAAACCATGACCAAACCCCATACTTAGCAATTTCGGACAGCCCCAATACCTCTTCCAAAAGTTATGTTTCCAACATCCATTGCACCCACAAATGATCCCAAATCAATCCCTAATCATAGTACTACCATTGGCTATCAATTTCTCACCTAAAACAACCCCTAAAACTCACTCAAAACCCTCCAAAACTCCATTTTCGTACTCCTATTTTACTTAGCAGAAAATTATGTTTTTAAACACCCAAATGATATCTAAATGATTCCAAAACATCCTCCTAACATATATAAACCATCAACCCTTCAACCTAACTCTAAAACTCACCAAATTTCAAGTTTTAGACTATTCAAAAATGGCCATAAATACCCATTTCGGATTTTTACCCAAAATTACTCATTTTAACATATTATGTGTATTTTAACATGATTAAACAAAGCCCCAACTCAATTTATCAAAACAAGATGAAAAACCCCTTAAAACCCCAAACTTTGATATGAACCCTAATTTTTCAAAACTCCATAACTTTGAAATCTAAGACTATAGATAGATAGAGGATGAAGAGGAGATTAAGAAAACATAATTACCTTTCAAAAACCCCTTGAATTGATGAAGAAATTTGATGAATTATCAAATTTGGGTTTGGGAGAGTTTGGGATGTTTTACACGGTGAGGAGGGGAGGAAATGAGAAAGATGATAGCTTTATCTTATGATAAGGTTGTCATTATTTTTATTTTGGTTAAATTACCAAAATGATCCCTCCCTTTCTTTCTAAACTCAATTTGCTCACACTAAGGTCAATTTGATTAAAATAAATTTTACCGACTCGAACCAACTAACCCGACTAACTTCTAGCCCCAAAACACGGGTGTTACAGAAATCTAATGTCAAATTTCTAAAAGAATCTAAGACTAAAGAAAACCAAGACTAAAATGTTAAAACCTGAAAATCTAAGATAAATTTGTTCTTAATAAAAAAACATACTAACATAATTAATGAGTAGGATAAAAACAAGTCAAATCCAGTAGCACAATCACAAAATCACACCAGATAGAAAGTTAATTAAATAGGTGAGTAAAATATAAATAATACAAATTTAAAAACCAAATCGTAACAATGTGAAAAGTAGAACAATGATTATTTCAAAATTTGTAGCTAATTTATAAAATTGTCAGAGAAGGGAAATCAGTAATCAAATCAAGAGAAAATAAAAAAGTAAAACCATAGTAAAACGAGTATCCAAATTATGGACGCCAAAGTGTAATTATGTAAGATGAAGGGATTTAGTGACTTCAATTCTCCCTTATTCTGTTTTAAAACGATTATTAATACCAAATTTTAGGTGTCTTAAATATTTTCTTCTCATTTAAAAAAAATCCGACAATCAAATCTGAAATCCTCTAAAATTTATTTGAATGTTTCTCCCTTATGTTCATCGTATTCTTCAATTTTCATAATATGATAAACGATCGTTGTATCGGCCGTCGTTATCGTCGATGGAATAGGATTTCCTTTTTCCATTTCGAACCCAAATCCTCAATTTACACTCAACAACAACAAATAATCTCTTAGCCACACTAGATCCAAGAATAAAATGAGAGAATAGCTCAATTTTTTCCTGTTTCAATTATCTTTGACAAAAGACGATGACAAGACTTACATATAGCTATTGTTCAATTCCTTTTTCAAAATTCTCTTTCTCTTTTTATTCATTTTAAAATTTGTAACCCTAATTCGATTTTAGGTTTGCTATTTACTAGGAAAAGGAGTCGTTAGTGGTCAAGGCCTCCTGCAATTCATGTTCAACCGTACAAATCTCGCATAGACAATTTAGTTTTGCAAAAAAATGGCTTTCAAATCCAATCCTTTCATTCAGCAGAAAGGGGGACTAGAACACATGGACCTTCAAGCACACGTGAAGGTGAGTGGTGGTCCTAATGGTAGGGACGCAATTATTCTAATGTGGTCGACAATGATTGCAAGAGGTAGAGATGTTACGCTAACGTAATCGGAAACTGAGGATGAAGTCAGACCGTCATATCCAAACGGGGATGATCGAAAGACAACAAAAGGATACCAGAGTCTTTCTAATGTGAAGGCGAAAACTGGATAGGTGTGTCATGAACCCCACACGTGAGGACATTGGAGCATCTGGTGAATTCAGAAGTTGGTTACTCGCGGGTATTTGTTAGCTCCCAACATTGTTCTTTCGGTACAAAGCTAATTAGTTATCATATTTTCAAATGAATTTGTCAGTTTAAAATTTAATTTAAAAGGTGATCCCTAATTATGTATGTGATGAATAAAATAAGTTAATAATTTATTTTAATTAAAAAAAGGAGAAAGACTTGTTTAATTATCTTCAAAATCGAGACAACTCCAAGTATGTTTGGCAGTTTTCTCGAATATTGACAATAAAAGGATGAAATTATATTATAGGCCCGGCTTGCCACATCATCTATGGTCCCAACCAATAAAAAGCATCAATTTCATTAAATTTTTTATGTCATCTATGGTAAAAAGATGACATAAAAAATTGGGTAAACTACCTGGAATACCACTCAACTTTAATGTGTGACTCTAATATGCCACTGAACTAAAATTCGATACTATAATACCATTGAACTTCACTGTGTGATTCAAAGTTAGCACTCCACCGTTACTTCCGTTACAGAATTCTGACGTGGACTCTAACTCCCATTACAGGGATGACGTGGTATAAGACTTAAAGAAAGAATAAAAGAAATACAACTTATACCGGTATAAGACTATAACCCTAAACCATTTCTCTTCCCAAACCTTGTCTCTTTAGCCCTCACACTAACCTTAAACTCCCCACTTCCTTCATTAGCCATCCCTTCTCTCAACTCTCTATCTTCCCCTCAAGCCCCTCCCACCACCACCCCTTTTACTGAATCCAAGTTCTTGCAGCTTGGACTTGAAGATGGGTCTGTCTTAAAAACCATACCTTTTTGTATCTCTTTACTTTTGTTTCAATTAAGCCAATGTATGTATGTATGTATGTATATATGTATGTATGTATGTATGGTTAGTGTTTAGTTTTTTTTCTTGATGGTGATGAGTGTTGTGACAGGAAAATTAGGCATTGCCCATCAACAAATCCGGGTTGTATTTCAACAAATGCAAAGTCATCATCTTTTGCTTTCCCATGGATTGTTCCTGAGAGTTCTAAAGAGAATGCAGTTCAGGTTTGACAAATTTGTTCTTTGAGCAATTTGCAGTTCAGGTTTGGTTTTTTTGAGAGCTTGTTTCATTGCAGGAACTACAAGAAGCAATTCTCAAAACTCAGAAGAATCCCAAGATTGTGCTTGTTGAAGATACCCTAAATGGTATGTAAAGACTAAACCAGCTGCATTGTTCTGTGTTTTCATATTTCTCGAATTGCTCTCGTTTTCGGATACGGTTTCGAATATATATGATGTTGCAAATTGGGGTTTAGGCCTTTTGATGTTTGAGATTTAATGATATGGGACTGAAACAAATCAGGGAAATATATGCAAGCTGAGGTGGATGGAAGGTTTGGTCCTGATGTGATGGAGTTTTTAGTGAAAGGGGATGTTGTTACTTACAGGTCCATGGCCATGAAAGTGACTTATACCATGAAGACAAACACGTGTAAAGTGACTTATAACAAATCAGGGAAATATATGATGTTGCAAATTGGGGTTTAGGCCTTTTGATGTTTGAGATTTAATGATATGGGACTGAAACAAATCAGGGAAATATATGCAAGCTGAGGTGGATGGAAGGTTTGGTCCTGATGTGATGGAGTTTTTAGTGAAAGGGGATGCTATAGTCTTATACCGGTATAAGTTGTATTTCTTTTATTCTTTCTTTAAGTCTTATACCACGTCATCCCTGTAATGGGAGTTAGAGTCCACGTCAGACTTCTGTAACGGAAGTAACGGTGGAGTGCTAACTTTGAATCACACAGTGAAGTTCAATGATATTATAGTATCGAATTTTAGTTCAGTGGCATATTAGAGTCACACATTAAAGTTGAGTGGTATTTCAGGTAGTTTACCCTAAAAAATTTAATGAAATTGATGCTTTTTATTGGTTGAGACCATGGATGACGTTGCGAGCCGGGCCTATGATATAATTTCTCCAATAAAAGACCACATTCTCTTCCGTTCTTGAAATTATTAATGAACAAATTTATTTAATGAGATTCATTTTGTATGGGTTTTCACTTTTTAAAAGATAATATTTTAATTCAAGTAATAGAGAAAACGCTCCAAGTACGCTTGGTAGATTTTTCCATAAGATTAAAAAAATAACATTGCATTCAGTTCAATTTGTAATATATAAAGGGTCAGAAAGCGACAAATAAGTACAGATGAATTTCAAAAATAAACAATCAAATTACCTAAAATTAAAATTAAGGGCCAAATTAAACAAAACCTAGAATCTAAGGCTCTAATTGAATTATTTTTAAAAGTAAAGATCTAATTCTAATCTAAAAGAACACTAAAGCAGTGGCGAATTTAGAACAAGTCTAAAATTCAAAATCTAATTTATTAAGACTATAAATTAATATCTAAATATTTTTAAGGACTAAATTTAAAGGAACCTAAAACCTAAGGCCAAAATTAGTAATCTAAAAGAACCGAATTCTAAGGAATTAGGACCTAACTATAATGGATCTGAAATCTAAGGTCAAAATTCTAAAATAACCTAAGACTAAAGAAAACCAGGACTAAAATGTTAAAACCTAAAAATATAAGATAAATATGTTATTAATAAAAAATACAAACATAATTGGTGAGTTGAATAAAAACAAGACAAATTCAGTAGCACAATCACAAAATCATACAGGTTAGAAAGTTAATTAAATCGGTGAACAAAATATAATTAATACAAATTTAAAAACCAAATTGTAACAATGTGAAAAGTTAAAGAGTGACCAAACAATGATTATTTCAAAATTTGTAGCTAATTTAGAAAATATGTCAAAGAAGGGAAATCGGTGATCAAATAAAGAGAAAATAAAAGAGTAAAACCTGAGTAAAATGAGTATCCAAATTATGGGCGCCAAAGTGTAATTGCATAAGACGAAGGGATTTAATGACTTCAATTATCCCTTATTCTGTTTTAAAACTCTTATTAATACCAAATTTTAGGTGTCTTAAATATTTTTTCCCCATTTAAAAAAATCCGAAAATAAAATTTGAAATCCTTTGAAATTCATTTGATTGTTTCTTCCTTATGTTCATCGTATTCTTCATTTTCTAGAATACGATGGCCGATCCTTGTATCGGCCATCGTTATCGTCGACAGAATAGGTGTTTCTTTTTCCATTTTGGAGTCCTTTTCTACCCAAACCCTCAATTTACACTGAACAACAAAAAATAATGACCCAGTCACAGTAGATCAAATAATAAAATGATAGAGTAGCTCAATTTTTATTTTGTTTCAATCCTCTTTGACAAAAGACGATTACAAGATTTACATATAGCTATTCTTCTTTTCATTTTGCACAATTCTCTTTCTCTTTTTGTTCAATTTAAAATTTTATAACCCTAATTAGATTTTAGGTTTGCTATTTACTAGGAAGCAGACAATTCAGATTTTCCAAAAAAACGACTATCCAATCCAATTCGCGTGAAAGTTGTCTTTTGATCTGAGACCATCATATCACATTTAATCAAAAGGACTAGGCGTGATACCGGGAATCCTTTGATGCATGCACTGTAACAATTTATGCCATGACTTTGCTTTTAATTCGGACCGTTTGATTGAATTGGATCCAACGATTATTGTTTGTCTCGGGACTTTCTCTTCTTCCATGTGGCACACATGCGAGAAGATTAAATGATTTCGTTTTTCTGAACCATCAGATGAAGTTTTGACGATCTGAGGGTTGTGAATGTTGCGACTATAGCTTAGAAAAGACTGGTGTTTTTAGGTTTTTAGTTGGGGTTAGGGTTTGTATTTGGGGCTAGGGTGTTTGATAGGATCAAGTCAAGTAAAAAAATTTCGAGTATTTGAGTTGACGCGTCATATTTTACATCTTGAACTTAATTTGAAATTTTTTCGATTCGAGTCGTGTTTATGAAATTCGAGTCGAGTCGAGTTTTCGAGTTCCTATACAAGTTTAATTGTAATTATTTACCATATTACAGTACGGTTTGATTCCAATTTAAACGACTTTCTCTAATCATATAAGATATTCATATGTGTATATATTTCTTCATATTATTTTCACATGTATAAGTAAGATTTGTAATGCTATTTAATAAAAAAATATCATCTGAACTTGTAAAATATATTTTCAATATTATTTTTAAATAATGAACTTTTGGGGATAAAATATTGATGGGAGTATAAATTAGTCAATGAATTGATGTGAAGAAAAAAATTACAAAAAAAAATCAGTTGAATGATCAAATTGAATAAAATGTAAAGTTAAAGGACTAAATTGAAAAATGCATATATTTGTTGAAAATATGAATTGAAGTTATATAGATATTATATAGTGTTTGTGAATCGCGTGGTTTAATTTTGGTCAAAAATAGACTTAAAATGAAAGAGAAATTGAAGATATTGGAAATCATTCAAAGTTAAGGGGCTAAATTGAAATGGTTGGAAATTTAATTTAAAAAGTATGAAATGAAGCTAAATATGTATTCTACGGTGGTTAAGGAGCACACGGTTCAAATTCAGTCAAAAATTGACTTAAAACGAAGGCGTGGTTGAAGAAATGAGGAAATCATACAAAGTTAAGGGGCTGAATTGAAAAAATATGAAATTTATTTTCAAAAATATAAATTGAAGATAAGTTAGTATTCTACGCTGGTTTAGGAATATGTGGTTCAAATTTGGTCAAAAATGGATTTAAAATGAAGGAGGAATTAAAGAAATATAAATTCAGGGACTAAATTGTAAAATTTGGTTTTTTTATTTTTTGGTTTTTCAAGTTGGGCAAATTTCAACTCGTCTCGAACTAAAAAAAAATTCGAGTTACTCGAGTTGACTCCAATATAATGCTCGATATATTGTTATTTTTTAAAAAGTTTAGGATTTATTTAGTGTAATAATAGTAATGATAATATATATATATATATATATATATATATATATATATATATATATATATATATATATATATATATTGGGCCTTGAAAACGGGCCAAATAAAAAATTGGATATTACACAATATAATATAACATTCACATAAGATAAATACATATGTTAATATATGTATAATGTTAATTTTAAATGTGTAATATATATATATATAAAAACATGTAATATTTCGAGAACGTTAACGTAAAAAAAACAATACAAATATAATATTTCGTGAACTCATGATTTTTTTTAAAATTGAATAATTATAATAAAATATACAAAATATGCGGTGACTTGATATGATATGAACAAACAAGCATTTATTTAAGACTTAAATATGTATTTCCAATATGAACTAGACACTTAGTCTCAAGTTGGTACCGGAAGAATTATTTCTCCTAAGTTGATATTTGAACTAGACATCTTCTTCCAAGTTGGTACCCAAGGAAATTTTACTCCCAAGTTAGAACTTGAACTTTAATTAGAGTATTAACTAGAGAAAAATTCAACTTTAAAAAGGCTAAGGATTTGCCTTATAATTTAACGAACCTAATGTTACCTTAATTAACATTCTCCAATCCAAACAATCAGTTTTAAAGTTCAACTTTAAAGAGGATTTTTATTTTTTATATTATTTTATGAAATTTACGTTATTATTAATTGATAGATATATATATATATATATGTATAAAAGCTTTTTCTTATTTAATTTGAAATTGGATTTCGTTATTTAACTTAATGACTTTCTCTTTGTCCAAAAGGACTGTGTGTGTTTGCTTTTGTATATAAATAAGACGCTCAAGTTCTTCCTTCAATGCAATCCCTCCTTGAAGTCAAAAGCAGAAAAACCAAAATCCATGGGAAACTTCACTACCTCGTCTATTCTCCTCCTCTTCCTATTCTCTTCCGTAGTCACGTCCCTCCCGTTGTCAACGAATTCACGCTGGATTGTGGACGATAGAGGACGACGCGTGAAGCTGGCGTGCGTAAACTGGGCGTCGCACATGGAACCGGTGCTTGCCGAAGGGCTCAGCAAGCAGCCTATGGATACGATTGCCAAACGGATTGTGTCAATGGGGTTCAACTGCGTTAGGTTCACTTGGCCACTCTATCTGATCACCAATGACTCGTTGGCATCGCTCACTGTTAGACAATCGTTTCAACAACTCGGCCTCCTCGAATCCATTGCCGGAATCCAAGCCAACAACCCTTCAATCATCGATGTTTCCCTCATCAAAGCTTATCAGGTATGACAGATTTTCCAAGTAAACTATATCATTGAATAAACAACATGTCTCAAACTTTACTGCATTGAAAATAATTATTGGTATTTATATTTCAGGCAGTGGTGTCAAGCTTGGGGGAAAACAATGTGATGGTCATACTTGACAATCACATAAGCAAACCCGGTTGGTGCTGCAGTAATCTTGATGACAATGGTTTCTTCGGTGACAAGTACTTCGACCCGGATCTATGGATCACCGGGCTGACACGGATGGCCACCTTATTCAACGGCGTCACCAACGTGGTCGGCATGAGCTTGAGGAACGAGCCCAGAGGCCCGAAACAAAACATAAACGATTGGTACAAGTACATGCCGAAAGGAGCTGAAGCAGTGCACTCGGCAAACCCAAATGTTCTCGTTATACTTTCTGGATTGAGTTTCGACAGGGACTTGTCATTCCTCAAGAACCAACAGTTAAAACTCACGTTTAGTGGGAAACTAGTATTCGAGGCGCATTGGTATGGATTCTCGGATGGCCAGACCACATGGGTGAAGGACAACCCGAACGAAGTTTGTGGCAGAGTGGCGACATACATGATGAATACATCGGGGTATTTGGTTGATCAAGGATACCCGTTGTTCATTGGTGAGTTCGGGATCGATCAAAGCGGAGCCAATGTCAATGGCAATAGGTACATCAGTTGCTTCTTGGGTGTGGCAGCTGAGCTTGACCTGGATTGGGCCTTGTGGACATTGGCTGGGAGCTATTATGTGAGAGACGGTGTCGTCGGGTTAAACGAGTACTACGGAGCCATGGATTATAACTGGTGTGGAGCCAGGAATTCGAGCTTCATACAAAGAATTTCAGCTCTCCAGTCTCCTTTCCGAGGTAAGCCAACATATACTACTTTCTTATCAAACACTGATGTCAACTGAAAACTTGATGTTGTTCCGCAATGACATATGCAGGTCCAGGTCTATCAGAAGCCAAACCGCACAAAGTGATCTTCCACCCCTTAACAGGGCTTTGTATCACAAGGAAATCATTGGTCCACCCGTTGCAGTTAGGTCCCTGCAGCGACGCCTACCCTTGGAGTTACTCGCCGCAGAAGACTTTAGTAGTAAAAGGAACTCGTTTCTGCTTACAAACCGATGCATCCGGGACATCGCTGAAACTCGGTATCTTCTGCACCGGCTCGAATTCGAAATGGGAAACCATATCCGATTCCAAGATGCATCTCTCGGCTAAGCTCAGAGATGGCAAATCCATTTGCCTCGACGTAGCTTTGGACAACACCATCATCACAAACGGTTGCAAATGCATAAGTAAAGACAACACATGTGACCCTTCGAGCCAATGGTTCAAGCTGGTGGACAGCACTAGGAGCAGCACAAGAGTGGAACGATCTTTGTTGCAATACTTACCCGGAAAGGGTTTAGTCCCAAACCATTTGGTTGGGTGAGCAAATGGGCAAAGATATATGCCACTGAACCTACGGTTCAATGGGAGGGCAGCTCCACCATTTTTATCAAGCATTTGGTTTTAGATTTATTTATTTTAAAATGTATAGGAATTGAAAGAAATTAGGTTGGTGGTGGTGATACGATTTGATCTGTCACACCCAAAGAATTTTTATAATTTTTTATTTGCTAAGCAATAACAAGTTTTATTAATATTTAAAAATAAAGGCATAATGCCATACAAAGACAAGAACTATACCAGATGATCGATTGTGTTCAGGGAGTTCCACAGGGACCATGGTCTTCGTCTTTTGTCTTTGATCCAAGCAAATGCAATAGTTTCTTAAACGTTAATTTAATCATGTAATCTCGTATTTATTATTAAAATCTCGAATTCGTATAAATATAACGATGCGAGAGCAAGTGCAAAACTGTCCGTCCATCCATCCATTTCTTACTAGCTTCCTTTTACAAGCAAATGCAAACATGTTTGAGCAAATAATTAAAACAGGATGTCGAAACGTTAACTTGATGCTAGACTTTTTCTATTTTTGTTCTTTCGGTACCAAGCTAATTAGTTATCGTATTTTCAAATGAATTTGTCGGTTTAAAATTTAATTTAAAAAGTGATCCCTAATTATGCATGAGATGAATGGAATAAGTTATTAATTCATTTTAATTAAAAAAGGAGAAAGATGTGTTCAAATATCTTCAAAATCGAGACAACTCCAAGTATGTTTGGCAGTTTTCTCGAATATTGACAATAAAAGACCACAATCTATTCCTTTCTTGAAATTGTTAATGAACAAATTTATTTAAAGAGATTCATTTTGTATGGGTTTTCACTTTTTAAAAGATAATATTTCAATTCGAATAATAGAGAAAACGCTCCAAGTACGCTTGGTAGATTTTTCCATAAGATTCGAATAAAATAAAATTGCATTTAGTTCAATTTCAAATATATAAAGGGTCAAAATGCAACAAATAAGTATGGATGAATTTCGAAAATAAACAAAAAAATTACCTAAAATTAAAATTAAGGACCAAATTAAACAAAACCTAGAATCTAAGGCTCTAACTGAATTATTTCTAAAAGTTAAGATCTAATTCTAACCTAAAATAATATTAAGGCCGTGACTAATTTAGAACTAGTCTGAAATTAAAAATCTAATTTATTAATACTATAAAATAATATCTAAATATTTTTAAGGACTAAATTTAAAGGAACCTAAAACCTAAGGCCAAAATTAGTAATATACAAGAACCTAATTCTAAGGAATTAGGACCTAACTGTAATGATTCCGAAATCTAATGTCAAATTTCTAAAAGAATCTAAGACTAAAGAAAACCAAGACTAAAATGTTAAAACCTGAAAATCTAAGATAAATTTGTTCTTAATAAAAAAACATACTAACATAATTAATGAGTAGAATAAAAACAAGTCAAATCCAGTAGCACAATCACAAAATCACACCAGATAGAAAGTTAATTAAATAGGTGAGTAAAATATAAATAATACAAATTTAAAAACCAAATCGTAACAATGTGAAAAGTAGAACAATGATTATTTCAAAATTTGTAGCTAATTTATAAAATTGTCAGAGAAGGGAAATCAGTAATCAAATCAAGAGAAAATAAAAAAGTAAAACCATAGTAAAACGAGTATCCAAATTATGGACGCCAAAGTGTAATTATGTAAGATGAAGGGATTTAGTGACTTCAATTCTCCCTTATTCTGTTTTAAAACGATTATTAATACCAAATTTTAGGTGTCTTAAATATTTTCTTCTCATTTAAAAAAAATCCGACAATCAAATCTGAAATCCTCTAAAATTTATTTGAATGTTTCTCCCTTATGCTCATCGTATTCTTCAATTTTCATAATATGATAAACGATCGATTTATCGGTCGTCGTTATCGTCGATGGAATAGGATTTCCTTTTTCCATTTCGAATCCTTTTGAACCCAAATCCTCAATTTACACTCAACAACAACAAATAATCTCTTAGCCACACTAGATCCAAGAATAAAATGAGAGAATAGCTCAATTTTTTCCTGTTTCAATTATCTTTGACAAAAGACGATGACAAGACTTACATATAGCTATTCTTCAATTCCTTTTTCAAAATTCTCTTTCTCTTTTTGTTCATTTTAAAATTTGTAACGCTAATTCGATTTTAGGTTTGCTATTTACTAGGAAAAGGAGTCGTTAGTGGTCAAGGCCTCCTACAATTCATGTTCAACCGTACAAATCTCGCATAGACAATTTAGTTTTGCAAAAAAAAAAATGGCTTTCAAATCCAATCCTTTCATTCAGCAGAAAGGGGGACTAGAACACATGGACCTTCAAACACACGTGAAGGTGAGTGGTGGTCCTAATGGTAGGGACACAATTATTCTAATGTGGTCGACTATGATTGCAAGAGGTAGAGATGTTACGCTAACGTAATCGGAAACTGAGGATGAAGTCAGACCGTCATATCCAAACGGGGATGTTCGAAAGACAACAAAAGGATACCGGAGTCTTTCTAATGTGAAGGCGAAAACTGGATAGGTGTGTCATGAACCCCACACGTGAGGACATTGGAGCATCTGGTGAATTCAGAAGTTGGTTACTCGCGGGTATTTGTTAGCTCCCAACATTGTTCTTTCGGTACAAAGCTAATTAGTTATCATATTTTCAAATGAATTTGTCAGTTTAAAATTTAATTTAAAAGGTGATCCCTAATTATGTATGTGATGAATAAAATAAGTTAATAATTTATTTTAATTAAAAAAAGGAGAAAGACTTGTTCAATTATCTTCAAAATCGAGACAACTCCAAGTATGTTTGGCAGTTTTCTCGAATATTGACAATAAAAGGATGAAATTATATTATAGGCCCGGCTTGCCACATCATCTATGGTCCCAACCAATAAAAAGCATCAGGTTCATTAAATTTTTTATGTCATCTATGGTAAAAAGATGACATAAAAAATTGGGTAAACTACCTGGAATACCACTCAACTTTAATGTGTGACTCTAATATGCCACTGAACTAAAATTCGATACTATAATACCATTGAACTTCACTGTGTGATTCAAAGTTAGCACTCCACCGTTACTTCCGTTACAGAATTCTGACGTGGACTCTAACTCCCATTACAGGGATGACGTGGTATAAGACTTAAAGAAAGAATAAAAGAAATACAACTTATACCGGTATAAGACTATAACCCTAAACCATTTCTCTTCCCAAACCTTGTCTCTTTAGCCCTCACACTAACCTTAAACTCCCCACTTCCTTCATTAGCCATCCCTTCTCTCAACTCTCTATCTTCCCCTCAAGCCCCTCCCACCACCACCCCTTTTACTGAATCCAAGTTCTTGCAGCTTGGACTTGAAGATGGGTCTGTCTTAAAAACCATACCTTTTTGTATCTCTTTACTTTTGTTTCAATTAAGCCAATGTATGTATGTATGTATGTATATATGTATGTATGTATGTATGGTTAGTGTTTAGTTTTTTTTCTTGATGGTGATGAGTGTTGTGACAGGAAAATTAGGCATTGCCCATCAACAAATCCGGGTTGTATTTCAACAAATGCAAAGTCATCATCTTTTGCTTTCCCATGGATTGTTCCTGAGAGTTCTAAAGAGAATGCAGTTCAGGTTTGACAAATTTGTTCTTTGAGCAATTTGCAGTTCAGGTTTGGTTTTTTTGAGAGCTTGTTTCATTGCAGGAACTACAAGAAGCAATTCTCAAAACTCAGAAGAATCCCAAGATTGTGCTTGTTGAAGATACCCCAAATGGTATGTAAAGACTAAACCAGCTGCATTGTTCTGTGTTTTCATATTTCTCGAGTTGCTCTCGTTTTCGGATACGGTTTCGAATATATATGATGTTGCAAATTGGGGTTTAGGCCTTTTGATGTTTGAGATTTAATGATATGGGACTGAAACAAATCAGGGAAATATATGCAAGCTGAGGTGGATGGAAGGTTTGGTCCTGATGTGATGGAGTTTTTAGTGAAAGGGGATGCTGTTACTTACAGGTCCATGGCCATGAAAGTGACTTATACCATGAAGACAAACACGTGTAAAGTGACTTATAACAAATCAGGGAAATATATGATGTTGCAAATTGGGGTTTAGGCCTTTTGATGTTTGAGATTTAATGATATGGGACTGAAACAAATCAGGGAAATATATGCAAGCTGAGGTGGATGGAAGGTTTGGTCCTGATGTGATGGAGTTTTTAGTGAAAGGGGATGATATAGTCTTATACCGGTATAAGTTGTATTTCTTTTATTCTTTCTTTAAGTCTTATACCACGTCATCCCTGTAATGGGAGTTAGAGTCCACGTCAGAATTCTGTAACGGAAGTAACGGTGGAGTGCTAACTTTGAATCACACAGTGAAGTTCAATGGTATTATAGTATCGAATTTTAGTTCAGTGGCATATTAGAGTCACACATTAAAGTTAAGTGGTATTTCAGGTAGTTTACCCTAAAAAATTTAATGAAATTGATGCTTTTTATTGGTTGAGACCATGGATGACGTTGCGAGCCGGGCCTATGATATAATTTCTCCAATAAAAGACCACATTCTCTTCCGTTCTTGAAATTATTAATGAACAAATTTATTTAATGAGATTCATTTTGTATGGGTTTTCACTTTTTAAAAGATAATATTTTAATTCAAGTAATAGAGAAAACGCTCCAAGTACGCTTGGTAGATTTTTCCATAAGATTAAAAAAATAACATTGCATTCAGTTCAATTTGTAATATATAAAGGGTCAGAAAGCGACAAATAAGTACAGATGAATTTCAAAAATAAACAATCAAATTACCTAAAATTAAAATTAAGGGCCAAATTAAACAAAACCTAGAATCTAAGGCTCTAATTGAATTATTTCTAAAAGTAAAGATCTAATTCTAATCTAAAAGAACACTAAAGCAGTGGCGAATTTAGAACAAGTCTAAAATTCAAAATCTAATTTATTAAGACTATAAATTAATATCTAAATATTTTTAAGGACTAAATTTAAAGGAACCTAAAACCTAAGGCCAAAATTAGTAATCTAAAAGAACCGAATTCTAAGGAATTAGGACCTAACTATAATGGATCTGAAATCTAAGGTCAAAATTCTAAAATAACCTAAGACTAAAGAAAACCAGGACTAAAATGTTAAAACCTAAAAATATAAGATAAATATGTTATTAATAAAAAATACAAACATAATTGGTGAGTTGAATAAAAACAAGACAAATTCAGTAGCACAATCACAAAATCACACAGGTTAGAAAGTTAATTAAATCGGTGAACAAAATATAATTAATACAAATTTAAAAACCAAATTGTAACAATGTGAAAAGTTAAAGAGTGACCAAACAATGATTATTTCAAAATTTGTAGCTAATTTAGAAAATATGTCAAAGAAGGGAAATCAGTGATCAAATAAAGAGAAAATAAAAGAGTAAAACCTGAGTAAAATGAGTATCCAAATTATGGGCGCCAAAGTGTAATTGCATAAGACGAAGGGATTTAATGACTTCAATTATCCCTTATTCTGTTTTAAAACTCTTATTAATACCAAATTTTAGGTGTCTTAAATATTTTTTCCCCATTTAAAAAAATCCGAAAATCAAAATTGAAATCCTTTGAAATTCATTTGATTGTTTCTTCCTTATGTTCATCGTATTCTTCATTTTCTAGAATACGATGGCCGATCCTTGTATCGGCCATCGTTATCGTCGACAGAATAGGTGTTTCTTTTTCCATTTTGGAGTCCTTTTCTACCCAAACCCTCAATTTACACTGAACAACAAAAAATAATGACCCAGTCACAGTAGATCAAATAATAAAATGATAGAGTAGCTCAATTTTTATTTTGTTTCAATCCTCTTTGACAAAAGACGATTACAAGATTTACATATAGCTATTCTTCTTTTCATTTTGCACAATTCTCTTTCTCTTTTTGTTCAATTTAAAATTTTATAACCCTAATTAGATTTTAGGTTTGCTATTTACTAGGAAGCAGACAATTCAGATTTTCCAAAAAAACGACTATCCAATCCAATTCGCGTGAAAGTTGTCTTTTGATCTGAGACCATCATATCACATTTAATCAAAAGGACTAGGCGTGATACCGGGAATCCTTTGATGCATGCACTGTAACAATTTATGCCATGACTTTGCTTTTAATTCGGACCGTTTGATTGAATTGGATCCAACGATTATTGTTTGTCTCGGGACTTTCTCTTCTTCCATGTGGCACACATGCGAGAAGATTAAATGATTTCGTTTTTCTGAACCATCAGATGAAGTTTTGACGATCTGAGGGTTGTGAATGTTGCGACTATAGCTTAGAAAAGACTGGTGTTTTTAGGTTTTTAGTTGGGGTTAGGGTTTGTATTTGGGGCTAGGGTGTTTGATAGGATCAAGTCAAGTAAAAAAATTTCGAGTATTTGAGTTGACGCGTCATATTTTACATCTTGAACTTAATTTGAAATTTTTTCGATTCGAGTCGTGTTTATGAAATTCTAGTCGAGTCGAGTTTTCGAGTTCCTATACAAGTTTAATTGTAATTATTTACCATATTACAGTACGGTTTGATTCCAATTTAAACGACTTTCTCTAATCATATAAGATATTCATATGTGTATATATTTCTTCATATTATTTTCACATGTATAAGTAAGATTTGTAATGCTATTTAATAAAAAAATATCATCTGAACTTGTAAAATATATTTTCAATATTATTTTTAAATAATGAACTTTTGGGGATAAAATATTGATGGGAGTATAAATTAGTCAATGAATTGATGTGAAGAAAAAAATTACAAAAAAAAATCAGTTGAATGATCAAATTGAATAAAATGTAAAGTTAAAGGACTAAATTGAAAAATGCATATATTTGTTGAAAATATGAATTGAAGTTATATAGATATTATATAGTGTTTGTGAATCGCGTGGTTTAATTTTGGTCAAAAATAGACTTAAAATGAAAGAGAAATTGAAGATATTGGAAATCATTCAAAGTTAAGGGGCTAAATTGAAATGGTTGGAAATTTAATTTAAAAAGTATGAAATGAAGCTAAATATGTATTCTACTGTGGTTAAGGAGCACACGGTTCAAATTCAGTCAAAAATTGACTTAAAACGAAGGCGTGGTTGAAGAAATGAGGAAATCATACAAAGTTAAGGGGCTGAATTGAAAAAATATGAAATTTATTTTCAAAAATATAAATTGAAGATAAGTTAGTATTCTACGCTGGTTTAGGAATATGTGGTTCAAATTTGGTCAAAAATGGATTTAAAATGAAGGAGGAATTAAAGAAAAATAAATTCAGGGACTAAATTGTAAAATTTGGTTTTTTTATTTTTTGGTTTTTCAAGTTGGGCAAATTTCAACTCGTCTCGAACTAAATTTTTTTTCGAGTTACTCGAGTTGACTCCAATATAAAAAAATCGAATAATTATAATAAAATATACAAAATATGCGGTGATTTGATATGATATGAACAAACAAGCATTTATTTAAGACTTAAATATGTATTTCCAATATGAACTAGACACTTAGTCTCAAGTTGGTACCGGAAGAATTATTTCTCCTAAGTTGATATTTGAACTAGACATCTTCTTCCAAGTTGGTACCCAAGGAAATTTTACTCCCAAGTTAGAACTTGAACTTTAATTAGAGTATTAACTAGAGAAAAATTCAACTTTAAAAAGGCTAAGGATTTGCCTTATAATTTAACGAACCTAATGTTACCTTAATTAACATTCTCCAATCCAAACAATCAGTTTTAAAGTTCAACTTTAAAGAGGATTTTTATTTTTTATATTATTTTATGAAATTTACGTTATTATTAATTGATATATATATATATATGTATAAAAGCTTTTTCTTATTTAATTTGAAATTGGATTTCGTTATTTAACTTAATGACTTTCTCTTTGTCCAAAAGGACTGTGTGTGTTTGCTTTTGTATATAAATAAGACGCTCAAGTTCTTCCTTCAATGCAATCCCTCCTTGAAGTCAAAAGCAGAAAAACCAAAATCCATGGGAAACTTCACTACCTCGTCTATTCTCCTCCTCTTCCTATTCTCTTCCGTAGTCACGTCCCTCCCGTTGTCAACGAATTCACGCTGGATTGTGGACGATAGAGGACGACGCGTGAAGCTGGCGTGCGTAAACTGGGCGTCGCACATGGAACCGGTGCTTGCCGAAGGGCTCAGCAAGCAGCCTATGGATACGATTGCCAAACGGATTGTGTCAATGGGGTTCAACTGCGTTAGGTTCACTTGGCCACTCTATCTGATCACCAATGACTCGTTGGCATCGCTCACTGTTAGACAATCGTTTCAACAACTCGGCCTCCTCGAATCCATTGCCGGAATCCAAGCCAACAACCCTTCAATCATCGATGTTTCCCTCATCAAAGCTTATCAGGTATGACAGATTTTCCAAGTAAACTATATCATTGAATAAACAACATGTCTCAAACTTTACTGCATTGAAAATAATTATTGGTATTTATATTTCAGGCAGTGGTGTCAAGCTTGGGGGAAAACAATGTGATGGTCATACTTGACAATCACATAAGCAAACCCGGTTGGTGCTGCAGTAATCTTGATGACAATGGTTTCTTCGGTGACAAGTACTTCGACCCGGATCTATGGATCACCGGGCTGACACAGATGGCCACCTTATTCAACGGCGTCACCAACGTGGTCGGCATGAGCTTGAGGAACGAGCCCAGAGGCCCGAAACAAAACATAAACGATTGGTACAAGTACATGCCGAAAGGAGCTGAAGCAGTGCACTCGGCAAACCCAAATGTTCTCGTTATACTTTCTGGATTGAGTTTCGACAGGGACTTGTCATTCCTCAAGAACCAACAGTTAAAACTCACGTTTAGTGGGAAACTAGTATTCGAGGCGCATTGGTATGGATTCTCGGATGGCCAGACCACATGGGTGAAGGACAACCCGAACGAAGTTTGTGGCAGAGTGGCGACATACATGATGAATACATCGGGGTATTTGGTTGATCAAGGATACCCGTTGTTCATTGGTGAGTTCGGGATCGATCAAAGCGGAGCCAATGTCAATGGCAATAGGTACATCAGTTGCTTCTTGGGTGTGGCAGCTGAGCTTGACCTGGATTGGGCCTTGTGGACATTGGCTGGGAGCTATTATGTGAGAGACGGTGTCGTCGGGTTAAACGAGTACTACGGAGCCATGGATTATAACTGGTGTGGAGCCAGGAATTCGAGCTTCATACAAAGAATTTCAGCTCTCCAGTCTCCTTTCCGAGGTAAGCCAACATATACTACTTTCTTATCAAACACTGATGTCAACTGAAAACTTGATGTTGTTCCGCAATGACATATGCAGGTCCAGGTCTATCAGAAGCCAAACCGCACAAAGTGATCTTCCACCCCTTAACAGGGCTTTGTATCACAAGGAAATCATTGGTCCACCCGTTGCAGTTAGGTCCCTGCAGCGACGCCTACCCTTGGAGTTACTCGCCGCAGAAGACTTTAGTAGTAAAAGGAACTCGTTTCTGCTTACAAACCGATGCATCCGGGACATCGCTGAAACTCGGTATCTTCTGCACCGGCTCGAATTCGAAATGGGAAACCATATCCGATTCCAAGATGCATCTCTCGGCTAAGCTCAGAGATGGCAAATCCATTTGCCTCGACGTAGCTTCGGACAACACCATCATCACAAACGGTTGCAAATGCATAAGTAAAGACAACACATGTGACCCTTCGAGCCAATGGTTCAAGCTGGTGGACAGCACTAGGAGCAGCACAAGAGTGGAACGATCTTTGTTGCAATACTTACCCGGAAAGGGTTTAGTCCCAAACCATTTGGTTGGGTGAGCAAATGGGCAAAGATATATGCCACTGAACCTACGGTTCAATGGGAGGGCAGCTCCACCATTTTTATCAAGCATTTGGTTTTAGATTTATTTATTTTAAAATGTATAGGAATTGAAAGAAATTAGGTTGGTGGTGGTGATACGATTTGATCTGTCACACCCAAAGAATTTTTATAATTTTTTATTTGCTAAGCAATAACAAGTTTTATTAATATTTAAAAATAAAGGCATAATGCCATACAAAGACAAGAACTATACCAGATGATCGATTGTGTTCAGGGAGTTCCACAGGGACCATGGTCTTCGTCTTTTGTCTTTGATCCAAGTAAATGCAATAGTTTCTTAAACGTTAATTTAATCATGTAATCTCGTATTTATTATTAAAATCTCGAATTCGTATAAATATAACGATGCGAGAGCAAGTGCAAAACTGTCCGTCCATCCATCCATTTCTTACTAGCTTCCTTTTACAAGCAAATGCAAACATGTTTGAGCAAATAATTAAAACAGGATGTCGAAACGTTAACTTGATGCTAGACTTTTTCTATTTTTGTTCTTTCGGTACCAAGCTAATTAGTTATCGTATTTTCAAATGAATTTGTCGGTTTAAAATTTAATTTAAAAAGTGATCCCTAATTATGCATGAGATGAATGGAATAAGTTATTAATTCATTTTAATTAAAAAAGGAGAAAGATGTGTTCAAGTATCTTCAAAATCGAGACAACTCCAAGTATGTTTGGCTGTTTTCTCGATATTGACAATAAAAGACCACAATCTATTCCTTTCTTGAAATTGTTAATGAACAAATTTATTTAAAGAGATTCATTTTGTATGGGTTTTCACTTTTTAAAAGATAATATTTCAATTCGAATAATAGAGAAAACGCTCCAAGTACGCTTAGTAGATTTTTCCATAAGATTCGAATAAAATAAAATTGCATTTAGTTCAATTTCAAATATATAAAGGGTCAAAATGCAACAAATAAGTATGGATGAATTTCGAAAATAAACAAAAAAAATTTACCTAAAATTAAAATTAAGGACCAAATTAAACAAAACCTAGAATCTAAGGCTCTAACTGAATTATTTCTAAAAGTTAAGATCTAATTCTAACCTAAAATAATATTAAGGCCGTGACTAATTTAGAACTAGTCTGAAATTAAAAATCTAATTTATTAATACTATAAAATAATATCTAAATATTTTTAAGGACTAAATTTAAAGGAACCTAAAACCTAAGGCCAAAATTAGTAATATACAAGAACCTAATTCTAAGGAATTAGGACCTAACTGTAATGATTCCGAAATTGTAACCCCCGTAGCCCGGCCTAGACGGCTGACCCGAACTACGAAGATTACACGGGGAAAACCAAAGTCAACCCGAAAGTCAACCTTGATTAACGACCCTTTTTTTTTCTTTTTAAACTTGTCTAGATGCACATTAAACCTAGGCATACTCTTGAGATAAGCATACTCAAAAATCACAGCAATCGGAAAACAATAAGGGACTCAATTGAACAAAATACGAATTTAGGGACCAATTTGTAAATTCTGGAAATTAAGAGGACTTTACCAAATTTTAAGTTACCATTATGAAATTAGTCATGTTTCATGACTCTCTGCCAAAATTCAACTCAAACGGACATCTCAAACTCAAGCAATTGCACATACGAGAATCAGGACTAAAACGTAAAGCTTGCAAACCTTAATTTTTAAAAATTTAGCATCTATATCACAAGGGATCGATCCCATAAAAAAGGGGATCGATCCTTTTGCACTTGGAGGCTGGAAGCAGAATTTGAAACGATTCTGCCAACGAAGGGATCGATCCCTTTTTCCAGGGGATCGATCCTTTTTGCCTTGGAGACTGGAAAAACAGCTCTAGTGCAAAAACGAATCATAGATGTTTTGAAAAAGATCGGCTAAAGTTAGAATCATTTGAAACATATTTTAGGAAGCAATAAAGCATATACACACATGCAAGAGCACCTGTTTAAGCCAAGGGAGTCATTCAAACATGGTATAATGCATTCATACATAGCATTCCAATTAAAGAGCAATTTATGCATATATGGACATACATAAAATCTCAACAATACCAAAGATACAAATTAACACATAGCAGACTTAGACATATCAACTAAGCAACCTAATCATCCAAAAAGGACATGCCATCACACACAAGCATTCATCAAGGCATGCATCACTCAAGCATTCATCAAGGCATGCATCATAAGTGATATTTACAATTCAAACAAGGCATCTAATTGCCAAACCAAAACAACACACCTCAAAGCATCAAAAACAACAACACCTATCCCATTGCTTTACTATTACAATCTTTCAATTTATAAATCATACATTGAGCTCACCAAAAGCAACACTTGGAGACCTTTCCTTGCCCTTGCCACCCACAAGCTATTTATCTGCATTGTCGAACAAAAGAGAGCGTAAGCATAAAAGCTTAGTGAGGGTAAGCTCATTAAACAAACCTTCGACAATGCAGGGTCCAAGCTCGAGCAACTATCATGATGTTATACATGATTTTACCTTCGATCCACATGAGCCATAAACATAGATGATGCATGCACAATTATTCATTAATATGTCATGCTCAACAGGCTCAATACATAACATATGTATTAATCACATCATATATCGCTTCACATTTGAAAACACATTTCATAACACATTGATACACATATCAATTCATATTAGCATGTATGCATAATCTCATATTGGCATAAACATGCTTTCTCATATTGGCACCTAGCTATGACTCGAATACGCGGATAACATGTTGGAACGCATTTTCCAACATCAACCTTACCTCGGTGGGATTACACTCATCACCGGCCTTGCATGGACGGGATTCCACTCATCGCCACATGCCCTACGGACGGGATTCCACTCATCGCCACGTAGAATATATATAAATTTCCGGTGGAATATTACATCACCGTACTCCTCCTTGGTGCCTTAACGCCACCAAGGCCACGTACGTTTTGACTCAATTTGTGTGCACACTCATCCTAATGATCGATCATTGTACCCAAGCATACTAGTGCCAATAATAATCAAATTTCACAACCTTTGATGTTCAAGAGTCATAATATGGCATCTTACATCATATTAAGCTCAACATCAAATATCTCAACAACATAATATCATAATGTTATTTTCAAGAGTCATAATATGGCATCTTACATCATATTAAGCTCAACATCATCATGCACAATTTACAATCCAACCCACATGCATAGCAATGCATCAAACCATGCCTCAACAACATGTATAACACATTATACATAATCATCATAACACAAATCATCATGAGGCATAACATCAATTAAAGAGATCATCCAATGTCTCTAACTAAAGCTTAGGATTAGGCTACCACCCTAATCCTAACTCTAGGTGAGTCTACCAATCTCAACCTAGTCCACATGCTCGAACCAATTGCTCAAAACCATTTAAAATATTTTAACCACTCACCTCTACCTCCAAGCTCAACTACCAAGCAACCATCACCTCCAAGTTTCCGGATTTCTTCTCGATGCTTTGTCGACCCAAATTCTTGCTTCTAAACAACCTTAATACAATTCAAACAACCTCAAATCAGCCCAACATCAAATTATCAACCCGGAATACAATTCAAGTACAAATTACCATTTTGCAAACCATGACCAAACCCCATACTTAGCAATTTCGGACAGCCCCAATACCTCTTCCAAAAGTTATGTTTCCAACATCCATTGCACCCACAAATGATCCCAAATCAATCCCTAATCATAGTACTACCATTGGCTATCAATTTCTCACCTAAAACAACCCCTAAAACTCACTCAAAACCCTCCAAAACTCCATTTTCGTACTCCTATTTTACTTAGCAGAAAATTATGTTTTTAAACACCCAAATGATATCTAAATGATTCCAAAACATCCTCCTAACATATATAAACCATCAACCCTTCAACCTAACTCTAAAACTCACCAAATTTCAAGTTTTAGACTATTCAAAAATGGCCATAAATACCCATTTCGGATTTTTACCCAAAATTACTCATTTTAACATATTATGTGTATTTTAACATGATTAAACAAAGCCCCAACTCAATTTATCAAAACAAGATGAAAAACCCCTTAAAACCCCAAACTTTGATATGAACCCTAATTTTTCAAAACTCCATAACTTTGAAATCTAAGACTATAGATAGATAGAGGATGAAGAGGAGATTAAGAAAACATAATTACCTTTCAAAAACCCCTTGAATTGATGAAGAAATTTGATGAATTATCAAATTTGGGTTTGGGAGAGTTTGGGATGTTTTACACGGTGAGGAGGGGAGGAAATGAGAAAGATGATAGCTTTATCTTATGATAAGGTTGTCATTATTTTTATTTTGGTTAAATTACCAAAATGATCCCTCCCTTTCTTTCTAAACTCAATTTGCTCACACTAAGGTCAATTTGATTAAAATAAATTTTACCGACTCGAACCAACTAACCCGACTAACTTCTAGCCCCAAAACACGGGTGTTACAGAAATCTAATGTCAAATTTCTAAAAGAATCTAAGACTAAAGAAAACCAAGACTAAAATGTTAAAACCTGAAAATCTAAGATAAATTTGTTCTTAATAAAAAAACATACTAACATAATTAATGAGTAGGATAAAAACAAGTCAAATCCAGTAGCACAATCACAAAATCACACCAGATAGAAAGTTAATTAAATAGGTGAGTAAAATATAAATAATACAAATTTAAAAACCAAATCGTAACAATGTGAAAAGTAGAACAATGATTATTTCAAAATTTGTAGCTAATTTATAAAATTGTCAGAGAAGGGAAATCAGTAATCAAATCAAGAGAAAATAAAAAAGTAAAACCATAGTAAAACGAGTATCCAAATTATGGACGCCAAAGTGTAATTATGTAAGATGAAGGGATTTAGTGACTTCAATTCTCCCTTATTCTGTTTTAAAACGATTATTAATACCAAATTTTACGTGTCTTAAATATTTTCTTCTCATTTAAAAAAAATCCGACAATCAAATCTGAAATCCTCTAAAATTTATTTGAATGTTTCTCCCTTATGTTCATCGTATTCTTCAATTTTCATAATATGATAAACGATCGTTGTATCGGCCGTCGTTATCGTCGATGGAATAGGATTTCCTTTTTCCATTTCGAACCCAAATCCTCAATTTATACTCAACAACAACAAATAATCTCTTAGCCACACTAGATCCAAGAATAAAATGAGAGAATAGCTCAATTTTTTCCTGTTTCAATTATCTTTGACAAAAGACGATGACAAGACTTACATATAGCTATTGTTCAATTCCTTTTTCAAAATTCTCTTTCTCTTTTTATTCATTTTAAAATTTGTAACCCTAATTCGATTTTAGGTTTGCTATTTACTAGGAAAAGGAGTCGTTAGTGGTCAAGGCCTCCTACAATTCATGTTCAACCGTACAAATCTCGCATAGACAATTTAGTTTTGCAAAAAAAATGGCTTTCAAATCCAATCCTTTCATTCAGCAGAAAGGGGGACTAGAACACATGGACCTTCAAACACACGTGAAGGTGAGTGGTGGTCCTAATGGTAGGGACGTAATTATTCTAATGTGGTCGACAATGATTGCAAGAGGTAGAGATGTTACGCTAACGTAATCGGAAACTGAGGATGAAGTCAGACCGTCATATCCAAACGGGGATGATCGAAAGACAACAAAAGGATACCGGAGTCTTTCTAATGTGAAGGCGAAAACTGGATAGGTGTGTCATGAACCCCACACGTGAGGACATTGGAGCATCTGGTGAATTCAGAAGTTGGTTACTCGCGGGTATTTGTTAGCTCCCAACATTGTTCTTTCGGTACAAAGCTAATTAGTTATCATATTTTCAAATGAATTTGTCAGTTTAAAATTTAATTTAAAAGGTGATCCCTAATTATGTATGTGATGAATAAAATAAGTTAATAATTTATTTTAATTAAAAAAAGGAGAAAGACTTGTTCAATTATCTTCAAAATCGAGACAACTCCAAGTATGTTTGGCAGTTTTCTCGAATATTGACAATAAAAGGATGAAATTATATTATAGGCCCGGCTTGCCACATCATCTATGGTCCCAACCAATAAAAAGCATCAATTTCATTAAATTTTTTATGTCATCTATGGTAAAACGATGACATAAAAAATTTAATGAAATTGATGCTTTTTATTGGTTGGGACCATGGATGACGTTGCGAGCCGGGCCTATGATATAATTTCTCCAATAAAAGACCACATTCTGTTCCGTTCTTGAAATTATTAATGAACAAATTTATTTAATGAGATTCATTTTGTATGGGTTTTCACTTTTTAAAAGATAATATTTTAATTCAAGTAACAGAGAAAACGCTCCAAGTACGCTTGGTAGATTTTTCCATAAGATTAAAAAAATAACATTGCATTCAGTTCAATTTGTAATATATAAAGGGTCAGAAAGCGACAAATAAGTACAGATGAATTTCAAAAATAAACAATCAAATTACCTAAAATTAAAATTAAGGGCCAAATTAAACAAAACCTAGAATCTAAGGCTCTAATTGAATTATTTCTAAAAGTAAAGATCTAATTCTAATCTAAAAGAACACTAAAGCAGTGGCGAATTTAGAACAAGTCTAAAATTCAAAATCTAATTTATTAAGACTATAAATTAATATCTAAATATTTTTAAGGACTGAATTTAAAGGAACCTAAAACCTAAGGCCAAAATTAGTAATCTAAAAGAACCAAATTCTAAGGAATTAGGACCTAACTATAATGGATCTGAAATCTAAGGTCAAAATTCTAAAATAACCTAAGACTAAAGAAAACCAGGACTAAAATGTTAAAACCTAAAAATATAAGATAAATATGTTATTAATAAAAAATACAAACATAATTGGTGAGTTGAATAAAAACAAGACAAATTCAGTAGCACAATCACAAAATCACACAGGTTAGAAAGTTAATTAAAACAATGAACAAAATATAATTAATACAAATTTAAAAACCAAATTGTAACAATGTGAAAAGTTAAAGAGTGACCAAACAATGATTATTTCAAAATTTGTAGCTAATTTAGAAAATATGTCAAAGAAGGGAAATCAGTGATAAAATAAAGAGAAAATAAAAGAGTAAAACCTGAGTAAAATGAGTATCCAAATTATGGGCGCCAAAGGGTAATTGCATAAGACGAAGGGATTTAATGACTTCAATTATCCCTTATTCTGTTTTAAAACTCTTATTAATACCAAATTTTAGGTGTCTTAAATATTTTTTCCCCATTTAAAAAAATCCGAAAATCAAATTTGAAATCCTTTGAAATTCATTTGATTGTTTCTTCCTTATGTTCATCGTATTCTTCATTTTCTAGAATACGATGGCCGATCCTTGTATCGGCCATCGTTATCGTCGACAGAATAGGTGTTTCTTTTTCCATTTTGGAATCCTTTTCTACCCAAACCCTCAATTTACACTGAACAACAAAAAATAATGACCTAGTCACAGTAGATCAAATAATAAAATGATAGAGTAGCTCAATTTTTATTTTGTTTCAATCCTCTTTGACAAAAGACGATTACAAGATTTACATATAGCTATTCTTCTTTTCATTTTTCACAATTCTCTTTCTCTTTTTGTTCAATTTAAAATTTTATAACCCTAATTAGATTTTAGGTTTGCTATTTACTAGGAAGCAGACAATTCAGATTTTCCAAAAAAACGACTATCCAATCCAATTCGCGTGAAAGTTGTCTTTTGATCTGAGACCATCATATCACATTTAATCAAAAGGACTAGGCGTGATACCGGGAATCCTTTGATGCATGCACTGTAACAATTTATGCCATGACTTTGCTTTTAATTCGGACTGTTTGATTGAATTGGATCCAACGATTATTGTTTGTCTCGGGACTTTCTCTTCTTCCATGTGGCACACATGCGAGAAGATTAAATGATTTCGTTTTTCTGAACCATCAGATGAAGTTTTGACGATCTGAGGGTTGTGAATGTTGCGACTATAGCTTAGAAAAGACTGGTGTTTTTAGGTTTTTAGTTGGGGTTAGGGTTTGTATTTGGGGCTAGGGTGTTTGTGTAACCCCCTCATCCCGGTCTAGCCGGATGACCGGTCCGAGTGAGTCACACGGGGAAAACCGAAGCGAAACCCGTTAAGGTTCCCCCTCGGTTAGCAACCCTATTTTTTTTTTCTTTTTAATCTTGTCACATTCGAGTATTAAATTCTAAGTGATCAAACAGCGGAATATATCACACGAGGCAACATTTAAACTCCTAAACCACATTCAAACATCCAAATTTTAATCTTGGCTAATGGCATAATAGTACCTATGTATCTTTCTCTTCAAACAGGCCTACAAGGGTCAAACAGAGCATATAAGCCCTCAAATTATCAATTCTTACAAACTAGTCCATTTTGATCTTCTATGTGTTCTAATGATATTTAGACTATCAATTGATATATAATTCAAACTAAATTATTTATTTTTCCTTTCTAAAATACCTCCCCTGTTTCTAATAAATTTTTCAGAATTTATTGGTATCAATTAAACCCCTAAACATTTCGAATTTCACAATTTAGACCAGCAGATTCCAATTCATTCAGTTTCAGTCCCGTCAAATTCTAACAACAATTCAGAGACTTATACTTAACATTTTTGAGCAAATCATACCTCTATTTCATGTAAAATTTTGTCCTCTACAACTTTGTAGAAGAACACTTTTTCCAGAAATGACTCTAACATGCTCAAAAATGCAGTTTTCCCCCAAAAGTTTCGAAACCTTGGGAAGGTTTCGAAACCTTTGACCATAGTTTCGAAACCTTGCCCAAAGGTTTCGAAACTTTGGCTGGCAGTGGCCTCTGGAATCCAAAAATTTGCAAAGGTTTCGAAACTTTACCCCTAGTTTCGAAACCTAGGTGCAGGGGAGCATATTTTGCTTCATTCTAATGTCTTTCAATGATAAAAACACCTCATGTTCATATACAACCATACATAAGAGCTTAAAAACGCTAAAAGCACACAACACCAACCACCCAAGTCTAGAGGCATACGTCCTAGATTAAACGTACTCCAACATACTCGAAACATGAATATGAATCATCATACATACATGGTAAAATATACATTAAAACCTTTCATACATGAAACTCAACATGAGCATACCTTAGTCAACTAAGGAAAATCATGCATTCGATCAAAGAAGGCAAACAAGCACATAAGGTCTCATGCTTCAACATCCATACTCTTAGGCATTCTCACAAGGCATATGACCAACACACATGATAAACAATTTAAACATCTACCAGACATACATCACTCAAGCATTCATCAAGGCATGCATCATAAGTGATATTTATAAATCAAACAAGGCATCTAATTGCCAAACCAAAACAACACACCTCAAAGCATCAAAAACAACAACACCTATCCCATTGCTTTTCTATTACAAATCTTTAATTTATAAATCATACATTGAGCTCACCAAAGCAACACTTGAAGACCTTTCCTTTCCCATGCCACCCACAAGCTATTTATCTGCATTGTCGAACAAAAGAGAGCGTAAGCATAAAAGCTTAGTGAGGGTAAGCTCATAAAACAAACCTTCGACAATACAGGGTCCAAGCTCGAGCAATTATCATGATGAAATACATGACTTTATCTTCGATCCACATGAACCAAAATGAACAAGATGCATGAACATATAATCAACATTATGTCATGCTCAACATCTCATAAGCTCAACTTACAATGATACATATATATCTCAATGCATTAACCAAAACATATATAGCTTCGCATTTGAAATTCACATTTCATATCACATTGATACACATATCAATTCATTTTAACATGTATGCATAATCTCATATTGGCATATACATACTTTCTCATATTGGCACCTAGCTATGACTCGAATACGCGGATAACATGTTGGAACGCATTTTCCAACATCAACCTTACCTCGGTGGGATTACACTCATCACCGGCCTTGCATGGACGGGATTCCACTCATCGCCACATGCCCTACGGACGGGATTCCACTCATCGCCACGTAGAATATATATAAATTTCCGGTGGAATATTACATCACCGTACTCCTCCTTGGTGCCTTAACGCCACCAAGGCCACGTACGTTTTGACTCAATTTGTGTGCACACTCATCCTAATGATCGATCATTGTACCCAAGCATACTAGTACCAATATTAATCAAATTCCACAACCTTTGATGTTCAGAGTAATAATATGGCATCTTACTTCATATTAAACTCAACATCAAATATCTCAACAACATGCATATAACAATGCATTAAATCATGCCCCAACATACATGTATATCACATTATACATAATCATCATAATGTCATGTTCAAGAGTAATAATATGGCATCCTACATCATATTAAACTCAACATCATCATACACAGTTTACAATCCAAACCACATGCATAGCAATGCATCAAACCATGCCTCAACAACATGTATAACACATTATACATACACAAATCATCATGAGGCATAACATCAATTAAAGAGATCATCCAATGTCTCTAACTAAAGCTTAGGATTAGGCTACCACCCTAATCCAAACTCTAGGTGAGTCTACCAATCTCAACCTAGTTCACATGCTCGAACCAATTACTCAAAACCATTTAAAATATTTTAACCACTCACCTCTACCTCCAAGCTCAACTACCAAGCAACCATCACCTCCAAGTTTCCGGATTTCTTTTCGATGCTTTGCCGACCCAAATTCTTGCTTCTAAACAACCTCAATACAATTCAAACAACCTCAAATCAGCCCAACATCAAATTATCAACCCGGAATACAATTCAAATACAAATTACCATCTTGCAAACCATGACCAAACCCCATACTTAGCAATTTCGGACAGCCCCAATACCTCTTCCAAAAGTTATGTTTCCAACATCCATTGCACTCACAAATGATCCCAAATCAATCCCTAATCATAGTACTACCATTGGCTATCAATTTCCCACCTAAAACAACCCCCAAAAATCACCCAAAACCCTTCAAAAAAACCCATTTTTACCCAATTTCGGAAATTTCATAAAACACCTCAAAAATTATATATGTTGGTCCTTTTGGTTCATAAACACCATATCTAACAATATCAAGTCAAAATCTTAAGTTAAAATCAATAAAAATATCATTTTTATTCAAATCTTCCAAAAATCCAAATTCTAAAACGTTGATGAAAATGAAATCTATTTGTACTTTCAAGTAGAGGAAGATGAGAGCAAGTCGAAAATGTAATTACCTTTCAAAAAGCTCCAAAAATGGAGGCACGATCGGTTGTCAAAGCTTGAAGAGGGAAGGGGGAGGGGAACGTGAAATGAAGAAGGGGGGTGGGGGAAGGTGATGATAAAATGAATGATTTATAATAAAAAGGGTTTTTATTTTATTTTATTTTATTTTATTTTATTTTATTTTGCAAGTCTCATTATTTACAAAAATGCCATTAATGAGATGGTCATTCTCATCTATTCTAAAATTCATAGAATTTGATTCCCGAAACAACTTATGTAACCCCCTCATCCCGGTCTAGCCGAATGACCGGTCCGAGTGGGTCACACGGGGAAAACCGAAGCGAAACCCATTAAGGATCCCCCCTCGGTTAGCAACCCTATTTTTTTTTCATTTTAATCTTGTCATAATCAAGCAATAAATTCTAAGTGAGTTCCTATACTTTTACGGTTCGATTAGACTAATTTCCATTTTCCTAATTTCTTTAATTAATCACTTAAACTTTCAAATTGATCATTAAAATTGGTGGATTTCACATCCTACAGATTGTAAATCAATTTATTAACACTCCATTTAATCCAATTTTACATCTTTAATAATTCACAAATTCTTAATTTTTCTTCTTTTCATTTATACACAATTCTGACCACCTAATTTAATTCATTTCTTATTTCCTGTACATAACTCCAAATCGAACACCGTTTGTTTCTAAATTCAATTAACATACCCAATTTTAACATATCAAAAATTCAGGTCGAAACTCCTAGTAGATTATTTTCTACAATTTTACAAAGTTCACTGTCCAGCTAAGAGCATTACTGGACAGTTTTGCATGCTGTTCGAAATGTGTTTCCAGATTTCACTACAATGATCAAAACTCATATTTATAATTTTTCTACAACTTTAGACATGTCAAAGTAGAATATATCAAAAATTCATCACGAAATTCCCACTAATTAATTTTCTATAATTTTCTAAAGTTGCATGTTCTTATATATAAAGTCTAAGAACAAAATTTAGGAAGCAATAAAGCATATACACACATGCGAGAGCACCTATTTAAGCCAAGGAAGTCATTCAAACATGGAATAAAGCATTCATGCATAGCATTCCGATTAAAGAGCAATTTATGCATATATGGACATACATAAGATCTTAACAATGCCAAAGGCACACATTAATACATATGAAACTTAAACATATTAGTTAAGCAACCAAAACATCCAACGAAACATGCCATCATACACAAGTCTTCATCAAACATAGCATGGTTTACAAAATCAAGCCAAGCATACATATCAACACCATTTAAGAGTCAAACATTGCTCATGCAAATCATATAATTGCCCCATTGCTAAACTACCACATTAATTACAAAACCATACTTGAGCAACAACAACTTGGAAAGCCCCTTCGCCTTGCTCCTTGCTAACACCACGCTAATGATCTGCATTGTTGAAAATGAGAGCGTAAGCTAAAAGCTTAGTGAGGATGCTCTAAAATCCAAAAACAACAACAATGCAGGGTTCAATCGTGTCGTCCCTAAATCTCACATACAACATGCATAGGTATCAACAAGTCAACCTAACTAGTCTTTCAAGAGTTAAAATATGGCATCTCACATCATATTAAACTCAACAGCATAATCATCATATTAAACTCGACAGCATAATCATCATATCATTTTCAAGAGTTCTAATATGGCATCCCACATCATATTAAACTCAACATCATAATCATGAAAGAATAACATGTTCAAGAATCATAATATGGCATCTTACATCATATTAAGTTCAACAACATAATTCTCATTTTGGCACCTAGTTATGACTCGAATACGCGGATAACATGTTGGAACGCATTTTCCAACATCAACCTTACCTCGGTGGGATTACACTTATCACCGGCCTTGCATGGACGGGATTCCACTCATCGCCACATGCCCTACGGACGGGATTCCACTCATCATCACGTAGAATATATATAAATTTCCGGTGGAATATTATATCACCGTACTCCTTCTTGGTGCCTTAACGCCACCAAGGCCACGTACGTTTTGACTCAATTTGTGTGCACACTCATCCTAATGATCGATCATTGTACCCAAGCATACTAGTGCCAATATCTTTCATTACATCATATATCCACCCATTATATATCATGTTTATCATATATGCATATCAAGATACATACATATCAATCAATCCACATTTCACATGAACAAGTAGGCAATGACATATCATTTATCAATAGAAAATTTAAAGAGTTAAACTACCAATTTAACTCCCACCTAGGAATGGCCTACCAAGCTCATTCCCTCACATCCACTACACATTTGAACCAACTTCAAAACAATTTTTAAAGTTTTACTCACCACCCTTCCTTAGCAACTCAAGCAAGCAAGCAAGCCTCCTAAATGCTCGGATTCGATCCCGATGCTTCTCCGGTGTTTCCTCTTGTTTCTAGCCAATCAAAACATAACCATTACTCATAATTCAATGCTAAATTTCAGTCACCACTCCAATCCATAAACACAAGCCACACTTCAACAATTTCCAACTAAAACAATCACCAAATTTCTCATTTTCGTACTCCTATTTTACCCAGCAGAAAATCATATTTTCAATCACCCAAATGACATCTAAATGGTTCCAAAACACTTTCCTAACATACATATACCCTCAGCCCTTCAATTGAACTATAAAACTCATCAAAATTCAAGTTTTAAACACTTCAAAAATGGCCTCAAATACCCATTTCGGATTTTCACCCAAAATTACTCATTTTAACATATTATGTGTATTTTAACAAGACTAACTCAAAACCCAACTCAATAAATCAAAAACAATTGAAAAACTCACTAAAAACTCAAATTTTCATTAAACTTGAAAATCACAAAAGTGGGTAGTTTCGAAATATAAAGCTATGTAAACGTAGAGGATGAAGATGAGAGTCCGAATATGTAATTACCTTCAAAAACGCCCTTGAATTGATGAAGAAATTAAAGGAAAAAGAAATGAGGGTTTGAGAGAAATTTGGGATGGTTTGTGAACGGTGAAGAAGAAGAAAATGAGAAAAAGATGATATAAAAAAGGGTGTTTATTTTTATTTTGGTTTTATTACCAAAATGATCCCTCATTTTCTTTCTAAACTCAATTTGCTCACACTAAGGTCAATTTGATTAAAATAAATTTTACCGACTCGAACCAATTAACCCGACTAACTCCTAACCCCAAAACACGGGTGTTACAATTCTCCCCCACTTAAGAAATTTCGTCCCCGAAATTACCTGACTGAAAGAGATACGGAAACTGCTTTTCCATATCCTCCTTCCTCTCCCAAGTGGCCTCGTCCACACCTCTACGTTGCCACCGCACCTTCACTAACTCAATCGATCTACCCCGCAACACCTTGCTGTCAAAAGCTAAGATCTCAACTGGTTCTTCCTCATAAGTCAAATCCGGATTCAATTCAATCTCTTCCACGGACATAATATGTGATGGATCGGACCTATACTTACGAAGCATTGAAACATGGAACACATCGTGTATCTTCTCTAGTTCGGATGGCAAACGTAACTGATATGCAACAGGACCAACCCTCTTCACAATCTCATACGGTCCTATGTACCTCGGACTCAACTTCCCTTTTCGGCCAAATCTCATCACTTTCTTCCACGGAGACACTTTCAAGAATACCTTCTCACCCACTGAGAACTCAACTTCCTTCCTCTTCAAGTCGGCATAAGACTTCTGTCTATCCGAAGCAGCTTTCAAACGGTCACAAATCAGTTTTACCTTGTCAGTTGTTCCCCTGAGCAAATCTGGCATAGGTAACAAATTCTGTCCCACTTCAGCCCAACAAACTGGAGTCCTACATTTCCGGCCATACAAGGCCTCATACGGAGCCATCTGAATACTCGACTGGAAGCTGTTATTGTAAGCAAACTCTACTAGAGGCAAATGCTTCTCCCAGGTACCTTGAAAATCAATGATACAACAACGCAACATATCCTCTAAGATCTGAATGACCCTCTCTGACTGACCATCTGACTGAGGATGATAAGAAGTGCTGAAGTTCAAACGGGTACCCAAAGCTGTGTGCAGACACTCCCAAAATCGAGAGGTAAACCGCGGATCTCTATCTGACACAATGGACTTCGGCACACCATGCAGTCTAACAATCTCACCAATGTACAAATCAGCCAATCTATCAAGCGTGTAATTAGTGTTGACTGCCAAGAAGTGAGCACTCTTCGTAAAGCGATCTACTATCACCCAAACTGAGTTCTTCTTCGTAGGAGTCAAAGGCAAACCCGAAACAAAATCCATGGTGATGTTCTCCCATTTCCATTCCGGAATTCTCAACGGCTGTAACAAACCTGAGGGAACCTGATGTTCTGCTTTCACTCTCTGACACACTAAGCATTTACTCACAAAGTCGGCTACATCTTTCTTCAAGCCAACCCAAAAGTACTCATTCTTCAAATCACGGTACATCTTCGTACTTCCAGGATGCATAGCAAACGGACTACTGTGGGCTTCAGTCAAGATCGTACGTCTCAAGTCACTGTCTTCTGGCACAACTATTCTATCTTTGAAACACAAAACCCCATCGACACTGAAACTGTAGTCTGAAGATCTACCTTCGGCTATATCTTGCACGTGAGGTGCCAAAGATCTATCTAAAAGCTGTTTCTCTCGAATCAACTGACCTAGAGTAGGTCTAACCTGAAGCTCGGCTACCAAGCCACCATCTCTGGACAAACTCAATCTAGCAAACATGGCTCTCAAGTCTACGGCCATCTTCCTACTCAATGCATCAGCCACTACATTGGCCTTACCTGGGTGATACTCAATAGTAAGATCATAATCTTTTAGCAACTCTAACCACCTACGCTGTCTGAGATTCAAATCTCGCTGGGTCATAATGTATTTCAAACTCTTATGATCGGTGTATACTGTGCATTTCTCACCGTACAAATAATGCCTCCAAATCTTCAGAGCGAACACAACTGCAGCTAACTCTATGTCATGGGTCGGATAGTTGCGCTCGTGGGTCTTCAACTGTCTTGAAGCGTAAGCCACTACCTTCCGGTCTTGCATAAGAACACACCCTAGCCCTACATAAGAAGCATCACTGTAAACTACATAGTCCTTCCCGGACTCAGGCTGTATCAAAATCGGTGCTTGGGTCAAAGCTTCTTTCAATTTCTCAAATGCTCTCTGTCTTGCCTCTGTCCACTCAAACTGAACACTCTTCTGAAGTAACTGTGTCAACGGAGCAGCTAACTTAGAGAAACCATCTACAAATCTTCTATAATATCCAGCTAAGCCCAAGAAGCTCCGTACCTCTGTCACTGACTTCGGTTGCTTCCACTCAACAATGGCTTCAATCTTCTTCGGATCAACTCTAATTCCATCGGCTGACACTACATGTCCCAAGAAGACTACTTCACGGATCCAAAACTCACACTTACTGAGCTTTGCATATAACTGATGATCTAGCAAAGTCTTCAAAACAAGTCTCAAGTGTCGGTCGTGGTCTTCTTCAGTTCGCGAGTACACCAAGATGTCATCAATAAATACAACTACAAACTGATCTAAATACTGGTGGAAAATCCTGTTCATCATATCCATAAAAGCAGCCGGTGCATTAGTCAACCCAAATGGCATGACTAAGAACTCATAGTGACCATACCTAGTCCTAAAGGCCGTCTTCGGTACATCAACCTCTTTTACCTTTAGCTGGTAATAACCCGATCTCAAATCAATCTTCGAAAAGACCGATGCTCCTTTCAGTTGATCAAACAAGTCATCAATCCTGGGCAACGGATATTTATTCTTCACTGTCAACTGATTGAACTGTCTGTAATCTATACACATTCTCATGCTTCCATCTTTCTTCTTCACAAACAAAACTGGTGCACCCCAAGGTGAAGAACTTGGTCGGATAAAGCCTCTATCTGTTAACTCTTGCAACTGAGTCTTCAACTCTTTCAATTCTTTTGGTGCCATACGATACGGAGTAATCGAAACAGGAGCTGAATCGGAATAAGTCTCAATGCTGAACTCTACCTCTCTGTCCGGTGGTAACCCTGGCAATTCTTCCGGAAATACACTAGGAAAATCACATACAGTCCGGATGTCCTGAGGTCTAACCTCACTCATGTTAGGGTTCATCACATACGCTAGGTATGCTTCACACCCCAACTCAACTAATCTCTTAGCCTCTAACACTGAAACCACATTGGACAAGAACTTCACATTCTCACCCACAACCACAATCTCATAGTCATCTGTAAGCTTCAAAGAAATCCGCTTAGTTTCAAAATCTATCCTAGCTCTATGCTCTGAGAGCCAGTCCATACCCAGAATCACATCAAAACCATAAAAAGGAAGCTCTATCATATCCACTGGAAACACATGTCCCTGAACCATCAACGGACACCTTCGGTACATCTTCCTAACTACTACCGTGTCCCCAAAAGAACTAGTGACACTAATTCCTACCTCTAACATCTCACAAGGCAATTTCAAATATTGTGCATGCTCACTCAATATGTAGGAATGTGTAGACCCAGAGTCAATCAAAGATAACAAACCCAAAGACTGTATCGAGAAGTTACCTGCAATCACATCAGTGTCCCGCTGATCCCCACGCTGAGCATAAACTCTGGCCTGTCCTCCGCCCTCCGGCTGGACTGCAACTACATGTGCTAAATTTCTCTGGCCATCATTTCTCGGCTGAAAATTACCTCTACCGCGCCCGCGGCCTCTCTGAAAGTCATTGGCTCTAGCAAGAGCCTGAGTTGGTGCCTGTCCCACCAGATGTGGATAGTCACGCCTAATGTGGTCTCTAGCACCACAATTCCAACACGAATGAAAGTTTCCCCAACACTCACCGGTGTGGTTCCTCCCACAGGTAGCACATGTGGGCAACTTCCCACCAGTTCTCTAACCCTGATGGCCCTTACCGTGGTTACCGCCACCACGCCTATGATCATACTGATGTCTGCGGTCCTGATGCCTTTTAGCATCTCCTCTATCAAAGTTGCTGGACCTCTTACCCGAACTAGATCCACCTGACCGCCTGGTCAAACTCAAGCTGTGCTCTAAGTCCTTGGCCCTCGCTACCAAGACATCAAAATCAGTATAATCCGAAGCTAGGGTATACGTCTTGATTTCTTCATTCAGTCTATAACGGAAACGGTTACAGCGTTCCACCTCAGTAGGAACAAGCTCAGGTGCATACTGACTCAATCTGACAAACCGGATCTCATAATCAGTAACGGACCTATTCCCCTGAAGCAAAGCCATAAACTCTCTCTTCCTCTCGTCGAGGTATCGCGGACCCAGATACTTCTTAAAGAAAGCTGTCTCAAAGAACTCCCAAGTAATCTCGGCCTCATCCATACCCGTAGTAATGGTGACCCACCAAGTGTAAGCATCACCCTGAAGCAAGGACTCAACACATCCCAACTTACGCTCACCAGTACACCCCATCTGAGTAAGGATACGGACAGTCTTCTCAAACCACAACTCTGATCTCTCTGGAGTAGACCCCCTAAACTCTTCGGCCCCAAGCCCCCGAAGTCTCTCTAAAGGTAATCCGGTGCCCTCACCCTGACGGTGTGCTGCTGCCTGACCCCCAGCTACGGCAGCCTGAAACGCCCCAGCTATCGCCTGAACCAACGGAGATAAATCTATTCCGGCCATTCCTTGACCACCTTGGCCACCTCGGCCTCCTTGAGGTCCCTCTCTATCGGCCCCAGCCTCGCCTCCTACTCCAGGTGGAGGAGGTGGTGGTGGTGGAGGTAATGGAGGAGCTCCAATTCCAACCACAGGCTCTCCCACTTGAGCCCCAACTCTCTGAGCATCTGCCCGTGATTCCTGTCGAACCATCCTAGGCCTCCCACGTCGTCTCATGATACAGCTAGCAAAGTAATAACTACAACAAACAACAACAAACAGATAGGGATTACGTTAGCAAAAGCAAGGGTCCAACAGTGCTCAAGTATTCCTCTTTCAATTTTCTTTTAATTAAGTAATAGTAGCAATGGGCACTCGACTCAACATCAACACAACAATTCATGCTTCAATTCATCATACGGATAATCAAACAACGAGATCTCATGGCAAAACATATATCAAGCAATACAATTTCTTAACACATCAAGCTTACCTCTCTTACCTGCCCAAGGTCTCGGAAACCTTAAGCTCTGATGCCAACAAATGTAACCCCCTCATCCCGGTCTAGCCGAATGACCGGTCCGAGTGGGTCACACGGGGAAAACCGAAGCGAAACCCATTAAGGATCCCCCCTCGGTTAGCAACCCTATTTTTTTTTCATTTTAATCTTGTCATAATCAAGCAATAAATTCTAAGTGAGTTCCTATACTTTTACGGTTCGATTAGACTAATTTCCATTTTCCTAATTTCTTTAATTAATCACTTAAACTTTCAAATTGATCATTAAAATTGGTGGATTTCACATCCTACAGATTGTAAATCAATTTATTAACACTCCATTTAATCCAATTTTACATCTTTAATAATTCACAAATTCTTAATTTTTCTTCTTTTCATTTATACACAATTCTGACCACCTAATTTAATTCATTTCTTATTTCCTGTACATAACTCCAAATCGAACACCGTTTGTTTCTAAATTCAATTAACATACCCAATTTTAACATATCAAAAATTCAGGTCGAAACTCCTAGTAGATTATTTTCTACAATTTTACAAAGTTCACTGTCCAGCTAAGAGCATTACTGGACAGTTTTGCATGCTGTTCGAAATGTGTTTCCAGATTTCACTACAATGATCAAAACTCATATTTATAATTTTTCTACAACTTTAGACATGTCAAAGTAGAATATATCAAAAATTCATCACGAAATTCCCACTAATTAATTTTCTATAATTTTCTAAAGTTGCATGTTCTTATATATAAAGTCTAAGAACAAAATTTAGGAAGCAATAAAGCATATACACACATGCGAGAGCACCTATTTAAGCCAAGGAAGTCATTCAAACATGGAATAAAGCATTCATGCATAGCATTCCGATTAAAGAGCAATTTATGCATATATGGACATACATAAGATCTTAACAATGCCAAAGGCACACATTAATACATATGAAACTTAAACATATTAGTTAAGCAACCAAAACATCCAACGAAACATGCCATCATACACAAGTCTTCATCAAACATAGCATGGTTTACAAAATCAAGCCAAGCATACACATCAACACCATTTAAGAGTCAAACATTGCTCATGCAAATCATATAATTGCCCCATTGCTAAACTACCACATTAATTACAAAACCATACTTGAGCAACAACAACTTGGAAAGCCCCTTCGCCTTGCTCCTTGCTAACACCACGCTAATGATCTGCATTGTTGAAAATGAGAGCGTAAGCTAAAAGCTTAGTGAGGATGCTCTAAAATCCAAAAACAACAACAATGCAGGGTTCAATCGTGTCGTCCCTAAATCTCACATACAACATGCATAGGTATCAACAAGTCAACCTAACTAGTCTTTCAAGAGTTAAAATATGGCATCTCACATCATATTAAACTCAACAGCATAATCATCATATTAAACTCGACAGCATAATCATCATATCATTTTCAAGAGTTCTAATATGGCATCCCACATCATATTAAACTCAACATCATAATCATGAAAGAATAACATGTTCAAGAATCATAATATGGCATCTTACATCATATTAAGTTCAACAACATAATTCTCATTTTGGCACCTAGTTATGACTCGAATACGCGGATAACATGTTGGAACGCATTTTCCAACATCAACCTTACCTCGGTGGGATTACACTCATCACCGGCCTTGCATGGACGGGATTCCACTCATCGCCACATGCCCTACGGACGGGATTCCACTCATCATCACGTAGAATATATATAAATTTCCGGTGGAATATTACATCACCGTACTCCTCCTTGGTGCCTTAACGCCACCAAGGCCACGTACGTTTTGACTCAATTTGTGTGCACACTCATCCTAATGATCGATCATTGTACCCAAGCATACTAGTGCCAATATCTTTCATTACATCATATATCCACCCATTATATATCATGTTTATCATATATGCATATCAAGATACATACATATCAATCAATCCACATTTCACATGAACAAGTAGGCAATGACATATCATTTATCAATAGAAAATTTAAAGAGTTAAACTACCAATTTAACTCCCACCTAGGAATGGCCTACCAAGCTCATTCCCTCACATCCACTACACACTTGAACCAACTTCAAAACAATTTTTAAAGTTTTACTCACCACCCTTCCTTAGCAACTCAAGCAAGCAAGCAAGCCTCCTAAATGCTCGGATTCGATCCCGATGCTTCTCCGGTGTTTCCTCTTGTTTCTAGCCAATCAAAACATAACCATTACTCATAATTCAATGCTAAATTTCAGTCACCACTCCAATCCATAAACACAAGCCACACTTCAACAATTTCCAACTAAAACAATCACCAAATTTCTCATTTTCGTACTCCTATTTTACCCAGCAGAAAATCATATTTTCAATCACCCAAATGACATCTAAATGGTTCCAAAACACTTTCCTAACATACATATACCCTCAGCCCTTCAATTGAACTATAAAACTCATCAAAATTCAAGTTTTAAACACTTCAAAAATGGCCTCAAATACCCATTTCGGATTTTCACCCAAAATTACTCATTTTAACATATTATGTGTATTTTAACAAGACTAACTCAAAACCCAACTCAATAAATCAAAAACAATTGAAAAACTCACTAAAAACTCAAATTTTCATTAAACTTGAAAATCACAAAAGTGGGTAGTTTCGAAATATAAAACTATGTAAACGTAGAGGATGAAGATGAGAGTCCGAATATGTAATTACCTTCAAAAACGCCCTTGAATTGATGAAGAAATTAAAGGAAAAAGAAATGAGGGTTTGAGAGAAATTTGGGATGGTTTGTGAACGGTGAAGAAGAAGAAAATGAGAAAAAGATGATATAAAAAAGGGTGTTTATTTTTATTTTGGTTTTATTACCAAAATGATCCCTCATTTTCTTTCTAAACTCAATTTGCTCACACTAAGGTCAATTTGATTAAAATAAATTTTACCGACTCGAACCAATTAACCCGACTAACTCCTAACCCCAAAACACGGGTGTTACAACTTAAATCCAACATAATTGTTTGCTTCGAATATAGAAAGCCCAAAATAATAAATTACTATTTTAAATTATAAAACCGAAACACGAAACAATATTTTAATATTATTTTCTCCCGACCCCCAAACCCGGGTGTTACAGTTTGATAGGATCAAGTCAAGTAAAAAAATTTCGAGTATTTGAGTTGACGCGTCATATTTTACATCTTGAACTTAATTTGAAATTTTTTCGATTCGAGTCGTGTTTATGAAATTCGAGTCGAGTCGAGTTTTCGAGTTCCTATACAAGTTTAATTGTAATTATTTACCATATTACAGTACGGTTTGATTCCAATTTAAACGACTTTCTCTAATCATATAAGATATTCATATGTGTATATATTTCTTCATATTATTTTTCACATGTATAAGTAAGATTTGTAATGCTATTTAATAAAAAAATATCATCTGAACTTCTAAAATATATTTTCAATATTATTTTTAAATAATGAACTTTTGGGGATAAAATATTGATGGGAGTATAAATTAGTCAATGAATTGATGTGAAGAAAAAAATTACAAAAAAAAATCAGTTAAATGATCAAATTGAATAAAATGTAAAGTTAAAGGACTAAATTGAAAAATGCATATATTTGTTGAAAATATGAATTGAAGTTATATAGATATTATATAGTGTTTGTGAATCGCGTGGTTTAATTTTGGTCAAAAATAGACTTAAAATGAAAGAGAAATTGAAGATATTGGAAAATTATTCAAAGTTAAGGGGCTAAATTGAAATGGTTGGAAATTTAATTTAAAAAGTATGAAATGAAGCTAAATATGTATTCTACGGTGGTTAAGGAGCACCCGGTTCAAATTCGGTCAAAAATTGACTTAAAACGAAGGAGGAGTTGAAGAAATGAGGAAATCATACAAAGTTAAGGGGCTGAATTGAAAAAATATGGAATTTATTTTCAAAAATATAAATTGAAGATAAGTTAGTATTCTACGCTGGTTTAGGAATATGTGGTTCAAATTTGGTCAAAAATGGATTTAAAATGAAGGAGAAATTAAAGAAAAATAAATTCAGGGACTAAATTGCAAAACTATAAAATTTGGTATTTTTTATTTTTTGGTTTTTCAAGTTGGGAAAATTTCAACTCGTCTCGAACTCAAAATTTTTTCGAGTTACTCGAATTGACTCCAATATAAAAAAATCGATTTTTTCGATTCGAGTTAAGTTTTGCTCACCCCTATTTGGGGCAATTGAGTAATTATTTTTGGGCTTGTAATTTTTGGCTTTAAAAAATAATGCTCGATATATTATTATTTTTTTAAAATTTTAGGATTTATTTAATGTAATAATAGTAATGATAATATATAAATATATATATATATATATATATATATATATTGGGCCTTGAAAACGGGCCCAATAAAAAATTGGATATTACACAATATAATATAACATTCACATAAGATAAATACATATGTTAATATATGTATAATGTTAATTTTAAATGTGTAATAATATATATATATATATATATATATTATTTCGAGAACGTTAACGTAAAAAAACAATACAAATATAATATTTTGTGAACTCATGATTTTTTTAAATTGAATAATTATGATAAAATATACAAAATATGCGGTGACTTGATATGATATGAACAAACAAGCATTTATTTAAGACTTAAATATGTATTTCCAATATGAACTAGACACTTAGTCTCAAGTTGGTACCGGAAGAATTATTTCTCCTAAGTTGATATTTGAACTAGACATCTTCTTCGAAGTTGGTACCCAAGGAAATTTTACTCCCAAGTTAGAACTTGAACTTTAATTTCATCACCGGTTTTCATACTTGTATTAAGCATTGTTAACTTTTGATGACGTGACAACATGAGACTATATCATGTTTATATTTTAAAATGAACTTTAAATTTTGTTAAAAAATTATGAAAAGGACTAAAAGTAAACGAATGGAACTAAAGTTCGAGTATTAACTAGAGAAAAATTCAACTTTAAAAAGGCTAAGGATTTGCCTTATAATTTAACAAACCTAATGTTACCTTAATTAACATTCTCCAATCCAAACAATCAGTTTTAAAGTTCAACTTTAAAGAGGATTTTTATTTTTTATATTATTTTATGAAATTTACGTTATTATTAATTGATAGATATATATATATATATGTATAAAAGCTTTTTCTTATTTAATTTGAAATTGGATTTCGTTATTTAACTTAATGACTTTCTCTTTGTCCAAAAGGACTGTGTGTGTTTGCTTTTGTATATAAATAAGACGCTCAAGTTCTTCCTTCAATGCAATCCCTCCTTGAAGTCAAAAGCAGAAAAACCAAAATCCATGGGAAACTTCACTACCTCGTCTATTCTCCTCCTCTTCCTATTCTCTTCCGTAGTCACGTCCCTCCCGTTGTCAACGAATTCACGCTGGATTGTGGACGATAGAGGACGACGCGTGAAGCTGGCGTGCGTAAACTGGGCGTCGCACATGGAACCGGTGCTTGCCGAAGGGCTCAGCAAGCAGCCTATGGATACGATTGCCAAACGGATTGTGTCAATGGGGTTCAACTGCGTTAGGTTCACTTGGCCACTCTATCTGATCACCAATGACTCGTTGGCATCGCTCACTGTTAGACAATCGTTTCAACAACTCGGCCTCCTCGAATCCATTGCCGGAATCCAAGACAACAACCCTTCAATCATCGATGTTTCCCTCATCAAAGCTTATCAGGTATGACAGATTTTCCAAGTAAACTATATCATTGAATAAACAACATGTCTCAAACTTTACTGCATTGAAAATAATTATTGGTATTTATATTTCAGGCAGTGGTGTCAAGCTTGGGGGAAAACAATGTGATGGTCATACTTGACAATCACATAAGCAAACCCGGTTGGTGCTGCAGTAATCTTGATGACAATGGTTTCTTCGGTGACAAGTACTTCGACCCGGATCTATGGATCACCGGGCTGACACGGATGGCCACCTTATTCAACGGCGTCACCAACGTGGTCGGCATGAGCTTGAGGAACGAGCCCAGAGGCCCGAAACAAAACATAAACGATTGGTACAAGTACATGCCGAAAGGAGCTGAAGCAGTGCACTCGGCAAACCCAAATGTTCTCGTTATACTTTCTGGATTGAGTTTCGACAGGGACTTGTCATTCCTCAAGAACCAACAGTTAAAACTCACGTTTAGTGGGAAACTAGTATTCGAGGCGCATTGGTATGGATTCTCGGATGGCCAGACCACATGGGTGAAGGACAACCCGAACGAAGTTTGTGGCAGAGTGGCGACATACATGATGAATACATCGGGGTATTTGGTTGATCAAGGATACCCGTTGTTCATTGGTGAGTTCGGGATCGATCAAAGCGGAGCCAATGTCAATGGCAATAGGTACATCAGTTGCTTCTTGGGTGTGGCAGCTGAGCTTGACCTGGATTGGGCCTTGTGGACATTGGCTGGGAGCTATTATGTGAGAGACGGTGTCGTCGGGTTAAACGAGTACTACGGAGCCATGGATTATAACTGGTGTGGAGCCAGGAATTCGAGCTTCATACAAAGAATTTCAGCTCTCCAGTCTCCTTTCCGAGGTAAGCCAACATATACTACTTTCTTATCAAACACTGATGTCAACTGAAAACTTGATGTTGTTCCGCAATGACATATGCAGGTCCAGGTCTATCAGAAGCCAAACCGCACAAAGTGATCTTCCACCCCTTAACAGGGCTTTGTATCACAAGGAAATCATTGGTCCACCCGTTGCAGTTAGGTCCCTGCAGCGACGCCTACCCTTGGAGTTACTCGCCGCAGAAGACTTTAGTAGTAAAAGGAACTCGTTTCTGCTTACAAACCGATGCATCCGGGACATCGCTGAAACTCTGTATCTTCTGCACCGGCTCGAATTCGAAATGGGAAACCATATCCGATTCCAAGATGCATCTCTCGGCTAAGCTCAGAGATGGCAAATCCATTTGCCTCGACGTAGCTTCGGACAACACCATCATCACAAACGGTTGCAAATGCATAAGTAAAGACAACACATGTGACCCTTCGAGCCAATGGTTCAAGCTGGTGGACAGCACTAGGAGCAGCACAAGAGTGGAACGATCTTTGTTGCAATACTTACCCGGAAAGGGTTTAGTCCCAAACCATTTGGTTGGGTGAGCAAATGGGCAAAGATATATGCCACTGAACCTACGGTTCAATGGGAGGGCAGCTCCACCATTTTTATCAAGCATTTGGTTTTAGATTTATTTATTTTAAAATGTATAGGAATTGAAAGAAATTAGGTTGGTGGTGGTGATACGATTTGATCTGTCACACCCAAAGAATTTTTATAATTTTTTATTTGCTAAGCAATAACAAGTTTTATTAATATTTAAAAATAAAGGCTTAATGCCATACAAAGACAAGAACTATACCAGATGATCGATTGTGTTCAGGGAGTTCCACAGGGACCATGGTCTTCGTCTTTTGTCTTTGATCCAAGTAAATGCAATAGTTTCTTAAACGTTAATTTAATCATGTAATCTCGTATTTATTATTAAAATCTCGAATTCGTATAAATATAACGATGCGAGAGCAAGTGCAAAACTGTCCGTCCATCCATCCATTTCTTACTAGCTTCCTTTTACAAGCAAATGCAAACATGTTTGAGCAAATAATTAAAACAGGATGTCGAAACGTTAACTTGATGCTAGACTTTTTCTATTTTTGTTCTTTCGGTACCAAGCTAATTAGTTATCGTATTTTCAAATGAATTTGTCGGTTTAAAATTTAATTTAAAAAGTGATCCCTAATTATGCATGAGATGAATGGAATAAGTTATTAATTCATTTTAATTAAAAAAGGAGAAAGATGTGTTCAAGTATCTTCAAAATCGAGACAACTCCAAGTATGTTTGGCTGTTTTCTCGAATATTGACAATAAAAGACCACAATCTATTCCTTTCTTGAAATTGTTAATGAACAAATTTATTTAAAGAGATTCATTTTGTACGGGTTTTCACTTTTTAAAAGATAATATTTCAATTCGAATAATAGAGAAAACGCTCCAAGTACGCTTGGTAGATTTTTCCATAAGATTCGAATAAAATAAAATTGCATTCAGTTCAATTTCAAATATATAAAGGGTCAAAATGCAACAAATAAGTATGGATGAATTTCGAAAATAAACAAAAAAAAATTACCTAAAATTAAAATTAAGGACCAAATTAAACAAAACCTAGAATCTAAGGCTCTAACTGAATTATTTCTAAAAGTTAAGATCTAATTCTAACCTAAAATAATATTAAGGCCGTGACTAATTTAGAACTAGTCTGAAATTAAAAATCTAATTTATTAATACTATAAAATAATATCTAAATATTTTTAAGGACTAAATTTAAAGGAACCTAAAACCTAAGGCCAAAATTAGTAATATACAAGAACCTAATTCTAAGGAATTAGGACCTAACTGTAATGATTCCGAAATCTAATGTCAAATTTCTAAAAGAATCTAAGACTAAAGAAAACCAAGACTAAAATGTTAAAACCTGAAAATCTAAGATAAATTTGTTCTTAATAAAAAAACATACTAACATAATTAATGAGTAGGATAAAAACAAGTCAAATCCAGTAGCACAATCACAAAATCACACCAGATAGAAAGTTAATTAAATAGGTGAGTAAAATATAAATAATACAAATTTAAAAACCAAATCGTAACAATGTGAAAAGTAGAACAATGATTATTTCAAAATTTGTAGCTAATTTATAAAATTGTCAGAGAAGGGAAATCAGTAATCAAATCAAGAGAAAATAAAAAAGTAAAACCATAGTAAAACGAGTATCCAAATTATGGACGCCAAAGTGTAATTATGTAAGATGAAGGGATTTAGTGACTTCAATTCTCCCTTATTCTGTTTTAAAACGATTATTAATACCAAATTTTAGGTGTCTTAAATATTTTCTTCTCATTTAAAAAAAATCCGACAATCAAATCTGAAATCCTCTAAAATTTATTTGAATGTTTCTCCCTTATGTTCATCGTATTCTTCAATTTTCATAATATGATAAACGATCGTTGTATCGGCCGTCGTTATCGTCGATGGAATAGGATTTCCTTTTTCCATTTCGAACCCAAATCCTCAATTTACACTCAACAACAACAAATAATCTCTTAGCCACACTAGATCCAAGAATAAAATGAGAGAATAGCTCAATTTTTTCCTGTTTCAATTATCTTTGACAAAAGACGATGACAAGACTTACATATAGCTATTCTTCAATTCCTTTTTCAAAATTCTCTTTCTCTTTTTGTTCATTTTAAAATTTGTAACCCTAATTCGATTTTAGGTTTGCTATTTACTAGGAAAAGGAGTCGTTAGAGGTCAAGGCCTCCTGCAATTCATGTTCAACCGTACAAATCTCGCATAGACAATTTAGTTTTGCAAAAAAAATGGCTTTCAAATCCAATCCTTTCATTCAGCAGAAAGGGGGACTAGAACACATGGACCTTCAAACACACGTGAAGGTGAGTGGTGGTCCTAATGGTAGGGACGCAATTATTCTAATGTGGTCGACAATGATTGCAGGAGGTAGAGATGTTACGCTAACGTAATCGGAAACTGAGGATGAAGTCAGACCGTCATATCCAAACGGGGATGATCGAAAGACAACAAAAGGATACCGGAGTCTTTCTAATGTGAAGGCGAAAACTGGATAGGTGTGTCATGAACCCCACACGTGAGGACATTGGAGCATCTGGTGAATTCAGAAGTTGGTTACTCGCGGGTATTTGTTAGCTCCCAACATTGTTCTTTCGGTACAAAGCTAATTAGTTATCATATTTTCAAATGAATTTGTCTGTTTAAAATTTAATTTAAAAGGTGATCCCTAATTATGTATGTGATGAATAAAATAAGTTAATAATTTATTTTAATTAAAAAAAGGAGAAAGACTTGTTCAATTATCTTCAAAATCGAGACAACTCCAAGTATGTTTGGCAGTTTTCTCGAATATTGACAATAAAAGGATGAAATTATATTATAGGTCCGGCTTGCCACATCATCTATGGTCCCAACCAATAAAAAGCATCAATTTCATTAAATTTTTTATGTCATCTATGGTAAAACGATGACATAAAAAATTTAATGAAATTGATGCTTTTTATTGGTTGGGACCATGGATGACGTTGCGAGCCGGGCCTATGATATAATTTCTCCAATAAAAGACCACATTCTCTTCCGTTCTTGAAATTATTAATGAACAAATTTATTTAATGAGATTCATTTTGTATGGGTTTTCACTTTTTAAAAGATAATATTTTAATTCAAGTAACAGAGAAAACGCTCCAAGTACGCTTGGTAGATTTTTCCATAAGATTAAAAAAATAACATTGCATTCAGTTCAATTTGTAATATATAAAGGGTCAGAAAGCGACAAATAAGTACAGATGAATTTCAAAAATAAACAATCAAATTACCTAAAATTAAAATTAAGGGCCAAATTAAACAAAACCTAGAATCTAAGGCTCTAATTGAATTATTTCTAAAAGTAAAGATCTAATTCTAATCTAAAAGAACACTAAAGCAGTGGCGAATTTAGAACAAGTCTAAAATTCAAAATCTAATTTATTAAGACTATAAATTAATATCTAAATATTTTTAAGGACTGAATTTAAAGGAACCTAAAACCTAAGGCCAAAATTAGTAATCGAAAAGAACCGAATTCTAAGGAATTAGGACCTAACTATAATGGATCTGAAATCTAAGGTCAAAATTCTAAAATAACCTAAGACTAAAGAAAACCAGGACTAAAATGTTAAAACCTAAAAATATAAGATAAATATGTTATTAATAAAAAAATACAAACATAATTGGTGAGTTGAATAAAAACAAGACAAATTCAGTAGCACAATCACAAAATCACACAGGTTAGAAAGTTAATTAAAACAGTGAACAAAATATAATTAATACAAATTTAAAAACCAAATTGTAACAATGTGAAAAGTTAAAGAGTGACCAAACAATGATTATTTCAAAATTTGTAGCTAATTTAGAAAATATGTCAAAGAAGGGAAATCAGTGATAAAATAAAGAGAAAATAAAAGAGTAAAACCTGAGTAAAATGAGTATCCAAATTATGGGCGCCAAAGTGTAATTGCATAAGACGAAGGGATTTAATGACTTCAATTATCCCTTATTCTGTTTTAAAACTCTTATTAATACCAAATTTTAGGTGTCTTAAATATTTTTTCCCCATTTAAAAAAATCCGAAAATCAAATTTGAAATCCTTTGAAATTCATTTGATTGTTTCTTCCTTATGTTCATCGTATTCTTCATTTTCTAGAATACGATGGCCGATCCTTGTATCGGCCATCGTTATCGTCGACAGAATAGGTGTTTCTTTTTCCATTTTGGAATCCTTTTCTACCCAAACCCTCAATTTACACTGAACAACAAAAAATAAGTACCTTGTCACAGTAGATCAAATAATAAAATGATAGAGTAGCTCAATTTTTATTTTGTTTCAATCCTCTTTGACAAAAGACGATTACAAGATTTACATATAGCTATTCTTCTTTTCATTTTTCACAATTCTCTTTCTCTTTTTGTTCAATTTAAAATTTTATAACCCTAATTAGATTTTAGGTTTGCTATTTACTAGGAAGCAGACAATTCAGATTTTCCAAAAAAATGACTATCCAATCCAATTCGCGTGAAAGTTGTCTTTTGATCTGAGACCATCATATCACATTTAATCAAAAGGACTAGGCGTGATACCGGGAATCCTTTGATGCATGCACTGTAACAATTTATGCCATGACTTTGCTTTTAATTCGGACCGTTTGATTGAATTGGATCCAACGATTATTGTTTGTCTCGGGACTTTCTCTTCTTCCATGTGGCACACATGCGAGAAGATTAAATGATTTCGTTTTTCTGAACCATCAGATGAAGTTTTGACGATCTGAGGGTTGTGAATGTTGCGACTATAGCTTAGAAAAGACTGGTGTTTTTAGGTTTTTAGTTGGGGTTAGGGTTTGTATTTGGGGCTAGGGTGTTTGATAGGATCAAGTCAAGTAAAAAAATTTCGAGTATTTGAGTTGACGCGTCATATTTTACATCTTGAACTTAATTTGAAATTTTTTCGATTCGAGTCGTGTTTATGAAATTCGAGTCGAGTCGAGTTTTCGAGTTCCTATACAAGTTTAATTGTAATTATTTACCATATTACAGTACGGTTTGATTCCAATTTAAACGACTTTCTCTAATCATATAAGATATTCATATGTGTATATATTTCTTCATATTATTTTTCACATGAATAAGTAAGATTTGTAATGCTATTTAATAAAAAAATATCATCTGAACTTCTAAAATATATTTTCAATATTATTTTTAAATAATGAACTTTTGGGGATAAAATACTGATGGGAGTATAAATTAGTCAATGAATTGATGTGAAGAAAAAAATTACAAAAAAAATTCAGTTGAATGATCAAATTGAATAAAATGTAAAGTTAAAGGACTAAATTGAAAAATGCATATATTTGTTGAAAATATGAATTGAAGTTATATAGATATTATATAGTGTTTGTGAATCGTGTGGTTTAATTTTGGTCAAAATAGACTTAAAATGAAAGAGAAATTGAAGATATGGGAAATCATTCAAAGTTAAGGGGCTAAATTGAAATGGTTGGAAATTTAATTTAAAAAGTATGAAATGAAGCTAAATATGTATTCTACGGTGGTTAAGGAGCACACGGTTCAAATTCAGTCAAAAATTGACTTAAAACGAAGGCGTGGTTGAAGAAATGAGGAAATCATACAAAGTTAAGGGGCTGAATTGAAAAAATATGAAATTTATTTTCAAAAATATAAATTGAAGATAAGTTAGTATTCTACGCTGGTTTAGGAATATGTGGTTCAAATTTGGTCAAAAATGGATTTAAAATGAAGGAGGAATTAAAGAAAAATAAATTCAGGGACTAAATTGTAAATTTTGGTTTTTTTATTTTTTGGTTTTTCAAGTTGGGCAAATTTCAACTCGTCTCGAACTAAAAAAAAATTCGAGTTACTCGAGTTGACTCCAATATAATGCTCGATATATTGTTATTTTTTAAAAAGTTTAGGATTTATTTAGTGTAATAATAGTAATGATAATATATATATATATATATATTGGGCCTTGAAAACGGGCCAAATAAAAAATTGGATATTACACAATATATATAACATTCACATAAGATAAATACATATGTTAATATATGTATAATGTTAATTTTAAATGTGTAATATATATATATATATATATATATTATTTCGAGAACGTTAACGTAAGAAAAATAATACAAATATAATATTTCGTGAACTCATGATTTTTTTAAATTGAATAATTATAATAAAATATACAAAATATGCGGTGACTTGATATGATATGAACAAACAAGCATTTATTTAAGACTTAAATATGTATTTCCAATATGAACTAGACACTTAGTCTCAAGTTGGTACCGGAAGAATTATTTCTCCTAAGTTGATATTTGAACTAGACATCTTCTTCGAAGTTGGTACCCAAGGAAATTTTACTCCCAAGTTAGAACTTGAACTTTAATTTCATCACCGGTTTTCATACTTGTATTAAGCATTGTTAACTTTTGATGACGTGACAACATGAGACTATATCATGTTTATATTTTAAAATGAACTTTAAATTTTGTTAAAAAATTATGAAAAGGACTAAAAGTAAACGAATGGAACTAAAGTTCGAGTATTAACTAGAGAAAAATTCAACTTTAAAAAGGCTAAGGATTTGCCTTATAATTTAACGAACCTAATGTTACCTTAATTAACATTCTCCAATCCAAACAATCAGTTTTAAAGTTCAACTTTAAAGAGGATTTTTATTTTTTATATTATTTTATGAAATTTACGTTATTATTAATTGATAGATATATATATATATATGTATAAAAGCTTTTTCTTATTTAATTTGAAATTGGATTTCGTTATTTAACTTAATGACTTTCTCTTTGTCCAAAAGGACTGTGTGTGTTTGCTTTTGTATATAAATAAGACGCTCAAGTTCTTCCTTCAATGCAATCCCTCCTTGAAGTCAAAAGCAGAAAAACCAAAATCCATGGGAAACTTCACTACCTCGTCTATTCTCCTCCTCTTCCTATTCTCTTCCGTAGTCACGTCCCTCCCGTTGTCAACGAATTCACGCTGGATTGTGGACGATAGAGGACGACGCGTGAAGCTGGCGTGCGTAAACTGGGCGTCGCACATGGAACCGGTGCTTGCCGAAGGGCTCAGCAAGCAGCCTATGGATACGATTGCCAAACGGATTGTGTCAATGGGGTTCAACTGCGTTAGGTTCACTTGGCCACTCTATCTGATCACCAATGACTCGTTGGCATCGCTCACTGTTAGACAATCGTTTCAACAACTCGGCCTCCTCGAATCCATTGCCGGAATCCAAGCCAACAACCCTTCAATCATCGATGTTTCCCTCATCAAAGCTTATCAGGTATGACAGATTTTCCAAGTAAACTATATCATTGAATAAACAACATGTCTCAAACTTTACTGCATTGAAAATAATTATTGGTATTTATATTTCAGGCAGTGGTGTCAAGCTTGGGGGAAAACAATGTGATGGTCATACTTGACAATCACATAAGCAAACCCGGTTGGTGCTGCAGTAATCTTGATGACAATGGTTTCTTCGGTGACAAGTACTTCGACCCGGATCTATGGATCACCGGGCTGACACGGATGGCCACCTTATTCAACGGCGTCACCAACGTGGTCGGCATGAGCTTGAGGAACGAGCCCAGAGGCCCGAAACAAAACATAAACGATTGGTACAAGTACATGCCGAAAGGAGCTGAAGCAGTGCACTCGGCAAACCCAAATGTTCTCGTTATACTTTCTGGATTGAGTTTCGACAGGGACTTGTCATTCCTCAAGAACCAACAGTTAAAACTCACGTTTAGTGGGAAACTAGTATTCGAGGCGCATTGGTATGGATTCTCGGATGGCCAGACCACATGGGTGAAGGACAACCCGAACGAAGTTTGTGGCAGAGTGGCGACATACATGATGAATACATCGGGGTATTTGGTTGATCAAGGATACCCGTTGTTCATTGGTGAGTTCGGGATCGATCAAAGCGGAGCCAATGTCAATGGCAATAGGTACATCAGTTGCTTCTTGGGTGTGGCAGCTGAGCTTGACCTGGATTGGGCCTTGTGGACATTGGCTGGGAGCTATTATGTGAGAGACGGTGTCGTCGGGTTAAACGAGTACTACGGAGCCATGGATTATAACTGGTGTGGAGCCAGGAATTCGAGCTTCATACAAAGAATTTCAGCTCTCCAGTCTCCTTTCCGAGGTAAGCCAACATATACTACTTTCTTATCAAACACTGATGTCAACTGAAAACTTGATGTTGTTCCGCAATGACATATGCAGGTCCAGGTCTATCAGAAGCCAAACCGCACAAAGTGATCTTCCACCCCTTAACAGGGATTTGTATCACAAGGAAATCATTGGTCCACCCGTTGCAGTTAGGTCCCTGCAGCGACGCCTACCCTTGGAGTTACTCGCCGCAGAAGACTTTAGTAGTAAAAGGAACTCGTTTCTGCTTACAAACCGATGCATCCGGGACATCGCTGAAACTCGGTATCTTCTGCACCGGCTCGAATTCGAAATGGGAAACCATATCCGATTCCAAGATGCATCTCTCGGCTAAGCTCAGAGATGGCAAATCCATTTGCCTCGACGTAGCTTCGGACAACACCATCATCACAAACGGTTGCAAATGCATAAGTAAAGACAACACATGTGACCCTTCGAGCCAATGGTTCAAGCTGGTGGACAGCACTAGGAGCAGCACAAGAGTGGAACGATCTTTGTTGCAATACTTACCCGGAAAGGGTTTAGTCCCAAACCATTTGGTTGGGTGAGCAAATGGGCAAAGATATATGCCACTGAACCTACGGTTCAATGGGAGGGCAGCTCCACCATTTTTATCAAGCATTTGGTTTTAGATTTATTTATTTTAAAATGTATAGGAATTGAAAGAAATTAGGTTGGAGGTGGTGATACGATTTGATATGTCACACCCAAAGAATTTTTATAATTTTTTATTTGCTAAGCAATAACAAGTTTTATTAATATTTAAAAATAAAGGCTTAATGCCATACAAAGACAAGAACTATACCAGATGATCGATTGTGTTCAGGGAGTTCCACAGGGACCATGGTCTTCGTCTTTTGTCTTTGATCCAAGCAAATGCAATAGTTTCTTAAACGTTAATTTAATCATGTAATCTCGTATTTATTATTAAAATCTCGAATTCGTATAAATATAACGATGCGAGAGCAAGTGCAAAACTGTCCGTCCATCCATCCATTTCTTACTAGCTTCCTTTTACAAGCAAATGCAAACATGTTTGAGCAAATAATTAAAACAGGATGTCGAAACGTTAACTTGATGCTAGACTTTTTCTATTTTCGCTCTTTCGGTACCAAGCTAATTAGTTATCGTATTTTCAAATGAATTTGTCGGTTTAAAATTTAATTTAAAAAGTGATCCCTAATTATGCATGAGATGAATGGAATAAGTTATTAATTCATTTTAATTAAAAAAGGAGAAAGATGTGTTCAAATATCTTCAAAATCGAGACAACTCCAAGTATGTTTGGCAGTTTTCTCGAATATTGACAATAAAAGACCACAATCTATTCCTTTCTTGAAATTGTTAATGAACAAATTTATTTAAAGAGATTCATTTTGTATGGGTTTTCACTTTTTAAAAGATAATATTTCAATTCAAATAATAGAGAAAACGCTCCAAGTACGCTTGGTAGATTTTTCCATAAGATTCGAATAAAATAAAATTGCATTTAGTTCAATTTCAAATATATAAAGGGTCAAAATGCAACAAATGAGTATGGATGAATTTCGAAAATAAACAAAAAAAATTACCTAAAATTAAAATTAAGGACCAAATTAAATAAAACCTAGAATCTAAGGCTCTAACTGAATTATTTCTAAAAGTTAAGATCTAATTCTAACCTAAAATAATATTAAGGCCGTGACTAATTTAGAACTAGTCTGAAATTAAAAATCTAATTTATTAATACTATAAAATAATATCTAAATATTTTTAAGGACTAAATTTAAAGGAACCTAAAACCTAAGGCCAAAATTAGTAATATACAAGAACCTAATTCTAAGGAATTAGGACCTAACTGTAATGATTCCGAAATCTAATGTCAAATTTCTAAAAGAATCTAAGACTAAAGAAAACCAAGACTAAAATGTTAAAACCTGAAAATCTAAGATAAATTTGTTCTTAATAAAAAAACATACTAACATAATTAATGAGTAGAATAAAAACAAGTCAAATCCAGTAGCACAATCACAAAATCACACCAGATAGAAAGTTAATTAAATAGGTGAGTAAAATATAAATAATACAAATTTAAAAACCAAATCGTAACAATGTGAAAAGTAGAACAATGATTATTTCAAAATTTGTAGCTAATTTATAAAATTGTCAGAGAAGGGAAATCAGTAATCAAATCAAGAGAAAATAAAAAAGTAAAACCATAGTAAAACGAGTATCCAAATTATGGACGCCAAAGTGTAATTATGTAAGATGAAGGGATTTAGTGACTTCAATTCTCCCTTATTCTGTTTTAAAACGATTATTAATACCAAATTTTAGGTGTCTTAAATATTTTCTTCTCATTTAAAAAAAATCCGACAATCAAATCTGAAATCCTCTAAAATTTATTTGAATGTTTCTCCCTTATGCTCATCGTATTCTTCAATTTTCATAATATGATAAACGATCGATTTATCGGCCGTCGTTATCGTCGATGGAATATGATTTCCTTTTTCCATTTCGAATCCTTTTGAACCCAAATCCTCAATTTACACTCAACAACAACAAATAATCTCTTAGCCACACTAGATCCAAGAATAAAATGAGAGAATAGCTCAATTTTTCCTGTTTCAATTATCTTTGACAAAAGACGATGACAAGACTTACATATAGCTATTCTTCAATTCCTTTTTCAAAATTCTCTTTCTCTTTTTGTTCATTTTAAAATTTGTAACCCTAATTCGATTTTAGGTTTGCTATTTACTAGGAAAAGGAGTCGTTAGTGGTCAAGGCCTCCTACAATTCATGTTCAACCGTACAAATCTCGCATAGACAATTTAGTTTTGCAAAAAAAATGGCTTTCAAATCCAATCCTTTCATTCAGCAGAAAGGGGGACTAGAACACATGGACCTTCAAACACACGTGAAGGTGAGTGGTGGTCCTAATGGTAGGGACACAATTATTCTAATGTGGTCGACTATGATTGCAAGAGGTAGATATGTTACGCTAACGTAATCGGAAACTGAGGATGAAGTCAGACCGTCATATCCAAACGGGGATGATCGAAAGACAACAAAAGGATACCGGAGTCTTTCTAATGTGAAGGCGAAAACTGGATAGGTGTGTCATGAACCCCACACGTGAGGACATTGGAGCATCTGGTGAATTCAGAAGTTGGTTACTCGCGGGTATTTGTTAGCTCCCAACATTGTTCTTTCGGTACAAAGCTAATTAGTTATCATATTTTCAAATGAATTTGTCAGTTTAAAATTTAATTTAAAAGGTGATCCCTAATTATGTATGTGATGAATAAAATAAGTTAATAATTTATTTTAATTAAAAAAAAGGAGAAAGACTTGTTCAATTATCTTCAAAATCGAGACAACTCCAAGTATGTTTGGCAGTTTTCTCGAATATTGACAATAAAAGGATGAAATTATATTATAGGCCCGGCTTGCCACATCATCTATGGTCCCAACCAATAAAAAGCATTAATTTCATTAAATTTTTTATGTCATCTATGGTAAAAAGATGACATAAAAAATTTAATGAAATTGATGCTTTTTATTGGTTGGGACCATGGATGACGTTGCGAGCCGGGCCTATGATATAATTTCTCCAATAAAAGACCACATTCTCTTCCGTTCTTGAAATTATTAATGAACAAATTTATTTAATGAGATTCATTTTGTATGGGTTTTCACTTTTTAAAAGATAATATTTTAATTCAAGTAACAGAGAAAACGCTCCAAGTACGCTTGGTAGATTTTTCCATAAGATTAAAAAAAATAACATTGCATTTAGTTCAATTTGTAATATATAAAGGGTCAGAAAGCGACAAATAAGTACAGATGAATTTCAAAAATAAACAATCAAATTACCTAAAATTAAAATTAAGGGCCAAATTAAACAAAATCTAGAATCTAAGGCTCTAATTGAATTATTTCTAAAAGTAAAGATCTAATTCTAATCTAAAAGAACACTAAAGCAGTGGCGAATTTAGAACAAGTCTAAAATTCAAAATCTAATTTATTAAGACTATAAATTAATATCTAAATATTTTTAAGGACTGAATTTAAAGGAACCTAAAACCTAAGGCCAAAATTAGTAATCTAAAAGAACCGAATTCTAAGGAATTTGGACCTAACTATAATGGATCTGAAATCTAAGGTCAAAATTCTAAAATAACCAAAGACTAAAGAAAACCAGGACTAAAATGTTAAAACCTAAAAATATAAGATAAATATGTTATTAATAAAAAATACAAACATAATTGGTGAGTTGAATAAAAACAAGACAAATTCAGTAGCACAATCACAAAATCACACAGGTTAAAAGTTAATTAAATCGGTGAACAAAATATAATTAATACAAATTTAAAAACCAAATTGTAACAATGTGAAAAGTAAAAGAGTGACCAAACAATGATTATTTCAAAATTTGTAGTTAATTTAGAAAATGTGTCAAAGAAGGGAAATCAGTGATCAAATAAAGAGAAAATAAAAGAGTAAAACCTGAGTAAAATGAGTATCCAAATTATGGGCGCCAAAGTGTAATTGCATAAGACGAAGGGATTTAATGACTTCAATTATCCCTTATTCTGTTTTAAAACTCTTATTAATACCAAATTTTAGGTGTCTTAAATATTTTTCCCCATTTAAAAAAATCCGAAAATCAAATTTGAAATCCTTTGAAATTCATTTGAATGTTTCTTCCTTATGTTCATCGTATTCTTCATTTTCTAGAATAGGATGGCCGATCCTTGTATCGGCCATCGTTATCGTCGACAGAATAGGTGTTTCATTTTTCATTTTGGAATCCTTTTCTACCCAAACCCTCAATTTACACTAAACAACAAAAAATAATGACCCAGTCACAGTAGATCAAATAATAAAATGATAGAGTAGCTCAATTTTTATTCTGTTTCAATTCTCTTTGACAAAAGACGATTACAAGATTTACATATAGCTATTCTTCTTTTCATTTTTCACAATTCTCTTTCTCTTTTAGTGTAACACCCGGGTTCGGGGGTCGGGAGAAAATAATAATTTTAAAAATAGTTCGGGTTTCGGTTCCAAATTTTTAAATAATAAAAATAATGGGTTGGACCTCGGGTTTTAAGACAAATAAAAATTAGTTGGGCCATTTTCAAGACAAGCCCAATTTTGCCAAGGTGTCATCCATTGTAGTTCCCTTATTTCATTAAGGGTGTTTTGGTCTTTTGACCCCCCCATTTTAAACAAACATAAACTATTCACTTTGCTCATCTTCTACCTCTCTCCACCCCCATCTCTTTCCAACGACACAAATACACCTCCCACCTTGAGCTACTATTCCATTCCATAGCTCACTCGTTTTTGAAGCTTTCTCAAAGGTATGGACGTTTTTGACTTGCTCTCACCTTCCCCTCCTTGGAAGTACCACTATTTTTCATTTTTAACCATGTTTTGAAATAGGGGCTTTTTAAGAGTTTTGATTTAAAAATGGTGCCTTTATTGTTCTTGACTTAATGTTTTAAGTGATTAATGATAGACATGTTGTCTAGGAAGCATGAGGTCCAATTGGTATGATTTTTAATGAGTTTTGTAAAGTTTCCCGGATTTGGGTTTTGGGGAGGTTTTTGAGAGGTTTTAAGTTGAGTTTTGGGGGTGTTTCAGGTGAAATCTTGAGGGCTGATGGTTAGGGTATATGTAAATAATGTTTTGAAGGCTTTAGGGAGTAATTTGAGGGTTGAAATCAATGGTTTTGAGTGGTGCTAAAGGGCTGCTCGGATTTTTGGAGTTTTGAGCTAGTCTTCAATGGAAAATTGATGTCTTGAGATTGGTATTTAATCCGGATTGATTATTTTAGAATATGGACTGATTTAAGATTTATTTGCTTGGTGTTGGAATGGCTAGAAGCGAGAAATTTGGTTGGTGAAGCTTCGGGGACAAATCCGGGGATTTCGGAGTCTTGAGCTTGGTCTTCGATCTTCTCTTGGGTAGCAACGGTGAGTAGAATTATTGGTTTTTACTTTGTGCTCGATATGGATTCCTTTGGGGTTTGGGTGGAACCTTGAGAGGTCACCTAAACCCGTGTGTAAGCCTCTCTACTCTCATGTGTTGTGATATGTTGATTGTGGATGCGTTGTGGTTATTTGAATGCATTTTAAGTTGTTAATGTTGTAGTCGTGTTGAGTTCGTGCCTCACGTGATGGTGGTCTAAACTACGGTGATGTGTAGTCCCACCGGTAGTGACTAGTAGGGTAGTACTTTGATGTGTAGTCCCATTGGAAATCCACTAGTCGAAACGGTGATGTGTAGTCCCACCGTATGTGTATATTGGTTGTGCTTGTGCAAACCAAGTGTTGTGGTTGAGATAGACCCTTGTGCATCCATTGCTTTCTTGCATTTAAATCGTGTTTTGGAAAACTGCATGTTGTGAATTGTAGAGCCTCTCTCACTAAGCTAGATTGCTTATGCTCTTTTGTTTCCAACGTGCAGATCGCTAGAGTTCGGGAGGCGAGCGGGCGAGGGAGGAGCTTTTGGAGTTCTCAAGCAAGTTTAAGTATGGTTTGCTTTTGTAATAATGTCTAAACAATAGGGTGTAGAGTGTTAGGAGTTGGGGTCAAACTCCTTAGGAGGTTGTGCTTGAAATTGTTAAGATTATGTTGTGTTATGCTTTTGCTACTTGGATTATGACTTATGCTTCCCTTGTGGTTTATTTGCATGAGCCTAAACTTGTATGATGTTGGCCCATGTATACCTTATGCTTGTCTATTTTGTGGTTGATGTCTTGTGCTTGCTAAACATGCTTCTTTGTGGAATTGTATGGGGTCTTGTTTGTATGTTTTAGTTAGATTGATTGCCTCCCATGCTAAGTCTTAATTGTGTTTGATGCATGTATGCTTGCTTACGCTTAGGAGTGCCTTAAAGTGCAATCTAGAATCGTATGTGAAGTTACCAAGTAGTGAAATGAGGAGTTGCAGAGCAAGGGTATCGATACGGTTAGACCCGTATCGATACGGCCTTCTTATTCCAGGCCTTTTGTATCGATACGCGGGGAGACGTATCGATACCATTTTGGACACTGGAGCTACTGCCCAACTTAGTATCGATACCGGTCTCAGGCGTATCGATACCATTTTGGTCACTAAAGTCACTGTCCAACTTGGTATCGATACCGGTCTTGGGCGTATCGGTACAGCCATATTAGTGTTGACTGTGAGAAGTCAACCTTTGGGGAGGGTATCGATACACTCCTTGGGTGTATCGATACGGTCTCCACAAGCTGACTTTGACTTTATGACCGAGTCAAGGTGTATCGATACACCCCTTAGGTGTATCGATACCGCCTGCAGTTTAAGTCTAAAATTGGGCCGTTAAGTGTTGTTTTGGGTTTGTTTGTTTTTCTCGTGCTTGTTGTTCCGCTGTATGATCACTTAGGATTTAATACTCATCTAGACAAGACTTAAAATGAAAAAAAAAAGATAGGGTTGCTAACCGAAGGGGGAGCCTTAACGGGTTTCACTTCGGTTTTCCCCGTGTAGCCCACTTGGACCGGTCATCCGGCCAGACCGAGACGAGGGGGTTACATTTATTGGTATCAGAGCCTGAGGTTTTCGAGACCTCGGGCAGGTAAGTGAGGTAAGTTAAGGAATTATGAGTGTTTTGCCACACATGTCTAAATTTTGCTTTAGCACGGTGTATGTATGCATGCTATGGTGACCTTGCTGTTGTTCGAGAGTTGGTTTGAGTCCCCATTGTTAGGCATTGTTGTCAAAATAAAAAGGAAAATTGTTTTGGTTTAAAGAGCTTGAGAACCGGAGTCCTTTGCCCCTTGCTAACCTAACGTTTCTTTGTTGTTGTGTGTTTGTTGTTTTAGATTACTTTAATTGCTATGGTGAGACCGAGGGGACGGCCTAGGGCGGGTGACCAGGCACCCGAGAACGCGCCTCCTGCTCTTAATGCTCCCGGTGGTAATGGGGGGAATGTAAGAGGTGATGGTAATGGGCCTCAGGCTGAGGCTAATGTGGGAGGTAATGGGGCTCAAGCGGGCCAAGGTCAGGCAGGCCCAGATGTGGCTCATTTGATCCAGACTATAGCCGGAGCTTTTCAGACAGCTTTGGCCGGTATGCAAGCTGCAGCACCACCTCAGGGTGCGGGGACAGGATTACCCCTAGAGAGGCTTCGCAATTTGGGGGCAGTTGAGTTTCGTGGGTTGTCTCCGGAAGGTTCGGAAGGGTGGCTTGAGAGCACTACTCGCATCTTGGGTCAGATGGAGTGTTCAGATGCCCGCAAGTTGGGATGCATCGTCTCATTGCTTCAGGGAGACGCTTATACTTGGTGGACCACTGCTATTTCTGGCATGGCCGAGACGGATATCACATGGGAATTTTTCAGGAATGCCTTCAAGAGGAAGTACCTCGGGGTTCGGTACTTGGATGAAAAGAAAAGGGAGTTCATGGCTCTAGTTCAAGGCCATAGGACTGTGTCCGAGTATGAGATCCAGTTTGTAAGGTTGAGCCAGTACGCGCCAGAATTGATTCCGGATGAGAAGGAGCGATGTGAGCGCTTCAGATATAGGTTGACTACTGATGTGAAGACCTACATGTTGGCCGCCGACTACACTGAGTTCGATGTCTTGGTTTCTAGGGCCAAGGATGTGGAGCAAAATCTAAGCTCTAGAGCACGTGCTAGTGGGTCCGACTCCGGGAAGAGACATGCGAACTGGGATAGAGATCATGCCAAGAGGCATAGGGATAGGAGGTACCAGCTGGACACGAGGCCTAGAGGTGGTAACCATGGTCAGGGCCGTCAGGGCCAAGGGGCTGTCGGGCACATTCCGGAGTGCGCTAGGTGCGGGAGACGCCACCCAGGAGAGTGCATGGGTATGTTTGGGGCGTGTTGGAACTGTAGCTCCCGAGACCATTTGAGGCGTGATTGTCCACACCCAGTTAGAGGAGGACCGGCTCCAGCGAGAGGTTTTGAGCATCAGAGAGGTCGTGGGCGCGGCCGTGGGAACTTCCAGCCAAGGAATGAGGGTCAGAGGAACTTGGCTCATGTGGTAGCAGTCCAGCCCGAGGGAGGAGGACCGGCTAGGGTGTACGCTCAGCGAGAGGCTGGGAATGACACTGATGTCATTGCAGGTAATTTCACATTACAGTCTTTGAGTTTGCTTTCTCTAATAGATTTGGGGTCAACGCATTCGTATATTTTGGGTGAGCATGCAAAGTCATTAGGACCACCTTGCGACTGGCTAGAGGTAGGTGTAAATGTCACTAGCTCTTTTGGTGATACAATGGTAGTTAGGAAAGTGTATAGGAGGTGTCCCCTGATGATTCAGGGCCACGTATTTCCGGTCGACATGATGGAGCTACCCTTTTATGGCTTTGATGTGATTTTGGGCATGGATTGGCTTGTAGAGCATAGAGCTAGGGTTGACTTCGAGACTAAGAGAGTCTCTTTGAGGCTTACTGATGACCTTGAGGTTGTGGTAGTAGGGGAGAATGTTAAGTTTTTGTCTAACGTGGTTTCGGCTTTGGAAGCTCAGAGATTGTTGAGTTCAGGGTGTCAGGCTTACTTGGCTTACGTGATGAACCCGGATATGAGCGAGGTGAGACCTCAGGACATCAAGATTGTGTGTGACTTTCCGAGTGTTTTTCCGGAAGAGCTACCAGGCTTGCCTCCAGATAGAGCAGTGGAGTTTGCTATTGAGACTTATTCTGATTCCGCACCGGTGTCGATTGCTCCGTATAGGATGGCACCGAAAGAGTTGAAAGAGTTGAAGACACAGCTTCAGGAGTTGACTGACAGAGGCTTTATTAGGCCTAGTGTTTCCCCGTGGGGTGCTCCGGTCTTGTTTGTGAAAAAGAAATATGGCAGCATGAGAATGTGCATAGACTATAGACAGTTGAATAAAGTGACGGTGAAAAACAAATATCCCTTGCCAAGGATAGATGACTTTGCTTGACCAGTTGAGGGGTGCCTCCGTGTTTTCAAAGATTGACTTGAGGTCTGGGTATTATCAGTTAAAGGTAAAGGATGTGGACGTACCAAAGACAGCTTTTCGTACACGATATGGGCATTATGAGTTTTTGGTGATGCCTTTTGGATTAACCAATGCCCCAGCAGCCTTTATGGATATGATGAACCGGGTGTTTCATAAGTTCTTGGACAGGTTTGTGGTAGTGTTTATTGATGACATCCTAGTGTACTCTAGGACCGAAGAGGAGCACGATGGACACTTAAGGTTAGTGCTTCAGACCCTACTTGAGAATAAGTTGTATGCCAAGCTAAGTAAGTGTGAGTTTTGGATTAGAGAGGTGGTCTTCCTAGGTCACGTGATCTCAGCTAGTGGGATTAGTGTAGATCCCAAGAAGATTGAAGCCATTGTGAATTGGAAGCAACCGAAATCAGTGACAGAAATCCGCAGTTTCCTAGGTTTGGCGGGATACTATAGGAGGTTTGTGGAGGGATTCTCGAGGATAGCGGCTCCGTTGACCAAGTTACTACAGAAAAATGTTCCGTACGAATGGTCAGATGCAAGACAAGAAGCGTTTGAGAAATTGAAGAAAGCTTTGACCGAAGCTCCCATTTTGATTCAGCCCGAGCCGGGGAGAGAGTTTGTGATTTTCAGTGATGCATCTTACGTGGGGCTAGGTTGTGTGCTTATGCAAGAAGGTAAGGTAGTGGCATATGCTTCCCGACAGTTGAAAGTTCATGAGAAGAATTACCCCACTCATGACATAGAGTTGGCTGCAGTGGTGTTCGCATTGAAAATTTGGAGACACCATCTTTATGGTGAGAAGTGCACTGTGTACACCGACCACAAGAGTTTGAAATATTTGATGTCCCAGAAGGAGTTGAATCTTAGGCAACGAAGGTGGTTAGAGCTCCTTAAAGATTATGACCTTACCATAGAGTATCATCCGGGCAAGGCAAATGTGGTGGCCGATGCCTTGAGTAGGAAGGTGGCCGTTGAGTTGCGAGCAATGTTTGCAAGGTTGAGTGTGTCTACGGATGGTGGGTTAGTGGCCGAGCTTCAAGCTAAGCCATCATTAGTTCAGTTGATCCGTGAGAGACAGTTGCGAGATGAGTCCTTGGCACCTCACGTGCAAGACATAGCTGAAGATAGACCTACCGAGTATTGTTTTGGAGAGAATGGGATCCTATGTTTCAAGGATAGGATAGTGGTTCCGGAGGATGCCGAGTTGAGGCGTACGATTTTGAGTGAGGCTCACAATAGCCCTTTTGCTATGCATCCGGGTAGCACGAAGATGTATCGAGGATTGAAGGAAGAGTATTATTGGATTGGTTTGAAAAAGGATGTAGCCGAGTTCGTAAGTAGATGCATGGTTTGTCAGAGAGTCAAAGCTGAGCACCAGTTTCCTTCAGGGTTGTTGCAACCGTTAAAAATTCCAGAGTGGAAGTGGGAGCGTATCACCATGGACTTCGTGTCAGGACTTCCGTTGACTCCTTCGAAGAAAAATTCAGTGTGGGTGATTGTAGATAGATTCACCAAGTGTGCTCACTTCATACCGGTTCATACTACCTATACATTAGACAAGTTGGCCGAATTGTATATTCGTGAGATTGTGAGACTACATGGGGTACCGAAATCGATCGTGTCAGATCGAGATCCGAGATTTACCTCTAGATTTTGGGAGTGTCTGCATCGAGCTTTGGGCACATGGTTGAACTTCAGCACTTCGTATCACCCGCAGTCAGATGGGCAGTCAGAGAGGGTAATTCAGATATTGGAGGATATGTTGAGGTGTTGTATCATTGACTTCCAAGGGACATGGGAGAAACACTTACCATTGGTGGAGTTCGCGTACAACAACAGCTTTCAGTCGAGCATACAGATGGCTCCCTACGAGGCCTTGTATGGTAGGAAGTGTAGGACCCCGATTTGTTGGGCCGAGGCCGGACAGAAACTTGTGCCGATGCCCGAGTTACTTAAGGGAACCACCGAGAAGGTGAAATTGATATGTGATCGCTTGAAAGCGGCTTCAGATCGGCAAAAGTCCTATGCCGATTTAAAAAGGAAGGAGGTGGAATACTCCGTGGGGGATAAAGTGTTCTTGAAAGTCTCACCATGGAAGAAGGTGATGAGGTTTGGGAGGAAAGGCAAGTTGAGCCCAAGGTACATATGGCCTTATGAGATAGTTGAGAGAATTGGTTCGGTTGCATATAGATTGAGACTCCCAGTTGAGCTAGAGAAGATTCATGATGTATTTCATGTGTCGATGCTTAGGAGGTATAGGTCGGATCCGTCCCATGTCATGCCAGTGGAAGAAATAGAGATAAATCCGGACTTGTCTTACAATGAGGAACCAGTTGAGATACTTGCTTCTGATAGCAAGGTGTTGCGTGGCAAGACTATAGAGTTAGTCAAAGTCTTATGGAGACATAGAGGCGTAGAGGAAGCCACGTGGGAGAGGAAAGCCGACATGCTTGAGCAGTTTCCGTATTTGTTTCCGTCAGGTAATTTCGATGATGAAATTCCTTAAGTAGGGGAGAGTTGTAACACCCGGGTTCGGGGGTCGGGAGAAAATAATAATTTTAAAAATAGTTCGGGTTTCGGTTCCAAATTTTTAAATAATAAAAATAATGGGTTGGGCCTCGGGTTTTAAGACAAATAAAAATTAGTTGGGCCATTTTCAAGACAAGCCCAATTTTGCCAAGGTGTCATCCATTGTAGTTCCCTTATTTCATTAAGGGTGTTTTGGTCTTTTGACCCCCCCATTTTAAACAAACATAAACTATTCACTTTGCTCATCTTCTACCTCTCTCCACCCCTATCTCTTTCCAACGACACAAATACACCTCCCACCTTGAGCTACTATTCCATTCCATAGCTCACTTGTTTTTGAAGCTTTCTCAAAGGTATGGACATTTTTGACTTGCTCTCACCTTCCCCTCCTTGGAAGTACCACTATTTTTCATTTTTAACCATGTTTTGAAATAGGGGCTTTTTAAGAGTTTTGATTTAAAAATGGTGCCTTTATTGTTCTTGACTTAATGTTTTAAGTGATTAATGATAGACATGTTGTCTAGGAAGCATGAGGTCCAATTGGTATGATTTTTAATGAGTTTTGTAAAGTTTCCCGGATTTGGGTTTTGGGGAGGTTTTTGAGAGGTTTTAAGTTGAGTTTTGGGGGTGTTTTAGGTGAAATCTTGAGGGCTGATGGTTAGGGTATATGTAAGTAATGTTTTGAAGGCTTTAGGGAGTAATTTGAGGGTTGAAATCAATGGTTTTGAGTGGTGCTAAAGGGCTGCTCGGATTTTTGGAGTTTTGAGCTAGTCTTCAATAGAAAATTGATGTCTTGAGATTGGTATTTAATCCGGATTGATTATTTTAGAATATGGACTGATTTGAGATTTATTTGCTTGGTGTTGGAATGGCTAGAAGCGAGAAATTTGGTTGGTGAAGCTTCGGGGACAAATCCGGGGATTTCGGAGTCTTGAGCTTGGTCTTCGATCTTCTCTTGGGTAGCAACGGTGAGTAGAATTATTGGTTTTTACTTTGTGCTCGATATGGATTCCTTTGGGGTTTGGGTGGAACCTTGAGAGGTCACCTAAACCCGTGTGTAAGCCTCTCTACTCTCATGTGTTGTGATATGTTGATTGTGGATGCGTTGTGGTTATTTGAATGCATTTTAAGTTGTTAATGTTGTAGTCGTGTTGAGTTCGTGCCTCACGTGATGGTGGTCTAAACTACGGTGATGTGTAGTCCCACCGGTAGTGACTAGTAGGGTAGTACTTTGATGTGTAGTCCCATTGGAAATCCACTAGTCGAAACGGTGATGTGTAGTCCCACCGTATGTGTATATTGGTTGTGCTTGTGCAAACCAAGTGTTGTGGTTGAGATAGACCCTTGTGCATCCATTGCTTTCTTGCATTTAAATCGTGTTTTGGAAAACTGCATGTTGTGAATTGTAGAGCCTCTCTCACTAAGCTAGATTGCTTATGCTCTTTTGTTTCCAACGTGAAGATCGCTAGAGTTCGGGAGGCGAGCGGGCGAGGGAGGAGCTTTTGGAGTTCTCAAGCAAGTTTAAGTATGGTTTGCTTTTGTAATAATGTCTAAACAATGGGGTGTAGAGTGTTAGGAGTTGGGTCAAACTCCTTAGGAGGTTGTGCTTGAAATTGTTAAGATTATGTTGTGTTATGCTTTTGCTACTTGGATTATGACTTATGCTTCCCTTGTGGTTTATTTGCATGAGCCTAAACTTGTATGATGTTGGCCCATGTATACCTTATGCTTGTCTATTTTGTGGTTGATGTCTTGTGCTTGCTAAACATGCTTCTTTGTGGAATTGTATGGGGTCTTGTTTGTATGTTTTAGTTAGATTGATTGCCTCCCATGCTAAGTCTTAATTGTGTTTGATGCATGTATGCTTGCTTACGCTTAGGAGTGCCTTAAAGTGCAATCTAGAATCGTATGTGAAGTTACCAAGTAGTGAAATGAGGAGTTGCAGAGCAAGGGTATCGATACGGTTAGACCCGTATCGATACGGCCTTCTTATTCCAGGCCTTTCGTATCGATACGCGGGGAGACGTATCGATACCATTTTGGACACTGGAGCTACTGCCCAACTTAGTATCGATACCGGTCTCAGGCGTATCGATACCATTTTGGTCACTAAAGTCACTGTCCAACTTGGTATCGATACCGGTCTTGGGCGTATCGGTACAGCCATATTAGTGTTGACTGTGAGAAGTCAACCTTTGGGGAGGGTATCGATACACTCCTTGGGTGTATCGATACCGCCTGCAGTTTAAGTCTAAAATTGGGCCGTTAAGTGTTGGTTTGGGTTTGTTTGTTTTTCTCGTGCTTGTTGTTCCGCTGTATGATCACTTAGGATTTAATACTCATCTAGACAAGAATTAAAATGGAAAAAAATATAGGGTTGCTAACCGAAGGGGGAGCCTTAACGGGTTTCACTTCGGTTTTCCCCGTGTAGCCCACTTGGACCGGTCATCCGGCCAGACCGGGACGAGGGGGTTACATTTAGTTCAATTTAAAATTTTATAACCCTAATTAGATTTTAGGTTTGCTATTTACTGGGAAGCAGACAATTCAGATTTTCCAAAAAAACGACTTTCCAATCCAATTCGCGTGAAAGTTGTCTTTTGATCTGAGACCATCATATCACATTTAATCAAAAGGACTAGGCCTGATACCGGGAATCCTTTGATGCATGCATTGTAACAATTTATGCCATGACTTTGCTTTTAATTCGGACCGTTTGATTGAATTGGATCCAACGATTATTGTTTGTCTCGAGACTTTCTCTTCTTCCATGTGGCACACATGCGAGAAGATTAAATGATTTCGTTTTTCTGAACCATCAGATGAAGTTTTGACGATCTGAGGGTTGTGAATGTTGCGACTATAGCTTAGAAAAGACTGGTGTTTTTAGGTTTTTAGTTGGGGTTAGGGTTTGTATTTGGGGCTAGGGTGTTTGATAGGATCAAGTCAAGTAAAAAAATTTCGAGTATTTGAGTTGACGCGTCATATTTTACATCTTGAACTTAATTTGAAATTTTTTCGATTCGAGCCGTGTTTATGAAATTCGAGTCGAGTCGAGTTTTCGAGTTCCTATACAAGTTTAATTATAATTATTTACCATATTACAGTACGGTTTGATTCCAATTTAAACGACTTTCTCTAATCATATAAGATATTCATATGTGTATATATTTCTTCATATTATTTTCACATGTATAAGTAAGATTTGTAATGCTATTTAATAAAAAAATATCATCTGAACTTCTAAAATATATTTATAATATTATTTTTAAATAATGAACTTTTGGGGATAAAATACTGATGGGAGTATAAATTAGTCAATGAATTGATGTGAAGAAAAAAATTACAAAAAAAATTCAGTTGAATGATCAAATTGAATAAAATGTAAAGTTAAAGGACTAAATTGAAAAATGCATATATTTGTTGAAAATATGAATTGAAGTTATATAGATATTATATAGTGTTTGTGAATCGTGTGGTTTAATTTTGGTCAAAATAGACTTAAAATGAAAGAGAAATTGAAGATTTGGGAAATCATTCAAAGTTAAGGGGCTAAATTGAAATGGTTGGAAATTTAATTTAAAAAGTATGAAATGAAGCTAAATATGTATTCTACGGTGGTTAAGGAGCACACGGTTCAAATTCAGTCAAAAATTGACTTGAAACGAAGGCGTGGTTGAAGAAATGAGGAAATCATACAAAGTTAAGGGGCTGAATTGAAAAAATATGAAATTTATTTTCAAAAATATAAATTGAAGATAAGTTAGTATTCTACGCTGGTTTAGGAATATGTGGTTCAAATTTGGTCAAAAATGGATTTAAAATGAAGGAGGAATTAAAGAAAAATAAATTCAGGGACTAAATTGTAAATTTTGGTTTTTTTATTTTTTGGTTTTTCAAGTTGGGCAAATTTCAACTCGTCTCGAACTAAAAAAAAATTCGAGTTACTCGAGTTGACTCCAATATAATGCTCGATATATTGTTATTTTTTAAAAAGTTTAGGATTTATTTAGTGTAATAATAGTAATGATAATATATATATATATATATATTGGGCCTTGAAAACGGGCCAAATAAAAAATTGGATATTACACAATATATATAACATTCACATAAGATAAATACATATGTTAATATATGTATAATGTTAATTTTAAATGTGTAATATATATATATATATATATATATATATATATATTATTTCGAGAACGTTAACGTAAGAAAAATAATACAAATATAATATTTCGTGAACTCATGATTTTTTTAAATTGAATAATTATAATAAAATATACAAAATATGCGGTGACTTGATATGATATGAACAAACAAGCATTTATTTAAGACTTAAATATGTATTTCCAATATGAACTAGACACTTAGTCTCAAGTTGGTACCGGAAGAATTATTTCTCCTAAGTTGATATTTGAACTAGACATCTTCTTCGAAGTTGGTACCCAAGGAAATTTTACTCCCAAGTTAGAACTTGAACTTTAATTTCATCACCGGTTTTCATACTTGTATTAAGCATTGTTAACTTTTGATGACGTGACAACATGAGACTATATCATGTTTATATTTTAAAATGAACTTTAAATTTTGTTAAAAAATTATGAAAAGGACTAAAAGTAAACGAATGGAACTAAAGTTCGAGTATTAACTAGAGAAAAATTCAACTTTAAAAAGGCTAAGGATTTGCCTTATAATTTAACGAACCTAATGTTACCTTAATTAACATTCTCCAATCCAAACAATCAGTTTTAAAGTTCAACTTTAAAGAGGATTTTTATTTTTTATATTATTTTATGAAATTTACGTTATTATTAATTGATAGATAGATATATATATATATGTATAAAAGCTTTTTCTTATTTAATTTGAAATTGGATTTCGTTATTTAACTTAATGACTTTCTCTTTGTCCAAAAGGACTGTGTGTGTTTGCTTTTGTATATAAATAAGACGCTCAAGTTCTTCCTTCAATGCAATCCCTCCTTGAAGTCAAAAGCAGAAAAACCAAAATCCATGGGAAACTTCACTACCTCGTCTATTCTCCTCCTCTTCCTATTCTCTTCCGTAGTCACGTCCCTCCCGTTGTCAACGAATTCACGCTGGATTGTGGACGATAGAGGACGACGCGTGAAGCTGGCGTGCGTAAACTAGGCGTCGCACATGGAACCGGTGCTTGCCGAAGGGCTCAGCAAGCAGCCTATGGATACGATTGCCAAACGGATTGTGTCAATGGGGTTCAACTGCGTTAGGTTCACTTGGCCACTCTATCTGATCACCAATGACTCGTTGGCATCGCTCACTGTTAGACAATCGTTTCAACAACTCGGCCTCCTCGAATCCATTGCCGGAATCCAAGCCAACAACCCTTCAATCATCGATGTTTCCCTCATCAAAGCTTATCAGGTATGACAGATTTTCCAAGTAAACTATATCATTGAATAAACAACATGTCTCAAACTTTACTGCATTGAAAATAATTATTGGTATTTATATTTCAGGCAGTGGTGTCAAGCTTGGGGGAAAACAATGTGATGGTCATACTTGACAATCACATAAGCAAACCCGGTTGGTGCTGCAGTAATCTTGATGACAATGGTTTCTTCGGTGACAAGTACTTCGACCCGGATCTATGGATCACCGGGCTGACACGGATGGCCACCTTATTCAACGGCGTCACCAACGTGGTCGGCATGAGCTTGAGGAACGAGCCCAGAGGCCCGAAACAAAACATAAACGATTGGTACAAGTACATGCCGAAAGGAGCTGAAGCAGTGCACTCGGCAAACCCAAATGTTCTCGTTATACTTTCTGGATTGAGTTTCGACAGGGACTTGTCATTCCTCAAGAACCAACAGTTAAAACTCACGTTTAGTGGGAAACTAGTATTCGAGGCGCATTGGTATGGATTCTCAGATGGCCAGACCACATGGGTGAAGGACAACCCGAACGAAGTTTGTGGCAGAGTGGCGACATACATGATGAATACATCGGGGTATTTGGTTGATCAAGGATACCCGTTGTTCATTGGTGAGTTCGGGATCGATCAAAGCGGAGCCAATGTCAATGGCAATAGGTACATCAGTTGCTTCTTGGGTGTGGCAGCTGAGCTTGACCTGGATTGGGCCTTGTGGACATTGGCTGGGAGCTATTATGTGAGAGACGGTGTCGTCGGGTTAAACGAGTACTATGGAGCCATGGATTATAACTGGTGTGGAGCCAGGAATTCGAGCTTCATACAAAGAATTTCAGCTCTCCAGTCTCCTTTCCGAGGTAAGCCAACATATACTACTTTCTTATCAAACACTGATGTCAACTGAAAACTTGATGTTGTTCCGCAATGACATATGCAGGTCCAGGTCTATCAGAAGCCAAACCGCACAAAGTGATCTTCCACCCCTTAACAGGGCTTTGTATCACAAGGAAATCATTGGTCCACCCGTTGCAGTTAGGTCCCTGCAGTGACTCCTACCCTTGGAGTTACTCGCCGCAGAAGACTTTAGTAGTAAAAGGAACTCGTTTCTGCTTACAAACCGATGCATCCGGGACATCGCTGAAACTCGGTATCTTCTGCACCGGCTCGAATTCGAAATGGGAAACCATATCCGATTCCAAGATGCATCTCTCGGCTAAGCTCAGAGATGGCAAATCCATTTGCCTCGACGTAGCTTCGGACAACACCATCATCACAAACGGTTGCAAATGCATAAGTAAAGACAACACATGTGACCCTTCGAGCCAATGGTTCAAGCTGGTGGACAGCACTAGGAGCAGCACAAGAGTGGAACGATCTTTGTTGCAATACTTACCCGGAAAGGGTTTAGTCCCAAACCATTTGGTTGGGTGAGCAAATGGGCAAAGATATATGCCACTGAACCTACGGTTCAATGGGAGGGCAGCTCCACCATTTTTATCAAGCATTTGGTTTTAGATTTATTTATTTTAAAATGTATAGGAATTGAAAGAAATTAGGTTGGCGGTGGTGATACGATTTGATCTGTCACACCCAAAGAATTTTTATAATTTTTTATTTGCTAAGCAATAACAAGTTTTATTAATATTTAAAAATAAAGGCATAATGCCATACAAAGACAAGAACTATACCAGATGGTCGATTGTGTTCAGGGAGTTCCACAGGGACCATGGTCTTCATCTTTTGTCTTTGATCCAAGCAAATGCAATAGTTTCTTAAACATTAATTTAATCATGTAATCTCGTATTTATTATTAAAATCTCGAATTCATATAAATATAACGATGCGAGAGCAAGTGCAAAACTGTCCGTCCATCCATCCATTTCTTACTAGCTTCCTTTTACAAGCAAATGCAAACATGTTTGAGCAAATAATTAAAACAGGATGTCGAAACGTTAACTTGATGATAGACTTTTTCTATTTTTGTTCTTTCGGTACCAAGCTAATTAGTTATCGTATTTTCAAATGAATTTGTCGGTTTAAAATTTAATTTAAAAAGTGATCCCTAATTATGCATGAGATGAATGGAATAAGTTATTAATTCATTTTAATTAAAAAAGGAGAAAGATGTGTTCAAATATCTTCAAAATCGAGACAACTCCAAGTATGTTTGGCAGTTTTCTCGAATATTGACAATAAAAGACCACAATCTCTTCCTTTCTTGAAAGTGTTAATGAACAAATTTATTTAAAGAGATTCATTTTGTATGGGTTTTCACTTCTTAAAAGATAATATTTCAATTCGAATAATAGAGAAAACGCTCCAAGTACGCTTGGTAGATTTTTCCATAAGATTCGAATAAAATAAAATTGCATTTAGTTCAATTTCAAATATATAAAGGGTCAAAATGCAACAAATAAGTATGGATGAATTTCGAAAATAAACAAAAAAATTACCTAAAATTAAAATTAAGGACCAAATTAAACAAAACCTCGAATCTAAGGCTCTAACTGAATTATTTCTAAAAGTTAAGATCTAATTCTAACCTAAAATAATATTAAGGCCGTGACTAATTTAGAACTAGTCTGAAATTAAAAATCTAATTTATTAATACTATAAAATAATATCTAAATATTTTTAAGGACTAAATTTAAAGGAACCTAAAACCTAAGGCCAAAATTAGTAATATACAAGAACCTAATTCTAAGGAATTAGGACCTAACTGTAATGATTCCGAAATCTAATGTCAAATTTCTAAAAGAATCTAAGACTAAAGAAAACCAAGACTAAAATGTTAAAACCTGAAAATCTAAGATAAATTTGTTCTTAATAAAAAAACATACTAACATAATTAATGAGTAGAATAAAAACAAGTCAAATCCAGTAGCACAATCACAAAATCACACTAGATAGAAAGTTAATTAAATAGGTGAGTAAAATATAAATAATCAAATTTAAAAACCAAATCGTAACAATGTTGAAAGTAGAACAATGATTATTTCAAAATTTGTAGCCAATATATAAAATTGTCAAAGAAGGGAAATCAGTAATCAAATCAAGAGAAAATAAAAAAGTAAAATCATAGTAAAACGAGTATCCATATTTTGGACGCCAAAGTGTAATTATGTAAGATGAAGGGATTTAGTGACTTCAATTCTCCCTTATTCTGTTTTAAAACGATTATTAATACCAAATTTTAGGTGTCTTAAATATTTTCTTCTCATTTAAAAAAAAAATTCGACAATCAAATCTGAAATCCTCTAAAATTTATTTGAATGTTTCTCCCTTATGTTCATCGTATTCTTTAATTTTCAAAATATGATAAACGATCGTTGTATTGGCCGTCGTTATCGTCGATGGAATAGGATTTCCCTTTTCCATTTCGAATCCTTTTGAACCCAAATCCTCTATTTACACTCAACAACAACAAATAATCTCTTAGCCACACTAGATCCAAGAATAAAATGAGAGAATAGCTCAATTTTTTCCTGTTTCAATTATCTTTGACAAAAGACGATGACAAGACTTACATATAGCTATTCTTCAATTCCTTTTTCAAAATTCTCTTTCTCTTTTTGTTCATTTTAAAATTTGTAACCCTAATTCGATTTTAGGTTTGCTATTTACTAGGAAAAAGAGTCGTTAGAGGTCAAGGCCTCCTGCAATTCATGTTCAACCGTACAAATCTTGCATAGACAATTTAGTTTTGCAAAAAAAATGGCTTTCAAATCCAATCCTTTCATTCAGCAGAAAGGGGGACTAGAACACATGGACCTTCAAACACACGTGAAGGTGAGTGGTGGTCCTAATGGTAGGGACGCAATTATTCTAATGTGGTCGACTATGATTGCAGGAGGTAGAGATGTTACGCTAACGTAATCGGAAACTGAGGATGAAGTCAGACCGTCATATCCAAACGAGGATGATCGAAAGACAACAAAAGGATACCGGAGTCTTTCTAATGTGAAGGCGAAAACTGGATAGGTGTGTCATGAGCCCCATACGTGAGGACATTGGAGCATCTGGTGAATTCAGAAGTTGGTTACTCGCGGGTATTTGTTAGCTCCCAACATTGTTCTTTCGGTACCAAGCTAATTAGTTATCATATTTTCAAATGAATTTGTCAGTTTAAAATTTAATTTAAAAGGTGATCCCTAATTATGTATGTGATGAATTTGTAGCTAATTTAGAAAATATGTTGTAACCCCCTCGTCCCGGTCTGGTCGGATGACCGGTCCAAGTGGGCCACACGGGGAAAACCAAAGCGAAACCCGTGAAGGTTTCCCCTCGGTTAACGACCCTAAAATTTTCTTTTTATTTTATCTTGTCTATAGGCATAATTAAAACCTATGTGAAGCACAGCAGCGGGAAAAACAAACATTGAAACATACACCGACCAACCAAAACATTAAACAACTCATTTTACACCTTTACAGCAGGCCGTTTCGAAACGCCCTTAGGGTGTTCCGAAACGCCTTGACTTAGTCAACAGGTCAGGGTCAGCCTTAGGGTGACCGTTCCGAAACAGGGGTGACCCGTATCGGAACGACCTTGTCGGTCAACAGACCAGGGTCAACCATAAGGTGACCGTTCCGAAACAGGGGAGACCCGTAGCGAAACGACCTTGACGGTCAATATCTTGTGGTCAACGAGATTTGACCGTTTCGAAACTTCAAAGGCCCGTTTCGGAACGCCTTCATCTCGCCAATTTCTCAAAATTCCAGTAGCAAAAATGTTCCGAAACGACCCCCATCCGTTTCGAAACGGCAGGCCAAATGCAAAGGGACTGTTCCGAAACAGGATGGCCCGTTCCGAAACGCCCCCTGTCTGCAGACTCGTTTTGGCTGTTTTAAGGCACTAGGGTGCCCAAAACACCACCAAAACACACTACAACACCACAAGACCCATGAACTAAGGCAACCTAACAATTAAAGCATGCTTCAACAAGGTTAAGGCAAGTCTAAACACTAAGGCAAGACATCATAGGCATGCATTCACACAACATCATTCAAGCATAAAGATAACCTCTTAGGCATGAGGCTAACATTCAACAAGAGCAATTTAGGCATGAGTTAACATTCATCATGGCAATACAAACCATACAAAAGCAAGGCATCAAGGAGTCTAAACATGCTCCTAACAACCTACAACTATCCAACAAAATCATACATGTCCCATTGCTCAAACTATTACATGTCCAAACATTAAAAATCCATACTTGAAGCACTCAAGGCTAACAACCACACTTGGAGCCTTCCACTTGCGCAAGCCACCCACGAACTAAGGATCTGCAATGTTGAACAAAGAGAGCGTAAGCAATAATGCTTAGTGAGGGTAAGCTCTAAAAACAAACCTCAACATTGCAGGGTCCGAGCACGATCTAGCCAAGGTATTTTACAAACATACCAAGGATCCACAAGAGCCACAAGATAAGATGCACGAGCAATTTATACAAGTAAATGTCATGATCAACAAGCTCTAAACTCCTCAACATAAGTAGCCACATCAAACATCCAAATACGGATCATTTATCACATCACATTGATACATTTATCAATCAACATTGGCACCTAGCTATGACTCAAATACGCGGATAACCGTTGGAACTCACATCCAACAACACAACCATTACCTGACGGTGGGATTACACCCATCACCGGTCTCGCGGAGGGGATTCCACTCATCCTCACGCCCCGTCGATGGGATTCCACTCATCACCGACTATATTTAAATACAATTTCTGGGCGTACCCGTACTCCTCCTTGGTGACTCAACGCCACCAAGGCCACGCGCGACTTTTGACTCATGTGTACACACTAACATCCTAATGATCGATCATTTGTATTTAAGTATACTAGTGCCAATATTTACTCACTTCACATTACTCATTTCAATCATTTCCGTGCTTAGCACGTACTCACCATGAACACAATCATGAGCCATTACCATGCATGCTTTAAGCATTACAAATCATGCCTCATCTCACATGTATAATACAATATACATAAGCATTCAAATCACAAGACATACGAGGCATATACATTCATACATTTAAGTTCATCCAAAGGCTCTAGATCAAGTTTAGGATTAGGCTACCACCATAATCCTAACTCTAGGTGGGTCTACCAAGCCCAACCTAGTCCATATACTCGAACCAACCATTTCAAAACCAAGTAAAACAATTAACCACTCACCTAAGCTTCCAAGCCCAAGGACCAAGCAAGCAACAACCTTCAACTTCCCGGATTCACTTCCGATGCTTCACCGATGCCCAAACTTGATTCTAATCAATCCCAAACACAAACAAAACATCCACAATCAATATCTTGTCAACGAAACTAACCCGGAACACAATTCAAACATTGAGCTCAACATTTCAAGCCAAGAACCCTCTCAAACTCCCCATTTTCGTGCAGCCACAAAACTCAGCAAATAACTCCTAATTCCAATATCCAAATTGCCATCTAATACACTCAAAACAACCTTCAAACATCACCTAAACATCAGCCCTCAAGATTCCACCCAAAACAGCCCCAAAAGACACTTTAAAACCCTCCAAAAAACCCTCTTAAAACCCAATTCCGAAAATCATTACAAAACCTTATAAAAATTAGATATTTCAGACCTTTTGAACAACAAATGACTCATCTATCATTATCAAATCAAAAGCTCAACTTAATGTTAACAAAGTTAACATTTTTAATTTCAAACTCTAAAACTCCATAATACAAAAACAAGAGTTTTAATGAAAACTATGGGTACGAGCATGTAGAGGGAAGTGAGGACAAGCTAAAAACATGATTACCTCTCAAAAATCACCAAGGATGTGAGTGTATGGTGATGGAATAGTGAACCCCCAAGGAGAGAAGAAGGTAACGTTGGTTTTTGAAAGAGTGAAGGGAAGAAGATGAGAAGGGTGGGTGTTTTATTTGACATGTGATAAATTTTAAAGCTCAAAAGACTTGTTTGCCCTTAATGAATAAGGAAAATTTCAATAGTTATAAAATCCATGGCTAAATGGGTTTAATCTTAAAACATGGCCAACTCAAAATCAATAAATTTTGAAAACACACTCGAAATATTATTTAGGGTATAAAACCGAGCCCAAAATAATATAAAAATATTATTTTCACCTAACCCCTAAACCCGGGTGTCACAACTCTCCCCCACTTAAGGAATTTCGTCCCCGAAATTACCTGGTGGAAACAAATACGGAAACTGCTCAACCATATCTGCTTTTCTCTCCCACGTGGCCTCTTCCACACCTCTATGTCTCCACAACACCTTGACCAACTCTATGGTCTTGCCACGCAACACCTTGCTATCAGAAGCAAGTATCTCAACGGGCTCTTCATTATAGGACAAATCTGGATTTAACTCTATCTCCTCAACGGGCATCACATGAGAAGGATCTGATCTATATCTCCTAAGCATAGACACATGAAAGACATCGTGGATCTTTTCTAACTTAGAAGGTAACCTCAAACGATAAGCTACAGGCCCAATCCGCTCAACTATCTCATACGGACCAATGAACCTCGGACTCAACTTGCCCTTCTGGCCAAATCTCATTACCTTCTTCCACGGAGATACTTTCAGAAATACTTTCTCACCCACTGAGTACTCAACCTCTTTCCTCTTCAAATCTGCATAAGACTTCTGACGATCGGAAGCTGCTCTCAAGCGGTCACATATCAACTTCACTTTCTCTGTGGTTCCCTTAAGCAAGTCTGGCATAGGTAACAACCTCTGACCTGTCTCAGCCCAACAAATCGGAGTCCTACACCGTCTACCATACAAAGCCTCATAAGGTGCCATCTGAATGCTAGACTGATAATTGTTGTTGTAGGCAAACTCAACCAACGGTAAGTGCTTCTCCCAAGAACCCTGGAAGTCAATCACACAACAACGAAGCATATCCTCTAGAATCTGTATCACTCGCTCTGACTGCCCATCGGACTGAGGATGATAAGACGTGCTGAAATGCAAACGGCTACCTAGAGCACTATGCAAGCAACCCCAGAACCTCGAAGTAAACCTAGGATCCCTATCTGAAACAATGGACTTCGGAACTCCATGAAGTCTCACAATCTCACGGATGTACAAGTTTGCCAACTTGTCTAAAGAATCCGTAGTGTTCACTGCTAAGAAGTGAGCACACTTAGTGAACCTATCAACAATCACCCAAACTGAGTTCTTCTTCGAAGGAGACAAAGGCAACCCCGATACAAAGTCCATGGTGATCCTCTCCCATTTCCATTCCGGAATCTTCAAGGCTGTAGCAAACCTGAAGGAACCTGATGTTCTGCCTTCACTCTCTGACAAACCATACAACGGCTCACATATTCGGCTACATCTCTCTTCAAACCAACCCAGAAGTAATCATTCTTCAAATCTCTGTACATTTTGGTACTACCTGGATGCATAGAAAAGGGACTCGAATGTGCTTCACTCAAAATCTGACGTCTCAACTCAACATCTTCCGGTACAACAATTCTATCTCTAAAACACAACAAGCTCTCACCACTGAAACTATACTCAGTCGGTCTTCCTTCGGCTATGTCTTGAACATGAGGAACTAGGCTCGCATCTTGCAACTGTTTCTCCCTAATCAACTGAATCAAAGAAGGCTTCACTTGCAACTCGGTGATCAAACCACCATCATCGGACACACTCAATCTAGCAAACATAGCTCTCAACTCAACGGCCACTTTTCTACTCAAAGCATCGGCTACTACATTTGCTTTACCCGGATGGTACTCAATGGTCAAATCATAATCTTTCAACAACTCTAGCCATCTCATCTGTCTCAAGTTCAACTCTTTCTGTGTCATCAAGTACTTCAAGCTCTTGTGATCGGTGTAAACAATACACTTCTCACCATACAAATAATGACGCCAAATCTTCAATGCAAACACGACTGTGGCTAGCTCTATATCATGAGTAGGATAGTTCTTCTCATGAATCTTCAACTGTCTAGAAGCATAAGCAACAACCCTCCTATCTTGCATCAGAACACATCCTAAACCTACGTAGGAAGCATCACTGTAAATCACAAACTCCTTACCTGAAACAGGTTGCACTAACACTGGAGCATTCGTCAAAGCTTCTTTCAATTTCTCAAAAGCCTTCTGTCTTGCATCTGACCATTCAAACTTAACTCCCTTTTGCAACAATTTAGTCAAAGGAGCAGCTACTCTAGAGAAGCCATCAACAAACCTCCTATAGTAACCGGCTAATCCTAGGAAACTCCTAATCTCGGTCACGGACTTAGGTTGTTTCCACTCAACAATAGCCTCAATCTTCGATGGATCAACACGGATACCTTCGGCCGAAACAACATGGCCAAGAAACACAACCTCTCGAATCCAGAACTCACACTTACTAAGCTTCGCATACAACTGATTGCTCAACAATCTCTGTAAAACAAATCTCAAGTGCTCATCATGCTCTTCTTCTGTCTTCGAGTACACAAGTATATCATCAATGAAGACAACTACAAAACGATCTATATAGTCCCTAAAAATTCTGTTCATCATGTCCATGAATGCTGCTGGTGCATTCGTGAGCCCAAATGGCATCACAAGAAACTCATAGTGACCATATCTAGTCCTAAAAGCTGTCTTTGGAACATCACACTCTTTCACTTTCAACTGATAGTACACGGATCTCAAATCTATCTTCGAGAATACTGAAGCACCTCTCAACTAATCAAACAAATCATCTATACGAGGCAACGGATACTTGTTCTTCACAGTCATCTGATTCAACTGTCTGTAGTCAATGCACATGCGCATGCTACCATCTTTCTTTTTCACAAACAACACGGGAGCACCCCACGGAGAACTACTAGGCCTAATGAAACCACGGTCTAATAATTCTTGTAACTGACTCTTCAATTCTTTCAACTCTTTCGGAGCCATACGATACGGAGCTATCGAAACTGGATTAGACCCTGAAACTGTCTCAATCACAAACTCAACATCTCTGTCAGGAGGCAAACCAGGCAACTCTTCAGGAAACACATCTGGGAAGTCACACACTGTTCTGATATCTTTCGGTCTAACTTCACTCATATCCGGATTCATAACATAAGCTAAATAAGCCCCACATCCTGAGTCCATCAACCTATGAGCCTCTAAAGCTGATACCACATTAGACAAGAACTTAATGTTCTCGCCTACTACTACTACCTCGTAGTCATCAGAAAGCTTCAAAGAAATCCTCTTCGTCTTAAAATCCACACTAGCCCGATGCTCAACCAACCAGTCCATACCCAGTATAATATCAAAACCATAGAAAATAAGTTCCATCATATCAACTGAGAACACATGTCCCTGAATCTTTAGTGGACACCTCCTATACATACGTCTAACCACGACTGTCTCACCAAAAGAACTAGTAACATGCATACCTACATCTAAGATCTCAACAGGGATATCTAACTTCTGTGCATGCTCACTCAAAATGTAGGAATGCGTAGAACCCGAATCAACCAAAGAAAGCAAAGACATAGACTGTAACTCGAAATTACATGCTATCACATCGGTGTCATTCCCGGCCTCTCTCTGAGCATAAACTCTCGCTGGTCCTCCCGCCTCTGGCTGCACAGCCACAACATGAGCAAGGTTCCTCTGAGCATCTCCCCTAGGTGCATCAGCCCTAGGCTGGAAGTAGCCACGACCGCGCCCACGACCTCTCTGAAAATCATTCGCTCTCGCAGGAGCCTGAGCAATGTTCGGTGCCTGAGCCGCCTGATACGGACAATCCCTCCTAAAGTGGTCCCTCAAACCACAGTTCCAACAAGCATGGAAGTTACCCCAACACTCACCAGTGTGCTGTCTCCCACAATGGGTACACTCGGGCAAGCGCCCTCCTCCTCTATGGCCCTGATGGCCTCTAACATGGTGGCCACCGCCACGTCTCTTATCAAACTGATGTCTGCCACCTCTGTGCCTCTTGGCATCTCTACCATCAAAGTGGTTGTGCCTCTTGCCAGAACTAGAACCACCAGATCGTTTGGCTGAACCCAAACTATGCTCTAAATCCTTGGCCCTCGCGACCAACACATCAAAGTCTGAGTAGTCAGAAGCCAACGTGTACCTCTTGACCTCTTCATTCAATCCATAGCGGAATCGGTTACAGCGTTCCACTTCAGTAGGAACTAACTCTGGAGCATACTGACTCAAGCGAACAAAACGGATCTCATAATCAGTCACAGAAGCATCTCCCTGAGTAAGAGCCATGAATTCTCACTTCTTCTCATCTAGGTACCTCGGTCCCAAGTACCTCTTCCTGAATGCAAACTCAAAGAAGTCCCAATCTATCTCTGCCTCTGGAACCCCGGTAGTAATGGTGACCCCCCAGGTGTAGGCATCACCCTGAAGCAACGATATCACACAACCCAATCTACGTGCGCCCGCACAACCCATCTGAGCCAAGATTCGGACTGTCTTCTCCAACCATAACTCCGATCTCTCCGGAGTAGATCCTCTAAACTCCTCGGCTCCCAAGCTACGGAGCCTCTCCAAAGGTAGACTAGCATCATCACACCTAGGCTGAGCTGCAGCCTGAGCTCCCGCAACTGCGGCCTGGAACGCTCCCGCTATTGCTTGCACTAGCGGAGTCATATCAATTCCAGCTGGACCTTGGCCACCTTGAGGTCCATCTCCTCCGGCTCCATCTTCACCTCCAGCTCCAAGTGGAGGAGATGGTGGTGGTGGTGGAGGTGGTGGTGGAGCGCCAACTCTCGCGGCCACCGGCCCTTCTAGATGAGCCTCCACACCAACAGCCGGCTCAACAGGAGCCGCAACCCGTGGTTCCTGACGAACCACTCTCAGTCTACCTCTCGGTCTAGACATCGCTCTCACAGATATCAACTACAACCACAACAACAAAACATACAAGTTGGGTTAGCAAGACAAGGCTTCCAAGTGTTCAAGTACGTTCCCTCACTTAAAAATCGTTTTCCAATGTAATAGTAGCAATGGGACTCACACACACATACTTTTGAAATAAAACAACCAACATACTTGTCAAACAAGCAACCATTCTTACAAAGCAAGCAAACACCGTGCATATCAAGCAAAACTTAAACTTACCTCACTTACCTGCCCAAGGTCTCGGTAACCTTAGGCTCTGATACCAACAAGTGTAACCCCCTCGTCCCGGTCTGGTTTTAGATTTATTTATTTTAAAATGTATAGGAATTGAAAGAAATTAGGTTGGCGGTGGTGATACGATTTGATCTGTCACACCCAAAGAATTTTTATAATTTTTTATTTGCTAAGCAATAACAAGTTTTATTAATATTTAAAAATAAAGGCATAATGCCATACAAAGACAAGAACTATACCAGATGGTCGATTGTGTTCAGGGAGTTCCACAGGGACCATGGTCTTCATCTTTTGTCTTTGATCCAAGCAAATGCAATAGTTTCTTAAACATTAATTTAATCATGTAATCTCGTATTTATTATTAAAATCTCGAATTCATATAAATATAACGATGCGAGAGCAAGTGCAAAACAGTTCGTCCATCCATCCATTTCTTACTAGCTTCCTTTTACAAGCAAATGCAAACATGTTTGAGCAAATAATTAAAACAGGATGTCGAAACGTAAACTTGATGCTAGACTTTTTCTATTTTTGTTCTTTCGGTACCAAGCTAATTAGTTATCGTATTTTCAAATGAATTTGTCGGTTTAAAATTTAATTTAAAAAGTGATCCCTAATTATGCATGAGATGAATGGAATAAGTTATTAATTCATTTTAATTAAAAAAGGAGAAAGATGTGTTCAAATATCTTCAAAATCGAGACAACTCCAAGTATGTTTGGCAGTTTTCTCGAATATTGACAATAAAAGACCACAATCTCTTCCTTTCTTGAAAGTGTTAATGAACAAATTTATTTAAAGAGATTCATTTTGTATGGGTTTTCACTTCTTAAAAGATAATATTTCAATTCGAATAATAGAGAAAACGCTCCAAGTACGCTTGGTAGATTTTTCCATAAGATTCGAATAAAATAAAATTGCATTTAGTTCAATTTCAAATATATAAAGGGTCAAAATGCAACAAATAAGTATGGACGAATTTCGAAAATAAACAAAAAAATTACCTAAAATTAAAATTAAGGACCAAATTAAACAAAACCTCAAATCTAAGGCTCTAACTGAATTATTTCTAAAAGTTAAGATCTAATTCTAACCTAAAATAATATTAAGGCCGTGACTAATTTAGAACTAGTCTGAAATTAAAAATCTAATTTATTAATTCTATAAAATAATATCTAAATATTTTTAAGGACTAAATTTAAAGGAACCTAAAACCTAAGGCCAAAATTAGTAATATACAAGAACCTAATTCTAAGGAATTAGGACCTAACTGTAATGATTCCGAAATCTAATGTCAAATTTCTAAAAGAATCTAAGACTAAAGAAAACCAAGACTAAAATGTTAAAACCTGAAAATCTAAGATAAATTTGTTCTTAATAAAAAAACATACTAACATAATTAATGAGTAGAATAAAAACAAGTCAAATCCAGTAGCACAATCACAAAATCACACCAGATAGAAAGTTAATTAAATAGGTGAGTAAAATATAAATAATCAAATTTAAAAACCAAATCGTAACAATGTGAAAAGTAGAACAATGATTATTTCAAAATTTGTAGCCAATTTATAAAATTGTCAAAGAAGGGAAATCAGTAATCAAATCAAGAGAAAATAAAAAAGTAAAATCATAGTAAAACGAGTATCCAAATTATGGATGCCAAAGTGTAATTATGTAAGATGAAGGGTTTTAGTGACTTCAATTCTCCCTTATTCTGTTTTAAAACGATTATTAATACCAAATTTTAGGTGTCTTAAATATTTTCTTCTCATTTAAAAAAAAATCCGACAATCAAATCTGAAATCCTCTAAAATTTATTTGAATGTTTCTCCCTTATGTTCATCGTATTCTTTAATTTTCAGAATATGATAAACGATCGTTGTATCGGCCGTCGTTATCGTCGATGGAATAGGATTTCCTTTTTCCATTTCGAATCCTTTTGAACCCAAATCCTCAATTTACACTCAACAACAACAAATAATCTCTTAGCCACACTAGATCCAAGAATAAAATGAGAGAATAGCTCAATTTTTTCCTGTTTCAATTATCTTTGACAAAAGACGATGACAAGACTTACATATAGCTATTCTTCAATTCCTTTTTCAAAATTCTCTTTCTCTTTTTGTTCATTTTAAAATTTGTAACCCTAATTCGATTTTAGGTTTGCTATTTACTAGGAAAAGGAGTCGTTAGAGGTCAAGGCCTCCTGCAATTCATGTTCAACCGTACAAATCTCGTATAGACAATTTAGTTTTGCAAAAAAAATGGCTTTCAAATCCAATCCTTTCATTCAGCAGAAAGGGGGACTAGAACACATGGACCTTCAAACACACGTGAAGGTGAGTGGTGGTCCTAATGGTAGGGACGCAATTATTCTAATGTGGTCGACTATGATTGCAGGAGGTAGAGATGTTACGCTAACGTAATGGGAAACTGAGGATGAAGTCAGACCGTCATATCCAAACGAGGATGATCGAAAGACAACAAAAGGATACCGGAGTCTTTCTAATGTGAAAGCGAAAACTGGATAGGTGTGTCATGAGCCCCACACGTGAGGACATTGGAGCATCTGGTGAATTCAGAAGTTGGTTACTCGCGGGTATTTGTTAGCTCCCAACATTGTTCTTTCGGTACCAAGCTAATTAGTTATCATATTTTCAAATGAATTTGTCAGTTTAAAATTTAATTTAAAAGGTGATCCCTAATTATGTATGTGATGAATAAAATAAGTTAATAATTTATTTTAATTAAAAAAAGGAGAAAGACTTGTTCAATTATCTTCAAAATCGAGACAACTCCAAGTATGTTTGGCAGTTTTCTCGAATATTGACAATAAAAGGATGAAATTATATTATAGGCCCGGCTTGCCACATCATCTATGGTCCCAACCAATAAAAAGCATCAATTTCATTAAATTTTTTTATGTCATCTATGGTAAAAAGATGACATAAAAAATTTAATGAAATTGATGCTTTTTATTGGTTGGGACCATGGATGACGTTGCGAGCCGGGCCTATGATATAATTTCTCCAATAAAAGACCACATTCTCTTCCGTTCTTGAAATTATTAATGAACAAATTTATTTAATGAGATTCATTTTGTATGGGTTTTCACTTTTTAAAAGCTAATATTTTAATTCAAGTAACAGAGAAAACGCTCCAAGTACGCTTGGTAGATTTTTCCATGAGATTAAAAAAAATAACATTGCATTTAGTTCAATTTGAAATATATAAAGGGTCAGAAAGCGACAAATAAGTACAGATGAATTTCGAAAATAAACAATCAAATTACCTAAAATTAAAATTAAGGGCCAAATTAAACAAAATCTAGAATCTAAGGCTCTAATTGAATTATTTCTAAAAGTAAAGATCTAATTCTAATCTAAAAGAACACTAAAGCAGTGGCGAATTTAGAACAAGTCTAAAATTCAAAATCTAATTTATTAAGACTATAAATTAATATCTAAATATTTTTAAGGACTGAATTTAAAGGAACCTAAGGCCAAAATTAGTAATCTAAAAGAACCGAATTCTAAGGAATTTGGACCTAACTATAATGGATCTGAAATCTAAGGTCAAAATTCTAAAATAAACAAAGACTAAAGAAAACCAGGACTAAAATGTTAAAACCTAAAAATATAAGATAAATATGTTATTAATAAAAAATACAAACATAATTGGTGAGTTGAATAAAAACAAGACAAATTCAGTAGCACAATCACAAAATCACACAGGTTAGAAAGTTAATTAAATCGGTGAACAAAATATAATTAATACAAATTTAAAAACCAAATTGTAACAATGTGAAAAGTAAAAGAGTGACCAAACAATGATTATTTCAAAATTTGTAGCTAATTTAGAAAATATGTCAAAGAAGGGAAATCAGTGATCAAATAAAGAGAAAATAAAAGAGTAAAACCTGAGTAAAATGAGTATCCAAATTATGGGCGCCAAAGTGTAATTGCATAAGACGAAGGGATTTAATGACTTCAATTATCCCTTATTCTGTTTTAAAACTCTTATTAATACCAAATTTTAGGTGTCTTAAATATTTTTCCCCATTTAAAAAAATCCGAAAATCAAATTTGAAATCCTTTGAAATTCATTTGAATGTTTCTTCCTTATGTTCATCGTATTCTTCATTTTCTAGAATACGATGGCCGATCCTTGTATCGGCCATCGTTATCGTCGACAGAATAGGTGTTTCTTTTTCCATTTTGGAATCCTTTTCTACCCAAACCCTCAATTTACACTAAACAACAAAAAATAATGACCCAGTCACAGTAGATCAAATAATAAAATGATAGAGTAGCTCAATTTTTATTCTGTTTCAATTCTCTTTGACAAAAGACGATTACAAGATTTACATATAGCTATTCTTCTTTTCATTTTTCACAATTCTCTTTCTCTTTTAGTTCAATTTAAAATTTTATAACCCTAATTAGATTTTAGGTTTGCTATTTACTGGGAAGCAGACAATTCAGATTTTCCAAAAAAACGACTTTCCAATCCAATTCGCGTGAAAGTTGTCTTTTGATCTGAGACCATCATATCACATTTAATCAAAAGGACTAGGCGTGATACCGGGAATCCTTTGATGCATGCACTGTAACAATTTATGCCATGACTTTGCTTTTAATTCGGACCGTTTGATTGAATTGGATCCAACGATTATTGTTTGTCTCGGGACTTTCTCTTCTTCCATGTGGCACACATGCGAGAAGATTAAATGATTTCGTTTTTTTGAACCATCAGATGAAGTTTTGACGATCTGAGGGTTGTGAATGTTGCGACTATAGCTTAGAAAAGACTGGTGTTTTTAGGTTTTTAGTTGGGGTTAGGGTTTGTATTTGGGGCTAGGGTGTTTGATAGGATCAAGTCAAGTAAAAAAAATTCGAGTATTTGAGTTGACCCGTCATATTTTACATCTTGAACTTAATTTGAAATTTTTTCGATTCGAGTCGTGTTTATGAAATTCGAGTCGAGTCGAGTTTTCGAGTTCCTATACAAGTTTAATTGTAATTTTTTACCATAATACAGTACGGTTTGATTCCAATTTAAACGACTTTCTCTAATCATATAAGATATTCATATGTGTATATATTTCTTCATATTATTTTTCACATGTATAAGTAAGATTTGTAATGCTATTTAATAAAAAAATATCATCTGAACTTCTAAAATATATTTATAATATTATTTTTAAATAATGAACTTTTGGGGATAAAATATTGATGGGAGTGTAAATTAGTCAATGAATTGATGTGAAGAAAAAAATTACAAAAAAATTCAGTTGAATGATCAAATTGAATAAAATGTAAAGTTAAAGGACTAAATTGAAAAATGCATATATTTGTTAAAAATATGAATTGAAGTTATATAGATATTATATAGTGTTTGTGAATCGCGTGGTTTAATTTTGGTCAAAAATAGACTTAAAATGAAAGAGAAATTGAAGATATGGGAAATCATTCAAAGTTAAGGGGCTAAATTGAAATGGTTGGAAATTTAATTTAAAAAGTATGAAATGAAGCTAAATATGTATTCCACGGTGGTTAAGGAGCACACGGTTCAAATTCGGTCAAAAATTGACTTAAAACGAAGGAGGAGTTGAAGAAATGAGGAAATCATACAAAGTTAAGGGGCTGAATTGAAAAAATATGAAATTTATTTTAAAAAATATAAATTGAAGATAAGTTAGTATTCTACGCTGGTTTAGGAATATGTGGTTCAAATTTGGTCAAAAATGGATTTAAAATGAAGGAGGAATTAAAGAAAAATAAATTCAGGGACTAAATAGCAAAACTATAAAATTTGGTTTTTTTATTTTTTGGTTTTTCAAGTTGGGAAAATTTCAACTCGTCTCGAACTCAAAATTTTTTCGAGTTACTCGAGTTGACTCCAATATAAAAAAATCGATTTTTTCGATTCGAGTTAAGTTTTGCTCACACCTATTTGGGGCAATTGAGTAATTATTTTTGGGCTTGTAATTTTTGGCTTTAAAAAATAATGCTCGATATATTATTATTTTTTAAAAAGTTTAGGATTTATTTAGTGTAATAATAGTAATGATAATATATATTTATATTGGGCCTTGAAAACGGGCCAAATAAAAAATTGGATATTACACAATATAATATAACATTCACATAAGATAAATACATATGTTAATATATGTATAATGTTAATTTTAAATGTGTAATATATATATATATATAAACATGTAATATTTCGAGAACGTTAACGTAAAAAAAACAATACAATTATAATATTTCGTGAACTCATGATTTTTTTAAAAATTGAATAATTATAATAAAATATACAAAATATGCAGTGACTTGATATGATATGAACAAACAAGCATTTATTTAAGACTTAAATATGTATTTCCAATATGAACTAGACACTTAGTCTCAAGTTGGTACCGGAAGAATTATTTCTCCTAAGTTGATATTTGAACTAGACATCTTCTTCGAAGTTGGTACCCAAGGAAATTTTACTCCCAAGTTAGAACTTGAACTTTAATTTCATCACCGGTTTTCATACTTGTATTAAGCATTGTTAACTTTTGATGACGTGACAACATGAGACTATATCATGTTTATATTTTAAAATGAACTTTAAATTTTGTTAAAAAATTATGAAAAGGACTAAAAGTAAACGAATGGAACTAAAGTTCGAGTATTAACTAGAGAAAAATTCAACTTTAAAAAGGCTAAGGATTTGCCTTATAATTTAACGAACCTAATGTTACCTTAATTAACATTCTCCAATCCAAACAATCAGTTTTAAAGTTCAACTTTAAAGAGGATTTTTATTTTTTATATTATTTTATGAAATTTACGTTATTATTAATTGATATATATATATATATATATATATATATATATATATGTATAAAAGCTTTTTCTTATTTAATTTGAAATTGGATTTCGTTATTTAACTTAATGACTTTCTCTTTGTCCAAAAGGACTGTGTGTGTTTGCTTTTGTATATAAATAAGACGCTCAAGTTCTTCCTTCAATGCAATCCCTCCTTGAAGTCAAAAGCAGAAAAACCAAAATCCATGGGAAACTTCACTACCTCGTCTATTCTCCTCCTCTTCCTATTCTCTTCCGTAGTCACGTCCCTCCCGTTGTCAACGAATTCACGCTGGATTGTGGACGATAGAGGACGACGCGTGAAGCTGGCGTGCGTAAACTGGGCGTCGCACATGGAACCGGTGCTTGCCGAAGGGCTCAGCAAGCAGCCTATGGATACGATTGCCAAACGGATTGTGTCAATGGGGTTCAACTGCGTTAGGTTCACTTGGCCACTCTATCTGATCACCAATGACTCGTTGGCATCGCTCACTGTTAGACAATCGTTTCAACAACTCGGCCTCCTCGAATCCATTGCCGGAATCCAAGCCAACAACCCTTCAATCATCGATGTTTCCCTCATCAAAGCTTATCAGGTATGACAGATTTTCCAAGTAAACTATATCATTGAATAAACAACATGTCTCAAACTTTACTGCATTGAAAATAATTATTGGTATTTATATTTCAGGCAGTGGTGTCAAGCTTGGGGGAAAACAATGTGATGGTCATACTTGACAATCACATAAGCAAACCCGGTTGGTGCTGCAGTAATCTTGATGACAATGGTTTCTTCGGTGACAAGTACTTCGACCCGGATCTATGGATCACCGGGCTGACACGGATGGCCACCTTATTCAACGGCGTCACCAACGTGGTCGGCATGAGCTTGAGGAACGAGCCCAGAGGCCCGAAACAAAACATAAACGATTGGTACAAGTACATGCCGAAAGGAGCTGAAGCAGTGCACTCGGCAAACCCAAATGTTCTCGTTATACTTTCTGGATTGAGTTTCAACAGGGACTTGTCATTCCTCAAGAACCAACAGTTAAAACTCACGTTTAGTGGGAAACTAGTATTCGAGGCGCATTGGTATGGATTCTCGGATGGCCAGACCACATGGGTGAAGGACAACCCGAACGAAGTTTGTGGCAGAGTGGCGACATACATGATGAATACATCGGGGTATTTGGTTGATCAAGGATACCCGTTGTTCATTGGTGAGTTCGGGATCGATCAAAGCGGAGCCAATGTCAATGGCAATAGGTACATCAGTTGCTTCTTGGGTGTGGCAGCTGAGCTTGACCTGGATTGGGCCTTGTGGACATTGGCTGGGAGCTATTATGTGAGAGACGGTGTCGTCGGGTTAAACGAGTACTACGGAGCCATGGATTATAACTGGTGTGGAGCCAGGAATTCGAGCTTCATACAAAGAATTTCAGCTCTCCAGTCTCCTTTCCGAGGTAAGCCAACATATACTACTTTCTTATCAAACACTGATGTCAACTGAAAACTTGATGTTGTTCCGCAATGACATATGCAGGTCCAGGTCTATCAGAAGCCAAACCGCACAAAGTGATCTTCCACCCCTTAACAGGGCTTTGTATCACAAGGAAATCATTGGTCCACCCATTGCAGTTAGGTCCCTGCAGCGACTCCTACCCTTGGAGTTACTCGCCGCAGAAGACTTTAGTAGTAAAAGGTGTTAGAACCAAACTATAATAGATATGAAATCTAAACCCAGGATCAATCAAGTCAAATCATTAAGAACAATAAACTGAAAGCGGAAGCGTACCTGAATTAATCGATAGATGAAAAAACTTGAATCCTTTGATGAAGATCGCCTAAAAGGTGGTTTTGATCTTCCAAGAAGATAGGTTAGCCCTTGCCGTAAAAACTCTCTGACGGGGACAAGAGTAATACAAGTTAACCTATTTCTTGGGGACCACTACCTCTTTATATAGTTGATTATTAAATCAAACTATTAAATATTTATAACTCTGCCCCTCATTGAATTATAAATATATCTTATGGTATCTACACTTTTATTTCCATGACATTTTAATACCTATGACACGCTTAACTTAATTGGTCACTTTATTTTGTGTCATACTTTATAATAGCAACATACATTTTACATATGTGCCCACAATTGCGGATTTTAATCCAACAATCTCCCACTTGGGCAACATATGTTTCCTGATAAATGTACAACCTTATGAGCTCAAAATTTTGCTATTATATAATAGGTATTCTATAACAATCTCGTCCATCAACTATATCCACATAGGATCAAAGCGATCTTCGCCATATCAATCATGACTAGACCCATCAATGGTCACGTATACAAATATAGTCAAATGACATAGATCAATCATGGATGTGTAGCATGGAAAATTACATGAAATGTGAACCATACATGTCTATTTCCAACTGGTCCTCCTAAACCTTAGTGAGATCAACTTTACTGAATTCAGAGTGTGCATAAACCAAAATAACTTTATTTCTGCAGAAAATAATCTTAAATAACTTTAAACTAAAGTAACTGAAATTGTGTCTAAACCGAATGAGCATTTTTCAAAATTACAAACTCCCACTAAAACCGAATATCCTTAAATAACATTACACCCACATGAGTAGTGTGCTCATGAAAGACCTAGGGTGACAGTTTCTTAATATGCGCGCAATTATGGAGTTTGTACCAACATGCTCTATTGACACACAACCACTCTGAATTTTCTTTAACAACTAGAAACTTAATATTTATGTGCTTCAAATTTGAAATGTTCCTATTGTTTATAGAATAAATGAATGCATATTTATTGTCACAAAATAACTGAAGTGGTCTTTCTATTCAATCTACAATTAGCAGCTCAAGTGACAAAATTCTTTTGCATCAATATTCTATTAGAATCGAAGTCTGTAGACCTGATGATCTCTAACTTACCAGAACTCCGACATGTGAGCAAGTAATTTTTTTTGTTCTCTGAAGATATCTCATAACCCCATTGGCTGCTATCCAATGGTCCATAATATGATTCCTCAAATATCTGTTTAACATTCCAACAATGTACACAATTTCCAAACGCGTACATACTTAAGCATAAATTAAATTCTCTATAGCTTATGCATAGAGAATCTTTTAGATTTTCTAAATTTCAAGGTTACTTTTAGGGCATTGAGTAAGACTAAATTTGTCTTCTTTAGTAATATGAGTATCACTTGGTTTTACTGTAACACCCGGGTTTAGGGGTCGGGTGAAAATAATATTTTAGTATTGTCTCGGGTTTCGATTTTAATATTTTATTTAATAAAGTAATGGTTTGGGCCTCGGGTTTTAAGATTTGGACTAATTTTAAATTGAGCCCAAATCTTTGTGATTGTGGCCGAAACTCTCCACCTTTTTCTGATGAATGCGGAACGCAGGGGGTTAATTGCTGGAATTCGTATGGTAGGGGACGTATCGATCTCGCATTTACAGTTTGCGGACGATACGGTCTTATTCCTTCGGGGGGATGTAGAGATGGCGCGCAACTTGAAGCGTGTCCTTACTTGTTTCGAACTCACAACAGGGCTGAAAATTAACTACGACAAATCTTGCTTGATTGGAATTGGAATGGATGAGGGGATTATAGAGGCTGTGGGACGGGTGCTAGGCTGTCCGAGGGGTACATTACCGATGAAGTACCTCGGGGTCCCAATTGGCTTGAGTCCGCGCGGTACAGAAGTTTGGAATCCGCTGATTCAGAGATTTCGGCAACGGTTAGCGGGATGGAAGCGAGATTCGCTTTCCTTTGCGGGGCGTCTTATGTTGGTTAACTCGGTGCTTTCGGCACTTCCGGTGTATTATATGGGAGTTTTCAGGATCCCGAAAAGTATTGTGTTGAAGCTTGATCGTATTCGGCGGAATTTCTTATGGGGTGGAAAGGAGGAGAGAGCGAAATTGAGTAGAGTGGGATGGGAGACGGCTTGCAAACCGCGACGGATGGGAGGATTGGGAGTCATTAATCTGCATACAAGGAATTTAGCCTTGTTGGCTAAGTGGGCATGGAGGTATGCCGAAGCGAAAGGTTCGTTATGGAGGAGGATTATCGATGCTAAATACGGAACCGAGGTGCTGAATTGGCGTGTGCAGCAAGGTAAGCGTTCGATGTCAGCTATGTGGAAGAATATTGTTGATGTGCAGCAAGTGGAGGTAGTAGCACGCTTCATGGATACCGCACAATTCTGCTGGATTATAGGAAATGGCGAGAGTGTGCTGTTCTGGCACGATTGCTGGTGCTTATCCGAACCCTTGAAGTTGGCTTTTCCGCGTCTTTATGGGTTAGCAAGAGACAAGTTGATGCGTGTCGGTGAGGTGCTGGGGCTGTCTTTGGAGGCTTGGGGCGGGTTCTTTCGACGGGAGCTGAGGGGATTTGAGGGGAATATGCTTCGCGAGATGGTGGGCTGTTTGCAGGGGTATTCGGTGCGCCATGGAGTGCTGGACCGGCTAGTGTGGGTGCATGCGATATCGGGTGTGTTTTCGGTAAGAGCTTTACACAAATTGATGATTTCGTTTGGGATGTCAGATATGTCGGATGTCTCTTGGCCGTGGCAGCTCCCTATTCTTCCGAAATTACAGTGTTTTCTCTGGTTCATCGTAATGGATCGGCTGCCAACTTTAGCTATGCTGCTTGCTCGTGGTGTAGCTTTGGGGGATACGTCGTTGCTTTGCCGTTTTTGTGGGGCTGGAGAGGACGAGGTGAACCATATCCTATGGCAATGTTCATGGGCGTGGGAGGTTTGGAGTCGTTTTTTCGAGTGGTGGGGAGTTCATGTGACGCGTCCGCTTCATGTGCGTGAGTTTCTTATAGCTTGTTTCCACAGCTTTTTTAAAGGGGATGTGCGCGTGTGGTGGCTTATAGGATGCACTAGTGTGTTTTGGTCGTTATGGATAGCACGGAATAATTTAATGTTTCAGAACAAGAGTTCGTCGGTTGGGAGTATTTTGTTTTTAATTAAATTGAGATCCTTTCAATGGACGAGGGTGAGTTTTGATACATTGGACATTCGGGAAGTTGCTTGGTGGGCTTGTCCCATTTTATGTAGTCATGCCGCACGGGGTAATCAGCCGCACAGGGGTGTAGTGGAGTGGACTCCGCCTTGGAAGGGTGTGTGGAAATTTAATGTTGATGGCGCAGCACGGGGAAAGCCGGGTTTGGCAGGTTGTGGGGGAGTGTTGAGAGATTGGGAGAGTCGAATTAGAGGTCTGTTTTCCGGGCCAATTGGAGTGGCGGACTCGAATGAAGCCGAGGTTCAGGCGATAGCTTATGCTCTGAAGATGTTAAGGGAGCTGTCTTGGGCGGGGGTGGAATCGGTCGTCATCGAATCCGATTCGAAGGTGGCCCTCGCTTGGATCCAAGGAGGAGAGAGCAGACCTTGGCGTTTATGGAGATGGTTCTTTCAGATTGATGATGCGTGCGCGGATTTGCCGGATGTATGCTTCTCGCATGTCTTGAGAGAGGGAAATAGAGTAGCGGACTCCCTTGCGAAGGGTGGGGTAGATAGGGCGTCTTGGCTATGGGTTCGACCTTGATTTGTGTCGTGTTGGTCCTTGTATTACACAACTAATGGTACTCTTTTCCCCCATTTAGGATTAGGGGGGTTTTTAATGAGGCTATTAGTTGTGCTTGTATGATTTTTGATTCAATAAAATCATATTGCTGATCAAAAAAAAAAATTGAGCCCAAAAGCCATGGATGGCACTATTGTGGTTTCCCTTTTTCTTTAAGGGCATTTTGGTCATTGAACATTAAATTTAAATTATTATAAAATAATGTTTTAAGTTATCTTCTTCTTCCTCTCCCTTCCATTTTATTCTAACGTGAAGAACATCTCTCCCTCCCCAAATACTATTTCATCTCCTTTCTCCTTCGTTTTGGCTCGGTTTTGAAAGGTAATTACGTTTTTGACTTGCTCTCAACTTCCTCTCTTCAAAAGTACAAGTAGTTTTCATTTTCATCCATGTTTTAGAATTTGGATTTTTGGGAGATTTGAATGAAAATGGTTGTTTTATGGTGTTTAACTTGAGATTTTGATTTAACAGTGATAGATATGAAGTTTATAAACCAAACGGTTCAACATATATGATTTTTAAAGAGTTTTGTTAAGTTTCCCGATTTTGTGTTTTGGAGGGTTTCTAGGAGGGTTTTTAGTTGAGTTTTGAGTGTGGTTTGTGTTGGAAATTGAGGGTCGATGATAGGGTATTGGTTGGGGGTCGTTTTGGAAGCAATTGGAAGTGTTAAATGTGTTGGAATCATCGGTTTTGGACTGTGCTAAAGGGCTGCTCGGGAATGACTTTTTGGTGGTTGTTCTTGGTTTGAAAAACAAGTGTTTGATGTTTGAATTTCATTCTGGGTTGCTATGTTGTGTTGTGGATTGATTTGAGGTTAATTTACTTGTGTTGAGATGATTAGGAGCAAGGAATTTCGTTGGTAAAGTCTCGGGATCGATATCGGAAGTCATGGAGGCTTGAGTCGGCTTTGCTTGATTTACTTAAGGAAGTGAGGTGAGTGGTTAATGTTTTAATTTGATTTCAAAGATTGGTTCAAGCATATGGTTGCGAAAATGTTTTTAAGTATCATCTTGGTTCAAAGTTGGTTTTGAAAAGTTTAGTTATTCAAGAGTAAATTGTGGTGAATTGTCTCTTTAATTTCCCCTTTTTACTGTTTGTTTTCATTACTTGTGGTGATGAATTATTATGTATGAAATTCCAATATATTTGGGAGGAAGCATGTTGCTTCTTATTATATCGTTGATTTTGTGTGGTGGTAATTATGGTGTTGTTATATGCCTTGTGAGATAAGTGTAAGTTGGTGCAGGTTGTGCACGGAAATGGTGAGTAAGATCATTTGTGTTTGTTAAGGTTGATTGTAGCAATTTGGTGCCTATTTGTGGACTTGGTTGCAGCTTGTGTGGTTGTGTATGATATAGTGAGTACATGTTGTGTGATGGTGATTTGTGTGTTGTGTTGCATGGTTGTCGTTGCTCTGGTGATGTGTAGTCCCGCCAGTAGCAAAAGTATAAGACTCTGGTGATGTGTAGTCCCACCGGTAGTCACTGGTTGGGTATTCCTTTGATGTGTAGTCCCATTGGAAACCCACTAGTTGAAACGGTGATGTGTAGTCCCACCGTACTTGTATGTTGGTTGTGTTTGTGTAAATTACGTGTGTTGTCGATGCTCCGGTGATGTGTAGTCCCACCGGTAGTGACTAGTGGGATAGTACTTTGATGTGTAGTCCCATTGGAAATCCACTAGTTAAAACGGTGATGTGTAGTCCCACCGTAAGTGAAAGTTTGGTTATGCTTGTGCATACCATGAAGTGAAATGTTTATGTTGTTGACCTTTGGTTGAATGATGTTCGTCCATGTTGGGTGCCTTGTATGACTAGATTTTAGTTAATAGAGGCGGTATGAATGCTTGAATGAGTCCAGGGAAGTCCCAAAATGCATATAGAGTTGAGTTTTGTTGGTTTTGCTGATTTTTAGAGAGTTGCAGTGCAGGGCGTATCGATACGCCTGAGGGCCGTATCGATACGGTCTTGCCTGCAGGACTCAGTTTTGGCTGGGCGTATCGATACGCTCAAGGGTGTATCGATACGGTCTTCCCTGAGTTGACTGAGAGGGTTGACTTTGGTCAAGGCGTATCGATACCCTCTGTATGTGTATCGATACGGCCTGCTTAAAAAGGAAAATTTGGTTGTTTAATTGCATGTCTTGTGGGTTTCGTATCCGTGTTTGTTCGCTGCGTGTCCTATCACATAGGATTTAATAAAGGCATCTAGAAAAGATAAGAAAAAAAAATAGGGTTGCTAACCGAGGGGGAACCTTAACGGGTTTCACTTCAGTTTTCCCCGTGTGGCCCACTCGGATCGGTCATCCGTCCAGACCGGGACGAGGGGGTTACATTTAGTGGTATCAGAGCCTAAGGTTACCGAGACCTTGGGCAGGTAAGTGAGGTAAGTTTGATGTGTTATGTTGTTGTTATGTCCCAGTGAATGTTTTGCCATGTATGTTTGATGTTTGCTTGTTAGTACGGTGTTTGAAAGCATGTGTAAGCTTGATGGGTGTGTTGAGGCGTAGTGTCGAGTTCCCATTGCTACTATTACTTATTTGAAAAGATTTTTGTAAAGGAGTATACTTGAGCACCTTGGACCCTTGCTCTTGCTAACCCTAAATATTCTTGTTTGTGTGTTTTGTTTATTATTGTATTGTTGTCTTTGGGAAGGTTGAGGCCGAGGTGTAGGCCTGGAGTTTGTAATCATGAATCCGAGGTTTTAGAGGATGTAAATGACGAGTGAGTTCATCGCCTTAGTTCAGGGCAGTACGACAGTACCCTAGTTGGTGGTACAGTTTGTTTGTTTGGGTCAGCGTGCCTGTGAACTGGTTTCTGTTGAGAGAGAGCAATGTGACCGATCTTGATATGAGTTGGTAATAGAAGTAAAGACCTATGAGTTGGCCTCGGAATGATGTCGATGTTGTGGCAAGTAATTCGTCGATACAGTCATTGAGCTTGTTTTTCTGATTGATTCTGGATCTACGCGTCTGTGTATTTTGAGTGAGCATGCGAAGTTGTTGAATCTACCTTGTGGGGTACTAAGGATAGGTGTTAGTGTTACTAGTTCCTTCGAGGATACTATTGTGGTCGGAAAGATGTACAAGGGGTGTCCGTTGATGGTTCAGTGGCACGTGTTTTCAGTTGGTGCGGTAGAATTGCTTTTTACGGTTTTGATGTGAAGCTGTGCATGAATTGGCTTGTATAACCTAGAGTTAGGATAGACTTTGAGACAAATGGAAGTTTTCTTAAAGCTTATGGATGACTATGAGATTGTAATCGAGGTGGAATGTAGATTTCGTATCAAATGTTGACCCATCCTTAGAGGTCAAAGATTGATTGAGTTTGGTTGACAGGTTTGCCTAAAAGATGTGATGGATTTAATTTTTGAGTGAGGATTAGACCGCAGAATGTTAGAATAGTTGATGTTTTCCTAAAGGTGTTGGCAAGAATTACTCGAATTGTCTCTTGTTAGGGAAGAAGAGTTTGTTATTGATACTGTCTCCGAGTTTGCTCCTGTTTTGTTTGTTTTGTATCTCGTGATTCTTGACCGACTTGAGAGAGTGTTGAAGAATCAACTTCGAGATTTGTTAGACCTTAGATTCGTTTGGCTTAGTACATTATCATAGGGTGTGATAGTGTAACTTGTGAAGAAGAGTGATGACACTACGAGAATGTGTTTAGATTGCGGACAATTGAGATAATTGACAGTGAGTAGTTAGTATCCGTTTCCAAACGTCAGTGATTTGTTGATCAGTTGAGGGGTGTTTCAGTCTTTACAAGATTAAAGTGAGATCCGATTACTACCAGTTGATAGTGAGAGAGGTTGATGTACCGAAGGCAGCTTTCGGGACAAATGTGATCACTTGGGGTTTTGAATTATGTCGTTTTGATAGACTAGTGAGTTAGTCACCTTTATAGAGATGTTGAGCAGAATGTTTTCCTAAATCCTCGGTCAGTTTGTGGTAGTTCTCTTGGATGATACGTGGGAATATACACGTACTGAAGAAGATCATGACAAGCCTTGAAGTTAAGGTTGTGGATCCTTTTAGAAAATCAGTTGTATGCCAAGTTGAGCAAGTGTGGACTCTGAGTTGAGGAAGATGTTTCCCTAGGTCATGTAGATCAGTCGAGTATATTAGTGCAAACCTCAATTGGGCAGAAGAAGATATGAGTTGGAAGAAATTAAAGTCAGTGACATGTATCTATAGTTTCTAGGTCTAGCGCTGTTACTATCGAAGAGTTGTAAATGCTCTTTTGAAGATAGCTACCCCTTTGATAGATTGCTACAGAAGAACGTTCAGTTTATGTGTTAGATATGAGACGTTGAGCCCTTTAGAAACTGAAAGAAACTTTGAAGAGAGTTAATGTAATAACCAATGTTCCGAGTTAAATTTGTTGATAGATTAGTAGCCAAGTTGTGAGTTGTGTTTGCCGGATTCAGTTTATCATTGATAGTGGTTATGTGTTCGAGTTTCGCGCTAAGCCTGCTCCGAGTCAGATACTTAGAGAGAAACAGTTGTAAGATAGGTTCTTGGCACCTCACGTGCAAGAATTAGTGAAAGGAAGACCTCCAGAATACAGTTTTAGAGATGACAGAGTTTTGTAGTTCAGAGATAGAATAGTGGTGCCGACTAACATAGTGTTTTGAGACGTACTGTTTTGGCCGAAGCACATGGCAGTTCTTGTGTATTGCATCCGAATAGTGTGAAAACATATTGTAGGTTGAAGATGAGTACTCGTGGATTGAGTTGATGGATAATGTGGTTCAGTATGAGAGTAAGTGTGCAATTTGTCAGCGTGCCAACACCGAGCATCAGTTTCTTCTAGTTTGTTACATTCGGGGGAAATTCGTATTGAAAGTGGGTAATAGATTCGAGAGATCTTGTGTCTGATTCGCCTCCTATTTCCTCAGTGAGAACTTAGTTGAGTAATCAATGTTAGTTGCACTGTATGTGGTCCTTTATACATGTTCAAGCTACTTGTACCGTGAGTAAGATGGCGGAGTTGTGCCTTAGCAAGATTGTGAGTTGTACATTGTCTTGAGATCGATAATGGCCGATAGAGGTTCGAGTTTTGACTAAATTTTTGAAGTCGTCTGCATAGTGTTTGGTTGTATGTTGAGGTCTAATGATCAGTTAGAGAAAGTTATGAGTTAGGTAATCAAACATTGTTGTATGAGATGGTGAATCGGGTTAGTTCTGTTGTTTGTTTGTTGCAGTTACCACCATAGTTAAAAGGAGGTATGTAATGTGTTCTGTGTATCTATGATTCAGAAGTGTGAATCAATTTTGTCCCGTGTTATGTTGTTAAAGAGTTTGAGTTGAGTTTAAAATGGTCATGCATTGAAGGACCCGTTGAGATCTTGGCATCAGATAGCTAATGTTGTGTGGTAATTCTACCGAGTTGGAGAGTATGTTGTAGTAAGAGAGAAAGTGTGGAGGAGCATGTGTTAGTGACTCTTCCTGTCTAATAAATTTCGAGGACGAAATTCCCTAAGTGGGGGAGAGTTGTAACACCCGGGTTTAGGGGTCGGGTGAAAATAATATTTTAGTATTGTCTCGGGTTTCGATTTTAATATTTTATTTAATAAAGTAATGGTTTAGGCCTCGGGTTTTAAGATTTGGACTAATTTTAAATTGAGCCCAAAAGCCATGGATGGCACTATTGTGGTTTCCCTTTTTCTTTAAGGGCATTTTGGTCATTGAACATTAAATTTAAATTATTATAAAATAAAGTTTTAAGTTATCTTCTTCTTCCTCTCCCTTCCATTTTATTCTAACGTGAAGAACATCTCTCCCTCCCCAAATACTATTTCATCTCCTTTCTCCTTCGTTTTGGCTCGGTTTTGAAAGGTAATTACGTTTTTGACTTGCTCTCAACTTCCTCTCTTCAAAAGTACAAGTAGTTTTCATTTTCATTCATGTTTTAGAATTTGGATTTTTGGGAGATTTGAATGAAAATGGTTGTTTTATGGTGTTTAACTTGAGATTTTGATTTAACAGTGATAGATATGAAGTTTATAAACCAAACGGTTCAACATATATGATTTTTAAAGAGTTTTGTTAAGTTTCCCGATTTTGTGTTTTGGAGGGTTTCTAGGAGGGTTTTTAGTTGAGTTTTGAGTGTGGTTTGTGTTGGAAATTGAGGGTCGATGATAGGGTATTGGTTGAGGGTCGTTTTGGAAGCAATTGGAAGTGTTAAATGTGTTGGAATCATCGGTTTTGGACTGTGCTAAAGGGCTGCTCGGGAATGACTTTTTGGTGGTTGTTCTTGGTTTGAAAAACAAGTGTTTGATGTTTGAATTTCATTCCGGGTTGCTATGTTGTGTTGTGGATTGATTTGAGGTTAATTTACTTGTGTTGAGATGATTAGGAGCAAGGAATTTCGTTGGTAAAGTCTCGGGATCGATATCGGAAGTCATGGAGGCTTGAGTCGGCTTTGCTTGATTTACTTAAGGAAGTGAGGTGAGTGGTTAATGTTTTAATTTGATTTCAAAGATTGGTTCAAGCATATGGTTGCGAAAATGTTTTTAAGTATCATCTTGGTTCAAAGTTGGTTTTGAAAAGTTTAGTTATTCAAGAGTAAATTGTGGTGAATTGTCTCTTTAATTTCCCCTTTTTACTGTTTGTTTTCATTACTTGTGGTGATGAATTGTTATGTATGAAATTCCAATATATTTGGGAGGAAGCATGTTGCTTCTTATTATATCGTTGATTTTGTGTGGTGGTAATTATGGTGTTGTTATATGCCTTGTGAGATAAGTGTAAGTTGGTGCAGGTTGTGCACGGAAATGGTGAGTAAGATCATTTGTGTTTGTTAAGGTTGATTGTAGCAATTTGGTGCCTATTTGTGGACTTGGTTGCAGCTTGTGTGGTTGTGTATGATATAGTGAGTACATGTTGTGTGATGGTGATTTGTGTGTTGTGTTGCATGGTTGTCGTTGCTCTGGTGATGTGTAGTCCCGCCAGTAGCAAAAGTATAAGACTCTGGTGATGTGTAGTCCCACCGGTAGTCACTGGTTGGGTATTCCTTTGATGTGTAGTCCCATTGGAAACCCACTAGTTGAAACGGTGATGTGTAGTCCCACCGTACTTGTATGTTGGTTGTGTTTGTGTAAATTACGTGTGTTGTCGATGCTCCGGTGATGTGTAGTCCCATCGGTAGTGACTAGTGGGATAGTACTTTGATGTGTAGTCCCATTGGAAATCCACTAGTTAAAACGGTGATGTGTAGTCCCACCGTAAGTGAAAGTTTGGTTATGCTTGTGCATACCATGAAGTGAAATGTTTATGTTGTTGACCTTTGGTTGAATGATGTTCGTCCATGTTGGGTGCCTTGTATGACTAGATTTTAGTTAATAGAGGCGGTATGAATGCTTGAATGAGTCTAGGGAAGTCCCAAAATGCATATAGAGTTGAGTTTTGTTGGTTTTGCTGATTTTTAGAGAGTTGCAGTGCAAGGCGTATCGATACGCCTGAGGGCCGTATCGATACGGTCTTGCCTGCAGGACTCAGTTTTGGCTGGGCGTATCGATACGCTCAAGGGTGTATCGATACGGTCTTCCCTGAGTTGACTGAGAGGGTTGACTTTGGTCAAGGCGTATCGATACCCTCTGTATGTGTATCGATACGGCCTGCTTAAAAAGGAAAATTTGGTTGTTTAATTGCATGTCTTGTGGGTTTCGTATCCGTGTTTGTTCGCTGCATGTCCTATCACATAGGATTTAATAAAGGCATCTAGAAAAGATAAGAAAAAAAAATAGGGTTGCTAACCGAGGGGGAACCTTAACGGGTTTCGCTTCGGTTTTCCCCGTGTGGCCCACTCGGATCGGTCATCCGTCCAGACCGGGACGAGGGGGTTACATTTACTCCCACTGAACTTGTAGTATATACAATTGCCAACCAAATTTATCTCAAAACCAAATGAGATAATCAAAATGAAATTTATATTTTCATTAATGAGAGTTTTACTTAAGATCATAGATGAATTTCTTTAATTTACATATCATTGATATTGTATCATAAGACACAACTCTATTATTGTACCATATAAATAATTTCTTCAATGTTGCCATTGAAAAAAAACACAAGCTTAACATTCATCTTATGTAGCTCAAGATTAAAATAAGCAACAAGCGTCGTGATTATCCTAAAAGAGTCTTTCAATAAAACTTGAGAGAAAGTCTCTGCAAAATCAATGTCTTCTTTTAGAGTATATCCTTTAGATACAAGACGTGCTTTATACTTATCCACATTATCATTTGCATCCCTCTTGGTTTTAAATATCCATTTACAACCAATTGGTTTGCACCTTAAGGTAATGAGACAAGTTCCTAAACTTTATTGTCTTGCATAAAATTATAATCTTCTTGAATGACATCAATCCACTTTTGAGAGTTAGAACTTTTATGGTCTGATAAAAAAATAATTGAACATTTTCTATCATTCCACTGTTACCTTATTTTTTGAAGAAATACAATATAATAATCTGGAATAGTATTCCATCTTCCTCTCGTGGACCTCTTTAATGACACTTGTTTTTTTAAGGTTGTTGAGTTTGTTCTTCTGAAACAATTACCTTATCTTGAATGGGAGTTGTTCAACATTATTTTGTTGAGGTACTTGATTCACTTTCTTGATTAATGATAGGTATGAAAACCTATTTCTCAATAACAATGCATCTAACCTTATTTCTCCCTCCAAACTCAACATCCTAAAAAAAAGTTATAAATCTCTCCTTAAAGTAATCTTAATTGTGGGATCATAAAATTTACAGTCCATGGATCACTCAAAATAACCGAAGTAGTTGCTCGCTTTTAAAGTTTAATTTCTTTACATGTGTCCTAACTTATACAAAAGAATCAACACTGAAAAACTTATTGTCGTTTCTTTTGGCTAGAACCCTTAGCAACTTTATTTAAATATTTTCTTTATTGCCCTTATTCTTAAAGACACTAACTAAATGAGCACTAACAAAATAATTATTTTTACACTTATAATGCTTCAACCTTTCTTCCTCTTGAACACGATAAGAAATGAACCCAAATAGAGTATATTTCTCCCTTTGATAGTTGTAACTTGAATTGGTTAAATTGTATAGGAAGCGATATCAAAACCATAAGAACAAACAATTGTTAGAAAGTTCAATCTTATGTGCCTTAAATTTTGAAGCAATATAAATAATTTTTATAATTTACTCTCTCACATTTCCTTGACCCTTATACTTCATAGACATCAAAGAAAGCATAAGTGATGTCATCTTAACCTTAATGTTTTGGGTAAAACATTTCTTAATTTCGTCAAGGAAACCCTTAGTATGAATAATCTCTTTAGATTTGTGCTCCTAAAGACATCTAGAATGTTGTGTTTTATGATCATTAGACTCATGTGATTCGAACGATCTCACCTCTCAAAATAACTTTTATGGGTGCTTACCGCGGTGAGAGGTGCAAGTTGTTCATTCCTTAGTGCAAAGTCTATGTTCATACATCAAAATACTATATGTAAGTGTCTTTTCTATTCCTTGAAATTAGTTTCACTAAACATGAGTGTGGAATGTATTTAACAGATATTGTGACAGCAAAGATAAATTACCTAAAATAGAACAAAAATAAGTAAATAAAATAAAAACAAGCTCACATTAATACTCATGAGTAAACAAATAAATTCAAAATAATGGCTAGTTCCCTTCAAGATACCAAGCACAACATTAATATCAAGTCTTTGGACAGTAATATTAACTGTAAGCGGTACTCTTGTTGTAGCAATCAAACATTGACAATAAACTATGTCAAACAATAGGCTAATCTTTGGACTAACGTATTGCTCACATAAAATACCTTATAATTGTCACACATTTATCGCCACAGTTTTCGTTGTAATTCTGCCAAATATTAATTTTCCTTTGGGCCAATTAATAAACGCATGAATTACAAAAACCCATAATCATCTTAATATTTTAAATAAACTAATCTACACAAAAGCGGTCACTTTGGTGACATTATGTTTCAACTAATCTATTAAAATATTAGATGTCTGAAGCCAAAATATGAATTTATTTATTTCAAAAAAAATTCCTTAATAATTTTTTTTAATCTTTCAATTAAATTAAAAGATAACCAAAATAATAATAAATTTGAATAAAGGTAAACCTCATATTAAGATATCGAACACTCCATTAATATTTCATCGTTGGACAAAACATTAACTTGCAAGTGATATCTTGGTATAGTAATCAAACATTGATAATAAGAACATGTCAAACAGAAATCTTCCTTTGGGCCGATTTATTGCTCACATATAAAACTGAATAATTATCACATGTTTATTACCATAGTTGCACATGTAATAATGTCAATTATTAACCTTCCTTTGGGCCGATTAATACTAACACAATCCGACTTACATGCACAAAACCTTCTATATTTTAAAATAAAATAATTTTCACAATAGAGGTCACTTTGGTGACTTAATGCTTCAATTAAATTATTTTAAAATATATACAATAAATATACTGATATCCAAATTTAAAATTTTGTAACAGTCAAAACTGAAATTTCTGATAACACTTGAGTTTTCTAAAATAACCTAAAATAAGGTTGTTTGAATGGGGCTATCAGAAATCGAAAAACCTAAATCCACTGTTTCTTTAAAAAATTCTTTAAGCATGCATTTGCCGAAATTAAAGTAAAATTTCAAACAATCAAACTTTGACTAAAAGCCAAAATCAGAAATGTCATATAAATGAATAATTCACATAATAACCACATAAAACTTTAAAATATCCATAATAACCTAATGATCAAAAATTAAAAAAAATCTTAATCAAACCAAATCGAATATATATTCCAAAACTTAAACCAAATGCATAATTCAAGATCACAGTACTAGACGTGCATTCAAAATTTGACCCAAACTTATTTGATTAATAATATTAATCATTAATCCAACTTTATAATGCATTATTCCAGAATCATATATTTACCTAAATTTCCCATCAATCTCAATTTCCGATTTCTGTATAATATTGCAAATTAATACACATTTTGCATATTCTAATCACAAAATTCCCTTCACCGTATGCATTCACAGTTTCTAAACATAACTTAAATTTGGTCCCTCTATTAAATAAACCTAACTTTAGTTGAGCCAATATATATATATATATATATAATTTAAATTAAAGGGTCTACGAATTATGCTTTGGTATTGAATTTCATTGGAAGACAATCATATTAACTATTTATGTGCATGGTTTTGCACCCAAGATTAATACCAAAGAAAATCAGCCGAAACAGTCTTGCAAATCCAAAGTTTTTAATAAAAAAATTGTCATCAATTTATGATATCATAAATGCTTAAAAAAATACCTAAAGTCAAAAAGAACAAAATTTCTTTAAAACAAAATTCTTATCGCTTAATTAGCGATATGCGCAGAAAAAAAAATCAAGAAAAACTAAGTTCTCGAAATCACCACAAACAAGAGTTCTAATCGACTAATAATCGAATTATATGTATTGCCATCAAACCCTAAAATTGAATTCATAAAGATGAATCAATTCAAAATAGAGAGTATCGTTAGGTTTTCAATGATTCAACATGACGAGGCTCTGATATCACTTGTTAGAACCAAACTATAATAGATATGAAATCTAAACCCAGGATCAATCAAGTCAAATCATTAAGAACAATAAACTGAAAGCGGAAGCGTACCTGAATTAATCGATAGATGAAAAAACTTGAATCCTTTGATGAAGATCGCCTAAAAGGTGGTTGTGATCTTCCAAGAAGATAGGTTAGCCCTTGCCGTAAAAACTCTCTGACGGGGACAAGAGTAATACAAGTTAACCTATTTCTTGAGGACCACTACCTCTTTATATAGTTGATTATTAAATCAAACTATTAAATATTTATAACTCTGCCCCTCATTGAATTATAAATATATCTTATGGTATCTACACTTTTATTTACATGACATTTTAATACCTATGACACGCTTAACTTAATTGGTCACTTTATTTTGTGTCATACTTTATAATAGCAACATACATTTTACATATGTGCCCACAATTGCGGATTTTAATCCAACAAAAGGAACTCGTTTCTGCTTACAAACCGATGCATCCGGGACATCGCTGAAACTAGGTATCTTCTGCGGCTCGAATTCGAAATGGGAAACCATATCCGATTCCAAGATGCATCTCTCGGCTAAGCTCAGAGATGGCAAATCCATTTGCCTCGACGTAGCTTCGGACAACACCATCATCACAAACGGTTGCAAATGCATAAGTAAAGACAACACATGTGACCCTTCGAGCCAATGGTTCAAGCTGGTGGACAGCACTAGGAGCAGCACAAGAGTGGAACGATCTTTGTTGCAATACTTACCCGGAAAGGGTTTAGTCCCAAACCATTTGGTTGGGTGAGCAAATGGGCAAAGATATATGCCACTGAACCTACGGTTCAATGGGAGGGCAGCTCCACCATTTTTTATCAAGCATTTGGTTTTAGATTTATTTATTTTAAAATGTATAGGAATTGAAAGAAATTAGGTTGGTGGTGGTGATACGATTTGATCTGTCACACCCAAAGAATTTTTATAATTTTTTATTTGCTAAGCAATAACAAGTTTTATTAATATTTAAAAATAAAGGCATAATGCCATACAAAGACAAGAACTATACCAGATGATCGATTGTGTTCAGGGAGTTCCACAGGGACCATGGTCTTCGTCTTTTGTCTTTGATCCAAGCAAATGCAATAGTTTCTTAAACGTTAATTTAATCATGTAATCTCGTATTTATTATTAAAATCTCGAATTCGTATAAATATAACGATGCGAGAGCAAGTGCAAAACTGTCCGTCCATCCATCCATTTCTTACTAGCTTCCTTTTACAAGCAAATGCAAACATGTTTGAGCAAATAATTAAAACAGGATGTCGAAATGTTAACTTGATGCTAGACTTTTTCTATTTTTGTTCTTTCGGTACCAAGCTAATTAGTTATCGTATTTTCAAATGAATTTGTCAGTTTAAAATTTAATTTAAAAAGTGATCCCTAATTATGTATGAGATGAATGGAATAAGTTATTAATTCATTTTAATTAAAAAAGGAGAAAGATGTGTTCAAATATCTTCAAAATCGAGACAACTCCAAGTATGTTTGGCAGTTTTCTCGAATATTGACAATAAAAGACCACAATCTATTCCTTTCTTGAAATTGTTAATGAACAAATTTATTTAAAGAGATTCATTTTGTATGGGTTTTCACTTTTTAAAAGATAATATTTCAATTCGAATAATAGAGAAAACGCTCCAAGTACGCTTGGTAGATTTTTCCATAAGATTCGAATAAAATAAAATTGCATTTAGTTCAATTTCAAATATATAAAGGGTCAAAATGCAACAAATAAGTATGGATGAATTTCGAAAATAAACAAAAAAAATTACCTAAAATTAAAATTAAGGACCAAATTAAACAAAACCTAGAATCTAAGGCTCTAACTGAATTATTTCTAAAAGTTAAGATCTAATTCTAACCTAAAATAATATTAAGGCCGTGACTAATTTAGAACTAGTCTGAAATTAAAAATCTAATTTATTAATACTATAAAATAATATCTAAATATTTTTAAGGACTAAATTTAAAGGAACCTAAAACCTAAGGCCAAAATTAGTAATATACAAGAACCTAATTCTAAGGAATTAGGACCTAACTGTAATGATTCCGAAATCTAATGTCAAATTTCTAAAAGAATCTAAGACTAAAGAAAACCAAGACTAAAATGTTAAAACCTGAAAATCTAAGATAAATTTGTTCTTAATAAAAAAACATACTAACATAATTAATGAGTAGAATAAAAACAAGTCAAATCCAGTAGCACAATCACAAAATCACACCAGATAGAAAGTTAATTAAATAGGTGAGTAAAATATAAATAATACAAATTTAAAAACCAAATCGTAACAATGTGAAAAGTAGAACAATGATTATTTCAAAATTTGTAGCTAATTTATAAAATTGTCAGAGAAGGGAAATCAGAAATCAAATCAAGAGAAAATAAAAAAGTAAAACCATAGTAAAACGAGTATCCAAATTATGGACGCCAAAGTGTAATTATGTAAGATGAAGGGATTTAGTGACTTCAATTCTCCCTTATTCTGTTTTAAAACGATTATTAATACCAAATTTTAGGTGTCTTAAATATTTTCTTCTCATTTAAAAAAAATCCGACAATCAAATCTGAAATCCTCTAAAATTTATTTGAATATTTCTCCCTTATGCTCATCGTATTCTTCAATTTTCATAATATGATAAACGATCGATTTATCGGCCGTCGTTATCGTCGATGGAATAGGATTTCCTTTTTCCATTTCGAATCCTTTTGAACCCAAATCCTCAATTTACACTCAACAACAACAAATAATCTCTTAGCCACACTAGATCCAAGAATAAAATGAGAGAATAGCTCAATTTTTTCCTGTTTCAATTATCTTTGACAAAAGACGATGACAAGACTTACATATAGCTATTCTTCAATTCCTTTTTCAAAATTCTCTTTCTCTTTTTGTTCATTTTAAAATTTGTAACGCTAATTCGATTTTAGGTTTGCTATTTACTAGGAAAAGGAGTCGTTAGTGGTCAAGGCCTCCTACAATTCATGTTCAACCGTACAAATCTCGCATAGACAATTTAGTTTTGCAAAAAAAAATGGCTTTCAAATCCAATCCTTTCATTCAGCAGAAAGGGGGACTAGAACACATGGACCTTCAAACACACGTGAAGGTGAGTGGTGGTTCTAATGGTAGGGACACAATTATTCTAATGTGGTCGACTATGATTGCAAGAGGTAGAGATGTTACGCTAACGTAATCGGAAACTGAGGATGAAGTCAGACCGTCATATCCAAACGGGGATGTTCGAAAGACAACAAAAGGATACCGGAGTCTTTCTAATGTGAAGGCGAAAACTGGGTAGGTGTGTCATGAACCCCACACGTGAGGACATTGGAGCATCTGGTGAATTCAGAAGTTGGTTACTCGCGGGTATTTGTTAGCTCCCAACATTGTTCTTTCGGTACAAAGCTAATTAGTTATCATATTTTCAAATGAATTTTTCAGTTTAAAATTTAATTTAAAAGGTGATCCCTAATTATGTATGTGATGAATAAAATAAGTTAATAATTTATTTTAATTAAAAAAAGGAGAAAGACTTGTTCAATTATCTTCAAAATCGAGACAACTCCAAGTATGTTTGGCAGTTTTCTCGAATATTGACAATAAAAGGATGAAATTATATTATAGGCCCGGCTTGCCACATCATCTATGGTCCCAACCAATAAAAAGCATCAGGTTCATTAAATTTTTTATGTCATCTATGGTAAAAAGATGACATAAAAAATTGGGTAAACTACCTGGAATACCACTCAGCTTTAATGTGTGACTCTAATATGCCACTGAACTAAAATTCGATACTATAATACCATTGAACTTCACTGTGTGATTCAAAGTTAGCACTCCACCGTTACTTCCGTTACAGAATTCTGACGTGGACTCTAACTCCCATTACAGGGATGACGTGGTATAAGACTTAAAGAAAGAATAAAAGAAATACAACTTATACCGGTATAAGATTATAACCCTAAACCATTTCTCTTCCCAAACCTTGTCTCTTTAGCCCTCACACTAACCTTAAACTCCCCACTTCCTTCATTAGCCCATAATCTCCACGGACGTTTTGCCAAACCCGTTACCCAACTCAATGCAACTTGGGAATCAGATTCAATCACCACACACCTCTCGCGCCACACCCCTTCCGCCACCACCTTCACTGCAAGTTCGATAGCCTTTACTTCCGCCACGTTGGAGTCCAAACAGCCCATAGGCCCGGAAAATATTGCCAAAATGCGGCTGTCCGCGTCACGCATAACTCCCCCGATGCCTGCTGGTCCAGGCTTGCCCCGCGCCGAGCCATCGACGTTGAATTTCAATGTTCCCACAATAGGTGGCTGCCATACCAACCCAACTCGCACCTTCTTTAGACGTCGGCTAACCACACATGTCGATGGGCACGACCACCAAACCGATTCGGACATAAAGTCGCCATCGGCATCCACTTTTATCCAAAAGAAAGATCTAAGTTTCACAAGGAAACACACTTCCGCTACCGTCGATCGTTTGCCTTTAAAAATGTACTCATTCTGGGCGAGCCATAGCGACCAAAGCATAGCACTCACACTAGCCACCCACCACTTTAGTTGACAACCATGAAAAGAGCTATGGAAATTCATGATGAAGAAATCTGAAAAACATGCTGGTAATGGTAATGCAATACCCCACCAATCTCGCAGCCAGTCCCAAATTTGTTGAATGCATGGGCAATCATAAAATAAATGGGCAATCGACTCCTCCACCCTTACACACCACGGACACAGCCCTTGTCCTTCCGCCAAAGGAACTCCCCTTATACGCAAAAAATCAGCAGTCGGTAACCTTTTCAACCAAATGAACCATAGGAAAGCTTGTACCTTTGGTGGAACGAGAACTTTCCAAGCGAAACAACCTCCGAAATCATCATCTCCCATCCTCTCTAATAGCAGCGCCTTAGTCATAGCTTGCACTGAAAATTCCCCATGTTCATCCGGAGTCCAAAACAACGTATCCATACAATCAATTCTCAAGCGAACACCACGCACCATGTCACACAGCGAACGCAATTGTTCCTGTTCGAAACTCCATAGATGCCGCCGGAAAAAGCCAACCCAATTAGCATGATTGAAATGACCATCCGTTGTATAATCCTGTACCCAAGCTAATTTATTCAACGCCAAGGCAAATAAGCGTGGAAACACCTCCTTTAACGGCTGTTGCATCGCCCAAACATCAAACCAAAATAGAACAATCTGTCCACTGCTGATTTTCCACTGAAATTTACCTCCCCCCACATGTGAATCAACAACCGGACAGCAAGCATTTGCTACTATTTGACGCCAAACCACCGACATAGAAGATAAATTTTCCGTGTTAAATCTCCACCATTGAACATTATCCCCATATTTGGCCGTTATTAGACGACGCCAAAGCGAATCGCGGTCACGCGCATATCACCAAACCCATTTAGACAGCAGCGCCATATTCTTCACTCTCAAGTCCGCCACCCCCAAACCCCCTAGATGTCGTGGTCGACAAACAATGTCCCATCCTACCCTACTCATTCGTCTCTCTAGATTGACACCACCCCAAAGAAACGCTCTGCGTATCTTATCCAGTTTCTCAATTACCCCTTTAGGCACAACAAATAAGCCTAAGTAGAAAATAGGGAGTGACGAAAGTACCGAGTTGACAAGAGTCACCCTAGCAGCAAAAGATAGAGAAGTGCGCTTCCACCCTGCTAGCTTGCGTCTGAAGCTTGCTACAATCGGATCCCACACTGAAAGACGCCTCAGATCAGCTCCCAACGGAAATCCTAGATAGACAAAAGGTAATTCCCCCAGCCTACAACCCAGAATAGAAGCTACCGATGCACTCAACTCCTCTGCCACACCGATCGTATATAAAGAGCTCTTTGCAAAATTTATTTGTAACCCGGAGCATAACTGAAAATAGTGAAGTATCCGCTTAACATTACGTGCATATTCGACATTAGCATCAATAAACAGTATCGTATCATCGGCAAACTGGAGGTGAGTGAGCCGAATGTTTGAAACCACCTCCACCCCTCTAATCAGCCCTCCCGTTTCCGCGTTGATCAACATCAAATGCAAAGCTTCCGCGACTATCACAAACAGTAACGGTGACAAGGGACAACCTTGTCGCAATCCACGACCCATCCTGAATTCGTTCGTCGCACTTCCATTCAGTAGAACAGATAAGCGTGCTGAACTGATACAAACATGTATCCAATGACGCCATGTTGCGCAGAAGCCCATCTTTGCGAGTACAGAATCCAAAAACGACCAGCTCACGCAATCATACGCTTTGGCGAAATCTAGCTTTAAAATGAAGCCCCCCACTCCATTACCTCGAAGAGAATGTATTACCTCCGTAGCTAACAAGACACCATCTACCAATTGACGGCCTTTAATGAAAGTCGACTGAGTGTTGCTAATCAAAGAATTCAGTACTGATTGTAACCGAGTCGCGAGGCACTTGGCTAGTAGTTTGTACATTGAATTTACCAATCCAATCGGTCGATATTCACCTAGCACTCGCGGTGTCGCCACCTTAGGCAAAAGCACAATAAAAGTGCAGTTCGCACCCTTTGGCAATGTTCCTCGCTCATGAAAATGAGTGAAGAAATTCAGCATGTCATCTTTCACCACCTCCCAACTTTTCTTTTAGAATTCGAGTGTAAAGCCATCCGGACCCGGAGCTTTTGAGCCATCACAATTCCACAAAGTTCGCTTTATTTCATCAATTGTAAAAGGTGCTGTCAACATAATGCTTGCCTCTGCTTGTATTCGACGGAATTGACCATCAAACTCCCACATTCCACTTCGATCATCACTAGCAAAATGAGCAGAAAGTGCCTTGACAACAAAGGCACGTAATGCGGCTGGTACTGTAACCCATCTCCCGTTAATCAACAACCCAGGTATAAAGTTCCTAACGGTCCGTAGCTTCGCCGTTCTATGAAAAAATGTTGTGTTCCGATCGCCTAACCTCAACCAAGTTGCCCGAGATTTTTGGCGCCACATTGCTTCTTTGTTACGCATCGCTTTCCACAGTGCTTGCATCCATTGTCGCCGTTCACATTCTATCCCATTATTACTCTCGTCCGTTATCAACAAGTCATCCGCCTTTTCTATTTGCTGCTGTAACTTCTCAATTTTCAAGTTCACGTCACCAAATATGTCTTTGTTCCAACGTTTCAAGAACGACTTCAAATGCCTCAGCTTCACCATGATATTATCTTTTCCCAAACCAACTGTAGTCAAACGACACCACTCCCTAGCTAAGTCCAGCACTTTGATTTTCCCTCTAACCAACAATTGAAGAAGCGAAAAGGTCTTGGACCCCAATTACAATCGTCACAAGCCAATATCAACGGTGTGTGATCAGATACTCCTCTCGACAAAGCCACTTGCTGTATGCTATTAAAATTATCAAACCATGTTGCTGAAATTAAAAACCTGTCTATCCGGCTGCATCTATTACCAGGACCAAACCACGTAAACCGTTTACCAGACATCGGTAAATCCATCAAGCCGGCATTGTTGACAAAATTCGCAAAATTTTCCATTTCAGCCTCTCTATCCGATACCCCAATCCTGTCCGAATTTTTCAGTATAGCGTTGAAATCTCCTGCCACGCACCAAGGCCCCTGAAACGTGCACATACTAGCCAGCAAATTGTCCCATAGAACAGATTGACTAGTTACTTCACAAGGTGCATATATCGCTACTATACCGCATACTAGTTCTTCAACATTCCATTTTCCCAATAGCAAAATATAGTGGCGACCAACATGAAATGACTCTAAAATAAATCTCGTACCTTCCCATATGGCCAATATACCTCCGGATGCACCAATCGAAGGTGAGAACGCCAATTCGAAATTATCCGAGTACCATAAATTAGCTCCCAACAATGCAGGAATCTCCTCCAACTTAGTCTCCTATAACAATACCATGTCGCAATGATTTTTCTGAATGACCTCGCGAACATATCGCCTTTTCGCGCTCCCACCCAAACCCCTTACGTTCCACGTTAGTAATTTCATGAGTCAAAAACCCCGGCACTCCCCGGCGATAACCCGCAAAATGTCGTTAATGATGTCTTCTTCCCTTCCGATCGATTTCACTCCAATCAATGCTCCCAATTTCACTGTTTCTGCCACTTCGTTTGTAATTTGTTGCTGCCCAACGGGAAGCTCACAATTCTCATGCCCCTGCTTAATCGCGTCCACCGTTGAGGCCTTCTTCCCCGACCCTCGACCACGGCTAGATAGCGAGTTGCCTGAAATTCCAGTAACCTCGCCTCCTACCACCCGTCGAACTTTGCAATAGGAATTCCCCACACGAATCACTTCTGTTTTACCCAATCCCTGTGCTGCTGTGTTGTTTTCATAAGTGATAATTTTGGAATTTGCACTGTCACCCACTACCGCAACTTCCCTGTTTTCCTTAGAGTTTGAATCCGAATTCACCACTCCAGCTATAGCAGGACTCTCCGTTAGAGTCCTATTGTGAATCATCCTCTCACTCTCCAAACTGTCGGAGCTGATCGGTGTGATCAGCTGTTGCGCCGGCAATGTTTCTGCCGTTGCAACAACCGGCGTATGCTCCATGTTCAACTCACCTTGATGATCTGTTGTATCCATCCCCCCAATCAGATTTGATTTGTCCACCACTACCGTGTTTTCCTCCACCCCTCTAATCTGAACCTTCGACGGACGGCTAGTGCTGCTTCCTTCATTGAGCTGTTTCGATTGTGATACGTTACCCTCGTAACAGCCGCATTCGATCGTAGGACCTTTTCCATCGGATTCAAACACCCTCACCTTATACTCCGCGGCTGCTAATTTCACGTTGATGGTTTCCTCAATGAGTTCCATCATTGTCGTTTCCACCAGAATACGACCGCAATCAAAGGATGAGGGGGTTTCCGTATCGTCATCCATGCATATGAAGGATCCCCATAAGCTTGCTATGTTCGCAAAAGTCTTCTTGTGCCACAAGTGGATCGGTAACCCCACCACGGACAACCAAACTCGACGAGAGTCAGTTGAAATTGATGGCGTCCATTCAATCACCTTGGAGAAACAATCTCTGATGCAGTCCATCTTTATTACTTCCTCGCGGATTTTCGCCGATGTGCACATTAACAGGATCATTGACCCCGATAGTCTCATGATCGAGAACCCCTCCTTCTTCTCCACTTCCAATCGATCCGCAAGAGTTTTCAAATTCCAAGGCTTAATACTCCATCCGATCGCACACCATTGAAGAATTGCCCATTTATCCTCGTCTAATACCCCTTCAATCGCCCGTCGATTTGATCCACTTTCGCAATCCCCTTGAGTCGATGATTTCACTGTTTTTGAGCCCGACGTCTTACCATTCATCGGCTGCTGAGACTTCTTCTTTTTCAAAGTGTTCGTCAAATTGTTTATGCCCTTCCACGCCAACGCCACTCGTAACCTAGCACCATAAATCCACTTTCCGTGCAGCCGTTAAATCGCTCTATTCGCATCCTCCTTTGATGCCATTCGAACAAAGCCAAAACGTGCCCCGTCTCTAGCCCTCTTTCTTGGTATGAACGCATCTCGCACAACCCCATGGCGATCAAAGACTTGCCATAAACCCTTCCAGTGCAATGTCTCCGATATTCCTCCCACATATATGGTCCAAACCTGTTGTGATTTGTCGATGGCCGGTTGTGGGTTGGACGGAAATTGATCACAGCTGCCCTGTTCCTTGTTTAGCCGTCGCCAAATACTCCCGTCCGTCATTCTCTTTCAAATTGTACAAGTTATGAACTTTGATAAATTCAAAATAAAATTGCATTTAGTTCAATTTCAAATGTATAAAGGGTCAAAATGCAACAAATAAGTATGGATGAATTTCGAAAATAAACAAAAAAATCTTCGCTTTGCTGATCAAAAAAAAATAAACAAAAAAATTACCTAAAATTAAAATTAAGGACCAAATTAAACAAAACCTAGAATCTAAGGCTCTAACTGAATTATTTCTAAAAGTTAAGATCTAATTCTAACCTAAAATAATATTAAGGCCGTGACTAATTTAGAACTAATCTGAAATTAAAAATCTAATTTATTAATACTATAAAATAATATCTAAATATTTTGAAGGACTAAATTTAAAGGAACCTAAAACCTAAGGCCAAAATTAGTAATATACAAGAACCTAATTCTAAGGAATTAGGACCTAACTGTAATGATTCCGAAATCTAATGTCAAATTTCTAAAAGAATCTAAGACTAAAGAAAACCAAGACTAAAATGTTAAAACCTGAAAATCTAAGATAAATTTGTTCTTAATAAAAAAACATACTAACATAATTAATGAGTAGAATAAAAACAAGTCAAATCCAGTAGCACAATCACAAAATCACACAAGATAGAAAGTTAATTAAATAGGTGAGTAAAATATAAATAATCAAATTTAAAAACCAAATCGTAACAATGTGAAAAGTAGAACAATGATTATTTCAAATTTTGTAGCTAATTTATAAAATTGTCAAAGAAGGGAAATCAGTAATCAAATCAAGAGAAAATAAAAAAGTAAAATCATAGTAAAACGAGTATCCAAATTATGGACGCCAAAGTGTAATTATGTAAGATGAAGGGAATTAGTGACTTCAATTCTCCCTTATTCTGTTTTAAAACGATTATTAATACCAAATTTTAGGTGTCTTAAATATTTTCTTTTCATTAAAAAAAAATCCGACAATCAAATCTGAAATCCTCTAAAATTTGTATTAATGTTTCTCCCTTATGTTCATCGTATTCTTCAATTTTCATAATATGATAAACGATCGTTGTATCGGCCGTCGTTATCGTCGATGGAATAGGATTTCCTTTTTCCATTTCGAATCCTTTTGAACCCAAATCCTCAATTCACACTCAACAACAACAAATAATCTCTTAGCCACACTAGATCCAAGAATAAAATGAGAGAATAGCTCAATTTTTTCCTGTTTCAATTATCTTTGACAAAAGACGATGACAAGACTTACATATAGCTATTCTTCAATTCCTTTTTTCAAAATTCTCTTTCTCTTTTTGTTCATTTTAAAATTTCAACTCGTCTCGAACTCAAAAAAAATTCGAGTTATTCGAGTTGACTCCAATATAAAAAAATCGAATAATTATAATAAAATATACAAAATATGCGGTGACTTGATATGATATGAACAAACAAGCATTTATTTAAGACTTAAATATGTATTTCCAATATGAACTAGACACTTAGTCTCAAGTTGGTACCGGAAGAATTATTTCTCCTAAGTTGATATTTGAACTAGACATCTTCTTCCAAGTTGGTACCCAAGGAAATTTTACTCCCAAGTTAGAACTTGAACTTTAATTTCATCACCGGTTTTCATACTTGTATTAAGCATTGTTAACTTTTGATGACGTGACAACATGAGACTATATCATGTTTATATTTTAAAATGAACTTTAAATTTTGTTAAAAAATTATGAAAAGGACTAAAAGTAAACGAATGGAACTAAAGTTCGAGTATTAACTAGAGAAAAATTCAACTTTAAAAAGGCTAAGGATTTGCCTTATAATTTAACGAACCTAATGTTACCTTAATTAACATTCTCCAATCCAAACAATCAGTTTTAAAGTTCAACTTTAAAGAGGATTTTTATTTTTTATATTATTTTATGAAATTTACGTTATTATTAATTGATAGATAGATATATATATATATGTATAAAAGCTTTTTCTTATTTAATTTGAAATTGGATTTCGTTATTTAACTTAATGACTTTCTCTTTGTCCAAAAGGACTGTGTGTGTTTGCTTTTGTATATAAATAAGACGCTCAAGTTCTTCCTTCAATGCAATCCCTCCTTGAAGTCAAAAGCAGAAAAACCAAAATCCATGGGAAACTTCACTACCTCGTCTATTCTCCTCCTCTTCCTATTCTCTTCCGTAGTCACGTCCCTCCCGTTGTCAACGAATTCACGCTGGATTGTGGACGATAGAGGAAGACGCGTGAAGCTGGCGTGCGTAAACTGGGCGTCGCACATGGAACCGGTGCTTGCCGAAGGGCTCAGCAAGCAGCCTATGGATACGATTGCCAAACGGATTGTGTCAATGGGGTTCAACTGCGTTAGGTTCACTTGGCCACTCTATCTGATCACCAATGACTCGTTGGCATCGCTCACTGTTAGACAATCGTTTCAACAACTCGGCCTCCTCGAATCCATTGCCGGAATCCAAGCCAACAACCCTTCAATCATCGATGTTTCCCTCATCAAAGCTTATCAGGTATGACAGATTTTCCAAGTAAACTATATCATTGAATAAACAACATGTCTCAAACTTTACTGCATTGAAAATAATTATTGCTATTTATATTTCAGGCAGTGGTGTCAAGCTTGGGGGAAAACAATGTGATGGTCATACTTGACAATCACATAAGCAAACCCGGTTGGTGCTGCAGTAATCTTGATGACAATGGTTTCTTCGGTGACAAGTACTTCGACCCGGATCTATGGATCACCGGGCTGACACGGATGGCCACCTTATTCAACGGCGTCACCAACGTGGTCGGCATGAGCTTGAGGAACGAGCCCAGAGGCCCGAAACAAAACATAAACGATTGGTACAAGTACATGCCGAAAGGAGCTGAATTAAGCAGTGCACTCGGCAAACCCAAATGTTCTCGTTATACTTTCTGGATTGAGTTTCGACAGGGACTTGTCATTCCTCAAGAACCAACAGTTAAAACTCACGTTTAGTGGGAAACTAGTATTCGAGGCGCATTGGTATGGATTCTCGGATGGCCAGACCACATGGGTGAAGGACAACCCGAACGAAGTTTGTGGCAGAGTGGCGACATACATGATGAATACATCGGGGTATTTGGTTGATCAAGGATACCCGTTGTTCATTGGTGAGTTCGGGATCGATCAAAGCGGAGCCAATGTCAATGGCAATAGGTACATCAGTTGCTTCTTGGGTGTGGCAGCTGAGCTTGACCTGGATTGGGCCTTGTGGACATTGGATGGGAGCTATTATGTGAGAGACGGTGTCGTCGGGTTAAACGAGTACTACGGAGCCATGGATTATAACTGGTGTGGAGCCAGGAATTCGAGCTTCATACAAAGAATTTCAACTCTCCAGTCTCCTTTCCGAGGTAAGCCAACATATACTACTTTCTTATCAAACACTGATGTCAACTGAAAACTTGATGTTGTTCCGCAATGACATATGCAGGTCCAGGTCTATCAGAAGCCAAACCACACAAAGTGATCTTCCACCCCTTAACAGGGCTTGGTATCACAAGGAAATCATTGGTCCACCCGTTGCAGTTAGGTCCCTGCAGCGACTCCTACCCTTGGAGTTACTCGCCGCAGAAGACTTTAGTAGTAAAAGGAACTCGTTTCTGCTTACAAACCGATGCATCCGGGACATCGCTGAAACTCGGTATCTTCTGCACCGGCTCGAATTCGAAATGGGAAACCATATCCGATTCCAAGATGCATCTCTCGGCTAAGCTCAGAGATGGCAAATCCATTTGCCTCGACGTAGCTTCGAACAACACCATCATCACAAACGGTTGCAAATGCATAAGTAAAGACAACACATGTGACCCTTCGAGCCAATGGTTCAAGCTGGTGGACAGCACTAGGAGCAGCACAAGAGTGGAACGATCTTTGTTGCAATACTTACCCGGAAAGGGTTTAGTCCCAAACCATTTGGTTGGGTGAGCAAATGGGCAAAGATATATGCCACTGAATCTACGGTTCAATGGGAGGGCAGCTCCACCATTTTTATCAAGCATTTGGTTTTAGATTTATTTATTTTAAAATGTATAGGAATTGAAAGAAATTAGGTTGGTGGTGGTGATACGATTTGATCTGTCACACCCAAAGAATTTTTATAATTTTTTATTTGCTAAGCAATAACAAGTTTTATTAATATTTAAAAATAAAGGCATAATGCCATACAAAGACAAGAACTATACCAGATGATCGATTGTGTTCAGGGAGTTCCACAGGGACCATGGTCTTCATCTTTTGTCTTTGATCCAAGCAAATGCAATAGTTTCTTAAACGTTAATTTAATCATGTAATCTCGTATTTATTATTAAAATCTCGAATTCATATAAATATAACGATGCGAGAGCAAGTGCAAAACTGTCCGTCCATCCATCCATTTCTTACTAGCTTCCTTTTACAAGCAAATGCAAACATGTTTGAGAAAATAATTAAAACAGGATGTCGAAACGTTAACTTGATGCTAGACTTTTTCTATTTTTGTTCTTTCGGTACCAAGCTAATTAGTTATCGTATTTTCAAATGAATTTGTCGGTTTAAAATTTAATTTAAAATGTGATCCCTAATTATGCATGAGATGAATGGAATAAGTTATTAATTCATTTTAATTAAAAAAGGAGAAAGATGTGTTCAAAAATCTTCAAAATCGAGACAACTCCAAGTATGTTTGGCAGTTTTCTCGAATATTGACAATAAAAGACCACAATCTCTTCCTTTCTTGAAATTGTTAATGAACAAATTTATTTAAAGAGATTCATTTTGTATGGGTTTTCACTTTTTAAAAGATAATATTTTTTTTTTGATCAGCAAGCTGTATGATTTTATTCAATTATAAAAAGCATACAGCGTGACGAGTCATACGCCTCGTTAAAAACCTCCCTAGTGAAGGAAAAGAGTACGATATGACCCGTCAAAAAATATACAAAACACCAAGTCTATCATAAACAAGCCACAAAAAGCGAGCAGCGATCCACGCCTTTCTTTGCTAACACATCGCCGAAACCATTAGCCTCTCTAGGCACATAGCAAAACTGTATCTCGTAGGAGACCCGACAAGCTTGATCGATCGCTGTAAATACATCCCACAAACGCCACGGTCGTTTCGCCGAACGTGTAGCCCAACTCAATGCAACCTGCGAATCCGACTCAATAATCACGCATTGATTGCACCTACCCCTATACGATCCGACTCATTTAAAATTGCATTGAAATCGCCTGCGACGCACCACGGCCCCTCAAATCCACTCATCTGAGCTAATAGCGAATCCCAAACTACTCTCTGTCCAGCAACATCCGTAGGGGCATATATCGCCACTATACAGCACACCACATCCTCTTGTTGCCAACGCCCCTGAAGCACAATGTAATTGCGTTTAATATCAACATTTTCCAAACGAAATCGATTACCTTCCCAAATAACCAAAATGCCTCCAGAAGCTCCCACCAATGGTGAAATCACCATCTCAAAGCTATCAGAATACCACAGATTAGACACCCATAACGAAGGTACCTCCTCAAGTTTCGTCTCCTGTAACAACACCATATCTATATAATTTTTCCGTATCACCTCGCGAACACTGCGACGCTTCACGCTACTGCCCAAACCCTTGACATTCCATGACAATAACTTCATCAGTCACAAACCTCGACTGTCCCCGGCAATAATCCGAGAAATGTCTTTAATAATATCTTCCTCTCGCCCGCTCGATTTAACGCCAATTAAAGAACCCAATTTCACCGTTGCCGCTGCCTCACTCGCTATGTCTCGTGGCAGTATATATCCACTGACGTTGTCCCCTTCCACCACTGTTTTTGTCGAATTTTTCTTTGTTCGACAACCCCCCAAAATAGTCCCCTTCTTCACACGAGATTCACGGCCAGCACCTTGCAGCTGCTCACTCCCAATTATCTTCCTAACTTTGCAAAACGTCTGTCCTACTCGAATTAATTTAGTTTGGCCAAGACCAGATTTTGGCGCAATCGAATGTATAATAGGAGGAGAAATTTGTACCTCTTGTAAATTTTCACCTGTAGGAATCAAATCTCCCGTCCCCACTTCATCCACATAATTTGAATTAGCAATCCCAGCTATAGACAAACTCTCACATTGTGGGATATTCTCAACCAACTCTAGAGTCCTATTCCCACCATCCTTCTCAATTAACGGGCTGACCAGACTAACCGGAGCTGACAACTGGTCCGGCAACCGGTCCCCCACCTGATCGTCATCTTGCACATTTACACCCTCTTCATCTGCACACGCTTGCGACCTTGTCCCTTGCGGATCAATCCAAGTAGCATTCATCACCCAATTCACCCGATCTTCACCATGAAACCTTTGTGCCTCCGATTCAAGCCCTCTCGGATCGTGTATGATCGCAGCCAACTGCCCAGCACACTCTTCCCCTCCTAACTCGGACCCTTGAGCAGAATTCTCCCCATCCTCTGTCGTCTTCCATTCATAACAATCGCATTCGACCTCCGGACCTTTTCCATCTATTTCTAACACACGGACCCAGTAAACTGCGTTATTTACCTTGACACGGATTCGTTCCTCAATGCGGGAGAATGATGTTGTCTCCACCATGATTCTGCCACAATCCAACGACGTTGGCGTTTTCGTGTCATCATCCAGGCAAATTAAAGATCCCCACAGGTGAGCAATGTTCATAAATGTTTGTTTGTGCCAAAGATGTATCGGCAGACCCACTACCGACAACCAAACCCTTCGTGACTCGACTGTAAGCGATGGCGACCAAATCTCCACTCTATCGAAGCATTCTTTGACACGATCCATTTGCATCACCCTGTCCCGGACGGTCGCCGATGTACACATCAATAACACCATGTGTCCGGACAATCTCATGATTGAAAAGCCGTCGTGTTTATCCACCTCCAATCTCTCCGCCAACGTCTTAATACTACAAGGATTCAAACACCACCCTACCGCGCACCATTGAAGAACAACCCATTTATCTTCATCCACGATGCCCTTGATCTCTCTGCAATTATCGTTTCCCCCCTCCCCCATCGGTATTGCTGATGATATGTTATCCTTGATCCGATCCGACTTCGACTCCCCTCGTGGCTCCCGGCTCACCTCACCATCCCCTTTCCTCTTGATCAATTTCGTTCTTCCCTTTCAAGCCATCGTAACTCTTATACGGGCACCATAAATCCATTTCCCATTTAATCTTTCAATCACTCGATCAGCATCCTCTTGCGATGCCATTCGAACGAAACCAAATCGATGTCCGTCTCGCGCCATTCGATTGGGGATGAACACATCCTTGACAATCTCATACCTGTCGAATACTTGCCATAAACCCTTCCAATGTATTGAACGCGACAATCCTCCCACGTACAGAGTCCATACCCGTTGCACAAACTGATCACGTTGTCCCTGAGGAAAATCCCTATCGTTTGCTTGACGATCGCTGGTGGTGCGATGCTCCGCTGCTTGTTCCCTTGCTAGGCGTTCCCACAATCCCATTTTTTCACTACTGTGGAGTTCTTGATGGGTAAAATTCATCACAGCTTCATGAATGCACCAGCCGGGAATCAAACCCGGGTATCTAAAATATTTTAGATAATATTTCAATTCGAATAATAGAGAAAACGCTCCAAGTACGCTTGGTAGATTTTTCCATAAGATTCGAATAAAATAAAATTGCATTTAGTTCAATTTCAAATATATAAAGGGTCAAAATGCAACAAATAAGTATGGATGAATTTCGAAAATAAACAAAAAAATTACCTAAAATTAAAATTAAGGACCAAATTAAACAAAACCTCGAATCTAAGGCTCTAACTGAATTATTTCTAAAAGTTAAGATATAATTCTAACCTAAAATAATATTAAGGCCGTGACTAATTTAGAACTAGTCTGAAATTAAAAATCTAATTTATTAATACTATAAAATAATATCTAAATATTTTTAAGGACTAAATTTAAAGGAACCTAAAACCTAAGGCCAAAATTAGTAATATACAAGAACCTAATTTTAAGGAATTAGGACCTAACTGTAATGATTCCGAAATCTAATGTCAAATTTCTAAAAGAATCTAAGACTAAAGAAAACCAAGACTAAAATGTTAAAACCTGAAAATCTAAGATAAATTTGTTCTTAATAAAAAAACATACTAACATAATTAATGAGTAGAATAAAAACAAGTCAAATCCAGTAGCACAATCACAAAATCACACTAGATAGAAAGTTAATTAAATAGGTGAGTAAAATATAAATAATCAAATTTAAAAACCAAATCGTAACAATGTTGAAAGTAGAACAATGATTATTTCAAAATTTGTAGCCAATTTATAAAATTGTCAAAGAAGGGAAATCAGTAATCAAATCAAGAGAAAATAAAAAAGTAAAATCATAGTAAAACGAGTATCCATATTATGGACGCCAAAGTGTAATTATGTAAGATGAAGGGATTTAGTGACTTCAATTCTCCCTTATTCTGTTTTAAAACGATTATTAATACCAAATTTTAGGTGTCTTAAATATTTTCTTCTCATTTAAAAAAAATTCGACAATCAAATCTGAAATCCTCTAAAATTTATTTGAATGTTTCTCCCTTATGTTCATCGTATTCTTTAATTTTCAAAATATGATAAACGATCGTTGTATTGGCCGTCGTTATCGTCGATGGAATAAGATTTCCTTTTTCCATTTCGAATCCTTTTGAACCCAAATCCTCTATTTACACTCAACAACAACAAATAATCTCTTAGCCACACTAGATCCAAGAATAAAATGAGAGAATAGCTCAATTTTTTCCTGTTTCAATTATCTTTGACAAAAGACGATGACAAGACTTACATATAGCTATTCTTCAATTCCTTTTTCAAAATTCTCTTTCTCTTTTTGTTCATTTTAAAATTTGTAACCCTAATTCGATTTTAGGTTTGCTATTTACTAGGAAAAGGAGTCGTTAGAGGTCAAGGCCTCCTGCAATTCATGTTCAACCGTACAAATCTTGCATAGACAATTTAGTTTTGCAAAAAAATGGCTTTCAAATCCAATCCTTTCATTCAGCAGAAAGGGGGACTAGAACACATGGACCTTCAAACACACGTGAAGGTGAGTGGTGGTCCTAATGGTAGGGACGCAATTATTCTAATGTGGTCGACTATGATTGCAGGAGGTAGAGATGTTACGCTAACGTAATCGGAAACTGAGGATGAAGTCAGACCGTCATATCCAAACGAGGATGATCGAAAGACAACAAAAGGATACCGGAGTCTTTCTAATGTGAAGGCGAAAACTGGATAGGTGTGTCATGAGCCCCACACGTGAGGACATTGGAGCATCTGGTGAATTCAGAAGTTGGTTACTCGCGGGTATTTGTTAGCTCCCAACATTGTTCTTTCGGTACCAAGCTAATTAGTTATCATATTTTCAAATGAATTTGTCAGTTTAAAATTTAATTTAAAAGGTGATCCCTAATTATGTATGTGATGAATTTGTAGCTAATTTAGAAAATATGTTGTAACCCCCTCGTCCCGGTCTGGTCGGATGACCGGTCCAAGTGGGCCACACGGGGAAAACCGAAGCGAAACCCGTGAAGGTTTCCCCTCGGTTAACGACCCTAAAATTTTCTTTTTATTTTATCTTGTCTATAGGCATAATTAAAACCTATGTGAAGCACAGCAGCGGGAAAAACAAACATTGAAACATACACCGACCAACCAAAACATTAAACAGCTCATTTTACACCTTTACAGCAGGCCGTTTCGAAACGCCCTTAGGGTGTTCCGAAACGCCTTGACTTAGTCAACAGGTCAGGGTCAACCTTAGGGTGACCGTTCCGAAATAGGGGTGACCCGTATCGGAACGACCTTGTCGGTCAACAAACCAGGGTCAACCATAAGGTGACCGTTCCGAAACAGGGGAGACCCGTATCGAAACGACCTTGACGGTCAATATCTCGTGGTCAACGAGATTTGACCGTTTCGAAACTTCAAAGGCCCGTTTCGGAACACCTTCATCTCGCCAATTTCTCAAAATTCCAATAGCAAAAATGTTCCGAAACGACCCCCATCCGTTTCGAAACGGCAGGCCAAATGCAAAGGGACCGTTCCGAAACAGGATGGCCCGTTCCGAAACGCCCCCTGTCTGCAGACTCGTTTTGGCTGTTTTAAGGCACTAGGGTGCCCAAAACACCACCAAAACACACTACAACACCACAAGACCCATGAACTAAGGCAACCCAACAATTAAAGCATGCTTCAACAAGGTTAAGGCAAGTCTAAACACTAAGGCAAGACATCATAGGCATGCATTCACACAACATCATTCAAGCATAAAGATAACCTCTTAGGCATGAGGCTAACATTCAACAATTGCAATTTAGGCATGAGTTAACATTTATCATGGCAATACAAACCATACAAAAGCAAGGCATCAAGGAGTCTAAACATGCTCCTAACAACCTACAACTATCCAACAAAATCATACATGTCCCATTGCTCAAACTATTACATGTCCAAACATTAAAAATCCATACTTGAAGCACTCAAGGCTAACAACCACACTTGGAGCCTTCCACTTGCGCAAGCCACCCACGAACTAAGGATCTGCAATGTTGAACAAAGAGAGCGTAAGCAATAATTCTTAGTGAGGGTAAGCTCTAAAAACAAACCTCAACATTGCAGGGTCCGAGCACGATCTAGCCAAGGTATTTTACAAACATACCAAGGATCCACAAGAGCCACAAGATAAGATGCATGAGCAATTTATACAAGTAAATGTCATGATCAACAAGCTCTAAACTCCTCAACATAAGTAGCCACATCAAACATCCAAATACGGATCATTTATCACATCACATTGATACATTTATCAATCAACATTGGCACCTAGCTATGACTCAAATACGCGGATAACCGTTGGAACTCACATCCAACAACACAACCATTACCTGACGGTGGGATTACACTCATCACCGGTCTCGCGGAGGGGATTCCACTCATCCTCACGCCCCGTCGATGGGATTCCACTCATCACTGACTATATTTAAATACAATTTACGGGCGTACCCGTACTCCTCCTTGGTGACTCAACGCCACCAGGCCACGCGCGACTTTTGACTCATGTGTACACACTAACATCCTAATGATCGATCATTTGTATTTAAGTATACTAGTGCCAATATTTACTCACTTCACATTACTCATTTCAATCATTTCCGCGCTTAGCACGTACTCACCATGAACACAATCATGAGCCATTACCATGCATGCTTTAAGCATTACAAATCATGTCTCATCTCACATGTATAATACAATATACATAAGCATTCAAATCACAAGACATACGAGGCATATACATTCATACATTTAAGTTCATCCAAAGGCTCTAGATCAAGTTTAGGATTAGGCTACCACCCTAATCCTAACTCTAGGTGGGTCTACCAAGCCCAACCTAGTCCATATACTCGAACCAACCATTTCAAAACCAAGTAAAACAATTAACCACTCACCTAAGCTTCCAAGCCCAAGGACCAAGCAAGCAACAACCTTCAACTTCCCGGATTCACTTCCGATGCTTCACCGATGCCCAAACTTGATTCTAATCAATCCCAAACACAAACAAAACATCCACAATCAATATCTTGTCAACGAAACTAACCCGGAACACAATTCAAACATTGAGCTCAACATTTCAAGCCAAGAACCCTCTCAAACTCCCCATTTTCGTGCAGCCACAAAACTCAGCAAATAACTCCTAATTCCAATATCCAAATTGCCATCTAATGCACTCAAAACAACCTTCAAACATCACCTAAACATCAGCCCTCAAGATTCCACCCAAAACAGCCCCAAAAGACACTTTAAAACCCTCTTAAAACCCAATTCCGAAAATCATTACAAAACCTTATAAAAATTAGATATTTCGGACCTTTTGAACAACAAATGACTCATCTATCATTATCAAATCAAAAGCTCAACTTAATGTTAACAAAGTTAACATTTTTAATTTCAAACTCTAAAACTCCATAATACAAAAACAAGAGTTTTAATGAAAACTATGGGTACGAGCATGTAGAGGGAAGTGAGGACAAGCTAAAAACATGATTACCTCTCAAAAATCACCAAGGATGTGAGTGTATGGTGATGGAATAGTGAACCCCCAAGGAGAGAAGAAGGTAACGTTGGTTTTTGAAAGAGTGAAGGGAAGAAGATGAGAAGGGTGGGTGTTTTATTTGACATGTGATAAATTTTAAAGCTCAAAAGACTTGTTTGCCCTTAATGAATAAGGAAAATTTCAATAGTTATAAAATCCATGGCTAAATGGGTTTAATCTTAAAACATGGCCAACTCAAAATCAATAAATTTTGAAAACACACTCGAAATATTATTTAGGGTATAAAACCGAGCCCAAAATAATATAAAAATATTATTTTCACCTAACCCCTAAACCCGGGTGTCACAACTCTCCCCCACTTAAGGAATTTCGTCCCCGAAATTACCTAGTGGAAACAAATACGGAAACTGCTCAACCATATCTGCTTTTCTCTCCCACGTGGCCTCTTCCACACCTCTATGTCTCCACAACACCTTGACCAACTCTATGGTCTTGCCACGCAACACCTTGCTATCAGAAGCAAGTATCTCAACGGGCTCTTCATTATAGGACAAATCTGGATTTAACTCTATCTCCTCAACGGGCTCTTCATTATAGGACAAATCTAGATTTAACTCTATCTCCTCAACGGGCATCACATGAGAAGGATCTGATCTATATCTCCTAAGCATAGACACATGAAAGACAACGTGGATCTTTTCTAACTCAGAAGGTAACCTCAAACGATAAGCTACAGGCCCAATCCGCTCAACTATCTCATACGGACCAATGAACCTCGGACTCAACTTGCCCTTCCGGCCAAATCTCATTACCTTCTTCCACGGAGATACTTTCATAAATACTTTCTCACCCACTGAGTACTCAACCTCTTTCCTCTTCAAATCTGCATAAGACTTCTGACGATCGGAAGTTGCTCTCAAGCGGTCACATATCAACTTCACTTTCTCTGTGGTTCCCTTAAGCAAGTCTGGCATAGGTAACAACCTCTGACCTGTCTCAGCCCAACAAATCGGAGTCCTACACCGTCTACCATACAAAGCCTCATAAGGTGCCATCTGAATGCTAGACTGATAACTGTTGTTGTAGGAAAACTCAACCAACGGTAAGTGCTTCTCCCAAGAACCCTGGAAGTCAATCACACAACAACGAAGCATATCCTCTAGAATCTGTATCACTCGCTCTGACTGCCCATCGGACTGAGGATGATAAGACGTGCTGAAATGCAAACGGCTACCTAGAGCACTATGCAAGCAACCCCAGAACCTCGAAGTAAACCTAGGATCCCTATCTGAAACAATGGACTTTGGAACTCCATGAAGTCTCACAATCTCACGGATGTACAAGTTTGCCAACTTGTCTAAAGAATCCGTAGTGTTCACTGCCTAGAAGTGAGCACACTTAGTGAACCTATCAACAATCACCCAAACTGAGTTCTTCTTCGAAGGACACAAAGGCAACCCCGATACAAAGTCCATGGTGATCCTCTCCCATTTCCATTCCGGAATCTTCAAAGGCTGTAGCAAACCTGAAGGAACCTGATGTTCTGCCTTCACTCTCTGACAAACCATACAACGGCTCACATATTCGGCTACATCTCTCTTCAAACCAACCCAGAAGTAATCATTCTTCAAATCTCTGTACATTTTGGTACTACCCGGATGCATAGAAAAGGGACTCGAATGTGCTTCACTCAAAATCTGACGTCTCAACTCAACATCTTCCGGTACAACAATTCTATCTCTAAAGCACAACAAGCTCTCACCACTGAAACTATACTCAGTCGGTCTTCCTTCGGCTATGTCTTGAACATGAGGAACTAGGCTCGCATCTTGCAACTGTTTCTCCCTAATCAACTGAATCAAAGAAGGCTTCACTTGCAACTCGGTGATCAAACCACCATCATCGGACACACTCAATCTAGCAAACATAGCTCTCAACTCAACGGCCACTTTTCTACTCAAAGCATCGGCTACTACATTTGCTTTACCCGGATGGTACTCAATGGTCAAATCATAATCTTTCAACAACTCTAGCCATCTCCTCTGTCTCAAGTTCAACTCTTTCTGTGTCATCAAGTACTTCAAGCTCTTGTGATCGGTGTAAATAATACACTTCTCACCATACAAATAATGACGCCAAATCTTCAATGCAAACACGACTGCGGCTAGCTCTATATCATGAGTAGGATAGTTCTTCTCATGAATCTTCAACTGTCTAGAAGCATAAGCAACAACCCTCCTATCTTGCATCAGAACACATCCTAAACCTACGTAGGAAGCATCACTGTAAATCACAAACTCCTTACCTGAAACAGGTTGCACTAACACTGGAGCATTCGTCAAAGCTTCTTTCAATTTCTCAAAAGCCTTCTGTCTTGCATCTAAACATTCAAACTTAACTCTCTTTTGCAACAATTTAGTCAAAGGAGCAGCTACTCTAGAGAAGCCATCAACAAACCTCCTATAGTAACCGGCTAATCCTAGGAAACTTCTAATCTCGGTCACGGACTTAGGTTGTTTCCACTCAACAATAGCCTCAATCTTCGATGGATCAACACGGATACCTTCGGCCGAAACAACGTGGCCAAGAAACACAACCTCTCGAATCCAGAACTCACACTTACTAAGCTTCGCATACAACTGATTGCTCAACAATCTCTGTAAAACAAATCTCAAGTGCTCATCATGCTCTTCTTCTGTCTTCGAGTACACAAGTATATCATCAATGAAGACAACTACAAAACGATCTAGATAGTCCCTAAAAATTCTGTTCATCATGTCCATGAATGCTGCTGGTGCATTCGTGAGCCCAAATGGCATCACAAGAAACTCATAGTGACCATATCTAGTCCTAAAAGCTGTCTTTGGAACATCACACTCTTTCACTTTCAACTGATAGTACCCGGATCTCAAATCTATCTTCGAGAATACTGAAGCACCTCTCAACTAATCAAACAAATCATCTATACGAGGCAACGGATACTTGTTCTTCACAGTCATCTGATTCAACTGTCTGTAGTCAATGCACATGCGCATGCTACCATCTTTCTTTTTCACAAACAACACGGGAGCACCCCACGGAGAACTACTAGGCCTAATGAAACCACGGTCTAATAATTCTTGTAACTGACTCTTCAATTCTTTCAACTCTTTCGGAGCCATACGATACTGAGCTATCGAAACTGGATTAGACCCTGAAACTGTCTCAATCACAAACTCAACATCTCTGTCAGGAGGCAAACCAGGCAACTCTTCAGGAAACACATCTGGGAAGTCACACACTGTTCTGATATCTTTCGGTCTAACTTCACTCATATCCGGATTCATAACATAAGCTAAATAAGCCCCACATCCTGAGTCCATCAACCTATGAGCCTCTAAAGCTGATACCACATTAGACAAGAACTTAATGTTCTCGCCTACTACTACTACCTCGTAGTCATCAGAAAGCTTCAAAGAAATCCTCTTCGTCTCAAAATCCACACTAGCCCGATGCTCAACCAACCAGTCCTTTAATTTTTGGGGCAATTGAGTAATTACTTTTGGGCTTGTAATTTTTGGCTTTAAATAATAATGCTCGATATATTATTATTTTTTAAAAAGTTTAGGATTTATTTAGTGTAATAATAGTAATGATAATATATATATATATATATATATATATGGAAAATACTTTGATGCACAAGCTTGTGTAAACTTTAGTTTACACAAGCCCTTTAATTTTAGGGTTTAGGGTTTTATGTTAGGGTTTAGGGGTTTAGTATGTAGGGTATATAATTTAAGGTTTATGGTAAGAATTTAGAATTTAGGGTTTAGGGCTTAGGGTTTACGTTGCTAGGGTTTGTGATTTAGATTTTAAATTTTATAAAAGGATTGTGTAAAAAAATTTACACAGCTTGTGCATCAAAATAAAACCCTATATATATATATATATATATATTGGGCCTTGAAAACGGGCCAAATAAAAAATTGGATATTACACAATATAATATAACATTCACATAAGATAAATACATATGTTAATATATGTATAATGTTAATTTTAAATGTGTAATATATATATATATATATATATATATATATATATATATATAAACATGTAATATTTCGAGAACGTTAACGTAAAAAAAACAATACAAATATAATATTTCGTGAACTCATGATTTTTTTTAAAATTGAATAATTATAATAAAATATACAAAATATGCGGTGACTTGATATGATATGAACAAACAAGCATTTATTTAAGACTTAAATATGTATTTCCAATATGAACTAGACACTTAGTCTCAAGTTGGTACCGGAAGAATTATTTCTCCTAAGTTGATATTTGAACTAGACATCTTCTTCCATGTTGGTACCCAAGGAAATTTTACTCCCAAGTTAGAACTTGAACTTTAATTAGAGTATTAACTAGAGAAAAATTCAACTTTAAAAAGGCTAAGGATTTGCCTTATAATTTAACGAACCTAATGTTACCTTAATTAACATTCTCCAATCCAAACAATCAGTTTTAAAGTTCAACTTTAAAGAGGATTTTTATTTTTTATATTATTTTATGAAATTTACGTTATTATTAATTGATAGATATATATATATATATGTATAAAAGCTTTTTCTTATTTAATTTGAAATTGGATTTCGTTATTTAACTTAATGACTTTCTCTTTGTCCAAAAGGACTGTGTGTGTTTGCTTTTGTATATAAATAAGACGCTCAAGTTCTTCCTTCAATGCAATCCCTCCTTGAAGTCAAAAGCAGAAAAACCAAAATCCATGGGAAACTTCACTACCTCGTCTATTCTCCTCCTCTTCCTATTCTCTTCCGTAGTCACGTCCCTCCCGTTGTCAACGAATTCACGCTGGATTGTGGACGATAGAGGACGACGCGTGAAGCTGGCGTGCGTAAACTGGGCGTCGCACATGGAACCGGTGCTTGCCGAAGGGCTCAGCAAGCAGCCTATGGATACGATTGCCAAACGGATTGTGTCAATGGGGTTCAACTGCGTTAGGTTCACTTGGCCACTCTATCTGATCACCAATGACTCGTTGGCATCGCTCACTGTTAGACAATCGTTTCAACAACTCGGCCTCCTCGAATCCATTGCCGGAATCCAAGCCAACAACCCTTCAATCATCGATGTTTCCCTCATCAAAGCTTATCAGGTATGACAGATTTTCCAAGTAAACTATATCATTGAATAAACAACATGTCTCAAACTTTACTGCATTGAAAATAATTATTGGTATTTATATTTCAGGCAGTGGTGTCAAGCTTGGGGGAAAACAATGTGATGGTCATACTTGACAATCACATAAGCAAACCCGGTTGGTGCTGCAGTAATCTTGATGACAATGGTTTCTTCGGTGACAAGTACTTCGACCCGGATCTATGGATCACCGGGCTGACACAGATGGCCACCTTATTCAACGGCGTCACCAACGTGGTCGGCATGAGCTTGAGGAACGAGCCCAGAGGCCCGAAACAAAACATAAACGATTGGTACAAGTACATGCCGAAAGGAGCTGAAGCAGTGCACTCGGCAAACCCAAATGTTCTCGTTATACTTTCTGGATTGAGTTTCGACAGGGACTTGTCATTCCTCAAGAACCAACAGTTAAAACTCACGTTTAGTGGGAAACTAGTATTCGAGGCGCATTGGTATGGATTCTCGGATGGCCAGACCACATGGGTGAAGGACAACCCGAACGAAGTTTGTGGCAGAGTGGCGACATACATGATGAATACATCGGGGTATTTGGTTGATCAAGGATACCCGTTGTTCATTGGTGAGTTCGGGATCGATCAAAGCGGAGCCAATGTCAATGGCAATAGGTACATCAGTTGCTTCTTGGGTGTGGCAGCTGAGCTTGACCTGGATTGGGCCTTGTGGACATTGGCTGGGAGCTATTATGTGAGAGACGGTGTCGTCGGGTTAAACGAGTACTACGGAGCCATGGATTATAACTGGTGTGGAGCCAGGAATTCGAGCTTCATACAAAGAATTTCAGCTCTCCAGTCTCCTTTCCGAGGTAAGCCAACATATACTACTTTCTTATCAAACACTGATGTCAACTGAAAACTTGATGTTGTTCCGCAATGACATATGCAGGTCCAGGTCTATCAGAAGCCAAACCGCACAAAGTGATCTTCCACCCCTTAACAGGGCTTTGTATCACAAGGAAATCATTGGTCCACCCGTTGCAGTTAGGTCCCTGCAGCGACTCCTACCCTTGGAGTTACTCGCCGCAGAAGACTTTAGTAGTAAAAGGAACTCGTTTCTGCTTACAAACCGATGCATCCGGGACATCGCTGAAACTCGGTATCTTCTGCACCGGCTCGAATTCGAAATGGGAAACCATATCCGATTCCAAGATGCATCTCTCGGCTAAGCTCAGAGATGGCAAATCCATTTGCCTCGACGTAGCTTCGGACAACACCATCATCACAAACGGTTGCAAATGCATAAGTAAAGACAACACATGTGACCCTTCGAGCCAATGGTTCAAGCTGGTGGACAGCACTAGGAGCAGCACAAGAGTGGAACGATCTTTGTTGCAATACTTACCCGGAAAGGGTTTAGTCCCAAACCATTTGGTTGGGTGAGCAAATGGGCAAAGATATATGCCACTGAACCTACGGTTCAATGGGAGGGCTGCTCCACCATTTTTATCAAGCATTTGGTTTTAGATTTATTTATTTTAAAATGTATAGGAATTGAAAGAAATTAGGTTGGTGGTGGTGATACGATTTGATCTGTCACACCCAAAGAATTTTTATAATTTTTTATTTGCTAAGCAATAACAAGTTTTATTAATATTTAAAAATAAAGGCATAATGCCATACAAAGACAAGAACTATACCAGATGATCGATTGTGTTCAGGGATTTCCACAGGGACCATGGTCTTCGTCTTTTGTCTTTGATCCAAGCAATTGCTAAGCAAATGTAATGGTTTCTTAAACGTTAATTTAATCATGTAATCTCGTATTTATTATTATAATCTCGAATTCATATAAATATAACGATGCGAAAGCAAGTGCAAAACCGTCCGTCCGTCCATCCATTTCTTACTAGCTTCCTTTTACAAGCAAATGCAAAATTGTTTGAGCAAATAATTAAAACATGACGTCGAAACGTTAACTTGATGCTAGACTTTTTCTATTTTTGTTCTTTCGGTACCAAGCTAATTAGTTATCGTATTTTCAAATGAATTTGTCGGTTTAAAATTTAATTTAAAAAGTGATCCCTAATTATGCATGAGATGAATGGAATAAGTTATTAATTCATTTTAATTAAAAAAGGAGAAAGATGTGTTCAAATATCTTCAAAATCGAGACAACTCCAAGTATGTTTGGCAGTTTTCTCGAATATTGACAATAAAATACCACAATCTCTTCCTTTCTTGAAATTGTTAATGAAAAAATTTATTTAAAGAGATTCATTTTGTATGGGTTTTCACTTTTTAAAAGATAATATTTCAATTCGAATAATAGAGAAAACGCTCCAAGTACGCTTGGTAGATTTTTCCATAAGATTCGGATAAAATAAAATTGCATTTAGTTCAATTTCAAATATATAAAGGGTCAAAATGCAACAAATAAGTATGGATGAATTTCGAAAATAAACAAAAAAATTACCTAAAATTAAAATTAAGGACCAAATTAAACAAAACCTAGAATCTAAGGCTCTAACTGAATTATTTCTAAAAGTTAAGATCTAATTCTAACCTAAAATAACATTAAGGCCGTGACTAATTTAGAACTAGTCTGAAATTAAAAATATAATTTATTAATACTATAAAATAATATCTAAATATTTTTAAGGACTAAATTTAAAGGAACCTAAAACCTAAGGCCAAAATTAGTAATATACAAGAACCTAATTCTAAGGAATTAGGACCTAACTGTAATGATTCCGAAATCTAATGTCAAATTTCTAAAAGAATCTAAGACTAAATAAAACCAAGACTAAAATGTTAAAACCTGAAAATCTAAGATAAATTTGTTCTTAATAAAAAAAACATACTAACATAATTAATGAGTAGAATAAAAACAAGTCAAATCCAGTAGCACAATCACAAAATCACACCAGATAGAAAGTTAATTAAATAGGTGAGTAAAATATAAATAATACAAATTTAAAAACCCAATTGTAACAATGTGAAAAGTAGAACAATGATTATTTAAAAATTTGTAGCTAATTTATAAAATTGTCAAAGAAGGGAAATCAGTAATCAAATCAAGAGAAAATAAAAAAGTAAAATCATAGTAAAACGAGTATCCAAATTATGGACGCCAAAGTGTAATTATGTAAGATGAAGGGATTTAGTGACTTCAATTCTCCCTTATTCTGTTTTAAAACGATTATTAATACCAAATTTTAGGTGTCTTAAATATTTTCTTCTCATTTAAAAAAAATCCGACAATCAAATCTGAAATCCTCTAAAATTTATTTGAATGTTTCTCCCTTATGTTCATCGTATTCTTCAATTTTCAGAATATGATAAACGATCGTTGTATCGGCCGTCGTTATCGTCGATGGAATAGGATTTCCTTTTTCCATTTCGAATCCTTTTGAACCCAAATCCTCAATTTACACTCAACAACAACAAATAATCTCTTAGCCACACTAGATCCAAGAATAAAATGAGAGAATAGCTCAATTTTTTCCTGTTTCAATTATCTTTGACAAAAGACGATGACAAGACTTACATATAGCTATTCTTCAATTCCTTTTTCAAAATTCTCTTTCTCTTTTTGTTCATTTTAAAATTTGTAACCCTAATTCGATTTTAGGTTTGCTATTTACTAGGAAAAGGAGTCGTTAGAGGTCAAGGCCTCCTGCAATTCATGTTCAACCGTACAAATCTCGCATAGACAATTTAGTTTTGCAAAAAAAAATGGCTTTCAAATCCAATCCTTTCATTCAGCAGTAAGGGGGACTAGAACACATGGACCTTCAAACACACGTGAAGGTGAGTGGTGGTCCTAATGGTAGGGACGCAATTATTCTAATGTGGTCGACTATGATTGCAGGAGGTAGAGATGTTACGCTAACGTAATCGGAAACTGAGGATGAAGTCAGACCGTCATATCCAAACGGGGATGATCGAAAGACACCAAAAGGATACCAGAGTCTTTCTAATGTGAAGGCGAAAACTGGATAGGTGTGTCATGAGCCCCACACGTGAGGACATTGGAGCATCTGGTGAATTCAGAAGTTGGTTACTCGCGGGTATTTGTTAGCTCCCAACATTGTTCTTTCGGTACCAAGCTAATTAGTTATCATATTTTCAAATGAATTTGTCAGTTTAAAATTTAATTTAAAAGGTGATCCCTAATTATGTATGTGATGAATAAAATAAGTTAATAATTTATTTTAATTAAAAAAAGGAGAAAGACTTGTTCAATTATCTTCAAAATCGAGACAACTCCAAGTATGTTTGGCAGTTTTCTCGAATATTGACAATAAAAGGATGAAATTATATTATAGGCCCGGCTCGCCACATCATCTATGGTCCCAACCAATAAAAAGCATCAATTTCATTAAATTTTTTATGTCATCTATGGTAAAAAGATGACATAAAAAATTTAATGAAATTGATGCTTTTTATTGGTTGGGACCATGGATGACGTTGCGAGCCGGGCCTATGATATAATTTCTCCAATAAAAGACCACATTCTCTTCCGTTCTTGAAATTATTAATGAACAAATTTATTTAATGAGATTCATTTTGTATGGGTTTTCACTTTTTAAAAGATAATATTTTAATTCAAGTAATAGAGAAAACGCTCCAAGTACGCTTGGTAGATTTTTCCATAAGATTAAAAAAAATAACATTGCATTTAGTTCAATTTGAAATATATAAAGGGTCAGAAAGCGACAAATAAGTACAGATGAATTTCGAAAATAAACAAACAAATTACCTAAAATTAAAATTAAGGGCCAAATTAAACAAAACCTAGAATCTAAGGCTCTAATTGAATTATTTCTAAAAGTAAAGATCTAATTCTAATCTAAAAGAACACTAAAGCAATGGCGAATTTAGAACAAGGCTAAAATTCAAAATCTAATTTATTAAGACTATAAATTAATATCTAAATATTTTTAAGGACTGAATTTAAAGGAACCTAAAACCTAAGTCCAAAATTAGTAATCGAAAAGAACCGAATTCTAAGGAATTAAGACCTAACTATAATGGATCTGAAATCTAAGGTCAAAATTCTAAAATAACCTAAGACTAAAGAAAACCAGGACTAAAATGTTAAAACCTAAAAATATAAGATAAATATGTTATTAATAAAAAAATACAAACATAATTGGTGAGTAGAATAAAAACAAGACAAATTCAGTAGCACAATCACAAAATCACACGGGTTAGAAAGTTAATTAAATCGGTGAACAAAATATAATTAATACAAATTTAAAAACCAAATTGTAACAATGTGAAAAGTAAAAGAGTGACCAAACAATGATTATTTCAAAATTTGTAGCTAATTTAGAAAATATGTCAAAGAAGGGAAATCAGTGATCAAATAAAGAGAAAATAAAAGAGTAAAACCTGAGTAAAATGAGTATCCAAATTATGGGCGCCAAAGTGTAATTGCATAAGACGAAGGGATTTAATGACTTCAATTATCCCTTATTCTGTTTTAAAACTCTTATTAATACCAAATTTTAGGTGTCTTAAATATTTTTCCCCATTTAAAAAAATCCGAAAATCAAATTTGAAATCCTTTGAAATTCATTTGAATGTTTTTTCCTTATGTTCATCGTATTCTTCATTTTCTAGAATACGATGGCCGATCCTTGTATCAGCCATCGTTATCGTCAACAGAATAGGTGTTTCTTTTTCCATTTTGGAATCCTTTTCTACCCAAACCCTCAATTTACACTAAACAACAAAAAATAATGACCCAGTCACAGTAGATCAAATAATAAAATGATAGAGTAGCTCAATTTTTATTCTGTTTCAATTCTCTTTGACAAAAGACGATTACAAGATTTACATATAGCTATTCTTCTTTTCATTTTTCACAATTCTCTTTCTCTTTTTGTTCAATTTAAAATTTTATAACCCTAATTAGATTTTAGGTTTGCTATTTACTAGGAAGCAGACAATTCAGATTTTCCAAAAAAACGACTTTCCAATCCAATTCGCGTGAAAGTTGTCTTTTGATCTGAGACCATCATATCACATTTAATCAAAAGGACTAGGCATGATACCGGGAATCCTTTGATGCATGCACTGTAACAATTTATGCCATGACTTTGCTTTTAATTCGGACCGTTTGATTGAATTGGATCCAACGATTATTGTTTGTCTCGGGACTTTCTCTTCTTCCATGTGGCACACATGCGAGAAGATTAAATGATTTCGTTTTTTTGAACCATCAGATGAAGTTTTGACGATCTGAGGGTTGTGAATGTTGCGACTATAGCTTAGAAAAGACTGGTGTTTTTAGGTTTTTAGTTGGGGTTAGGGTTTGTATTTGGGGCTAGGGTGTTTGATAGGATCAAGTCAAGTAAAAAAATTTCTAGTATTTGAGTTGACACGTCATATTTTACATCTTGAACTTAATTTGAAATTTTTTCGATTCGAGTCGTGTTTATGAAATTCGAGTCGAGTCGAGTTTTCGAGTTCCTATACAAGTTTAATTGTAATTATTTACCATATTACAGTACGGTTTGATTCCAATTTAAACGACTTTCTCTAATCATATAAGATATTCATTTGTGTATATATTTCTTCATATTATTTTTCACATGTATAAGTAAGATTTGTAATGCTATTTAATAAAAAAATATCATCTGAACTTCTAAAATATATTTTCAATATTATTTTTAATTAATGAACTTTTGGGGATAAAATATTGATGGGAGTATAAATTAGTCAATGAATTGATGTGAAGAAAAAAATTACAAAAAAAAAATCAGTTGAATGATCAAATTGAATAAAATGTAAAGTTAAAGGACTAAATTGAAAAATGCATATATTTGTTGAAAATATGAATTGAAGTTATATAGATATTATATAGTGTTTGTGAATCGCGTGGTTTAATTTTGGTCAAAAATAGACTTAAAATGAAAGAGAAATTGAAGATATGGGAAATCATTCAAAGTTAAGGGGCTAAATTGAAATGGTTGGAAATTTAATTTAAAAAGTATAAAATGAAGCTAAATATGTATTCTACGGTGGTTAAGGAGCACACGGTTCAAATTCGGTCAAAAATTGACTTAAAACGAAGGCGTGGTTGAAGAAATGAGGAAATCATACAAAGTTAAGGGGCTGAATTGAAAAAATATGAAATTTATTTTAAAAAATATAAATTGAAGATAAGTTAGTATTCTACGCTGGTTTAGGAATATGTGGTTCAAATTTGGTCAAAAATGGATTTAAAATGAAGGAGGAATTAAAGAAAAATAAATTCAGGGACTAAATTGTAAAATTTGGTTTTTTTATTTTTTGGTTTTTCAAGTTGGGCAAATTTCAACTCGTCTCGAACTAAAAAAAAATTCGAGTTACTCGAGTTGACTCCAATATAATGCTCGATATATTGTTATTTTTTAAAAAGTTTAGGATTTATTTAGTGTAATAATAGTAATGATAATATATAAATATATATATATATATATATATATATTGGGCCTTGAAAACGGGCCAAATAAAAAATTGGATATTACACAATATATATAACATTCACATAAGATAAATACATATGTTAATATATGTATAATGTTAATTTTAAATGTGTAATATATATATATATAAACATGTAATATTTCGAGAACGTTAACGTAAAAAAAAACAATACAATTATAATATTTCGTGAACTCATGATTTTTTTAAAAATTGAATAATTATAATAAAATATACAAAATATGCGGTGACTTGATATGATATGAACAAACAAGCATTTATTTAAGACTTAAATATGTATTTCCAATATGAACTAGACACTTAGTCTCAAGTTGGTACCGGAAGAATTATTTCTCCTAAGTTGATATTTGAACTAGACATCTTCTTCGAAGTTGGTACCCAAGGAAATTTTACACCCAAGTTAGAACTTGAACTTTAATTTCATCACCGGTTTTCATACTTGTATTAAGCATTGTTAACTTTTGATGACGTGACAACATGAGACTATATCATGTTTATATTTTAAAATGAACTTTAAATTTTGTTAAAAAATTATGAAAAGGACTAAAAGTAAACGAATGGAACTAAAGTTCGAGTATTAACTAGAGAAAAATTCAACTTTAAAAAGGCTAAGGATTTGCCTTATAATTTAACGAACCTAATGTTACCTTAATTAACATTCTCCAATCCAAACAATCAGTTTTAAAGTTCAACTTTAAAGAGGATTTTTATTTTTTATATTATTTTATGAAATTTACGTTATTATTAATTGATAGATAGATATATATATATATGTATAAAAGCTTTTTCTTATTTAATTTGAAATTGGATTTCGTTATTTAACTTAATGACTTTCTCTTTGTCCAAAAGGACTGTGTGTGTTTGCTTTTGTATATAAATAAGACGCTCAAGTTCTTCCTTCAATGCAATCCCTCCTTGAAGTCAAAAGCAGAAAAACCAAAATCCATGGGAAACTTCACTACCTCGTCTATTCTCCTCCTCTTCCTATTCTCTTCCGTAGTCACGTCCCTCCCGTTGTCAACGAATTCACGCTGGATTGTGGACGATAGAGGACGACGCGTGAAGCTGGCGTGCGTAAACTGGGCGTCGCACATGGAACCGGTGCTTGCCGAAGGGCTCAGCAAGCAGCCTATGGATACGATTGCCAAACGGATTGTGTCAATGGGGTTCAACTGCGTTAGGTTCACTTGGCCACTCTATCTGATCACCAATGACTCGTTGGCATCGCTCACTGTTAGACAATCGTTTCAACAACTCGGCCTCCTCGAATCCATTGCCGGAATCCAAGCCAACAACCCTTCAATCATCGATGTTTCCCTCATCAAAGCTTATCAGGTATGACAGATTTTCCAAGTAAACTATATCATTGAATAAACAACATGTCTCAAACTTTACTGCATTGAAAATAATTATTGGTATTTATATTTCAGGCAGTGGTGTCAAGCTTGGGGGAAAACAATGTGATGGTCATACTTGACAATCACATAAGCAAACCCGGTTGGTGCTGCAGTAATCTTGATGACAATGGTTTCTTCGGTGACAAGTACTTCGACCCGGATCTATGGATCACCGGGCTGACACGGATGGCCACCTTATTCAACGGCGTCACCAACGTGGTCGGCATGAGCTTGAGGAACGAGCCCAGAGGCCCGAAACAAAACATAAACGATTGGTACAAGTACATGCCGAAAGGAGCTGAATTAAGCAGTGCACTCGGCAAACCCAAATGTTCTCGTTATACTTTCTGGATTGAGTTTCGACAGGGACTTGTCATTCCTCAAGAACCAACAGTTAAAACTCACGTTTAGTGGGAAACTAGTATTCGAGGCGCATTGGTATGGATTCTCGGATGGCCAGACCACATGGGTGAAGGACAACCCGAACGAAGTTTGTGGCAGAGTGGCGACATACATGATGAATACATCGGGGTATTTGGTTGATCAAGGATACCCGTTGTTCATTGGTGAGTTCGGGATCGATCAAAGCGGAGCCAATGTCAATGGCAATAGGTACATCAGTTGCTTCTTGGGTGTGGCAGCTGAGCTTGACCTGGATTGGGCCTTGTGGACATTGGCTGGGAGCTATTATGTGAGAGACGGTGTCGTCGGGTTAAACGAGTACTACGGAGCCATGGATTATAACTGGTGTGGAGCCAGGAATTCGAGCTTCATACAAAGAATTTCAGCTCTCCAGTCTCCTTTCCGAGGTAAGCCAACATATACTACTTTCTTATCAAACACTGATGTCAACTGAAAACTTGATGTTGTTCCGCAATGACATATGCAGGTCCAGGTCTATCAGAAGCCAAACCGCACAAAGTGATCTTCCACCCCTTAACAGGGCTTTGTATCACAAGGAAATCATTGGTCCACCCGTTGCAGTTAGGTCCCTGCAGCGACTCCTACCCTTGGAGTTACTCGCCGCAGAAGACTTTAGTAGTAAAAGGAACTCGTTTCTGCTTACAAACCGATGCATCCGGGACATCGCTGAAACTCGGTATCTTCTGCACCGGCTCGAATTCGAAATGGGAAACCATATCCGATTCCAAGATGCATCTCTCGGCTAAGCTCAGAGATGGCAAATCCATTTGCCTCGACGTAGCTTCGGACAACACCATCATCACAAACGGTTGCAAATGCATAAGTAAAGACAACACATGTGACCCTTCGAGCCAATGGTTCAAGCTGGTGGACAGCACTAGGAGCAGCACAAGAGTGGAACGATCTTTGTTGCAATACTTACCCGGAAAGGGTTTAGTCCCAAACCATTTGGTTGGGTGAGCAAATGGGCAAAGATATATGCCACTGAACCTACGGTTCAATGGGAGGGCAGCTCCACCATTTTTATCAAGCATTTGGTTTTAGATTTATTTATTTTAAAATGTATAGGAATTGAAAGAAATTAGGTTGGTGGTGGTGATACGATTTGATCTGTCACACCCAAAGAATTTTTATAATTTTTTATTTGCTAAGCAATAACAAGTTTTATTAATATTTAAAAATAAAGGCATAATGCCATACAAAGACAAGAACTATACCAGATGATCGATTGTGTTCAGGGAGTTCCACAGGGACCATGGTCTTCGTCTTTTGTCTTTGATCCAAGCAAATGCAATAGTTTCTTAAACGTTAATTTAATCATGTAATCTCGTATTTATTATTAAAATCTCGAATTCGTATAAATATAACGATGCGAGAGCAAGTGCAAAACTGTCCGTCCATCCATCCATTTCTTACTAGCTTCCTTTTACAAGCAAATGCAAACATGTTTGAGCAAATAATTAAAACAGGATGTCGAAACGTTAACTTGATGCTAGACTTTTTCTATTTTTGTTCTTTCGGTACCAAGCTAATTAGTTATCGTATTTTCAAATGAATTTGTCGGTTTAAAATTTAATTTAAAAAGTGATCCCTAATTATGCATGAGATGAATGGAATAAGTTATTAATTCATTTTAATTAAAAAAGGAGAAAGATGTGTTCAAGTATCTTCAAAATCGAGACAACTCCAAGTATGTTTGGCAGTTTTCTCGAATATTGACAATAAAAGACCACAATCTATTCCTTTCTTGAAATTGTTAATGAACAAATTTATTTAAAGAGATTCATTTTGTATGGGTTTTCACTTTTTAAAAGATAATATTTCAATTCAAATAATAGAGAAAACGCTCCAAGTACGCTTGGTAGATTTTTCCATAAGATTCGAATAAAATAAAATTGCATTTAGTTCAATTTCAAATATATAAAGGGTCAAAATGCAACAAATGAGTATGGATGAATTTCGAAAATAAACAAAAAAAAATTACCTAAAATTAAAATTAAGGACCAAATTAAACAAAACCTAGAATCTAAGGCTCTAACTGAATTATTTCTAAAAGTTAAGATCTAATTCTAACCTAAAATAATATTAAGGCCGTGACTAATTTAGAACTAGTCTGAAATTAAAAATCTAATTTATTAATACTATAAAATAATATCTAAATATTTTTAAGGACTAAATTTAAAGGAACCTAAAACCTAAGGCCAAAATTAGTAATATACAAGAACCTAATTCTAAGGAATTAGGACCTAACTGTAATGATTCCGAAATCTAATGTCAAATTTCTAAAAGAATCTAAGACTAAAGAAAACCAAGACTAAAATGTTAAAACCTGAAAATCTAAGATAAATTTGTTCTTAATAAAAAAAACATACTAATATAATTAATGAGTAGAATAAAAACAAGTCAAATCCAGTAGCACAATCACAAAATCACACCAGATAGAAAGTTAATTAAATAGGTGAGTAAAATATAAATAATACAAATTTAAAAACCAAATCGTAACAATGTGAAAAGTAGAACAATGATTATTTCAAAATTTGTAGCTAATTTATAAAATTGTCAAAGAAGGGAAATCAGTAATCAAATCAAGAGAAAATAAAAAAGTAAAATCATAGTAAAACGAGTATCCAAATTATGGACGCCAAAGTGTAATTATGTAAGATGAAGGGATTTAGTGACTTCAATTCTCCCTTATTCTGTTTTAAAACGATTATTAATACCAAATTTTAGGTATCTTAAATATTTTCTTCTCATTTAAAAAAATCGGACAATCAAATCTGAAATCCTCAAAAATTTATTTGAATGTTTCTCCCTTATGTTCATCACATTCTTCATTTTTCAGAATATGATAAACGATCGTTGCATCGGCCGTCGTTATCGTCGATGGAATAGGAGTTTCTTTGTCCATTTCGAATCCTTTTGAACCCAAACCCTCAATTTACGCTCAACAACAACAAATAATCTCTAAGCCACACTAGATCCAAGAATAAAATGAGAGAATAGCTCAATTTTTTTCTGTTTCAATTCTCTTTGACAAAAGACGATGACAAGACTTACACATAGCTTTTCTTCTTTTCCTTTTTCAAAATTCTCTCTCTTTTTGTTCAATTTAAAATTTGTAACCCTAATTCGATTTTAGGTTTGCTATTTACTAGGAAAAAAAGTCGTTAGTGGTCAAGGCCTCCTGCAATTCATGTTCAACCGTACAAATCTCACATAGACAATTTAGATTTGCAAAAAAAACTTCTTTCAAATCCAATCCTTTCATTCAGCAGTAAGGGGGACTAGAACACATGGACCTTCAAACACACGTGAAGGTGAGTGGTGGTCTTAAGGGTAGGGACGCAATTATTCTAATGTGGTCGACTATGATTGTAGGAGGTAGAGATGTTACGCTAACGTAATTGGAAACTGAGGATGAAGTCGGACCGTCATATCCAAACGGGGATGATCGAAAGACAACAAAAGGATACTCGAGTCTTCCTAATGTGAAGGCGAAAACTGGATAAGTGTGTCATGAGCCCCACACGTGAGGACATTGGAGCATCTGGTGAATTCAGAAGTTGGTAACTCGCGGGTATTTGTTAGCTCCCAACATTGTTCTTTCGGTACCGAGCTAATTAGTTATTGTATTTTAAAATGAATTTGTCAGTTTAAAATTTAACTTAAAAGGTGATCCCTAATTATGTATGTGATGAATAAAATAAGTTAATAATTTATTTTAATTAAATAATAGGAGAAAAACTTGTTCAATTATCTTCAAAATCGAGACAACTCCAAGTATGTTTGGTAGTTTTCTCGAATATTGACAATAAAAGACCACAATCTCTGTAACCCCCTCGTCCCGGTCTGGTCGGATGACCGGTCCAAGTGGGCCACACGGGGAAAACCGAAGCGAAACCCGTGAAGGTTTCCCCTCGGTTAACGACCCTAAAATTTCTTTTTATTATATCTTGTCTATAGGCATAATTAAAACCTATGTGAGGCACAGCAGCGGGAAATACAAACATTGAAACATACACCGACCAACAAACACATCAAACAGCTTATTTTAGCCCTTTACAGCAGGCCGTTTCGAAACGCCCTTAGGGTGTTCCGAAACGCCTTGACTAAGTCAACAGGCCAGGGTCAACCATAAGGTGACCGTTCCGAAACAGGGGTGACCCGTATCGGAACGACCTTGACGGTCAATTTCTCGTGGTCAACGAGATTTGACCGTTTCGAAACATCAAAGGCCCGTTTCGGAACGCCTTTATCTCGTCAATTTCTCAAAATTCCAGTAGCAAAAATGTTCCGAAACGACCCTCATCCGTTTCGAAACGGCAGGCCATTTGCAAAGGAACCGTATCGGAACAGGGGGACCCGTTCCGAAACGCCCCCTGTCTGCAGACTCGTTTTGGCTGTTTCAAGACACAAGGGTGCCCCAAAACACCACCAAAACACCTCACAAAACCATACAAATTAAACTCAAGGCATCCCAACTTTACTAGCATGCTTTAACTAGGTTAAAACAAGTCTAAACATTAGGGTAGGACCTCACAAGACATACATTCATTCACATCATTCAAGCATAAAGGCAACTTCTAAGGCATGTGGCCAACATTCAAAAAGAGCAATTTAGGCATGAGTTAACATTCATCATGGCAATACAAACCATACAAAAGCAAGGTATTAAGGAGTCTACACATGCTCCTAACAACCTACAACTATCCAACAAAACAATACATGTCCCATTGCTCAAACTATTACATGTCCAAACATTAAAAATCCATACTTGAAGCACTCAAGGCTAACAACCACACTTGGATCCTTCCACTTGCGCGAGCAACCCACGAACTAAGGATCTGCAATGTTGAACAAAGAGAGCGTAAGTAATGATGCTTAGTGAGGGTATGCTCTTAAAACAAACCTCAACATTGCAGGGTCCGAGCACGATCTAGCCAAGGCAAAACACATAATTACCAAGGATTCACAAACCATAAGATAGAGATGCATGAGCATTAATCAATATAACATGCCATGATCATAAGCTCAATTCCGCAATACAAGTAATCACATTTAAGCATCCCATTAAAGCTCATATATCTCAACACATTGATACACATATCAATCAACATTGGCACCTAGCTATGACTCAAAATCGCGGATAATCGTTGGAACTCACATCCAACAACACAACCATTACCTGACGGTGGGATTACACTCATCACCGGTCTCGCGGAGGGGATTCCACTCATCCTTACGCCCCGTCGATGGGATTCCACTCATCACCGACTATATACAAATACAATTTCCGGGCGAACCCGTACTCCTCCTTGGTGACTCAACGCCACCAAGGCCACGCGCGACTTTTGACTCATGTGTACACACTAACATCCTAATGATCGATCATTTGTATTCAAGTATACTAGTGCCAATATTTACTCACTTCACATTACTCATTTCAATTAATTCCGTGCTTAGCACGTACTCACCAACAACCATCATCATGCATGTCTCAAGCATCACAATTCATGTCTCATCTCACATGTATAACACAATATACATAAGCATTCATATCACATTTCATATGAGACATACACAACCATATAAATGAGTTCATCCAAAGGCTCTAGATCAAGTTTAGGATTAGGCTACCACCCCAATCCTAACTCTAGGTGGGTCTACCAAGCCCAACCTAGTCCATATACTCGAACCAAACATTTTAAATCCATTTAAAGTATTTAACCACTCACCTAAGCTTCCAAGCCCAAGACCAAGCAAGCAACCACCTTCAACTTTCCGGATTTCTTCCCGAAGCTTCTCCGACGCCAAACCTCGATTCTAATCAATCCCAAACACAACAAAACAACTTCAAATCAGCCCAAGCATCAAGGTAGCTAACCCGGAACACAATTCAAACATTAAGCTCAACATTTCAAGCCAATAACCCTCTCAAACTCCCCATTTTCGTGCAGCCACAAAACCCAGTAAATAACTCCCAATTCCAATATCCAACTTGCCATCTAATACACTCAAAACAACCCTCAAACATCACCTAAACATCAGCCCTCAAGATTCCACCCAAAACAGCCCCAAAAATCACTTTAAAACCCTCCAAAAACCCTCTTAAAACCCAATTCCGAAAATCATTACAAAACCTTATAAAAATTAGATATTTCAGACCTTTTGAACAACAAATGACTCATCTATCATTACCAAATCAAAAGCTCAACTTAATGTTAACAAAGTTAACATTTTTAATTTCAAACTCTAAAACTTCATAATACAAAAATAAGAGTTTTAATGAAAACTATGGGTACGAGCATGTAGAGGGAAGTGAGGACAAGCTAAAAACATGTTTACCTCTCAAAAATCACCAAGGATGTGAGTGTATGGTGATGGAATAGTGAACCCCCAAGGAGAGAAGAAGGAAACGTTGGGTTTGAAAGAGTGAGGGGAAAAAGATGAGAAGGGTGGGTGTTTTATTTGACATGTGATAAATTTTAAAGCTCAAAAGATTTGTTTGCCCTTAATGAAATGGGGCATTTACAAGGAAGGTAAATCCATGGCTAAATGGAGTTTAATCTTAAAACATGGTCAACTCAAAATTAATAAATTTTGAAAACAAACTCGAAATTTTATTTAGAGTATAAAACCGAGCCCAAATAATATTAAAATATTATTTTTACCTAACCCCTAAACCCGGGTGTTACAATCTCTTCCGTTCTTGAAATTATTAACGAACAAATTTATTTAATGAGATTCATTTTGTATGTGTTTTCACCTTTTAAAAGATAATATTTTAATTTAAATAATAGAGAAAACGCTCCAAGTACGCTTTGTAGATTTTTCCATATGATTCAAAAAAAATAACATTACATTTAGTTCAATTTCAAATATATAAAGGGTCAAAATGCGACAAATAAGTACAGATGAATTTCGAAAATAAACAAACAAATTACCTAAAATTAAAATTAAGGGCCAAATTAAACAAAACCTAGAATCTAAGGCTCTAATTGAATTATTTCTAGAAGTAAAGATCTAATTCTAATCTAAAAGAACACTAAAGCAGTGACGAATTTAGAACAAGTCTAAAATTCAAAATCTAATTTATTAAGACTATAAATTAATATCTAAATATTTTTAAGGATTGAATTTAAAGGAACCTAAAACCTAAGGCCAAAATTAGTAATCTAAAAGAACCTAATTCTAAGGAATTAGGACCTAACTGTAATGGATCTGAAGTCTAAGGTCAAAATTCTAAAATAACCTAAGACTAAAAAAAACCAGGACTAAAATGTTAAAACCTAAAAATATAATATAAATCTGTTATTAATAAAAAAATACAAAAATAATTAGTGAGTAGAATAAAAACAAGACAAATTCTGTAGCACAATCACAAAATCACACAAGTTAGAAAGTTAATTAAATCGGTGAACAAGATATAATTAATACAAATTTAAAAACCAAATCGTAACAATGTGAAAAGTAAAAGAGTGACCAAACAATGATTATTTCAAAATTTGTAGCTAATTTAGAAAATATGTCAAAGAAGGGAAATTAGTGATCAAATAAAGAGAAAATAAAAGAGTAAAACCTGAGTAAATGAGTATCCAAATTATGGGCGCCAAAGTGTAATTGCATAAGTCGAAGGGATTTAATGACTTCAATTATCCCTTATTCTGTTTTAAAACTCTTATTAATACCAAATTTTAGGTGTCTTAAATATTTTTTCCTCATTTAAAAAAATCCGAAAATCAAATTTGAAATCCTTTGAAATTCATTTGAATGTTTCTCCCTTATGTTCATCGTATTCTTTATTTTCTAGAATATGATAAACGATCCTTGTATCGGCCATCGTTATCGTCGACAGAATAGGTGTTTCTTTTTCCATTTTGAATCCTTTTCTACCCAAACCCTCAATTTACACTAAACAACAACAAATAATCACCCAGTCACAGTAGATCAAATAATAAAACGATAGAGTAGCTCAATTTTTTTTCTGTTTCAATTCTCTTTGACAAAAGACGATTACAAGATTTACATATAGCTATTCTTCTTTTCATTTTTCACAATTCTCTTCCTCTTTTTGTTCAATTTAAAATTTATAACCCTAATTAGATTTTAGGTTAGCTATTTACTGGGAAGACGAGGCGTTAGAGTTCAAGGCCTCCTCCAATTCATGTTCAACCGTACAAATCTCACACAGACAATTCAGATTTTCCAAAAAAACGACTTTCCAATCCAATCCGTGTGAAAGTTGTCTTTTGAACTGAGACCATCATATCACATTTAATCAGAAGGACTAGGCGTGATATCAGGAATCCTTTGATGCATGCACTGTAACAATTTATGCAATGACTTTGCTTTTAATTCAGATCGTTTGATTGAATTGGATCCAACGGTTGTTGTTTGTCTCGAGATATTCTCTTCTTCCATGTGGCACACATGCGAGAAGACTAAATGATGTCGTTTTTTTTGAACCATCAGATAAAGCTTTGAAGATCTGAGGGTCGTGAATGTGGCGACTATAACTTAAAAGAGACTAGGGTTTTTAGGTTTTTACTTGGGGTAGTGTTTGTATTTGGGGCTAGGGGTGAGCGTTCGATCGAGTCGAGTCAAAAAATTTCGAGTTATTCGAGTTGACGCGCCATATTTTACAACTTGAACTTAATTTGAATGTTTTTCGAGTCGAGTCGAGTAGATTTTTTGAGTTCCTATAAAAATTTAATTGTAATTATTTACCATATTATAGTACGTTTTGATTCCAATTTAAACGACTTTCTCTAATCATATAAGATATGCATATGTGTATATATATTTCTTCATATTATTTTTCACATGTATAAGTAAGATTTGTAATGTTATTTAATAAAAAATATCATTTGAACTTCTAAAATATTTTTATAGTATTATTTTTAAATAATGAACTTTTGGGGATAAAGTAATTATGGGAGTATAAATGATTCAATGAATTGACGTGAAGAAAAAAAAATTAAAAAAATTCAGTTGAATGCTCAAATTGAATAAAATGCAATGTTAAAGGACTAAATTGCAAAAATAATATATTTGTGAAAAATATAAATTGAAGTTATATCGATATTATATAGTGTTAGTGAATCATGTGGTTTAATTTTTGTCAAAAATAGACTTAAAACGAAAGAGAAATTGAAGAAATGGGAAATCATTCAAAGTTAAGGGGCTAAATTGCAAAATTTGAAAATTTAATTTAAAAAATATGAAATGAAGCTAAATATGTATTCTACGATGGTTTAGGAGCATGCGGTTCAAATTTGGTTAAAAATTGACTTAAAACGAAGGAAGGATTGAAGAAATGAGGAAATCATACAAAGTTAAGGGCCTGAATTGAAAAAAATATGAAATTTATTTTCAAAATTATAAATTGAAGATAAGTATTCTACGTTGATTTAGGAATATGTGGTTCGAATTTGGTCAAAAATGAACTTAAAATGTAGGAGGAATTGAAGAAAAATGAAATCGGGGACTAAATTGCAAAACTGTAAAATTCGGTTTTTCGATTTTTTGGTTTTTCAAGTTGGGAAAATTTCAACTCTCCACGAACTCGAAATTTTTTTGAGTTACTCGAGTTGACTCGAATTACTTGAAATTAAGAAAAACCTATTTTTTCAATTCGAGTTGAGTTTTGCTCACCCTTATTTGGGGCAACTGAGTAATTATTTTTGTGTTTGTAATTTTTTACTTTAAATAATAATGGTCTCTATATTATTATTTTTTAAAAAGTTTAGGATTTATTTATTGTAATAATAGTAATGATAATATATATACATTGGGCCTTGAAAACGGGCCGAACAAAAATAGGATATTACACACGATATAATATAAAATTCACATAAGATAAATACATATGTTAATATATGTATAATGTTAATTTTAAATGTGTAATATATATATATATAAACATGTAATATTTCGAGAACGTTAACGTAAACAAAAACAATACAAATATAATATTTTCGTGAACTCGTGATTTTTTTTAAATTGAATCGTTATAATAAACTATACAAAATATGAGATGACTTGATTGATATGAACACACAAGCATTTATTTAAGACTTAAATGTGTATTTCCAATCTGAATTAGACACTTAGTCTCAAGTTGGTACCGGAAGAATTATTACTCCTAAGTTGATATTTGAGCTAGACATCTACTTCCAAGTTGGTACCTAAGGAAATTTTACTCCCAAGTTAAAACTTGAACTTTAATTTCATCAATGGTTGATTTGGTTTATGGAGGCTATGCAAAGGCCTTGGCGTTCGGTGGCCCTTTTTGGTTGATTTTGTCAGTTTGGCTCGAAAAAATAGGATTATTGGAGTTTGCCTACATGCCTTGTTTTGTTTGGAAAAGGATGGCCTGCAGAGGGTTACCATATTCATAGCATGGTGGTAGATAAATAGGGAGGTTGAAGTTAGTTAGGACTAGGAGAGCATGTGTGAATCTTTATATCTTGCTAATTAGTTTTTGAGTCATTAAGGGTGGGTTTTAGGAGGGTGATTTGACTGAAATTAGATAATCTAACAAGTTTGGTGATCGATTGATGTTGTGATTTTGGGTTTATTTCGTGTTTTCCTTTGTTGTTTTGTTTCCTCCCTCTTGTTGTATGTACTCTTTTCCTCCATTTTAGGCTTAGTGAGGTTTTTAATGAGGCATACAACTTGGGGTTCATAATAATAAAACTAATTTGTCGACCAAAAAATAACTTCATCAATGGTTTTCATACTTGCATTAAGCATTGTTAACTTTTAATGACGTGACAATATGAGATTATATCATGTTTATATTTTTAAATTAAACTTTAAATTTTATTAAAAAAATTATGAAAAGGCTCAAAAGTAAACAAATAGAACTAGAGTTCGAGTATCAACTTTTAATGACGTGACAGTATGAGATTATATTATGTTTAGAGCTTTGGTTCTAATTTAGTTGAGTTATTGGGTGAGGTTCAATGGGGTAGAGGATTTTCGGTAGTTTTCTTGGAGTTTCGGTTTGGTCGTATGGATAACCATGCAGTAATTGGGAGATTCTATTTAAGTTAAGGAGTTTATCTCGGCTCATGTTGTCTCAATATATGTCTTAGTTTCGTTATTGGTCTGAATGCGTCCTATCGTGCAGTGTTATGGTAATGGCTTGCCTATTGGTTTTCTTTGGGAGCCTTGTTGTGTCCGTTGAAGGTATATGGTTCTTTGTCTTGGTGCTGAGAGTTTTTATATGTCTTCTTGATGGTGATGTGTTTTGTTTGTGTCGCAACCCTTTTTAGGAGGCTTCGACTTCTTGGAAAACTTTTAAAAATCAACGGAGTGCCACCAATCTTTTTTGAAAAGTGTGATTGGATCACTTTAAAACGAGGTTATTTTAATGAAACGTTTTGTTTTAATAAAACAAAGGTTGTGGTCTACGAAAACCAGAAAACAGGTTCGGGGGTCGGTTACGCGTGGGGAAGGGTTAGCACCCCCACGACACCCAAAATTGGTACCTAATTGATTTTAAAATCGTTTTCGAAACTAGAATTTGCAAGTTTACGAAGGTTCGACTTTATTTGTCCGTTTAATGAATATCAAACTATTTTAACGGCCTTATCGTCCGGGAGATGAACTTTAATCACCGCCAACATGTCTGGCGCTAACCCGTCTTTCCCGTTTGATAAGACATCGCATTAAATTAATTTTACTTTTCGAGCAACATGAAAATTTAATATGTTGAGCATTTTTATTTATCCTAAATTTGATTTTTTTTAAATCCTAAAAAAAGGGTCTAAGTCTTTTATTCCTAATTGAAGGTTTGAGTTTGTTTAAGTGTGTCTTACTTTTATGAAGAGAATTTTTCTACAAAACACGTCTCTATCTAAGCTTTTAGAACCTAGTCCTAAGTTTTGACCTATTTCTAAAGAACAAACAAGAAACTTGAATTTTTCTTTTGTGTTTTACTTTTTATTGTTTCCTTAAAAAACATTTATTTCTTTTCTCTTTACTTTTTAAACCAAGACCCTTCTTTTGACATTTTCGCTTTTTAGTCTTATTGTTTTTCCACATTTTATTTTTTTATTTCTATTTAAAAAGAGTTTTTTCTTTTAAAACCTTAAAGATTATTATTATTCTTTATTTCATTTTTTTTAAAAAACATTTTCTTAAAAGATGACTTAAACAAAATTTAAAACCTTATTTTGGAAAAAAAAATTTATGTTTTTTCCAAATCTTAATTCTCTTAATTCTAAACTTCTACCTTTATTTAAGTCTTTTAAAAGATTTTATCTTTATTTTCTTTTTTCCTTTTCTTTTTTTAAAACTTATTATTTATTTTTTTCTAAAGCGCCCTTATTTACTTTTTCCTTAAAAGAAACTTCTTTAAATCTTAAGCACCTTTATTATTAAAAATATATTTCAAAAATCTTCTTTTATTTTTTCCTACAAATTAAGCCCTTTTTATTATTTTTTCACCCATGATTTATTATCTTCTAATTAAACCCTTTTATTTTAGTTTTTTTTAAAACAAACATTAATTCATTTTTTATTCCTAAATCTAAAAAAAACACTTTCAAGGTTTCAATTATTTCATTTTTAAAGATCAAAGTTCTAAAAACAACATTTTTTAAACATGCAAGAATTTTAGAGATTAAACTAAAAATAAATCAAAAATCTAGAACGAAAATAATACCAAATCGAAGAAACGATCTTCCAACTTCAACAAACACAACCTAAAACAAACAAAAAAACAAACACAACACAAGAAAACAAAATTCAACCAAGAACAAGTATGAAATTCACTAAAAGAAAATTTAAAGAAAATAAAAGAATTTTACCAAAAACGAAGAACTCGTATGCGATCCTTCTCGAATTGCTTCCCAAACACTTCCGGAAAATTGCCCCGAACTCGAACTTCACTCCAAGAATTTCCAGCAAACTTAGAGAAATTTTTAAAGGATTTTCGGATTTTTTTAGCTTTTGTTTTTTTGCTCTCCAAGTGTGTGTTGAACAAAGGGGTTTAGGGGTTATACTTGAATTTGAGCTTACAAATCAAGCCAAATCGGGATTTAATCCCCAAATTAGAGCCAAAATTAGACAAGAGGCATGATGTAACCCCCTCGACTCGGCCTAGCCGCCAGACCGCATCGAACGGGTTACATGGGGAAAACCGAAGAGAAACTCGTTAAGGCTCCGATTAGCAACCCTAAAAAATTTTCTTTTAAAATTATATTGTCTAGATGCTATAATTAAATCCTATGTGAGGAGACAAGCAGCGGGAAGCAAACACGAACATGAACCGAGCAAAACGAACATTCAAAGGTTGATTTTTAGCGATTTACTACAGGTCGTATCGATACGCCTAAGGCCCGTATCGATACACCATCAACGGTCAACTCCTCAGGGTTAACTTCAAGAGGCCGTATCGATACCCATCAGGGCTGGTATCGATACGCCCTTATTGGTCAAACTCCCAAAGTCAACACCAGGAACCGTATCGATACACTTAAGGCTTGTATCGATACCCCAATTTCTCATCAAAATCTCAGATTTCCAGAGAACATTTTGGGTATCGATACGCCCCCGCGTATCTGTACGCCAAGCCTAAAACAAGGGACCGTATCGATAAAGCCATTGAGCGTATCGATACGCCCTGCCCATAAAGACTAGTTTTAGTAGCTAAAAGCATGAGGGAACTAGCACAAGACACACTAGACAAACATTCATTCAACTTACAACCACACATGCAACACAAGGCATCCATGGATACACATATAAAGCAAGATAAACACTTAACGAGGCAACATTCAACATGATAAGGTTTACAAGGGAAACATTCATGCTTAACATTCACCAACAAAGTCAAAAGCTAAACCAAAGCATATTTCAACAGAACATGAGGCATTACAAGCCAAACACAACCAAACAATCTTTTCTAAAGCAAGAGACATGCCAACAAATCCTCAAAACAAAAAGGTCTTATCCCATTGCTTAATACTAATTATTGTAATCTAAAACCATACTTGAGCAAACAAAACTCCATTGGATTCTCCCTTGTTCCCCGAGCTGCTCCGTAGGTCTAAGGGCCTGCATTGTTAGAAAGAGGAGCGTAAGCATTTAAGCTTAGTGAGCGGTGCTCAAAACGGTAGCTACAACAATGCAGTTTTAAAACATAGTTTGCTTGAAAACCAAAACCATTTCCAAATCATTTCCACATGCTTAAACACATAACAACATGCATTTAGCATCACGTGCATTTACCGAATGCAACCACAAGCCATAAGCTTACCACATGTTTATTCTCATAACACAAGCAAAGTAACCAACTACATGCATAAGCATAAATGGAAAGAACAATGCAACATACTTAACATGAGAATTTAGAGCACCATAGGTATATTGGCATTCATCACTTTTACTCGGATATGCGGATAGTTCTCAAACACACTAGACACTTCCGGTGGAATATCACATCACCGTACTCACTCGTCTAGTAAAACATAGCTTCCGGTGGAATCTCACATCACCGTACTCCTCCTTAGTGGAATCTAACATCACTAAGGTCACGCGCGACTTTTACCTCGAGTGCACTCACATCCTGTTGGTCGACCAACTATATCCGGTAACAAGATTTCACATGTCAATACCCACCAAACCAACGCTTACCTTGCATTCTCATGGTCACCACCATAACCAACATGGTAGCCAAATAAGGCAACCACAAGCATAATACATGGATATACAAGGCAACATGAACTATGAAAATCATTCAAAAAGCATTGATGATAATATCGAAAATAAGGCTTAAAACTTACTCTTGAGCTTAGATTGACTTATCAAGCTCAATCTAAACTCCCAAATCACATCCTTAACCAAGTTAAGGCTTAGAAAATAGTTCAACTCACCGGTACAACCCAAACGATCGTCGGAACACCAATTTCAAGCCTCCGAACTACCCGGTCTCGCGTCCGAAGTGCCCAATCCAACTTCCTCTGTTTCTAGGCAACCCAAAACAACACATTAGGATGATATTAAACATATAAACCAGTAACAACCCGGAATACAACTTCTTGCAACCAAAACACATTGATATTCAACCCAAACTTCACCCAAATTCGTTCTAACGAAACCTCAAGCTGAACTCATCGTTTCCAAACATCAAAACACATCAAATATCATCTAAAACACCCCCCAACAAAAAAGGAACCATCAGCCACGAATTCAACCCAAAACCAAGCCAAAAACTCTACTTTTTCAACTCAAAAATCTCATTTTTAGACCCATTTCGGGTTTCCCCATATTTAGCCAATATTCCAACATGTTTTACTACTCAAAACTTAGATTAAAGTACATGTTTAACCATGGAAAATCAAACCCACGAAAATTCAATGAAAAATACTCATTTTTCCAACTCAAAACCAAAAATGCATTTTAATAGGTTTAAAGGAAAGATTTCAATGAGAACAAGTCAAATAAGTGAAAATTAAAGCAAGGAATAAATTACCTTGAGAGTTTGCTTGGCGAAATGTTGAAACCAATGGAATATTGAAAATGGGTTTTTGAAGAAGAAGATAACGTTAAAAGTAAGCTTGAAGAATATGATAGCTTTTCAAAACTTTTTCTTAAATTTTAAAATCCCCTTTTTGCCCTTCTTCATTTAAAATACTTTAGGTGTTTGTTAAAAACGGTTTTCCCCAATTTAATTTAACCCAAACTGGTTTAACTAACCCGATTATCTCACGGCCCTAAACTCGGGGCGTTACACATGATCCTCGGTAAAACCCCCCAAAAATCATCCGATTTTATTCAAATTCGGAGTCGAATTTTTCCCTTGATTTGAGCCCTAATTTAAACCCTTCTTCACTATTTTTTGCAGATTCCGGCGGCTACGGTGGACGGCGGCGAGCGGCGTTGGTGCCGTTGGGTCGGCGACGGCGAGACGCGTCGACCAACACCGACGGTGACGGCAACCGTGACCGGTGGACGGCAGACGGTCCCCTGACAGTGGCGTGATTTGAGTTTTGGGGGAACCAGCCTAGGCGCGTGCTCACACGCGTTGGTTCCCCTTTTTTGTTGTTTTTTTGCTGTTTATTTATTTATTAATTATTTTTTGTTGTCAATTTTTTTACATTTATTATTATTTTACCCAAATGTGTTTTTTGGGTTTTAGGGTTCAGTTATTGTTTGACCGATAATTAATTTTATGTCGATTTAGTTGTTTGACAGACAACTCAAAGTTTAATCTACTTGATTCAAACATTTATAATTTATATTAAAAAGATGAAAATCCATGTGGACATAACTTTCAGCCTTTTCAAGTACGCTTAGTAGGCCGGGTCTGGGTTTGCCACAATGGAGAGAAAAAACTTGGATCTTTGGGTTTAGGCCCTTTTCCCTTTTTTTCGATTCTTCTCAAACATTTTGAAATAAATTATGATATTTTAAAATTATATCCAAATCAGATTAAATCACAGTTAAAAAATAATTATTTAATATATTAATAGTGATTTCTTCATGAGTAATTTTAGTTTAGCATAATATTTTTTGTTTTGTTTTCCAAGATGTTGATTAGAAAAAGTCAAATGATTAATCTTCTGTATTCTGTTGGTCAATATAAGGGACAAATGATGACTACAACTTTTAAAGTTGTTCAATGTCCAGGGCGAGAATCGTACCCTCGACCACTGATTAAGATAAGAGAGACTCTTACCATTTCCACTTAAGCCTTGTGGTTTATTATAATATATATTTAATTCACCGTCAAACCCAAAGAATAACTCTTACCATCAATAATCAAATAGTCTTATGAAATTGGAGAATTCAATAAAAAAAAGTGAAATTCCACAAATATTGTTTTCTCTCTTTTTTTTACAAGTATGACACGGCTCGGATTATTTTTAAAAATTTAGCATTTGCTACAGTGTTCTTGAAGTCGGAATGCTTAGAATCCGACTTTGAACAGTAATTTACTTTTTTCATTAAAAAATACTCCCCTGCCACCCGACTGTTGCATTTGTCACAAACAGAAGCTAAAGACGGTAAGTATGTATTCCGTCTTTAAACAGTGACCTCAATGGATGGCTACCACGTGGATGACGATGCTCTTTTTTATTTGAAAAATCTTTTTACTGTTTAAAGACAGTTTGTAGATGATATATTTTTAAAATTACTATAACAAATACTATATTTGTATAAATAATTTCGCTGGTGTCATATTTGTAAAAAAAATCAATATTATTATGTAAAGCTTCCTTTAGAAAAATGTTAATAGTATAAGTTTAACCACACTTACAATTAAAAATAATATAATAGTACAACGTGCCAAAATATGAAATAAATTATAAATTTGGAGTCATAATAATATAATAGCACAACATACCAAAATATGAAATAAGTTTGGATATGACTCCGCATAATAAAATCTAAACCACGATAAATTTAGAACGAAGTGATATATGATTTACAAATAATAGAATTAGAACCTAAAATTATAAAACATAGAACAACATAATTGCAAAATTTATTTTTTTATAATTATTTATATCTAATTTATTGGTCAACTAATTTAAATCATGTACTGCAAAGGTCCATTATGAGTAAGGATGTTCAAAAATACAAGACTTGGATGACTCGTTCTAGGCCCAAAAAATTTCAAACCGAGTACCTAACCTAACATGGTGCTTATAATGTATATATATTTTAGGATGAGTCTACCATGTGCGACGAACACCGACGAACACCACTAATGATGAACACCGATGAACACCATTAAATTAATTAATAAAGATTTAAAATTTTAAGGACCCATCATACAATTAATAATTATTTTTAAAAATTCAATTAAATTATTTTTTATATATATTAAAATTTTATTTTTTTAATAAGGGTAAACTATATATTTAGTACCTCACTTATTTTCGTATTTCTATTGAACCTTCATTATTTAAATATTATTTCAATTTGACCCTATTCTTTATAAAAAAATAATTTAACCCTTAACATTAAACCTAAAACCCTAAACTATTAAACCTTAAACCTTTAAACTCTTAATTTTATACCATAAACCATATACCATTAAAAATAATTTCACCATCATCGATTCAATCCAAAAAGTACCCGTTAGGTAATAACGACTGTAAGTTATTATGAAAGCCATCGAGTGGGAAGTCAACAATTGCCCAGTACGTTTCATATGCCCCGCTATGTGCTATTTCGAAAACGTTAGCTGCCGCTTTGGCTGCACCCTCTTTGACATTCGACGCCCACCATCACCTGTCGAGCCCTAGAAGGACACACACATATATAATTATATATACATGTTACGTTTTCATTATTTTTACAAAACAAAAGATGATGTTACACAATAAATAATGTCTTTGAAATAAATAAACAAGTAAATTTACAATGCCAATAGACTAGTTTTATGTTTAGGGATGGATCGTAATCTTAAAAATTTTAAATTTTTATATAATTTATGTATTTTTTATATTTTCTATTAATAATTTAATTTTATAACGTTAAAATGATCAACCTTTATGCATTATTTTGAAAGGTTGGATAATCAATCCCTTGGAATTTGTTTTCTAATTACTTAGGTTGTTTGCTTAAATCATGGACCTTGAATAAACAATAAAATAATCGATTAATACTTAAAATTGATTAAAATCGACGCGAATGAATCGAATGGAATTGATTTAATCAATTTAGTAAATTATAACCGACTAAAAATATTGAAAATGTCATGCCCATTGATCAAATTTTTAAGAAATGAATTTAAAATTAAAATAAAATTTTATGATCTGAAGTATAGTTCTTATCATGGCTGATGTCTAATTCAAATTAAAGATCGTTTACACTAGTACTGCGCGGATGCTCCGTTTGTACTAATGAAAGTTTCTGAGAAAAAAAAAACTATATTAAGATGTATTAAATACCAGACGAATCTATATATAATGTAAATATAAAAAATAATTAAAGTATGTTACAGAAGATAACACGAGTTTGGTATAAACACATAAAAGCTTAAATTTTTTATAAATTGAATCGATGATGGTGAAATTATTTTTAATGGTATATGGTTTAGGTTTAAGAGTTTAAGGTTTAAGGTTTAATAGTTTAGGGTTTTAGGTTGATGGTTAATGGTTAAATTATTTTTTTATAAAGAATAGAAATAATATTTAAATAATGAGGGTTCAATAGAAATACGAAAATAGGTGAGGTACTAAATATATAGTTTACCCTTATTAAAAAATAAAATTTTAATATATATATAAAATAATTTAATTGAATTTTTAAAAATAATTATTAATTGTATGATGGGTCCTTAAAATTTTAAATCTTTATTAATTAATTTAATGGTGTTCATCGGTGTTCATCATTAGTGGTGTTCATCAGTGTTCGTCGCACATTGTAGAATTTTCCTATATTTTATTTTAGGTTACTTAATATTTTTACCCTAAACTAAATTTAAATTCATAAATTCTTTCTATGTTTGTATTATGTACTTTTAAGTTTAATTTTTTTTAAAAATGAAAATTCTACAACGGGCGACGAACATTGATGAACACCACTAACGATGAACACCGATGAACACCATTAATTTTTTTAAAATTTTAAAAATCTAAAGGACTAAAATTATAATTAAAATTATCTCTTAAAAAATTAAAAATCAAATTTAATAGTTACTTTATAATATTTTTTAATAGGTTAGAATCAAATATACCCAATTCTCTTAAACCCTAACAAAATCAATATCTTAAAAAAATAGAAATCAGTTTATAATTTTTTAATAGATTAGAATCAAATTAGGGGAAATTGGGATTTGATTGGGGAAATTAGGAGAGTTGGGTATTTTGATTCTAATCTATTAAAAAATTATAAATTGATTTCTATTTTTTTAAGAGATTGATTTTGTTAGGGTTTAGGAGAATTGAGTATATTTGATTTTAACCTATTAAAAATATTATAAAGTAACTATTAAATTTAATTTTTATTTTTTAAGAGATAATTTTAATTATAATTTTAATCCTTTAGATTTTTAAAATTTTAAAAAAAATTAATGGTGTTCATCGGTGTTCATCGTTAGTGGTGTTCATCAATGTTTGTCGCACGTGGTAGACTCATCCTTTTAAAAAAAATATATTTGTAATACTTTATCAATATGAGATTAAAAAGAAAAAATCGTGATCGAGATTAATATTTTTAATGTCTTATTTTAGTGATGGAGTTAAATATATATATATATCCATTTTTTTTCCACTTAAAACTAACTTTAAAACAATGATTTTTATATTTGGATTATGTATTATGAAATTTTATACTTTTTCTATGTGATTTTAAAAAATATTATTGAGAAAATAAAAAAATGAATCAATAACCTATTACCTGATTTTACGGGTACCAAATAGACACGAGCCGACAAATATAATACCCAGAGATCCGAGTATCTGAATTTGGACACACCTAATTATGAGAATGACCTTTCAAACCTAGTTTACTTTATTCATAATACCAAAAATTAAACCGTAACATTGTTTAAAAAAATTGATTGAAAAAAAAATACTCCATGTGCCTTGTTAAAAACCCCTTAAACCTAAATGGGAGAAAAGAGTACACATGGTGGTATATAGGATATACATCATAGGAGAAGAAGCGACATGCGCAAAAGCACTACATGAAAAACAAAAAGGTACAAACATACGATCCCTTGTAACAAGTACCTCAACCGTAGGCGGAGGCCATTCTCCCACCGGATGCTCCCGAGCCAAGCTTGCCAACTTATCTGCAACCATATTCGCCTTGTTTAAAAATTTTAAGACTCCATCTCATTAAACTAACTATTAGTATGTGGAGAAGTTTTTTTTATTAAAAAGGAAGATAGTATTACATTCTCAAGGTAAATGTCAAGATTCGAACTCATATAAAATTGAAGAACATAAATATTTTTAACCACTCAGCCAATTAAATGGATCTCGCGTGTGAAAAAGTTAATTGTTTATTTTTAGACAATTTTTTAATTAATTTTTTCCTCGGAAAGCGACAACTGCGAAGTAAAAAATGAAATCTAGGCCATTTCTTCGTCACCGGCCAAATCCCAAATGCCACTAAAATAATTGATAAGTTCAACCCTAATACTATTCATTAAACTAATCCAACAATATTAACTGTAATCATAAGCTTTGTTGAACCACAAATTAAAGATTTATAATGTCAAGCCTAAATAATTTTAGGTAAATTACAAATTTCATCACTCAACTTTACTCTAACTCCTATTTTGGTCACCAAATTTTAAAAAAATTTAATTTACTCACTCAACTTTGACATTGTAACGTTTTTAATCACTCGACCGTTAAATATCAAACTGTGTGATGACATGGCACACGGTTTGATGACACATCAAAATGGTGTAGTTTTAAATCTCTACAAAAACCACCAATACGATGTCGTTTTGAATCCTTATAAAGCTAACAAAAACTAAAAAAAAACTCTTATCTTCTTTCTCCTTCATCTTATTTTTCCTCAATATACCTAAATTAATCCAGATTTCGGCCACCACACTTGCCACCGCTGGCCACGGCTAATGAGTCTCCAAAAATTTCCATCCAACTCATTTTGTCTTCCTCAACCATAATCCGATGTCCTTTTAATAGAAAAGCATCTCAAATTTTAAATTTATATTTTATTTCGAAATTGTCATTGTTCTTGTTTCTTTTTGTTATTAATATATATATAAGGTCTGAGTTTGCTTTTTTCCATTTTCTCTCGTTTTTCTATTGAGTTTTTGAGCCAATGTATTTGAAGATAAAGGGATAAAGAAAAGAAAAGAGAAATCAAAACAAGAGAGGGGTCTGTTACACTAGAGCTATGTTTCTGTAGAGAAGAAAACAGTTGTTAAAACTTGAGATTTCGCCAGAGATTTTTATGGGTAAGGCGGCAATTAGTACCCACGCGCCGACCCTTTACTCATCAGTTTATGATTTCCACCCATTTTTCTAGTTTTGGGTCGGTTAAATCTCTTGGATAACAGAATATGTGACAAAATGGTGATGTGGATAAAAAAATCCAAAGTAGAGACAAGACGAGGGAGAACCCATTTTGCAGGCGATGTCGTAGGAAAGAACATATTGCATCCAAGTTACCATTTAGTTGACGGCAATTACTTCACACGGAGGCTCTAAAAATGATAGGAATTTATGAGCTGATGTGGCTTTATGCGCCGGAGAATATTAGAAACTACATAAAAATGAAGGGTTTTTTTAAGCTTTTATATGGATCTAAAACGACGTCGTTTTGGTGGTTTTTTTTAAAGATTCAAAACTACGTCGTTTTGGTGTGTCATCAAGCCGTATGCTATGTCATCACACCGTTTATAATTTAACGGTTGAGTGACTAAAAACGTTGCAATATTAAAGTTGAGTGAGTAAATTAAAAAATTTTAAACCTCACTGATCAAAATAGGAGTGAGAGTAAAGTTGAGTGATAAAATTTGTGAATTACCTATAATTTTAAATGTGTGCGCCGTCTCTTGCCAAAATGGATGCAAGTATTTTCTAAGCAAAAATAAAACAATACGACTATCGTATCATTATCTAATATACGTCAAATTTGTGCTCCATTACGTTAGGGTTTTTTTTTGTTTAAAAATGTTTTTAAAATATTTTTTTAGTGTACCGAATATATTATTTATAATAAGTAAAATATTTCGATACGCAGGTTGTGTGTACTTAGTTTACAAATGTTTATCAACTCTTTTCTTCTGTTAAAAAACGACAACCCTAGCCGCTCTCAATTTGTAACCCCCGTAGCCCGGCCTAGACGGCTGACCCGAACTACGAAGATTACACGGGGAAAACCAAAGTCAACCCGAAAGTCAACCTTGATTAACGACCCTTTTTTTCTCTTTTTAAACTTGTCTAGATGCACATTAAACCTAGGCATACTCTTGAGATAAGCATACTCAAAAATCACAGCAATCGGAAAACAATAAGGGACTCAATTGCACAAAATACGAATTTAGGGACCAATTTGTAAATTCTGGAAATTAAGAGGACTTTACCAAATTTTAAGTTACCATTATGAAATTAATCATGTTTCATGCCTCTCTGCCAAATTTCAACTCAAACGGACATCTCAAACTCAAGCAATTGCACATACGAGAATCAGGACTAAAACGTAAAGCTTGCAAACCTCAATTGACCATAGTTTCGAAACTTTGCCCAAAAGTTTCGAAACTTTGGCTGGCAGTGGCCTCTGGAATCCAAAAATTTGCAAAGGTTTCGAAACTTTACCCCTAGTTTCGAAACCTAGGTGCAGGGGAGCATATTTTGCTTCATTCTAATGTCTTTCAATGATAAAAACACCTCATGTTCATATACAACCATACATAAGAGCTTAAAAACGCTAAAAGCACACAACACCAACCACCCAAGTCTAGAGGCATACGTCCTAGATTAAACGTACTCCAACATACTCGAAACATGAATATGAACCCTCATACATACATGGTAAAATATACATTAAAACCTTTCATACATGAAACTCAACATGAGCATACCTTAGTCAACTAAGGAAAATCATGCATTCGATTAAAGAAGGCAAACAAGCACATAAGGTCTCATGCTTCAACATCCATACTCTTAGGCATTCTCACAAGGCATATGACCAACACACATGATAAACAATTTAAACATCTACCAGACATACATCACTCAAGCATTCATCAAGGCATGCATCATAAGTGATATTTATAAATCAAACAAGGCATCTAATTGCCAAACCAAAACAACACACCTCAAAGCATCAAAAACAACAACACCTATCCCATTGCTTTTCTATTACAAATCTTTAATTTATAAATCATACATTGAGCTCACCAAAGCAACACTTGAAGACCTTTCCTTTCCCATGCCACCCACAAGCTATTTATCTGCATTGTCGAACAAAAGAGAGCGTAAGCATAAAAACTTAGTGAGGGTAAGCTCATAAAACAAACCTTCGACAATACAGGGTCCAAGCTCGAGCAATTATCATGATGAAATACATGACTTTATCTTCGATCCACATGAACCAAAATGAACATGATGCATGAACATATAATCAACATTATGTCATGCTCAACATCTCATAAGCTCAACTTACAATGATACATATATATCTCAATGCATTAACCAAAACATATATAGCTTCGCATTTGAAATTCACATTTCATATCACATTGATACACATATCAATTCATATTAGCATGTATGCATAATCTCATTTTGGCATAAACATACTTTCTCATATTGGCACCTAGCTATGACTCGAATACGCGGATAACATGTTGGAACGCATTTTCCAACATCAACCTTACCTCGGTGGGATTACACTCATCACCGGCCTTGCATGTGGAACGCATTTCCACATGCCCTACGGATGGGATTCCACTCATCATCACGTAGAATATATATAAATTTCCGGTGGAATATTACATCACCGTACTCCTCCTTGGTGCCTTAACGCCACCAAGGCCACGTACGTTTTGACTCAATTTGTGTGCACACTCATCCTAATGATCGATCATTGTACCCAAGCATACTAGTGCCAATAATAATCAAATTTCACAACCTTTGATGTTCAAGAGTCATAATATGGCATCTTACATCATATTAAGCTCAACATCAAATATCTCAACAACATAATATCATAATGTTATTTTCAAGAGTCATAATATGGCATCTTACATCATATTAAGCTCAACATCATCATGCACAATTTACAATCAAACCCACATGCATAGCAATGCATCAAACCATGCCTCAACAACATGTATAACACATTATACATAATCATCATAACACAAATCATCATGAGGCATAACATCAATTAAAGAGATCATCCAATGTCTCTAACTAAAGCTTAGGATTAGGCTACCACCCTAATCCTAACTCTAGGTGAGTCTACCAATCTCAACCTAGTCCACATGCTCGAACCAATTACTCAAAACCATTTAAAATATTTTAACCACTCACCGAGTACTTCATTAGCACAAGCCGACAAGCCTACCAAGCATCCAAGTTTCCGGATTCGAGCCCGAAGCTTCACCATTGATTTCTCTTGCTTCTAACCATTCAAAAACAATATATTAACCTCAAAATCAGTCACAAACCCAAAGTTTAGCATCAACACACAAATCCACTTCAATTCTCACAATTCAAAGTCAAGTTCATTCTTCAATTTCTCATTTTCGTACTTCCACTAAAACCCTTCAAAAATCAGAATTGTAGTCATCCAAAACACTCTTAAACATGTTCAAAACACTGCCCAACTATAGTATAACCATCAACCCCCAATTTCCAACATCAAACACACAATTTAAGCCATGAACAATCCCAAAAATCACCAAATCCGAGCAGCCATGAAAAACAGTCCAAAACTTGTGATTTCAACATTTTTAACACATTCAAACACTTCCAAAACAACCCCCAACTATTACTCTAACATCAACCCTCAAATTCCAACATTAATCATACCCAAACTCATCTAAAAACCTTCCTAAAAATCCACCAAAACCCAATTTCGGATTTTTACCCAAAATTACTCATTTTAACATATTATGTGTATTTTAACATGATTAAACAAAGCCCCAACTCAATTTATCAAAACAAGATGAAAAACCCCTTAAAAACCCAAACTTTGATATGAACCCTAATTTTCAAAACTCCATAACTTTGAAATCTAAGACTATAGATAGATAGAGGATGAAGAGGAGATTAAGAAAACATAATTACCTTTCAAAAACCCCTTGAATTGATGAAGAAATTTGATGAATTATCAAATTTGGGTTTGGGAGAGTTTGAGATGTTTTACACGGTGAGGAGGGGAGGAAATGAGAAAGATGATAGCTTTATCTTATGATAAGGTTGTCATTATTTTTATTTTGGTTAAATTACCAAAATGATCCCTCCCTTTCTTTCTAAACTCAATTTGCTCACACTAAGGTCAATTTGATTAAAATAAATTTTACCGACTCGAACCAACTAACCCGACTAACTTCTAGCCCCAAAACACGGGTGTTACACAATTTTGTTCAAATTTTTTGATCGGTGACCGGCAATCAATTTTAGTATTGTTTGTCGACCACCGAATTTATTTTTTTTTGTTTTTTTAGTATTTTAATAAGAATCTCTGCCTTTGTGGCACGCGTTTCCTCTATCCTTGTGACATGTTTTTCTTTGTTTTGTTGTGTTTCGTTTCATTATGTCCTTGTGGTATGATTTCAACATACCTTAGTGATTGGTTTGGTGCTCGTATAGAGATCTTCACGACGCTAATATTTGATTATAGTTCCGTCGGTGATCTTAGAAAGATGGATTCCCACTCGAGTGATGGTTGGTTGCCGATGTAATCAGACTTGGACAGCGGAGCAATCTACTTGATAGCTTGTTCGCTCACCACTCTTTTTCATCCCCATAAAAGTCGTTTGGATAGAGACAAAGAGATTCATGAAGGTTTATGAATTTTGGTATGCTAATACCGATGGAAGTGTATGATTTTCTTTGCACCATTGTAAGAGATTTTTAGTGGTCTTGTCCTATTTTTTTCTTTTGATGCATTGTATTGGATTATCTTTCATGATGATTAATAAAATTCAGAGGTCGTTATTCAAAAAAATGCTTATCAATTTTAGGAGTTTATAAATCCTATTTAAATTTTGAGTTTAAGTTTTAGGGTTTATAATTTAAGGTTTGAAGCTTCAGATTTTAGAATTTACATAATCTGTGTATAGAAAAATAACTCTTATAATAATTCAAATATTATATTAAACTTGATGATAATTCCATTCATAATTTTTTAATGTTACAACTGCAATTACATGTACGATCACAATAGTAATATAATATTTGAATAATTACATTCCAAATTAATCATTACAATATAGAATTAAATTTGTATTCACGCCTATACAAAATAATTGAACTCAAACACACACATGATATTTGCATATAATAAACTTAAACTTGAAATCTCAAAATTTAAGCTGATCCAATTATAACATGTTGCATAACTTTTTTAAAAAAAAATTATGAAATTTTATTCGAAAAATTCCGAAGAACATCCGATTGAGAGTCGAAAGGTGCCTTGTTAAAAAACCTCCCTAACCTAAGGTAGAGGAAAAAAAGTGCACCATATTGACTTTGTTCAGATAACCTTACAAATTGTCAAGGCAAGAAATCCTCATTCGCACATTTATCCTTCAAGGAAAGATCACACAGAAAAACTACCCTTTCGCACAACCTGTGCAAGAATCATTGCATCCCAAAACTCGGTTCAAGTATTACAGCTTGTTGCACTGTCTTCCTTACGAGCCTAACTGTCTTGATCCATCAACCAGCGAAAATCAATAGACCTGGTCACACCTTGTCTTGCTAATAAATGAGCATCGACGTTCGCTTCTCTTCTCTCGAAAACAAAATCCCAGTCGCACTTTACTTTGAAGGCGCTGACTTCCTTGATTATCTCAATAAAAACATTTGGAGCATTTAGGGGGGAGTGAATCCAATTAATCGCCAACAAGCTATCCGAAGCAATCACCAAATGATGGGACTTGCTCGACTTAGAAGCAGAAAAAAAATTTGCAGGCTTCCAAAATCCCACATAGCTCCGCGAATGTGGGGTCTGTCGGACCAATATTCATTGAGAATACACCAAATTTACGACCCTCATAGTTTCTGAGGATCCCACCAATTCCTGCTGTCCCAAAACTCCCCAAAACTGCAGCATCCACATTAAACTTCAATGATCCAGCCTTCGGTCGAATCCAAGTAGCATCCTTCTTTATTTGGTTCTGCACATTTCTAAGCGAATACCCATATAGACAACGGATAAACTCAGATAAAGAGAGAATTGCAGCGGGCCATTTGCTTTTAGACCAGAAACCAATTCACATCAATGTTAAGTCATATATTTGATTTTCAGAGCATCTTTTATTGTTAAACAAACCATCATTCCTGCATATCTACAATGTCCAAACAATACCGAAAAAAGGCATATCCCATAATGGTTTACTGGCAGATTGAATATGTTGATTATCCCATACCATTAGTAAAGATATGATATTACCTGGCAGAACAAGATTAATGTTCTAGTTTGCGCTCCAGCGTTGCCAAATTCTCCAACTCAACTCGCAATGGCAGAATAGATGATTAGTTGTCTCCTCCTCCTTGTTGCAAAACACGCCAGTATTTGATCCCAAATTTGGAACACCACGTTTCAACAATTCAGACTTAGTAGGCAACCTGTTGTGGACTACCTTCCAAACAAACGCTTCAACCTTTGGTGGAGCCAAACCAGCTTCCAAACTATGTCCTCAACATTTCCATTGGTAGCAACTATAGCACAGTAGCTCTTTGGGGAGTACAAACCATTTGAAGCACCTAACCATTTCACGATGTCTCCTGTAAAATAACTATTAGCGGCACTATTAATTGCATTCATAAAATCCTCCCAGATGCTTATTTCATACTCAAATAGAGGTCTTCTCAATTCTATCTTCTAATCCCATCTACCATTGACTTTGACACCAAAATCTGATATTTTTCCTTACTTTTTAACAGCAACATTAAAAACTCGAGGGAACGCCACTTTTAAGAAGGGAAACTCAGTCCAATAGTCTTCCCAGAAGTCTATTAACATGCCATCTCCCAAGCAGAACCTGTGATTAGTTGTAAAGCCATCTGTAGCCTTTGATAATGGATTTATAATGTTTCTCCATATCCAGGAGCATCTCCGACTCTGCACTGGTTTTGGAATCAAAGCAAGTTGATCATATCCATATTTGCAGCTACTACCTTTTTCCACAAGCAATCAGACTCATTCCCGTATCTCCAGATCCATTTGTTTAGAAGAGATCGATTGCGTATCTTCGTGTCAACCAAGCCTAAATCGCCTTGCTTTAGAGGTTTGCTCACTCGATCCCACTTAACCCAATAAATTGGTCTTTCGGATTTGGAACCCCATAAGAACTTTGCAATAAGTTTATTCAGTTTCGAGGCTATGGAAACCAGTATCTGAAAACGAGTTAGATAGTAAACAGGTAAATTGACTAAAACAGATTTCACCAGTGTAATTCTTCCACCAAAAGACAGTAATTTGCCCTTCCAACCATCAAGCCTTGAGAAAACTTTATCGAAGATTGGGGAGTAATTTACATTTTAGGTCACTGAACTTAACGTCTACTTTCATCTACATCACACACCTTTAATTTAATCAAACTACATCATTCAACTTTTGTTATTTATAAATTAAATCACTTATATTGAAATCATTAAATAATTTGAATGAAAAAACTGAAATTGACACTTTTATTTAACATATTTTTCACATAGCATCATCATTTAAGAACTTATATTGAAATCATTAATGTTCATTTGATAATTTTAACATTTTTTTGTAAGAACTTTCTTAAACATTTCGTTTTAATAAATTCAAAGAAAAAATAATCAGATTTCTTATAAATCCTAACAAAAAAATATTTAAGATGTGAATTGAACATTATTTATCAATGATATGTGAAAATATGTTAAATAAAAGTGTTAAATCCAATTTTTTTCATTAGAATTATTTAATGTCTTCAATATAAGTGACTTAATTTATAAATAATAAAAGTTGAATGATGTAATTTAATTAAATTAAAGGTTTGTGATGTAAATGAAAGTGAATATTAAGCTTAGTGATTTAAAATGTAAAATACCCAAGATTGGGTTCAACGGATTCGCTGAATTCTTGAGGTTCCCAAGAGGAAGTCCTAAATACTGCGTAGGAAATTTATCACATGAGTAGTTAACTGTTTCTGCCCAGGCCTGCAACATTCGCTCCTCTATATTGATCCCGTACAATTTTGTCTTCTTCAGATTAAGGCTTAAACCAGCTGCGATTTCAAATACCCTAAGTAATCTCTTCAAATTTCGCACAATCTTTTTGTTAGCGCCTCCAAACACTATCAGATCATCAGCATATTGGATATGGTTTAGTTTCAAAACACCATGTCCAACTGTGAATTCATCGATTAAACTAATATCCGCAGCTTTGTTTAACAGTCCACTCAATGCTTCACCAATTAAATTAAACACCAAGGGTGAGAGAGGACACCCTTGCCTTAAACCTCTTTTGACGGGGAAAGGTTTTGTGAGCAGTCCATTTACCGGCACTGATATGGACGGGGTAGAGATACAAGCTTGAATCCAACTTCTCCATTTCGAGCCAAAACCCATTTTCTCCATGGTGAAATCCAGAAATTTCCAATCTACGGAATCATAAGCTTTCCTGAAGTCCGCTTTTATAACAATGGCCTCTTTTTTCCTGCGCCTCAGATCATCGATGAGCTCATTAGCTATTAAAGAACAGTCAGGAATTTGTTTGTCAGGGATGAAAGCAAACTGGCTATCTCCTACAACTTCGTTGATAATGCTCACCAATCTTCTCGAAAGAACCCGGGCCAAGATTTTATATAATCTTCCTACCAACGAGATTGGTCTGAAGTCATAAACACTCTCAAGGGCATTCTTCTTTGGTATCAACGCAATAAAAGTCTGATTTATGGATCTGACATCTGTCGTACCATTGAAAAAATCAGCAAAGAACTTCAACACACTCTCTTTGATGTAGGGCCAGAATTTCTTATAGAAGTCAATGTTGAAATCGTCTGGACCAAGGGCCCTTGAACCGTCAGCTGAGTTGATTGCCACTCAAACTCCATCCTCAGTGAAAGGATTTTTGATACCTTTTTCCGACTTTGAGCTTAAGGTTCTAAGATTCACGTAAAAAGCCTTAACAGGGATTGACTTGCTAAGATTGTAACTGTCCCGGAAATGCTTCTCGAGGACCCTGGAGATCGTTTCTTACTCAGTGTAAACAGTGTTTTCCTCACTTATAGTTGAGATGTGATTTGAATTTCCCCTAATGAAGGCAGGTAACTGGAAAAAAATTGTATTTCTATCCCCCTCTTTAAACCATTTCAGCCTAGATTTCTGTAGCCATTCACGTTCTTCTCTTCGATATATCATCCAAAGTCTTGCTTTGAGTTGTTGAATTTCTTCCATCACATTACTGTTCTGTCCATTTTTAAATACTGCTTCTTCCAACTTGGAAATCTTCTCTTCTATTTCGCTGATTGGATCCTGGTCGGTACTTTGAGCTTTTTTAACCCACACCTTCGACACGTTTTTTATTTCCTTTAGTAACTCTCTCATTTCCTTCCTCTGACCATTGATGCAGGTTGACTTAACCAGATCAGCGTACTCTTGATCATCTGCCCAATGCAAAAACCATTTGAAAAGTTTCGCTTTGCGATCCTGTCTTTTCTCTTCTTTTAGTAACACCGGATTATGATTAGAAAGACTTCTATGCAGGACACGTTGTAGCACCTGTGGGAAACAAATTAGAACCTCTGGGGAGATTAAAAACGATCAAGTCGACAAGCTGATAAAGAAGAACCCCCACTGAACCAAGTATACTATAACCCCCTCGTCCTAGTCTAGGCGACAGACCGGTCCAAACAGGTTACACGGGAAAAACCGAAGCGAAACCCGTTAAGGCTCCACTTCGATTAACAACCCCAAAAAATATTCTCTTTAATTATCTTGTCTAAAAGTATCATTTAGTCCTATATGTGAAAATGACAGCAGAAAACGAGGACGAGACGATACAGACGGAACGTACGGTAATTTAAATTTACCAAGTGACATGTTATGTCCAATTGCATGCTTACGAAACCCAAACCATACCTAAACGATGCACATAAACTCAACGAGGAGGCATACAACCAACGGGACTAAAACACAGCATCCGAGAACCTTTGAAGATGCTAAAAAGCCCAAATACAAGCCTACGTTTCGAAACAGGCTTGCCCGTTTCGATACGCGGGCTCCAGTTTAAAAGCTAGACCAGACCGTACCGATACGGTCCACTCCGTTCTGGTACGGGGGTCTCTAGTAACAAAACGTTCCGGAACAGGTTCCGAAACGGGAACTTCCAGAGGCAAACCGTATCGAAACGCGTACCGAAACGGGTACTCACAGTGTCAAATCGTATCAAAACGGCACCACCCCCGTTCCGATACGAGTATCCCTGGAGCTATACCCGTTCCGAAACAACCATGAGCGTTTCGAAACGTCTGCACTCTGTGTGACCCTGAAAACAGTTTTTTGCATCTCCAAATGTTCCCAAACACACTTCAAAACAACAAGAATCATGAAACAGCAAACATACACTTAATCTAGAGGCATTACGTCCTACCACAAGCATGATAAACATTTAAACATACATAACAAGACCATTTCGTTCGTAAGAAGCATGCATCCACAAAAACATTGCATAACAAGGTTTACATGCTTTTAGAACAAAACATAAACATCTCAAAAGCATGGTTTACAAGTCCACAACAAAAAGCATTATCAACATAAAGCCAACACATAGGAGTCTAGATACATGCTCCTACAACACGTAGCATCCCCATTGCTAACTACTACATTATTTACTAAAACCATACTTGAGCAACCACAAACGCGTTTGGATGCCCTTTTCTTGCTCCTTGCTAACTCCACACTAATGATCTGCATTGTCGAAAATGAGAGCGTAAGCTAGAAGCTTAGTGAGGGAGCTCTAAAACAAAACAACGACAATGCAGGGTTCAAAGCATGTTATCCTTAAGACATTTACAAGGCATACATTTACGCTAACATAGCAACATAGCCAAACGTAAAGAGAATGCATGAACATGGAATCTTACCTCATGTTATGCTAAACAAAGTTATAACGAATATCTTACACAGCAACACACATGAACAAGTATATTGGCAACTATTAGCTTACTCGGATATGCGGATAACTTCCGTTGGGATTTTCACCCCCAACGTACTCAACAATAATTACCTTCTGTTGGGTTTTTAGCACGCTCGAATCGATCACCGAAACCGTCAATGAGGGTTGTAAATGTTTGGTGGTTGAATTGGCTAAAACCGAAATAAAGGTAGACAATTTGCACGAGGATTTTAGAGTGGTTCGACTACTCAACCGAGTCTACATCCACTACCTTAGCACACCACTAAGGATTTCCCAATTCACTCAACAATGAATTCGTCCCCTTTTCCCGGCTCAGGAGGAAACCGTTACAACCCTATCTTTTGGACTTGGCTAAGATAGAACCAACTCTAGTTTTTCTCTCAAGGCTAAACTAGAATCTCTCCTTTTACAAGGGTAAAAAAAATGTAAACAAATAAACCTCACAAGGTGGGTGTTTACACAATTGAGCTCACAAGAAAGAGTGAAGGATAAAAACAATAAAAATCACTCTCTACAGACTATGTACAAGAGAATAGTAAAATAAAGATTTAGACTCTAATTCTCTTAACCATATTGCTTGGATGTTGTCTCTTACATACTCAATTTGGAGTATAAATAAGACCTCCAAGCATCAAGATTGATAAGAGCTTCAATTGTTACAACATTATGAGTGAAAAACTTGTCTAGAGCTTAAATCATTCATTTCTTGCTTAGACAACACTTGTGAGCTTACATTGTTAAATTTGCTCAAGTGTCTTAGGTTTTGGGTGAGTGCTTCATTGTGCAAACAAAACACCTATTAGAGGGTTCAAGTTTGCTTGTTTGTTTATCTCTTTGTAAGAGAGGGGTTCCTTCAAGCTTTGGGTAGAAAGCTTCGAGGGTTGTGATCAAGGCTTTGGGTAGAAGCTTGATCGTTGTAAAGGGTTTCCTCCTGATCCTAGAAAAGGGGACGAATCAATTAGTGGATTGATTGTGAAATCCTTAGTAGGAAGCTAAGGTAGTGGATGTAGACCTTGGTTAGAAGGTTGAACCACTATAAATCATCGTGTCTTTATTCTTTTAGCTTCCTAAACCCTTCCACTCAAAAATTCACCTCTCCACCACTTGGCGAGCATAATCTTTGTCTTCCAATGGGCATAGTGATCTCCGTCGAAGAAGGGCGGTATGTTGATGGATTGCGACATTTGAGCCGGTTGGTGAAATGTTGATCGAGCTTGCCGGATCTTCTCAATAGGATGTGAATCCCCTTCAATTGAGCCAAGCTCTGATACCAATTGTTGGGTTTTTAGCACGCTCGAATCGATCACCGAAACCGTCAATGAGGGTTGTAAATGTTTGGTGGTTGAATTGGCTAAAACCGAAATAAAGGTAGACAATTTGCACGAGGATTTTAGAGTGGTTCGACTACTCAACCGAGTCTACATCCACTACCTTAGCACACCACTAAGGATTTCCCAATTCACTCAACAATGAATTCGTCCCCTTTTCCCGGCTCAGGAGGAAACCGTTACAACCCTATCTTTTGGACTTGGCTAAGATAGAACCAACTCTAGTTTTTCTCTCAAGGCTAAACTAGAACCTCTCCTTTTACAAGGGTAAAAAAAATGTAAACAAATAAACCTCACAAGGTGGGTGTTTACACAATTGAGCTCACAAGAAAGAGTGAAGGATAAAAACAATAAAAATCACTCTCTACAGACTATGTACAAGAGAATAGTAAAATAAAGATTTAGACTCTAATTCTCTTGACCATATTGCTTGGATGTTGTCTCTTACATTCTTCAAGTGTTCCAGCCTTCAATTTATAGTCCCAATTGAGTTTGTAGCCGTTTATGGCCGTTGGGAATATTGCCGTTTATAGCCGTTGGGAATATAACCGTTTATAGCCGTTGGGAATATAGCCGTTGCAGCCTGTCGGGGTACCCGTTTCGGAACACCCTATAGCCGTTTCGGAACGCGTATCGGAACGCCTTAATCCTGTTTCGAAACGCCTGCATTTTGAATATTATTTTTCGAAAATGAAGCCTTGAATTCAAAAACCAATTCATCGTAGGCTTCTTGTAACTCATCAAATGTATAAGAATTTGAAATAGATGAGTTAGAAGTTACCTCCCCCTCATTGAGGGCCATCATGCATAGGTGGGCTACTTCATTATCGGTGGAGTCTTCATCACTCCAAGTGGCCACGTATGCTTGTTTAGAAGATGATCCCTTCTTTTTGGATTTGTGGGAATCCTTCATCTTCTTCCTCGATTCATGCTTGGATTTTTCCATTTTGTTCTTCATGAACCGGGTGAATCTGTTGAAGAGATAGGACATCTCTTCATCTTCACTATCCTCCTCACCTGAATCTTCATGATGACATGTGGAGGATTTGAGAGCCATGGCATTTACATTGATGCCAATACTCTTGAGTTTCTTCTCTCCCATAGCTCTAATTTCTTCCCTCCTTTTCTCATCTTCTTTGTTCTTCTTCATGATTTGATGAGTAAGAAGTGACCCCATGAGTTCATCAAGCTTCAAAGTCTTCAAATTTTTGGCTTCGATGATGGCGGTCCTTTTTGAGTCCCAAGACTCGGGAAGAGAGTAGATGAGCTTTCGGACAAGTTTTTCTTCCGGAATGATTTCTCCATATCCTTTAAGACCATTGGTGATGGTGGAGAACCTATCAAACATCTTCTCGATGTTTTCCTCCGGATTCATTTTGAAGTTCTCATACTCTAAGGTTAGGAGCCCAATCTTGGTCTCCTTGACTTCATTAGTCCCCTCGTATGTGACTTCAAGCTTGTCCCATACCTCCTTGGCACTTTCACAAGAAGATGGAGCTAAATTGTAGAGCCTTGCACATGCTTTTTTGATATAATATTTGAAAAATGTTTTGGACTAAATTGAAAAGAATTTAAAATATGTTTTTAGTCAAAAACAACTTGAAAATATGTTTAAGGGTTTTAAAGGCTTTGGAATGGTTTTAAAATATATTTAAAGGTTTTTTAAACTACCAAAATTCCAGTAGCCAAAACCCGTTCTGATACGCCTAACCGTATCGATACGGTGTGTTTTGAAATAGCCCAACGGCCATAAATGGTACTATTCCCAACGGCCAAAAATGGTACTATTCCAACGGCTATAAATGGTACTATTCCCAACGGCCATAAATGGTACTATTTCCAACGGTCATAAATGGTACTATTCCAACGGCTATAAACGGCTATATTCCCAACGGCTATAAACGGCTATATTCCCAACGGCTATAAACGGTTATATTCCCAACGGCTATAAACGGCAATATTCCCAACGGCCATAAACGGCTACAAACTCAATTGGGACTATAAATTGAAGGCTGGAACACTTGAAGAATGTAAGAGACAACATCCAAGCAATATGGTCAAGAGAATTAGAGTCTAAATCTTTATTTTACTATTCTCTTGTACATAGTATGTAGAGAGTGATTTTTATTGTTTTTATCCTTCACTCTTTCTTGTGAGCTCAATTGTGTAAACACCCACCTTGTGAGGTTTATTTGTTTACATTTTTTTTACCCTTGTAAAAGGAGAGGTTCTAGTTTAGCCTTGAGAGAAAAACTAGAGTTGGTTCTATCTTAGCCAAGTCCAAAAGATAGGGTTGTAACGGTTTCCTCCTGAGCCGGGAAAAGGGGACGAATTCATTGTTGAGTGAATTGGGAAATCCTTAGTGGTGTGCTAAGGTAGTGGATGTAGACTCGGTTGAGTAGTCGAACCACTCTAAAATCCTCGTGCAAATTGTCTACCTTTATTTCGGTTTTAGCCAATTCAACCACCAAACATTTACAACCCTCATTGACGGTTTCGGTGATCGATTCGAGCGTGCTAAAAACCCAACAATTGGTATCAGAGATTGGCTCAATTGAAGGGGATTCACATCCTATTGAGAAGATCCGGCAAGCTCGATCAACATTTCATCAACCGGCTCAAATGTCGCAATCCATCAACATACCGCCCTTCTTCGACGGAGATCACTATGCCCATTGGAAGACAAAGATGAAATTCTTCTTGAAGGCAAAAGATTACAACAATTGGTATCAGAGCCTCGTCTCCATCGAAGGACTAACATCCGGGAGTAAAGATCTATTGCTCGAAGTCCAACCGTTCAAGAAAATGGCAAGATTTGAAGAAGGTCGCTCTATCTCGTGTCCTCCACTCTTCAAAGGAGAAGCATACTTCCAATGGGCAAATATCATGAAATTATTCATCAAGTCTCAAGACTATGAGGTTTGGGACATCGTTGAAGATGGGTATTTGGAAGCTCCAAAGAAGAAGAAAAAGCAAAGGAGTGCCAACGACACGAAGGCAAAGCTAAACACCAAGGCGATGCACATTCTCTATTGTGGCCTTAACGAAGAAGTTTCCAAGAAAATCTCCACATGCAAAAGTGCCAAAGAATTATGGGAGAAACTTGAGAAGCTTTATGGCAACAAGAATGGAGAAAAGAAAGATGATGATCAATCATGTGCAAACCTTCTCTCCAATCCAAAGGTGGATGGTGTTTTGGCTCTCGAGGAGCCTAAGGTATCTTCTAACTCAAATGAATTAAATTCATATTCTTTTGATGAGTTACAAGATGCTTTTGATGAATTATTTTTGGAATTTGAGACCATGAATTCCAAATTTAAGAAAATGATTTCAAAACTTGAAATTGAAAATGATTTTCTTTTAAAAACAAAAGTGGATTTTGAAAACCAAAATGAAATTTTGAAAAATGATTTAGAGTTTTCAAAAACAAGTAAAGATGTTTTAGAAAAAGAAAATCTTGATTTGAAAGTTAAGCTTGAAAGCTTAACAAAAGAAAAAGAAATTGTTTTCAATAATTCATCTTGTCACATAATGGCAAAATGCTCACATTGCCATTATCATGGTCATTCCTTACATACTTGTCCTATTAGGAATAGAAAGTCTTATAGGATTAGACAAGTATGGGTTCCCAAGGGAACTAAAGACATTGTGACTAACGTAAATGGATCCAAAGCAATTTGGATACCAAAAATCAAGTGAATGTCTTTTGTAGGTGTGTTGGAGCAATGGCAAGCAAAGCAAAATCAAAGAATGCTCAAATCACACATGAGAAGAAGATTGGGTAACCTCTAAGCTTAATTACTTCATTTTATACATTTGGTTATCTAATTTTTGTTTAAAGTCTTGGATTATCTGTTAAGCCTAATATGATGCAATGAGTAAGGGGGAGCCAGTTTTTTTTTAAACCAAAATTTTAAGTGTGTCAAATTTTTTTTTGCCTCCTATGTTATCTTGAACTTAAATGTCATTTTAAATTCTTTTTGATATAACAAAAAGGGGGAGAAATGGTTTGAAAAATTGAATTTTCAAATGAATAAGGGGGAGCTTTATATGATTTCATATCTTAATCTCTTATTCACAATTTTAAAGCTAAAGGGGGAGAATCCCAAACAAATTTTTCAAGTTGGTTTTATTATATCAAAAAGGGGGAGATTGTAGAACTAAGGTTTTGATATAATATTTGAAAAATGTTTTGGACTAAATTGAAAAGAATTTAAAATATGTTTTTAGTCAAAAACAACTTGAAATATTATATCAAAACCTTAGTTCTACACCTTCCGGTGGGATTACACTCATCACCGTTTTCACTCATGGATGGGATTACACTCATCATCACATGCTAACATTTTCCGGTGGAATATTACCTCACCGTACTCCTCCTTGATGACTACACGTCACCAAGGCCACGCGCGAATTTGACTCTTACCGTGTGCACACTCATCCTAATGATCGATCATTTATACCCGATAATTAACTAGTGCCAATTATACTAAGCAAGTCTCATCATGATTTCACAATCTTGCACACAACAAATCATCACCATATGCATCATCAATATATAGATACATCAACATGCGTAAACGAACACATACTACTCAAGTCCACATTTATGCACAATAACCAAGAATTCATAAAGTCAAACAAGAGATTAAGCTACAAACTTAATCTCCACCTTGGATTGGCCTACCAAGCACAATCCAACACCTCAACTACACACTTGAACCAATTTAAAACCGTTTAAAATAAACCACTCACCGAACACCCTTATAGCAAACCGAGAAAGCCGAATCAAGCCTCCAAAATTCCCGGAATCGAACACGAAGCTTCTCCAACGATTTCTTTTGATTCTAACCAACCAAAAACAACATATTACTATACAAAGCATCTACAAAACCACTGTCACATAACAGACTCCAACCACAAGACCAATTCTCTACATTTCCAAGCCAAAACTAACACAAAATCCCCATTTTCGGACTTGGACTTTACCCAGCAGAAACCCATTGATTCCAACACTCAAAACATCATTAAACACCTTCAAAACAACCCTCAAGCATCACCATAACATCATCCCAACTCTCCTACACCAAACTACCTCAAAAACCCAAGTTTTTAACCCTTTAAAACACCCACAAAAACCCATTTCGGGATTTTCATCAAAACCCCATCATTTTGAAATATAATACACTTAAGGGCAAGATTAAAACATATATTAACTTTGCAAATCAAAACCCACATAAAAATCTATCAAAGCTTCCTCTTTTTTCTTAAATTTTAAAAACTTGAAGAACTATAAAATGGTGTTTATGAGAATCTAAAACCATGAAAATGTTCGGAATAAAGAGGAGAAGTCAAAAACGTGATTACCTCGTTGAAAACACTTGAAATGGTGAAGGAACTTGATGGAATAGTAACTTGGGGGTTTGGGGAGGTTTTTGTTGTGGAAAAAGTTTAAGGAAGAAGATGAAGACATTTCAAAATAAAAGTACCATTTTTACTCATCTTTTTCCTTTATTTTAAAAAGTACCTTTTACCCTTAATGATAGTCCCAAGCCCTTTTAATTAAAACAAAGCCCAAATTAAATTAAAACGAGCCCCAAACCCGATTTAAATCTCCTAACACCCAACCCCTAAACTAGGGTATTACATATACGCCCCTCCTGAAAGCGGTAAGTCGATCAACTTCAGGCTACTTATGAAATTAGCCAACATAGTCATTGAGGTAGAATTGGTGGCCACACCGTGTTTTTCCCCTTCTTCTTTAATAGTATTGAAATAGCCCCCAATTACAGTGGGTAACCCCAGAGCCTCGATGTTTCTAGCTAATTGCTCAAAGAACTCCTTCCTATCACTTTGAGAATTCGAGGCATACATATTTATCAGACCAACTTTTATTTTCCATCGAGTCAACATACCCACTAAAATAATGCATCTCTTAAACTCAATCTTCTTTTCAACGACAAAAACTTTGTGTCTCGCATGGAAATAAGTCCGCCCGATGCGCCTTCTGATGGAACTACAGCTACTTCCCCAAACATTTTGTTCTTAAGACGTTCAATCACCCGAGGTTTCACCACTGAGAGTTTCGATTCCTGGAGGAACGCCACACTTGCTTTACTTAATTTAATTATATGGCAAACGGCTCTCACTTTTTCCATCTTCCCCAAGCCTCTAACATTCCAAGAAAGAAAATAGCAATTCTTCATATTTGAACATTAACAGGATCTCACCTGGTGAAGCAATCTTACGCCAACCTTTAAGCTCCAGCCATCTCATCCAATTCTTCGAACCGACCCATCACAACGGTAGAAGGTGCATCGAACTCTACTCCCAATTGCGTTCCAACCCCTAATGTTTCTGCCGCCTCTTAAACAGGATCCATATCCCCAATAGGACTTGAGATTGTTGGCACTTGAAACATGTATTTGGCTCCCATAATTCCCAACATCGAAGCTCCATTGGATTCTCTCCTTCTACTAACCCTTTTTAGATTTTTTCTAGATTTGACTTTCCTTTTGGAACCTGATTTTCGCATGCTAAGGTTGTCAAAACCAGCTCTTAGGTAAATTCTCCAGTCGTCTATTTGTCGAGGAGAAGTACTAAAACACCCCTTATGACTTACGAATGGGAGATTAGAGACCACCTCCCCTGATGATGTGTCATCCAGATCCGATATCCCTCTAATTGGAACATCTAGTAGCTTTGATCCAATGGAAATGGATGGCCCAGATATCTCCACCGGGTCCAAAGCCCTATCCTTATCAACTGTGTCCAATAGCCCATTATCCGAAATGAAGGGGACTTCAATTAAACCGCTGCCAGAGATGTTGGTTTGGGACTCAAGATTTGTTTTCGATGGGACTTTGAAGGTCAGCAGAGAATATGCGATTTTGTTGGCTTTTTACACTGACTCCAATAACGCAACCGACATTTCCTTCGAGTGGTTCACCCTCCTTCAATGCAGTATTAGAATCGTGAAGACCAAACGACGCCTCTTTTTCTTCCAATTCCAGGCCATCAAACGGTGCACCACCATCGAGAAAAGTTCGGTTACGAATCTTCACAACGTGACTGCGTCCATTTACCATGATTACTACGTTATTATGGATGTTTGAGGCATTCTAGACAGATAACAATACTCGGGCTTCATCGAAACGATCTCTATTCAAAGTTTCCTCATCAATTTTTAATACCTTTCCCCATCTGTTACCAAGGTCTGTGAAAAACTCTCCATTCCACACTGACAGCGGGACATCTTGCAACACCGCCCAGACCTTTACCCTTCTCTTTCCATTGTATCCTTCCAAAAACTCCAGTTCCTCAAACCATAGTTTTAAAAACTCGTCCCTTCTTTCCTAAACGCAACGTCTGGATTCCATATCAGAGAATTGCATAATAACTAGGAACTCGTGCCACAGACAAACTTTAACTGCTATGCCATCGGATCGTAAAGCTTCTTGAACTACATCTGGATTGTACATCCCTTTAATAACACCTATGAGGCATCTTCTTCTCCATTCGTCATGCAACTTCGATACGTATATTACATTGGCATGTGACTTGGTTGTTTTTAGATTGTTCACTCTTTTGTATGCAAAAATCACAATGACCTCCTTGCCTGAAGTGTTGCTTTTTAATCCATCCTGGAGGTTTTTTATCGAAGGCACATCTCCGCTACCTAGTAAGACTTCCTTGAAAGTTCTGGAATCCTTTAGTGACCAATGACGTATCATGTTCTTACGTATAGCATCTTTAACAACTGAGGTTGGAGCATCCTCCTTTTTGATCTTTTTGCTAGCATTCCTTTCAGTAAACACCCGAATAGCAAATCCATCCATCAGTCTGTCGTTTCCCAGCTCCACCGCGCGATTGGCATCCCTTTCCCTTTGAAACCTAACGAACGCAAAGGTCGTCCTCTTATTGCTCCTTTTGGGGTTTCTGTAGGCTATGTATACGTCAACGACAAGTCCATACGTCCAGAAAGCTTCCTTCAGCGTTTTGATCAGACATTAAAATGAATTGGAACCCAACAAGTGGTCCAGTAAAAAAGAGGATGATGTTCATCCTAGGAGATTCAGATTCAATTAGTTTTGTCTGCAAGATTTGTGTTATCAAAGGGTTAAAACATATGAACATATATTACCTTATAATCACCTCACAACTATTAAAATAACATTAGATGAAGTGATTTCAATCATTTGAAACTGTTAGTTTGTTTTGATGTTTGGTATAAAAAAAAAGATTGTAACTGCGGATTGTAGTGAAAACTCTCAAATTGAAAAAATTATGAAGATGAGTCTTTTGAGTTTAGAGGATTTAACATAAGAGTTTAAAGACTTTTTTATCCTTAATAATTATTAAAAGTATCTAAATAACCTAATTTACGTTTGAAGTAAAACATATTCTCATATATAATTTAAATAATTATTTTTCTTCAAATATACAAGATTAATATATATGCTTCAAATATCATTTAAATTTAATAATTAATCAAATTGTATTAAGAATATATTATATAAATAAGAAATATATATATATATATATGGGTAAAATATATATCCTTCAAATATGCTCATTAATGTTATGTTAAAAAAATAATTTCCATAATCTAAATAATATTAATAGATACAAAATATTGCTAACTAATAAACTATTCAAATAAATATTGAATATAATCATATCCTTATATGTCATTTTGCTTGTTTAAATAATCAAACAACTATAAGCTATCAATTAATTTTACCAAACACTTTTATGCAATCAACTAATGTAATCCATTAGTCAAATCATCTAATATAGTTCACTATCAGCTATCATCTGTAATCCAGTATAAACTATTTGTTAATTGTCAAACAAGACCAAAATTTTAGTGTATCAAATTACATCCCCAAGGTAATATCAGGATTCAAACTCATACAAAATGAGACAACATAAATATCTTTGATTATTCGATCAATTAATGGAAATCGTGAATAAAATTTGAAGATTAGCTTAGTGGAAAGGTGAGAAAGCAATAAATTTTGATTCACTAATAAACTAGCTTAATACCATTTTAACGTTTGCCTTTTTTCCTTCTTATGTGCAGGGTTTGACTTTATTCTCCCACTCAAAGGGTTATCTAAGGTCAGACGATGTTATTAAAATATGTCACAAATATATAATTTAAAACGTGTTTATCATTGCCTACCAAAAACATGTCATAACATATTAACATTATCCAATTTAGAGTCCTATCTTCATCCTTCCATATAGGGATTCTTCTTAAACTCCCAATCCATTCTCTGTTAAGTTAGGGTTTTGCTATTAATAACGGTTGACTATAACTCTAAGATATTTATTTTTTAAAGAAAAGATTGTAAGTAAGGGATAGTCATAAATCATAGATTCAAGGACTTGATATATTGTTTCGGGTTAAAAAAATTCACCATTTAACTTTCTTTTCACTCATATTTTAATCACTCTGACATTAGATAATTAATAATTTTATGATTGATCATATATCTTTTAATGATTATGAAATAACCCCAAAGTTTTCTTACTTTTTGTGCAAGAATCTTGGTTTAAGATTCCCGTTGATTTTTCTATGATGGAGCATCTTCTTCCAACACCCAATGGTGGAGAGGTGGAGAAGGAGAAAGCAACACGTATATCTTGATTACACGTTTATCGAATGGTGAATATTGTAGATTAGAGTGGTTTGGGATTTCATGAATTTTAAAGTGATTTTGGAAAAACCTTAACTAGTAGAGTAGTAGGAGACGTATATGATGAGGCAAGTTTGTCGGTGTCATGAGTGGTTTTAATAGACGCTGAAAAATGATAATTTTAGTGTCGACGTGACACGAGATGAAACTATAAAACTTTCATATTTAAAGAAATAAAATAAAATAAAAGAAGAAAGAGAAAAAAAAAGCAGAAAATAACGTAGGTGGTATGTGACTGTTATGTCCGCAAAAATGCGTCCACGTCAGCACATGTGGATGCTATGTCACCTTCAATATGATTTAACGCTTGAGTGGCTAAAATAGGAGAAAATTAAAAGTTCATTGATTAGAGTTGAGTGATGAAATTTATAATTTATCATATTATTTATAATAATTCTAATGTTAGAATCATTAAATATTTATATTCAAATTTCAGCAAACGTAAATAATTTAAATTTATTAGAGTAAACTATGTCAGGTACTACCAAATTATTGGGGGTGATCCGTTTTTATCACCAACCTTTCAGTTGGTCTAAATTTGTCACCAAACTTTATTTTTCGACTCGTTTATAACACATCACCGTTAACTCCTTAACGATGTGATGACTTGGATGCTAGACCAAAACGACGTCGTTTTGGTGCCGCTATTTTGATACTAAATTGCTCAAAACGGCATTATTTTGCTGGAGAAAAAAGTGAAAATTTATGCACTCAATGGGATTTAAACCTAGAACCTTTAAAATTAAAGGCAATCTCTTAACCACTAAGCCAACTTAACATTTTTATTTTGTTTCCGGCACAAATAAATATATATTTCAAACTGTAGTTTATCATATAAATAATATTACTCTATATAAATAATATACATATATCATTTATAATATAATATATATTAGAAATATATTAGTATACAAATATTAATATATAAATAATAAATAAAATAAAAATATTTTTATATTTTTATATTATAAATATATTATTATAGAAACTAAAAGATTAATTTTCAAAACCCAAAATTTCCAAAAAGTCTAAAATTCAACAAAACCTTAAACCCTAAACTCATAAACACTAGCCCTAAACTATAAAAATCCTAAAATTTTATTCATAAACAAATAATATTAAAAATATATAAACAAATAATATTATTATAAAAACTAAAATTGATTATAAAAAATCTGAAACTTCCAAAATTAAAAAAACTACAAAAATTCACCAAAATCCTAAAGCTAAAACTTCAAATCCATCCATTTTGGTTGCTAATGAATTTATGATTTTAGGGTTTATGATTTAAGATTTTAGGGTTTATAAATTAAAGTTTAATGTTTTGGTGGATTTTGGGTTTTTTTTAATTTTGTAAATTTTGGGTTTTTGAAAATTAGTTTTTTATAATAATAATATATTATTTATTTATACATTTAGTATTATTGATAGTATAATTTTTTATTTAATATAAATTTTTTATTTATTAGTTATATATATTAATATATTATTATATGTATATTAATATTATTTATAATATATTTATATAGACTAATATTATTTATATAATAAAATAAATTAAATTAATTTCAGCTGCAGTTTAGAATATATATTATTTGTGCTGGAAATAAAATAGAGATATTAAATTTACTTAGTGGTTTAGAGGTTGCCTTTAATTTTAAAGGTTTTTAGATTCAACTCCCATTGAGTGTATAATTTTTCATATTTTCCTACAGCAAAACGAAGTCGTTTTGGGCAATTTAGTATCAAAATAGTGGCACCAAAACAACGTCATTTTGGTCTAGCATCCAAGTCATCGCACCGTTAAAGAGTTAACGACGCGGTGGTATAAACGAGTCGAAAAATAAAATTTAGTGGCAAATTTAAACCATTTAAAAAGTTGATGGTAAAAATGAATCACCCCTAATAATTTAGTGGTACCTGACATAGTTTACCCAATTTATTATTAGGATTTTTAGGACGATAAACATGTAATAACAACAATTTGTTTTCTATTACCAAATTTTCACTGATTTTGATATTGGAACTTTTTAACTTCATTAGTAAAATTAAGAGATTATCATATTTTTAATTTTTTCAATAGATCTTAAATACAATTAATATGTGATACATTACTATCGGAAAATAATAATAATCTTACAAACACGCGTTTAAATAATGTCGAGTGCATTTTTATTTTTGATGATGTCCAATGTACCGTTAAATATGTTTAAAATTTTAAAATATACGTAATATAACACTTGACATGAAATATATATTAATATTATTTTTAAAATATATAAAATCCACCGTTTGGAAGAGAAATATATTACATAATTAATAAAACTTTAATATGAAGTCGCTTTTCCACATTTTTTGGATTTGGTGCTCTTTGTTAATGTATTAATTGTTTTATTGGATTTGACGACAATATAATTATAAATTAATTTAAATAAATTACCAAGTACGATAAGACAATAGATCTTTTAAATAAGATTAGAAATTTAAATTCTAATTTTATAATTGAAACATATTGATTTTAAAGGGTTGTATCATAACATTATAAATGTTTACAATTAAATTTAAACAGAAATTCGACTCGACTCTAAATTTTTTTAAATAAAGTTTGAGTTATAAAATAAGACGTTTCAACTCGAATATCTCAAAATCTTTTGACTCGACTTGATCGAATGACCACCCCTATTTATGTGACTGTTTCTTCCATTACTATTATTTATTTTAACCATAGAGTGTTAAATATTTGTATATTTAATAATTCATAAGAAGTATACATAGGGAAGGTTGTAATCTATCAATATAATCGATTAGCCCAAAATCAATGTCGATGCCAAATAAGATAATTGGCGGACGTAAGTCTGATTAGAAAGTTGGTTGGTTCACTGAAATACACAAGATTCTTAGTGGTAAAAGACATAATCATGAGAGGATATATGGTTTGAAGGAGAGTAGAAGTGAAGAAATAAATGAGTAAAGAAATTTTATTTGGGTCTGATTACCATGTAAAGAATTTATACATTCCATATATAAAATTATAAAAAAAAACTAATTATACAAAAATAAAGAAAATGAAAGGTTACACAACGTAATATTACATAAGAAAATAGGTTACATAAGATAAAAATAGATCAAGTAAGTAGGGCCGGCCATGGGTAGGGGCAGCAAGGGCGCCCGCTCAGAGCCCATTGCTCAGTAAAATTAAATATTGTATATTTTTGAATTATAGTTAAAGACTTAGTTTGTTTTAATATTTGTTATTAGGCCTATTTTTTTAATATTTATTAATAAGGGTTAAGATTTTTTCAACATTTATTATTAAAGATCTATTCTTAATATTTATTTTTTTCTAATACTTGTTATTAGGGGCCTATTTTTTTATATTTGTCATTAGAGGCTGAGTACTTTTCAATATTTATTAGTAGGGGTCTTAATATTCAATTTTTTTTCTAATACTTGTTATTAAGGGCCCATTTTTTAATACTTGTTATTAGGGGCTGATTTTTTTTCGATATTTATTATTAGGGATCTACTTTTAATATTCAAATTTTTTTCTAGTACTTATTACTAGGGCTCTAGTTTTTTCCAATATTTGCTATTATGGGCATAGTTTAAAGGTAAATTTTTTATATACATGCTGGTAAAACTAATTTTACACAAACCTACATATTTACATTATAAAACCCAAATCCTAAATTTTAACCCTAACCCTAAAAAACTAAACCATAAACCTTACACCCTATACCCTATACCCTAAATTCTCAACATTAATCTTAAATTCTAAACCCTACAACATAAACCCTACACTTTAAACCCTAAACTAAAACTCTAACCCCTAAAACTAAAAGGCACATGTAAACTAAAGTTTACACGACATGTGTATCAAAGTTTTTTTAATAGTTTTAAAATTTAATTTTTTCAATACTTGTTATTAGGGACCAATTTTTTCAATACTTGTTACGATGGACCAACTCTTAAAAATTAATATCTTTCATTACTTGCTATTAGGGACAAAGATTTAAATAGCGGCATGCAACCACAACAACGATCGTTATATGACGGTAGTGGCATCATCTAAAACCGCGATATATGGAACCATTATGTCCACAATAGCATATGTTACTAAAAAAATCATAACCGCGATACTCACAATAAATAAAATAACATATATTATATCCACAATCATGATAAACACAACACAATCGAAAATACGACTGTAACTATAACTACAATTTAAGTTCTCAATTTAAGGCCCATTTTTTAAGTTCGCTCCGGACCTCCAAAAACTCAGGACCGGCCCTGCAAGTAAGATTAGATTAAATTAAAATCTATCTAATCAATCTTTATCTTTGATATAGAGGAGGTTGTTTTGATTTGATAGCATCTACTTTCTAAAGTTCCCATCAATCTCAAGCATTTTTATTTATGAAATTAACCTATTATTTTAACATTCTTCTTCCCCATATTTAGTGACTCAATTTTCTTTTACAATATTTTTGTTTTGGCCATTCAACTTTTTTTTTATCATCCGACTTATAAAATTCATTTTTTGGGTTACCTAGTCGCTAGTTATGTAACGGTACAACTAAAACATCGAGTTGTGGGCAATTTTATTTATGAAATTAACCTATTATTTTAACATTCTTCTTCCCCATGGTTGAAATCCTTCTCCACCGCTATTCAACCATCACTGATTTTAGTTTCTATCGCAATTGGTACCAAAATGTTTATCTTTTTCTCATATTTTTTCTTCTTAGTTTGATTTTCTTCAAAATTCTCATAAAATTGACAAAACTTAAATCAAAGCATTAAGACCTTTTCTTGATATGATTAACAATTTCCATAGTCTAATTAATATGGAATCGAGATATATTGTTTTTTCGCCTCCCTTTCGACCTGCCATTGTTTGGATTCGAAAGAAAATACCCTATCGTGAGTTAATCAAAACGAGTCTGGAAATTTGGATCTTGGAGAAAAGTCTTCAAGGGATTTTTGCATAAATTTTCCAAAAAAAAGAGTTAAATTAAGTTAAAGACTAAATGGTTGAATGATTGAACATAGTGAAATTCAAAAGCTGAGTGATGAAATTGAAAAAGATTAAAGTTTAGTGAGCAAAACAAGAACAAAATAAAATTGAGTAACCAAAAACGTAGTTTAACTTATTATTTATACAAACTTTAGAGGTTGTCCAACGTCCACTCACTTGTCCTAGCCTAGGCACGAGAAAATTTGACTTCTGCCTTTATATTTGTGTAACGTTGAGGTTTAAATTAAAAGGTTGGGGTTTTTGAAAGAAAAAATCGAAAGAAAAAAATACAAAAAATCATAGAATATAAATGTTGGGTAATTATATTATGCACGGGTGGAAATAAAAATTGCCACAAACTTCTTAGTTTTTTTTATAAAATCTCTTAGTTTTATGATTTAAAGATTTAATTTAAAATTAAAGGTCCAAGGGGTTTATGCGTTGGGTTTAAAATTTAAGGGTAGTTAGAATTTATGGATTATAGATTAAAACTTATATATCTAACTTAAACCTTGACTTCTAACTCTAAATTCTAACCATAAGTTTTAAATTTTAATCACATACCCTAAATTAGATTCATAAACGCTAAAATTAAGGTGATTGTAGAAACAAAAACACTACCGTACATAGAATATTTCCCATAAATGTTTATACCTTAATAATTCATTTTTGCAACAAATATATTTATTTAAATTTTATATAAAGTAACGATTAAGTGTTTTTTAAAGTAAGTGGTTCTGTTTGATGAAGAGATGATTGAGCCAAAATTAGAGGTTTTATCGGTCAAATATGCTAATTTCGGTGTTTGATAAAGAGTGAATTGAAATAGCGGATTGGGGTGAAACCTCTATTGAAAAAACTGCTAATATGAGCTTTTTAAAATTAGAGATTTTGACATAAGAGTTATAAAGACTTTTTTACCCTTAACAATTATGAAAAATCTCCAAATAACCTAATTTTAATCATTTTTATTTTAATTCTTTAACATCACGTATTTACATTGTGACATTTGTAAACTAATACTTTTTGTTTTCTTTATTATCGCACATTTATATTTGTATTTAAATTTAATAATTAATTAAATTATATTAAAAAATTATATAAATAATATATATAGACCCTTCAAATATGTTTAGTAATGTTATATTAAAAAATAATTTCCATAATCTAATTAATATTAATAGATACAAAATATTGATAACTAATTAACTATTCAAATAAGTATCAATTAAAATCATGTCCTTATATGTCATTTTGCTTATTTAAAGAATCAAACAACTATCAATTATCAGTTAATTTTACCAAACACTTTTATACAATCAACTAATACAATCTGCTAGTCAAATTAGCTAATACAATCCGCTAGTTAAATCAACTAATACAATCAGCTATCAGCTAATGTAATCCGTTGTCAACTATCAACTATTCGCTATTTGCCAAACAAGTTCAGTGTGTTTTAATTTGATTGCCAAGATTGATGTCATAATACTTAAAAAAGGACGTAAACTTGAGTGCATTTAAATAAATTTTTATTTAGAATATGAAATTCAATGGTCAAATTGTTAAAACATGAATCGTAAAAATTGTGTAAGAAATCAATTTATTCTTTTATTATTTTAGTTGTTCTTTCAGTTTTTAGGGTTTCGTCTTAACTAATTTGGACTGTCTCGCGTCGCACACCTAACTTTGGTAGATGAGTCTTTCAATGAGAATTTTCTGCATACGCAATCCCTCAAACTCGAGACATGCTTAAGTGATAACAAACTGGTTACCACTTGAATCAACCCGTTGATAATTTATTCTTTTATCTTAATAGGTGCTCGTACTCAAATTATAATAAAATAAAGGGTAAACTACACCAATGACCACAAAATTAATTGTGGATACTTATTTTGATCATTGAACTCGTCAATCAGACCATCAAACTTATTAAATTCACTACAGGGTTTCGTATATCACACTTACAATTTGCGGACGACACTTTGATTTTTCTCCGTGAGAATGTGGATGAAGCGATTAAGATTAAGCGCATTTTGATGGGTTTCCAATATGGTTCGGGTTTGCATATTAATTTTTCCAAATCATGTGTATGTGCGATAGGAATTGAGGAAGATGTGGTGAATGATATGGCGCGGGTTATTGGATGTGGTACGGGGACCTTGCCTTTTACGTACTTGGGTATGCCTATCGGGAAGAACCCGAGGAGTATTGCGATGTGGGAACCGGTTATTTAGAAAGTTCGTCACAAATTAGCAGGGTGGAAGAAGCGATCGTTGTCTTTTGCAGCATGTTTGGTCTTGGTAAATTCGGTTCTCTCCTCCTTACCTTTATATTATATGAGTGTGGTTGCTGCACCTAAGAGTGTTACTTTGAGGATTGATAAAAATCAGATGTGCCTTTTTTATGGGGCAATGTTGATTTGAAGAGGAAAATGAGTCGTGTTAGCTGGGCGTGAGTGTGTCGGCCAAGAAGGTTAGGGGTTTGGGTGTAGTGGATTTACATTTGTGTAACTTATCCTTATTGGCCAAGTGGGCATGGCGTTATGCGACTGAACAACATTATCTGTGGCGCAATTTGATTGTGGCAAAATACGGGGAACAAGTGCTTAAATGGCGAGTCAATTTCGTAAATAAAAATCGTATGTCTACATTGTGGAAACAAATTGTGATGGTACATGATGACGAAAGAGTGGCCCTTTATATGGACGAGAGTCGGTTCAAATGGATGTTGGGTAATAGGTTACGCACATTGTTTTGGTATGATACATGGTGTTTGGATAGGCCGTTGAAATCAGCATTTCTGAGGCTGTTTCGGTTGGCCTTGGATAAAATGGCATGTGTGGTTGACTATTCTTGGAGGGTTGTTTAAAGCATAAAGAATGGCGTGATTTTTTGGGGCGTGAATTGCGTGGCTTTGAACAGCAAATGGTGCTGGAACTGAGGGAGGCTGTGCGGAGGTGGTGGTTGTGCGAAGGGCGAGAGGATAGGATAATTTGGTGCCCAAATGTGAGGGGTAACTTTTCCACAAAAGAGTTGTTGCATTTGACGAGGGGGATATGGAGACCTTTGTAGTATGGAAAATCGATGTGCCACCCAAGGTACAATGTTTTCTTTGGTTTATTCTTCTTAGTCGATTGCCAACATTGTGTTTTTTGCGAGATCGGGGAGTTCCGTTGTTTGATACAACGTTGTTTGTGTGTGGTGTGGTGAGGGAGAGGATGAATTGAATCATATTTTATTTCTTGTCCGGTAATCAAAGGCATTTGGGATAAATTTTTTCAATGGTGGGGACTGATTCTGGTGCGACCTAGGATGATTCAAGAATTCATTGGTCAATGTTATGAGGGTGTGTTTAGGGGGCTGCTGCGAAATTGGTGGATTGCGGGATGTGCGGCATTGTTATGGTCCGTGTGGTTAGCTCGAAATGATTTAATTTTTCGGCAGAAAAGATTGGCAATAGAAGAAATTATGTTTCTAATTAAAATGCGTTCATTTTATTTGATAAAAGTAACATATGAGGGTCAATTGGTTGGAGAGGCTTCTTGGTGGAATTGCCCACGTGTTTGCATTCCGGCGGTAGCTGAGGGTGTGTCGCGGCCAACGATGGTGTGGTCTCCACCGATAAATGGTGTGGTAAAATTTAATGTGGATGGGGCGGCGCGAGGCAAGCCGGGGCCAGCGGGATGTGGTGGTGTTTTGAGGGATACGAATGGGAAGATTTTAGCGATGTTTGTTGGACCTTTAGGCGTGATGGATTCTAATATGGCAGAATTATGTGCTATTGCGTCCGCATTGGAGATTTTGTTGGAGTTGAATTTATCGGTATCATTTATCATCATTGAGTCTGATTCTCAAGTGGCTTTGACATGGGTGGTACAAAGTGATACGAGGCCGTGAAAATTATGGTATTGGTTTTGTTTGATTGATGAAGCATGTCGGCTTTTACCGTGTGTGTGCTTTAACCATGTGTTGCGCGAGGCTAATAGTATAGTGGATGCTTTAGCAAAAGGTGGGGTGGTACAAACGTCATGGTGTAGAGCGATTTCTTGAGGTGTGCTGATTGTTTGGCGTCCTTGCTGCGACTGGGGTTGCACGATATCTTGAGGGGTGCTGGTTGTTTGGTGTGCTTGCTGCGGATGGGGGCTGCGCGCTGTGCTTGCTGCGGTTGTAGGGAAGGCTTTGGTAGGCGCATTTGCAACTTAAAGAATGAGGATGGGTTGGTCTTGTGCGGGGAATCGCGCCTTGTTCGATGGGTGATTGGTGTTTTATTTGTTTCGCATTTACACGTCGTACTCTTTTCCTCCATCTAGGCTGTAGGGAGGTTTTTAACAAGGCGCGTGTAAGTGTTGTTTGTATGATTTGGCGACTAATAAAGTCATAATTTTCCGATCAAAAAAATAAAACTTATTAAATTGACCTATTTTGACCACCGCCGTTAAAAATTTGTAAAATTACACATTTAGTCCATATTATTTACCTATAATATCAATTTGGTCCTAATTTTAATTTAATTAATTAAATTTAATCATCGATCGAATGACGACACGTGTCATCACCCGATTGGACAATTTATTTTAATTTTTAATTATTTTATTTAATATATTTATTTTCCTCCAACCAAGTGGTGACATGTGTCACCTCCTGGTTGAAGGAAAATAAAAAAAATAAGAAATATGCTTGGTGTGGTTTGAACTTAAGAACTCCAAGGTAAAATCCATACTATTACCACCGCACGAAACCACTACTACTTAATACAAATTACACCCTTTTCTATATATCTTATAATATAGTAATTGTTAGAGAAAAAGAAGTAAAAATAATTGAGAGGGAATTCGAACTTAGGTCATTTGGGATGTGTAAAAATATACAAACCACTAAATTAAGTCAATTCTTTTAGGAGAAAATTAAAATATTTTAAATATATTTAAATTATAGTTAAAGTAAGATTTAAAATGTAACCCCCTCGCCCCGGTCTGGCCAGATGACCGGTCCGAGTGAGCCACACGGGGAAAACCGAGCGAAACCCCTTAAGGATTCTCCCTCGGTTAGCAACCCTATATTTTTTTTCATTTTAATCTTGTCTAGAGGAGTATTAAATCCTAAGTGATCAAACAACGGAACAACATACACGAGTCAATCAAACGAACCCAAAACAACATTTAACAGCCCAATTTTAAACTTAAACTGCAGGGGGTATCGATACCCCTAATGAGTGTATCGATACGCCTTGACTAGGTCAACTGGTCAGAGTCAACCCATGGAGACCGTATCGATACCCCCCCCAAAGAGTGTATCGATACTCTCCTCAATGGTCAACTTCCCACGGTCAACGCTGAGATGACCGTATCGATACGCCAGAGGCCTGTTTCGATACCCAAATGGACAGTAACTTCAGTGACCAAAAAGGTATCGATACGCCCCCTCGCGTATCGAAACGCGTGGCCTGAAACAAGAAGGCTGTATCGATACGGGTCCAACCGTATCGATACCACTGCTACGAACTTACAAGTTTTAGCTGATTTAAGGCACAAGGATGCCCCTAAATCCCTCTAAAACCTCAACCAACACACTAACATCAATCGTATGGCAAACCAACCAAAATAAGCTTGCTTTAACTTGAAAGCTAGGGCACATTTCAACACAAGGTGATGCACAAACCATACAAGCAACATAAGCATTCAAACATGGATCAAGGCATCCATACATGGCTTTCCAACAAAAGGCAATTCAACATTAAGGTCATACATGGAACTCAAAAGCCTTAAAAGGCACAAGATGAGCATTTGAGGTTTGCACCCAAGAACAAAGAAACCTAAACATCTAAGGACATGTCACTACACACAAACATTCATCATAGTGTATCATTTTTTACAAAACATAGTCAATCCAAACATCAACATACATGAGTCACACATAGCTCATACAAAAACCCTTGCCACATTGCGAAACTACTACAAAATTAACCACCGTACTTGAGTCACAAACTTGGATAGCTCTTCTTGCCTTGCTCCGAGCTAACACCACACTAATGATCTGCATTGTTGAACATTGAGAGCGTAAGCTATAAGCTTAGTGAGGATGCTCTAAAACGAAAAACATCAACAATGCAGGGTTCAAGCATGTAATCCCTAAACCTCACAACGAACATGCATAGGCAATTTCACAAGTAGACCTAGCTAGTCTTTCAAGTGGCATAATATGGCATCTTACCTCATACTAAGCATCAATATCAACAATCATATATCAACACCATATATCACAATATATGAACAAGTTAATTGGCCACTTTCAATTACCCCGATTGTGCGGATTTAAATCTCAACAACACTTTACCTCGGTGGGATTACACTCATCACCGGACCTTGCATGTGCGGGATTCCACTCATCGCCACATGCCCTACGGATGGGATTCCACTCATCATCCCGTATAAATATATAAAAGCTTCCGGTGGAATATTACATCACCGTACTTCTCCTTGATGACTTAACGCCATCAAGGCCACGTACATTTTGACTCAATTTGTGTGCACACTAATCCTAATGATCGATCATTTACAACCGGTAATTTATTTAGTGCCAATGTTCATAACCACATCATATATCATCAACCACATTCCATGCTCACCACATATATACATTTCATGATATACATGCACCAATTTAACCACAATTCACAAAAGCATAGATAGGCAATCATAGTAGAAATCAATGGAATCAAAGGCTAGAATTAACAACTTGAAATAAGGAAATGACCTACCAAGCACATTCCACACACACACTCTACACACACACTCGAACCAAACTTTAAAACAAGTTTGAAACCACTCACCGCCCTTCCTTAGCAACCAAGCGAAACTCCTACGAACCCGGATTCGGTCCCAAAGCTCCTTCGACGACTCCTCTTGCTTCTAGTCAACCACAAACACAACCACAATCAATGCTAACATTCAATCAATACCCAACTTTAGAGCTTAAACTAACTTCATCCACATTTTCCAATCAAATAAATCCCCAAATGTATCAAATTCGTACTCCCTCAAACCTTGGCTGAAAACTCCACTTTCAAACACCCAAAAGACTCTCAAATGATCCCAAAACACCCTCCTAACATATACAAACCAACAGCCCTTCAATTTCAACCTTAAACCTCCCAAAAACCCAAGTTTTGACCTCCCAAAATGGTTCCAAGAACCCATTTCGGGTTTTCAATAAAACCCTCCCAAATTAACATATGTTGAATATCTTGATGTGATTAAAACAAAACTTAACTTACCATTTCAAAACATAATGAAAATCGCCATAAAAACCCAAACTTTAACCAAACCCTAGTTTTCCAAAGTTCATAGTTTTTAAATCTAAAACCATGGGTAGTTAAAGATGAAGAGGAGAGTAAGAAAATGATTTTTACCTTTCAAAAGCACCTTGAAATGAAGTTGAAAGCCAATGGAATAGTGTTTTTAGTTTGGGAGAGTTTGAGAGAGGGAAAGGGGTGTTCCAACGTTAGAAATGAGGAAAATGGAGAGAAGATGACAACTTTCAAAACTTGTCTTCCTTTTAAAATCTTTTGGGTAAAATCACAACATTGGTCCCTCCCCTTTTTAGTAAAGCTCAATCGAGTCTAAATTAAGGTTGAATTGATTTAATTTAATTTTATTGACTCGGACTATAAACCCGGCTAACTCCTAACCCCAAAACACGGGCGTTACAACTCTCTCCCACTTAAGGAATTTTGTCCCCGAAATTACCTGACTGAAAGAGATACGGAAACTACTTTTTTATATCTTCCTTCCTCTCCCAAGTGGCCTCGTCCACACCTCTACGTTGCCACCGCACCTTCACTAACTCAATCGATCTACCCCTCAACACCTTACTGTCAGAAGCTAAGATCTCAACGGGCTCTTCTTCATAAGTCAAATCCGGATTCAATTCAATCTCTTCTACGGGCATAACATGTGATGGATCGGACTTATACTTACGAAGCATCGAAACATGGAACACATCGTGTATCTTCTCTAGCTCGGATGGCAAACGCAACTGATAAGCAACCAGACCAACCCTCTTCACAATCTCATACGGTCCTATGTACCTCGGACTCAACTTCCCCTTTCAGCCAAATCTCATCACTTTCTTCCACAGAGACACTTTCAAGAATACCTTCTCACCCACTGAGAACTCAACTTCCTTCCTTTTCAAATCGGCATAAGACTTATGCCTATCCGAAGCAGCTTTCAAACGATCACAAATCAATTTTACCTTTTCGGTTGTCCCCTTGAGCAAATCTGGCATAGGTAACAACTTTTGTCCCACTTCGGCCCAACAAACTGGAGTTATAAACTTTCTGCCATACAAGGCCTCATACGGAGCCATCTGAATACTCGACTGGAAGTTATTATTGTACGCAAACTCTACTAGAGGCAAATGCTTCTCCCAAGTACCCTGAAAGTCAATGATACAACAACGTAACATATCCTCTAAGATCTGAATAACTCTCTCTGACTGACCATCTGACTGAGTATGATAAGACGTGCTGAAGTTCAAACGGGTGCCCAAGGCTGTATACAAACACTCCCAAAATCTAGAAGTAAACAGTGGATCTCTATCTGACACAATGGACTTCGGCACACCATGCAATCTAACAATCTCACCAATGTACAAATCGGCCAATCTATCTAAAGTGTAAGTAGTGTTGACTGCCAAGAAGTGAGCACACTTCGTAAAACGATCTACTATCACCCAAACTGAGTTCTTCTTCGTATGAGTCAAAGGCAAACCCGAAACAAAGTCCATGGTGATGTTCTCCCACTTCCATTTCGGAATTCTCAACGGCTGTAACAAACCTGAGGGAACATGATGTTCCGCCTTCACTCTCTGACACACTAAGCACTTACTCACAAAGTCGGCTACATCTCTCTTCAAGCCAACCCAAAAGTACTCATTCTTCAAATCACGGTACATCTTCGTACTTCCAGGATGCATAGCAAACAGACTACTGTGGGCTTCAGTCAAGATCGCACGTCTCAAGTCACTATCCTCCGGCACAACTATTCTGTCTTTGAAACACAAAACCCCATCAGTACTGAAACTGTAGTCTGAAGATCTACCATCGGCTATATCTTGCACATGAGGTGCCAAAGATCTATCTAAGAGCTGTTTCTCCCTAATCAACTGACCTAGAGTAGGTCTAACCTGAAGCTCGGCTATCAATCCACCATCTCCGGACAAACTCAATCTAGCAAATATGGCTCTCAAGTCCACGGCCATCTTCCTACTCAGTGCATCGGCCACTACATTGGCCTTACCCGGATGGTACTCAATAGTAAGATCATAGTCTTTTAGCAACTCTAACCACCTACGCTGTCTGAGATTCAAATCTCGCTGAGTCATAAGGTATTTCAAACTCTTGTGATCGGTGTACACTGTGCATTTCTCACCATACAAATAGTGCCTCCAAATCTTCAGAGCAAACACAACTGCAGCTAACTCTATGTCGTGGGTCGGATAGTTGCGCTCATGGGTCTTCAACTGTCTTGAGGCATAAGCCACTACTCTCTTGTCTTGCATCAGAACATATCCTAGCCCTACATAAGATGCATCACTCTAGACTACATAGTCCTTCCCGGACTCAGGCTGAATCAAGATCGGTTCTTGGGTCAAAGCTTCTTTCAACTTCTCAAAGGCTCTCTATCTTGCATCTGTCCACTCAAACTGAACACTCTTCTGAAGCAACTGTGTCAATAGAGCAGCTAACTTAGAGAAACCCTCTACAAATCTCCTATAGTATCATCTAAACCTAGGAAGCTACGTACCTCGGTCACAGACTTCGGTTGCTTCCACTCAACAATGGCCTCAATCTTCTTCGGATCAACTCTAATCCCATCGGAAAACACAACATGCCCTAAGAAGACTACCTCTCGGATCCAGAACTCACACTTGCTTAGCTTCGCATACAACTGATGATCTAGAAAAGTCTTCAGAACTAGTCTCAAGTGTCGGTCATGGTCTTCTTCAGTTCGCGAGTACACCAAGATGTCATCAATGAACACAACTATAAACTGATCTAGATACTGATGAAAAATCCTATTCATCATGTCCATAAAAGCAGCCGGTGCATTAGTCAACCCAAACGGCATGACTAAGAACTCATAGTGACCATATCTAGTCCTAAAGGTCGTCTTCGGTACATCAACCTCTCTTACCTTTAGCTGGTAGTAACCCGATCTCAAATCAATCTTCGAAAAGACCGATGCTCCCCTCAACTGATCAAACAAGTCATCAATTCTAGGCAACGGATATTTATTCTTCACTGTCAACTGATTTAGCTGCCTGTAATCTATACACATTCTCATGCTTCCATCTTTCTTCTTCACAAACAAAACTGGTGCACCCCAAGGTGAAGAACTAGGCCGAATAAAACCTCTATCTGTCAATTCTTGTAACTGTGTCTTCAACTCTTTCAATTCTTTCGGTGCCATGCGATACGGAGCAATCGAAACAGGTGTCGAATCAGTATAAGTCTCAATAGAAAATTCTACCTCTCTATCCGGTGGTAACCCTGGCAATTCTTCCGGAAACACACTAGGAAAGTCACATACTGTCCGGATGTCCTGAGGTCTAACCTCACTCATGTTAGGGTTCATCACATACGCTAAGTATGCTTCACACCCTAACTCAACTAACCTCTTAGCTTCTAAAACTGAAACCACATTGGACAAGAACTTCACGTTCTCGCCCACTACCACAATCTCATAGTCATCTGAGAGCTTCAAGGAAATCCTCTTAGTTTAAAAATCTATCCTAGCTCTATGCTCCGTGAGCCAGTCCATACCCAGAATCACATCAAAACCATAGAAAGGAAGCTCCATCATATCCACTGGAAACACATGCCCCTGAACCGTCAACGGACACCTTCGGTACATCTTCCTAACTACTACCGTGTCCCCAAATGAACTAGTAACACTAACTCCTACCTCTAACATCTCACAAGGCAAATTCAAAGACTGTGCATGCTCACTCAATATGTAGGAATGTGTAGACCCAGAGTCAATCAAAGAAAGCAAACCTAAAGACTGTATCGAGAAGTTACCTGCGATCACATCGGTGTCATGCTGATCTCCGCGCTAAGCGTAAACCCTGGCCTGTCCTCCGCCCTCCGGCTGAACTGCAACTACATGTGCTATATTTCTCTGGCCATCATTCCTCGGCTGGAAATTACCTCTACCGCGCCCGCGGCCTCTCTGATAGCCATTGGCCCTAGCATGAGCCTGAACTGGTGCCTGTCCCACCTGATGTGGACAGTCACGTCTAATGTGGTCCCTAGCCCCACAACTCCAGCACGAATGGAAATTCCCCCAACACTCGCCGGTGTGGTTCCTCCCGCAAGTAGTACATGTGGGCAACTTCCCACCAGCTCTCTGGCCCTGATGGCCCCTACCGTGGTTACCGCCACCACGTCTATGATCATACTGATGCATGTTGTCCCGATGCCTCTTGGCATCACCTCTATCAAAGTTGCTGGACCTCTTACCCGAACTAGATCCACCAGACCGCCTGGTCAAACTCAAATTGTGCTCCAAGTCCTTGGCCCTCGAGACCAAGACATCGAAATCAGTGTAGTCTGAAGCTAGAGTATACGTCTTGATTTCTTCACTCAGCCCATAACGGAAGCGGTTACAACGCTCCACCTCAGTAGGAACAAGCTCAGGTGCATACTGACTCAATCTGACAAATCTAATCTCATAGTCTGCCACGGACATACTCCCCTGAAGCAAAGCCATAAACTCTCTCTTCCTCTCATCGAGGTATCGCGGACCCAGATACTTCTTACGGAATGCTGTCTCAAAGAACTCCCAGGTAATCTCGGCCTCATCCATACCCGAAGTAACGGGGACCCACCAGGTGTAGGCATCACCCTGAAGCAAAGACTCAACACATCCTAACTTGCGCTCACCAGTACATCCCATCTGAGCAAGGATACGGACGGTCTTCTCAAACCATAACTCTGACCTCTCCGGAGTAGCACCTCTGAACTCTTCGGCCCCAAGGCCCCGAAGTCTCTCTAATGGCAACCCAGTGCCCTCACCCTGATGGTGTGCTGCTGCCTGACCTCCAGCTACCGCAGCCTGAAATGCCCCGGCAATCGCTTGAACCAACGGAGCTAAGTCAATCTCGGCCGGTCCTTGGCCACCTTGTGGTCCCTCTCTTTCGGCCCCGGCCTCACCTTCCGCTCCCGGTGGAGGAGGTGGTGGTGGTGGAAGTTGGTGGAGGAGCTCCAACTCCAACCACAGGCTCTCCCACTTGAGCCTCAGCCCTAACTACTGGCTCAACTCCTGGAGCCTCTGCCTGTGGTTCCGGTCGAACCATCCTAGGCCTCCTACGTGGTCTCATGCTACAACTAGCAAGGTATAAACTACAACAAGAAACAGATAAGGATTACGTTAGTCAAAGCAAGGGTCCAATAGCGCTCAAGTACTCATTTTCCAAAAATCTTTTTCAATTAAGTAATAGTAGCAATGGGCACTCACTCTACACCAGACACAACAACGCATGCTTCAAAACATCATACGAACAGTCAAACATCAAGATTTCATGGCAAGACATGCATTGAACAACACAATCATTTAATACATTAAGCTTACCTCACTTACCTGCCCGAGGTCTCGGTAACCTCAAGCTCTGATACCAACAAATGTAACCCCCTCGTCCCAGTCTGGCTGGATGACCGGTCCGAGTGAGCCACACGGGGAAAACCGAGCGAAACCCCTTAAGGATTCCCCCTTGGTTAGCAACCCTATATTTTTTCATTTTAATCTTGTCTAGAGGAGTATTAAATCCTAAGTGATCAAACAGCGGAACAACATACACGAGTCAATCAAACGAACCAAAAACAACATTTAACAGCCCAATTTTAAACTTAAACTGCAGGCGGTATCGATACCCCTAATGAGTGTATCGATACGCCTTGACTAGGTCAACTGGTCAGAGTCAACCCTTGGAGACCGTACCGATACCCCCCCAAATAGTGTATCGATACTCTCCCCAATGGTCAACTTCCCACGGTCAACGCTGAGATGACTGTATCGATACGCCAGAGGCCTGTTTCGATACCCAAATAGACAGTAACTTTAGTGACCAAAAAGGTATCGATACGCCCCCTCGCGTATCGAAACGCGTGGCCTGAAACAAGAAGGCTGTATCGATACGGGTCCAACCGTATCGATACCACTGCTACGAACTTACAAGTTTTAGCTGATTTAAGGCACAAGGATGCCCCTAAATCCCTCTAAAACCTCAACCAACACACTAACATCAATCCTATGGCAAACCAACCAAAATAAGCTTGTTTTAACTTGAAAGCTAGGGCACATTTCAACACAAGGTGATGCACAAACCATACAAGCAACATAAGCATTCAAACATGGATCAAGGCATCCATACATGGCTTTCCAACAAAAGGCAATTCAACATCAAGGTCATACATGGAACTCAAAAGCCTTAAAAGGCACAAGATGAGCATTTGAGGTTTGCACCCAACAACAAAGAAACCTAAACATCTAAGGACATGTCACTACACACAAACATTCATCATAGTGTATCATGCTTTACAAAACATAGTCAATCCAAACATCAACATACATGAGTCACACATAGCTCATACAAAAACCCTTGCCACATTGCTAAACTACTACAAAATTAACCACCGTACTTGAGTCACAAACTTGGATAGCCCTTCTTGCCTTGCTCCGAGCTAACACCACACTAATGATCTGCATTGTTGAACATTGAGAGCGTAAGCTATAAGCTTAGTGAGGATGCTCTAAAACGAAAAACATCAACAATGCATGGTTCAAGCATGTAATCCCTAAACCTCACAACGAACATGCATAGGCAATTTCACAAGTAGACCTAGCTAGTCTTTCAAGTGGCATAATATGACATCTTACCTCATACTAAGCATCAAGCATCAATATCAACAATCATATATCAACACCATATATCACAATATATGAACAAGTTAATTGGCCACTTTCAATTACCCCGATTGTGCGGATTTAAATCTCAACAACACTTTACCTCGGTGGGATTACACTCATCACCGGACCTTGCATGTGCGGGATTCTACTCATCGCCACATGCCCTACGGATGGGATTCCACTCATCTTCCCGTAGAAATATATAAAAGCTTCCGGTGGAATATTACATCACCGTACTCCTCCTTGATGACTTAACGCCATCAAGGCCACGTACGTTTTGACTCAATTTGTGTGCACACTAATCCTAATGATCGATCATTTACAACCGGTAATTTATTTAGTGTCAATGTTCATAACCACATCATATATCATCAACCACATTCCATGCTCACCACATATATACATTTCATGATATACATGCACCAATTTAACCACAATTCACAAAAGCATAGATAGGCAATCATAGTAGAAATCAATGGAATCAAAGGCTAGAATTAACAACTTGAAATAAGGAAATGGCCTACCAAGCACATTCCACACACACACTCTACACACACACTCGAACCAAACTTTAAAACAAGTTTGAAACCACTCACCGCCCTTCCTTAGCAACCAGGCGAAACTCCTACGAACTCGAATTCGGTCCCAAAGCTCCTTCGACGACTCCTCTTGCTTCTAGTCAACCACAAACACAACCAACAACCATAATCAATGCTAACATTCAATCAATACCCAACTTTAGAGCTTAAACTAACTTCATCCACATTTTCCAATCAAATAAATCCCCAAATGTATCAAATTCGTACTCCCTCAAACCTTGGCTGAAAAATCCACTTTCAAACACCCAAAAGACTCTCAAATGATCCCAAAACACCCTCCTAACATATACAAACCAACAGCCCTTCAATTTCAACCTTAAACCTCCCAAAAACCCAAGTTTTGACCTCCCAAAAATGGTTCCAAGAACCCATTTCGGGTTTTCAATAAAACCCTCCGAAATTAACATATGTTGAATATCTTGATGTGATTAAAACAAAACTTAACTTACCATTTCAAAACATAATGAAAATCGCCATAAAAACCCAAACTTTAACCAAACCCTAGTTTTCCAAAGTTCATAGTTTTTAAATCTAAAACCATGGGTAGTTAAAGGATGAAGAGAAGAGTAAGAAAATGATTTTTACCTTTTAAAAACACCTTGAAATGAAGTTGAAAGCCAATGGAATAGTGTTTTTAGTTTGGGAGAGTTTGAGAGAGGGAAAGGGGTGTTCCAACGTTAGAAATGGGGAAAAGGGAGAGAAGATGACAACTTTCAAAGTTGTCTTCCTTTTAAAATCTTTTGGGTAAAATCACAACATAGGTCCCTCCCTTTTTTACTAAAGCTCAATCGGGTCCAAATTAAGGTTGAATTGATTTAATTTAATTTTATTGACTCGGACTATAAACTCGGCTAACTCCTAACCCCAAAACACGGGCGTTACATAAAATGAAAACAAATTTATGATTTTTATGTTTTTAGATTAAATTGGCCAATCGGGTGATGACACATGTCGTCAACCGATTTGATGATTAAATTTAATTAATTAAATTAAAGTTAGGACCAAATTGATATATGGGTAAATAATATGGACTAACTGTATAATTTTATAATTTTTTGTTAATTGCCACGTCACTCGTCCGTGAGGAATCGATTAGTTTTTTAACGGCGGTGGTCAAAATAGGTCAATTTAATAAGTTTGGTGGTCTAATTGACGAGTTCGATAGTCAAAATAGGTATCTCCAATTAGTTCGATGGTTAGTGGTATAGTTTACCCTAAAATAAAATAAAAATAACTATCTTAAAAAAATACTCGCATTACCTCACATATGTCGAGGTCATAGTGCTAAAGAGTTGATCAACGTTATAAGTAAATTTTGAAAAAGAAGAAATTTCCACCTCTATTTCTCATTGTTTTTCCTGCTTTGATCGACGATCAATTTACCACCGGAGAAGTTTCCGTTTTCTCGGCGGTAAGTTTTTCGCGGCATTTTCTCTTCTATTTTTGTTTTAATCCCCTTATTCTAATCTCGATTTACTGTTTATCATTCTCTTTTCAAATCCTTGTTTTGTTAGTAAACTTATATGCATGCTGTTAGTTCTGTTTTTATTTTCCCTCCTACACTTTCTCAGCAGCCAAACATAAATTGCCTACATTTATTAGTAATAATTAGCCCGAGTTTGTGTGGACTGTGGAGTAGCCAACGCAATATGAACTGTAAGCAGTCGTAATTTAATTCTTTCTTTTTTGAGTTTCAGTTCTTTGTTTCTTCTTTTTGGTGTGAGATGATCGTTGAAGAATGATGGAGAAAAGCACACGAAAAGTAGGGAAGTATGAAGTTGGGCAAACTGTTGGGCAAGGAACATTCGCCAAAGTTAAGTTTGCGCAGAATTCAATCACTAGAGAGAGCGTGGCCTTGAAAGTTTTGCCCAAAACCACCATTCTCAAGCACAGAATGGTTGATCAGGTATTTATTTAATCCCCTTTTCTTTTTCTCTAAAACAGAAAATCCTGTTCAGGACAAGAGAAACCTGCTCTAGTTGAATTCACATGTCCTTGGTCATTTAAATGTTAGCCTTTTAAATCTTTAGCTGCATAATATTTCAGAACTTCTATGGCTGTGAAATTGTAGAAACAGTATTCTGACTAGCTTGATTTATGAATATCTTCCTCTATGATTACAGTGGGAATCAGTTGGCTAACCCTTTTCGGGTTTGTGTGTTTTCGTTGGTTTCAGATTAAAAGAGAGATATCAATAATGAAGATTGTTAGACATCCTAACATAGTTAGGTTGCATGAGGTATGCATATACTTTCAATGATGTACATCATGCATATCTGTTCCTGCTTAATTTGTTGAAATTTTACCTTGTGCCTTTTTTATAGGTTTTGGCAAGTAGGACAAAAATATACATTATTCTTGAGTTTATAAGTGGAGGGGAACTCTTTGATAAAATTGTAAGGCATCTCCTGTCTACCAAGTATTCTCAGAGCTTTTGTTTTCAACATTTTCTCCATAATAATTTATTTGAGCTTTTCGTCCATTTTATTTGTTGATTTTTCCCCCATAAGTAAAACATTTATCTCCTATTTGATTACTTTTGTAGGTTCACTGTGGAAGACTTCCGGAGAATGAATGTAGGCGATACTTTCAACAGCTTATCGATGCTGTTGCTCATTGTCACAATAAGGGTGTATACCATAGAGACCTAAAGGTGCAATGTTTTGATCCAACTTCTTTGAACAGCACTGGTTTTATGATTCATTCTTTAATCCTGGCTAACTTTTACTTTTCCTCTATAATTTATAGCCTGAAAATCTTCTTCTCGATTCGCGTGGAAATTTGAAGGTCTCTGACTTTGGACTAAGTGCATTGCCTCAGCAAGTGAGTATATTGACTTCTAGTTAGGTACTTAACAGAAGATAGCATTCACTGGTAATTATTCATTTTCTCTCTCTGCACATCAGCAGGGGGTTGGACTGCTCCACACGACATGTGGAACCCCGAATTATGTTGCACCCGAGGTACATTCTTCAAGCAACTTGAGGATCATGCTGCAAGTTTGTCTTATATTCTAGAATGTTTTGCAACTGTTTTGAATTCCAAAACATAATGGATTTTTGTTCTGATAGTTTCCTAGTTACTACGAGCTAGTCATGGCTGTAAATTGTAATCATTTTATGTTTGAATCTGCTTCTATACATTAAAATACATGCATGTTTTAAGGTTTCCTTATGTCGTTGAAGTACTCAACGTGAACTGTTGCCCTTCAGGTGCTCAGCAACCAGGGTTATGATGGTGCAGCTGCTGATGTGTGGTCCTGTGGAGTCGTTCTCTTTTTTATGATGGCCGGACATCTCCCATTTTACGAGATAGACCTTCCAACCCTGTACAGAAAGGTTAGATACCATCATCTTTTTGTGGTTGACAATTAATACATTATTAATTTTCAAACTACTTCTTTACGAGTGTATAATTTTCCAACATTTGTAGACTTGTGTACAGTTTTGAAACTGAAATTTATGTAGCTTTGGATGATAATGGAGGCTGCAAACCCAAATATTTAATATTTTTCACCCTTGCAAAACCTTCCCATTACTATGTTTTGCTTGGTGGAACCACCTATGTTGAACTTCAGGCGTACATGTAAGAATTTAATAAGTGCATTGATATAACTGCGAAACTAACTGTTTGTCTGTTCAACATGCAGATTAGTGCTGGTCAATTTTCTTGTCCGTTTTGGTTTTCTACAGGGGCAAAATCATTAATACAGAAGATCCTTAATCCCAATCCTAAAACTGTTGAGTTACTCAGCTTACTTTTGAGTTCTAGGTTTAATTATTTGAATACCATCATTATACATCATAGGTATTGCATTATCATGCGTCTCCATGTCCATGACTTCCAAATACTTCTCAAAAACCTAAACTACTCGATGCATTGGCTATGACTTTCCATCAGAGTGCTTCAATGCCTATACTCTGGGTCTGGTGGATGCACAGTATATTGAAGAAACCAACAATCAGGATCCTTCTAACAAATCACTGAGCTTGCAATGATCAAATGGATAGACCACGAACTTGTTTTAACATAGAATTAAAGAATAAAATTCCATTACTCCAGGTCTTATCAGAATTCAGAACTTACTTCTAAAATACTAATCATTTCTCTTTGTGACTATTTTCCCCAAACTCTTCAATATTTGATGGTTGGCATTAGTTAGATGGATCAATGTGAATAGTGAATACTACAAAGTTTAAGACCTGCTTTTATGCTTGTTTTTATCCACAGTTTCTCTAACTGGCTCCTATATTACTGCAGCGTATTCAAATTGATGGGATTAAAAAGGATCCATGGTTTCAGAAATATTACGTGCCTGTGAGACCTAGAGAAGAAGAAGTAAGTTTGGATGATGTACGTGCAGTTTTGGGTGACATTGAGGTGGGGAATTCTGTTTTGTTCTTTGTATTATTGTTCTCTCCTTCACCTAGCAGATTTTCTGATTCTCTCATACATATTTTTCATTTTTGTATTGTCACACTCACCATCAAGGTTTGATATAGAGTTGAACAAGTTAAACACAACCTGATTCCCTAGATTTTTATTCTTGCCATAATTATCTCTGCCGACTTGCCGAGTATTGATTGGTATTTTACAGGACCAGTATGTGCCTGAGCAGTCTGCAGTCAATACAGATGGTCCCCTCATGATGAATGCATTTGAGATGATTAATCTATCACAAGGCTTGAATCTATCTGCATTGTTTGACAGGCAACAGGTAAAGCAATATAAGTCGGTGTTTTTTTGTTGCGGTTTGATGTTGCATTCCTTGTTGATTTCCTAATTTGTCATTCAACTTTTCATATTGTTCTGGTTCAAGAAGTTAGCATTACTAACATGTGATCTCCTACGTTGTTTTGCTTCACTCCGATGCATGAGCAATTCTCACACTTTGTATCATGGTTATTGGTTGGTTATAGCTGATACTTTTGTTGCAACTTATACTTGCTTAAAATATGAAAAGTATACCAGGTTGCTAGTATCTTGCATTCCGTCAATGAAAAAGGGTTGGTGCGGGGTTGAACATATCTTCTCTTTTTAATCAATGCCTCTCTGTGATGTTTGCTGACAATTTTGCTTTGAGAGAATGAGATGTTTGCACCACTTAATGCTAGTGTACGAGCTATCGACCGAGCTTTTTCTTTGGCAGGATTATGTAAAACGGCAAACTCGCTTCGTATCTCGCAAACCACCAAGAGCTATAATATCAAGTGTTGAAGCTGTTGCAGAATCAATGGGTCTCAAGGTTCATACAAGAAATTACAAGGTGTTAATTGTTCTGTAGAGTTATGCTTTGGCACTTATATAATACTTGAGGCTTAAGATGTGCATCCATGAGTACTACATTAGTGTTAATTCATTTTGGTTAAAGTTGGTTCTTTCCTTCCAACCTCAGACAAGACTCGAGCGAATATCTGCAAATCAGGTCGGCCAATTTGCGGTTGTCCTGGAGGTAGATCCATAGAATTTTCTATCATTTCATAACCAATATACTGTTCCATTGACCAGTGAACTGCAATATGTGACATGTTTTGAAGTTAGTTTTAAGTCTCTCGTATAGGTCTTCGAAGTTGCACCATCTCTGTTCATGGCAGACGTTCGAAAAGCCTCTGGAGATACTATTGAATACCATAAGGTTTGTTGCACATGTCTTCATCTTCATAACCGGTCATGGACTTTTCTCAGAGTTCTGTTTATTCGTATACAATAGTAATATCGTATAATGCCGTTGGCTCATTCGTGTTTGATACAAGTAAGCCTGACCGTAAGTTTTCTATGAATGCCTATCAGCAGTGGCATACTACTTGTGTTTCCTTTTTGCAGTTCTACAAGAATTTCTGTGCTAAACTGGAAAATATAATCTGGAAACCGGCGGAGGATTGCGCAGATCCGAGTGTTCTTAGGACAATGACTTGCTGATGCATTTTCCTGCGGTCAAGATGTACATAATCAATAAGATGGGAAGCTGTTCATCTGCTAAGCTTCACCCATAAAATCGGGTTCCGGGTTTATGGACCATGAATTCCTAGCTTGCAAGATGCAGGATCCAGAGGGTTTATAATTATTGCCCTCATGTTAATATGTATGTTCCTTCACTTCTTCCTTTCCACTTACCATAGGAAATGGCCAGTCTTTTGTGTTTTTCACTCCTTTAATTTTAGTTTTCACTGTTATTTACCATCAGTGCCAGTTCACTCACTATTTACCATTACCGTTTTAAGATCAAATTGTTAACATTCATCCGATGGATGGTCTAATTCTTAATTTTCTTTAATTTTCAGTTAAACAAATAAGATACTAACATGGAACTTTATTGATAATAACAGAGTAGCTGCAGTGGTACAATTCATATACAAGGAAAAGCCTACAAGACTAGAGCTTCCTGGAAACAAAGAAAAAACAACCAACATGAAGGTTGTTGTGGCAGATGAGATTAACCCATTGCCATCAGCCAAAAAAACCCATCAATCTGAAGCCACCCAAACATAGAACTGCACAAACCAAACCAAACATAGAACTGCAGGTGTTTCAATTCAAACACTGAAAGACCCTTTAAAGAAGAAAGATGCTTAAAAAAACAACTAAACATGACACTGATCCCAACAACAGACTTCAGAGGACTGAAACAAAGAAAGCTGGCAAATAGCTAAAACACCCAGGTAACACATCATCCAGCAAAGTAGAAGCCAAGAGCTATGATGATCATGCAGTGGAAACTTTAAAAACCTTGACTTGATGATAGAATTCTCCGAGAACCATGGCTCCAAAAACACCTCCGGTAAACGGGGGCTTGAAAGTTACATCAGACTTTCTTATGTCAAGAAAGCCTGCAAAAAAATCGGATGGACAGGCCATCCTCAAAAAGAGCCGAGGTACTCGGGAAAACACCAAGCCATATAGAGCAACCAGAATGACCAGTTTGTCGGACCGAAAAAACTGTGCTGAATGATGCCTCTGCGTGCGTGTTGATTATGTGAATTTGATATTTATGTAGTTGTTAAGATCTCATACGCCTTCTATCCGTGATTAGAAAAGGATGTCACATCTCCACAAGCTCTCTACAAGGAGCTCAACGGTTCGATTATTGATTGAATTGCAGTGCTGGAGATTTAACCCCAAGAGGGTCTTGCCTAATCTTTTCAGGAAAGGGATGCTTTTGTTGGACACTCCGGAACAACCCGAGAAAGAAAGTACTTGCAAATTTAGTTGCTCCGCATGGGACAAGGCGGAAACACCAACATCGGTGATCGCACACCTTGACACATCCAGATCGCTGAGGAAGATGCAACTGTCTGCAACTGCCACCAAACTTGCATCAGTAATCCTCCTGCAACCATCGAGATTAAGCAACTCAAGGGTACCACCATGTAGCCTAGCCAAGGCCAAAACTACCTCATCGGTCAAATTTATGCAGTCGCTCAAATTCACCTTCACAAGTCCTGCCTCAGAAGACTCGAGAAGAGGCAGAAGACCAGCATCTGTGATGCCATAAAGCCCACTCAAATCTACATGCTGAAGCTGAGGGCACAATTTTCCCACCATAGCCAGGCTGGAAGTCCCGAAGCCTGCGCAATTCCTTACCGACAAGGATTTAAGGGAACTGCAAGGGGAGGACAAAGGAGCTTCCAAGGATATATCCTTAATTCCCATGCACTTTACCAGGGCCAGAGATTTCAATCCACAGTTTGAAAGGACACCGATAATCCCAGATTGTGTGATCTTGTTGCATTCCTCCAATTGCAGGCCCTCAAGAGAACCAGCAAACTTGGCAAAAGCCACCAATCCATCATCGGACACAAAGCAACACCTGCGAAGGCTCATCTGCTTAAGGTTCGAGCATCCCTTTCCCATGGCTTCAAGACTCACATCTGTTACCCCCCAGCAAGAAGTAATCATCAACGAGACCAACTTTTGCAAACCCTTGGCATTCCCCATGACCCAAAATCCCTTCTCGCTCACATTTCGGAGACCTCCAAGCATTAGATTTGTCACAGACTTTCCATAATGCCCGATCACAGCAAGAGAAAAATCTGTGATGTTCAACCCCTGAAGCTTCACCTTTGAAAGGACAGAAGATGCTGATGAAAACAGACTCGAAACTCCATTATCCCCAACAAGTGGGCAGTCCTTGATAGATATGGACTGCAGCTTGGGGCAAAGCTTTCCGATAGCTTGGAGACCCTCATTACCGATCTTTGGACATGATTCGATGCTCAAAGCGGTCAAATTTGGGCAATTCTCTGCAATTGCAGTCAAACCCTTGTTTGTAATTGAAGGACACTGGCATAAGTCAAGCTTCTCCAACAAATGGCATTCTTTAGCTATCTCAGACAAACCTTCGTCTCCAACACGCGGGACATTCCACAAAGAAAGCACCTTCAGAGAAGGGCAACCACGAGCAATGGCAGATAACCCGAGATTAGTTACACCACATGAAGAGCTACTTCCCCTAATAGAAAGCTTTCCGAGACCACCATGACCGCTTGTCCCAACGGCGATCGCAGCAAGCCTCATATCAGTTGCTTTCTTCCCTTCCAAGGACCTTGTAAGATACCCATCACCTTCATCAGATGAGATCATCTCAACATCATCAGAAACTGAACCAATATTCTCCTTGACCACCTTTGATGACTCGAACTCGCTCTTACGAATACCGGTCAAAAGCATAAGCCAGTGCTTTGAAACACAAGCGCAGGAGCTCCTTTCTTTGCCTCCGGAAAGGCGTTTGAAGATCTCGAAAAGGCATTCATCAGGCAGGACATTGATTGATGGTTGCTTATTCTGCTCAAGCTCAGTTTCCCCAAAGAGAAAAGGGGCAGTAATTCGAGCTCGTTTACGAGGAGGGCAATAGACATCCACTTGGGAACTGATTGAACACAATCTACCCAAATCTCTGGAATTTGTATAAAAGGAACCCCCAACATAGAAATCATCATCACCTGAAATTCCAATAAACAAGAACTACAATAAGCTACAACAACCCTAACCATATTTCCAAACAGTGTAAGCAGAAATCAGACAATTCCATCTCAAGAACAATCAACCATACAAAAAAACAACTAAGTCTGCCTTAAAATTTGATAAAATCCCCTTATTTTTCAAAATTTAAAAGCTTCAATCTTTGATGCAAATCTTCAAGGATCCAAATTCCAATCCCCACAAGTCACAACACATATTCACATATCTAGAAATCCAAAGCCAATAAATATAAAGAGAAAAGAAGCTTACCAGCATAATTAACAAGAGCAGGCATGGTTGAATCCCAAATACGAAACCTTTAACCCCAAAACGCAACACCCAACAAAAGAAAACGCAGGCCAAGTATAAACCTTGAAAGCTTGAATTGTATCAGAAGAATGTACTCTGAAACCCCACAAAAGTAGGGCAAAAATAGGAAGAAGAAGAAGAAGAAGTATTCGTGTTTAGCTGAGAACAAATAACAGGAGAAAAGAATGGTATTTATTTGGTTGAAAGAAGAAAATGTGAGTGTTAAGAAATTTCCAATATTTTAATTTCAGATTCATTAACTGACAACCTTTGCTACATGCAATGCATCTTTCCTGGGAACTTTTCTTTTCTCCACCAACCGTATTTTAAGATAAAATAGTTTAAAGGGATAAAGCTTTAGTTAATCCCTGTATTTCACTACTTTCCCATATAACTATATAAGTCCCTGGGTTTTTTTGTCCATTTCAATCATTGAATTTATCTTTTTGTTCACTATAGTCTGAATTAAAAATAGATAAAAATAATTTGTTTTAATTAATAAAGAGATTAGGGGTGCTAATTGAGTTGAGTAGCTCGTGAGCAGTTCGAGCTCGACTCGGTTAAAATCCAGTCAATGCTCGACTCAAGTTGACTCGACTCGAAACCTTAATGAGTCGAATCGAGTAAGGTCTAACTGGACTCAATAAGTTCGCAAGTAACTTATTATTTTTTTATAATGTGTTAGTTTGGTGTATTTGTGGATTGTTACTTTGGAGTTTAAATTTTTGAAATTACTTCACACACTATTTTGGTGAATTTTTTGTTAAATTTGTTAATTCATGTTTATATTAAGCTATATACTATAATTTACATGTATTAAAAAAATATGGCAAAAATTCTGATGAGCTTAATGAGCAACGAGTCGAGCAAAGTTTTATTGAACTTATCAAGTATTGAGTCGAATCGAGCACGAGTTGAACAATTTTCGAGTCGAATCGAGCACTATACAGCTCGTGATCGACTTGCTTGATAAGCACCCCTAAAGAGATGTATTAACTGACCAAAATAACTTAATCAACTAATGACTTCAACAAACACATTGTAGCAAATTTAGTGACTAATGTGGACAAAAATATCTCAAGGACTAATGTGAGAAAAGTAGAAAGTTTAGGGGCAAATGAATCTTTATCCATATTTTAAACACAAAAGTTAACAAACATAAATAGAAATATATCAATAATGAAATCTAGCTTAGCAGTCTTGGGATTTTCTTTTTAAAATTTATTCAACTTTGCTTGCCTTTGAAATAAAAAAATCCCCAATGTTTCCTCTTAATTAACATTAAATCGAATTTAGGGCGGTGTATGAAGTAATTATTTTTAGACCTAGCATGCAAGATTCTAGGGGTTTTATTGCAATTTGATTAATTGAAGATTAGTTTGGTCTAATCTAAATTAATCTATAATCATGCCACGTTGAATGATTCTACGTGGTTTAAATTTACCCTTAATCGGTAGATACACTTTTTATAACGTTTCTAACGTGGTTTCATGGTAACATTTATTCAATTTTAATAATAAATCAATTCACGCATACTCAATAAATAAAATTATTCGAATTCAAATATTTTAAGAATAGAAGTATTTTTTTTTCACCGAGATCATTCCTTAGGTTTGGAAGGTACTCTTATTAATTGGTAAGATTAATGGAAAGATGACCAAAATGATTTTTTTTCTTTCAAATGTTATTGAGTTGGAAAGATAAAAGAAATGGTAGTCTGATGGTTAATTAATGAACAAGTGGGTGATTTAATTATCTTTAATTATTGTATACACTTATTACCAATCTTATAATAAAATTTCAATTAGCCTTTGATAAATTGTGTCCAATGCTACATTTACCTATTGGGTCATCTATTCAGTTGAGGTGACACATGATATGGCGGCTAAGATGAATATAATTTAAAAAATTAAAATAATTTTTACTAATAAATAATTTTCAAGACAATAAATACAATGCAATTAATGCGTTTTTTATTAATAAACAATCTTTAATACAATAAATACAATGCAATTAATACACATTTTATCTATAAATATTTTTTAAAAAATATTCAATTATAGAATTAATTGCAACAAACAAAATATTGATGATAAAATATTAGTATAATTTAAAATATGCTTGATATATAAATAAGTGCCTAAACTATACATATTTTTAACTTTATGTGTCTAAACTATTTTTGGTAAAAATAGTTGTCTAACGTTTTATTTTATTAATTTTAGGTGATTTTATTTATTTAGGTGCCCAAAGTTTCAATCAATTACTGTTTTAAGGTTGTGTTGTTAAAAAATTTATCACCCAATCAGATTTAGACTAATGATATTTATTTTTATTTTTTAATTTTCTTTTTATAAAAAATAAAATAATTTTAAAAAATCTCCAATCTTATAATAAAATTTCAATTAGCCTTTGATAAAAAAAACAAGCAAAAGCTAATCATACACTTAATCAAGAAAATTTTATTATTAGCAACTAGTGTTTGGACTTTGATTAGCATTTGGTATCAAGAATAAACTAGGAATTTCACGGGGAAGATTAAGGAATCTTTTTTCCCCTCATTTAATCCCACTTTTAGGCACTAATCAAGGCTGATTAAGGAGAATTTAACAATGCCAAGTTGAATTAATCAATGGCTTTTGTTCATCAACTACTTGACAATAGGGGAGAGCATATCGAGTCGAGTTGAGTCAAAAAAATTGAGTTAATCGAGCTAACAATAGGGTGAAATTTTTCCGAGTCAATTCGAGTTGTTCGAGTTTATGTTTAAATTTTAATTGTAAATATTTATAATGTTATTATACTTATTGATTCAAATTTAGAAGGCTTTCTATTACAATATACGGTGTACATATACTTATTGATTCAAATTTAGAAGGCTTTCTATTACAATATACGGTGTACATATATATTTCTTCATAATTGATATGTATATAATAGTTAAAGTCGAGGACTCGACTCGAACTTAAAAATTAATTTACTAATTACTAAAAATTTCGAGTTATTGAAAGCCTCATTTTATAACTCAAACTTTATTTGTTTTTTTTAATAAGTTGAGTTTATATAATTACAATTTGAATAGAATCGGAAATTTTTAGTTTTCAGTTGAATTTTCCTCACCCTATTTTACAATTTTACAGTCGTGTCTTACATATTAACTAAATATATATATATACATACATGTATCTATCTATGTATTTGCAGAAAAAGACTTTATTAAGTATTTGCAGTCAAAAATGTTGAACATTGAACCTCACCCAGAATCATTTGAGAGAGTCGTGGTTGATGGGTTGACTTGGGACAAGATAAAGAAGCAAAGCAAGTGGTGTAAGAGAAAATGAAAATGGTGTACATTGAATTTGTATACCCCTTTTTTCCTTTATTTATTTATGATTGTCTATGTGGGTCCATTCCATGGTCGGAAAAAATGAAATCTGACACATTGTGGTCCTATCCTAGGGATTTCTAGAAGTAGGTTACAACCATTGAATTAAGGGTAAACTACAATTGAGGTCAATTATTTATGGATAAGGTTACATTTGGCTCACTTAATTATTAAAAGTTATATTTGAGTCACTTAATTACGAGTAAGGTTACATTTGGGTCATCCGGTTATTGAAAGTTACACATAAGTCACTCAATTATAGGTAAGGTTACATTTGGGTCACCCTTCATATTTAAAAAATATATCAATTTGTGTATTAGATTAATTAATGATTTCAATTGAAGTATTCTAGTGTTAACGATGGTATACGAGTGATTTGGAAGAAAAAATGACTAAATTGATGTATTTTTTTAAATATGAAGGGTGACTCGAATGTAACCTTACCCATAATTGAGTGACCCGAGTGTAACTTTCAATAATTAAGTGACCTAAATGTAATCTTAATCATAATTAAGTGACATCTTTTATAGTTTACCCTTGAATTAAACCCCAAAATATTTTTTTAATCATTAGTTTATGACGCATTAATCGATTGATTCAGATTGAGTTTTGCATAGGTCTATTATAAGGGCGACTTTTTAATCTAGTTTTCTCCATTCACAACGTCAAAATTCGAACTTTTAATCTTACTTAAGGGATTTAATACCTCGTATCACTAGACTAACTCGTTGTCGGTAAATCGAAAGCATTTTCATTTGAATACAAAATATTTTTTTGGATTAAGCGGTAAAAATATTAACATCACCTCAAATGAAAGTTTTAACTCAAAAAAATGAATAAATAAAAATATTAAAAATTATTTTATTTAAAATTGAATTTATTCGATTTTAAAATCGTGGAACTTTTGCATGCACTTACAAAGTACAAAAAGGCAACGGCAGTCCTTAAATTTTCCTCGTTTTTTCTATGAGCATATTGCATATAGAGTGGATAAACACGGCGCCTGTTGGTGATATGGACAATACATTGGCCGACGCGTCTATTTATATTTTTCATTTTTATTGTCATTTTTTTCATTTTCACTATTTAAATAAAATAATAGATAATTCGAATTCCAACAGTTTAGAATATAGAGAGATGTTTTTAATATTTATACATCAGTTGATTTAATATATATATATAATATAATTATACTTGTTGTGTAAGTAAAATTTTGAATTAATTTAATATTTATTTATCGATTGAAAATATTACTATTTTTTAATATACTTTATCATTGATTTTTTAATATATTAAAATATAACTCTCTTTCTATATATATTGAATTAAGAATATTTAAGCATTTTTAGTTTGAGTACTTTTTAACACACATATTATGGTGTAATTTGGTTGAATATTCTCTTTTTGAGATTTTATTGGGAAAAACATCCCTTTAAAGAACATTTGGAAAAATATCCTCATTCAGGTCACGTAGGGTAAACTCGTGTTTTTCAGAACGAGAATTCAAACTTGATAAACTAACTTTTTTTTCTTACCTATTCACTCAATACGGAACTCGTGTATTGCAAAATGCGAGTTTGCCTTACATGACCTGAATGAGGGGTATTTTTTAAAATGTTATTTAAAGGGGTATTTTTCTCAATAAAATCCCAAAAGGGAATATCCAGTCAAATGTGCCCATATTATGTAAAAAAAAATTATACAAATTTTGTAGAACTAAGTTTTGATATAATATTTGAAAAATGTTTTGGACTAAATTGCAAAGAATTTAAAATATGTTTTTAGTCAAAAACAACTTGAAAATATGTTTAAGGGTTTTACAAGGCCTTGGAATGAGTTAAAGTACATTTAAAGTAGTCAAAACCAAGCTTTTTACTTACCCGTACCGATACGGTATAGGACCGTACCGATACGTCTTAGGGTTTCAAACTACCAAGATTTTCCAGTGGCCAAAACCTGTACCGATACGCTTAGCCGTATCGATACGGTGTGCTTTGAAATAGCCCAACGGCTAGTCGCGTACCGATACGGTTGTATCGCGTACCGATACGCCTAACTACCCCAACGGTCATTTTCCCAACGGTCTTTTAAATTGCAGGACCGTACCGATACGCTAGGTAAGCGTATCGATACGCATCAGCTGAAGAGCATAACGGCTAATTCCTCTTCGAGACCGTATCGATACGGTTTGAGAGGGTATCGATACGCCAAGCTACAGAACTGCATTTATGGTGGGAAATAAAGGCTCCAACGGCTCCAATTCAATCCCAACGGCTAGTAACGGCTATAAACTCATCAAGGAGTATAAAAGGGACCTCCAAGCATCTTGTAATGGTTAATGTTTCAATTGTTACAACATTATGATATCAAAATTTGTCTAGAGCTTAAATTGTAAATTCCTTGCTTAGACAACACTTGTGAGCTTACATTGTTATATTTGCTCAAGTGTTTAGGTTTTGGGTGAGTGCTTAGAATTGCAAACAAACACCTATTAGAGGGATTTCTAGTTTGCTAAGTCTTTCTTTGTACAAGAGAGTGTTTCCTCAAGCTTTGGGTAGAAAGCTTTGAGGGTTGTAAAGGTTGCCTCCTTAGCCTAGAAAAGGGGACGAAATTCTTAGTGAATTTGTTTGGAAATCCTTAGTGGGAGCTAAGGTAGTGGATGTAGACCTTGGTTAGAAGGTTGAACCACTATAAATCCTTGTGTCAAATTGTCAATTTTTCACATCCCACTAAAACACCCAATTATCCAACTTCTCCACACTTGGCGAGCAAGAACGGTTGATCGAATCGAGCCCCTCACATCTCAACAAATTTGCATATTTACTCCTTAAAAATAAAAATCTAAACGTGAACCTTAAATACTAACAATAAATTATACAAACTAACCATTTAAACCTTAAACTAAATTCTTAACTCCTAAAACAAAAAAATTGTGTGTATATACATATATATATATATATATATATTAAATGATTTTCTTTTTAATTAAATATAATTTACATTAACTTTGTGATATATCCTCCTCAAGAGTTGATTATATATACTATTTGATATCTAAATATCAAATAAGTTTTGATTAAATATCCAAATTAGTACAAGACAATGTGTTATACTATGTTATAAGCCCAATTTCCAGTACTAATCCAATCAGCCTACCTATGTGGACATTTGATTTGGACACAGAAATCAAAGGATGGTGCATGCATTGGATTTGGTTGGCTTCAAGTTGAAGTAAAAGAAAATAAAAAAAAATGCATTGAATTTGAACACAAGTTGTGGTCATATGGGAGGCTTTAATAATGTTGGTCCTGTTCATAACTTCAGATGAACAGTAAGTATTTTGTTATTACGATACATATTTATATTCAATACAATGATGATAGAAATTTTTACAAGCGTTTTAGTTTTATGGTTTAGATTTTAGGAGTTTACAATTTATATATAGTAATTATAATTTAGAGTTTATGATTAGAATTTATGGAATAGAAGTTAGGGTTTAAATTTAGGGTAATATGATGAGAGATTTGTGTTTTAACTTATAAACCCAAAATTCTAATTGCAGCCCCTAAATTATAAACCCCTAAAAGCTACCCATTAAACTAGTTATCTAAACCCTAAAACTAAGACACTTGTTGAAACTTTTAATTTTCGTTGTTAGTGTATAGAATAATTACTTTTACAATGATAGTTTAACCGATAAAATAAAAAACATCGAATCAATCGGTAGTGAATTTATGGAGCCAGAGGCGAAGCTAGAAATTAAAAGTTAACGGGGCCAATAATAAAATATTATTATAAGAGTTATAGAAAAATTCGGAAAAAAAAAAACAAGACTAAAAATAACAATACTAAGATTTCTTCGACTAACTTCAAGTAAAACAAGTTTATTTTTCACTTATATATTTTACCACTAAGGCAAAAACTATTTTATAATATCAAAATAAGTAAAATATATAATAATTTAAAAATTTTACAAAGGTCCAATTAAAATATACGAATCATATGAGTGAGAAAATAAACCGAAAATAGTGAGCCACGGTGCTAGGCCTCTGCCAGCCCCCATGTGGCTTCGCCACAGCATGGAGCCACCTTGATAGCAATTGCATTTGTAGCTTTGAAAAAAAAATTAAGAAAATTTGTATACCCATTTTAAGGGGGGAGAATATTAAAATTTTAGACATTATTTTTAAATTTCCGAATCCGTTACTGAAATCAAGAACAAATTTAAGTTTGCAAACTGCAGTATCTTTCTCTTTTCTTTATAAACCCAAACATCTGAATCCACGGGAGATGTGAAATGATTTGAACATGATGCTCTGTTCTTGAATTTTAGGAGTGTTTCAAGTTGCATAATTTTGATATGTATGGGCAATACATGTTTGTCATGGGGCCGGGTGTTGCTTTATTAAAACAGGCAAGTTGCATGTGTCTTTGTCCTGCATATGCACATGCAAATCCAAGCTGTTGCACTTGCATGGATATAAAATAGATCAAGTTGGTTGTTATTTTGGGATGGATGGGTTCATGTTTTTTTTATTACAATGGCATTCATGTATGCATGTATCTGTTTACATGCATGCATGCGCATTGTTTTGTCTTAAGAATGTATTTATTCTTCGACTTAACTAGGTACAAAGATCTTGGTAAGTCACATATTAACCGCCACATTTCTCAAACATACTAATAAATAAAATACAACATGAATGTGAGGTATATTATGGTCAAATGAACCTGTTGAACACACACAAATACCTATGCAATCAGTCTGAATTAAAAATAAGAGTAAAGTACACATATGATTATCGAACTTTTAGGGTGCTTTCATTTTTGTCACTAAATTTTTAAAAATTTTATTAGGGTCATTCAACTTTTAGTCCGATTTTATTTTGGTCTCACATTAACTTCCGTTAAAAAACGCTGAACCTAAAAGTTCACATCATTAGATGTATTCATCACCCACATAACTTGTGAAGAGACCTGACTAAACAAAGATACATGAAAAAAAGATATTGCAATAAAAGGAGAGGTAGATCAAGATGCATTTAATACCTGATAAATTTCTTCCTTTGCCCACTAATATATTGAGTTTTATAACCACAATCATTATGAAAGGGTTTCTACGTATTTAATTATGAACTAATATCAAAGAAAATTAATTAAGAATGGAGAAAACAAAACTCATAAAGAATCTTGAAGTTAATTTCAAAAAATGAATTAAATAAAACAGAGTAGAAGAAGAGAAACAGAAAAAAAAGTTAACGTCTCACGTCAGTTTTTTTAACGAAAGTTAACGAGAGAGACCAAAATGAAAGCAGATTAAAAGTTGGGTGACCTTAATAAAAGTTTTAAAAATTTAATGACCAAAATGAAAGTACTCTAAAAATTCGGTGGACATCTGTGTACTTTACCCTAAAAATAATAAATAAAATACTTTTATTTGAATTTACTTATAGAAATAAATATTAATACAGTAAAAAGGGCAATGCTACATCTACCCAGCTGAGGTGGCACATGAGATAATTAATAATATAATATATTTTTAATATACAATTTTCAAAACAATAAATGCAATACAATTAATGTTTCTTTTAACAATAAATAATTTTCAAGGTTATAAATACAATGCAATTAATATATCTTTCCACAATAAATATTTTTCAAAACTATAAATGTATTATAATTAATATTTTATTTTTTAATATAATAAGAAGAGAAATTAAGCTAACTCAAATACATTTTAGCCTGTCATAATATCATGATACAATTCCTCTAAAATCCAAGTATGTTACTATTTTTTCAATCAAATTAAAAATAAAATAACATATATGAACCATGAAAACTTATGAGTTTAGCTTTTGTCTCACCTCAATTTCTATGAAAACGCAACCCCTTAAACTTGTTGATTTTGTCCATCTATTATCAACTACGAATGAAAGGACAAACTTTAATTATTTTCTTTTTTTATCTCTATTACCCTTTCATGTTTCTCAAATTCTCATGATACTATAGTCTATAAGAAAAATATTTCTTAAATTAAATATTTAAATTTAAAAATTAAGAGGAAAATGTCTTAATTAATTTAAATTTAAAATGACCTAAAATGTCATTATACTAAAAAGTTTTGGAGGGACAACAACCCCTCCCATCTCATAAGTGGCAACATCCCTGATAACAATGGTACCAAGACTCAATCGACAACGAATGTATTTTTTTATTAAGACATTTGAAAATTCAAAAGAAATTTTGGTATAATCAAGGGTAAAGTACCAAAATGGTTACAGAACTTTGTTAATAAAAGGTAACTCGACTTTCAAATGTTATAAAATGGCAATTAAACTTTATATTTTGTAACAAATCGGTAACTTCTCCGTTAAATACTTAACGTGACTCTTATGAAATTTTGTATAATATCACATTTAGTCTTTTATATTTACACATTCAATCAATTTAGTATTAATTCGAAAAACTTCAATAAATTTAACCATTATTATTTACACATTTTTTAAATTTGGTCATATTTATAATTGGAAATAATTAGTAACTCTAGGTTATAATTAGAGTTTTGTAGCAAATGATGTTACCTTGTCGATGGGAACTCCCCAAATTTGGATTGAATTCAAAACTACATTTTTTTTGGTGTCCAAGCCATAAGTTTTTTTTTTTGTGTAAACATCACCTAAATTTATTAATCCAAATATATATCCCACACTAAAAGCAGTCTAAATAGTTCTTATGTACACACATAAAAGAGAGGCCATAGACCCATATTGATATGGCTAAACAATTTTTTTTTTAAAAAAACTTTGATTCATTTTGATTACAAAAGCACAACCATCCCATTATAGCCAACCTTATTATTTCTTAATGAATTAATTTATTGAATATTATTTTCAATTATAAATATGACCAAAGCGAAAGAATGTATAAATAACAAGAGTTAAATTTATTGAATTTTTTCCGAATTAGGACTAAATTGATTGAATGTACAAATATAAAGGACCAAATGTGCTATTATACAAAATTTCATAACAATCACCTTAAGTATTTAACGACCGAGTTACCATTTTGTTACAAAAAATAAAGTTTAATTGTCATTTTATAACATTTGAAAGTTTAGTTACCATTTTATTTTTTAACAAAGTCAATGACCATTTGGGTGTTTTACCCTATAATCAATATCGTGTCAATATTAATCCAAAAAAAATTTGAGAATATAAAAGAATACGTAATTTAGTATAACACGACTTTTTGTACGATATATATGTTACTAATTTAAGTGTTGTATTTGAAAATATGGTTTTATCTTTTATACACATGATATTTGAATCAAGTTAATTTTTTTACACCCAATAAATAGTTAAATATTTTTAATTTATACAAATTTTTACTTGCATAATTATCACTTAAAATTTAGTGTGAAAATTTTAATGTTGATTTTAAATGAGTCATTAATTTATTGATTTCTACACTAAATTTAATGAGTTTAAGTGTTTAACCACTTATTATGTCATGTCAGCTGGGTTATTTACCCAGTGGATAAACAAATTTTTATCCGAGTAAAAAGTTTCAACCACGACCGGTTATTAGGGATGCTCAAACAGTCGTTCAGTTATTAACCGAACTGAATTAGTATTAATTGAATTAATTAAATTCTAAAAAGATTAACTGTTAACTGAACTATTTTTTTAAATAATTAACTAGATCGAATTAAATTAATTAGTTTGCCCAGTTTTCGATTTAACAAAATTTATAAAACCATTGACTTCTGTTAATTTAAAATTTTGATCTACTGTGCTTGAAATCTTAAATTTTGGGTATTAAAATTAGTGGGTTTTAACACTATTGGGTTTTGAGTTTAGAAATATATGCTATTAAATACTTTAAATATCCGTTAATCGGTTAACTTAATTAATTAACCAATTTTAAACCAAATTAAGTGATAACTAAAATTTCTAAAAATCTTTAACTGATCTCAACCGGAAATTTTTTTGATGATCGACTGATTAACTGAATTAATTCGATTCAGCCGGTTAGTTTGGTTGAACCTGAATTTCACATGTTTGGTTGAGATTGTGAATTTCACAAGCCCACATAACCTCATTTCGGACCTCGTTTTAACCAATTCCAAAGGCTGGTTTTGCACTCCCAATTCCACATATGCAATCGTTTATGTTGTTTGGAATGAACAGTAAAAACCATTTTTCTCCCATTTATCTCCTCTTAAAAAAAATTAAACCAACAGGATTCCAAAAACCCTTTTCTCTATTCACTTCAAATCATCATCCTACTAGTTCAACAAAGGTCTAAACATGGCCAAATTACAAGAAAATGAATAACAGGACAAGTTAAGATGAAAGAAGACAACTGTGTTTTTGATCACATTGTTTCTTCCCTTTCACCCGCAGCTATATACAATTTCTTTAAAGTGTTCAATATTATAAAGATGGAAAAAAATTCTGCAACTTTTTTTCATTCTCTGATGTTAACTTTCACTCATACAATCCCTCCTGCTCCCATACTTCCACCAGAAAATCGATCATTTCCTGCCGATTACAAGATGTCAGAAGAAAATATAATGCAGGGCAAGAAATGGTGCTTGAAAGCCAACAACACAAGGAACTGAACTTACGGAAAGGGGAATCGGCCGGGGGAATGGATTCCGGGTCCCTAGTAAACTTTCATAAGTAGCATTTAAACTGTTAACATTAGGGAAATCAACACATGTAGTCTTTAGTCTTTGGTACAAGATACATAAACTTAAAACACCAAATATTTCTCATGGAATGCAACTAATTTGAGACAAAAAATTCGTGTTGGAGAAGGGAACTGTCTAATAAATTGGCGAGAACTTTAAACTTTAACGGATGGATAGCACTTTGCTTCATAAATTCCATGGATTACAGCTATTGTGTTGAAGCACAAAATGTCAAAATAATGAGTTACACACCTTAATACGGGCTCTCGACTTTGTTGAGTACGATCCCTATGCTTACTACTTCCAATCCATTGGAGTCTGGTCTGGTTCCAGACGATAAGACCTGCAATTAACAAAAATATGATTGTCCAATTTGATTTTGAGAATCTCAAAGTTGACAATAGTATATAAATAAAATTCAATTATCTTTGCTTGGTTTCATATAGTTTGTGGAGATGGAAAAGAATATATTAATCAATAAAACTTGCCCTGATTTACAAAAGCCGAGTTGCCTAGGCCACCGGTGCTACTGCATTGAGTTGGAGTCGGATTCGATGTGCTGATTGACGACAAGCTTTTTTGAGATTGAAGAGCAATGCTTTCCAAATCATATGTGCTGGTGGTGCTCCAAAAATCATCTGAAAAGCTAGGCTTCCTCACTTTACGCCCTTGAATTCTCAATCCTTTTGACGGCTGATCCACAGCGATAACCGGTGTAGGCTTAGAGCAGCATCCAAAACAACCACTGCTCTGTTAAAAACCGGGTTAAACCATGCACATTTACATAAAACATCCAGTAAGAAGCTACTGCAGAACAGAGTCCATAGCAGAAGGTTTTAAAACTTTCAACCAAAAGAAATTCGATAATCAGCCCAGATTGCATCAACAATGTCACCATAGGACCACTCTATCATCAAAACATTCCACAAACAATGTCTGAAACAATTGCCAACCATATCTCTAAGAAGGATAATATCATGGCCGAAAATGTAATCGTAAGAAGATAACAGCAAATATATGATAAAACACAATAAAGAAAAGACAAGATTTATGTGTAAAATCCTTTCGGGGAATAAACACAGACAGAGGAGTAGAAATTCACTAATGTCGAAAAAACAATAATAACAATAATACAAAAGGATTGTGACTTAGCGAAAGGAAAAAAAAAACACGGGCAGAGGAGTAGAAATTCACTAATGTCGGAAAAACAAAAATATAAGTAGAATGTGACTTAGCACGATTCGTGGGTTATTCAAATCTATATTCTAACTCTTACTCGATCTATCTATTTATAGAGAGAGATACTTAGCACAATTTATAGAAGTATACTTATGTACGGACACTATATGCCAACAATGGCGGAATCTATATGTAGAGTGGGGTGAGCCCGTGCCCGACCTGTACTTTTCAAAGTTCACATATTTACCTTTAATTTTCTATTTTTTATGAATTAGTTTGTAATATTTATGACTTATGTCCACGCTGAACTTTTGTGATTCATATAATCATGTGTGCCCACCTCAAATATATATTTTTGGATCCGCCAACTGTTGAAACATGTCACAACTTGGTAAACAATGCAAAAAGGGCCGAAATAAAATATAATTCGAGTCACAAACTCTAACAATAATAAATCGAATATAAGCCTTCTTATGTTGGACATCTTTACCAGCAAGACTACTACTCACAGCTCTGATTTCAATGAATGAAACGAAGAACGTTCAAAGATCAGCTAACAGAAGGGAATCAAATATATTATCAACTTCAAGCTGGAAACTTTTTATACAGAAACAGTATTATAACTGGTCAAAAAGAAATCCCATAATCCGAAAACGAAGGAAAATGGGTCAACGGTCAAACAAGTCAGTCAACTCCATCATTAACATGAAAATAGTAGTATACAAAATAAAGAAAAATACAACGAAATGGTTAAGGAAAAAGAAATCAAATTTACTTGCCCCATGCAGACTAGAAGGTCGCCGATCCAAGTTCCGATCAAACTACTAACAGTCACCATGTTTTACGTTCTTTATTCCGGCGAAACTACCAAACAACACTCGATCATATGTGCCCGTCACCACCGCCCAACAACAACAATACGAATAAAAAGACCCAATTGAAACAGAAACTGAGGAATCGGAAATGGAATACTGGGTACTTGAAATTGTCCCCTTTTTTTTTAAAGAAGAAACTAATTTTGGGAAACTGGGGGAGATATTTTGAGAGTGGTTTTGATTGGAAAGTTCATAGAAAAACAAAAGGCTCTAGGCTGTGGGTTTTGGGAGCTGGTTTTGAACATCAGATGGCGTTGATGGCGTTTGTAAAGCACGCTCCTTGCTTGGGGTTTGGCCTAAACCTGGACGACCAAATGAATGAAGGAAAAGATGCGTCAAAAGTCGGTCAATTATAGCGCGTTCTTTTCTTCTTTTTTGTATTCCATCATAAAATTCAATATTTAAAATAAAATAATATAGTTAAGGCCACGTATTAAAATTATTATTAAATGGTACTCAACTATGACTTAATTTTTTTGTTAGTCTCCTAATTATGAGAAGTTACAAATAGATTTTCAATTAATCTCGACAAATAAATTAGTCTAATTTCGTTAAAAAATAAACGCATGATAACAGAGCAGTTAATAAAATATGTATAATAACATATTTAACCCTCAACCTTTACATTTTATTTTAATTAATCCCAAATTTAAGATTTTAGGTCTCAACACTTAAGTATTACAACATTTTAGTCTATTAAATCATAAACTTCATCTTCTTCCTTTCTAAAAAACACTTTTATTGTTGTTAACACTAGTCATCTACAACCTCATTTGTTTGAGCAGTAAAAATAGTTGGAGAATCAAAACCTCTATTGTTGTTAACAGTAGCTAATCTCTTTAAAAGACTCAAACAATAACTAATCTCATACCGTTTTTAGCTAAACCTTTTCATTTTGTTTTATTTCACTCCCTTTTGCAAAGTTTGGTAAATTTGTGACGATTTTCTAGAGCTAAATAAAAAAGGTTATTCTACATATTAGTAAATTCATGACGGTAGCTAATTTAGGACCAAATTAAAATAAAAATAAAATTTGAGGGTTAAATATGTTATTCTACGTATTTTATTAATTGTCACATCATTGGCCGTTTTTTAACGAAATTGGACTATTTTGTTAGTCGTGATTAATCGAGGACATATTTGTAACTTCTTATAGTCAAGAAATGCAACAAAGAATTAAGTCATACTCTGGGAACCATTTATCTCTAACCAAGCATTGATCTGCAATTTCTAATTCAGGCATGGGCACGAGGCGAGGCGGGTCGGGTTTTTTTTCCGCCTCACTCCCGCTTCGATCTATAAACCACTAAACTTGACCTCGTCCTGTCCCAAATTAAAAATTAATTTACCCGTCTCATCTCGTCCCGCCCCGATGTACTAACTTTTGAACTCGATCCCAACCTAACGGTAAAATTAAATAAATCTTAATTTCAACCGACGATAAAAGTTAAATCCAATCAATCCACCATCATGGCCACAAAATATAGTTTTAAAGAACTTTAAATTTATATAAAAATAAAATAAAAATCAATTTTAAACTACCCACATAAAAATTTACATATTTTAAAAAATAAACTTGAACCGTTGACCGTTAAAATTATCAACGTTAAAATTAGATATGTTAAAACTTAAACAACATGGATAAAAAGTTTCTAACATATATCAGAACTCGCCCCGTCACAACTCAACACTTTCAAACACCCACCCCGCCCCACCTAAATTTCTCATTAAAAAATCCACAATTATAGTCCGATTGCACGATAATTTAATTGATGTAATGAATTAATGGTTAAGAAATGATTTGAACACCGTTTATTCTTGAAAACGCTTTTACAAATTTTCAATAATCTGAGGCAGCTCTTTGTTCTTATTGGGGGTGTGCCCATAAATGCGCATGCCGACGCATCGAAAGAGTCGAAGGCACTGTCCTTTCAACATTAATCTGCGTTCCAACAGCTATTTCAGCAATGCAACATGCATACTGATGCAATGAAACACCAAATACAGTTCCAAATGTAATTGAAAACAAATTCATGAAATCCTAGCTCCAGCAGCATCAGTTGAAGATCAACTCAACTGTAATATATTCGCCTTTTGTGGTTCCCCTAATTACCGCGTTTGAATATGAGAGATGCCAGGTTAGCCCTCCATCCGATAATCAATGAAGACGGCGCTTGTGTTTTGGGAACAAGGGAAGCTAGTCCTGGCCGCATGCTGTAACCGGGCACGATTGATTGCTTCACATCTGTCTCTGCCATCCTGGAAAAGGTTCAACAAGCACATTACCAAATCACCAAAACATCGCTTAATTCAAAGTGCCACTGTTCCGATAAAGACTCGCTAAACAGACGTGTGCGCAGGCTAGGAACGGAACCAAGGTATAGAAGTGTCTAATCACGAGCATCGTACATCAATAATACAAACTGGTGTGACAGAAGGAAAGGAAACAAGGTATAGAAGTATGAAAGTTCCTACATCTTTAAATAATTAAAAAAATGAAGAAATCATAGAACTTGAATCAAAGACTTCAACAACTTCTAATTTTATGACATGAAAGCAGGTCATGGAGACATAAATTAAAGATCGTTTTTATTGCAGAAAATGATGTGTTAAAAGTATAAAATCAGTCACCATGATAGACATATTAGTGTAACTCCTCAACTGTTACATAAGGAAGCTAAATCCGTACGCAGTAAAGATCACTGCAAAAAAATTGTGCTTTAAAAGAGTAAGAACAACAGGAAAATCATCAGCTAGAGAAACGGGTCCTTATTAGCCCAAATCATAATGCTACCAATTCTCTGAGCACCAAAAACCTCGTACTCGAAGAATATTTTGGACAGCATGGTCAAGGAGATGCATTCCGCTCAGAGCGGAAAAGGATCAAAGAAAAATTTTGTATGGTAAAAACATTCCCTGAAGGTGATATATCAGCCTATATCCCAAAAAACAAATTATGCGTTTTGTTCCTTGTGTAATTTATCAAAATAACCCTACTCACTATCAACATGACTGCAAGTGAAAAACACCAGCAATCATATTCAGATAACAAATAACATATTTGCCTAAACATTTCAAAGTATCTGCAGACTAGTTGCCACTAACGGGTCCGAACTAATCTGCGGATAAATCCATACCAGAAATAAGCTAACAAAAACAAACGAAGAGCTAAAGCAACCAAAAGGAGAGAGCCATACGTGGGAGGCACCGTGCCTTCAGACGCAAATGTGGAAAGGCCTTGTCGTTGCTTGTGTTTAGGGTTGGAAGTGCATAGTACATATACTCGTCCGCGGCGCTTAACGGTTCTGCAGAACTCGCACATCTTTTTCACTGAGGCTCGCACCTTCATACTTAACACTGCATAATCCAAATATCATCAAACAAGCCAAATCATATATAACAATAACATAATCTCAAAGGTATAAACTATAAGTAAGAAATGATTCAATTAAGTAGACATTAGCAATTGAAACCCTAACTTTTTGCAAGAAATTCAATTTCAGTCGAAAGAAAAAAAAATATGAATTGCTTTTTCAGAAACCAAGCAAAAATGAAACACCCTTCACTGGTTAAATCAAACAAAAATATAACAGAGTGATGCAGAGGCATAAGCAGATAATACAAACCTAGGAATAACACAAAATCCCATGGCACGAGTAGCAACCAATATTCAAGTTAAATTTAGGGTTTCAGAAATTACCTTATTTAGTTTCTTGATCCGTCCGGAACTCGAAGACAAGTGAGTGGTGGTGAGAGGCTTGCTTAGCGGCGGCGATGTGTGAAGAGAGATGAGAGTTGTAGTGGGTCGGGAATTTTTAAAGGGAATTTTATTTTGAACCCTTAAGCCATTCCTCGCGTTGGAAATAAAAAAATGGATCGGGGGAATGGGCCTGAACGGCTGTTTTCTTTTGGAATATATGGAATTGTCGGTAGGGAAAACATCTCATTTACAGGATAAAAATTTTATGCTCCTTTTCGGTGCCCCTACTTATGCCCCAACACTAAAAAACACAACAAAATTAAATTTCAAGCCCTAACCCTAAATTTTAAATCCTAAATCCTACACCCTATATTCTAAAAAATACACCCTACCTTAAATTCCCTAAACCCTAACCCTAACCCCTAACTTAAAACCCTAAACCTACTTTTGAGTATGAGGGCATAAGTAGGGGCACCGAAAAGGGGTAGAGAATTTCTATCCTCATTTACACTAAAACTAAAATTTTTACTACCGCTTTAATTTTAATGTTTATAAATTATGTTTGGAAGGTAAGGTTTAGAATGTAAAATTTAAGGTTAAAATTTAAGAATTAGATTTTAAGATAATATAGTTAAAGATTTAACTTTTAATTTATAAATGTTAAATTTTAACCTTAAAGTGTATCATGGGGCACATTAAGAACTTTTTTCTGGGTGCACTTTAGCAAACTTAAAACACCTCAAAATAAAGCGATTTTTGGCTGATTTCTTGGTTCTTGACGATTTTTTGGCTTCGATTGAGTTGATTCTTGATACTGAATGACGAATTCGAAAGTAATTGACTGAAAAAACTTCTTTTGTAGAGACTAATAACAGACACTCGATTATTTTTAATCGGCGATTCTTAAAGGTCATGTTGTCGCTCATCCACCGGCGCAAATGTTCGATGCTGGAATTGCGGAATGGCGATATACACTGGTTGGGCAATTTATTAGCTCTGCTCCCATTTTTTTCTCAATACAGAAGATTGTTGAATTGTTTTGGGGTGAAAAGCTCGACAGTTAGAGTAAGTTTGGCTTGATCTAACCTTTATATATATTATATTTTTTACTAATGTTGCTGTTAGGGATTGGTTTAAAAAAAAAGACCATGGCATATTCAACATAAGCCTATGCTCTTAAGAAAATGGGAAGCAAATTTAAAGAAATTAGAGTATAATTTGCATAAAATATCTGTGTGGATTCAGTTATACAATGTCTCATTAGAACTTTATACAAAGCAAGGTATGAGCTATATTGCTAGTGTTCTAGGTATACCACTGTATATGGACTCTATGTGCTCATATCCTAGCTCAATAGGCTTTTTTTATCCTAATTTCATCGACGTTGACTACAAAATTTTCATTTAAATTTATTATTTTTTTTGGAAATTATATATACTTTTATTTTTGATTTTTTAAAAAAATTATATATGTATTTAGTGAAAATGGTATGATTTCATTACATAAATGACCATACACAGAAAGTATTATCAGTGCCTCATTAAATATCTCCATAAACTTAGTAGAAAAAAAAAGTACAACTGATAATATTGAAAAATTAACAAAAGCAAGAAAAAAGCCGGGTCTTAAACAATGAAAAGCATGAAGGACAATTACACAACACTAATCATTAGTATTACACTATATAAAACTTGAAAATTTTACATTTTTTTAAGATCGTTGGATGAAGGCAAATAAATGGTTGAGATTAACAATAAAAAATGTGAAGATTATCGCTTAAAAAAATAAAAAAATAATCTTAGTCATTTGTTACTCACATCTAACGGTTTAAAAAATGTGTAAAAATAATCGGTTTTTACGCTATATAAGTATATATATATATATATATATATATATATATATATATTCTTTTAAATTTTCCCAAAAATGATTTTGTATCATTTAAATTTTCTAATATTTTCTTGATATTTTTAAATTTTAGAATTTGTATACATATATTTTAATTTCTAAAATTTATTTTTTGATATTCAATTTTTCTAAAGTTTTTTATTTTTAAATTTTTTTTTTATATGCTGGTGTGATACAAGAGTAGCATCTGTTTAACTTCTTTAGTCTTTTTTAATAATGCATACATACCGTCTAAAATTAGTGCTCAAATACAAATCATCTAAATAAATTACATCATCTTTTACCATGTAACAACAAGGGACGAGCTTTTTAAAATTTAATTTTAATACTCATGAATGACATATGTATTGTTAGTGATTGATTTTGTTTTTTTATACACGTATAATAAATGTATAGTTATTTTAAAATAAAAAATATAAATCAAGGTGGAATGTCCGTTTCAGATATTCCTTTCCCGTTCAAATGAAAACTCACTCCAAGTCAAGCACGTGTCGTTTCAGTTTCCTAAAAAAATCGTAAAAAGAATGGTAAATATATAGTTTGCTACCTAAATTCGATTAGAATGTATAATTTGACACCAAAACTTTTAAATGTCTAAATTTGACCTGTAGGTGTAATTTGGTATCGAAAGTTTTTTTTATCTAATTAGATTCCTAAACTCAACTTGTTGATTTAAATTGATACATGAATTTTATTTTTTTGATCAAAATTGATACTTATAATAAAAATATTTGAACCAATCTAAACACTAAAACTAAATTTAAATATCAATTTCAACCTAAAATTCAAATACATAAATAAATAAAATTAGACATCAATTACATCTTGAAGATTAAATCAGATATTAAAATATACATTTAATCCTCCATATTGACACATTCAATCAATCTATTCTTAATTTTACCCTCATAATTTATGTCTAAATTTATTGAATGTGTAAATATTGAAGATTAAATATGTTATTATACAAACTTTTGTAACTGTAACGTCTCCCAGTTAACGACAATTAACAACTTGTTGATATTTTATAATAAAAATTAAAGTTTAATGTCTATTATATAACTTTTTAAAGTTTAGTGACCGTTTTATATTTTTAGAGATAATTTTGATTTTGAAAAAACCCAACGGATATTCTCAGCTTTCCCTCCGAATATTCTTCCCCTTTCCGTTATATTCCCCACATTTTCCCTCCGCCAACTCCTTCCTCCCTCCCGTTTCTCTTATTTTTCCCTCACTCTCTCTTTCATTTTCTTACCATCCAATCACTACTTTTAAGATTGAAAAACTTTGATTCTCTGTCATGAAATTTGGGAAGAGCCTAAGCAACCAAATCGAGGAGACGTTGCCTGAATGGCGGGACAAGTTCCTTTCTTATAAGGAGCTTAAGAAGAAACTGAAGCTTATCGAGCCTAAGTCCAACGAGAGGCCGAATAAACGGCTTAGATTGGATCAAAATTCTGGTGAATTTGTCGGTTTCGGAGATGAAGTCGGCGACGGCTACGTTATGTCAAGGGAGGAGTCCGATTTCATTAAGCTTTTGGAAGACGAGCTCGAGAAATTCAACGCTTTTTTCGTGGAGAAAGAGGAAGAATATATCATTAGATTGAAGGTAATTCCAACGCTGATTTGATTTCGATCTGTTTTTCTTACCGGCGGGGGATTGATTTCTTGTATTTAGTTCCTTTCTCCGGTTTTCTCCGTAAACAAACAGGATCCGGATCGTTGTCGTATACTTTAAATCAAGTTATTTTGGGTTGGATTGCAGGAATTACAAGACAGTGTGGCGAAGGCAAAGGATTCCAATGAAGAAACGATGAAGATTAGGAAGGAGATAGTGGACTTCCATGGCGAGATGGTTTTGTTGGAGAATTATAGTGCCCTTAACTACACAGGTATTTTCAACCTTCTTTTTCTTTAATCAACACTTTTGTTTGTTTAATCAAAGATATTGCCACTTGCTTTCTTTTAACGCTTTACATAGTTGATAGCACTAGTGTTTGATGGGTGCATAATCATTTAATCATGTATTTGTTGCTTGTTTGTACAATTTTTTTCATAATATCTTGATTAAGCTATTGAACATCTATATGGATTTTAATATGTTAGAGATCATATGTTGTTTTCGTAGTATAAAATCATTATATTATTATTGCAACTTGCAATCCCTGTAGAAGAACCTGTAATTGCTATTTGCTAAAGCATTTGAGGGTCCATTATCTTGAATTACTTTATTCGTTCTATCCATTGCGTGTTCCTTTCTGACACAAACAACTTATCCACATACATTCTTTGATTAAAAGTTAAATATTCTACTTTTAAATGGCCACTTTTCATTGTATTTAGGGATGAACCGAGGTGCTCGATGTGATGGCATCCTTGAAATTTATAAATTCACGTATAGTTTATGTATTTTTGTTTTATTTTTTAGTGATGTTTTAATTGCGCATCTCTGAATTTTTATTATAATTTTTCAAGGTTCGTACACTGACTATAAAATTTTAGGTCCGTCTACTATTTTGAACATTTCCTTCGGCATATGCGGCAACCATTACATAGAGGACAAAAATTCTCTGCCCATTTTTGTGCCCCAATATTAAAGAATCAAATCCTAAACTCTAATCTTAAATTCTAAACCCTACGCCCTAAAATATACACTCTACACCCAATACTCTAAACCTTAATCATAAACTCTAACCTTAAATCTAATTTTTTTTTAATGATGAGACATAAGTAAAGGCACCGAAAAGGGACATGCTTTCTACTCACAGAGATACTTTTAACTATGGTATGTGTTAACCGTGTATAAATTAATGAAATCAAATGACACTATATGCTTTGTTTATATAAATGATTTGAATTCTGTGAACAGGGTTGGTGAAAATATTGAAGAAGTATGAAAAAAGAACTGGTGCTGTAATCCGCTTGCCTTTTATTCAGAGGATATTGCAACAGCCTTTCTACACCACCGACTTGGTTTACAAGCTGGTTAAGGAATGCGAGGCGATGCTGGACCATCTCTTCCCCAAGAATGAAAGACCGGCACCGGCTTCAATCGAGGCAGCGACGAATGGGGACAATGGTTGTGATGCTTCGACATCATCATCGTCATCTCCAGCATCTAGGACGGAAGATTTGGCCAGAATGCCCAAGGAGCTTGCGGAGATAGAGTACATGGAGAGCCTATACATGAAAAGCACCGTGTCGGCATTGCGGGTACTCAAGGAAATTCGGAGTGGAAGCTCCACCGTTAGCGTTTTTTCATTGCCTCCCCTGCAAATAAGTGGATTGGACGAGACATGGAAGAAGATACCTGTTATTGAACAAGCAGCGAAATAGTGAAATTTCAGTTTTAGTAGAATTGTGTATTATGACTCCTGTTGTTATTTTACATGTTTTAACTTTAGTTTGGTTGTAGACTGTAATTACTTCTGGAAATTTTGTTATTGTAAATTTTACGTTAAAAATAAGAATGGAAAAATTAACTTCCGTTGCCGGGACTTGAACCCGGGTCTCTCGGGTGAGAGCCGAGTATCCTAACCAACTAGACTACAACGGAATTGATAAATGTGCTTCATTTATATGTATGTATGTATAGATAAACAAACTACACAAACTATGCAAAATTCCTTTCTCTATATGGATTATTATAGAAAAGCTTTATTTTTTAAAAACTAAAAGCAATATACTAAAATTTATTGAAACAAAAGAAAGTACAATAAAATACAGATAATATAACTATTAAAAAGGGATTCAGGTACTAAGTCTACTAAAATTTTTTATATATAAATTCTAAAGGCGCAAAGAGAATTGATATTTTTTTAAAATAACCCAGCAATTGTTAAAAATAGTCATTATTTTGATCTAACTAAACGCTTAAAATGTGTTGTAGGAGTAATAAGAGAAACAAGTAATTTTACAGGCTGTTTGTTGAACAAATCAGAATGTAATGACAACCTACCGCAAAAGAGGATTAAACTACTGAAGAGAGCTGACAAACATAAATCAAAACCGGACGTTGTGAGAAGTTCAACACGAATACAAATCTATCGCGGAAGTAGGTAAAAACGTACTATTAAATAAAAACATATCACAAAAATAAAAAAAATTCGTGTCATAAATGCACATAAACTAAGTACAATCAGATGTGCGAAAGAAATAATATAAAACAAAGGAACTCTTATTAACAAGTGGAGTTGGTATCGCCAAAATTTGTAGTTTTAATTCCTCTGGAATAACATCACAAACAATGAACATCCCCCAAAGCCCACCTTTTTCTTCGAAAATGTAATTCGCAACCGGTTCCACTTTGTTGTCCACATCCTGGATCAGATTTGTATGATTTTTTTTATAGGTGTATTTCCCACCCACCAATCGTGCCCAAAACGCTATCATCAACCAGTCGTCTAGTTATGAAGAATGCCTCTCCAAAGTGCATATGTTTCAGCATTTATTCTCTTGTGGATTATGGGCATCGTAACACTCCTAAATTTACGATGTTGAAATTCAACGACAACTGACACCAGACTAGGTAAAAACTTTAAAATTTACGTCACGTATTAATTAATTTAATAAATTGAATCGACTCGATAACGAACTGATTTGTTTTAAGTGACAAACTAATTCGAAAAGAGTTTTAATTGAGTGATTGGAGATTATTTAGTATCGTCACTTTTTACAGGAAAATTAAATTCATTGAATTATTTTTAATTAAAACATGTGTTATTATACAAATTTCATTTTTTTAATTAAAAGGAGCACCTAGGGGTGTGAAAAACTGACCCGACCTGGTAACCTGCCTGAAACCCGATCGAGTCAGAACCTGGTTTAACCCGAGAATTCAAAGACCGAACCCGACTTGCACCCGACCGAAACGAACCCGAACCCGAATTTGACCTGTAACTGTAGAAACCGAACCCGAACTGCACCCGACCGAAGTGAACCCGAACCCGAAATTGACCTGTTATTGTAGTAACCGAACCCGACCTGCACCCGACCGAAACGAACCCGAACCCGAGACTAACCTGCCAGATAACCGATTTAACCCGACCTGTTTGGACCCGACCTGAAATGAACCCGACCTGTTTTGAACCCGACCTGTTTTGAACCTGAACTGTTATTGACCTGAACTGTTCTTGACCTGAACTGATATTGACCTGAACTGTTATTGACCTGAACTGATATTGACCTGAACTAATATTGACCTGAACTGATATTAACCTGAACTAATACTATTATTTGATTTGCTAATAATGATAATTATCTGACATTTAAAGATGTTATATTTAATGAATATAAAATAATGTCAAGTATTGAAAAATTATAAAATTAATAATAATTTCAAGTATTAATAAATTACTAACTTAACTTCAATTAAAAGATAAAGTGAATTAATAATAATTCTAAGTATTAATAAATTGTATTTCTAATTAACTTGACTATTATTTTAAAATAACTTCAAAGATAAACTATTATACTTAATTAACTTAAGTGGAATGAATAACCATTATTAAATTAAAATTTTATACTTAATCAAATTAAGTTAAATGAGTAAAAATTATTAAATTAAATCTATATTCTTAATTAAAATAAGATGACTTAAATTTTTTATTATAAGAATAAATTAATGCTAAATAATTAACTTGCATTCATTTTAATTGAAGTTAAGTTAGTTATTAAATTAACTTAACTTAAGATTAAAAATAAACTTAATTAACTTGCATTCATTTTAAGTTAAGTTAGTTATTAAATTAACTTAAGTTGCATTCTGATAAACTACTTAATTACATAAGTTGAATGAATAACCATTATGAAATAATTTTTTTATACTTAACTAAAATTAGTTTGAAGTTATTAAACTAAATATGTATACTAAACTAATATAAGATAACGAAATTTTTTAATTAACATTACATACTTAATTGACTTAGTAAAAAACTGATTAACTTAAATTACTTAATTAAATTAACTTGTTTAAAATATAATAAAACATTAACTTTGGATGGAATCAGGGATACATCCAAAAAACAGAATAAGGTAAAACTTAAGAAGATTAAAACAATAAATGACTTATATTCAATAATTTAAGTGGTTATACTTACAAAACTTACAACAAACTGAAACTTTATTGAATATTACAAAAAGTTTAAACTTACAAACTGAAACTTACAACAAACTGAAACTTACAAACTGTAAATTAATCGAATTAACCCAAAATATTAAATATTTAACCCGTTATATATGTTCGTTTGTATTCGTTTATCATTTAAACGAACGAACATAAACTAACACGAACAAGCTACATTCCTTAATGAACGAACACGAACAAGAAATTTTGTGTACGTCTATGTTCGTGTTCGTTCGGTTAAAGTTAAACAAACGAACATGAATACACCATTGTTTGTGTTCGTTCGGTGAAAGTTAAACAAACGAACATGAACACACTCTCGTTCGTGTTCGTTCGATTCGTTTACAGGCCTAATTAGCTTTCGCAAATTGTTCCTGTAAGCAGTGATGTATGCTAAAATAACTCCACCTACTTTCTTAATTTCTTATTTTTTATATAAAAAAAAACTTAACATCATATTAATAACGACAACCTTGAGTGATATTTCATACAAGAAAAATACGCAAACTTGTTAGATTTAAAGTTTAGAGTTTAGAAGTTTAAGTTGTAGGGTTTAAAATTTAAGATTTAAGATTAAAGTTTTAGATTTAATCGTTTAGAATTTAAATTTTAAAAAAATATATATAATATTTTATTTACTCAACATGTGTATCAAAATATAATATATACAATACGTTAAACATGGTATTGGTAAGAGCATTATACATGCAAAACAAATGTATTTTGACTTTCATACTTTTAAAAGTAAAATTAATTAAATCTACCCTATAAAGTTGTTATTTTTTTCATTATTACAAAAAAAGTTTTATCATTTTCTAAACAATGGTCATGTTTAGCAATTAGTGGATAGCTGATAGCAAATTACATTAGCTGATAGCTGATTGTATTAGCTGATTTGACTGGTTAATTGTATAAAATTGTTTGGTAAAATTAACAAATAGACGATAGCTGTTTGAGTATTTAAACAAGCAAAATGACATATAAGGACATGATTATATTCGATATTTGTTTGAATAGTTTATTAGTTATCAATATTTTGTATATTAATTATATTATAAAAAATAATTTTTAGTATAACATTACTAAGCATATTTGAAGGATCTATATATTAATTTTTTATTTATATAATTATTTTAATACAATTTAATTAATTATTAAATTTAAATACAAATATAAATGTGTGAGAATAAAAAAAATACTAGTTTACAAACGTCGCAATGTAAATACGTGAGGGTGAAGAATTAAAATATAAAATGTTAAAATTAGGTTAATTGGAGATTTTTTATATTTTTTAAAGGTAAAATGATCTTTATAACTCTCATGTAAACCTTTAATTTCAAAAAGCTCATATTAGCATTTTTTTTAAAATTAGATGTTTCACCCCAATCCGCTATATACCAAACATTCAAATTAGCGGATTTGACCGGTCAAACCTCTAATATTAGCTCAAACCTCTAATTTTGACTCAAACCACTATTTACCAAACATGGTCAATATTATATATACAATCCACGACATAATTTTATTACTTAATTTGTTATTCTTAATATGTTAACTCTAAATGTTAATAAACTAACTAGTGGTTTCAGTAAAAAATATGTTATTCATTCTAAAAGACTCGGGTTTAATTTGTTCAAAGAAAAAACTTTAATAAACTATCTTATGAACTCTTCTCATCCCATGTGGATCATGATCTTAATTAATTAATGATCCCAAGGGACGTACGTATAAATCTCTGGTATCAAAGATATATCCCATACCATATACCAGTTCTAATAGGTGGGATTTTTCTCTCTCTTTTTTTGGTAAGAGGAACACGTGAAGTCCTGAATGTGGCAGAGATCTATAATGCACGGTTGTATTAAAAGCAAATGTCTGGCATTTAATTAATAGTACACACTATTTTCTCTGATTATAGAAAATGGCCGACCAGTCCACGGGGTGTAAGATTTTCTCTGATCCCAAGGGTTAGGATTTAATTTAAGGTTTGGGGTTTTAATTTAAGAGTTAGGGTTATAATTTATAGTTTAAGGTTATAACTTAGGGGTAAGGTTTAAGGATTATTGCTACTATTTCAATTAGTGTTTGAGTTTTGGGGTTTAAGGTTTAAATATTTAAGGTTTGTGGTTTAGGGTTTAAGTTAAATGTTTAGGGTTTAAGGTATTGATTTAGTGTTTATGAAGCCTTTAGGTTTAGGGTAATCCTAGATCGAGGGTTTAGTGGTTAAGGTTAATTACTCATGCTTTAGGGTTTAATGCTTAGGGTTTAGAATTAGACATTAGGGGTTTAAACATTAAACCCTAATATTTAATCAATGAACCATAGTCCCTAACCCTAAACCCTAAACAATAACAACTACCCTCTAAACCATAAAACCCTAATATTTAATCTATAGCTCATAGTCTGTAATCCTAGATCGAGGGTTTATTGGTTAGGGTTAATTACTCATGCTTTAGGGTTTAATGCTTAGGGTTTAGAATTAGACATTAGGGGTTTAAACATTAAACCCTAATATTTAATCAATGAACCATAGTCCCTAACCCTAAACCCTAAACAATAACCACTACCCTCTAAACCATAAAACCCTAATATTTAATCTATAGCTCATAGTCTGTAATCCTAGATCGAGGGTTTAGTGGTTAGGGTTAATTACTCATGCTTTAGGGTTTAATGCTTAGGGTTTAGAATTAGACATTAGGGGTTTAAACATTAAACCCTAATATTTAATCAATGAACCATAGTCCCTAACCCTAAACCCTAAACAATAACCACTACCCTCTAAACCATAAAACCCTAATATTTAATCTATAGCTCATAGTCCGTAATCCTATATCGAGGGTTTAGTGGTTAAGGTTAATTACTCATGCTTTAGGGTTTAATGCTTAGGGTTTAGAATTAGACATTAGGGGTTTAAACATTAAACCATAATATTTAATCAATGAACCATAGTCCCTAACCCTAAACCCTAAACAATAACCACTACCCTCTAAACCATAAAACCCTAATATTTAATCTATAGCTCATAGTCCGTAATCCTAGATCGAGGGTTTAGTGGTTAGGGTTAATTACTTATGCTTTAAGGTTTAATGCTTAGGGTTTATAATTAGACATTAGGGGTTTAAACCCTAAACCCTAATATTTAATCAATGAACCACAGTCCCTAACCCTAAACCCTAAACCCTATACATTTAATTACAAATAATAATAATAATAATAATAATAGTAATAATAATAATAGTAATAATAATCATAAAACTAATAATAATAATAAGCATAGTAAATATATAATAATAATAATAATTGTATTTAAGTATATAATAATAATAATAATAATAATAATAATAATAATAATAGTAATAATAATAATAATATTACTACTACTACTAATAATAATAATAATAATAATAATAATAATAATAATAATAATAATAATAATAATAATAATAATAATAATAATAATAAGCATAGTAAATATGTAATAATAATAATAATTGTATTTAAGTATATAATAATAATAATAATAAACCCTAAACCCTAACCACTAAACCCTAAAACCTAAACGCTAAAAACAAAAACCATTAATCCATCAATATATATATATTACATGTACGTATGTACGTATCATTTTTGTATTAATTTAAGATTAGTAAACCCTAAACCCTAAACCCTAAAAACCATAATCCATCAATATATATAATTAATGTAGGCATGTTTGTATTAATTTAAGAATACTAAACCCTAAACACTAACCCTAAACCCTAAACCCTAAAACTATAATCCATCAATATATATAATACATGTAGGTATGTTTGTATTAATTTAAAATCAATAAACCCTAAACCCTAAACCCTAAAAACCATAATCCATCAATATATATATAATTAATGTAGGCATGTTTGTATTAATTTAAGATCACTAAACCCTAAGCCCTAAACCCTAAACCATAAACCCTAAACCCTAAAAACCATAATCCATCAATATATATAATTAATGTAGGCATGTTTGTATTAATTTAAGATCAGTAAACCCTAAACACTAAACCCTAAACCCTAAACCCTAGACCCTAAACCATAAAAACCATAATCCATCAATATATATATATATATAATTAATGTAGGCATGTTTGTATTAATTTAAGATCATTAAACCCTAAACCCTAAACCCTAAAAACCATAATCCATCAATATATATATATAATTAATGTAGGCATGTTTGTATTAATTTAAGATCAGTAAACCCTAAACCCTAAACCCTAAACCCTAAAAACCATAATCCATCAATATATATATATATAATTAATGTAGGCATATTTGTATTAATTTAAGATCAGTAAACCTTAAACCTTAAACCCTAAACCCTAAACCCTGAAAACCATAATCCATCAATATATATAATTAATGTAGGTATGTTTGTATTAATTTAAGATCCATAAACCCCAAACCCTAAACCATAAACCCTAAAAATAAATCCAATAGTACCAACTATATATATATCACATATACGTAATCCCCTAACCCTAAACCCTAAACCGTAAAACTAAAAATCATAATCCGTCAATATATATAATACACATAACACAATAAACCATAAACCCGAAGGAACCCGACCTGAAATGAACCCGACCTGAAACGAACCCGACCTGAAACAAAACCGACCTGAAAAGAACCCGACCTGAAACGAAACCGACCTGAAACGAACCCGACCTGAAACGAAACCGACCTGAAACGAAACCGACCTGAAACGAAACCGACCTGAAATGAACCCGACCTGAAACGAAACCGACCTGAAATGAACCCGACCTGAAACGAAACCGACCTGAAATCAGCCTGTCAATTAACCGTTTTGACCCGACCTGAAATGAACCGACCTGAAATGAACCCGACCTGAAATGAACCCGACCCGAAATGAACCCGACCTGAATTGAACTCGACCTGAAATGAACCCGACCCGAAATGAACCCGAACCCGAACTGAATCGAGTCAAAACAAAAAATGACCCGAAATGACCTGTAACCGATTTGACCCGACCTGACAGAGCCCGACCTGAAACCCAACTGTTGACCTGTTTTTACATCCCTAGGAGCACCCATAACTAGGTGTACAAAAAGTCTATGCCGTCTGCAACTAGGGCATCGCGATGAAGCAGAGGGATATCGTCTCTAGGCGGTTGCTGCAAGAGAAGCAGGTCGATAGCAGCAAGGTCAGCGGTTTTGGCGAGTATGTCCGCTACTCGGTTCGTCTCTCGGGGTACCCATATGACCTTAGTTATCCAGTTTCGGCGACATAGATTGGCGATAGCACGAACCAGTGAGAAGGAATTTTCTGCAACATTTGAAGCATTAAGTAATCTAATAGCCTCGGCGCAATCGGATTGGATCTGTAACAACTCAATCCCCTGGTTCCATGCAAATTGTAAACCAAGATAAATCGCCCATAGTTCAGCCTGTAGTGGTTGACAAACTCCAAGTGCCTTTTGAAAGCCTGAAATCCAGTGCCCCGATCCGCTGCGTAGCACTCCACCCACTGCTCCATTACCTGAACTTGCTGAAACTGCACCATCGACGTTCAAACCAACCCAACCAGGCTCCGGACGGTGCCATCTTTGCGGAGGAGGTGCGGCAGGGTGAGGACAAGGGACATGAACCCTACTGTCCTTATAATATATGTCCCAAGTGTGCGCTCGGCTAACTGTAGCAGCAACCATGGGAATGACCCCATTAAAGACGAGGTCGTTACGACTCTTCCAGAGTTGCCAAAGAGTCGAAATAAATAAGATTGTCTAGGGGATGTCACGGATGTCATGGCTTTTCCCAGAAACCAAGTTAGATGTAAGCCAATCAGACAAGTTGGAATGAAAGAAACTCGGAGAGGAGGTGCGAGGCAAAACCTGACTCCACACAGCAGCTGCATTACGACAGTCTTGGAGAACATGAAGGCTAGATTCGTCTGCTGAGTTGCATTGGGGGCATACAGATGATTGTCCAATATAACGACGGCAACGTTCGAGGTTCGTCATTAGCTTATTCCGATAGGTGATCCATAGGAAAACACGCAAGCGTTGTGGCACCTGGGCTTGCCATATATGCTTCCAAACTCCATTAGGGTCATCCCATGAGCCTTGTGTTAGAAGGTTGTAAGCCGACTTTGTTTCAAAATTACCTTTCGACGTTGATCGCCAAACAATACGATCATTACCATCAGATGGATCAGGGCACTTGATCTCCAAAATATGCGGTAGGACATCCGGATGGAAGATAGAACTTAGTGTGGCTCGATCCCATTCACCATTGCTGTCGATTAAGTCCGAAAAAGAGGATATTGGATATGGGGTATCTTTATGAACCAAATGATCAGACAAGGGACCCAAAGTTGGAACCCACACATCATGCAAGGGATGGATTAAAGCACTTGAACCCAAGGACCAACAAACACTATTTCGTAGATCATCCCAATACTGAGCAATTGCTCTCCATAGAGGAGTACATCTCGATCTATGAAGAGAAATAGGAAGGACCTCCACAACCTAGTATTTGTCTCGCAATAGCTTAATCCATAAGGAGTTAGTGGCTGTGATCAACGAGAAGCCAACTTTCATAATAAATGCAACATTGAACTCATATATACGTCTGATGCCGAGACCACCATGATGTAATGGTTGGCAGAGGGCCTCCCAATGAACAAGGGACATTTTTGAGACTGCCGAGTTTGAGCCCCATATAAATTGGCGAATCAGCTTTTCAATTTGAAGGCATGCCGTTTTCGGGAGCAGTGTTGATTTTATAAAGTAGACGGGGATAGCTTGGATAACAGACTTTGCGAGAGTTATCCTACCGGCTATAGAAAGCGTGCGAGCTTCCCAACCAGATAGGCGAGATTTGATAGCATCCAGGATGAAATCATAGTCGGAGCACTTGGCCCTTCGATTAAGAACAAGCACCCCCAGATATCGCTCAAAGCAATCCATTGAGCGAAAGCCAAGGAATGAAGAAATGTACGATTGTAGGGTCATGTCCGTATTCGGCGAGAAATAAATGGTGGTTTTTTGCTTGCTCACTTGATGTCCAAAAGAACAACCAAAGACATTGAGAACATGTTGGATGTTTTGAGCTTGCGTTAAATCCGCCCTCGCATACAAAATGAGGTCATCAGCAAAGAACATATGCGAGAGAGGAAGACCATGGCGCGTGAAGCGGAAGGGATCCCAGGACCCTTGTGCTACCGAAGAATTGATTGAGTGACCGAGCCTCTCCATTGCTAAGACAAATAGGTATGGTGACAAGGGATCACCTTGCCGGACCCCTCGCTTAGGGCGCGCCTAGAGCATTTTGGATTCCTCTTAAGCGAGCCATGATTGAACGCTTCTTGCACCCAAGATAGCCAAAGACATATTTATTCCACACGTTTGCAGCTCTAGCAAAGTTGGTGAGGGTTTCAGTCATAGAGGAGCTTGGTCGCCGATTGTCCAACACTATTCGATGGAAATCCTCATGGGATAGCCAACCCGAAAAATACTTAAAGTGAGAGGAGGAATTGCGTGCTTTTGGTTGTCCAACCTGGAGCAGAATTGGCATATGATCCGATCGAAGCCTGAAGAGATGGGACACTCCCGAAATTGGATAAGATTCATCCCAGTAACTGTTACATAGAAAACGATCCAGACGAGTCTGCGACATACCTCGAGACCAGGTGAAGTCAGGACCCTGATAACCCATATCTCGGAGACCATAGTCAAAGATGAGTTGCTGGAAGGGTTTGGATGGAGGCTAAAGGCAACTTTTCCTATCAGTCAAACTTAGAGTGGCATTGAAGTCTCCGAATAGAACCCATGGAGCAGTAATGGAGGCAGTCAAGCGGCGAAGATAGGGCCAAAGATGTTTCCTGCCTGTAGAAGACGAACTTGCATAGACAGTCGTAGCAAGAACAGAATGACCATCCGCTTTGCCTGAGATACAGAAGTGAACAAACTGTAAATGATTAAAGAGGACTTCAACAGAAATCGTGTCGTACCATGCTAACCATATCCCTCCCGAGAAACCAGCAGCTTCAACCCGGTGAGAGTTTGGAAAACCCAAAGATGCAATAACCGAATCTGCTCTGCGGCCACTAATTCTCGGTTCAACAAAAACAACGAGGTCTTGCTTATAATCTCTCAAGACTTGCCTAGCAGCCGGGAGAAATCGCCAGTCACCACACCCTTGAACATTCCATGATAAGATTTTAAAATTCATCATAAGGAGAAACAATAAGGTAAAACGGTTCATTCGAGCATGGCCACTACTTGCGAGCTGCCCGGATCATCACTAGCCTCATGCACTATATCAGACTGCATGCTAACCAGGTTCGAGGTTGGAGGAATAGGGTCTAAGGTGATATCAGAGGTTGAGACAATTGGATCAGGAGGTTCACCCGAAGGTTTATTGGGGCTGGTTGAAGTGGTGGGATTGGCATTCGTAGGGGGCAAAGGTATGTTGGGATTGGCATTCTCATCAATAACAATATCATAATGCTTGGACAAGTCAAGGGATCGCGGAGGCGGACGGGAACTGCTGGGCTTGCCATTGCTGCGAGAGAGAATCGGAAACTCGGAGAGAGTGACTACCGGGGGCTTACATAGGGATAAAGGTTTGGAAGTAGGAGTAACTGTCGACCTCCCTTTATTTTTCAGTTTGGAACGTGAAAGAGAAACTGTCGACCGTCCTGTTGTATAGGAACATCAAGCAAGGAGGCATCCTGATTTTGTTGAACGTTGGTTCCCTCAACTTCGGACTCAAAAATCGGGTTGAAACGCGACCCTTGAAAGACTACAGTATTTGAACTATTCTTGGCCTCATTCTGTTTCACCGATGGTTTGCGATTCCTGCGTTCGACTACCATCTAGGGGCCAAAGGTATCATCTTTCCGGTGTTGTTGGTCATTAGCTGGGCTCTCGTGATTCGCATCTGTCTCAGAGGAAGGCTTAGCGTCCGGATATTTATCTTCAAGATGACCATATTTCTACAATTGAAACAAATCGTAGGGAGTGATTCGTATTCAATGATCTGGACCTGTCCGTTGATGAGAATCTTAGAGACGAGGGGCTTGCTGAGATCCACATTCACCGCCATTCTAGCAAAGCGTCCTCGCCTCCCATGCTCCGTTTGGTAGTCAATACGGATCACCTCCCCTATGGATTCTCCTATTTCCGCAATTAAGTTCCTCTTGTACATGATCGCCGGTAGACTAGGTAACCGAATCCAGGCCATGACACTATTCAGATACAGTGTGGAGGTAGAGAACGATGGCGTCTAGGGCTGGACGGTGAGGTAGTGTCCAAAGACTGTCCAAGGCCCTTGTGTAAGCACTTTTTGGTAATCAGATTTCGTCCGGAAAGATACGAGAAAGTAGTCATTCTTAATATCCATGAGTTTGATCGGCTGAGAAGGCTTCCATAATTCATAAATTTTGTTTCTCAAGGTGTTGTATCCTATGCGACGCCCTAAAAGTTTAACCACTAACGTTTGTTCCAAGCTCTTCTCGGCTAGCAAAATAACTCTTTCGGAGAAATCAATAGAAATCATTCCATCAACTTCACTTCGAGTGACATCCCCTTCTTCAATTTCGATTTCCTCCTCATCAATGATCTCGTTAGTTTCATCTGGGATGTGTGCTGTCTTATGCATGAGAGACTCCTTGTAGGAGAGACCCGGCGGCGAAGCTGCCGCTGCACCAGGGATAGCCCCAGGGGCGTTGGCAATCGGAGGGTTAGATCCCCCTCCATCCGGTGGATCATCATCGATCCGTCTGTGCTTTCTAGGGTTACAAGGGGCGGGAGCGCTTGCCATCTAGGGTCTAGCTTTGTTTATTTTATTATACAAATTTCATTAATAGTTAACATTGAGTGGTTTGATTGGAAATCAATTTGATAGTTGAGTGACGTAACTGATAAAGTTTTTAGTTCAATGGTGAAAATAGAACCAAACCAATAATTTAATGGTGGTAAAGAGTAATTTACCCTTTAAAATATATCCTAATCCTATTTAGTTTAAAACAATATAAAACAATTACTACAAGTACCAACCATTAATACAAATTTTATTAATATATTTTTATTTGTCCCGCTCATCATGAAATTTAAAATTAGTCGTCTTTTAGAGTAAAGATATTTTAATATATTTTTAATTTATTATCGAATTGACTTGTGATATCAACTCAATCAATCAATTAATAATGATATAAATAAATATAAAATTATGTATATTAAAAATAACTAGCTAATCTAGCATAATGATAAATTAAATCTTTTAAACAATTTTAAAAATTGAATTTTAATATTATGAATAAAATAAAATGTATTCCTTATAAACAATAGGGGTAAAGTACACCAATGATCACCAAACTTTTGAGGCGCATTCATTTTGTTCACCAAACTTTTAAAAGTTTCATTAGGGTCACTCAACTTTTAGAGTGCTTTCATTTTGGTCCCTCCCGTCACCCTCCGTTAAAAAATGGCCCGTTAGTTTTATTTTTTAATAAGATAATATAATTAGGTCCACTACTAATTAAACCGTCCCACGCACCATTCTTTTCTTCTTCTTCTTCTCCGATCTCCAAATCTCTGCAACTTTTTTCTATTTTATTTCTTTCATCTTCATCTATTTTTCCCTAAAAAAATCATCAATAAAAACACAAGAACTTGTTGTAACAACATGAAATGGTGATTCAGATATATAAAAAATTCCAGAGTTTAAATACAACTAACCCGAAGATTGAACTTGAAGAACCAAAAACTAGACTTCAACATATCCCAAACATGAACAAAGTTGTCATTACATTCTATAGCAAGACAATGGTCCTAGCAACCAATACAAGAACAAACGTTAACAAAAAAATGAAACATAAGAAGCAAGTTCAAACTTTTAAGCTGCACCAGTGTGAAAATACAAAAAATACTTTACTTCTAAGAACAAAACATCTGAGTGTTTAACTTGGACACTGATTCAAAGTTTAAGTTAAATAATTTTACTTTAATTTTTACCGCGAACAACAATTTTACAAGTTAAAATATTACAAAGCAAACTACAAATGAGTCCATGTACGCAAACACCTGGGAAGAAATCACCAAAAGAAAAAAAATTATTGTACAAATTAAAATAAAACACAGTAAAAAATCAGTAAATTCAAGATAAAAAATCATCAAAAGCATTTCATGGCAAGTGCAAAACTGAAAAAAAAACTATGTAAATACAAAGAAAGAAGATGTTCAACGTCAGCAAACTTTAGGACTCCAAGGTCACTGCTTTTTGATATTATCATAAGCCTTAAAAACAGAAATTTCCTCGGCTCAGCAATTTCAGTCTTCAAATCAGAGGGTTTTGTATGATCCAACTCGCTGAAAGTCGATCTGTTACTATTACTATTATTATTTCTTGTGAGAGTCTCTTCAGTTGAAAGCTTGAAGCATAAAATAAAGGCAACCTGCTAGTGAGGACTACTCTCTTTGATTGAGGAGTTCTAAAACCAGCACCATCTATACATTTTGAAACTGTAGGTAAGCATCCAAAGCTATCATTATTTGTTTCTAAGAAAAAAGCAAATGAGCATGTAAAAGTTGTAGAGATTTGCGGAAGAAGAAGAAAAAGAAGAGTGTTTGAGATGGTTTAATCAGTGGTGGGATCTAAATATATTTTTTCACAGAAGAAAATGAAAATTAACCGGCTACGCCAACATTTTTAACGAAAAGTGACGAGAGGGATCAAAATAAAAGTACTCTAAAAGTTGAATAATTTTTAATAAAACTTTTAAAAGTTCGGTGACCAAAATAAACGTGCCTCAAAAATTTGGTGACTACTGGTATACATTACCCTAAACAATAAAGCATGGTCCTTTTTACTAGGATATTCCATTATAGGTCCAGGTTCCAATAATACGGAGAAGCAACCCATACGCTTGCCCATTTCACGTCGCCATTATTTTAAGCAACCCCAAGTCCCCAACCATTTTTTAACTCTTTAAACATTCTTTAATTTTTTTTTTGATTTAATTCCGCTTATAAATAGATTAATTCAGATTAAATTAAAAAAAAATATATATAAAATAATCTATGTAACCCAACCCATTAATGTTTTATTTACCGAGAAAACTATTTAGATCAGTTTAGAAGTCTAGCTTCAAGACAAGACTATTTGAACCGCTAATCCAAAGCCTTTTTTCTATTGAAAATTTCCTTCTCCTTCTTCTTCTTCTTCACAGAAACAACCAAAAGCAATCCCATTTCAAACTTAGCAAAGAAAAATCTGTGTTTCAATGGCGTCTTTAACCCCAATTTCCCAGTCCCACTCCTTTCTTAAAAGACCCAACCTTAAAATTCCCCCACCTCCCAATTTGTCTTCCACTTTTATCTTCAAGGATTTCCCATACTCCAAAACTCTATCTTTTTCACTTCCCAGGACGGTTGCTAGGAACGTCGTCGTATCGGCCACGACGGCGGAGAAGCCGGGGAAGAGGTACCCCGGTGAGGCTAAAGGGTTCGTGGAGGAGATGAGGTTCGTGGCCATGAAATTGCATACCAGAGACCAAGCAAAGGAAGGAGAGAAGGAAGTGAAGCAGCCGGAAGAACGGACCGTCAAGGTATGGGAACCCACCGTTGATGGGTACTTGAAGTTCCTTGTGGATAGCAAGCTGGTTTATGATACGCTTGAAGGGATTATTGATAAGGCTTCTTTTCCCAGCTGTAAGCTTTATTTCATTTAATTTTTCTTTTGAATTCTTGTTCCTATGTTTATTTGTTTTCAGCTTTAGTTTTGGGGTATTGTGATTGTGATTGATTTTAGAATCAGATCATCTGGGAGAAGATGGGTTTCTTAAGGGAAAATAAGGCTAAACTGAAGCTTGAAGTTTTTTATATGATGATATTTAGATGTTGTTTTAGGATACAACGGAGTGAACTTGGAGTAATTGCTCTCAATTTGCCGGAAAAAAAATCTATAAGAATGCAGATTGGATGCTTTTTTCATGAAATTCTTTGATATTTTCTTCTATAGGGGAGGATGAGAAATTAAGAATGCAGATTGTATGCCTTTGCTATGCCAAGAATTCTCTCTTTTTTTGTTTTCGGGGATCATGTTGTTTGGTCTAATGGTTCGATGAAGGTAGATTCGGATAGCCTTTCACATGAAAACCGAAGCACTTCACCATTAAAAGTATCAGTGGTGCTAATTTCGTGTTAAACCCGGATTTTCAGATGGTTTGTAATGCATCACCCAGTTCCTTGCTTTGCTCATATCATATGTATATGCTTGATGTGCTTCTTGAGTGTGGTGTTTTATGGTTTTTCGGTACTGTGATAAGACTTGTTTGGTTTTCTTCAGATGCTGAATTCAGAAACACTGGATTGGAAAGGTCTGAGAAGTTGGCGATGGATTTACAGTGCTTCAAAGAGCAAGGTTATGCCATTCCTGAACCATCTTCTCCCGGTGTTACGTATGCCGAGTATCTTAAAGAATTATCCGAGAAGGATCCACAGGCATTCATATGCCATTTCTACAACATTTATTTTGCCCACTCGGCTGGTGGCCGGATGATTGGGAAGAAGGTAAAAACAATATCAGCTTAAAATGCGTGTCGAAAAGTAAATTTCTCGATCCTTATCTACACTGTCTAGAACTAAGCACATGTTTTGCTCCGTCTCTCTTCGTCTCCCTATCTGTTTCAGTTTTCCATATGGGTCCGTTCATGCATTTCACCAGCTTCTATCTAGTCCATAGCCATAGCCATACTTATCTTGTAACATGTTGAATGCATACACTTCCCTCCCCCTCCTCCATAAAACGTCCCCACTTAAATGAATATTAACTTGATTTACGGGATAGCGCACTCGAGCTCAGTTAACCCCACTCTTTCTATCAGGTTGCCGAGAAGATACTTGACAGCAAGGAGTTGGAATTTTACAAATGGGACGGTGACCTTTCCCAATTGTTGCAAAATGTGAGGGACAAGCTGAATAAAGTTGCCGAGGTAATATTCATTGTATGATTGCAGACCTCTCTTGTAAACACCATCTCCATTCTCTTTCTTTATGACTGACACCTATTTTATATTATTCATCGTGGGTACTTAAGAGCTGGACTCGAGAGGAGAAGAACCATTGCTTGGAAGAAACCGAGAAATCGTTCAAATATTCAGGGGAGATTCTTCGATTAATATTGTCATAGTATGCCAAGCATAACTACTTGGTCGTTCTGTTTTTTGTTTTGTTATCAAATCTGGAATTGTTGTGTTTTGATATGGGATTCCAAGTCAATACTCAACACTGTGGACCGAGCTTGTAAACATATTTCTCAACATTTACTCGTTTTCCTGGATTTTTTTTTCTAATGCTGTTCAACTACTTGTAAAGTTTCTTTTGTTTTATATTATATTATGTTGATGAATACTGATATAGCCATATAGGTTCAATATTATATTGGATGAATGTTGGTTTAGGTTCAATATTGATTTATGTTGTGAAGTTTTTTTCCTTATTTATGTCAATGTGCCCCTCCCTAACAACAATAGTATTTGGTGAAATTCTGTCATTAGTCACTGTATTATGTACAAGTTATAAATCTAGTTTTTATATTTTAATTGATTAATTTATCATTGTATTTTTTTGAATTTTGAAATTTCAGTAGTAGCTCAAACTGTACAAGTACAATAGGATTAAATTACATGACTCCAAGACTGTATTAAAATATTAAGTTTGTAAATCATCAGCTGCCACAAGAGCGCCTGTAGCTCAGTGGATAGAGCGTCTGTTTCCTAAGCAGAATGTCATAGGTTCGACCCCTATCTGGCGCGTGGATTTTCCTTTTTGTATGAAAGTTGAAAAACAGGAACTGTTGGTCTGCATTATCACATTTGTTGGCTGACTATTTTTATTTATGTGGCTACATTGAGAGCAACTTGGTCCCAGATTCTGTTTCTATGAGTTTTAGGCCTCACAAGCCACAGAATTTACCTGCGGATGACCACCATGACACTTGCCCCACTTCACCATCACATATCAACCGTCCAAGTTCCGGCCTTTAAATCATAAAGCTACTTATTCCGCATTGCATTTGCTTTTTGCAGAATGGAAAAACCAGCCTTTCCACCCATGCTTGAGCTTGTTCAATGAATTTAATACCCAACTTTCCCACTACCTCACAAAAGTTGCAGATTTATGTTTTACAAATTACAGACTTTAGTATTATGGTAGTCTTGAGACGATCGTCATGATATTCGAACCTATTAAACAATGTATAAATGTGATTGCACGAACAAACTAGCTAGCTTACTGGAGTTTGACTTCTTTTGCTGAATGATTTAGTGGCTTAAACCTATACCGTTATCCTCATTATCATAAGAATGAGATCGAGCGCCTTGTCAAAGAAACGATGGCAGTAGGTATTATCCAACTGAGCACGAGTCCTTTCTCTAGCCCGGTGTTACTAGTTCGCAAAAGGGATGATAGTTGGCGATTTTGTGTTGATTATCGAGCCCTTAATAAGATCACCATCCCGGATAAATTTCCTATTCCAGCAATTGATGAGTTATTGGATGAGCTTGGCAGTGCCACCATTTTCTCAAAATTGGATCTACGATCGAGGTACCATCAAATCCGAGTTTGCAAGGAAGATGTAGCCAAAACTGTAACACCTAGACCCGCCTATGCGTTACCGCGGATTCTAGGAAGTCACATTAGAGTCACAAGAGCGACCCACAATAAAAATCCCCATAAAACATTTTTCTTTCTTAAAACACTTATTAAATTGTAACGTTAACTTCTGTTTAATATATCATTTCAGGAAATCATTTAAACGTATAACAATAATTTCAAAAAACATTTTACAGACACTATCATAAAACAATACACGACACACATGCCTACTAACTGTACCAGTATTTTACTCTAAAAACAACACCGAGAGAACTCCAACCACCAAAGTCGGTAATTATACCATGATAGATCTCTTCTAACCTGTAGTGGTAAAAATAACACGAGCTTGGAAAAGCTCAGTAATACAAAACTACCAAATGATGCGGTAAACACATGCATGTATAAGTTAAAGCAGGTATATGGTAGAGCATAAAACTATCATGGTGTTCCGAGTAACATGCTCCAATTACGTTTCATTTTAAATTCTTATCTACCCTTCAACTGTACTCCAATATGAAATTCTGGGCTGCGTCTATAAAGGTATTAACCCAAGCCCATTAGGCGTGGGTACCATCATAAGGAAGTTCTTTAGGTTCGGGCGGAATTACCCTAGCCGAAGCGTAGGAACCAAATACGAGCAGAATTACCCTAGCCGAAGCTAGGAACCTAATACGGGCGGAATTACCATAGCCGAAGCTAGGAACCTAATACTGGAAGAATTACCATAGCCGAAGTTAGGAACCTAATACGGGAAGAATTACCCCAGCCAAAGCGAGGAACCTAATACGGGCATAATTACCCTAGCCGAAGCTAGGAACCTAATACGGGCGGAATTACCATAGCCGAAGCTAGGAACCTAATACTGGAAGAATTACCATAGCCGAAGTTAGGAACCTAATACGGGCATAATTACCCTAGACGAAGCTAGGAACCTAATACGGGCAGACCCTAGCCAAAGCGTAGGACCCGAATACGGCCGAACTTACCATCTTGATCAGGGCCGAGCCTACAATCTTAAATCAATATCTAGAACCCAATAAAACAATTATGAACGGTAATAGTCATCTCTGTAATTAGCAGCAGTATGTCGAGAATTCAGGATACAAGCAGATGAGAAATCAGTGGAACTGAAATATCAAGACCCATAAATCGAGTATACTAATATCAGATATCGGGAACTATAAGTCATAATTTTTCTTCAGATAACTTAATCGCTAGAAAATAGAACATATAGACTTAGATTCCAGTTATGAAGATTTTTCAAGTATACTTGGAGTACACTAGATGATTCCAAATTATCACTTTAATGTCCTTATTAAAAGTAGAAGGAAAACTCTGAATTGTAGTCCCTTCTAGTCTGATTTCAAAATTCAAGAGCCTTATTCAAGGGAATCTAGTAAATATCGTCTTCTTCTAGGTTTTTAATAGTTATACTTTCAAAGCATTCTGAAACTATGATATATCTTGATTATGCATGAATTCAAGTGTATTAGGATATATCTCGAGATTTCTAAAAGATCAAGATCAATAAAGATTTCAGATATATCAAACTTATTTAAGGGTTTAAACATATCAGGAGTGTTCCAATCTATTTTTCTCATAAGGGTACTCTGGTCATTTTGACATTCATGGGCAATTTGCTAATTTAAACCAACAAAGTAAAAACGGTGATCTACTGAACTCAACAATTCTAATTGCTTATCAGGTTTCCAAGCCCCTTTTTACTAATCGGAACCCCTCATTATAGTGTTTACCATTCAATCGGATAGGTACATCTTAAGTATTCGTTTCTCATAACCGATTACAATGTATGACAAAGTACCGTCTTCGCCAATTAATCATTGGACATGTTACGAGAAATCGAACATGTATCCATATGGTATTTTCCATGTACTATAGCAATATCATGAGTAACTGTCGTAAATGAGTCATGCTTTATATCACGTAGGGGTATTATAGACATTTGCATCTAAGACTTCTAACTACTTATCCACCCTCTAAGTCTACTAAGACTAAACAGATCACATTATCGTGGTACTTACCAAGTATTCGTATATGTACATATCACATGAACTTAATCCTTAACACCGAATGTACCTTTTAGAATAACATGTGATTCTTATAATTAACAATGTACTTTCCCCAAATAAGTCGAACATAAATTCATACAATATTTTTCAATATTATCTTAGCATTAGAAGTGACCAAAAACCACGAGTCGTGTAATACAACTTTTAAAGCCATCACACTCGTTTAGCTTTGTTGTTATTCCGAGTCTTAGAGGTATTTTCAATCATTTTAGTATTTGAGGGTATTTCAGACACTTCGATAGCCAAGGGTGTTTCAGTTATTCAGGTACTTTCGTATTTCAAAACAATTCATTCATTTCAATTATCGAGGATTTATCCCTCATTTCAGTTAATTCGATAATTTTAGTACCTAAGGTTATTTCGACCATTTCAATCATTCTAATCAATTCATTCTCTATTGTCATTTAGATCTGTTCAGGAATACGTAGAACTTTTAGTAAATTTACCTTCAAGTGTTTGTCCAGAGTTCGGGTGATCCAAGTGTTTTGTTATCATACATATTTGCATCTTGATACCGAAATCTTTCCCATTAGAACATGGATTTTAGATAAGTAATCATTTTACCATATATAGTGTAAAATTTCAGGTCATTTCCTTTGTTAGGGGTACTTAAGTCATTTTTATATCTCAAGGGTATCTTTGTAATTTTATTTCCAATATTTCTGACTTTGAATCCTTTAACACTATTACCGGGTTGATAGATTAACTGTGTAACCCCCTCGACCCAGCCTAGCCGATATACCGAACCGAACGGGTCACGCGAGGAATATTGAAGTAAATTGGGAAAGTTTACCTCAATAAACAACCATATTTTTTCTCTTTTCTCTTATCTAGATGCAAATTAGGTTCCTATGTGTTCAACATTGCAGTGGATCATTCGTAATTCGATCAAACATCAATTTCATTCAATTACGGCTTTTAGGAGCCAATTTGTAATTTTTCCAATTTATAAGGGCTTAAGCCATTTTGTGTTACCATCCTTTAATTAGTCTCATTACATGCTTCTCTGACAAAACTCAGCTCAAAATAATTATTCATGCTCATTTAATTGCATCCACGACATTCAGGGACTAAAACACAAAGAATCAGAACTTCAGAATATTCCAACAACTAATATAACTACCATCCGTTTCGATACAGTCTAGCCCTGTATCGAAACACGGGCCCATATCGAAACACCCTTGAGGTGTTTCGAAACTCTGGTTTCCAGTAGCAAAACGTACCGGAATAGACCTTATCCGTTTCGAAACACTAAGGCCATTTCAGGCTCACCGTTTCGGTACAGGCTTGAGTGTTCCAAAACACTTGGGCCTGTAATGACACATTTTGTTGGTTTTTCCCTCTTTAAACCATCCTAAACCAACCCAACATGTTTCCAACATGCATACATCATATTTAAACATAAATCCTCAAACATTTGCAACATACTTAGCAGCAAAGCATGGCTAATTGCATTAATGGAAAACTAAAGGCATGCAACCTAACAAATAAGCCACTCAAGAGGCAAATCTCAAACCAATACTCCAAACACCAAAAATAGGCCTTTTACAAGTATAAAATCATAAAGCAAACATGCTCAAAGGGTGTTCATACACATCACCCAAACAAACCATGGAATCCCCATTGCTCTTATTACTCTAGTCCATAACCGAAACATACTTTCAAAGTGAAGTCTCTTATGATTCCCTTGCAAGTTGCTGCCACCAAAACTTAGTTATTTGCATTGATGGACAAAAGAGAGCGTAAGCATACAAGCTTAGTGAGGAGTGCTCAAACCCCCCCCAAAAAAACACCATCAATGCTTAAGACCATTTTACACTTTTTGAAAACCATCATGCTTTATTGAAATCTATGCACTTCATTAACAAAAAATCAGCATGTTATACCACATGTAACAAGTATCAAATACTTCAAAAACAAAATCCATTTGCTAACACATACTTAAGCCTTTCCATGCATAGCTAGCAATATGCAAAGCTTAAGAGTAAAACATGCATTTTCATGTTATGCATCCATATACATTTCATAGCAACTTATCAATTATATTGGCTCACAAGTGATCAACACCATTCTCATTTCTAAAAACATATAAGATACATGGATTCCCAAGTGTTGTCCCAACACTTCATACATTCTCAACTGAATCTCAAGGTTCACACACGGGAGCTACCCTCCACCGTTGTGACACCCGTGGTGGAGTATTCGGTACCTCTCAACCCCTCAACACCACTCATAGATAGATGTATAACTCCACTAACGAGAGATAGGGCACAACTCAATTTCCTCAATCGTTAGGGTACTTGGATGAAGTCTTCAGTACATTCACAACCCCTCAACATCCAAGGCGACTTGTTTATAGTGCACTCAATCTTATAGTCGGCTAACTATATCCGATTTCATTTGTAAACCACTTTACACAACATCACTTGCCAATATAATTCTCATTTAGTATAAACCTCACTGTTTTCAAAGCATTCACAATAAGCCACATTTCCAAGCATCAAACCATGCTTCATAAAACATGTATAAAAACATACTTACAAGGATCACTTACCTAGTGCATCCTTTAACAATATGGCATCATCAACAGCAAATCACATACTCAAATCATGCTTTAAAACAGTAGATAAACACATATAAATTCAAGTGCATCCACAAGCTTATAATAGCACAATCCGAGGGAGAAAATCACTTTACTTACTTTTGAACCTAGTAAAGCATTTCAAGCTTACACTAAGTTCCCAAAACCACTTTTAAGATGTTTCAAAGCTGGAAATTCTATTTCCACTCACCGACTCGCGAAACCCCAATCGCCGACGCGAAAATCAAGCATCTGAAGTCCCCAGAACTTCACCAAATGCTTCCAAAGAATCCTCCCCTGTTTATACTACACAAGAACATAGGATTAATGCATCTCAATGCATTAAAACCTCCAACAATCACTAAAAACCCGCAGCTCTTCCCAAAGGCACTTAAAAGCCTATTCGAAACAACTGAAAACTCAATCGATCTTACTTGAAACTTAATCCAGCCATAAACAAACACTTCGATCACATTTTAACCATAAATCAACATCCAAAAACATCTTAATATCATCCTTATACCTCCAGCAACTCAGATTTCACATTTCCAAGCCAAAAACCCATAACTAACAACCTAAACTTTAAGAGATCCAACCTAAACCGATATTATTATGATTAAGCCTTTACTTTAACATCATTTAACATCTAAAACAACTTTAAAATCATTCTCAAATCAATCAAAACAGTGCCCAAACAAAAATCTTGGAAAATTATCAATTAAGCCATTTTAACTAATTTTTCATTAATCAAATCATAACACTAAGTTAATAACAATATTTAAGAATCACATGACTTGAGAATTTCATTAAAGAACCTTGATTAGAGGGTTGATCAGCTCTTACCTCCAATCTTAGCTTTTTCCCTCAATTGACAAAGATTTTGCAAGCAAACTTCAAAGCTCCATTGATTAAATTGATAGATCACTTTTAGGAAATAAAAAAGAAAGAGAAAAATAGGATAGAATCTGAGATTTTGAGAGAAAAGAAAGTGTTTGGTTGTTAAGAAAGTGAGAACATAGAAGTTACGTAAAATACTTTTGATTTCATTAAAAAAATCCCTTTTAATTAAAAGCTTTTCTTTTTATTTCTTTTTAAACATATTTTTTTAAAAATTGATCATATTAAGGGAAAAAAGATTTTTAACACATGTAAGCTCCCTAAAGATTCTAAGTCTTGTCCCCTTTTTAATTTAGTCCTTAAAAACCAATTTTGCACTTTTTACAAAATGACCACTTTCCAAAATCTTGACTTTCCAAGACCCGTTTTCTAAAATCGATTTCACCATCCTTCAATATATATTTTTAAAATATTTTAGCAATTTTTCTCATAATTTCATCACATCCCGGACTACGTTTTCCCTGAACCACTTCTAAAGGCTCCAATCTCCAATCCTAGGTTCGACTAGCCTAAAACATCTAGGCCCCAAACTGAGGCGTTACAAACTGTCTTATTAAATATTTATGGAACCCCATATCTTTCTAATTTATTGACATTCTTATTCGAATATGTCAATCTTATCTGAATTATCATACTTATACTTCGTATTTGATTCAACTTAAGCAGAGTTATCAATATACTTCACCATAAGTATGCATGCATTAACCGAATACCAACATGTTCATAAAGTATACAAGAGGTAGTAATGTATTACCTCGGCTCCGAGCTACAACGGTCGATCCAAGATACCCATTTTAATCATTATCGAACCCAAATTTGATGTCCTCAACATCTCGGATACGAAGAACCATGAATACCTTCAATTGTACAATTCCAATTTTAGTCCTTGGTTATATTTCCCTTAACTGAATAAATAAAATACATAAGCATGCTTAGATTCAAGGTATGATTTGGAGACTTTTTGGTCAAAGTCAACGCTCGCGTCATTATTGGTCAATATCGACATCATCATCGGTCAACATTGACATTATCATTGGTCAACACTGACGTCTATAGTTAACTGGTCAACGGTCAACTGAGTTGACTCAGACGAGTTGACTCGATGGGTTGGCTCAGTCAATAGGTCAAACGGGTTTGGATCGGCTCGGTTGGTTGGGTATGGGTCAAACGGTTCGGGTCGGTTCGGTTAGACAGATCTGGACCGGATCAGTTAGTTTTAAGTGGGCTTGGTTTATTATTGGTCCCAGACTGGTTTGGCTTAGTTTGGGCAGGTTCGAATGGCTCAGTTTAGTGGCCAGACCGCGTCCAAAGCCGGTCCAGTCAGCTCGATTCGAAGACCACCGTCACAGGCGGCCGAAAATCACCCGTGACGGCGCGTGGTTGCCACGCGGGGCCAAAATCGGCCGAAAACACCCCAAAACGTAGAGAACAAACTCTAATTCAACTATGACCATAACCAAACCTCGATTTAAGTTGAAACCTTATCGTTTCTTACCAAAACGAAGGAAAAATACGAGCAAGCTGCCGTAGCTTCGATGGTGCCCCAAACGACGATGGGTGAACCATTGAAGGCTAGGGTTTTGCTTTGCTCGACACTACGAGCACGCCGGTGGTGCTGGCGTCTTGATCGGACGGGAAAGGCGGTCGGAAAACACAAGAAGCTGAGGGGAGACTTTTGGTTCTCCGTCGGGCTTTCAACTTGGATTTCACGGTAACTAACGGGGCCACGCCGCGAGTGGAGGCTATGGGCGTGCTCGGTGTGAGGTGAAGTTGACATTGACAGTGGCGGTGGCGATCATCGACGAGTAGTGGATGAGATCAGAGAAGACGAACGGTGATGGGTTTTGGGGGGGCAACTTTTAAAATTCTCTGGATATTTTCATATTCGAATGGAAAACAACGACGATAGGTGAAGAGTCAGATCAACTTTTAAATTCTAGCATCTCTACCAGGCATAGTTTAACAATAAACGGGGGTGAGATTTATCAGAACTACCCTTAGCTCAGATGGTTAGAGCTTATGCTTAACAAGCAACTAGTTGAGGGTTTAAATCCCATCAGCTCCAATTTCCTTTTCAATCTCCCTATTTTTTAACCTTTAGCCTTTAATAAACATTAAAGAAACTTTAGGGGTGTTACAAAAACATCATTTTGTACTCATGAAGGCCATTACGAGTTTTTAGTTATGCCTTTTGGTTTGACAAATGCTCCATCGACTTTCCAAGCTTTGATGAATGATATATTTGGCATTTCTTACGCAAGTTTGTATTAGTCTTTTTTGTTGACATATTAATCTATAATGTAGATTTCTGTGCTCACTTGGGGCATTTGCGTAAGGTGTTACAAATTTTACAACATCATAACTTAGCCATCAATAGGAAGAAGTGCCATTTTGGACAGTCGCAACTTGAGTATTTGGGGCATTTCATTTCAACAAGTGAAGTTGCTGCCGATCCGGACAAAATAACTAGCATGATCAATTGGCCAATCCCCGAAGATGTTAAGGGATTAAGGGGATTTTTAGGACTCACCGGTTATTAAAGGAAATTCGTTCGGGATTATGGGAAACTAACGAAGCCTCTTACCTAATTTCTTTAGAAAAATGCTTTTTGTTGGAATGAGGATGCTCAATTGGCCTTTGATTCTCTTAAAAAGGCTATGGTTACTTTACATGTCTTGGCCTTACCTGATTTTAACAAAGTTTTTGTTGTTGAAACTGATGCTTCCGGACTGGGGATTGGTGCAGTTCTAATGCAAGATGAGCGTCCTATTGCTAGTGGTTTCTCGTTCTTCGGTGCACATTCCTATGTTCTGAAAAGAATTTCATTCCTTGCCTGCATGGGGTCATTCAAGTTTTTCCGTACATATAAGTGTTTCACAGGTTCTATATTGGATTGGGATTAAGCGCGATGTCCAACAATTTGAGGCCAGTTGTGACGTTTGTAAGAAGAATAAGTATGAAGCCCTTAGTCCAGCCAACTTGCTGCAACCATTACCAATACCTACTCAAGTTTGGGATGATATTGTTATGGATTTCGTTGTTGGATTCTATTTTGGTGGTGGTGGACCGTTTAACTAAGTATAACCATTTTCATCTCTTATCTCATCCATATACAGTTGTAATACTCGTATTTTGTCCAGGTACCTGTATATATAATTCGATATAAATAAAGCCAAATAAATAAATATAATAAATAAACCCAATAAATAAAATAGTCCAAAATACATTTATAGTTGATGCTCATGTAAAAGTGCCCCGCAATAGTGCAAGTGTACACGTCTCAAGTAATATAATGATAAGTATATCTAGTATCATCTCCACAAGGATTGAGGTAGCCTTTTGCTCCTACTTCCTCGCACTGCAAAATAAATAAAGTAAAAACACAGATGAGTTGGTTTGAGTAATCTAAAGAATTAAAACTAAAATAAGCCAAAAAATAAAGTAAAAAGAAATCAAGTTGAGAGAATGGGCCAGATTAGAATGCATCATAGTGTGGAATCCTATTGACTTGTCTCAGTCTTGAATGCAACAACACAAAACTATCGTGGCGGTAACCGAAGTCCCGGCCACGGCCATAATGGTTAAGTCCCTCTCGCAACAATCCCTTGCTCTTGGGCAAATAATGTTAATGCTCGACAAAGCGTCCTTGGATGGTTCCTCCTTATCCCTAAGCTCAGAACACTGGTTGATGGCTAAACTTCGATGATACCTCTCAGCGTGAACCAAACACAAACACCAACCAATCACACGCTTCTTTTAGCTGCTGAAACTTTTAACCTATCCATAGGCCAAGTTAGTTACACCACGTAGGATGAAAACCGTGCTTATTCGTTTCGTGAGTTCAACTCTCCCGATATTGAACAAATGGGTAACCTCACAAACTCTCTTCCGATATGTATGCAAGAATGATTAAAGCCAAGAATAAGAAAACCTTAACTTTATTGCATTAAGAACTTAAACAAATACAATAGTCTTCACACAACTACTTAACAAACTAATCTTAACCCTAAGGAAATAATGAATAGAAAGAAAACAAAAACTAAATCCTAAGCTCTCTCGTCTCTCGATCGTGATGTCTCTCCTCTTCCATGATGGCGGCAAGCCTTCTTTATATAGGGGAAGGTGTAGGCACAAATCCTTCTTGGAGAGGAAGTTAAGTTGGACTCGGACTTAACTTTATTAAAGAGGTGAATCTCTTTAATTTAATACATTATTCACTTTTGGCCAAAAGTCTAACTTTATCCCTTCTTCCATGTTTTCATCCTCTTCTTGAGCTCCAACTGCCACACAAAATGTGTAGAAAAATTTGGCGTTTAAAGGTCTAAAAATCGGCTACCACTTTGTATGTTTTACTCTCCGGCAGGTTGAGTAGTACACTACCGCGGTATTGTATTCTGCTGCCTCGGCATGGGTTTGTTACTAGTTCTGGTCCGCAAGGCTTCATCAACTTCCCTCAGTAGAAGCTGTCAGTTGTGGCTTGGCTCGACCAGGGTCTGTTACTAGTTGGTTCTGCCTCATCCTTCCTTTTTCTTCATTGCCGTCACGACATCTCCTGCCATGGCAGCGTACGAATTTGCAAAAGCACCAAACATGCATCAAATAGTACATTTTTCATAAAATAAATAGAATATAGGGATCAAAGGCATAAATGATGAAATCAATGCATGAAGGCCCATAATGCAGCTCAAATGGGTGTAGGTTGAGTGATAATTTCTATGAAAAATGGGGTAAAATATAGGACTTTTAGGCACTTATCACACCCCCAAACTCGAACTATTGCTTGTCCTCAAGCAATGCAAACCATTAATTGCCAAACCTTAATTTTTATATACCATCTCAGTGGTCTTACTTTTCCTTCTCTCTCCAAACCATAGCAAAGAATGCTCGGCCATTAAGTCTTTAGATGCCTTAGGAATTCCCTAGAATCAAACTATAAGATTTGTGAGTGTGTGCATGCATTGTGAACAAGATGATTATAAGGATTCTAAGAAAATACTTAAGCATTAACCTACTTAACTTGGGTAAATTCTTTTCTTTTTTTCTTTCCCTCTCTCTCTTTTTTGTAAGAATTATAACCTACTAGAGCTAGTTTCGGGCACCTCTAGTGATTAGCCTAGAGCCGGTTTCAGGCACCTCTAGGGCTTCCTTAAGCTAGGGCCAGTGTTAGGCACCTCTAACTTTTTTACCCAAAATTTTCTTTCTAAGTAAGTCTATGCCCTAAGTGTACTAGAATTCCTTAAATCATACAAGTCACAAAGGTGTTTTAAAGTTCTAATCTCATAGTATGATCCCAAGTTGTCTTCCTTAAGCATTCTAAAATTAAAGGCTCTAAATAGTTCAAAGCTATGGTAAGAAGAGAGATATTTATTGCCAAAAAAGAAGATTTAATTAAAATTAAACTAAGGCAATTGATAAAAAGTACTACCGAGGCATAAGCTAAATTCAGTTAAGGCAATGCAATAAAAAATTTGGACAAGTAAAAAACAGAACTGCATGGCAATTATATTAGAATGTCGCGGCATGGCCTTGCCGCGACAATTGAACCTACACCCCAAACTCGAATCAAGCATTGCCCTCAATGCTTATATTGCATACATTAAGATAGAAAAAATTAGCACACAAAATATAAGGTCATTAAAAATAAATGGCATAAAGAAGAGGAACTTAAATGGATGGTAATTTGGAAGATTCATCTTCCTCGTCACTTTCTCTCTGCAATATCAGCCTCTTCGGTTTGGATGCTGCGTGCTTGACTCCTTTAGATTCACAGGGTGGCTAGATGCGTGATGGTGGGGTGGGCTTTGCTGCCGGGGCAGTAACCTCCTCTTCTTCGGAGTCTGGGCAGATTTCATCCCCGGTTGTTGCCTAATGTTTTAGTGCCTCAAAGACCCGTCTGACAGAATAATCAGTGTCGGACCAACTAGAGACAGCTTGGTATAGAGATCCGACAAGTGTGTTCAAGGGGGCCTTGCGTTTGCCTTTGCGCGCCATAGCAGATAGAGTGTTAGATGCCACGACAGTGGGTACTTGTGATGTCGTGGCTGTGGCGGCGGTAGAGGTTGCTTCTTCTCGGTGCTTAGGGGCGGCTGTGGCAATTAAGATGACAGGGAAGGGTGGAAATTGGACCGTTTGGTTTAGGAGCCTCTTCTGGATCAGCTAGACAACTGAGGCATGGAAGTCCCTCGTGTGCGCCATAAACAGTTGTTGGCGTTGGTCCATTTCCTCTAGCTTCTGTAGGATTTGCTGAAGGTCTTCCACGACAGAGGAGTGCGTTTGGGGCGTCTCTGGGATAGTTTCCGAGGCTGTTGCCCCGTCAATGCCTTGCATTGGAGTGGTCTGGACAAGATCGACTTCAGTGATATTCATTAGTCTGTGGTAAGCCTCTCGATCCCATCCCTTTCGTTGCGGCGTGAATTCATCGACCTCATCGACGGGGACCTCATTCTCTGTGCAAAAGCTGGTGATAAGCGATGGAAAGTAGAGCTGCCCCTTTTCATTCTGTGCGCACATGTAAATTTCCTGGCAAATAAGATTACCAACATTAATTTTATGGTTATGCATAATAGAGTGGATTAGAGCAAGCCTGGGCCGATCAATGGCAGTGTTATGTGAGGTCGGTATGATGCGGTGGCCGTTGAGTTTGTTACATAGCTTTGCTTCAGATCTCAGGCTCCACCTTTGGACCAATCCTCCGTGTGCCCCGACCTCCTATACCGTGCCGTCATAACAAAGCTCTTCTTTAATCCATTGGTAATCTTCTTTCGTGTGCGCCTCCAAGACCTCCGCATGCTCGTCCATTTCAATGTACAGACCATAAAAGTGGTTTATGGCATCGTCATCAACCCTGATTGCCTTCCCTCTTATGTGCACGAAGAGCGTATCGTCACTGGGCTTGTGGGCATAAAATTCGCGGACTATGGTGATGTTGGCCTGGGCAAGTTGAAGGCATAATATTTGCCACATCTGATGGTTGATCTTGTTGAACAAATAGTGGTCGATGCTGTAGTTGGGTTCGTCGAAAGCTTGTAATCCCTGTTCTTCCCACACTTGCCGAGAGATGTAGTATTTCTTGAATCGCCATTCTACCCCCGGTGGTGCGAAACGAGTGTAAGTCTGTGCCGCGGCAGTGCTGGAAGTTTCACCTCGGATAGTCATCTAAATGTTTAGAAGAGTTGAGAGTAGTTGTTCGAGAGTCAAGAAAGTAATAAGCTTTGGAGATTTCAAGGCAGTAGAAGAGAATGTTAAAGTGAAGAATAATGGCCTTTATATAGCTGCGACAATTTCTAGCCTTTACTAGCCATTTTCTGCCCGTTGAAAACTAGTCGTTGCGGCTCTTGCGGCTTATTGGGCAATCAATGCCGCAGCAGCTAACGGTTCTTTCTCCTAGCCGTTTGTTCATCTCTTCTTCCTTTCTTGATCTTCATCCTAAAAATAAACAACAAAATAAAATTTTATTCCTAAAAAAATAGAAAATTAATAATACTGAAACTAAAAAAATAAAAATAAAAATAAAATATAGAGGGAAAAAGAGATTATTGTACTAAAGGAGTGCATGTGGATGCATCTCCTAGAGTGTATTCTTTCTTATCCCGCATGATATGTGATCCCGAATGGGGTAGCAGCTTGTGTCCAGGATCTCCCGTCAAAGTGCCGCGACAGTTGTCCTGGCAGGGTCCTATGTGTTTGCCGCGACATTGTGTAACTTCTACACCGGGATAAGTTAGTTCTTTGTTAGGGCCTGTTTTCCTTGTGGCCTGGATTGCTTGACAATTTTCTGAATCCACAACATATTTCCTTGTGTTTAGTACGTGGAGTTTCACATGCTCGTCATTGATTCGCATTATTAGCTCTCTCTTTTCAACATCGATTATTGTCCTCTCGGTGGCAAGGAATGGTCGTCCCAGAATGAGTAGGGCCTTTTCATCTGCACCGTAATCTAAAATGAGAAAATTAGTAGGGGAAATAAATTTATTCACTTTTACCAGTATATCCTCAACCTCAATTTTCCCTTCAGGTTGCACATGGGATCCATCGGCAAGCTGTAGCATTATAGTTGTGGGTCTGGCCGTCCCAATCCCCAATTTTTGGAAGATTGACTTAGGCATGATGTTTATGCTTGCTTCTAGGTCTTAGAGTGCCATTCCTTCATAATGATTCCCTATTTGCGCATGGTATGAGAAAGCTTCCGGGATCCTCTAGCTCAGGTGGAGCTCGATTTTATTGTGCGGCCATGCATTCCTCTATTACGACCACCATTTCGAATTCCCCAATCCTTTTCTACTTTGACACGATGTCCTTGAGGAATTTGACATAGTTTGGGATCTCCTTGATTGCCTCCACCAAAGATAGATTAATGTGTACCTGTTTTAGGATGTCCATGTGTTGGGTTTATAGCACGCTCGAATCGATCACCGAAATCGTCAAGGAGGGTCGTAAATGTTTTGTGGTTGAATTGGCTAAAATCGAAATAAAGGTATACAAGTGACACAATGATTTTAGAGTGGTTCGGGCTATTAACTAAGCACCTACATCCACTACCTTAGCACACCACTAAGGATTTCCTAATTCACTCAACAATGAATTCGTCCCCTTTTACCGGTTTAGGAGGAAACTATTACAACCCTATCTTTTGGACTTGGCTAAGATAGAACCAACTCTAGTTTTTCTCTTAAGGCTAAACTACAACCTCTCCTTTTACAAGGGATTTGTTTGGTAAACTTAAAACCTCACAAGGTGGGTGTTTACACAAATTTAAGCTCACACAAGAACAAAGGATTTACAATTAAGCTCTCTCTAAAGACTATGTACAAAAGAATAGTAAAATAAAGATTTAGACTCTAATTCTCTTGACCATATTGCTTGGATGTTGTCTCTAACATTCTTCAAGTGTTCCAGCCTTCAATTTTATAGTCCCAATTGAGTTTGTGGCTGTTACTAGCCGTTAGGGATGTTTTGGAGCTGTTGGGGTCTTCATTTCCCATATTAATTGCAGTTCTAGTGCCTATCGTATCGGTACACGGGGACCCATATCGGTATGTCCTTCTTCAAAACTAGCAGTTGAGCTCTTGCCAGCCTAAGTGTATCGATACGTTAGGGAGCGTATCGGTACGGTCTGCATTTTAAAAGACCGTTGGGAAATAGTCGTTGGGGTTAGTTAAAACAAGGATCGGTATGCTTAAAGGCATATCGGTACGACCCTAATCCGTATCGATACAGGTAAGCCTGTATCGGTATGGGTTTTGGTAGAATCAAAACTGGAGAAAAAAGGTATCGGTAGGGGGTATATCGTATCGGTACGGTAGAGCTGAAAAGTCCGTTTTGAGTACTTTAAAACATTTCAAACTTTGCCAAAAACCTTTTTAAATACCTCAAACATATTTTCAAGTTGTTTGAACTTAAAGACATGTTTTAAATTCTTTTCAAATTAGTCCAAAACATTTTTCAATTATTATATCAAAACATTAGTTCAACACCATGAACTTCTTAAACTGGTACTATTGCTTTTGTTGTTTCAACCTTTGTGGGAATGGTGGAGTTGGTATGCTGTCTTTGGGTTATGTCATGGGCGCTGCCACAAGTTCTGCCGACGTAGTATTGTTCTTGGTTACTGCTGCAACCTCATTTTTCTTGGATTGTGCTGTGACAGTTGACTCATTTGGTTTCTCCTATGCTGGCTGCTTATTCTGAGGCCCCTGAAGTTGGATACCACTCATGGTGGTTACAACTTTGCACTGTTCATAGGATGTCATCTTAGCGGCTTCAGTGTTGCTAGGAAAACCTCTTACTAGCCCAGTGTTCAGAATCTGTGCGATCTGCCCCACTTGTGTTTCCAGGGATTTCAACGTTGCCTCGTTGTTTTGCAGCCTAATCTCAGTCTTGTCCATAAATTTTTAGTCTTTTTTATGAACTTATCAGTATTAGCCATATATGCACTAGTCTGAGACATAAAAGCATGAAAAGTGTCTTCTAAAGAACAAGACTACATTGGCTGATGCGGCGACATGGGTTGCTGCTGTGCCATGTTCTGCCGAGGCATATGTTGTTAGATTCCCGCTGCTGGAGCATTCTAATTTTGTGGATTGAGTGCATTATTGGGGTTGCTCCAGGAAAAGTTCGGGTGCTTTTTCCAGGCTGGGTTGTAGTTGTTGGACATCATGTTGTTGTTCCTATTAAAGTTTCCAACATAGCAGGCCGACTTTGGGTTCTGCGGGCATTAAGAAGAAACATGGTTACCTCCACAGTTTTCACAAAATAAATCCATTACCTTGACCTCCTGGTGATTGTTTTGTGATTGCATGTTCATGGCCAGCTTTGTCAAGGTGGCAATTTGAGATGAAATTGAGTCCGAGGACCCTATCTCGTTTACTGTGGGTTGGCGTCGGATTCCTCCTCGTTTGGCCATCGAGAACTGACAGTTGTTCTTGGTCGTCTTATTCAGAATATCCATTGCTTCTTCTGGCTCTTTGTCTAGGAGTATGTCGTTTGCCGAGGCATCAAACATCATCTTAGTTCTCGTGTTGATAGCGTTATAGAACATAGTCACTTGCGTCCACAATGGGAATCCGTGCAATGGGCATTTGTGTAACAACTCTCTGTATCACTCCCAAGCCTCATGCATGGATACATCGTCAGCCTGTCGAAAAGAAGTTATTTCGTTATGTAATTTATCAGTTAAATTTGTAGGATTAAAACATGCTAAGAAATCACGACATAAATCACTCCAGGATCCAATTGATCCTGCTAGAATACTATTGAGCCAGGTTTTTGCCCTATCCCTCAGTGAATAGGGGAACAATTTTAATCTCAAAATTTCCTCATGTACTCCATGTATTTTAAACGAATTATAGATCTGCATGAAGGATTTGAGGTGCTGTCTGGCATCTTCAGTTGTTGAGCCACCAAATTTCCCCATAGTGTTGAACATCACGGGCTTCAGTTCAAAGTGGGTGGCTTTAATCTCCTGTGTGACAACTCCTAGATTTAGTCCGTTCAGATCCTCTTCAAGGTAGTTTCGGACAATTAAGTTTCGTACTGGCGCGAATTGATTTCGCGGATTTTCTCCATCTTCTAACGGGATATTCTGCTGCCCATCGGCAAGTTGCTGCCCGTCGGTAGGTGGCTGCCCATTGGCATTATTCGCCGGGGCACCTTGGGTTCGCTCTGGTCATGCACCAAAACAAAACCAAGTTTTATTAGTACTAAAACAAAAAATAAATAAACTAAAAAAGTAAATAGTGCAAGAAAATAAAAACAAAAGTTGCCAATCACCAGCAATGGCGCCAAAAACTTGATGCTCACGTAAAAGTGCCCTGCAATAGTGCAAGTGTACACGTCTCAAGTAATATAATGATAAGTATATCGAGTATCGTCTCCACAGGGATTGGGCTAGCCTTTTGCTTCTACTTCCTCGCACTGCAAAATAAACAAAGTAAAACACAGATGAGTTGAGTTGGTTTGAGTAATCTAAAGAACTAAAACTAAAATAAGCCAGAAAATAAAGTAAAAAGAAATCAAGTTGAGAGAATGGGCTGAATTAGAATGCGTCGTAGTGTGGAATCCTATTGACTTGTCTCAGTCTTGAATGTAACAACACAAAACTGTCGTGGCAGTAACTGAAGTCCTTGTCACAGCCGCAATGGTTGAGTCCCTGTTGCGGCAATCCCTTGCTCTTTGGCAGATGGTGTTAAGGCTCGACAAAGCATCCTTGGATTGTTCCTCCTTATCCCTAAGCTCGAAACACTGGTTGATGGCTGAACTTTGATGATATCTCCCGACGTGAACCAAAGACAAAAAACCAACCAATCACACGCTTCTTTTAGTCGCTGAAACTCTTAACCTATCCCTAGGCCGAGTTAGTTAACACCAAGTGGGATGAAAACCGTTCTTATTCGTTTTGTGAGTTCAACTCTACCGATATTGAAAAAATGAATAACCTCACAAACTCTCTCCCGATAAGTATGTAAGAATGACTAAAGCCAAGAATAAGCAAACCTGAACTTTATTGCATTAAGAACTTAAACAAATACAATAGTCTTCACACAACTACTAAACAAACTAATCCTAACCCTAAGGAAATAATGAATAGAAAGAAAACGAAAACTAAATCCTAAGCTCTCTCGTCTCTCGATCGTGATGTCTCTCCTCCTCCATGACGGCGGCAAGTCTCTTTTATATAGGGGAATGTGTAGGCACAAATCCTTCTTGGAGAGGAAATTAAGTTGGACTCGGACTTAACTTTATTAAAGAGGTGAATCTCTTTAATTTAATATATTATTCACTTTTTGCCAAACGTCCAACTTTATCCTTCCTTCTATGTTTTCGTCCTCTTCTTGAGCTCCAACTGCAACACAAAGTGTGTAGAAAAATCAAGCATTTAAAGGTCTACAAATCGGCTACCACTTTGCCTGTTTTTCCCTCCGACAGGTTGAGTAATACACTGCCGCGACATTACATTCTGCTGCCTCGGCATGGGTCTGTTACTAGTTCTGCTCCGCAAGGCTTCATCACCTTCCCTCAGTAAAAGCTGTCAGTTGTGGCTTGGCTCGATCAGGGTCTGTTACTAGTTGGTTCTGCCTCATCCTTCCCTTTTCTTCATTGTCGTCACGACATCTCCTACCCTGGTAGCTTGCAAATCTGCAAAAGCACCAAACATGCATCAAATAGTACCTTTTTCATAGAATAAACAGAATATAGGGATCAAAGTCATAAATGATGAAATTAATGCATGAAGAGCCATAATGCAGCTCAAATGTGTGTAGGTTGAGTGATAATTGCCATGAAATAGGGTAAAAATATAGGACTTTTGGGCACTTATCAATAGTGCCCATAACTACAAAGCTCATATTTTTAAATCAGCCCAAGACCCAAACAAACACAAAACTTGCCCAAAAATCAGAATTCCCGCCCAAATCAGGTGTTGTGCTTTTTTCCCGCTCAATGATGCCACGTGTCGAACCGAGACTGGCCGATAAGCCCCTCACGCGAATTGATCTCCTTAGCTGGATGCAGCTACCTTTGCTGACATCGACAATGACGTCACACTCCACTCAGATATAAATAGAGAGAGAAACAATTATTAGGCAATAATTATGCAATAACTGGCGTATTAATTGGAGAGAGGAGAGAGAAGAAGCTTGAGGGTCTTACATCACCGTCTAGAAGCCGAATCGCTCGCCGGAGTTCATCCACTGTCATAAAAAGGTAAATCTTGTTCTCTTCTTTCATTTTCCTGCGTCAAAACATAAAAAAATAGATCTAAGCTATGAAAACTTAAAAAATAGTAACCTAAAAAGCCCTAAACCGAGATCTGGGGAAGTCAAAGCTAGATTTGGAGCTTATCTGAGATTTACGAGGCTGTGATCAGAATTTGAGAAGCTTTAGAGCTTTTGACGGAGTCGAAGAGGTAGTTTTAGGGTTCAGTTTTTTGGGTAGATATTCTAGGATTGAGCGAAGGGGTCGATTCTGACGAATTCGAGATTAGATTAGGGTTTAGGCTTGAAAAAGGGGGAAATGAAAGTTTTAAGGTTTCGATGTGGCGGTGGACGGTGGCCAAAAATCGTCCTGGCGGCGGAGCGCGGTGGCCGGAGTTGCAGATTTGGTCGGAGAAGATGACCGGAAAATGCAGGTTGAACGGAAAAGATGATCAAAAAGTTTTCGGTCACCGGAGAAAGGTACGAGATGACCGGAGACGACGACAGGTGACTGGCATCGCCTCTAACGGTAGGGAAATATGTCAGATTAGGGTTCGTGTTGGTTTGGGAATCAAATGAGGAAATTTGGGAAAGCTGGTTCATGTTCTTTAAGAAAGTAGAGTTTTGACCGATTAGAAACATGTATCAGTATAGTTTGGGCGTTAGTGTTGGATCAAAGAGTGAAAAATGAAAAATAGTGGATGAATAATGAGTGAAAAATGTGTTTTAATCCGAAAGAGACAGGAAATAGAGGGGATTTAGTGTTTTAGGTCAATTAAAGTGCGGAAAAGGGAAGAACAAAGGATGAATTTGTGATGAACTAAGAGTTTTGATCGAGGTGAGAAGAGGTTTTTTGGGTTTGAAGTGTTTGTGTCGAGAAGATTTAGAGAGAGAGGGAATGAGGAAAGAGAGAGTGATTCAGGAAAATGGTTGAGTTAACTCGGTGCTGGTCATTTTATGGGTGAGTCAATACGACACCGTTTTGGCGCCGAGTTGGGGAAAGAATTCGCACACTTTTGAGCAGGTCTGGATACAAGTTTACGATCCGTTTGGGATTGGGCTAATGCTTTTTGGGCCGAGTTCAAATGGGTTTGGGTTGGTTTTTTAGGGAAATTAGATTTAGGCTCTCAAGTTTGTTTTTTCTTATAGACTAAGTTCTCTAAATAAATCTAAATAATTTAGGGTAAACTAACCCAATGACCACCATACTATGGTAAATGTATTAAAATGACCACATTAAAAAAATTGGCTCAATTGACCACCCAAACTATTGAAATTGGATCAATGTGACCACCAGCCGTTAATGGGCTAACGAAAGGTGACGTGGCAGTTAAAAAATTAAAGGTATAATCACACATTTGGTCCGTATTGTTTACACATTCTTTCAATTTAGTCCTAATTTTAAACTAATAAAATAATTAGGTGGTGACACGTGTCAACACCTTATTGGAGGAATTTAATTATTTATATTTGATTAATAAATTATTTTCCTCCTCCAATCAGGTGGTGACACATGTCACCACCTATTTAGAGGAGAAAAACAAAATTCCCAAACTTGCTTTAGGTGGGAATCGAACTTGGGTTCAGTAGGGACAAAGGTAACCCCTTAACCACTACACCAAACACATGTTTGTGCTAAAAATCACCAATTATATAATATAACTGGTTATAAGATTACAAAATGACTTAGAATGAGGGGGAGAAAGAGTTAAAGCAGTGCTCGCCTGAATTTCTTGTTAGTTCCAATTGATGATTATTTGGCTGAAGTGGAATAGTTGCTCATCTTCTTACTGGAGACTATTTAGAACATTTGTTTTTGAGACGTTCATTTCAGTCAAAAATGCTTTTACTTTTCTGGTATAACAATGGTTTCTTTAAAACCTTTGCGACATTTAGGTGGAAGAAGATGAATTTGAATGGTAACAAATAATAAGACATATAATATAATTGATGATTTTTAGCCCAAACATGTGCTTGGTGCAATGATTAAGGCATTGCCTTTGTCCCTGTTGAACCTAAGTTCAATTCCCACCTAAATCAAGTTTGGTGATTTTGTTTTTCTCCTATTTAAATAATTAAATTCCTCCAATAAGGTGTTGACACGTGTCACCACCTAATTATTTTATTTTATTAGTTTAAAATTAGGACTAAATTGAAAGAATGTGTAAATAATAAGGACCAAATGTGTGATTATACCTTTAATTTTTTTTGAAACACGAATTAATTTTATTGAGGTAATTAATCAGGACACTACGTCGAGCCTCGTTAAAAAACCTCCCTAATCCTAGTTGGAGGAAAAAGAGTGCATTGACATAATGTGTGTACATTCAAGGGTCCATTGGAAAGACACAACGTTAACATCACTAGATATATCATAATACAAACCAGGTGGGCACCAATTACTCTGAAACAAACAATGAGCAGTGGACGTAGCTGGTCTTTGGCTCCACGTCTTCAAGAAAATTTGCAAACTTGTCCAAACATCAACGGCCTCAAATTACTTCAACAAACAAATCTTTCGTGCGGTTAATACCTTTTTTTGCTAAGTCGTCAGCGAAGCAGTTCATTTTTCTTGGCACCAGATGTGTTCTCCAATTGAAATCTTTGCAGCAACTCAAACACGCTTCAATCAAATCTTTGAAATTCTCAGGAGCCTTCTGGGGATTATCTAGCCATTCTATTGCCAATTTGCTGTCACTTTCTAACACAAGTGTATGTGATTTACACCATTTGGATTTGCTAAAGAGGTTCAGGGCTTCCTTGATTGCCCTTAGCTCTGCCGATGTTGTGTCGGTTGTTCCTATGGATTTGGAAAAATACATAAGCAGTTTCGATTCATTGTTTCTCAAGCAGCCTCCTATACCTGCTTTTTCGTAGTTTCGGCTGACCGCTCCATCAGTGTTGAACTTGAGTGTCCCTTCTCCAGGTGCCAACCAATCGCGCGAGGTGTAACTAGTTGCATCACAGCGTATCAGGCTGAAATTAGAAGGATTGCTGATTAATAGTTGAACGGAGATCAACTCGTTCGGCTACTTTGCTTTTGTCCACCATCACAATCTTGTCAAACAAATATTGAACAAGTTGTCTACTTCTACCTTCGTACCCTTGAAAATCATTTCATTTCTTGGTAACCAAATGGTCCAAATGAAAGCAGGGAAGCTTAATTGCCAAATCTTGTCGTTGATTCTTGTCTTTTGCATTGTAAACCACTGAAGAATCAGTTCTCAGAAATTGGATGGTATGATGAACTGGACGTTCCATAAACTCCACCATTTTTGCCACAGCCTCCAAATTAAAAAACAATGACAGAAAAGATGGGAAATGGTTTCAGGTTCTTTGCTGCAAAACGGGCAGGCAAGTTGTTGGTTTTGGAGACTGCCTCTTTTAGCCAATTCGACCCTGGTTGGAATTCTTTCGTGTGGAGCTTTCCATATAAACGCTTCAACATTAGGGGGAGCTGCATTGACCCAAACTAATTTCCAAAAGTCATCCCTAATCATCCTATCTCCAATCGCAGCACTGTAGAAGGATTTTACACTAAACATGCCATTTGTATTAGCTTTCCATCTCACGTTATCTGGAATGTCTTGACATAATTTGCCATTGCTAATAAGACCAAAGAATGTTTCCCGAACCTCGTTTTCCCAGTCAAAGGTTCTTCTTCTAAATTCAATCTTCCACATCCAATTACCATCTTCAAATTGTCCAAAATCGGCGATGACACCTGATTTGTTAACAGCAAGCGCGTACATTCGTGGAAAAAGCTCCTTCAGCATGGTATTACCTATCCAGGTTTCAGACCAGAACTTTATACGCTTCCCATTTCCGACACTAAAATGAATGTTCCTTGAAAAAATACTGTCTCTGTTGGTTAGAGGGCGTGTGATTCCTCTCCATACCCAAGACTTGTTTGTTTTCTTGAGATTCTCGGGTAACATCGAATTAGAATCTTGTTCATAAATGGCAGCCACAATTTTACGCCACAACACATTTGGTTCAGAACCGTATCTCCAGAGCCATTTGCTTCTTAAAGCTTCACTCATGTTTGCAAAATCCATGAGGCCTAATCCCCCAGCTTCTTTAGGTAGACATAGTGTTTCCCATTTGATCCAGTGGATCAATCTTTTTTCCAGCGAGCCCCATAGAAAGTTTGCTATTAATTTTGATAACTTCGAACTTACAGAGTTGGGCATGGGAAATATAGATATGAAGTACAGCGACAAACTTGAGAGTACGGATTTTATGAGAGTTATACAGCCTCCGAAAGATAACAGCTTAGTTTTCCACCCTGCAAATTTTGACTTGAACTTTTCCATAATAGGGTCCCATATTGCTGTGGAGTTTTTCAAGTTCCCCAACGGTAAACCAAGGTAGGAACTAGGAAGTTTCTCGCTTTTGCAGTGAAGCAGAGATGCCCATCTATCAACTTTTGATTGTTCTACGTTCAGCCCTATCAGCTTGGACTTACGCAGATTTAGTGAGAGTCCTGAGACTAGCTCGAATCCTCTCAATATGCGAATACAATTCCTGATTTTAGTTTCGCTTTCTCCACAAAACAATAACAAATCGTCAACGAATTGGAGGTGGGAGATATCGTTAGAACTATCCCGACATTTTGAAGCCACTGAGGAACCCTTTAGCGACAGCTTCACGGAAGAGAGAGCTGAGAACCTCGGCAACTAGGTTGAAGAGCAATGGAGATAACGGACAGCCTTGTCTTAAACCTCGCGAGATGTGGAAAATTCTCGTATGGGATCCGTTGGTTAAGACTGACATTTTAGCAGTAGAAATACACAACTTTATCCATGAACACCACTTACTGCCAAATCCCATCCTCCTCATGACAAAGATTAGAAAATCCCAACTGATGCTATCATGGGCTTTGTTGAAATCAGCCTTAAACATGAGACCAGATAATCTTCTTCTGTTCATATAATCTATGATCTCATTGGAAATAAGGACGCAATCCAGGATCTGCTTTCCTGGGCAGAACGCGAATTGAGTTTCGCCTATAACACTGTTAGATACCCTGCTGAGGCGAGAAGCCAATACTTTGGCTAAAAGTTTATAAATGGAGCCAACGAGACTAATGGGGCGATAGTCCGCCATTGACTAGGGTTGTTTTTCTTCGGAATCAAAACTATATATGAGTGATTGAAAGATAGGTCAGATATTGTACCATGGTAGAAATCACTGAAGAACTTGCAAATTTCCCCTTTTAGATTCGACCAACACTTCTTGAGAAAATTGATGTTGAATCCGTCCGGGGCCGGGGCTCTTGAGCCATCCATTGAGAAGAGAACGGAACAGATTTCATCTTCTGAGAAACTAGTCTCCATATCATTTGCTTCTTGAGGTTTTAGCGTTCTGATGTTGCATTCAATTCGGGTCGCTTGGATGGAGTGATCAGTATTGTAAGTCTTTCAAAAATGTTCTTCCACTGTGTTTTTGATTAACATTGTATCTTTGATTACTTTCTCGCCCACTCTAAGCTTGTCAATTGCGTTTTTCTTTCTTCTTGATGAGGCCACAATATGAAAAAATTTAGAATTTTTATCCCCGGCATGGAACCATCGTAATCTCGACTTTTGTAACCATTCTTTCTCCCTTTTTCTCACTACATTCCACAGCTTTGATCTAGTAATCTGTAGTTCAATTTTAGTTTCAGGATTATAACTTCCTCCCGCGACCTCCAATTCCAGATTGGTGATTTTGGTTTCCAAATCTTCTATAGAGTCAGTACCCTGTGCTTGTTTGCATTGTGACCAAGCTTTTGTGGTGTTTTTGCACTGTTAAAGCATAGAGCATATACCCCTACCCTTGTTGACGCTGCAAATTGAGCCAATTGATGCCATAAGGTCTTTATCTTTAGTCCACACATCGAACCATCTAAATGGTTTGGGGCCCCAATCTTGTGTAACCATACTTAGCACAATAGGATTATGATCAGATATGTTCTTATGCAGGGCGGATTGGATCAAGTCTGGCCATATTCCCAAAATTTCTGGAGAGATTAAGAACCGGTCTAGTCTACTCATAGACGGTTTTTCCCGGAAGTTAGACCATGTGTACGTCCCACCTTTCAAAGGAAGGTCGATCAAGCATAGAGAGTCAATGAAGTCTGAGAAGATTTGCATTTCCCCCTTTTTCGGATGCGAACCCAATTTTTCCAGAGGTGACTGGGTAATGTTGAAATCGCCCCCCATAATTATAGGCTTTGAAAACTGAGATAGGTCCTCCTGTAAATTGTTGAAAACTACTTTCCTCTCACTTGGCCCGTTCGACGCGTAAACATTGACTAGAACACACGATGAGGAGAAGTCTTTGTAATTCAGGTTACCAATCAGGCAAATGTAACTGTCATTTACAATAGAGTCGTTACAGTCAAACACCATTGGATCCCATGGTGAAATTAAGCCCCCTGCCGATCCAGCCGACGGTGAGGAAATCCACTTCATATTGCTAGCGTAGCCATTAATTTGCCGGATTGACCTGATATCCACCGAACACAGCTTGGTTTCTTGTAAAAAACATATTCGAGCACCAGACTTAGAGATAATTCTTCTCACGGCCGCTTTCTTCTCTTGTTTATTCAAGCCCCTCACATTCCACGATATTAGGAAAATCTGATTCATGATTGCAATAAAAAATAATGAAACAAAACACAAATAAACCAAGGAGTTTACCCCGCTCAACCTACTGCTCGCGATTCCTGAGCTCCAGTTCCCCTATTCTTTTGCAAACTTCCGTATCATTTGCGGTGAAGTGAAGACCCACTGCATTGCAGACTTCAAGACATAATTTGGCTTCTACTTCCAAACTCTCTGGTAGAGGGGAAGAATTTGATCTCGAATTGGTATGTGGTTGATTTTCTTTTTCCTTAGCAGATTTTGTGGTGTTCCTCGAGGCTGAGTGTGTGTTGTCCTTATCTAGCATCTTTTCAAATTCCGAACTTTTGATTGCCCGATTCTGCACCTTTCCAGTGTTGGGTCTGAGTAACCATGGGGGTGTGGTCTTTGAATTTTTGAGGATCATGGGCTTAATTGAGAACAGCCCAGTTCCCTTATCTATCATCAGGGTAAAAGGCCCACTAAAGCCCGATGAAGAATCAGAGAAGCCCGGTTCTACGAAAATATGGACGATAAACATCCCTAGACTCTCTGGGGGCGCAGGCTTTTGGGAATTTGATGCGTGTATTAATTCTCCGTCCGAGGTTGCTCTGGAGATTCCCACCCCCGATGTTGATGGCTTGAAAGCCACGGTGGCATCGTCAGTCAGATCTTTTGCATGCCTAGAGAATTGTTGCGCTATTTTCTCAGAAGAAACTCGAACGACAATTTTGGAATGGCTAACTCTGTCTTCTTCTTCGATGTCCATCGGAGACTCTTCGTCTAACCAGCATTTTTCATCTTCTTATTCTGAAGTCGAGATCCTTATGTGAATTTTGTCCCCATTTAGCGTAACCACAGCGTATTTTGGGACATCGAAAACTGAAAAAACTCCAATGAGAACTTTAGCTGCGTCAAGTCTCCTTCTGCTAGAAGATTCCTCGTCGAGTTTGATTAATTTTCCCCACATGCTTGCTATTGCTTCGATGACTGAATTGTGCCATGCTAACAGAATACCTTTAATTTTTTAACTGCCACGTCACCTTCCATTAGCCCATTAACGGCTGGTGGTCACATTGATCCAATTTCAATAGTTTGGGTGGTCAATTGAGTCGATTTTTTTAATGTGGTCATTTTAATACATTTACCATAGTATGGTGGTCATTGGGTTAGTTTACCCAATAATTTAATAGGAGAAGACATTGTAGCAAATGAATGAATGTTGAATGAGGCTTAAATATCCTAAGTGATTAGTATCATATTGTAATGTGATGTTAGTCAAGGGGATATCTAAGTAAGAAATGCAGTGTTTCATTTAAACATAGAAAATTGAAATCATATGTAGTTAGTTTAATAAAATTGAAATATGATTAAATAATTAGTATCATTAATATTAGAAATATTATTACTTTTGGGCTAGATATGGGTAGTGTCCAATCATTTGAGTATTATCATAAAAGCTCAAAAATTAATAATATTCATAGAATTTTAGTTAATTAATTAATGGAGCTCTAATTAGGTTTTACTTAAAAACGATAAGACAATAAGTGGACATGCATTAAACTTTTTGTGTTGAGATACATCTTAAATATAAATTGAAGTGTCCTAATGTATTTGTACGTTTCACAACTTATATTCGTCCAAAATATATTTTCTTACAAAAGGATATCCCTATTCGAAATGAAATCCATTTAATAGTTAAAGATTTAATTAAATTCATATTATTGTTTAAAATGCTAAAATGCCACGTTGAATTAATAATGTACCGATAACGTGCGTCGTAAACATATTTCTCAACATTTACTCGTTTTCCTGGATTTTCCCCTATTACTGTTCAACTACTTGTAAAGTTTCTTTTGTTTCATATGATATTATGTTGATGAATACTGATATAGGTTCAGTATTATATGGATGAATGTTGGTTTAGGTTCAATATTGATTTAAAGTTTCTTTTGTTTTTTGTTGTAAAGTTTATTTCCTTGTTTATGAGCCCCTCCCTAGTCCCTAACAACAATATGAGGTGATTTTTTTTTACCTAGTCACTTTACAAATTTGATTTTTATGTTTTAATGTGATTAATATGTCATTGTATTTTTCAAGATTTTGAAATTTCAATCGTAATTAAAATAGTGCAAGTACAATTAGATTACTTTGTATTAAATATTATAAATGTAAATCCTCCCATGAAACAAAAGCGCTTGTAGCTCAGTGGATAGAGCGTCTGTTTCCTAAGCAGAAGGTCATAGGTTCGACCCCTATCTGGCGCGTGGATATTGTTTTGCTTTTTTGATTTACTTTAACTTTTTGTATGAAAGTTGAAACCAGCAACTTTAGTCTGCATATTTGGCTTTTAGCATCTATCTATCACATTTTTTTGGCTGACTTGTGGCTACATTGAGAGCAACTTGGTCCCAGATTCTGTTTCTATGAGTTTTAGGCCTCACAACCCGCAGAATTTACCTGCGGATGACCACCATGACACTTGCCCCACTTCACCATCACACATCAACCATCCAAGTTCCGGAACACACTCGACCGCCTTTAAATCATAAAGCTACTTATTCCGCATTGCATTTGATTTTTGCAGAATGGAAAAACCAGCCTTGATTCGAACCTGAATGCAAACAACGGAATATAGATACAACACAATGTGATTGAGGACATTGTTTGGCACCTGGTAGTTGGATTTTGAAACTAGTTATTATTTCAGCTCTGTTTCCCCTTGTGATGAATCATTACGAATTGCGCAGCACCTAGGTAGTTTATATTTAACCAATCCAATATCCTTACACATCATTGAATAATTGCAGGAATCATTGGCTATATATAACAAAATGTGTCCTATTACCATGCATAATATTAGCAGCACAAAGTCTTGAATTCGACAGTTTAATCGGTATCAGTAGATAACAACTGAACAATGACAGTCAACAAAATATCTAGTTATATGAAACAAGAAAACTAATTATAGACAGAAAGACCAGACCCAAGATAAAAGCAGTTAACCAAAATTTTCCTTACCAAGGATGCTATTTCGTTTAGTACTTTGATTTTTATCTGTAGCCTGCTAAACAAAAAGCTAGTGAACTTGAAAGCAGATTCTATGCCACCACACAGCAATGTATGAACTCATAATCTGCACTCTCTCATTACACCACGAAATCAAATCATTCATAACCGGCATACTCTGGTAGCTCATGTGAACACTTACTGATAATCTAGGTCAGCTACTAACATAAAGTTGAGTGTTGCATTGTTTTCTCCAGTTCTACATTTTATCATTCTTCTCTACAATAAGCAATTTCCTTAGCCATTTCCAGACATCATTCTATCCTAAACAACATTAGCATTTGAATTAGCCCTTTAAAGTTCCCACCTTGCAAATTTACAAATGGATTGAACATTTGAACCCATTGCCACTATTGAATGAATTCTTGCACTCCTGGAGCTCTTAAACACCCCATTGGCCCGGGAACCTTCATTCGAAAAGAATGATCAGTAATTATCCCTAAAACCAATGCAAAAAAGAAAAAAACAATGATCAACTAAAAAAACGGTCACCTAAGATCAAACCATTATCATTACAACATCCACTTTGAAGTGCCTGGTTTCTTGGAAGTGTTGAAGGAACAAACAAAATTGAAGCATAGAGTTTGCCATTCTTTTTTACTACAAAGAGTTTTCAATTTGTTGATTTTTTGTTCTGCAAAGCTTTGAACTTTAGTGAACAGAGAAAAAAATGTGGGTCTGTCAACTGTCAAGTGTTCTACTAGATAAGGCTAAATGGAAGCAAAGGCATTCAGCTTAAGTGAATTACCCAAACGCCCTTGGAACTAGATTACATCATCACATGATGTGAGTTACTAATTGGAACTAGAGGGCAATAAGGTCAATTTCGTTCTACAAACAAACCAGGAACCAGCAGCTTATCACTTCTTTTTTCTTGTCAAAAACCCAAAAGAAATATTGCTCTGTGGCAAATACAGTGAGCAGAAAATGGCTAGTGGCTTCCTGTTGACTGCTGCTCCATTTCTAGCTTCCCAAGGTAAGCCCTTTCTGATTCTTAGTATAAAATAAGATTGCAAAGAATTAATTACATAATTATTTCTAACAGGAAATGAAGTGGGTGGTCTTCTGGGACAAATGAGGAGCTCTTTCCAAGGCAAAGTAGGATATAAGCAAAGTTTTTTAAGAAGAGCATCCGATAGTCCTTTTGGAGGCAGACTTGTTGTTGCATCAGTGGTTTGTATTGTTGAATGAACTTTGGCATTTGTTGCTTTTTCTTAAAAGAACATTTATTTCCTCCAGGAATCTTTGAATTCTTAAATTATAAGTGGTAGTTGCAGATAAAAGCTTTAGTTTAAATCCAGATTGGTGGCAGGAGGTAGTGGTTGTGATTGAACTGGTTTCCGGTTATCGTTCCGGGCTTTAATTTGTTGTAATTCATGATTTGAGATAGCCTGTTTTGATGCATGGCAGCTTGGAAGGAAGGTCCAAAAGAAAGAAACTGTGGTTCCTGATCCGGATTATCGCATACCAGTTGTCCTACTTGGTAGCTTATCTGCATTTTCCATACTAAGATGCATTCTTTTTTTCGGTATCTTGGTTGGTCTTGAATGGTATCATATGAACTTTGCAATTTTGCCTATTTTTTTCTGTAGCTGAATATACTATCAAAACTAGGACTATATTAGTTCTTCGAAAATTAGTTGTTTATTTCAATGTTGTTGATTGTCTGGAGATTAGGACTTTCTAACTATATATGATCCAACCTGCATTCTGGTCTGTGAACAAGGTTGTGTTTATAGTTGCATATGAGTTTTGCAGTGGTTTGCAAGCAATCTTTTAACGCTACCCCTGTTCGGTTCTTCATTGATCTTGATCTTTATAAAAATCGAATGCACAGCATGGTCTGCTGTTAATATGCAATTGTCTTCCCGTATTTCTAAGTTATATTCCGATTTTTTTATTATTGAAACAGGTCTAGCTGGTGGATTAGCTTATACTGATAACCTATTACCAGCAGCACCTGTTGGTCTACTTGGGTTGCTTCTGTTGTTCCAGGTATCAATAACAGAAATAGTGTCATTGAGAAGAATCCAAATTGCCTCGTCCTTTTTCGATATTTTTAGCTGAAACCAGCTGATGGTTTGTTCTTGTAGACTACACGAGTTAGATTTGTCTTCGATGACGAGGCCCTGGTTAGTCCATTCTTGTCTCAGCTTTGGTATTTCTTGAAGCAATGTGTTGGAATACATAACTTATGTTTGCATGATTCTTTCTTGGCTAAAACTTGTGTGAAAAACAAAGTTCATTTCCGAACTTCAACAGAATAGATATTAATTTTGGGGTGTTATATACTTTCCTCATTGTTGCGGATTAGGCACTAGAATTCTGCACTTACGCATATGTGAATGGTGATGTTTATGGTTTTAGGAGGTGAAAGTAGGGGACCAGCTTCAGGATTCAGGTGAAAATGTCTTTGTGGGTGGCAAAAACCGGTGGAAGTAAGTAACCTTTCGAACTTCGATCCAAATTCTGAAAGAGTAAGCCACTTACCTATCTATTTTACCACAGGTACTCAACTTTTGTGAATTGGGAACTTTGGTGGCCAAGTTTCCCAATTCTGGTGTATTTTAAGGAGACTCAGACAAAGCCTGAAGGACAAGTTCACTTTTTCCCAGTCATTTTTGTAAGTGTATAGTAGGTGAAATTTTACACAATTTTCTACTTATACACTCTGGTTCCTAGGGAAAACTAAACAGATCCTTGATTTGTGATTATTTTTCTTTGAAAAAAAAATTGTTACAAATAGAACGGAAAACAACTGTACGACATAATGATAGAGAGAGCCGGTCCTTCGAAAACCAGCAGTCCGAAATAATCGAGAAGATTTGGAGTTATATGATGAGAGATTCCAGGATCAAACTTCAAAAGCATAAGGTATTATGAGTTAGTCCCAACTCCAACAGGCAAATATTGTAATGGCCTTTACACTAATGTCTAAAACCTTGCTACTGCAGGTTAAAACGTGCCATGCCTGTCGTTTATTCGAAGCATCATGAAGTGCATATTTTATCTCTAGAATACACCTGACCTTCATTATCAGATCTATCATGTATTGATTCACAATTTGTACTGTATTCAACTATAAAAGATATAGACTCAAGGGTGTATATATTATAGTTTCAGGGTTTTGCAGGGGTCCGATATTTGGCCAATTGTAATAGATTATTCTCATTAATATGAACTTGGGAAGTTTGAGAAAAAAGTAGAACAGTGCTTTGCTAGCTCAAGTTTTGTAACATTAGCTTCAATTTGTTCATACAAATTTAATCAAACAATAGATTTGTAAACAAATTACAAAAGAATTGAAAAGCTGCCATTAACCAACCAATCACCAAGAGAAATGTGAGCTGATGGTAGGACCTTTTATCGGTTTTAGAACAACTTCTCTATCATAAACATGAAGAAATGTGCATTCGGATGAACTGCATTCCACCGTGGGCTGAGAGAAGTGGCATGTGAAAGATCAGATTTGCAGTAAGGTTGTCATCCGTGGAAAATTTCGTGGTACTTGCATTAATTCTTGGTGCAATGAGCATCTGTACCATGCTGGGTGCAATGAGTATAATCCAGACTACTTAGAAAGTCCCTTATCTCTTTGGCAGTAGTGTTACTTGCTTGCAACAGCCGTTCATCTTCCTCGTAGATTAGATACGGGGCTTCACCTTTTTTCCTGGACAATAACTTTTTGGCTCCCTTCAATACATGATACTCCCACCCCTGAACATCGATTTTAAGTAGAAGCACTGGCTCTGACTCTGGGATTACTTCATCCAGAGGGATGGACCTCACTTGCACTGCTATTTCTTCATTGGACTTGAATGCCAGCTTTGCACCAACGGCAGAAACAGCACTGTTGTCGAGCCGGCCAACCAACTGGAGAAAATGCGAAGATTTTCACATGAGAAGAAGAAACAGGAAGCAGGATGAGAATGGATGCAAAGTGATAAGACAACAGATAATCTATAAGGCAAAATCATACCAGTTATATTTCTCTCTCAACACACAAACCCCCAAAGCTTACCAGGCAACCTACTCTCTCGTTCTTACAATCAGAATTTACGATCCGTAGTAAAGTGGACTAGCAATTGCCAAAATCATAATCAAATTATCACACGGGTTTAGCTTCAAGCAACAAGCACAACGTCTGCATAACCGAAAGTGAGGCTCTCTCAGTACCTAGGAAAAGCCAAGTTTGATCTTCCTCTATCACGAAACCATGGCCTCCTTTGTACCAAAAGAGAAAAATCCAAGTTTTAGCATACCAAAATTCCATTATAAATTGAATTAATGAATTGTCATTGATGGTCAACCCAAGAGAGTTTATCCGGTCCTCACCAGCTTTCGGATAACATCAAAAGTTACTAGGGAACCTATTGGATCTAGTTGATAGTAAGTTAACCATTGACATGAAACATATGGTTAAGGCAAGTTCTATCGGTTAGACTGGAACTGGATTCGTTGAAAGCAACTGCAGCACCTAGCCTACAGAGGGAAGGGCACTTGTATAAAGGATTTTGATAACTGCATAAGGAACCAAATGGAACTGTTCTCCATCCCAAATATCACAAGGAACAACCAGGAGCTGCCTCGTTTTCATAGAGCCTTAAGAACTCAAAAAAATGCAGCAAATGAAAATGTTTCCAAAGTATCAAACTTTGGAAACGCCACTCAAATGCCAATGGATGTACAGAATAAAGAGAAAACAGATTCAACAGCCCCACCAATTTCCCATCTTTAAAACCTCATAAGCCAAATTTACTTTGTTTTGCTAAGCATAAATCAACACTAAATTACAAGGTCGCTAATTTCAAAGTAACATTCTTGAAGAAAACCATGAATTAGAAGACTGGTACCTTATGGAAAGTAATATTTCCATTTCGATCCGATGCGGCTGCTTCAAAAACAGTAATCAATTCCTCAACTCTATTAAACCAAATCCCATCACAGATCCTTTGCAAATTCTCCAAAACCGGCTCAAAAGCCAACACCCTGAACCCCATAACAGCTGCCGCGAAACTGGCCATTCCAACATTGGCCCCGACATCGACGAAAAACCCATCTTTGTTCTTCCCTTCCAGAAAATCCTGAATGGTGGCCGAGATATCAGGCTTACGAAAAGGCTTACCTTTAAGAAGTCTCACGATGTTCTTGTGAGGCTTGTCGGGGAGGGAACCTAAATCAGCTAGGGAGTAAATGAAAGGGTATTTGAGATTTTCTACTTTGTTTGCAACAATGGGATGGGCTTGCGGGGAGTTGCGGCAGTTAAAAGGAGGGAATGGGAAATTCTGGGCATATTTTTGGGTGTTATAAGAGGGAGTTGTGGGGATAAAGGCAGGGTTTTTAGGGGAAATCAGAGAGAAACAGAGATAGACGAAGAGGGTGAGGAGGAGGAGAGAAAGGAGGGTTTTGGGTGAGAGGAACTTTTGGGTTTTGCTGCTCTCTCTTTTCCACGCATTTGCCATGGGAACTTAGTTGTCTTCTGTTCAATGGATTTTCCCGGAAAATTGTGGAGTTTGATAGATCGGATCTCTGGGACTGGGAAAATCTAGCGTGAGCTTTTGAGTTTTGAGTTTGTACTTGTTATTACCAATTATAAAGTTGCCACGAATAGAACATATTTAATCATAAATACAATATATAAATTGATAAATATATAAAAAATCTTACATACAAAAACCGAAATATTAAGAAAAGAGCACCAATAGATTGGTTTAGTAGGATTAGACATTAAATCTTTTAAGTAAAGTATATGTTTAAATTTTAATAATGTGAATGAAGCAGTTAGATTGGAATGATCACCTATAACAGGTATCGACATTATCTGATCTTGATTACTCAATAAATGAGTTGGATATTAATGGTTATAAAAAATAGAGTATATTACGTAAATCATCAATGAATTTATTCTCAAACTTATTTTGGTTACTGGAGTTTCAAAACATTCAATTTACTCACTGAAATGTAGACATTGAATGTTTTATGTCACTCTTATGTTAACTTTTGGACGACGCCCATTTACCATCGAACGGGGAAATTGCTCCAAAATTCAAACGGTAAAAATCTTTATCGACATGAGGGAAGTAATATACTAAGAAACGAGCTTCATCCGACGACAGAGGAGACAAATCGAAAGGTTTTTTTCTCGATTTGTGGATTTCGAGGTACTTTCTAACGAAATGGAGATCAAATTCGAACTTAAGGGATCGAGACAAAGCGACTGGTGAAATTTAGGATCGAACAACCATCATCTGCGCTTGTCGACGGTGACGTACGACGATGGTGAATGATGGACGACGTCTACATCATAATGCCGTAAAAAAATTAACAGAAAAGTGACTAAAATGTTCAATTATTAAACTTAGTGAGTAAATTAAATATTTTGAAACTTCAGTACTCAAAATAGATTTGGGTATAAAGTTTGGTGATGATATTTACATAATTTATCCAAAAAAATAATTAAGAAGAGAGTAAACCAATAAAGTGGAAGTGGATTAGTGGCTATGGTTTCAAGCAAAGGTGCTTTGAGTTGGATGGTCTTGAAGTTCATAATTTGAGTTGGATTAGTATATAAAAATAGACGTAATTGAGTGAAAAAGATAAAACAATGATCAAATGAACTGAAAATTTTGCTTCTCTTAATTGAAATATGCAACCAAACCAAATATTTAATGCACAAAGGTTTAAACCAACACCCATTTTTTGCAATCCTATAGAATAGCAGCCTAGCACTTATCCTCACAAGTGGAGCCATTAACAATGGTGTCCATTTGAATGGCAGGTTTGGGTTTCCTGCGCTTGAACCAAGCCGCTGAAACAAGAAACATAACAAAATTTATGACCCCCAAAACTGCTAAAAGTCCATAGAAGCAGTCCAGTCTGCCATGGTTTATGTTATCAGCTAGCCATCCGTACCCGCCATTGCTGCTTCCGGTCACACTTTTCACTACCGATACCAACAAACTGCTGACGAAGAAACCAAGCGATAGTGTCGAGAGGAACAGACCGGTGCTCATGGTTTTCATCCCTTTAGGCGATTGAGTGATGAAGAAGTCAAGCTGGCCTGTGTAAATGAAAGCCTCACCAGCACCAACTAGGAAGAATTGTGGGATCAATAGGAACACGGTTACCGGCAGTGTTCCGGTGGTGGTTGCATCGACGGATTGAGATCGAGCCACTGCCAGTCTTTTCACCTCGGCTATTGCTGCAGCCGCCATTCCGAGAGTCGATAGGACTAGTCCTATGGCCATTCTCTGTAGGCTGCTGAAACCTGGTTTGCCTTTCCATTTCTTATAGAATGGCATAATGAGACGGTCATAGACTGCAAGTGTGATCAAAATGGCTGCCACAAAGAAGACAGTGAGGGAACCTGCAGGAATTTGGAAACCTCCGATTGATCTTTCCATGGTGGACGCTTGCTCCACTGAAAATGTCATCATTTGTGCGTATGTGGTCCAGAATATGATGGTTGTGGCCCATATCGGAAGAAGCACCGCCATCATTTTCACTTCCTCAACCCTTGTGACCGAGCAAAGTTTCCAAGGATTCGGAGCAGAAGCAGCAGGCACAACATTTCTCCCTAAATCTCCTTCCCCAACAATGGCAGCCTTGTCCAAGAACCTAGGATTCAGCAAATATGAATCAAACAATGGTATGATATGACCAACAAATGTCATAAACAAAGAAACAAATGTTTCGGAATCGGAAACTGACCGGAATCGATCCGAATGATGAATTCTTGAAGTTTCAGGAGTGTCTTCGTATAACAATTCAACACTGTAAGGTGGTTCCATTTTCCTCTTGTTTATTGCAGCAACAAGAACCTGGAAGATCTGAACAATTGGACTCCCCAAGCTTTTCTTATATCTGTATCTTTTGGTCCCGGATAAAAATATCAAAATGGCCATAAACATGGAAACCGAGCAAATCCCATAAGCCCAGCTTCGACCAACTTCATCCTGTATGTAAACAAGCACTGTGACAGCCATCAAAGTTCCAGTACTGATGAAGAAGAAGAACCTGTTGAAAAAATAAGCCATCTGGGATTTCTCCTTCTCATCTTTCTCATCGAATTGATCGGTTCCGAATCCCGAAACACTCGATTTTAGACCACCGGTGCCTAGTGCAATTAGATACAGAGCTAAGTACAAAATTCCCATCTGAAATCCATTGGCCGGTTCACATGTATGGGAAGCAGATCCATGGCATGGTGGTGGGCGTAGTTGTGGCAGCTTTGTAGCCAATGCTAATGTGCCAGTCCCCTAAATCACCATATCATCATCGTCGTCAGAAACCGAACAACGAAAGATCGAAATGAATGTTTGATTAAAGCTTAAACACACACCAGTGTCTGTACAAGGGAGAATATAGCAATTGTCATGTATCTGCCGAGGAATGAATCGGCAAGAAAGCCACCAAGCAAGCACAGGAGGAAGGATGTGCCCATGAAATCTGTGACGACGTTGGCCGAAGTCGAACTCGGCAAATGCATTGTTCCGGTCAAGTATGTCACAAGGTTAACTGCAATCCCCATTGTTGAAAGCCTCTCGCATATCTCAATCCCTATGAAATGGTTGGCAATGATTTAAACTTGATTACTAAAAAGCAGGGGATATTAAGTACTTCAATTAAAATGGGATATTAAGTACTTCAATTAAAATGGGGTAAATTGCATGATTCAATTTCACCCTTCATATTTAAAAATTTCGACATTGCACCTTCCGACCACTTGTTGCACTTCATGCTATTGTCTCTCAGCTCGATGGTCGACAAATGTTATAACTCAAAAAAGCACAGTCACTTTACTACTGGACAGCTGACAAACTAATGGAACATACTCATTATGACCTTAATGTTTCCTAGTAGTGGACATAATCGCTTAATTAAAGGAATTTTTAAATATGAAGGGTTAAATTTATTGAATTGGTTTGAATTAGGACCAAATTAATAGAATGTATACATTTTAAGGACTAAAATGTTATTACATCAAACCATCTATTTCAATTTTAACGGCAGAGTGACCTGATTGTCACGAAATTTTAATTGACTGACTAACTTGTTACTTTTAGAAGAAAAATGACTTGTTTGTTACCAAACCTACAATTAAGTGACCATCACAAAATTTTAATTGAGTGACTAAATTATTAGTTTTAAAAGAAAAGTGACATGTTTGTTACCAGACCATTGAGTACTAAATTATTACTTCTAAAATAAAAGTAACAAGTTTATTACTAAACATATAACTAAATGACTCTTAAAATAAATAAAAGTGTAGTCATATGATACCGTAAAGAATTATGGTGGTCTCCGTAACCAATAACTTTCATGCATGAATGGTCCTAGATAGAATATCTTTCCTTATCCCATACTCCAAACAGAAAATGACATGGATTTTATCATCATTGTTCTGTAAGTATTTGTGAGTTGCAGTTCTGATAGGTTCCGTGTGTTAGTGCTGGATTTACTTGTAAACTTTGTGTTTAATTTACTGTTGAAGATATTTAGACTTGTAAACCCCATCACCTTTGCATGAACGAATGCAATTTCATTTATATCTGACACTCGCATCGGAATCCGAGTAATATAGGGCTTTATCATGTTAGATGGAATGTTGAATGCATGAAGTTATGAAAATAACTTTGGATCTGGTAAAGACAGGTCCAAGTTCCTGTGAAAACCAGCACAAGACATGACATGCTGAAAGAAATCCAATGGTGTGGATGATGTAACTAACAAACAAACAAACAAACCTAGAATGAGTGCAGCCGGAATCCAACCGCCGGTTTTCGATCTGTCAGCCGGGAAACCCTTGTAGTCCACCGCGTCCGCCACCGTCCAACCCATCTTCTCTTCCTGATAAAAAAGCCATCAACAAAACATTTCAGAAGCACTGAATCAAAACAATCATAGTAATAACCAAAGAAGGAAAATGAACTGTTAGTGTATATGTATGTATGTCTCATATATAGTGTCATGGAAACTGAAACTGACCATATGTTCCAACAGCTGAAGAAACTAGCACAACAATGCTGAAAAGGAAAGACAGGAAAGGATTAAGGTGTAATAAATGCCTTTGGAAGTCTTGGAGACTAGCTTCCCATTTTATAGGCAAGTTTTGAACCTAACCACTTCTAGACAAAAATTCTGTCTTTTTCGGTATACTTTATCTGCCCAATATTAAAAAAAACAAATTCTAAGCTACATAAACTCTAAATTCTAAACCTTAAACTTTAAAAATATACTATATCCCAAATTACCTAAACTATAAACCTTAACTTTACCCTAAATCTTAATTTTAAATCCTAAATCTAAATTTCTAACGTGGGACATAAACAGTAACACTGAAAAGGGGCAGAAAATTTCTATTCGTGACTCTCTACTAATTAAATAAGACAGGTTAGTGGACTTGTTTGTTGACATAAAATGGTTAAGGGATCAGGTTTATCCCATTATTTTTGTGGGTGGAAGATTCTGGCACTGATTAAACCATTGGTTTTATGAGCAGATATTTTTTTTTTGAGAAAAATATGGAGAATTTTAAAGGAGATGGTGACCGGAGATGGTTAAGAGGCCAAATGGAATCTGCAACATATCAGCTTCAATAATCCCACCTGTTTTCTGTGGAAGGATTTGGTTTTTGGAGTTTGTGAAGGTTGTGAGCCACAGGCACAGTGCCATCACCATGGCCTACGCCTTGTTAGTGCCTTTTATACCCCACATCCCAAAAAGAAACTCACCGCCCCAGCTTCCAACTTATAAGGTATTATTCGATTTCATTATTAAATGAACATAAAAATTTTATTTATATTCGAATAATTTATCAAACACTCTATTTATTTACACTGATGGGTATTGCCGACTTCCTTTATAGTGAGAAGGTCGGGAAGCCTGAAACGTTTCTTGTTTTGTTCACATTTCATATCAGGTGGTGCAATTATTAAGCAAAGAAAAGTCTATCCTCATCAGCTTATAATCATAACATGAACTTGTATAGCAGCAATCGAACAAAGGGTGTCCTGAAATCACACGCAACTGTCTGGATTCAACACTGAATAAATGAATAACACGAGTACCTTTGCCTTTTGAATTCTGGATCTTTAGTACAGTGGTGGATTCTGGAATTAAAAAATAGAGTCTAAAATAATTTTTTTTTTCAAATGAGTATGCAGATTTTTATTTCCCCTCTACACACTAAATTAATATTTTAAGAAAAAATTTAACACAAAATTTTCCTCAAAAATAGGGATGCAATTGACTCATGGCGGCTATATAGGTCTGCCACTGCTTAAGGATGCTTGCTTTAAGAGGATGTTGGTTGGCGACTATCATGTTATTCGAACTTTTTATTTCGAACATGAACATGAGATATAATTATTTAAATGTGTAAACAAATTCTTTCCATGAGACATACTATGTAATAGTCGAATAATATTGTAGATACCTTAATTGAAGACAGATTTTTTGTCCCTTTTTTATGTCTTTTATTATGACCAGCACTAAAAAAGTAATTCTTAAGTTCGAACCTTAAATTTTAAATCCTGAATCATAAACCATAAACCTTAAAAATACATCATACCCCTAATTTTTTAAACTCTAACCCTAAATTCTAATCTTAAACATTAATCATAAACCATGAATCTAGTTTTTTTTAATGTAGAGTATGCACAGAAACACTAAAAAAAGTAGAAAATTTATATTTTTTTAATTGAAGGGGACTCTATAGATAAATAAATATACTTTTTTTCATATTTGATGATACCCTACTGCTAAGAATGTAAATCTTCTACCCTTTTCAGCGCCCTTACATATGCCCCACACCCAAAATTAACTTTAGGGTTTAGGGTTTTAGGTTAGGGTTTAGGAAATTTAGGGTAGGGTGTAGGGTTTAGGATTTAGAATTTAGAGTTAGGGCTTAGAATTTATTTTGTAGTGTTTTTTAGTGTTGGGGAATATGTAAGAGCACCGAAAAGGGGCAGACGAATTTTATTCCTGCTAAGATCCCTTTCAGTCAACCTAAAACTATGTTATTCAGTCCACTTTCTATCCGAAAGACATTGTTATTGTAGATATGGGTGTAAATGAACCGAACTTGAACGAATAAATTTTTTATTTGTATTCTTTTATTTATTTTTAAAGGTGTTTCGTTTAAATTTTTAAAATTGTGTTCATGTTCGTTTATTTATTTTTGAAGGTGTTCGTGTTCATTTAATGTTTGCCAACGTGTAATTGTAATGTTCAGGAGCATATTCGTTTATACTCAAAATGATGAAATTACACCATTAGTCCTTAAACTCCTTACGCTTTACAATTTAAACTTTAAAATCCACCTTGTGTTTTGTTTAGTTCCTGTCTTCACCAATATTTAAAATGTAGACAAATAAAAGAAAAAGGGTGAACAAGGTAAATGAGCTATTAAACAGTCGATAAACGAGCGTATAAGTGAGCTTGTTCGTAAACATAAACGAACCGAACATATTTTTGTTCATGTTCGTTTTATAAAAATTTTGTTCATACTCATTTATTTAACTTAATAAACGAACGTTATACGAACGGTTCACGAACAATTTATTGAACGCTCGATTTATTTACACCACTAATTGTGTACTCAAATACATTTGGAAATTTCTCAAGAAAGTTGAAGTTGACAAGAACAATAATGGTTGTGGAGTAGGGTCAACAAAGTTGGGAAACAAACTCATCTCTATCTTTCAGAAACCTGCAGAAAACATGCACACACAGGGAAGGAAAATGCCTGCAATGGGCACTGCACGTGCCACAGTGAACTTGGCTTCACGCGTGTGATTTGAAATCATGCAATGCTCCCTGCGCACGTACCAACACAGGCAGTCCTTCTCTACGTGTGAGGGATCATCTAGTAATGGAACCAGGGGTGGGAAGTGTGGTTGCAAACAATCACTTCAGTTCATCGCCGTTGTAGACATAATAAGATGTTATTACGGTCAATTAAGAGTAGACATCTCCAATTTTGAAATTTTGGTGACTCTAAGGCGAATAAAAAATTGAGTCCCTAATTAAAAATTTAAATTACGATTGCGGTGGCGTTTTCGGCCACGTTGCGTTTATCGCGATTGCGGACATCCCTCAATCGTGGTTTCGGATGATGTCGATATCACTATATAATAAACATTGTTGTGGTTGCGGACCGTTATTAAATCTTTGTCCCTGATAACAAATATTGAAAGAAAAAAAAATTAATTTTAAGAGTATGTCCATAATAACAAGCATTATAAAAAATTTGGGCCTCTAATAACAAATATTGAAAAAAAAATCAAATTTTAAGAAAGATAGAAAATTGAGAAGAAATTGAAATGTGAAGAACAAGAACAATACAAAGATTATTTATAGGTCTATTTAAAATTTTTGTTCTTATTAAAAATAAAAATTTAAATTATTATTAAAACCTACTAAAACTTATACTAATTACAAACTAACAATACATTTTTATTTTGCAGAAATAAAAACTAATTGTACAATACATGGTATTAGATTACTTGTAATTTTGGTTAAGTTATAATTTTAGTAAGTTGTAATTTTTTTAAAAAAATAATGGTTCAAAATTCATACGGTTATAAAATGTTAATAATAAATTATCTAAAATTAATAATAATGGTGTGGGTCTCATGCAACTAACTTTATTCCATTTTCTAATTTTAAAGGTTTTATTCAATTTGCACGTTATATATATATATATATAATATTGTAGTGAGCCCTCAAAATTTTTAAATTTATTTCAAGTCTCCAACTAAAATACTTAGATGTGGGCCTTGGGCAAGGTAAGGCCCTAAGCTGTCGTTCTTATTGTCCTGGCCTAGGGATGACCCTTTGAGTAGATATATGTGGTAAATATATTTATAATGTACTGGTTGATTGAATATTAGTTCAATTACATGGAGGTTTAAATAAAGATGTGATAAAAGTACATTTAAATATTTAACCCTTAATCTCTGCTTCTTAGCACGAACAGTTACCAAAGTTGGTTTTTTTTATTTCTGATTGTTTCAACGATGGAGCAACAGGTTGATGATGATTTGGCGGTTCTAACATTGGATGATGATGAGAATATTGAAATTCAAGCAGCGGTGGATACTGACGCCCCAGGCATATCTTTTGACTTCTGTTTCGTTGGACGATTCTTGACTACTGCAGTTATACATTTTCAGTCGATGCGGACAACGTTGGCCAATTTATGGAGACCTTTGGGTGGAATAGCAATATCTGAATTAGGTAATAACCGATTCCTTTTTCGATTTTTTCACACGGTTGACATTGATAGGGTTGAAGATGGTGGGCCCTGGCACTTTAACTCACACTTGCTTCTTATACATCGTCTAAAGAATGGTGAAGACCCAATGGCTGTTCCATTACATACCTCGCCATTCTGGATCTTGATCCGTGATGTTCCCCATGGTTATGTTTCGGAAGGATTTGCGAAGGTTTTAGGCAATTTTATAGGAGTATTTATAGAATATGATACTTCTGCAATATCTCTGGGTTATAAAGGTACTATGCGTGTTCGGGTAGGTCTGGATGTTCGAAAACCCTTGAAGCGTAAAAAGAAGGTGGCTCTGAAAAATGGTGGATCGGTCTATGTCAGGTTTGAGTATGAAAAACTGAAGCTTTTTTGTTTTGTCTGTGGAAAAATCGGTCATGGAGAATCATTATGTCCAGTTCGATTAACTAAACCCAAGGAAGAAATTACTTTCGACTGGGATATCAGTTTGCGTGCTCCTCCACGGTGTCGAGTAGTCAATGGCTGCGAGATGAAAAATTATTTCATGAGCCTTCTTCATCCACCCCACCAGTTGTTGAATCAAGCCCGATTTCTGGCAGATTGGAGGTAAATACTAGAGAAGGCACTTCATCAGTTCAGGATATAATTATGACTACAAATGAAGAGGAAAGACGAACTGAAATGGCTGACGGGTTGAAGAGACCCAAAGTTACTTTACAAGATTCGGGAGTTTCTAATGTTGATTCGACTGATTCTATCCTGAATGTTTTGGCAGACCCTAATGAAAGGGTCGGCCGGCCATTATGAAACTCTTAAGTTGGAACGTTCGGGGCTTGGGTAAGTCTCGAACGATTAAACGTCTCAAGTATATGCTTCGAGATGTTAACCCGGCTGTGATTTTTTTAATTGAAACGAAGTTACAGCCAACACGAATGGAAAATGTTCGCAAGTTATGTGGTTATGCTTAGGGAATTGATGTTAGTTCACGAGGTAGAAGTGGAGGATTGTCAATTGGATGGAAAGCTAGTTGTCGAGTGTCGGTTCGGTCCTATTCGAATCGGCATATTGATATTTTAATTGAGGAAGATGAAGATGGAGATACTTGGCGTTGTATTGGTTTCTATGGGGCACCCGAGGAATAAAACAGAGAATCGTCATGGAACTTATTACGTAGCCTGGATGTTTTACCATCAACACCATGGCTGGTAATTGGAGACTTCAATGAGTTGATGTTTGCATCCGAGAAAAGCGGTGGAAGGATTAGAAGCGAGGGTCAAACGGAGCGTTTTCGAAATGCTCTTGATGATTGCAATCTTGATGACATCGGTTATTATGGTGCATGGTTTACTTGGGAGTGGGGTCGTTTATCTTCGAATAACATAAGAGAACGGCTAGATCGAGGGGTGGCAAATCAATATTGGTTGAATATATTTCCAGATTATAAACTAGAGCACTTGACACATACATTTTCAGATCATTTCCCTTTGCTACTGACAACAAAATCAGTAAGAGCTGGAAGTAATAGAGTGGCTCCTTTTCGATTTGAAGCTTCTTGGCTAATGGAGGAATCTTGTGAGGATGAAGTTCAAAAACTGTGGAATTTAAGCTCAGGATCAGTTCCGGAAAAGCTAAGATATGTAAATGAGGGATTGGATAGATGGTTTAAGGCAATTAAAAATTAGAAGAAAGTTTCGACTAGAAGCCTACAAAATCGTTTGAAAGAACTGAATGAACAACAACCAGATGATGATATTTTGGGGGAAATTCTTGAAACAAAACTGGCCTTAAACTTGGAAGCTGACCGAGAAGAAATATACTGGGAACAAAGAGCACGCGCCAATTGGTTAAAAAATGGGGACCGTAACACTCAGTTTTTCCATAATTTTGCAACAAACAGAAGATGGAAAAATAAAATACAAAAGTTGATATCTGAAGACAATTTTGTTGCGCAATCTGAGGAAGAGATTCAAGACATGGCTAGGGATTATTTTTCGAATCTGTATACTTCGCAAGGGGTGGCTGATCCGGGAATCATTCTCGAAGGAATTAATCAGTGTATTTCTTATGAAATGAATGAAAAACTCATGGCTGATTTCACGCATGCAGAGGTTCTTGGAGCAGTTCGATCAATGGGCCCTCTAAAGGCATCGGGGGAGGATGGATTGGGCGCATTGTTTTATCAACGATTTTGGCATATAATTGGGCCGGAAATTTCTGATTTTTGTATCCGGGCTATCCATGGTGAATTTCCTATCTCTGAAGTGAATTCTACCCAAGTAGTTCTCATTCCAAAAGTTCAAAATCCAGTCAGAATGTCGCAGTTTCGACCTATAAGTCTTTGTAATGTTATTTACAAGATTATCTCCAAGATTTTATCTAACCGATTACAGACTGTGTTATCTCTATGCATAGACGAATCTCAATGTGCCTTTATACCGGGTAGGCTAATTACTGATAATATTATTTTAGCCTACGAGTCTTTACAGTCTTTGAAGAACAGAAAGGTTGGAAAAAAAGGGCTCTTTCGCAGTAAAGCTGGACATGAGCAAGGCGTACGATAGGGTCGAATGGTCTTTTGTCGAAGCGATTCTGATTAAAATGGGTTTCGCACAAGGTTGGGTTTGCTGGTTAATGAGTTGCATCACTTCAGTTTCCTATACAATAGTAACTAATGGGCAGATAGGAGAGAAATTTATCCCTTCAAGGGGTTTACGACAAAGTGACCCCCTTAGTCCACTTCTTTTTCTTATTTGTAGCGAGGGTTTGTCAGCCTTATTACGAATGGGGGCCCATAAAGGTATAATTCAGGGGATGAAGATCTGTAGAGGAGCTCCAATACTGACACACCTATTCTTTGCGGATGACAGTATCATTTTTGGTGAAGCTACAACCAATGAGGCACATAAACTACTGGATATACTATCTACATACTCTCAATGTCAAGTAATCAACTACGATAAATCCAGTGTTTTCTTTAGTACAAACGTGATTGAAGATAACAGGAGAGAAGTGTGTCGACTATTGCAAGTTACAGCCCAAGAAAGCCTAGACAAATATTTGGGGATGCCATCTATGGTAGGGAGGAACAAAAAAGAATCATTGGCTTTCCTACGGAACAAATGTTGTAACATCCCAAAAATTAGCCTAGAAGATTAGTGTTGGGCTTTTTAGGCACGCTCGAATCGATCACCGAAACCGTCAAGGAGGGTTGTAATTGCTTGGTGGTTGAATTGGCTAAAACCGAAAATAGTAGACAATATTTGCACGATGATTTTAGAGTGGTTCGACTACTCAACCGAGTCTACATCCACTACCTTAGCACACCACTAAGGATTTCCCAATTCACTCAACAATGAATTCTTCCTTTTGAGGACAAAGGGTAACCTTACAACCCTATCTTTTCAATGGCTAAGATAGAACCACTCTAGTTTTTCTCTCAAGGCTAAACTAGAACCTCTCCTTTTACAAGGGTAGCAAGTTGTAAACAAATAAACCTCACAAGGTGAGTGTTTACGAGATTGAGCTCACAAGAGTGTAAAGAATAAAAACAATGAAAACACTCTCTATACAATATTTACAAGAGAAATGAAGGAAATGAAGACTTAAACTCTATTTCTCTTGAACATTTAGCTTGGATCTTGTTTCTTACAATCTTCAAGTGTCCTTGGGGTGTTTATATAGTGTGGAATGAGATTATAGCCGTTTATAGCCGTTGAAGATGTTTCGGAGCCGTTGGGGATGCAAAATGGCCGTTACCTACAAAAAGTTCAGCATTTACAACACAAGGGATCGATCCCATAAACCAGGGGATCGATCCTTTTTCAAAAAATATGATCGTTACAGTCAAGGGATCGATCCCATAAACCAGGGGATCGATCCTTTTGCACTTGGAGACTGGAAGCAGAAATTGAACGAATCTGCCAACAAAGGGATCGATCCCTTTTTCCAGGGGATCGATCCTTTTTGCCTTGGAGACTGAAAAAACAGCTTTAGTGCAAAAACGGATCATACATGTTTTGAAAAAGATCGGCTAAAGTTAGAAATCACTTGAAACATATTTTTCAAGTTTTTAAGGACTTTTGAATTATTTTTGAAATCTTTAAACAAGTCCAAAAACATTTTTCACATAATTGTTATATCAAAATATTTCTCAACAATTAGAGGTCTAATTTAATAATTAAGTGAATTATTAGACTAAATCCTTAAACCTTCGAATTGGAAATTGGTTCATTAAGGACCAAATTGAAATGAGGTCAAATGAACAATAAAAATTCGGTCAATAAGCTCAATGACCAAACCGAACAAGGTGGAAAAGTTGAGGCTTGCATGCAAAAATAAAAATGACATGAATAATACTAATTATAAGATGGAATTATAGTGTAATTGGGGACTTTATATGTGAGTTAAGTGAAATTATTAAGTGGATAATTAGAAGGGGTTAGTTGGAGACATGACACCTTAGTCACATATCATTAAATTTGTTCCCCACTTCCCCTTCCCTAGCCGGCTACACCAAATCCCACCAACTAAGTTTCCTTACTCTTTCACACACTCAAAACACCATATAGAGCTTGAGAGAACTTGAGAACTCGGTGGGGAAGAAGAAGAGCTTGCATGTTGGTGCTAATCTCTTAGAAAAATCAAGGTAAAATCGGAAGTAAGTAGATCATCCTTTTCTCAATCCGATTATAGTATTTGATTTAGTAAGTCATGTGTTTTATTGTGTCTAAAAAATATATATTAAAGGTGCTGTTCTTGAGCATGGTTGCTGGAAATTTAGAAATGTGTGTGAATCCTTATGGATTAAGAGTCATAAAACCTTATAAACATGCATGCAAAAGGGTAGTAACAGATTTGTGAGATTCATAACATGCACTTTGAAAAATTTTAGAAAATGCTATGATGGGAGTTTGGATCTAAAATTTTGATATATTTCACTTTAAAATGTGTAGAATCATAGAAAAATGATAAACCAAGATTTTAAAGGCTGTGTTAAAATCTGGAAGTGTAAAACGTGAAAGCATGCAAAACTGTCCAGCACAAATTCGAGCTGGACATTGAACTTTGAAAATTTATAGAAATTAATCTACTAGGTGTTTTGATCTAAATTTTTGATATGTTGAAATTGGATATGTAATCTGAATTTAGAAACAAACGGCATCTGATTTGGAGTTGTAATTAGGGAGAACGAAAGGTATCAATCTAGGTGGTCAGAAATGAGCTAAATTGAAAATATGTGAAAATTGGAATTTGGAATCTGAGAAATTGGCAAATTTGAAGCTTATGAAGCATCGTTAAGTTGAGTAATAAACTGGAAAGTATGAAATTTAGTAAAATTGGTGGTCAATTTGAAGGATTAAAGAGTTAATTGAAGAATTAGGAAAATTGGAAACTAGTCAAATTGGATTTAAATAATTCAAGGACTGTTTTGATTAAAATGAAAAATTCAGCCTCTAATAGCATGAATAGTATTCTGAAAATTTGTTGTTTGTTTGGATTGAGTGTCGTAGATCTTAGAAGCGAAAGGGTAGAAGAAGAGGTTACTTCGGGATCGACTACGGATCGGGCGAAAGGCATACGGATTCCGAATTAGCTCGGCATTTTGTGAGTGAAACAAATCTTTAGAGTTGGAATTAGAGTTCCAACTACCTTCTACTGATTTTTGGTTATAATAAGTATGCAAATTGACTAATTAACTATTCGATTTAGTAAGGGAAGAAGGAAAAAATGAAAATTTGATTTGGTGCTTGTGTTATGTGATGTTGATATGTATGAGATTAAATTTAAACTGGTGTTTGCTATGCTTAATTCTGAAATTGACCAATTGTTAAGTGTGTTGCCTATATATGAATTTAGCAATGCTGATTTTGGTTGTTGTGATATAAGTTAAGTATGAATATCATGACATTGAATTATGAGATATGACTATATGATGACTATTCCATATATGCTTGAGCTTGATAAGTTCAAATTGAGTGTTGAACTATGAGATGTGATCCTAAATTATGTGATATGAGTATGGAATTATATGAGAATTATTCTGAAAAAAATGCGAATTGAGCATAAATTGTTATATGATTATGTATGCTAGTATGTTGGTGGAATTGGAACCATAAGTAATTAATCGAAAAGATTAATTGAGAATTTCTGAAATTCGATTGATTATGTATTTGACTAAATTAAAGACTTAAATGCAAAGCCCTTGGTGTGTACAGTCTATTTAGGTAGTACGGCTAGCCTAGAGTCTGAGCTCAATAAGAAAATCGGTACGTTAGTGTACTCGATATTGTGGTACGTAAGTGTACCTACTTGTTTAATGTCTGCGGACATTATAATATGTTATATGTGATACGAATTGGTACGTGGTACCTTAACATGGTGAATTTGATTCACAACCTCTATTATATGTGACTTGATTACCTATTAAACTATACTATCCAAGGCATTGCAATTTGATTAATCGAAAGATGAAAGAAAAGAAGTCTGATATTGAAAGTAAATTGATGAAATTGATCATGGAAGCATTCGAATGAAATACTAGATTTTGTGATGTTGCCATGCTTGATATGCCATGAAATTGACTTGTGATAGTTTGATATTTGAAAGTTAATTTAGGTTTCATGGCTTGTATGTGAAATTGAATCATGAATAGTATTAAGTTAGTGATATATATATTCGAATGGAATTTATTGGTTTCCTTGTGTACATATTCGAATGATTGATACATGACAATTGATGATATTGTTGCTTATTTTGCCTGATTCATTCGAATGGATTAATGTGCAAAGTGAAACTTAATTTGTTTGATCACAATGCTTAAATGGGAAACCGAATAGAATAGGGTTTCCTCACTAAGTACGAAACGTACTTACCACTCGAACCTTCCTGCCTTCCCCTAAATTTCAGGTACTAACACTGCTGACCTCCTCCCGAAACCTTACCGTACGAAGCTTAAGAATGATATTCCCTATCTTCGTTGTACTTATGTTGGGTGGCTTAGCGTTCTGCATGTTAGTGCAATTCGGTTTAATGGTCATGTTCATGAACTACTACTTTGGTTCTTTATAGACTTTTAAATGTTTCCCTATATTTTGTTATGTATGTAAAGGGGTAAATGTTGGGGTATAGATCGCCCGTATATATGTTAGGGCTTGATTCTTTTTGTGGATAGTCTCTTTTTGTATAGGCAACCGTTAGGTTTTAGCCGTTTGATACCCCGGTTTTTGCAAAAGGGAAACGAAACTCTATGGATGTATGAACCGAATATGATGACTATTATATATATGTGATGAATGTTTCGATTATATGTATGGTATCAAATCTCTTGAAACGAACTCTATGTTTGATAATAGATATTAACTACCTTGAAATGGATTAAATGAATGATGTCCGAATAGCTTTTATAAAGGATTAGTATTTAGTAATTGTAATAATCAATTGAAATTGTCTATGTGTTATTCGATTGGAATTGAAATTTTAGATTGAACTTAGTGAGTAATATGTTATTCATTTTGATGATAAGAAAGGAATTCAATCTAATAGAAAATGTGCTAAGCTATTCGAATCTGACATAGTTAATGAACTTAGATATTAAAGAAATGGTTCATATGTTTAAGTCAATTTATAATGCAAAGTGATAAATTATTAGAATGGATTGAGGATTTTTAAGTTGTTTGCCGAATGGTATAAGCTACCTTTAAATGAATATAAGGTATGTTTATGATTAGAATTGTATGTACAATATGCATATGTATTATTGAATGTAAAATGACCATGTATGTATATGGTATTCGAATATAAAAAAAATATGTTACACGAATCTGATAAACTAAACCCCTTCCGCTGTGCCTAATACGAATTCCGTTTCAGTTAATATAACGCTCCTTGCCCCTAATCTGGGGTGAGGGGTGTTATAAATGTGCTTCAAACATGTCCAACTGGATCACTCGATCATTATCAACGAGAGGAAAGAAGTATACATTAAGAGTGTTCTACAAGCCATCCCGGTATACGCTATGTCATGTTTTCTAATTCCTAAAACTCTTTGCAAGGAATTGGAATCAATGTTTGCGAAATTCTGGTGGAAGAATTCAAAGTCTAAAAAAGGAATTCACTGGTGTACGTGGCAAAAATTATGTCAACTTAAAGAGAATGGAGGGATGAGTTTCCGTGACTTGGGGTGTTTTAACATCGCAATGCTGGCGAAGCAAGGATGGAGGCTAATTACTAATCCAGACTCATTAGTTGCAAGACTTTTAAAGGCCAGGTACTATCCGAATAGTGACTTCCTACAATCAAGTCTTGGGTCAAGACCATCTTATTTGTGGAAAAGCATTTGGGCATCGAAGAAAACACTTCAAATGGGATTAAGCTGGAAGATTGGGAATGGAGTGAGAATCTCCATTTGGAACAACTACTGGTTACCTACTATGCCTGTGCAGCTAGTCTCATCTCCTAGGGTAGATGGTTTAGAATGGGTGTCTGACCTTCTAAAGCCAGATACCCAAGAATGGAACGAAGATTTAATCAGGGCCAATTTTAGCAGTGAGGATGCAAACCGTATTTTAGCAATCAGATTGTCTTTAACAGATCATAAAAACATTATCGTATGGAATGGGGAACATACAGGATGTTACTCGGTTAGAAGTGGCTACAGACATCTCATACAATTGCAATTTCCAAAAGTTACCAACAGTACAATTTATAAATCAATCTGGAAAATACAATGCCCAGTAAAGGTTCGTATTAATTTATGGAAGTTTATTTCAGATTACATTCCTCATATGCAGAACCTATACATAAAAAGAGTGGCTGGCAATAGCTCTTGTCCTAGATGTACTAACATACCAGAAACTAACAATCATATTGGATGGCAGTGTCAGTTCTCAAGACAAGTCTGGAATGATTTTATCTATCAGTGGCCTATGGAGATTGAACAAGAAAGTTTTCATGAGTGGTTACAATGGATCTTAGCTAAATACAACAACACTTTTCACACAGAAATTGCAGTGATAATCTGGGCACTATGGTACTCAAGAAACAAACATTATCATGAAGGTATATTACAGAGTCCGAATCAGGTGATTACCTTTGTGAGAAACTATGTTGCAGAACTAAAGGCCACCGCAAATCGTTTGGCACACCCCAAAACTCACGGAGAGAGCAGATGGACCCCCCCGCAACACCCTCTGGTAAAGGTGAATGTAGACGCCAGCTTCTCCTTGCAAAACAACAAATCATGGTCAGGAATCATTGTTAGGGATTCGAGAGGAGAGGTTTTAGGATCTGCTTACCGCTACAATGAAAACATTTACACAGCCTTCGAAGCAGAGGCACAAGCCTTGGTTCAGGGACTTGAATTCGTAAGGGACCTTGGACTGAGAGAGGTTGTAGTCGAGGGTGACTCAAAAACCATTATCAAGAAGGTAACATCACCAGAAACAGAGAGATCGAGCATCAGACCTTTGATAAAAGACGCAAAAAATATTTCAAAGGGTTTAAGAAAATGTACTTTAACCTATGTCGGCCGAAGTGGTAACCGGAGTGCGCATGCAATGGCATCTTTAGGTAGAAGATCAACAGACGAGTGTTTCTGGGTGGAGGAGGTCCCGGTGGAGGCAAGATCGGAGGTGGATCTTGACAGAAGGTTCATCGATCCGCCGTAGATTTTCTCCATTTTATTTTGATTTGGTGGGCATAAAAAATCCGTAACCCACTTCTCTTGTTCTGATTCTGCCTGAAAACTCAAAAGCTAACATTGGAAGGTCGATCAGCATTTGGATCATCTGGCATTAGGAGCTTTGTTTCGTATTTTTTTGGTTTTTTCTTTGCTGGTTTCCTTTTTTTTTTTGACGTTTTGTTTTGCTTTGTATTGGGACGGGTCACTGAATATAGCCGGGTTTAAGGTTGTGTTGCCTCCTTGAGTCCCGTGTTTTTTTTCCTTTTCCGAGACTGATGAGCTGGGTTTTGATTTAACCCATGCTTTTATTTCTTTACTTTAATAAAGCCAGGTGGTACCTATCTTCAAAAAAAAATTACATGTTTTTATCAACTGTGTTGTGGACGTCAAACATTAATTTTGTACCGATGTTCAGGGACGAAACCATGTAATTCTCTCAAAATATTTTAGTATAATAGCATTTGAGGTCATTGTAAGTTTAAATATTACTCAAATAAATTTTTTGTCCCTCTCAATATTTAAATTTAAAAGTTTAATAAAGTCTTACTCTTCTCAATATTTGATCCTAACTTCGTCCCTACCGATATTAATCTCGTTTGGTCCAACCAGAGCCACAGACATTCTCTTATCTAACACAGCATGTCGTTGTTATCTTAAAAAGGCAGAACCTTGCTCGTATCAAATGGCTGTCCACCTCTAATCTTCTTCACAACTTGCAAAACACTCGGATTAGCATTTTCATTGCACACACAATCAATTTGATGTTCACGTTTCATGTGATTGACCACCACACTGTTTCAGACCCTATGCTTGCAATTGTCGACCTCTAATCTTCCTCACAACTTGCAGGATGACAAATGCAGCCATTCATCAGTAACTTGAAGTTATGGTAAATGTCGAATATGAATATGTACTAGACACGAATATATTTGATTTTTTTAATATATTTTCAAGTACATGAAACAAAAACGCGTATAAAATGAAAAAAAAAAGAGTGAAGTGGGTATTGTTTTTTTATCAGCAATCAAGTATGATTGTATTGAAGAATATAATCATACAAAAAGAAATATCAGCCTGTGCCTCATTAAAAACCTCCTTAAACCTATGGTGGAGGAAAAGAGTACACACGATAATATTATAAGAAACGAATCACCAAAGAACAAAAACACCAAAGAGTACACACACCAAAGACAACAATGTCCCAACTCACAACTGCCATATCACAACAACGACTATCTTACACCATAAAGGCATACCCAGGGACGGAGCTAGGATTGAACATTGGGAGGGGCAAAGGTCTATTAAGCCTTTAAATTAAAAAATTGGGAGAGGCAAAAGACCTTATTCAACTACTATTTAAAGTAAAAAGGATTTCAAATGCTATTATACCAAAAAAATTGAGAGGGGCAAGAGCCCCTCCCAAACTATACATACCTCCGTCCCTGGGCATACCCATAAAACATGCAACTCAATCGAAACATGCACTCTAATCTTCAGGCAACTTGAAATCTTAAAAACATAGATACAAACAATAAAGTTTCTCATATACACCAACAAGCCGCCAGATGCACCAACCGATGTTGATGCAACCTAATTAAAAATATTTAAAAGTCACAGTTTTTGAATCATTGTCTTCAAAACGTTTTCCAGTTACGTCTCAAAGTTCCACGACTGCTTTACACTCTTTCGAAGATAAAAACACAAACTCTGATAATGCACACACTTTGCCTTCCGTACCATTATGAAGATAAAAATCACTAATTCACGTTGTCTTTTCAACTCCCTAATGTTTTAGTATATTAACCCCAACTCCTTCTTAAAGGTTTCACTCTCGTTCCGTAATTAATCTAGCTATATCTTTAATAATATCGTCTTCTTTCTCAATAATTTTTACACCAATCAAACTTCCTAGATTAACCGCCTCTCATGTCTCTATGAAAATTGTTTGTTGTCTATTAACAAAATCGGACACTATTAGCGAAACACTCGCCACCCGTTCACTTTTTAGCTGATTTTTTATTGTCCGTCCCCACCCTTTTTTTTTCTAATTTGCGTGCAGCTAACTCACAATCCACTGGTGCTATAGAGTTCTGTTTCTTTGTTTGTGTATGGATGTGCGTATCATCATGGAGATGTGAGGGCAATATTAACCGGCAGTGACAGAGAGCATATCTCGAACCATCCAAAAAGTTAAAACAGATAAATCTAAAGTTTTATTGCAGGTGTTGATAAATGGTCCGAAAATAGTGATTTGTTTTGAGCACATAAGGCTGAAGGACCGGGAAAATGGTCCCAGTAGGCACTCGTCAGTCAAACCCCAACCACATCAAACCTTATGGTCCAGGCTTCCAAAACATTCATGGCAGGGACAGAGACATAATTTTATGTTAGGGTGCGAATTATTAAAAAATTAAAGAGTATGAACTTAGATCATCAATAGAAAATACAAAAAATACATAAATCATATAGAAATTTAAAATTTCGAAGGGTGAGACCGCCCCTTCCTACAGCCCCTCAGCCATCCCTGCTTGGGGGCTACAAACTAATGTTAACCAAAGAAGATGAATGGAGAAGAAACAAACGTAAAGGGGGTGGGGCTATATGAACAAACCACACTAATAAAATTATAATTTGAAAAGTGCTAAACGGGCTTGGAATGAACCTGATTGTGTTGTCAGGCACTGAAGCCAAATGTAAAGCCTGGTTACTGGCAGATAGGTACATATTCGTGGGTTGTTTAAACTTAGCCAAGCTCACCCTGCTTTAAAAAGCAAACATAGATGGCAAAAAAGAAACATAATGCGTGAACGGCAGGATTCGAACCTGCGCGGGCAGAGCCCACATGATTTCTAGTCATGCCCGATAACCACTCCGGCACGTCCACTTGATGATGTATCGAGCCATGATTGTATATATAAAACTAAAATTATGCCATCCATTGAATAAAACAATAACAAGAAAGAATCGTCCACGTACGGGGCTACCTCTTTTGTTCGTGAAATTCTTTTCAGCCAAAACCCTTTTACCCTCTCAATAATTGCAAAATCCTACCCCTAATTTAGAGTTTTTTATAACATTTTTTCATTTACATCCTTTTTCTTATAACATACGGGACGATTAAGAGCAAACAATTATTATACATATTTCATACGATTCGAAAAAATTATACAATACTTGCTCCACACATTCATTATTTAATTAGAATTTAGTCATTCTAATTATTAATATTTTATGTGTTGACCACACATCGAACTTCAAGTTAAATCTTGACTCTCTATTTTGATTTTAACCTGTTTCATTCTACGTAAAATTGAAAACATTGGTTCTTCTTTCTCGTCTTCCAATCGATATTATTATAGGGTTAATGGATTATCGAGTTTAACCCTCGTGAAACCTCATAAATGAAATCAATCGCATAAATCCGACATAATTATCTTTCATTGAATTCTTATCTTTCACAACAACTTCTAGCACAAATGATTAAATTATAAAGAATTAGTTTTGATTTGTCTCCTGAAATACATAATCGTTTCTAACTACCTCATTGAAAGTAATTTATGTTGGAAAAACGTGAGAAAATAATAATTTTGAGCCAAAATTCGAACAAATAAAGGTGGAGATTTGAATAAGGATTCAATTGGATCTTATTCTACTTCATGAGACATTTACAACGGTATCTCATATGCTCAAAATAGTTGAATAATGAATGAGAAATTGGTGGATAAAATAAGGAGGTTGGGAATTAGAAAAAAAAAAAGGAAATGGAACCTCATATCCCACGTGGATGAGATAAATAGATTGGGAAGTGTTTATATACACTTACTCTACTTAATAATATTAAATAACTAGAGATGATTTTGTGCCTCCCACGTAGGGGTGTAAATCCAATCCCATCTCATGTTTAACCTAATTTTCCCCAATAAATACATGAATTATTTTTGGTTTTAAACACAATTCGAAAATCTCTTCTTCTCCCAAAATTTGTATTATTTTTTTGTGATAGTCAAATGCTCGAGTATTGTTCGTGATTTCTTCAGTAGTGTTTTTGTCGAAAATCATCCGATGTTGTGTCCCGGGAGACTGACGACTAAAGAACTCAAGTACAGAGGAATGGTCGAATTTATCTTAAGGAAACTATGTTCGTGCAGGTCTCAACAATTATTTTTCGGTATTCCAGATCTGTTAATTTCGATATTTTGTTTATTTAAATTAATTTATTTTATTTATTTCGAATTTAACCCTATTTGTCCAACAATTTATAGAAAATTTTTGAATGGTCGACACAGATAGGGGTGTTAATGAACAAAGCGTTCGATGAACTGTTCGTATAACGTTCGTTTATGTTCGTTTATTAAGCTAAATAAACGAGTATGAACAAAACTTTTATGTTCGTTTGATAAATGAACGAACACGAAAAGAGGTGTGCTCGATTCATATATGTTCACGAACAAGCTCGTTTATTGGCTCATTTATAAGCTCATTTAAAAGCTCGTTTACAGTTTATAGGCTTGTTTATAAGCTCGTTTATATGATGAAAATACTTGTGGATGTATCTAAATACTACTTTTTATTATTGCTAAGGATATTATATTAAGTTCATGTTGAAATGTAAGTTTTAATTTGTTTCTTTTATTTTATTTATTTATTGTCAATTTAGTTAACATTTCTTTATATATAAACGAACATGTTCGCGAATGAATAAACAAACACGTTCGTGAACACTTAAATGAACACTTTTGTGAACACTTAAATGAACATTCACGAACACTTAAATGAATACATTCGCGAACACGTTCGTAAACACTAAACAAACAAACACGAACACCTTCAAAAATAAATAAACGAACACGCATACAATAATAAAAATTTAAACGAACATGAACCAAACATGAACACCTTTAAAAATAAACAAACGAACATAATTTTGTTCGTTCAAGGTCGGTTCATTTACACCCCTAGACACAAACCACTACACACCAAAAAATGGATATACTACACCCTATTATCACTGAATTATTGTCTCCATTCTATTTTGACCATCGATCTTTCAGTTTTGTCAATCAGGCTAATTAACTATTTAAATGATATCAATTAAGTCACTAATTGTTAAAAATTAACGGAGATGCTGACGTGACAGTTAAATAAATTTATATAATTACACATTTGATCCTCAATTTACTCTTAATTTTAATTTAATTCAATAAATTTAATCATCCAACCAGATCATGATACATGTTACTATATTATTGGTCCAAATTTTAATTTTTTAATAAATTTATTTTCTTCCAACCAGGTTGTGACACGTGACACAATTAAGTTTAGACCTGGCAAACTTCACTCGAGACCCGAAACCCGAACTGATTTACCCGAACCGAACCGAACATGCTTACCCGAAATTTGACTCGAAACCCGAAACTGAACCGAAAATGAACTGATTTTTAGTTTAACCGAAATGGACCTGAACCGAATGGACCCGAACCGAAGACAACCCGAACTAAATAAAAGATATTAATAGAAATAAAAAAGATGAGATATGAACAATCACACAACTCACCAAAAAGTCGAATATATTGGTTTTATAAAGCTATATAAAGGGTGTAAAAAAACTGACCAACCTAAAAACTTGATTAAAACCGACTGATCTCCCATCAACCAGAAATTGACCCGAATCGAACAAAACCGAAAATCAACCGAATAATAGAATCGAACTGGAACCGAACCCGAACCGAACCGAATCTGAACCGAATGATATCAAACCTGAAATAACCGAAACCGAAATGACCCGAACCGATTCACCCGTTTGTCACCTCTAATTAAGTTGAAGAAAATAAATTTACCAAAAGTAACGTTGAAAGAATTTAAGCTTGGATGAATTAGAAAACAATATACACACTTAGCCACTAAACCAAGAACATTACTTGGTAAAATAAATCTCAGCAACTCTAAGCTCTTCAGTATTAATGTGGATGATCCTTTGGTTAAAGAATGGGCTTCTATCCTTCATTGTAAAAGCGAGCAACTCCACAGCTTATATCGTGGTCTTCCTTTGGCTAACCAAAAAATTCTGTTGAGATGTGGAGGCCGATTGTTGACAAATTCACAAACAAATTTACTGGCTGGAAATTTAAATTGTTATCCTTTCGGGGTGTTATCTAACCTTCCGATATATTATATGTCAATTTTTTCTATGCCAGCCTCGGTAAGTTTTCATCTCTCGAAGCTGATCCTAAGTTTTCTTTAGGGTTCTCTAGACCGTAGAGTGATTTATTGGGTGAGATGGGAAACATTGTGCCTTCCAAAAGAAGCTTGATTGATATTATTTAAATGGATAAGTGGTTTGATTGACATTTTTAAAAGATTGATGATAAAAAATAGGGTAAAGTACACAGACAGTCACTGAACTTTGGTAAAAAAATAAAATGGTAACCAAACTTTCAAATTTTACAAAATGACAATTAAACTTTTTGTTTTGAAACAAAACGGTAATTGGGGCGTTAAACCCCGTAAACTCTTAACGAAAAACTTTCAAAGTAGCCTCAACTTTTACACATTGTTATAATTTAGTCCTAATTTTAAAAAAAAATAACCCTTGATATTTCGAAATTATTCAATTTAGTCTTTTACTATCATCATCTCCTTCACCATTATCCTCCTGAATCTTCCTCCTCTGATTCCAAATCTTTTGCCAGGTAACCCCTTTTTAAATATGAAATAGTATCAAAATATTTTTTAGAACGGGGCAGAAGATTTGAAGTTCATGTTTTCTTATTACAAAAACAGAGTATGTTGGTGAAAGTAACAAAGCGGAAAGAGAGTTGTGCATTTATAACGAGAGGCAGAGGAAGTCAGCATTTTAGTGGCGGGTGATACGTTGTCGGTGAAAGTGCCGGTAAAGATCTATGGTTGCATGTTCTTCTCTTCTCTTACCCTTGCTTTTGATTCTTCTCAGTTTCTCAGGTTCATATTTATCGTTTTCAAGCTCCAACTCTCGTCTCATTTTTATTCTTCACCAAAAATGGCCACTTTAATCCACTCATAACTCAATAATCTATCTTCTTTCTTCTGGTTTTTTAGTCTTTGATTCTATGGTCATTTCCCTTTTCGTTTACGGAGGAATGAAAACAAAATTTTTTTCAAGTTTCATAATCATGGCCTTTCAGAATTATATATTACTATTTTTTCATTTATGATATGAGCTCAGAACAATTCAGTTTTATACAAGATATGATCATTTATGGGCGATCAATGTTCAATATACTAATATAATTTATTTATGCTAAAAAACAAGATATGAGCCTTTCAGAATTTTTTTTTTTAATTTAGAAAATTAATTTCAGTTTTTCCGGGCATCTTCAACTTTTTATCTTACCCATCTCTTCTTCTTTTTTTCCCTAATGTTTCTAGATTCGTTGGTGAAAGTCATTGGTCTTGGAATTGGAATCAACTATGGCCAAAATATCAATAGAGTTAAGCTCTACGATGTAGATTCGAATGTGTAAAAATTGAAGCTACTTTGAAATCGGAAGAAGACGATTCATGAGGATGATGGTGAAGGAGATGATGATAGTGAATGATTAAATTGAAGTAATTTTAAAATATCAAGGGTTAATGTTTTTTAGAATTAGGACTAAATTATAACAATATATAAAAGTTGAGGGTACTTTGAAAGTTTGCCGTTAAGAGTTAACGGGGTTTAACGCTCCAATTACCGTTTTGTTTCAAAACACAAAGTTTAATTACTATTTTATAAAATTTGAAAGTTTGACTTCTGATCTCTATAGAAAACAACCATAGATTGAGAAATAAAGTGATGAGGACCACATTGATAGAAATAAAAAAATCTAAGAAACATAAAATTTAATTGTAATTTTGTAAAATTTGAAAGTTTGACTTTTGATCTCTATAGTAAACAACCATAGATTGAGAAATAAAGTGACGAGGACCACATTGATGAAAATAAAAAATCCAAAAAAACATATTTAGGTAATAACACCATTAATTTTTGTATAAATGGTTCGAAATTTTATTTATCCAAGAAAACAGTCAAGGGAAAATTGTAACAAAGAACTTCTTTAAATGCTCTTGGACGGCCATCCCCTTAGGGAATTACCCAAGCAGCACATATATTTCTATTTACATCATCTATTAGTATACTCTTTCTATGCACAATAACTCTCACAGTAACTTTAATCCTATCTAACAATTTATTTGTATTTCTCTGCGTACCCATAAATCTTCTGCAGTTACTCTCCTCCCATATATGGTACACATAAGAGTGCCAAGCAATCTTCAAGATGAACACCAACATCAATTTCCCTTTTAGTCTCGTGCATAGTCAGTTTAATTCTTCATCCCAATCCAGCATTTTCCTTTGCAAACCAAAAATCTTAAGAATAGGATTCCAAATCTACTTTGAAAATGAGCAGCGCACAAAAAGATGATCCGTAGATTCACTCTCAGCACTGCAAAGAACACAAATCTCCTCAGTTACAAATCTCATTCTGTAATCTGTCTATTGTTGGTAACATGTTCAGGATTACCATCCACATCCTTAGGGCATGCTTAGGAACATGAGAGCCAAACCATACAATCCTATGCCAAACAACTTTTGGTTCAACCACTCGTATAGTATTCAAGATTTTCCCCATTTTACACTGATCACTTGGGGAAGTACTCAGGATATTTATTTTATAGTTAATTATGTTTTATAACTCGCATATTTATTTTATAGTTAATTATATATACACAAGTTAAACTAGTAGCGTTAAATAATTTTCTTTTTCATATTTATGTTGCTTATATAATTTTAGAATTCTAGTGATACCATGTGATGATAACCAATTTTGTAACACAACTCCTTTTATTGAAGCTAAATTGTGAAGTGGTCTTCTATTTATAGATTAAGGTTCCTTACATTTAATGGTTGGGATACTACCACAATAGATTATTAGGATTTGTTCCTATATAAATATATATTTTCTAGAATTATCTAATTCAGTTGCCCACTTGATTGAGGTGGTAGAACAAGTTTCTCTCAATTGTGCCTTTTCCAGAACATTCTAAAACCAACTTGTCCCTGTTTGTGCATAACAATACTATGAAGGGACTCCAGCACTGGCTTAATTGGGGGTGTGCAAAACTGGATTCGGTTAATTGTTAGAAAATTATTTCAGATAATTGATAAATTCGGCTTGTTTAATTCTCAACCCTAAACTTTAATTATTAAACTGATTAACCAATTGACCGGTTAACCAAAATGTTCAGTTCAGGTAATAGTTTATGGATTAATATCTTATACACTGGTGGTGGAAACTGAAAGTTTTCACAAGCGCCTTAGTTTTAGGGTATAAGGAATTAGTTTAGGGTATATGATTTAGGGGTTTAGGTGTAGGGGTTTAGAATTTAGGGATAGTTGTTTTAATTTAAGGTTTAGGGTTATAATTTAGGGTCTATAGATTAGGGTTTAGTTTTTAGGGTAATATAGTGAGGATTTAGATTTTAACCTATAAACCCTAAACCTTAAATTGAAACAACTATCCCTAAATTCTAACCCCTTACACCTAAACCCCTAAACCATATACCCTAAACTAACTCAATATACCCTAAAACTAAGGCGCTTGTGGAAACTTTCGGTTTCCACTGCCTGTGTATGAAATATTTATCCTATATGAGCTTTCCTTATTAAAAATATCAAATATAATAACATAGTAAAAAATAAGCTAGAGTTTGAATTTTGAAATATTTGAAGAAGAAAAGTATTAGTGTATCCGCTAATATTTGGGAGGGAAATATATTAAAAATTACCGTTAATTTTTTACTATCCAAGACAATGAAAATATTCGAAAAATATTTGAGGAAGAGAATAAATTAACAATGGCGCTAGATTTTGTCAATATAATTGTATAAATATGTATATTTTTATATTATATATTAGGTAACCGGTCGGTTCGGTTACCTACTTTTGTTCAAAATTATGAATCGTATCCAAACTGAGATAGTATTTTTTTTCTTAAAAAAATTACTGAAACTAATTTATTTGGTTCGGTTAACCATGTTTTCAAATAAAAATTTTTAAATTTTAGTTTCGGTTTCGGTTTGTTCATATTTTACACAGTCCTAAGCCTAGCCTAAGAAGTCTCTAAAAGCGACGTCTTATAAAAAAATCATATATGTATACATAAATATTTACAAATATCAAATAATTAAAATTATATACGTTTATGTATAAAATACTCATTAACAAACTTCACAAAAATAATTTTCATGATTCAAAAAAATACGAAAGAATTCTCTTTTCTCCATACAGTATTATTTATCACTTTTCTTTGTTTAAAGTTTATATATTACTAATTTTCTGATCTTTAAAGTTTAAACAGTAAATAATAATAATTTCATCTATTTTTATGATATTATATATCCATCTTTAAAGTTTAAAAAGTAAAATAAATGATAATTTGGTATATTTTTTCAACTTTTTTCATGCACTAACCGATGCACAATATTTCAATCAGTTCGTCTAGGAATGGTCATGGATTAGGTTGTATCAAGTTTTTGGTCGATCTGTACCGATCTAAAATTTTAATACCACCATTTAAACTCGACCTGACCTTATATTTTATGATATTTCACCCGACTCGACTCGAACCCGAATTCTAAAGTAAAAATTCGAACCCAACCCGACATAAATAAAAAATTACTAGTTTTTATTATTCTTCGATAAAAATAAAGAGCTAATTGTAAAATACAAATCGAGAGGGAGCATTATAATAATTATTCTATTTTTATTAGACAAAATATGGAGATAATTGATATATATATATATATATATATATATATATATATATATATATATGGATGAGATTAAGTTACATCGTGTAAAATTCATTTAGTTTTATACAAATCTAGAACCATTAGATAAGGAAAATGGATGGATGAGATTAACAGTAAAAAATGTGAAGATTATCACTTAGGAAAAAAAGATAAGGAAATAATCTGAGCCATTAATTACCATCATCTAACGGTCCAAAAACTATGTAAAAGTAATTGAGTTTTACACAGTGTAAGTTGATCCTAACCCATATATATATATATATATATATATATATAAATGGTTATTGTAGCAATTGTACCTAAATATTTATAATAAAATTAAACTATTATTCCGGTCGGGTCAGATAGGGCATTTTCACCTTAAACTCAAACCCAACCCGACCTCATTCTAAAAAAATCAGACCCGGCCCAAAATTTCTTTTAAAAAAACTCGACCCTATAAAATTGGGTCGGGTCGGAACCCATTGGGTAAGAATCAAATGACCGTCCCTAAAAGCCTCTGAAATTGATCGAAACATACCTAAACATTAATTGATATAAACCAAAATTTAACCAGATACAAAATTCGGTACGAAGGATGGAAAAGTAGAAAGATGAAAATTTAGTTAATTACACGATTATGATTCATAATCACTTTAAATTTTTTAATCATTTGATTAACTAATTTTCATTCTTTTTCTTCTAATTTTTTATTTTAAATTTTAACCATTTGATTAACATATAAAATCATGTATTTTAATATTTGATTAACATATGGAATCAACTTACATGGCTACCGAAGCTAATTTACGATTGACATAATAAATAGAGAGAGAAAAGCCAGGAAAAAGAGAGAGAAGTTCAAAAAAAAGAAGGGAAAGATGGATTGTTTAAAGATGAAAATTAGCTAATTATATGACTATGATTCATAATTATTTTCTTACTTTAAATCTTAAGTGTTTACTTAATTTTTACTTTCTTAATTTGAATTTTATAATTAGTATTTGAATTTTAACCATTTAATTAGTAGTGTGAAACCGACTTCCATGGCTCTGGAAGCTAAATTTTGATTAACATAATAAATATAGAGAAAGGAAAGACAAGATAAAGAGAGAAAAGTTCAAAAAACAAAGAAAAGAAAAGAAAAAATCAATTATAACCTTAATTAGTAAAAAATTGAAAGGAAATAAACTGATTTAAAAGAAACTTCAAATTATAACATTTATACTAGTATATAGTAACAAATATAAAAACCACAACTAAAGAAATCTCATGTTATAGTCAAATAATCAAACCATTGTTCAAATCACAATTTGTGCGGTTTCAAATTTAATTTAATTTTGAATCCATCAAATGTCTCAATAAAAAAAATATTGTTATCCTTAAGTGATCAAAGCTCGAGCAGTTTATTTTATGTGCGTTATTAAAAGACTAAGACTAATGAACAAATACTATCATGAAATTACACTGGAATGTAAAAAAATCAATTAGGGACAACTAAGAAAGCTATAACAGAAACCAAAACATGTTAAACAAGCTACATTAAGTGATAACATCGTTCATACTTAGCTCCTGTAAGTATCGATTCAAGATCAATATCATCCTTTTTTCTCAATTCATAGGAAAACATAAAAGACACACCAATCACATTAAGGTCAAATTCTAAAAGCACGGTTCGCATGCGGCACAACTTCATCAGTCAAAGCCTCTAAAGGATCGACCACGACACTCCAAGAGGCCCATCACACCGAAAACGAGTTTTCATAAGATTCTAGATCAAGAGCTTCTCAATAGCATCCTACATTTCACAAATGAAAAACCACAAGATGCAGGAGCAGATTCAGCCACAACAGGTACAAAATATTAGTAGTTTTACGAGGTGACATACTGTACTAGAAGGCAAAGTACCTTGAGTTGTTGTATTTGGGATTTCAATTGGCTTCCTTCGTTTGTTGTGACGGAACATGAAATTACAGGTCTTGTGACCCCACATGCTCGTCCAAGAGCTTGCTTTGAAGGAACAAATACGTAGGGGACATTCTGCAAAAACCAAAAACAATATTGCTATTTTGATCAAAACCCAGGCAATGAGTGTTGCAGCTAAGATTTTGATTATATTATGAACTTTACATTGAGGAATCAAGATGTATAATTGGAATGTTTCCAAGCTCAAGTGTGGAAAGCAATTTACATTAAACAGTGTTATAACCTTAAGTAAAAGCTCCTTCATAAAATATAGTCGAGTCATATGCTCCGAATTCATAGCTAGTGAGGACATACAACTTGATTCGACTAATTAAGAGTGATATGACTAATTAACACATTAAAGTTGTAGCAAGGAACAGCATATACAACAACCACAAAAACATCAACCATAAACACATATACCAAATATAAGTACTAAAAAAAGGGTAGATAACTACAAAGCGGCTCAAGATTATATGTTTTCATACAGCCGCCCAACTTGTAAGTTTCAGTTGAATTTGGCAATTTGAAGTTAAAAAACGTGCAACTTGATATGGTAGCCGCCTCCTATTAACGTGTGAGGACATACAAACACAACCCAATAGTGCAGGCGATCATAAAATTTTATTTCACACTGCCTACAGGGACAATCCTACATAGTGGGTGAGAGCCAAGGGGATTTGCCCCCGTCCCCAAATTTGATGTTTAATTGCATTTTAGGCCATTAACAGTTTTGAAACCATGCAATTAGGCTCTTACCAGTTACCCCTACAAAATTTGATGGTTTAATTGCATTTTAGGCCATTGATAGTTTTAAAACCATTGCAATTAAATCCTTGCCCCTCCTAAATTTGATGGTTTAATTGCATTTTAGGCCACTGATAGTTTTGAATCCATCGCAATTAAGCACTTGCAGTTGCCCCTCCCAAAATTATCTGGTTTGGATCATATTAGTTAAAGTTAATGAAATTAAGCCTTGAGTCTTGACACCTCATTTTCTAGTTTAATTTCCTTTTAAGACCTTCATTTCTAAAATTAGTGAAATTAAACCTTAACTCACTTAATTTTCATGGTTTTTACTTTTTAAGACCTATTCTTTTCAAAGTTAATCAACTTGCCCCTCAGAAATAAGTTTGTAAAGTGTAAATACTCAAATATTAAGCATGAATTAAGTAATCGAAATGTCTACATCAGAAAAAGGAAAAAATCCATAAAGCATATACCTTATCTTCAGCAAGCAAAGGAAGATGGAGCAGAATCTCAAGGGGCTCGGTATCCGCAGCCATCACAACAAACTCCGAGATACCTCTGTTGAGGGTCTTGGTAGCTGAATCCCAAACAAACCCAATTAAAGAGAAGAAAACCCAAACCGGAAATGATAACAAATACAAGAAAGAAAGAAATTATGAAAAAGGGTATTGTTTCCAAACCTTCATTGGCTCCCTTTTTGAGCTGCTTGTAATTGGCAGCTTGCTGAACAAGATCTAAAATCGTAGTTGTTAACTGAGCATCCGCCAGTGGGTATGCTTTGGGGTTTACTGCTTCTCCAGTCTGCAAAATTATCAGCCAATTGTAAAATATAATGCAAAGATAAAACAAATTTCGCTTAACAAATAAACAGAGCCGTTACCATTTTTTTTCCTTTGAGAAAACAGAGGAGGAAAAAAAAAGGAATTAGGGTTTTTGTTCGATACAATAAAAATGGGCGCTAGGGTTTATGAGGGAAATAACGCAGATCGCTTATTAATAGAGATTGCAACTCGGATCGGGTCCAGCAACTATATGCCCGAGTCTACAGTGGGAAGTCGGAGCCCGACTTGATAATCAAGTATATTTTCTGAAATAAATTAAAGGGTAAACTACACTGGCAGTCACCCAACTATCGTTTTATTCCTATTTTAATCACCGAACTATTTTTTTTGGCAAAAACGTTACTAACGTTTACTTTTGCTCCTAATTTGGTCACCCTCCGTTAAATAATTAACGAATCTGCTGAGTTGGAATTACTAACGGCTATATTTCAAATTTTTCACTTTATTTTTTTCCATGTCAGCACACACACGTGACTTTTACCTTTCTAATATTATTAAAGTAATATATTATGGGTGGAATTCTGCAAATTTACGAGGATATTATGGGTGAAATTCACGGCGCGCCCTAGAGGTGCTCGATCGTGTTTTCCCAAAGGTATTCAAGTTTTGATTCCTTTAATCTGTATTTTGAGTTTTTGAAAGCAGTAAACTAAGGTAGCAGCCATCAGGGTCTGTGTATTGTTATTGATCATATTGTAGGTATTAGATTTGTAAGGTGTTATCTTTTCGAAGTGATTCGAATTTAACACCGTAGTTCTGTTCTGTTCTTTTGTATGTTACAGGATGAATCTAATCAGCCTTCATTGATAATAACTTATTTCGGCGGTAACGATTCGATGGGGCCTCATCCATCCGACCTTAGCCCTCATGTTCCACTTTCCGAATATATCGACAACATGAGGAAAATAGCAGTTCATCTCAAGGTATTTTCTCAATTCTCAACATATCTCTCACTTGAGGTTGAATTTAAGAGCAAACTGAGTGAAAAAGCAATACTTTCAATATATGACCTGAAAGCTTGTAGCTTGTAAGCATGATCAAGTTAACACAGAATTTAGAGCTTTCGATTATGTTCGAATCAGCAACGGCCAAGGAGAAAATGGTTTCAACTTTCAAGTGCTTCAAAATTTCAGTTTTTCCTTTGTTTGCTTGTCTTTGTTAGTGGCAGCGTTAACTTATTTCACTGTCTGATAGTAACATGCAATGCTCATTCTATTTTTTTTCCTGAAACTAGAGCCTTTCGGATTCAACGCGCCTCATGTAACACCCGTGTTTTGGGGTTAGGAGTTAGTCGAGTTAATTGGTCTGAGTCGGTAGAATTAATTTTAATCAAATTGGGTTTTAAATAAAAATGAGGGATATTTTGGTAAAAAAAAAACTTTATATCTAAAAAAAATTATATCACCTAATCATTTTCCCTTATCTTCTTTCTTTTCCTCCCCTCCCCGTGAAAACCATCACAAACTTCCCCAAACCTCCAAAACTTTGATTCATCAATTCCTTCATCAAATTAAGGGCGTTTTTGAAGGTAATTATGTTTTCTTAATCTCCTCTTCATCCTCTAGCTATCTATATTCTTAGATTTCAAAGTTATGGAGTTTTGAAAATTAGGGTTCATATTAAAATTTGGGTTTTTAAGAGGGTTTTCCAATTGGTTTTGATAAATTGAGTTGGGGCTTTAGTTAATCATGTTAAAAGGTGTAACATATATCAATTTGGTTGAATTTTGGTAAAAATTCGAAGTGGATTCTTAGACTCATTTTTAAAGTGTCAAAAACTTAATTTTTGGTGAGTTTTAGATTGTAATTAAAGGGTTGATGGTTTATATATGTTAGGATGATGTTTTGGAATCATTTAGATATCATTTGGGTGTTTAAAAATATAATTTTCTGCTAAGTAAAATAGGAGTACGAAAATGGAGTTTTGGAGGGTTTTGAGTGAGTTTTAGGGGTTGTTTTAGGTGGGAATTGATAGCCCAATGGTAGTGCTATGGTTAGGGGTTGATTTGGGATTGTTTGTGGGTGCTATGGATGTAGGAAACATGGTTTAAGGGCTGCCCGAATTTGATAAAAATGGGATTTGTTCATGGTTTGCAACATGGTAAATTGCATTTGAATTGTATTCCGGGTTGGTATTTTGATGGTTGATGTTAGAGTAATAGTTGGGGGTTGTTTTGGAAACGTTTGAATGTGCTAAATATGTTGAAATCACAAGTTTTGGACTGTTTTTCATGGCTGCTCGAATTTGATGATTTTGGGGATTGTTTATGGCTTAAATTGTGTGTTTAATGTTGGAAATTGGGGGTTGATGGTTATACTATAGTTGGGCAGTGTTTTGAACATGTTTAAGAGTGTTTTGGATGACTACAATTCTGATTTTTGACGGGTTTTAGTGGAAGTACGAAAATGAGAAATTGAAGAATGAACTTGGCTTTGAATTGTGAGAATTGAAGTGGATTTGTGTGTTGATGTTAAACTTTGGGTTTGTGACTGATTTTGAGGTTAATATATTGTTTTTGAATGGTTAGAAGCAAGAGAAATCAATGGTGAAGCTTCGGGCTCGAATCCGGAAACTTGGATGCTTGGTAGGCTTGTCGGCTTGTGCTAATGGAGTAGTCGGTGAGTGGTTAAAATATTTTAAATGGTTTTGAGCAATTGGTTCGAGCATGTGGACTAGGTTGAGATTGGTAGACTCACCTAGAGTTAGGATTAGGGTGGTAGCCTAATCCTAAGCTTTAGTTAGAGACATTGGATGATCTCTTTAATTGATGTTATGCCTCATGATGATTGTGTTATGATGATTATGTATAATGTGTTATACATGTTGTTGAGGCATGGTTTGATGCATTGCTATGCATGTGGTTTGGATTGTAAATTGTGCATGATGATGTTGAGCTTAATATGATGTAAGATGCCATATTATGACTCTTGAAAATGACATTATGATATTATGTTGTTGAGATAATTGATGTTGAGTTTAATATGATGTAAGATGCCATATTATTACTCTTGAACATGACATTATGCATGTTGTTGAGATATTTGATATTGAGCTTAATATGATGTAAGATGCCATATTATGACTCTGAATATCAAAGGTTGTGGAATTTGATTAATATTGGCACTAGTATGCTTGGGTACAATGATCGATCATTAGGATGAGTGTGCACACAAATTGAGTCAAAACGTACGTGGCCTTGGTGGCGTTAAGGCACCAAGGAGGAGTACGGTGATGTAATATTCCACCGGAAATTTATATATATTCTACGTGGCGATGAGTGGAATCCCGTCCGTAGGGCATGTGGCGATGAGTGGAATCCCGTCCATGCAAGGCCGGTGATAAGTGTAATCCCACCGAGGTAAGGTTGATGTTGGAAAATGCGTTCCAACATGTTATCCGCGTATTCGAGTCATAGCTAGGTGCCAATATGAGAAAGTATGTATATGCCAATATGAGATTATGCATACATGTTAAAATGAATTGATATGTGTATCAATGTGATATGAAAGGTGAATTTCAAATGCGAAGCTATATATGTTTTGGTTAATGCATTGAGATATATATGTATCATTGTAAGTTGAGCTTATGAGATGTTGAGCATGACATAATGTTGATTATATGTTCATGCATCACGTTCATTTTGGTTCATGTGGATCGAAGATAAAGTCATGTATTTCATCATGATAATTGCTCGAGCTTGGACCTTGTATTGTCGAAGGTTTGTTTTATGAGCTTACCCTCACTAAGCTTTTATGCTTACGCTCTCTTTTGTTCGACAATGCAGATAAATAGCTTGTGGGTGGCATGGGAAAGGAAAGGTCTTCAAGTGTTGCTTTGGTGAGCTCAATGTATGATTTATAAATTAAAGATTTGTAATAGAAAAGCAATGGGATAGGTGTTGTTGTTTTTGATGCTTTGAGGTGTGTTGTTTTGGTTTGGCAATTAGATGCCTTGTTTGAATTGTAAATATCACTTATGATGCATGCCTTGATGAATGCTTGAGTGATGCATGCCTTGATGAATGCTTGTGTGTGATGGCATGTCCTTTTTTGGATGATTAGATTGCTTAGTTGATATGTCTAAGTCTTCTATGTGTTAATTTGTATCTTTGGTATTGTTGAGATTTTATGTATGTCCATATATGCATAAATTGCTCTTTAATTGGAATGCTATGTATGAATGTATTATACCATGTTTGAATGACTCCCTTGGCTTAAACAGGTGCTCTTGCATGTGTGTATATGCTTTATTGCTTCCTAAATTATGTTCATAGACTTCCTATATATATATTCATATTGTGTTTATGGATTGGAGTGGTGACTGAAATTTAGCATTGAATTATGAGTAATGGTTGTGTTTTGATTGGCTAGAAACTATGGTCAAAGGTTTCGAAACCTTCCCAAGGTTTCGAAACTTTTGGTGAAAATTGGGTTCCAGAGAAAATATAGACAGATTTAGTAGTTATAAGAACATGCAACTTTAGAAAATTATAGAAAATTAATTAGTGGGAATTTCGTGCTGAATTTTTGATATATTCTACTTTGACATGTCTAAAGTTGTAGAAAAATTATAAATCTGAGTTTTGATCATTGTAGTGAAATCTGGAAACACATTTCGAACAGCATGCAAAACTGTCCAGTAATGCTCCTAGCTGGACAGTGAACTTTGTAAAATTGTATAAAATAATCTACTAGGAGTTTCGACCTGAATTTTTGATATGTTAAAATTGGGTATGTTAATTGAATTTAGGAACAAACGGTGTTCGATTTGGAGTTATGTACAGGAAATAAGAAATGAATTAAATTAGGTGGTCAGAAATGTGTATAAATGAAAAGAAGAAAAATTAAGAATTTGTGAATTATTAAAGATGTAAAATTGAATTAAATAGAGTGTTAATAAATTGATTTACAATCTGTAGGATGTGAAATCCACCAATTTTAATGATCAATTTGAAAGTTTAAGTGATTAATTAAAGAAATTATGAAAATGGAAATTAGTCTTATCGAACCGTAAAAGTATAGGGACTCACTTAGAATTTATTGCTTGATTATGACAAGATTAAAATGAAAAAAAATAGGGTTGCTAACCGAGGGGGAATCCTTAATGGGTTTCGCTTCGGTTTTCCCCGTGTGACTCACTCGGACCGGTCATCCGGCTAGACCGGGATGATGGGGTTACATTTGTTGGCATCAGAGCTTAAGGTTTCCGAGACCTTGGGCAGGTAAGTGAGTAAGTTGTGTTTTATGATTAAGATGCACGGTGTTTGCTTATCATGTAAGCATGTTGCTTGTTATTCGAGTATGCTGTAATGAATGATTGCTTGCTTTGTAAGTATGATTGCTTGTGTGACAAGTATGTTGATTGTTTGTTTAAAAGCATGTTGCTCGTTACCCCGTGTATGCGGTGATGTGTGATTGTTTGATGGAGAAGGTATATTGTTTGATCGTACGCATATGTTTGCTTGTTTAGCAAGTATGCCTTGTAATATGCATGATTGAGCATGTATGTGTGTTGAGTTGCTTGAAGCATGTTGAGTAGAGTCCCATTGCTTCTATTACATCGGAAAAAAAGATTTTAAGTGAGGAAATCATACTTGAGCCACTTGTACCTTTTCCTTTGCTAACCCAGTTTGTATGTTATTGTATTGTTGTTGTTAGTTTACTGCTTTTTGGTAAGTTGAGGCCAAAGTGTGGACTGTGAATCGGTAAGTGGAAACTTGGGGTTCTGAAAGTGTGAATGATGTTGAGGGAGTTCATCGCTTTAGTCAGAGAGGTATGGTTGTACCGGAGTTGAGGTACAAATTGTTTTCTGAGATAGTGAGTATGTGGGTTGGTTCCTGTTGATGAAGAACGATGTGATCGTCTCTGGTGTTAGTGATGAAAGAGGTGACGACTTATGAGTGGGAGTCAGAGTGGCACCGATGTCATAGTAGGTAAGCCTTGGTACAGTTTTGAGCTCGTTCCCTTCTGATTGATTCTGAGTCTGCACTTCTGTATATTGTTAGCAAGCATGCAAGTTTGAATGTGCCGATGAGATGTCAGAGGTCGATATGAGTACCTTAGTTCTTTGGGGCGAGATCAGGGTAAGGGTCTCGTTTGTGTAATCTGAAATTCAGAAATGCTAGTTGGTGATCATTGGGATTCAGCCTATGGTTTTCATACAAAACAGCCGTTCAGTGTCCGTGAGTGGAAATCAATTTATGTGATTGGGCCAGTGTGCGTCTGAGTTGTCTTCCAGCGAGAAGGAGAGATGAAGTTACTTCTGATATAGTTGAGCCGAGAAGGAAGTCTTGAGCTTTAAATTCAGATTGTTTGGTAGTGGGATGTTATGAGTCGTCAGGACCGATGTTACAGAACAAGTTCAAGCATGATTGTTTGTGTACAATTAGGGCTGCCTTTTGAAGTTTCGAGATGCTCTAAGAACATTCTAGAAGAATCAGATTTTGTTGAAGAACCAATCTGAAAACAAGAGGGTCGAAGACTATCAGCTGTGCACAGGTGTAGTTGCAATTTCCACGGATACTTCCTTTTGTGTGAGCATGTAAGAAAATTTGATGTACGTGTTGAGACCTTGGAAGTAGGGACACATGTGACTAGACCTTGAGGTGAGATAGTGGTGGTCAAAAAAAATATGCAGAAGATGTTTGTTGATGGTTCAGGGTTATGTGTATGCAGTAGATGTGAAGTGATCGTCTTCCTACAGTTTTGAGGTACGTTTTAACTCAATTTGGCTTGAAGAGCACAGAGTTACCTTGAAGTTGCAGGTTTCAGTGGGACTGTAGTAGTAGACGAGGGTGTGAACTTCTTATTGAATGGTTGATCCAGCTGTGGAGGTCGAAGATTGATTGAGTTTAGTTGGCAGACTTGTTTGGCAATTGTGATGGATTTGATTTTTGAACGAAGATTAGACCGTGGAATGATAGTACAGTTTGTGAAGAAGAAAGAGCTGCAATACGAGAATGTGTTGAGATTTCAGACAGTTGAAACTAGTGGCAGTGAAAGATTAGTATCCGCTTCCGAGTGTCAACGATTTGATGATCAATTGGTGGGTGCTTCAGTCTTTCCGAAGATTTATTTCGAGATCCGTTTACTACCAGTTGAAAGTGAGAAAAGTGGAAGTATCGAAGAAGGCTATGACGAGCTTTGAAGTTAGTGTAGTAGCACCTTTTAGAAAATCAGTTGTATGCTTATGCAAGATAGAAGATTGTGGCTTATTCATCGAGATAATTGAAAGACCGAGAGAAGAGTTATTTGACACTAGACTCAGAGTTGATTTCAGTTGTACTTGCTTCGAAGACTTGAAGACAAAGTTTGTATAGCAAGAAATGCACAGTGAGTATGTACATATCATCAGAACTTGAATTGTTAGACAACTTAGGAAGGGTTGGAACTTGAACAACATGAGTTGTTAGAATTGCTTGAAGACTGTGGTCCCAAGATTGAGTACTATCTGAAGAGAGTCTACGTGGTAACCGATGTTCCGAATTATTTTGTTGTCAGATTAGTGGTTGAATTGCGAGCTATGTTGCTGGATTCAGTTCATCGAACGATAGTGGTTTTGTGGCCGAGTTTCATATGAAGCCTACTTTGAGTCAGATATTTAAAGAGAAACAGTTGCAAGACAGGTTCTTGACACCTCACGTGCAAGACATGGCAGAAGGAAGACCTTTAGGATACAATCTCAAGGAAGATAGAGTTTGTATTTTCAGAGACGGAATAGTTGTGCCGAATGACATAGTGTTTGGAGACGTATTGTTTCGGCCGATGCACACGGTAGTTCATTTGTATAGCATCTGAGTAGTATGAATACGTATTGTGGGTTGAAGATGAATACTTCATGATTGAGATGATGGGTGATGTGGTACAGCACGAGGGTAAGTGTATAAATTGCCAGCATGTCAAGACTGAGCGACAGTTGTCTTCTAGTTTGTTACATCCGTGGAAGGTTCTTAATAGAAGTGAGTAATAGAGATCTGAAATTTCTGCTAGATTATTTTTGAAGACATTTGCATAGTGTCTGATTACCTGTTGAAGACAGATGGTTAGTTAGAGAAGGTTATGAGTCGAGTGTTTAAACAGTGTTGTATGAGATTGTGAATCGGGCTAGTTCAGATATTTAATTGTTGCGATTACCACCAGAGTTAGAAAGGAGTTGGTGATGTGATTTGTGTATCTATGAGTCGGGAGTGTGAGTCAGACATGTTCTGTGCTATGTTTGTAGAAGAGATCGAGTTGAGTTTAAAACCGACATGCCTTGAAAGAACCGTTGAGATCTTAGTATCAGATATTGATAGACGGGTGGTAAGTCTACCGAGTTGGTGAGTATGTTGTGGTGAGAATGAGAGTGCTGAGGAGTATGTTTCAGTGACTCTTCATGTTCGAGGAATTTCGGGGACGAAATTTCTTAAGTGGGGGAGAGTTGTAACACCCGTGTTTTGGGGTTAGGAGTTAGTCGAGTTAATTGGTCTGAGTCGGTAGAATTAATTTTAATCAAATTGATCTTAGTTAAGCAAATTGGGTTTTAAATAAAAAGGAGGGATATTTTGGTAAAAAAAAACTTTATATCTAAAAAAAATTATATCACCTAATCATTTTCCCTTATCTTCTTTCTTTTCCTCCCCTCCCCGTGAAAACCATCACAAACTTCCCCAAACCTCCAAAACTTTGATTCATCAATTCCTTCATCAAATTAAGGGTGTTTTTGAAGGTAATTATGTTTTCTTAATCTCCTCTTCATCCTCTAGCTATCTATATTCTTAGATTTCAAAGTTATGGAGTTTTGAAAATTAGGGTTCATATTAAAATTTGGGTTTTTAAGAGGGTTTTCCAATTGGTTTTGATAAATTGAGTTGGGGCTTTAGTTAATCATGTTAAAAGGTGTAACATATATCAATTTGGTTGAATTTTGGTAAAAATTCGAAGTGGATTCTTAGACCCATTTTTAAAGTGTCAAAAACTTAATTTTTGGTGAGTTTTAGATTGTAATTAAAGGGTTGATGGTTTATATATGTTAGGATGATGTTTTGGAATCATTTAGATATCATTTGGGTGTTTAAAAACATAATTTTCTGCTAAGTAAAATAGAAGTACGAAAATGGAGTTTTGGAGGGTTTTGAGTGAGTTTTAGGGGTTGTTTTAGGTGGGAATTGATAGCCCAATGGTAGTGCTATGGTTAGAGGTTGATTTGGGATTGTTTGTGGGTGCTATGGATGTAGGAAACATGGTTTTTGGACATGGTTTAGGGGCTGCCCGAATTTGATAAAAATGGGATTTGTTCATGGTTTGCAACATGGTAAATTGCATTTGAATTGTATTCCGGGTTGGTATTTTGATGGTTGATGTTAGAGTAATAGTTGGGGGTTGTTTTGGAAACGTTTGAATGTGCTAAATATGTTGAAATCACAAGTTTTGGACTGTTTTTCATGGCTGCTCGAATTTGATGATTTTGAGGATTGTTTATGGCTTAAATTGTGTGTTTAATGTTGGAAATTGGGGGTTGATGGTTATACTATAGTTGGGCAGTGTTTTGAACATGTTTAAGAGTGTTTTGGATGACTACAATTCTGATTTTTGACGGGTTTTAGTGGAAGTACGAAAATGAGAAATTGAAGAATGAACTTGGCTTTGAATTGTGAGAATTGAAGTGGATTTGTGTGTTGATGTTAAACTTTGGGTTTGTGACTGATTTTGAGGTTAATATATTGTTTTTGAATGGTTAGAAGCAAGAGAAATCAATGGTGAAGCTTCGGGCTCGAATCCGGAAACTTGGATGCTTGGTAGGCTTGTCGGCTTGTGCTAATGGAGTAGTCGGTGAGTGGTTAAAATATTTTAAATGGTTTTGAGCAATTGGTTCGAGCATGTGGACTAGGTTGAGATTGATAGACTCACCTAGAGTTAGGATTAGGGTGGTAGCCTAATCCTAAGCTTTAGTTAGAGACATTGGATGATCTCTTTAATTGATGTTATGCCTCATGATGATTGTGTTATGATGATTATGTATAATGTGTTATACATGTTGTTGAGGCATGGTTTGATGCATTGCTATGCATGTGGTTTGGATTGTAAATTGTGCATGATGATGTTGAGCTTAATATGATGTAAGATGCCATATTATGACTCTTGAAAATGACATTATGATATTATGTTGTTGAGATAATTGATGTTGAGTTTAATATGATGTAAGATGCCATATTATTACTCTTGAACATGACATTATGCATGTTGTTGAGATATTTGATATTGAGCTTAATATGATGTAAGATGCCATATTATGACTCTGAATATCAAAGGTTGTGGAATTTGATTAATATTGGCACTAGTATGCTTGGGTACAATGATCGATCATTAGGATGAGTGTGCACACAAATTGAGTCAAAACGTACGTGGCCTTGGTGGCGTTAAGGCACCAAGGAGGAGTACGGTGATGTAATATTCCACCGGAAATTTATATATATTCTACGTGGCGATGAGTGGAATCCCGTCCGTAGGGCATGTGGCGATGAGTGGAATCCCGTCCATGCAAGGCCGGTGATAAGTGTAATCCCACCGAGGTAAGGTTGATGTTGGAAAATGCGTTCCAACATGTTATCCGCGTATTCGAGTCATAGCTAGGTGCCAATATGAGAAAGTATGTATATGCCAATATGAGATTATGCATACATGTTAAAATGAATTGATATGTGTATCAATGTGATATGAAAGGTGAATTTCAAATGCGAAGCTATATATGTTTTGGTTAATGCATTGAGATATATATGTATCATTGTAAGTTGAGCTTATGAGATGTTGAGCATGACATAATGTTGATTATATGTTCATGCATCACGTTCATTTTGGTTCATGTGGATCGAAGATAAAGTCATGTATTTCATCATGATAATTGCTCGAGCTTGGACCTTGTATTGTCGAAGGTTTGTTTTATGAGCTTACCCTCACTAAGCTTTTATGCTTACGCTCTCTTTTGTTCGACAATGCAGATAAATAGCTTGTGGGTGGCATGGGAAAGGAAAGGTCTTCAAGTGTTGCTTTGGTGAGCTCAATGTATGATTTATAAATTAAAGATTTGTAATAGAAAAGCAATGGGATAGGTGTTGTTGTTTTTGATGCTTTGAGGTGTGTTGTTTTGGTTTGGCAATTAGATGCCTTGTTTGAATTGTAAATATCACTTATGATACATGCCTTGATGAATGCTTGAGTGATGCATGCCTTGATGAATGCTTGTGTGTGATGGCATGTCCTTTTTTGGATGATTAGGTTGCTTAGTTGATATGTCTAAGTCTTCTATGTGTTAATTTGTATCTTTGGTATTGTTGAGATTTTATGTATGTCCATATATGCATAAATTGCTCTTTAATTGGAATGCTATGTATGAATGTATTATACCATGTTTGAATGACTCCCTTGGCTTAAACAGGTGCTCTTGCATGTGTGTATATGCTTTATTGCTTCCTAAATTATGTTCATAGACTTCCTATATATATATTCATATTGTGTTTATGGATTGGAGTGGTGACTCAAATTTAGCATTGAATTATGAGTAATGGTTGTGTTTTGATTGGCTAGAAACTATGGTCAAAGGTTTCGAAACCTTCCCAAGGTTTCGAAACTTTTGGTGAAAATTGGGTTCCAGAGAAAATATGGACAGATTTAGTAGTTATAAGAACATGCAACTTTAGAAAATTATAGAAAATTAATTAGTGGGAATTTCGTGCTGAATTTTTGATATATTCTACTTTGACATGTCTAAAGTTGTAGAAAAATTATAAATCTGAGTTTTGATCATTGTAGTGAAATCTGGAAACACATTTCGAACAGCATGCAAAACTGTCCAGTAATGCTCCTAGCTGGACAGTGAACTTTGTAAAATTGTAGAAAATAATCTACTAGGAGTTTCGACCTGAATTTTTGATATGTTAAAATTGGGTATGTTAATTGAATTTAGGAACAAACGGTGTTCGATTTGGAGTTATGTACAGGAAATAAGAAATGAATTAAATTAGGTGGTCAGAAATGTGTATAAATGAAAAGAAGAAAAATTAAGAATTTGTGAATTATTAAAGATGTAAAATTGAATTAAATAGAGTGTTAATAATTTGATTTACAATTTGTAGGATGTGAAATCCACCAATTTTAATGATCAATTTGAAAGTTTAAGTGATTAATTAAAGAAATTATGAAAATGGAAATTAGTCTTATCGAACCGTAAAAGTATAGGGACTCACTTAGAATTTATTGCTTGATTATGACAAGATTAAAATGAAAAAAAAAGGGTTGCTAACCGAGGGGGAATCCTTAATGGGTTTCGCTTCGGTTTTCCCCGTGTGACTCACTCGGACCGGTCATCCGGCTAGACCGGGATGAGGGGGTTACACCTCATATTTCTTACTTGTCCTCCTGTTGATGAAGAAAGAGTAAATAAAAACACAAGGTAATGTAACACATGTTTTCTATGCCAATTTTCCCACCTTATATCTTATTGCAAATCGTCAATCTAAGTCGTCCCTTGGGTAAATCAGTGAATATTTTAGCCAACTTGTTCGAACAAATGAGTTGTGCCAGACGTATTCTGAAGCTTGTATAAAGCTCTGCCAGGAATTGGATATTGAGGTGGTTGATCTTTTCACTGCATTTCAACGAAGAGATAATTGGGAAACCGATTGCTTCACGTAAGTTTTCCTGTCTACAATTCAGTCTATCTTTTTTTTCCTGATGCAATCACATTTTCGAAGTTCATTGGCTTTATTAGTGAATCAGCATCCACTTGTGTTGTGTAGTTCTGAAACTTAGATGTTTCAAACTGTAATTATAGTGTTGTGGGAGTTGGATTGTTTCTTTCAAAATTTATCTCGAAACCGAATTATCGAATATCTTCTTTTCAACAGAGATGGAGTTCATCTATCAGCTGAGGGGAGCAAAATAGTGGTGGAGGAGATACTAAAAGTACTGAAAGAAGCGGAGTGGAATCCATCTCTGCACTGGAAATCCATGCCGACTGAATTCTCCGACGACTCGTCTTATGATCTTGTTGCCGCTGATGGGGAAACCACGTTGAATCCGTCCGAATGGACATTTCACCAAGCTATTCAATGGGACTAGAGTTCAGAGGTCTGTTTAAGATCATCATCTCCAAATCCCATGGTTAATCCAGGTAAAAGTGACGTGTGTGTGCTGACATGGAAAAAAATAAAGTGAAAAATTTGAAATATAGCCGTTAGTAATTCCAACTCAGCATATCCGTTAATTATTTAACGGAGGGTGACCAAATTAGGAGCAAAAGTAAACGTTAGTAACGTTTTTGCCAAAAAAATAGTTCGGTGATTAAAATAGGAATAAAACGATAGTTGGGTGACTGCCAGTGTAGTTTACCCTAAATTAAAATGTTACTATTTCAAATGTCTTGAGTCAAGTCAAATTATAATTAAATTAAATATAAACCTTTATTTTATATCTTAAATTTATAAATATTATTCAATTTTCCATGAAAAATATATTAAAAGTTTTTTTAATCAAACACTAAATTTTATTAAAATAATAAGAAGAAATACACAAATAAGTATACCTTAAAATATAAGAATAAACGTCGAAAAGTAAAGAGTATGCAAACATGAATAATAAATTTAAATCTTCTTATAAAATCTTCATAAGTGTTCTTCAAATCTATTACCACGACGAAATCTTGGAGTGTTCACTGAAAGAGCGTAGATCATTCAATTACTTCAATCAACAAAAAGAGAGAAAAACGTCTTGGTTATCTCCACGAATAACCAACATGTGCTATTTTATGCAGTAAGATTCAACTGTAACATACACCAGGTTGTAGACGTCTTCAATATTAATGTGCCATAAAGGCAGAAAAAAAATGTGTCATAACGGCAGATGAAGAACATGCCAAAACAACCAACAAAAACAAAAAATAAGAAAAATAAAAAAATAAAAACACAAAGAAATTACCGTCGATAGACGGCCAAAATTGTCACAATTGATTTGAAAATTTTAAAAATTATTAAGAAATTTCTAAGAAAAAAATAATCGCTGTAAAAAATATGAAAGTAGGAGAAAAGTGAGAAAAAAAATCTAAAATTATATTGAAAGTTAAATAAACACTCACATAAAATGATGAATGCACGATTTGTTGATGTACGACACATATATAGTGATAGTTCCCAATAATTTTTGATTTGATGAATGAAACTGGTGAAAACACATGTGAGTTATTTAAATAGCATAAAGTTAATAAATAATTCCAACGTTTAACTGAATAGTCATTTTGGTTCTTAATTTTTTAAGTAATTTAACCATTAACGTTTTATTTTGAGTCAAAATAATCCTTTTACGGATAAAAATTGTCAGTCAACTGACGTTAAATGTCTTGAAAATGATGAGTCAAACATATACGGCAACACGCGTTGACATGACATTATCTTATAGATAAATGAATTGACTTAAAAAACATTACATCAATCAAAAAATAATTTTATAAAATTATATAAAATATAAAATAATTTTTCAGTTTACTTATCATTCTATCGAATCATTTAAAACTGTTTACCGTCAATTTTTTAATAATTTTTATCCGCATGGGCCATTTTGACCCAAAATAAAACGTTAAGGATTGCATTACTCCAAAAAAATATAGGGTCCAAAATAACTATTCAGTCAAACATTGACAATATTTTTTTTAATTTTAGGCCTCATTTTAAGGACAAAAGTATCTTACAACTATTATTTACAGTAGTCTAAAAACAGTTGTTAACACCTTATTTAGTTTTAGAGGGCATACATCAATAAAAAATTATATTTATTTGAGAATTTTGTTTAATAATTTTACTTGTCATTACTTTTGTGCTTTTTTAACGAATAACTTTAATTTAATTTCAGTAATCAAACTAATAAAAAATTATTAATCGAAAGGAAGCAATACAAAGTATAATACATTTTAAGGGGGGCGTTTGGTTCACGGAAAAGATTATTACCTGGGGTAATAATTTTTTTCGGAATCTTATTCTCATATTTGGTTTGTCTTCATTCTCACCAACTCGAAATAGATTATTACCAACAATAACATTTTTTGTCAACATTCCGGGGATGTAATTCCCACCCTTCCCTTAGGTATTTTTCAATTCCCGTCACTTTGGACAAAATTGCCTTTAAAGTAATATTTTTTTTTTAATTTGGATCCTTTGTAGCACATTTAAATGGTGTAAATTTATTAAATAATTTTATTTCATATTAGTTTGGTATTTAAATGGTTTTACACATATTTAAAAGTAGTTTAATATTTAAATAAAAGGAAAAAAATTATGCCTATGAAATTTTTTGATAAAATGTCTAAATACTCTGTAAGTAACCTAGTATTTCATGATACGATCATCATTTCCTATTTATCATTTTTTCCTTGACTTATGTAAAATTGTTATTCATTTTATTATTTCAATCGCGCTTTTTATATTTGGAGAGTATATTTATTTAAAATTATTTTATATAATTAGTTTTAAGATTTAAATGTTGTTACCCATTAAATATTTATTTATTTGAATTTAATTATAAGAATTTTAATATTAATAAAAATATATATTTCATATTGTTTATACTAATTATATGAGTAGTATGCTAAGTATAAGTGTATGAATCTTCAAGCAAATATTTTTAAATTAATATTGAAAGTTTAACTTGTTAAAAAGAAAATATATCACAAGGACAATATAGTAAAATTTACATTCCAAGAATCCTATTCCCAAAGGTAATCTTATATTCCGTGAACCAAACGCGCACCCTAATATCCATAGAGATAAAAACATCAAAAAATTAAAGAGCTTGAAGATAAAATTAAACACAATCTTTCCTAAGAATACTTGTTCCGTCTTCCAAATAAAATTTCAGCAAAGATAAACTTTAGCCAGAAAGTTTCATGTATCAAGCATTCTTTTCGTTGCGAGTTCTTCGCACATCGAGAAACTACAAGGGAAATCGAAAAATAACAGACCGTCGATTATCTTGTGACTTGAAATACTCAATAATACATGTTATCTGAACGCTAAATTGTCGTAATATCAGACAATATTGTCACAAAGACAGACAAATCTTATAAAAAACAGACAAATAAATTACCATACAAACAAACGAAAAATAGCCAGAAAAGCAAATGTAAAATAAAAAAACGAAACTGATAAGAAACAAATGATTCCTCACCAAAAGAAAAAAATCGTATTTATATACAATTAGTATAAAGATTAAAAATTATACAACGACATGAAGGCTGCCGTCGAAAAAAAATTTGATGAAAAAAATAAACTCAAAGAAAATTTTAGAAATTGACCACCTCACTAAAAAAATGGAAGTAGCGGGAGATACTTTTATGCTTATTTGTAGGCCTGTAAACGAACCGAACGAACACGAATGAGGGTATGTTCATGTTCGTTCGTTTAACTTTAATCGAACAAATGAACGAACACGAACATAAACAAACACAAAATTTCTTGTTTGTGTTCGTTCATTAAGGAATGTAGCTTGTTCGTGTTCGTTCATTAAGGAATGTAGCTTGTTCATGTTCGTTCGTTGAAATGGTAAACGAACATATATAATTTGAAAAAACTCTTAATCATTAGCTGAAACCCAAAATTATCTAAAAGATTAACCAATTTTATCTTGGTTCGGTCGGTTAGTTCGGTTTAACCGAATAATGAACACCCCTAGACATATGTGAATAAATTTAAATGAACATAAACGAACGAACATAAACGAACAAATTATTGAACTTTCCCGAACATAAATGAACGAACAAAAAAATTTATTTATGTTCATTCGTTTAATAAATAAATGAACTTCTTGTCGAACGGTTCACGAAATGTTCGTTAAATGTTCGGTTCGTTTACCGCCATACTTATTTGAACATGAACATAAAGCCATGGTGTTTAAATGAATAAAAATAAAAAACAATTAAATATATTCGTATTAAACAAATATTTGTATGCAACCTTCACGCAAATCGAAGAAAAGAAAATAATTTATTAAAAAGAATACTTACTAATCAGCTAAAAAGAGCAAAAATGCAGGAACATGGAGAAGGAGACTTCAATGGATGCCATTACGCCGCCGACGGAAATTTCTGCAACAAATCACAATGCGGTGTCTCTCCGATGAATCCACACTGCCGTCGCTGCAGCTCCAACCTACAATTCTGCGACAAAACAGAATAGTAATCGCTCTCAACACTCTCCTCGATCCTTAAACGCTCCGGAGTCCGGACTATTAGCCGGATAATCCTGCTCGAACTCCGCCGACCTGACTTAAAAGTTCACACCTTTCTGCGTAGTGAACTTGTACTCGTAGGAATACGACCTAGACAGTGAAAACCCAGGCTCCGACGACGGCAAAAAGCTCAATATTAGGGTTAAAAGAAAATGTAACAGTTGAATCAGCATCATGAATTTGGATCCGTTAGAGCCGTGGTTCCCCTTTTGGCTGCCGTTCGTGGTCCAAAGTTGAAACTTGCAGGAGGCATTCCACCAAAGAAGAAGTTACAGAATATCTCGTCGGCGTCGAATTCGGTGCCGTGGAAGCCATTAAATCCATTGCTCTCTCCGTATGCTGAAGCTCTTTTTTCGTAAACAGGTTCTTCTGATCCGACGATGTCATATTTTTGCCTGCTTTCTTCGTTGCTTAGGCACTGAAACGCTTTCGTAACCGCCTTATAGGCTTCCTCGGCGCCGGGAGCTTTGTTCTTATCCGGATGAACTTTCAAAGACAGTTTTCGGTATGCTTTTCGAACATCTTCGGCTGAACACGTTTTCTCTAACCCAAAATTTCATAATAATCCTTCTTTTCCTTGATTTGTTTCGCGATTTTGATTTGTTCTTCAGTGTAGCTTGCCGCAGCAGCTGTCGGCGAAGAAGGAGGAAGAGAGGCTGCTGACTGAGTTGATCGATTTCTTTGGCGAATTGAGGGTTGATCGAAAGGCCTAGGTGGAGAAGAATCCGGCGTTGTCCGGTCGTCGGATTCTCTCTCGGCTGTTGCTGATAAGAGATCGTCGACGGGAAGTGTTGGGTCGATGCGACGTGCTTTGGTGAAGAATTTGAGTGCACGGGATCGATTTCCGGCGTCTAACGCTTCTTTCCCGATTTTCAAGTGTATTAAAGCATCGTCTTTGTTGCCATCCATGGCTGAATTTTCTTATGTATGGCTATATATATATATATATAAGACAAGATCAATTTACATGTAAAATTAATAAGTTTTACACTAATTAATATCTTTGGATTTAAATAAATGAATGGCTTAGATTACATTAAAATTTATAACCTATAAACTTAAAATTTTTCTCACTCACGGTAAAATTATTTTTTCTTTATTTTTTTTACTGTAAAACTCGTCATCTCCTTTTTCTAGTCGGATCATTCTTTTTATCTGAATTTTGTGGAGTACTCATTTCCTCTCCCAATCAAAAGATATGTAATTGTTTTGAGTTTTTTATTTTTTTCTCTAAATTTAAATTTTTGATCTTTTATTGTGGTATGAACTTGTTAAGATTTTTTTATTCTCGTAAATTAGATTCAACACTACTTGAAAGAATTGGTCACAAACATATTATTATAATTCTAGATTCCAGTAATATAAATTTTTGGCTAAAAGAGAACACCTTTAAATTAATATTAATGAAAAAAAAATTGTTAGCATTTTTATTTTTTATTTTCATAAATTAGATTCAACACTACTTGAAAGAATTGGTCACAAACATGTTATTATAATTTTAGATTTCAGTAATAGCAATTTTTAGCTAAAAGAAAGAAAAAAAATATCTACAATATTATTTATTTATTAGGTGTCATGAAATAAGGAAAATTCTATAACGGGCGACGAACATTGATGAACAACGCTAACGATGAACATCATTAATATTTTTAAAAATTTTAAAAATCTAAAGGACTAAAATTATAATTAAAATTATCTCTTAAAAAAATAAAAATCAAATTTAATAGTTACTTTATAATATTTTTTAATAGGTTAGAATCAAATATACCAAATTCTCCTAAACCCTAACAAAATCAAACTCTTAAACAAAATAGAAATCAGTTTATAATTTTTTAATAAATTAGAATTAAATATGCTAATGTGATTTCTCCTCCGCAAGATGTGTATGGGGCATGTTGGCTTTTCACACTTCATCTCTACTTGCAGGCCATCTAATAGGGATATGAAATTCTAAAAGCAATTTCGTCGGTATCAAAACTAACTGAAACTACAAAAATCTTGACTGCTAGCTTAAGCAAAAGAAACATCACCAACCTTGTAACCTTTTGCCATGTACATCGCGTCTATTAAATTTTAATCTATTAAAAAATTATAAATTGATTTTTAGTTTTTTAAGAGATTAATTTTGTTAGGGTTTAGGAGAATTGGGTATATTTGATTTTGTTAGGGTTTAGGAGAATTGGGTATATTTGATTCTAACATATTAAAAAATATTATAAAGTATCTATTAAATTTGATTTTTATTTTTTAAGAGATAATTTTAATTATAATTTTAGTCCTTTAGATTTTTAATTTTTTTTTAAAAAAATAATGGTGTTCATCGGTGTTCATCGTTAGTGGTGTTCATCAATGTTCGTCGCACGTGGTAGACTCATCCCATGAAATAATCCTGAAAATTTGAGATTTTAACAAGTAAATTCTTTGTTTATAAAACAATTATGTAATTTGTTTTAGTTTACAGATTTTGAAAGTCTTCATAATTTCAAATAAGTATTTAGTTCTATTCAATTCATTGATATTAAATTATTTCTTGCACTCAATCTAATCTTAGTACATGGTAAAATTGCTCCATTTATATTTATTGATTTATTTACCATCTCCTAACATAGTGGAACAAGCCCTAATTTCTAGCTAATTGTATAGATTTATTTACATTATAATTAACAAGCCTTAATGGTTTCTTTAGTTGCCTGAAGAGATGATTTACTCGGATTAATGAGCTATACAATCTCTTGTCCTTTTTTGTCAATATAGCATAAAGAAAAACTTTACCAATAATTATAATGATTCTTTTAGATATCATTGTTTTAATGTGTCAACTAAGTTAATTGCCTTATGTTAAATCATTACGTGCTTATGGGAACAAAAATCTCTAACAAATTTATCTGCAGATATACTTCATTCACTATACGTTCGAACGACCAGATCCTAAAAATATGGTCATCCATTATGATTAATTAAGAGAAAAAAAAAATCTATTCACACAATACACCAAAGCAACTTATAACATAATGTTGGATGCATTGGTCAAAGCTGGTATTCATAGGGTGAACTTGTTTAAGGCAATTTGGTGACCTCGTTATTCTGCAGAGTTTAGTGGCTTTTATGAGAAGAGCAAACTCGTGTTGGGCTGGTGCGATCTTCAGCAGAATTTATTTTGTGCGTTTAAGTTGAAGTGTTCTCTTTGTTATGTTTTGTTTTATCCTTTAAATTTTTTCAATATGCAATCTAGTCTCGTTGTATGCCTATTTTAGCTGTAGGGTCTGGATATATTCTTCCTTTCATGAGACTGTAATTTCTTTAATTTTAACAAACCGTTCTTTATCACTAACAATAGTAGTTTTGATTAAATTATTTCTATATGTTGTTTGAAACCAGCAATATTAAATAGTAAACATTAACTTTTATTAAAGATTTGGGGTTTATTTGAATCATGGATTACTAATTTATTTTTTTCTCGAGAGGGTAGTTCAAACATCAAAGCTTGGATTCAACACACAAATGAGATTTGAATGTGTTTTTCAATCTCTTTTTACACATGATATTAATCAATTCTCTGATTTATTTATAGGAAAATTGCATTTACCATTCTTATTAGCATTCTTATTATCGTTTCAAGTCAAATCCTTTATTCATATTTAAAATAATATGTTCAACATGTCGATATAGGCTATGAGAAAGGATAATCAAAGTGTCATGTGTGTAAATTAACGTATATTTCAATAAAAAGATTATGCAAATATATAATGTACTCAATAACGATTCTCAAAAAAATAATGTATGCAGTAAATTATTCCTAGAACAAAAATATAAGAATAAGAAAAATTCCTATGCTTCTTACACCCCATCTATAATGATAATAATCAACATCAACTCGATCTATTAACAAGCGATTGTTAACTTGAAAAAATCAATAACAATAATCAAATAAAAATATTTTCATATGAATATATAAAAACTAAAATATTAAAGATTTATACCTTTCACTCTACATTATGAGATAACATATTTGTTGAGTTTTTCATTCCTATATAACTGCATTTATTATGACTATATCCCCACAAATTTGACACAACCGTCTTTTCACAGTTATATGAGTCAATGTTATCTCAAGACCACTTTTGAATCTTTCACTCTGAGACTCTTGACCACCCTTTTTTCTCCCTTTAGTTTGAGAAACATGTGAATTACTAATATTAGTTGTCAAAGAAATATAATGAGGTTGATTCTCTACTGCCTCAGGAAGCACTACACTCATCAATCGTTGGAAAATCTTCTTTTTTCTCTTTGGAGTAGCGACTATCAACTGCTTTCTCATATCTCATTATAAACTCTTGCAATGTTGTAGTTGAATCGACAAAAGAATCAAAAAAAGCATTCATGCTCTCACTCCTTTGGGTAGTATTCATCCCTGCAAAAAAAGTATTCTGATTATAAACTGGAATCCAAGAATTACGAATCTCATACAACCCTTGAAGCCATTAATTTTTCTATAACCCGTTCTTAATTATCAATTCATTCCACTGCTTCTCAAACTCTTCCAATGTAGATGATTCATAAATGCATCTCTTCAGTTCACATTTGAAAGATGATTTTTTTTATGATATATATGCGGAAGTTTTTCTGAGAATTTCTTCTTTATATGCCAAAGGCATAGACGATGGCGAGATTCTAGAAACACTTTCTTCACTGCATCTCCTATAGCTAGATCTTGATCAGTAGTATTGATACCGATGCGTTTCCATACATCACCTCAAGTCAAGTTTCAAATAACCAAACAAAACTTTGCTCAGATTCATCTTGCAGTAAAGCACAACTAAACAAAATTAATTGACAATGGTGATTCAATCCAACAAAAGGAGCAAACGGCATGCTATACTTATTAGTCCTATAAGTGGTGTCAAATGTAATAACATCACCAAAATGTTCATATGCTAACCGAAATCGAGCATCAATCCAAAATAAATTTATCATACGAGCCTCACCGTCACATTGAATTGCATAAAAGAAACTAGGGTTCTCAGTTTGTTTTTTCCGAAAATAACATAAACAGCTTGGGCATCTCCAACATCTAAATTTTTACTCCTAAAATGTCTAAGGTGATTCCAAAAATCTCTATCTGTAAATTGATGATCTGCACTATTAAACAATGCTGCCACTTTTCCTGAAGGAATTCATTCTTCATTAAATTTTTCAACAAGGCTCTTATCGCTGGAGTCATTTTCTTATGACATCTAAGACAAGACACACTCTTAGGACTAATCATAGAATGGTTGTGTTCATTTGAAAATGATTTTACAATCTACTTTTGACTTTCCTTTACCCTTGTTATCTTAAAAAATGCTCCACATCTGGTTCTTCAAGTCGAACATCTATTTTTAGCTATCTTGACATTATTGTGGCTGTCATTTTCTTCTGTAATTTTTTTCTTGTATGAGCCTTCATTGTAACAAACATAAATTCGATTTACTATCGCATCACTTCGAGAGGCTGTTGTGCTTGATCGAATGCGTAATTCAAAAACTTGTTCCTTAGTAAAACTTTTATAGAAGTTTTCAGCTTCATCTAAAGAGCCAAACTGCATTCCATCAACTACCGAAACTTTTTCACCCACTTTCAGATTTTTTTTATCGGCAAAAGAGTATGATTTTATTAATAAGTATCATACAGTGCCATCACACTCCATGGCCTCATTAAAAACCTCCCTACACCTAAATGGAGGAAAAGAGTACCGAGGAGTATGAGATAAAGAACAAACGCTAAAAACAACCGAACAAACACGAAAAAACTAAAGCAAGAAACCAAAACACGAAACATTCATGCTAGCATGCAAAACCAAGATGTGCGATCAACACCACCCCTCGCCAAAGAGTCATCCAAGCAATTCGCTTCTCGATAAAAAACATAAATACATGAGCTCAACAATAATCCCCCTTGGATGCAATTTCCAGGCCAAAAGATGTCGTCAAGCACCAACAAAAAAAATGGTCCGATGTTGCATGTTTCCATACTATTCGATCCTCACACTTTTAACAAACCACACCACGCCACTCTATCGACACAAAGGAAATCACGCACCACAGTTAATGAATAATTCCACCATACCTCGTTGTAGATTACCACACCACATATCGCCTAACAAACTCGCTTGATCCCCTCCCACACACAGTACATATACTTATACTATACCACAAAAATAGACATCCAAGAACCGAGCAAATCTGTCTCCTCTCTCGAATGTCAAAAACATCCCTCTCATATTCCACGACCACAAACTCAACGCTCTTCGCAATTATTGTCGTTCTCGTGCTTCAATCATACGCGCGATATCCTTTACAATTTCTTGTTCGTTTCCAATTGTTTTCGCCCCAATCAGTTTACCCAATTTCAATGTTTCCTCCGCTTCTCTTAAAATAATTCGTTTCCGGTTATAGAAGTTCGAATCTGACAAAGAGCCATTAGCAATTACCTCTGATGATTTTTGGTTTTTATTCGGACGACCTCTGCCCTTTTTTATCAGCTTCGCTTCAGCCTCACCTCGCTCACCAGGCGATAAAAAACTCAGTTCGATTTCTGAAACCTGTCGTAACCTTCTACACTCTCCATTGTATTCAATTGTTTGAGCCTTATTAGCCCTGGGAATTTCTATCATTGACCCATCAACACGTGGGCTCAATTCATCAGCTACTAGTTCTTCGGCAACTAGTTCAGCACACGATACTCCCATATTGTTTCAAAAAGCATCCACCACATTGTCACTCGGCAAAACATCCAAAATTCGCTGACTTTCCTTTTCACGATGAACAAAGCTTACATCTTCATCCGCCATCCAACTTTCCGTGCTCATGACACGCCAATCCTCCATCTTGTTCTCATTCCACATACGATCAATTTGGCTCGATCCCAGAGTCGAATAAGAGAAAAAATTGGGTACCATTGTATCATTTGCTGACTTCCCACTTATAGACACCTTAACCGGGCTGGACATATCCATTTTCAAATCCTCAATACTCACTGTATCTTCCGAGCAGTTCGCCGCCTCACAACTACAATCACACTTAGGGCCAATCGCTTCCTCAATTTCTATAACGCGAATTGTGAAGACGTTATCGTTAATGCACAACTCCATTACTTCATCTATGTGTGAAATCCAGTCGGTTTCGATCTGAAATCGACATCGTTCAAACGTCGAAGGTGCCAAAGTCTCAATGTCAATCCGTACGAGTTCGCCCCAAATCGCTGCAATATTCTGAAATGTTTCTTCAGACCATCCATGAATAGGAATTCCACTTACTGAAAGCCATACCCTTCGATTCGGTAAAAATGATGTAGGCGACCATTCAATTAAATTTTCAAACCATGTTTTTAGATGCCTAGTCTCCAAAATTCTCTTCCTCAATTCTTTATCTTCAAACATGAATAATACAAGAGAGCCCGCAACTCGCATCAACGTAAAACCTGTCAATTTCGCCTTTGTAATCTCATTTGCAAGATCTGCTATTTGGCTGGGTTGACGGCAAAAACCCAAAGCAAAATTCTGTAAAATTTCCCATTTATCGGCATCGACAACCCCATCCACGCATTTGCGTTTCTCTTCCACTCTAGATTTCTCTTTCACTGTGATCTGATCATCATCATCCTCATCCTTGTTAAGCCGCCTCACTGGATTCCTTTTGGAATTGTTCGTATAATCATGATCATCCCCACCCACTTTCAGATTTTAATCACTAATAAGTTGAGTATCAACTACTGGTGAATTTTTTGTAATCTGTTAAAATAAATAGAAACAAAAAAAAGTAAGTTAATACATAACCTAATAGAAATAAAAATATTAAATTAAATGAAGATAAAAATAAATCAAACTTGTAGTGATTGTTAGTAAGTTTTATTTTATTAAATTAGAGCAAATTGTGAAATTGATACAAATGATTAACCTCAGCAGCATCTTCAAAGGTATCGTCCATTAATTTCTTTCGTAAAGTGATGGGAATAAAGAAATTAAATTAGATCGATTAAAGGTAGAAAATTCAATCATTCTAAAATTTGCAAACCATTAACACTATAAGTTATTGCTTTGAAATCTGAGAAATTATTTATGACATACTCTATTAAAATTCATTAGAAAAAAAGATTTGTTCCACTGGTTGGATAACTGTAAAGTACAAACAATACTGGCTATTGATGATACATATGCTTAAACTAACAATAAAATATGGCCCATATACCAAGATTGAAATGAGCACAAGAAAAATTTTAACATCTAAAAATTTTTATGGTATATAAAAGTAAAATAGAGATTTTATTTTATTCAATCCATTTGATATTATATTCTCATTCAAGAATCAAATTAGAATTCACCATCTAAAATGGTCCTGAAACATTTAACATTGCGATAACATTTTTTATAACTTAATTTTTTTTTTCAGATTTAATTTAGCAAATCAATTCCCATAAAAATCTTGTGGATAATTGTAACTAAAGATAAACAACATCTTGGATTTGTTAAAATTAAAGTATATGTATATAATAGCTTATTGGGAATATGAACAACGACAGCCTATACAGATGTAAACAATTTTTACAATTGTTTTCTCAAATTTTTTTGAAGGACTAAAATTTTGTAATGACAAGTTTTGTGTAAAAGTCCCAAATTTTTTTCACTAATATTAACTTATAGGTGTTCTCTTTTAGCCAAAAATTTATATTATTGGAATCTAGAATTACAATAACATGTTTGGGACCAATTCTTTCAAGTGGTGTTGAATCTAATTTACGAGAATAAAAAAATCCTAACAAGTTCATACCACAATAAAAGATCAAAAATTTAAATTTAAAGGAAAAAATAGAAACCCAAAACAATTACATACCTTTTGAGTGGGAGAGAAAATGGGTACTCCACAAAATTCAGACAAAAAGAACGATCTGATCAGAGGAAGGAAATGACGAGTTTTATGGTAAAAATTTTGTTAAAATTTTTATTTTTTATTCTCATAAATTAGATTCAACACTACAAAATTGATCACAAACATATTATTATAATTTTAGACTTCAATAATAGCAATATTTAGCTAAAAGAAAAAAAATCTACATATTATTTGTTTATTAGGTGTCATGAAATAATCCTAAAAATCTGAGATTTTCACAAGTAAATTTTTTATTTATAAAACAATTATATAATTAATTTTGGTTTACAGATTTTGAAAGTCTTCAAAATCTCAGATAAGCATTTAGTTCTATTCAATTCACTGATATTAAATTATTTTTTGCAATCAATCTAATCTTAGTACATGGTAAAATTGCTCCATTTGTATTTATTGATTTATTTACCATCTCCTAACCTAGTGCAACAAGCCCTAATTTCTAACTAATTGTATAGATTTATTTACATTATAATTAACAAGCCTTAATCGTTTCTTTAGTTGCTTGAAGAGATAATTTACTTGAATCAATGAGCTATGCAATCTCTTGTTCTTTTTTGTCAATATAACATAAAGGAAAGCTTTACCAATAATTGTAATGATTCATTTAGATATCATTGTTTTAATGTGCCAACTAAGTTAATTGCCTTATGTTAGAGCATTATGTGCTTACGAGAACTAAAATCTCTAACAGATTTATCTGCAAATATACTTCATTCACTATACGCTTGAACGATCGAATCCCAAAAACATGGTTATGCATTATGGTTAATTCAGAGAAAGAAATATCGATTCACACAGTACACCAAAGTAACTTATAACATAATGTTAGATGCATTGCTTTTTTGAGAAGAGTAAACTCGTGTTGGGCTGGTGCGATCTTCAGCAGAATTCATTTTGTGCGTTTAAGTTGAAGTGTTTTCTTTGTGATGTTTTGTTTTAACCTTTGAATTTTTGTAATATGCAGTCTAGTCTCGTTGTATGTCATTTTAGCTGCAGGGTCTGGATATATTCTTCCTTTCATGAGACTGTAATTTCTTTAATTTTAATAAATCGTCCTTTATCACTATCAATAGTAGTTTTGATTAAATTATTTCTATATGTTGTTTGAAACCAGCAATATTAAATAGTAAACATTAACTTTTATTAAAGATTTGGGGTTTATTTGAATCATGGATTACTAATTTATTTTTTTTATTGATAGGGTAGATCAAACATCAAAGTTTGAATTTAACACACTAATGAGATTTGAATGTGTTTCTTAATCTCTTTTTACACCTGATATTAATCAATTATCTGATTAATTTATAGGAAAAAATATATTTACCATTCTTATTAGCATTCTTATTATCGTTTCAAGTCAAATCCTTTATTCATATTTAAAATAATATGGTCAACATGTCGATATAGGCTATGAGAAGGTATAATCAGTGTCATGTATGTAAATTAACGTATATATCAATAAAAGGATTATGAAAATATATAATATACTCAACAATGATTCTCAAAAAAATAATGTATGCAGTAAATTATTTCTAGAACAAAAATACAAGAATGAAAAATTCCTATACTTCCAACACCCATCTATAATGATAATAACCAACGTCAACTCGATCTATCAACAAGCATTGTTAACCTGGAAAAATAAATAACAATAACCAAATAAAAATCTTTTCATATGAATATATAAAAACTAAAATGATTAAAGATTTATACCTTTCACTCTACATTATGAGATAACATATTTGTTGAGTTTTTCATTCCTTTACAACTGCGTTTATTATGACCACATCCTTCACAAATTTGACACAACCGTCTTTTTATAGTTGTATGAGTCAATACTATCTCAAGACCACTTTTAAATATAATGAGGTTATGAGTCAATGCTGTCTCAAGACCACTTTTGAATATAATGAGGTTGATTCTTTACTGCCTCAAAAAGCACTTCACTCATCAATTGTTGGCTTGAGCCATTATCTTTCTCCATAACACCAATCACTTAAGTTTCCATCATAAAAACCTTTTGATATATTTGGTCCAAGTCTGCAACAATGACTTTATATATTCCCTCAGATTTTTCAGCAAAATTGGATAATCGATTTACAAGACGACAAACATGTAAGCTTCTTAAAGCGGCTGATTTCTCATCATCAACTTCAAGACTTGGTCTATTTTCATAAATTCTACAACCTTTATTTTTTCTTTTGTCCAACGTCTTAAGATGTATTGGCTTGGAATCTTCACAATATCTTAGAAATAAAAAATTGTTAGCAGATGTCTACACAAGATACCTTGAAACTCAAAAAGGCAACATGAACAATTACCATCCCTAGAGTCTAAATTCGGATGAACAAGAAAGCTATCACGAGTATCAAAACAACTTGACACTTTATATTCATAGCAAGATCCAGTCTTTTTTACCTTTTGCCTTGTGAATTGACTACTTCTGACTAATTCATGTTGAAAAATATTAAAAATGTTCTTTGTATAGATTGACGCTCCATGATGTTCCATTTTAGAACGAAGTTTAAGAATCTGAGACTTGTGCCTTGATTCAAAATCTTCTTTTTTTCTCTGTAGAGTAGCGACTATCAACTGCTTTCTCATATCTCATTATAAACTCTTGCAATGTTGTAGTTGAATCGACAAAAGAATAAAAAAAAGCATTCATGCTCTCACTCCTTTGGGTAGTATTCATCCCTGCAAAAAAAGTATTCTGATTATAAACTGGAATCCAAGAATTACGAATCTCATACTGTTGGATTAAAATCCGCAATTGTGGGCACATATGTAAAATGTATGTTGCTATTATAAAGTATGGCACAAAATAAAGTGACCAATTAAGTTAAGCGTGTCATAGGTATTAAAATGTCATGGAAATAAAAGTGTAGATACCATAAGATATATTTATAATTCAATGAGGGGCAGAGTTATAAATATTTAATAGTTTGATTTAATAATCAACTATATAAAGAGGTAGTGGTCCCCAAGAAATAGGTTAACTTGTTTTTCTCTCCTTCCCCGTCAGAGAGTTTTACTTCAAGAGATAACCTATCTTCTTGGAAGATCAATACCAAAGTTTTGGATTTCCACATCAAGATTCAAGATTTTCAATCTATCAATGAATTCAGGTATGCTTCCGCATTCAGTTTATTGTTCTTGATGATTTGACATGATAGATTCTGGGGTTTAGATTTCATATTAATTTATGATTTGATTCTAACAAGTGGTATCAGAGCCTCGTCATGTCGAATCATTGATAATCAATTAGTTTTCTAATATTCTTTAATTATTCGGTATTAAGATTTGGTGTATTTTATATCTTGATTTTAGTGTTTTAATTACGAGACGATGTTGATGCTTTAAGTTTTTGGTTTAATTATTGATTAAATTTTTTGAAGGATTATGCATTTAAGAGACATATATTCTTCTAATCGGTGGAATAAAGGATTGCTCATACTGTTTTCTGTTCTGATGCATTAAGTTTATAATGATGAATTTTAAATAAGCATTTGATTAAAAAAAAGTACAGAGATGTGCGCATATGCGCCTAATTTAAGGAAAGAGATAATGACATTAATTTTATGTTTTTTTTATTTGAATCAATTTGATCAAAATTTTTAATTTTTGTTATTAGGTTATTATGGATATATTAATATTTCATGTGATCATTATATGAATTATTCATTTGTATGATACTTCTGTTTTTCGCTTCTAGTTAAAGTTTGAATGTTTAGAATTCGACTTTGATTTTGATAAATGCATGTTTAAGGTTTAAGTTTTTTTTAGATACAGTCAAAGATTTAGGTTTTTCGATTTCTGATAGCCCCATTCAGACAACCTTATTTTGGGTTATTTCGGAAACTTAAGTGTTATCAGAAATTTCAGTTTTGACTGTTACAAAATTTTAAATTTGATATCGGTATATTTATTGTATATATTTTAAGATAAATTAATTGAAGCATTAAGTCACCAAAGTGACCTCTATTGTGAAAATTATTTTATTTTAAAAATAGAAGGTTTTGTGCATGTAAGTCGGATTATGTTAGTATTAATCGGCCCAAAGGAAGATTAATAATTAACATTATTACATGTGCAACTGTGGTAATAAACATGTGATAATTATTTAGTTTTATATGTGAGCAATAAATCGGCCTAAAGGAAGATTTCTGTTTGACATGTTCTTATTATCAATGTTTGATTACTATACCAAGATATCACTTGCAAGTTAATGTTTTGTCCAACGATGAAATATTAATGGAGTGTTCGATATCTTAATATGAGGTTTACCTTTATTCAAATTTATTATTAATTTGGTTATCTTTTAATTTAATTGAAAGATAAAAAAAAAATTTAATTAAGAATTTTTTTTTGAAATAAATAAATTTATATTTTGGCTTCGGATGTCTAATATTTTAATGGATTAATTGAAACATAATGTCACCAAAGTGACCGCTTTTGTGTAGATTAGTTTATTTAAAATATTAAGATGATTATGAGTTTTTGTAATTCATGCGTTTATTAATTGGCCCAAAGGAAAGTTAATATTTGGCAGAATTACAACGACAACTGTGGCGATAAATGTGTGACAATTATAAGGTATTTTATGTGAGCAATACGTTAGTCCAAAGATTAGCTTATTGTTTGACATAGTTTATTGTCAATGTTTGATTGCTACAACAAGAGTACCGCTTACAATTAATATTACTGTCCAAAGACTTGATATTAATGTTGTGCTTGGTATCTTGAGGGGAACTAGTCATTATTTTGAATTTATTTGTTTACTTATGAATATTTATGTGAGCTTGTTTCTATTTTATTTACTTATTTTTTGTTCTATATTTAGGTAATTTATTTTTGTTGTCACAATATCTGTTAAATACATTATATACTTGTGTTTAGTGAAACTAATTTCAAGGAATAAGAAAAGACACTTACATATAGTATTTGGTTGTATGAGCATAGACTTTGCACTAAGGAAAGAACATTTTGCACCTCTCACTGCGGTAAGCACCTATAAAAATATTTTGAGAGGTGAAATCGTTCGAATCGCGTGAGTCTAATGATCATAAAGTATAACATTCTATTTTTTAGGAGCACAAATTTATAGAAACTACTCAAACTAAGGGTTTCCTTGACGAAATTAAGAAATGTTTTACCCAAAACATTAAGGTTAAGATGACATCACTTTTGCTTTCTTTGATGTCTATGAAGTATAAGGGTCAAGGAAATATGAGAGAGTAGATTATAAAAATTCTTTGTATTGCTTCAAAATTTAAGGCACATAAGATCGAATTTTCTAACAATTGTTTGTTCTTATGTTTTTTTGGCACTGCTTCCTATACAGTTTAACCAATTCAAGTTACAATTTTCAAAGGGAGAAATAAACTCTATTTGGGTTCATTTCTCATCGTGTTCAAGAGAAAGAAAGGTTGAAGCATTATAAGTGTAAAAATAATTATTTTGTTAGTGCTCATTTAGTTAGTGTCTTTAAGAATAAGGGCAATAAAAGAAAATATTAGAATAAAGTTACTAAGGATCCTAGTCAAAAGAAACAACAATAAGTTACAAAGTGTTGATTCTTTTGTATAAGTTAGGACATATGGAAAGTAATTAAACTTCAAAAGTGAGCAACTACTTCGGTTATTTTGAGTGATCCATGGGCCGTAAATTTTATGATCCCACAATTAAGATTATTTTAAGGAGAGTTTATAATTTTTTTTAGGATGTTGAGTTTTGGGGGAGAAATAAGGTTAGATACATTACTATTGAGGAGGAATTGAATTATAATTTAATTCATACTATCACTTTTGATGATGTTTAGGTTTTCACACCTATCATTAATCAAGAAGTGAATCAAGTACCTCAGCAAAATAATGTTGAACAACTCCCATTCAAGATAAGGTAATTGTTTCAGAAGAACAAACTCAACAACCTTAAAAAAAACAAGTGTCATTAAAGAGGTCCACGAGAGGAAGATGGAATACTATTCCAGATTATTATATTGTATTTCTTCAAGAAAATAAGGTAACAGTGGAATGATAGAAAATGTTCAATCATTTTTTTTATCAGACCATAAAAGTTCTAACTCTCAAAAGTGGATTGATGTCATTCAAGAAGAGTATAATTTTATGCAAGACAATAAAGTTTAGGAACTTGTCTCATTACCTTAAGGTGCAAACTAATTGGTTGTAAATGGATATTTAAAACCAAGAGGGATGCAAATGATAATGTGGATAAGTATAAAGCACGTCTTGTATCTAAAGGATATACTCTAAAAGAAGACATTGATTTTGCAGAGACTTTCTCTCAAGTTTTATTGAAAGTCTCTTTCAGGATAATCACGACGCTTGTTGCTTATTTTAATCTTGAGCTACATAAGATGAATGTTAAGCTTGTGTTTTTTTTCAATGGCAACATTGAAGAAATTATTTATATGGTACAATCATAGAGTTGTGTCTTATGATACAATATCAATGATATGTAAATTAAAGAAATTCATCTATGATCTTAAGTAAAACTCTCATTAATGAAAATATAAATTTCATTTTGATTATCTCATTTGGTTTTGAGATAAATTTAGTTGACAATTGTATATACTACAAGTTCAGTGGGAGTAAAACCAAGTGATACTCATATTACTAAAGAAGACAAATTTAGTCTTACTCAATGCCCTAAAAGTAACCTTGAAATTTAGAAAATCTAAAAGATTATCTATGCATAAGCTATAGAGAATTTAATTTATGCTTAAGTATGTACGCGTTCGGAAACTGTGTACATTGTTGGAATGTTAAACAGATATTTGAGGAATCATATTATGGACCATTGGATAGCAGCCAATGGGGTTATGAGATATCTTCAGAGAACAAAAAAAAAATTACTTGCTCACATGTCGGAGTTCTGGTAAGTTAGAGATCATCAGGTTCACAGACTTCGATTCTAATAGAATATTGATGCAAAAGAATTTTGTCACTTGAGCTGCTAATTGTAGATTGAATAGAAAGACCACTTCAGTTATTTTGTGACAATAAATATGCATTCATTTATTCTATAAACAATAGGAACACTTCAAATTAGAAGCACATAAATATTAAGTTCCTAGTTGTTAAAGAAAATTCAGAGTGGTTGTGTGTCTATAGAGCATGTTGGTGCAAACTCCATAATTGCGCGCATATTAAGAAACTATCACCCTAGGTCTTTCATGAGCACACTACTCATGTGGGTGTAATGTTATTTAAGGAAATTCAGTTTTAGTGGGAGTTTGTAATTTTTTGAAAAATGCTCATTCATTTTAGACACAATTTCGGTTACTTCAGTTTAAGGATATTTTAAGATATTTTTCTGCAGAAATAAAGTTCTTTTGGTTTATGCACACTCTGAATTCAGTAAAGTTTGATCTCACTAAGGTTTAGGAGGACCAGTTGGAAATAGACATGTTCGGTTCACATTTCATGTAATTTTCCATGCTACACATCCATGATTGATCTATGTCATTTGACTATATTTGTATACGTGACCATTGATGGGTCCAGTCATGATTGATATGGCGAAGACCGCTTTGATCCTATGTGGATATAGTTGATGGACGAGATTGTTATAGAATACCTATTATATAATAGCAAAATTTTGAGCTCATAAGGTTGTACATTTATCAGGAAACATATGTTGCCCAAGTGGGAGATTGTTGGATTAAAATCCGCAATTGTGGGCACATATGTAAAATGTATGTTGCTATTATAAAGTATGACACAAAATAAAGTGACCAATTAAGTTAAGCGTGTCATAGGTATTAAAATGTCATGGAAATAAAAGTGTAGATACCATAAGATATATTTATAATTCAATGAGGGGCAGAGTTATAAATATTTAATAGTTTGATTTAATAATCAACTATATAAAGAGGTAGTGGTCCCCAAGAAATAGGTTAACTTGTTTTTCTCTCCTTCCCCGTCAGAGAGTTTTACTTCAAGAGATAACCTATCTTCTTGGAAGATCAATACCAAAGTTTTGGATTTCCACATCAAGATTCAAGATTTTCAATCTATCAATGAATTCAGGTACGCTTCCGCATTCAGTTTATTCAGTTTATTGTTCTTGATGATTTGACATGATAGATTCTGGGGTTTAGATTTCATATTAATTTATGATTTAGTTCTAACACATACAACCCTTGAAGCCATTCATTTTTCTCTAACCCATTCTTAATTATCAATTCATTCCACCGCTTCTCAAACTCTTCCAATGTAGATGATTCATAAATGCATCTCTTCAGTTCACATTTGAAAGATGATTTTTTATGATATATATGCGGAAGTTTTTCTGAGAATTTCTTCTTTATATGCCAAAGGCATAGATGATGGTGAGATTCTAGAAACACTTTTTTCACTGCAGCTTCTATAGCTAGATCTTGATCAGTAAGTATTGATACCGGTATTTTTCCATACATCGTCTCAAGCCAAGTTTCAAATAATCAAACAAAACTTTACTCGGATTCATCTTGCAGTAAAACACAACCAAACAAAATTAATTGACAATGGTGATTCAATCCAACAAAATGAGCAAACGACATGCTATACTTATTAGTCCTATAAGTGGTATCAAATGTAATAACATCACCAAAATGTTCATATGCTAACCGAGATCGAGCATCAATCAAAAATAAATTTATCATACGAGCCTCACCGTCACATTGAATTGCATAAAAGAAACTAGGGTTCTTAGTTTGTTTTCTCCAAAAATAACATAAAACAACTTGGCATCTCCCACATCTAAATTTTTACTCTTAAAATGTCTAAGATGAATCCAACAATCTCTATCTGTAAATTGTTGATCTGCACTATTAAACAATGCTGCCACTTTTTCTGAAGGAATTCCTTCTTCATTAAATTTTTCAACAAGGCTCTTAACCGCTGGAGTTATTTTCTTATGACATTTAAGATAAGACACGCTCTTAGGACTAATCATAGAATGGTTGTGTTCATTTGAAAATGATTTTACAATTCACTTTTGACTTTCCTTTACCCTTGTTATCTTAAAAAATGCTTCACATCCAGTTCTTAAAGTCGAACATCTATTTTTAACTATCTTGATATTATTGTGGTTGTCATTTTCCTCTATAAATTTTTTTGTATGAGCCTTCATTGCAACAAACATAAATTTGACTTACTATCGCATCACTTCGAGAGGCTGTTGTCCTTGATCGAATGCGAAATTCAAAACCTTGTTCCTTAGTAAAACTTTTATAGAAGTTTTCAGCTTCATCTAAAGAGCCAGACTGCATTCCATCAACTACCGAAATTTTCTCACCCACTTTCAGATTTTGATCACTAATAAGTTGAGTATCAACTACTGGTGAAATTTTTGTAATCTGTTGAAATAAATAGAAACAAAAAAAGTAAGTTAACATAACCTAATAGAAATAAAAATATTAAATTAAATGAAGATAAAAATAAATCAAAGTTGTAGTGATTGTTAGTAAGTTTTTTTATTAAATTAGAGCAAAATGTGAAATTGATACAAATGATTAACCTCAGCAACATCTTCAAAGGTATCGTCCATTAATTACTTTTGTAAAGCGATGAGAATGGAAAAATTAAATTAGATCGATTAAAGGTAAAAAATTCAATCTTCTAAAATCTACAAACCATTAACACCATAAGTTATTGCTTTAAAATATGAGAAATTATTTGTGACATACTCTATTAGAATTCATTAGAAAATAAGGTCTGTAAAAAATTTGTTCCACTAATTGGATAACTGTAAAGTACAAACAATACATGCTATTGATGATAAATATGCTTAAACTAACAATAAAATATAGCTCATATACCAAGATTGAAATGAGCACAAGAAAAAATTTAACATCTAAAAAAATTTATGGTATAAAAAAGTAAAATAGAGATTTTGTTTTATTCAATCCATTGATATTAAATTCTCATTCAAGAATCAAACTAGAATTCACCATCTAAAATGGTCCTGAAACATCTAACTTTGCGATAACATTTTTTACAACTTAATTTTTTTCAGATTAAATTTAACAAATCAATTCCCATAAAAATTCTTATGGATAATTGTAACTAAAGATAAACAATATCCTGAATTTGTTAAAACTAAAGTATACGTATATAATAGCTTATTGTGAATATGAACAACGACAGCCTATACAGATGTAAACAATTTTTATAATTGTTTTCTCAAATTTTTTTGAAGGACTAAAATTTTGTAATGACAAGTTTTGTGTAGAAGTCCCAAATTTTTTTCACTAATACTAATTTATAGGTGTTCTCTTTTAGCCAAAAATTTATATTATTGGAATCTAGAATTACAATAACATGTTTGTGACCAATTCTTTCAAGTAGTGTTGACTCTAATTTATAAGAATAAAAAAAAATCCTAACAAGTTCATACCACAATAAAAAATCAAAAATCTAAATTTAAAGAAAAAAATAGAAACCCAAAATAATTACACACCTTTTGATTGAGAGAGAAAATGGGTACTCCACAAAATTCAGACAAAAAGAACGATCTGACCAGAAGAAGGAAATGACGAGTTTTACGGTAAAAAAGAAATAAAGGAAACAAATAGTTTTACCGCGAGTGAAGAAAATTTTAAGTTTATGGGTTATAAATTTTAATGTAATCTAAGCCATTCATTTATTTAGATCCAACAGATATTAATTAGTATAAAACTCATTAGTTTTATATAGTGTAACTTGATCATATATATATATATATATATAAGAGTTCATGGTTGAATAGAAGTGAACAATGGGCAAGAGGGGTATTCAAATGCCGTTGCTGTTGATATTAAAAGAGTTGATTGTAACACATGCTCAAACTACGATACTCATTTTAAGTCGTTTTTAAAATTTTTAAAGGTTCTAATGTAGATTTAGGGTCATAGTTAATTGTTAATTTTTATGTAAATATAGATGTTTGTTATGTGATAATATGATGCGACATAAACGATATAAATAAATGATAGGTCGAGGATGAAATCGAAACATTCAAAAATTGGAGGACTAATTTAGATTGAGGGTCATAGTTTGGGGATGAAATCAAAACATTCAAACCAATTTAGAATGCGAGTTGTATAGTTTGGAAATAAATTCGAAACATTCAAAAGCTTAGAAACTAATTTAACATAAAAGTCATAATTTAAGGATGAAATTCAAACATTCAAAACTTGTAGACCAATTTACGTTAAAAATTATAATTTGAGGACATGTGAATTAACTCATAGTAAAATCGAAGAAAACTATCCCAAATCCGAACCTTACTCCATTGTGATATTAAATACTAACAGATATGCTTCATCATTTGAATTTTATTTTTAGTTTTATTTTTTTAGATAAAAGCCACTATATTTTTATTAAATCTATAAAAAACACAATTATAATACATTTAAGAAGAAAAAATTTGGATTAAACAACCAAAAAACAAAGAAAAATAAAAATTTCTATGAAGATAAACATACCAATAAAATTTGCCTCCTGAATCTTTTTGTCTCTGTCCAAACGAGACGCATAAAGAAAGAAGGAGTGGTGCACGATCTAAATTGTCAAGCAAAAAGTACCACTACCCAAGACTAATTTCATCGGTAAACAACCATAAACCAAGTGGGCATATAACTTTCTAAGTGACTACCGACAAATACATAAATCAGAAACTAGCGCAGATTAATTTTTTGTGCGAACAATAATCGATCGTTAGAGTATGCTGAAACATGCCACAGAGACAGATGAACCAAACCACAAAACAAAACAAAGACATGTCACAAGGACAGAGGAAAAAACATGTCACAAGGACAGAGAAAGGATTCTTATTAAAATAAAAATAAGAAAACTAATAGATCCGGTAGTCGACAACTAATATTAAAATTAATTGCCGACCACCGATCAAAGTGGAAAGCAACTAGGGTTGAAGAAATTTTGGCTGTGAACAGCGGCTAAGATTATGCGAAGAGATTGATCAAAGAGTGTTTGGGGACGACTCTAACTAATTAAAAACTTATTTTTAATTAGCATCAGTTCTAACCAATGTTTTTTTGAGTCAATTTAATTATGAATTTGTCATGTTTCTGCCAAACGTCTTCAGAAAATTTGTAACACTCGGGTTTAGGGGTTAGGTGAAAATAATATTTTAAATATTTTTGGGTTCGGTTTTGTGATTTAAATAGTGGTTCGAGTTTTGTTTTCAAATTAATTAATTTGATGATTGACTATGCTTTGGGATTAAACCCCAAATAGCCATAGATGGTGTGCCCTTGTGAATACCCCATTTCATTAAGGGCAAGATGGTCTTTGGGCCTTTAAAATTTAAAACAAAACAAAACACTCATTTTCTCACCATCTCCTACTATTCACCTTCTTCCTCCAACGTGAAAAAGGGTTTCCCTCTCCCATTCACTATTTCATTCAAAAGCTTCCCCATTTCAACTCCAAATTGAAAGGTAATGGTATTTTTGACCTTCCCTCATCTCCTTCTCCATGAAAGTACCTTTTATTTTCGTTTTCATGAAGTTTTTAGGAAATGGAAGTTTTGAGCATTTTGATTAAAAATGAAAGCTTTATGTTGTTAAAGTAAATGTGTTGATTTAATATGTTTAGTTATGTTATATAGAGGTCAAATGGTATGACATATGTGAATTTCAAAGGGTTTTGAGCAATTTTCGGATTTGGGTAAACTTGGAGTTTTTGAAGGGTTTTAAAGTGGTTTTTGGGGTGGGTTAATGTTGGTTTTTGAGGGCTGGTGTTAGTATGATATATGAGGATCACTTTGGGTGTGTTTGATGGTTGTTTGGATGCTTGAAATGGAAGTTTTCAGAGGGTGTTAGGGGCTGCTCGGAATTCTGTTTTTGGGGTTGATTTTAAGTATTGAATGCTTGATAATGTTAATCCGGGTTAGTTCCGTTGATGAGTTATTGATTGTGGATGTTTTGTTTGTGTTTGGGATTGATTAGAATCGAGTTTGGGCATCGGTGAAGCATCAGAAGTGAATCCGGGAAATTGAAGACGATCGCTTGCTTGGTTTTTGAGCTTGGAAGCTTAGGTGAGTGGTTAAATGTTTTAAATGGATTTAAAATGGTTGGTTCAAGTATATGGACTAGGTTGGGCTTGGTAGACCCACCTAGAGTTAGGATTAGGGTGGTAGCCTAATCCTAAACTTGATCTAGAGCCTTTGGATGAACTCATTTGTGTGTTTGTGTATGTCTCGTATGAAATGTAATATGATTGCTATGTATATTGTGTTATACATGTGAGATGAGACATGAATTGTGATGCTTGAGACATGCATGATGATGGTTGTTGGTGAGTACGTGCTAAGCACGGAATTGATTGAAATGAGTAATGTGAAGTGAGTAAATATTGGCACTAGTATACTTGAATACAAATGATCGATCATTAGGATGTTAGTGTGTACACATGAGTCAAAAGTCGAGCGTGGCCTTGGTGGCGTTGAGTCACCAAGGAGGAGTACGGGTACGCCCGGAAATTGTATTTAAATATAGTCGGTGATGAGTGGAATCCCATCGACGGGGCGTGAGGATGAGTGGAATCCCCTCCGCGAGACCGGTGATGAGTGTAATCCCACCGTCAGGTAATGGTTGTGTTGTTGGATGTGAGTTCCAACGATTATCCGCGTATTTGAGTCATAGCTAGGTGCCAATGTTGATTGATAATTGTATCAATGTGTTGTGATAAATGATCCTTACGTGGATGTTTGATGTGGCTACTTATGTTGAGGAATTTAGAGCCTGATGATCATGACATTTACTTGTATTTATTGCTCATGCATCTTATTTTGTGGCTCTTGTGGATCCTTGGTATGTTTGTGAAATGCCTTGGCTAGATCGTGCTCGGACCCTGCAATGTTGAGGTTTGTTTTTAGAGCTTACCCTCACTAAGCATCATTGCTTACGCTCTCTTTGTTCAACATTGCAGATCCTTAGTTCGTGGGTTGCTTGCGCAAGTGGAAGGCTCCAAGTGTGGTTGTTAGCCTTGAGTACATCAAGTATGGATTTTTAATGTTTGGACATGTAATAGTTTAAGCAATGGGACATGTGTCTTTTGATGGATGATTGTTGGTTGTTTAGGAGCTTGTTTAGACTCCATGTTATCATGTTTTCGTATGGCTTGTGTTGCCATGTTTGAATTGTATCCATGCCTAAATTGCTTATTCTAAATGTTAGCTATGTGTCTCTCGAGGTTGCCTTCATGTTTGAATGTTGATGTATGAACTTGAATGCTTGGATGCCATCTTGGGTCTATTGCATGATCTCCTTGATGTTTATGCTTGTCGAGTGTTTGTACGGTTGCTTGGTGGTATACGAATGTTGTATGAATGCTTGTTTGGGTCTAGGGAAGTCCTAAATTGCATCTAGGTTCGAGTCTTGATCGTTTTTGCTAAGTTTGGGAGGCCTTGCTGTGCAGGGGTATCGATACGGTTGGTACGGTATCGATACCACCTTCTTGTTCAGGCCTCGTGTATCGATACACTTGAGAGGGGTATCGATACCATTTTGGTCACTGGAGCTACTGTCCATTTTGGTATCGATACGGGCCTCTGGTGTACCGATACCTTTTTGGTCACTGGAGCTACTGTCCAGTTCGATATCGATACCATCCCCAGGTGTATCGATACTGTGTCTTAGCTTTGACCGTGGGGAGTCAACCGTAGGGGAGGGTATCGATACACCCCTCGTGTGTATCGATACGGCCTCTACGGGTTGACTTAGACCAGCTGACCTAGTCAAAGGGTATCGATACACCCCTTAGGTGTATCGATACCACCTGCAGGATAAGCTTAAAATTGGGTTGTAACATGTTTGTTTGAGTTCGTTTGTTTGATTTATGAATGTTGTTCCGCTGAATGACCACTTAGGATCTAATACTCATCTAGATAAGATTTAAAAAGAAAAAAAAATATAGGGTTGTTAACCGAGGGGGAACCTTAACGGGTTTCGCTTCGGTTTTCCCCGTGTGGCCCACTCGGACCGGTCATCCGGCCAGACCGGGACGTGGGGGTTACAAAATTACTATAACTTTTCGTTCGTTTTATCACCGTGTTGCGCTTCTAACATAACGTAGCTCGAATTTTTTTTGCTTTACGTATACATCTCCGGATCTATCAGTCTCCAAAGATTTTTAAGTTTGGTCACAGCGCCATGATAAGACTGTAAAATCAATATTTAATTTTAATATAACAAATAATTTAAGGACAAAATTACAAAGTAAATAAATTTTTAAATACTCAAAAGACTCACATTTGACAAGTAAATTTTAGACTTAAAATGTTTTGAAGTCAAAACTTAAACCCCATAAAAATTTCTAAGTGTTTCAAAGCAAAAATACTCAAAATCGCCTAGGCGTTTCGAAATGCCTCTAAGGTGTTTCGATACGATTTGCCACTGGAAACGTCTATTTCGATACGGGCTAATCTGTTTCGAGACAAGGGTTTCGAAACGGGCTTGCTCGTTTCGATACAGCCTTCATCCGGGCTTTCATTTTTTAAGTGTCGTTTCGAAACGGCTTATACCCGTTTCGATACAGGGGTTAAGTATTTTCAAAATATAGCATTAAATGAAATAGCCGTTACTTTCAGAACTGAATTTTTGAAAATTGGTTACATGTTTCGATGCACCATTTGGTGTTTCGAAACACCATTTTACAGTTTCAAAACGTTTTGATACGACCTATAGCCGTTTCGATGCGGTCCCCTTTTTACACATAAAGGCATTTTACAGTTTTAAAACGTTTCAATACGGCCTATTGTTGTTTCGATACGATCTCCTTTTTACACACAACGACTCTTTCTGTTTTAGTGTCCGTTTCGATACAGGTCCACGTGTTCCGATACGGGTAGTTGAGAACTGCATTATGAAGGGAAGAGAGAGCCCCAACGACTTTATTGATGATCTCAACCACCCAAACGGCTAGAAATTAATGAGAATGTATAAAAGCAAGCCTCAAAAGCACCAACAACAATTATTGAACCTCAAAGCAACATCCAAGCAATCAAATTCAAACCCTAAGCACTTATTGCCAAATTCTTGTACTCAACTCTTAGAGTTCTTAGTGTAAATCAAATTTGAGAGTTTGGGGAGTGTTTGTAATCTATTTGTGCTATATTTATCTTTTGAGAGATCAATTGTAATAGCCAACATCTTCTTTGTAAAGTGAGAGTCTTGTGGTTTAATCTTGGGGTAGGAAGATTGAACATTTGTAAAGGTTGCCTCCTTAGCCTAGAAAAGGGGAAGAACAAATTAGTAGAAAGTTTGTTGAAAATCCTTAGTGGGAGCTAAGGCAGTGGATGTAGAGCTTGTTTAGAAGCTTGAACCACTATAATTGTCTTGTCTATAGTTTTTAATTGTTCCTTTTTCTCCCTCCATTTTTTAAAGTGTCAATTCACCCCCTCTTGACCATATCGGTTAATTCGATCCACTCAAAAATTGGTATCAGAGCCTACCTCTTTAAAGGCTTCACAACTACAAAAGGATATCCTAGAAGAGTGTTGATCAATTTCCAAGTCAAACTATGACATCTACCTCTAGGCCAAGTATGTACGAGTCACAATCTATCACCAAATCTCCCTTCTTCAATGGGGATAACTATCCTTATAGAAAGAACCGAATGCACCTCTTCATCAATTCAAATGATTACACCATATGGGATGTAGTAAAAGATTGACCAATCATTCCCATGAAAAGAGATGAAGAAGGAAGACTTGTTCCGAAGAAGAAGGTGGAGATGAGTGAAGAGGATAGGAAGAGATTGCAAATGAATGACAAAGCCTTGCACATGCTATTTTGCTCACTCGGACCGAACATCTACTCCAAAGTGTCATCGATCAGAAGTGCCAAAGAAGTGTGGGGCACTCTTGAGACCACTTACGATGGAACAAGTGATGTAAAGGAGACGAAGATCGGGATCCTCAATCTTAGTTACGAGAATTTCAAGATGGAGGCCGATGAGACTGTAACGAAGATGTTTGATCGCTTCTCCGTCATTGTGAATGGTTTAAAGGGCTTTGGGGAAATCATTCCCGAAGACAAGCTAGTCCGGAAGCTACTCTATTTACTTCCCAAATCATGGGATGGGAAGAGAACCACAATCATCGAGGCAAAAAATTTGAAGACCTTGAAGCTCGATGAGTTGGTAGGATCTCTCCTTACTCATGAGATCATGAAACAAGGGAGAAAAGAAGAGAAGAGAAAAGAAGATAGAAGAGTAGTAAAAAAGAGGTAGAGAAGAAGAAGAAAAAAGAAGTTGCTCTCAAAGCCTCTCTACCACAAGAGGAGAGCACTTCTAGTGGAGAAGAAGAGTTTGAAGAATTGGCTATGATAGCCAAAAGATTCTCAAGGTTCATGAAGTCCAATCGTGGTAGAAAGTTTTCAAGAAGAAAAGACTTCAAGAACAAGAACAAAGAAGAAAAGAAAGACCAACTCATTTGCTATGAGTGAAAGAAGCCGGGTCACATTCGCATTGATTGCCCTCAACTAAAGAAGAAGAGCATTGAGAAGAAGAAAAAGCTCAAGGCTCAAGTAGCAACTTGGAGTGATGAGAAGCATAAAGTGGCCAACCCTTGCCTCATAGCCTTTGAGAAGGAATCTATGGTAAACTCTAACTCATCATCTCTTACTTATGATGAACTATATGATGCCTATGATGAGTTGCAAAAATTTTACGATGAATTGGTTGAAAATATAAAGTGTCTATTTTGAAAAACAAGAAAAATATTTCCTATTTGAAATCTTAAAATGAGTCTCTTTCAAAAACCAATTCTAAATTGGAAAATAATGTTTTATACTTGATAAATCTTTCAAATGAGCTTAAAAAGAAAAATCTTGATATTGAAAAACTTCTTTCTGATTTCCAAGATCATCACACTAAGGAAGTGGATAATCTTAAAACTTTTCTTGCTATTGGAAAATATGGTTTTAACGAGGGTAGTTCCTCAAAACCCCAATATGTAAAGAGAAAGAATTTTTACTACAAACAAAGTGGCTCTCAAAGGCATTCTAGAGCTAAGAGGATTAGAAGTGTATGGGTTCCTAAGGAACTTGTAGCTTCTAATAATATTGTTGCTATTTCATCTTGGATTCCTAAGGGAACCAAGTTTTTGGGAGCTAACATTTATAGACCCAAAATGGTTGGGGTACCAAAATCAAAGAACTAATCTTTGTTTGTAGGGGGAGCATTGCTACAAGACCAAAGCATCAAGTCAAAACACATGGTACCTTGATAGTGGATGCTCAAGACATATGACCAGAGACAAGAGTAGATTCATAAAGCTCAAGCCAAAGCATGGTGGAGTGGTAACTTTCGGTGACAACTCCAAAGGCCATATTGAGGGAATTGGCTCTATTGGTAATATCTCATCCATTCTTATTGAAAATGTATTACTTGTCAATGGTCTTAACATAATCTATTGAGCATTAGTCAACTTTGTGACAAAGGTTTTGATGTTTATTTTGATAAAAATGAGTGTAAAATTGTGAACATTAAAAAAAATAAAATAATGCTCATTGGTCATCGCATAGGAAACATTTATATGGTCCATTTAGATGACATACATTCAGCCCATGCATGTTTAGTTGCACATGATGAGAATGATGCATCGTTGTGGCATGGGAAACTAGGGCATGCTAGCATAAATGTTTTAGAAAAGTTGGTTTCCCAAAATCTAGTTAGAGGTTTACCCAAACTAAATTTTTCATTAGATAAAATATGTGATGCTTGTTCTAAAGGTAAACAAAATTTTCATTAGATAAAACATGAATTTATTTGGGCCTATTAGAACTATGAGCTTGGGTGGTAAGTCATATGTATTTGTATTGGTAGATGACTTTTCTAGATACACTTGGGTTCTATTTTTAAGTACTAAGGATAAGAATTTAGAAAATTTTATCACATTTACAAAAATTACCCAAAATGATCTTGATCTTAAAATCTCACATATTAGAAGTGATCATGGGACCGAGTTTCAAAATATGAGTTTTGAAGATTTTTGTAATGAAAATGGCATTAGCCATAATTTTTCGGCTCCTCGCACTCCTCAACAAAATGAGGTAGATGAGAGAGAAAATAGAACTTTAGAAGAGATGGCTAGGACCATGTTTTGTGAAAACAATTTACCTAAGTATTTTTGGGCGGAAGCCACTAATACAACTTGTTATATTATTAATAGAGTAATAATTAGGCATATTTTAAAGAAAACATCTTATGAGATTTTGAAATCCAAAAAGCCTAACATTAGCTATTTCCACTCTTTTGGTTGTAAATGTTTTGTTTTAAACAATGGAAAAGATAACTTAGGTAAATTTGATGCTAAAAGTGATGAAGCAATATTTTTGGGTTATTCCCTAGATTTTAAAGCTTACCGGGTATTTAATAAAAGAAATTTGGTTGTTGAAGAGTCTATACATGTTGTATTCGATGATAACCTTCTTCCGATGAAAGAATCTTGTGATGATGATGATGTAGGGATCATTGAAGCCATTAATGGAGGACAAACATCAAAGATGGATGAGATTCCAACTAAAGAAAAGGAAGCACATGATCCACCTCTAGAAGCCTTGAAGAACTTGAATCTTGAGGAAAATGAGGTGACATACCCAAGGGAGTTCAACTATGTCAAAGGTGGTTAAATCTTGGGTAATCCATCCAATGGGGTAACTACTAGATCCCATCTCAAACTTATGAATCACGTTGCATTTATCTCATGCATAGAGCCTAAAAAAACAAAGAAGCATTAAAAGTTGATTTTTGGATATTGGCTATGCAAGAGGAACTTAATCAATTTGAAAGAAGTAGAGTATGTACATTAGTTGATAGGCCTAGTAATCAATCTACCATACGAACTAAATGTGTATTTAGAAACAAACTAGATGAGAATGGTAACATATTGAGGAACAAGGCTAGGCTTGCTGCTCAAGGTTACACTCAAGAAGAGTGAATTGATTTTGATGAAACATATGCACCTATAACTAGAATGGAAGCTATCATGATGCTTCTTGCATTTGCATGCTATCATGATTTCAAGCCTTTTCAAATAGATGTAAAAAGTGCTTTTCTAAATGGTTTTATAAATGAAGAAATGTATGTTGAACAACCAACAGGTTTTGAAGATCCACAATTTCCAAATCATGTTTTCAAACTAACTAAAGCTCTTTATGGTTTAAAACAAGCTCCTAGAGCTTGGTATGAAAGGCTTTCAAGCTTTTTAATTCAAAAAGGTTTTGAAAAAGGCAAGATGGATACTACACTTTTCATTAAAAGATATGACAATGACATCTTAGTAGTTCAAATATATGTTGATGATATTATTTTTGGTTCTACTATTGAATTTTATTGCCAAGAATTTTCTAAGCTAATGCAAGGTGAATTTGAGACGAGCATGATGAGAGAGCTCTTTTTTTTTCTTGGGGCTCCAAATCAAGCAAAGGAAAGATGGAACCTTCATCAATCAAGCAAAATACATAAAGGACACGCCCAAGAAGTTTGACTTGGAGAACGTAAAGCCTCAAGCCACTCTGTAACCCCCTCGTCCCGGTCTGGCCGGATGACCGGTCCGAGTGAGCTACACAGGGAAAACTGAGTGAAAACTCCCTAAGGAACTCTCCCTCGGTTAGCAACCCTATTTTTTTGATCATTTTAAATCTTGTCTAGATGAGAGTTACATCCTAAGTGATCATACAGCGGAACAACGTTTACGAAGCAATCAAACGAACCCATACTAACATTTAAAAGCCCATTTTAAACCTTAAACTACAGGCGGTATCGATACCCTTAAGGGGTGTATCGATACCCCTTGACTAGGTCAACAGGGTTTGGTCAACCCGTGGAGACCGTATCGATACCCCAAGGAGTGTATCGATACCCTCCCCAAAGTTGACTTCCCACGGTCAACGCCAAGATAATCGATACCCTAGAGGCCAGTATCGATACCGAAATTGACAGTGGCTCCAGTGACCAAAAGGGTATCGATACTCTCCCTCGAGTATCGATACACGAGGCCTGAAACCAAAAGGCAGTATCGATACCAAACCAACGGTATCGATACCCCAGCTACGAATTTGCAGGTTTGAGCTGATTTAGGGCACAAGGAGGCCCCTAAATCCCTCTAAAACCTCAACTAACACACTATCATCAATCCTAAGGCAAATCAAACATAAAAGCATGCTTTCACAAGAAGCCAAAGGGCACAAATCAACTCAAGGTGATGCACAACACATACAAGCAACTTAGCATTCAAACTTGAACAAGGCAACATAAACATCTAAGACATGCCACCACACACAAGCATACATCATAGCATAACAAGATTTACATGTCTTCACTACAAACATAAGCATCCCAAAGACATGGCTTCCAAACAAACACATGGGCATCAACATAGGGCATCAACGAAAGCCAACACAAAAGAGTCTAGATACACGCTCCTAAAACACGTAGCATTTCCCATTGCTAAACTACTACATTATTTAATAAACCATACTTGAGCAATTACCACACGCTTGGACGCCCCTTTTCTTGCTCCTTGCTAACTCCAAGCTAAAGATCTGCATTGTCGGAAAAAGGAGAGCGTAAGCATAAAGCTTAGTGAGCGGAGCTCTAAAACATAACTACGACAATGCAGGGTTCAAAGCTTTCTTTAAAATAAAGGTCAGCACGTACAAATCATCCAACGACCTAACCCTTCTACTAACATACAAGTTCAACCAAGGGTCAACAATATAGGCATTTAACATAGCACTACACTTCATGGTATGCATGAGGACATAATCCTAGATTATAGTAAAACAATAAGAAGACAATGATATAGTGAGGTACAACATGAACATTACATGGCTTGCACAAGCATAACCAAACCACACACGGTGGGACTACACATCACCGTTTCGACTAGTAGTTTTCCAATGGGACTACACATCAAAGTACTCTTCTACTAGTCACTACCGGCGGGACTACACGTCACCGGAGTCTTACACCACTCGCTACCGGCGGGACTACACATCACCGGAGCAACGACAACCATCACGTGAGGTTCGACACCAACCATGCAACACAACATACAATCACAATCATGCGACATGTACTCACTATATCATGCACAACCAAAACAAGTTGCAAACGATGTCCACAATTAGGCATCTCTTTCTACTTACAATCTTACCAAACGCAATGGTCTCACACACCATTTTCATGCACAACCTGCACCAACTTACACACATCTCACAAGGTATAACAACGTCACCATTATCACCATCATGCGTCATTAACGATATAGAAATAGGCAATATGCTTCTACTCAAGTATTTAAATTTCATACTTAACAAACCATCATCTCAAGAAATGAAAACAATGATAAAAAGGGAAATTAAAGAGGCATTCACATCAACTTACTCTTTGAGTTAAAATCATTTTCAAGGCCAAATCTAAACCACTTTCAAAATCACCTTTGAACCAAAACGATACTTGAAAACCTTTTCCACATCCACGTACTCGAACCAACCTTAGAAAATCAAATTAAAGCATTAACCACTCACCTAAGCTTCCAAGCTCCAAGCCAAGCAAGCAACCATTCCCACAAACCCGGATTTCCTCCCGAAGCTTCTCCAACACCAATTTCCGCTTTTAAACAACCTCGAACACATTCAAAACAACCTCAAATCAATTCACCAATTAAAGTAGCAACCCGGAACACTAATCAAACACCAAACTCAACATTTCAAGCCATGAACAACCCTCAAAATTACCAAATCCGAGCAGCCCTTATACACAGCCCAAAACTTGTGATTTCAACACATTTAGCACATTCAAATGCTTCCAAAACAGCCCTAATACATAGCCTAACCACCAGCCCACAAATTCCCACACAAAACACCCCAAAAATTCAACATTTCAACACTCTAAAACCTCCCTAAAACCCAATTTCGGGAAACACCATAAAACCATGTAAAAATCGGATATGTTGAACCTTATAGATAGTAAACAACTCATATATCATTAATAAATCAAAAGCTTTAGTTTAAGACAACAAAGATGACATTTTTGGTCTAAACTTTCAAAATACCAAAATGCAAAATCATGGGTTTTAATGAAATCTAAGAGTACTAGCATGTAGAGGAAAGAGAGGACAAGTCGAATATATGTTTACCTTTCGAAAATCACCAAGGATGGGGAAGAAAGATGATGGAATAGTAGACTAGGGGAAAGGGGAGCTTTTGTCGTGAGATTTTGGAAAGGGGGAGGGAAGAAGATGATGAATAATCTCTTTAAAATAAGAAATGGGTTTTTAATTTCCCAATTCCATTAAATTACAAGTATGCCATTAATGAAATGGCTATTGGGCTTTGGTTTAAAAATTGGGTCCAACACCTTTGTTTTATTTGTAAACAAAACCCGAACCATTATTTTATTTATTTAAATTATAAAACCGAACCCGAAAAATATTAAAATATTATTTTCACCCGACCCCTAAACCCGGGTGTTACACACTCCAATGATCTCATCAATAAAGCTTGACAAAGATGAGGGAGGTAAGTGTGTCGATTCTAAGATTTATAAATCTATGATTGTCTCTTTGCTTTACCTTACCGCAAGTAGACCGGATATTATGTTTAGTGTTTGCTTGTGTGCTAGGTTTCAAGCTAGCCCTAGAGAATCACACCTAATTGCCATTAAGAGAATTTTTAGATACCTTAGAGATACACCTAGTTTAGGTTTTTGGTATCCTAGGGATTCCTCCTTTGACCTTCATGCTTTCTCCGATATGGATACCTTGAACCAATTAGCAGACATATTTACCAAACCTTTAGATAAAGAACGTTTTTGGGCCCTTAGGAGAGAGTTAGGTTTAACCAGCCTTCCTTGACCCTTTTAGGTCCCAAACTCTTTCAAGATCATGCAATCTGATGTGAGCGTGTTATCTCTATACCCTTTTTGGATTTAAAACGATTTCAATTTCGTTATCTTCATTTATTGAGGCGTTGGTGTTTCTTACCGTTTTTGAGCTTACCCATACCGTAACATGGTTCTTCTCTTTTATGCCAATGCTCGATGTATCTCCAATGTCGATCGTTCTCAAGTGATTGCCATTGAGTCCTACCTAATGGGGAAGAAGTTTCGGGTTGATCCTCAAACCTTGGTCAATGTTTTTGGGTTTGAAGATATGGTATTTCAGATGAAAACTCGTTGGGACATACTCTTGGTGGCTCCATCATGGTCCTTGATGCTCATGATCACATCCTTCATCTCATGGTCTTGTGGTGGTTTCGTCCATCCAGAGGAAGGTTCTCCCACATTCGCCAAGTCGACGATTTTTGGATTCGTTGCTTTCGTGAGGAACGTCGACCAAACCTTTGCCGCATCATGTTTGCCAACATGGTGCATCTTGTTCAAAATCGCAACTCAGATCTTGTCTCTTCCTTTACATATGGCACGACCTTGAGTTACTTATTCTCAAAATTAGAGATCGATTGCTCTCTTGAATTTCCGAAATCACTCAAGGATCCCATCGATGAACGCGCTCTTCTCCCATGCAAGTTTCACTTCATTGATGGAGAATGGGTTCGTGTTGAGAATCCTCCTCAAGTTGCGGCCCCCGAACCTCAACCTCAAATTGCTCCACCTAACAATAAAGCTCTCATGGCTTTTCTCACTGAGAAATTCAATGGCTTGCGAACCGACATGAACTCTGATTTTTTCGCTATTGACATGCGCGTCACTTCCTTGGAGAAACGTGTACAAAGTGTTGAGAATCGACTTACTTCGGTTGAAACTCAACAAGCATCGATGGACATGTCTTTTACCGGATTCTATGGCGAGTGAAGGCAATTTAGAAGTAGCACCGCCAACGATGAAGATGAAGATGACGATGAGCCTTAGTTCTTTGTGTCTCATTGCATATCATCTAGTTTAGGATTTCTCTTTTATGCACCTATCTATGTTTTGTTTTAGGACATATGATTTGATCTATTGTTTTTAGGTATTGAGTTTGGATATTGTGGAATTTTTGCTTTGGTTTATTATTCTTAATAAAATTATGTTGCTTTAATTTTGCTTTGTCTTGTGTTATATTGCTTTATATCTTGATTATATTCTTTATTCCTTCATTGATTTTGATCTAACAAAAAGGGGAAAAATGTTAAACTAAATTTCTTTAAAAAAAATCTTTTTCAAAACCTAGCTTCAGTTTAAGAGGAGTTTACTTAAAAATTTACTTTGGTTTTGTTATATCAAAGGGGGAGATTGTAAAACCAATGTTTGATTTTGATATAGCAAATAATCTAAGGAAAAAATTTCAAAGTAAATAAATTTTTAAGTACTCAAAATTCTCACATTTGACAAGTAAATTTTAGACTTAAAATGTTTTAAAGTCAAATTTTAAACCCCATAAATTTTTTTAAGTGTTTCAAAGTTAAAATACTCAAAATTGCTCAGACGTTTCGAAACACCTTAAAGGTGTTTCGATACAGTTTGCCACTGGAAACGTCCGTTTTGATACGGACTAATCTGTTTCGAGACAAAGGTTTCAAAACGAGATTGCCTGTTTCGATACAACCTTCATCTGGACTTTTGTTTTTTAATTGTTGTTTCGAAACGACTTATACCCGTTTCGATACAGAGGTTAAGTATTTTCAAAATAGAACATTAAATGAACTAGTTAATTGTCAAAACTGAATTTTTGAAAAATGGTTACATGTTTTGATATACCTATTTGGTGTTTCGAAACACCATTTTACAGTTTCAAAACATTTTGATACGGCCTATAACCATTTCGATACGGTCCCCTTTTTACACATAAAGACATTTTATAGTTTCAAAACGTTTCGATACGACCTATTAGCGTTTCGATACGGTTCTTTTTTTACACACAACGACTCTTTCTTTTTTAGTGTCCGTTTCGATACAGGACCACGTGTTTCGATACGGGTAGTTGCAGAACTGCATTTATGGATGGAAGAGAGAGCCTCAATGGCTTTATTGATGATCTCAACCACCTAAACAGCTAGAAATCAATGAGAAGATATAAAAGCAAACCTCAAAAGCACCAACAACAATTATTGAACCTCAAAGCAACATCTAAGCAATCAAATCCAAACCCTAAGCACTTATTGTCAAATTCTTGTAGCCAACTCTTACAGTTCTTAGTGTAAATCAAATTTGAGATTTTGAGGAGTGTTTGTAAACTATTTGGGCTATATTTATCTTGTTAGAGATCAATTGTAATAGTCAACATCTTCTTTGTAAAGTGAGAGTCTTGTGGTTCAATCTTTGGGTAGAAAGATTGAACATTTGTAAAGGTAACCTCTTTAGCCTAGAAAAGGGGAAGAACAAATTAATGGAGAGTTTGTTGAAAATTTTTAGTGGTAGCTAAGGTAGTGGATGTAGAGCTTGTTTAAAAGTTTGAACCGCTATAAGCCTATAATTGCCTTGTCTATCGTTTTTAATTGTTTCTTTTGCTCTCTTCATTTTTTAAATGTCAATTCACCCCCTCTTGACCATTTCGGTTAGTTCGGCCAACTCAACAAACAACTATCAAGTCTAACTGAGTTTACAGCCTGACAGCCGAGCTACCACATGCCAGCCCGTCAATAGTCATTACTAAACCTGACACAATCCCGTCAACCATCACTCTATCTACAGCTCTAATGGGATATAAATACCCCAAGACTAAAGACAAAAAAGACGATTCCACAACTCTCCACATAACTATTATCTCCCAGTCTACATCTTTCCTCCCACACTCGCCCAAATGGCTCCGGCCACCGACCATACATTGTTTGCAGCTATTAATGCTAAGTCAACCAGGAGTGAACCACCAACTATGGTCTTTTATAACTCTCGGCCTGTTTCACAACGGGTGAAGTATCAATCGCCGTCTCCAAATCTTACTTCGATCACTATCTCCATCTCCTTATTTAATGTCGTCTAAATTCAACAGCAACAGAATTAATTAAGTAATTCAATCCTTGCATGATTATAACTGTAGTTCTCGTTGAAACAAAGCTGTATAAGTCAATATCTTGTAATGATTGATTTTAATCGTAATTATTACGTTAATTATTAACTTTTTCACAAGCCTGATAGGAATGGTACGATTATAAAATTGAATATTGAAAAAGAAAATATTATATATATAAAAAAAGTTAATTCATCCTAGCACAAAGCAAAACTCAACACCTACAATGTATAAGAAACCAACTTTGCCTTAACCATACAGTAGCTATAAGAACTGAGCACCAGAAAATAAAAAACAAACTTCTTCAAGTTTCAACCCTGCACTTCCCCATCCACCACATCTCTTTCTTCAGCAGAAGCTGCCATTAATTCATCGAAGTTCTCCGTCTTCCCCAACAATATCTCAATCTGAGAAAGAACATATAACCATATCAATCAATACCCAAAGCTAAAAACAACAAACCATGCCATTACAATGACCATGGCATTATGGTTAAATAAGTACCGATAACAGAAAGTTTAGTGCACGAAAATCTAATACTGAATTTTTCTACAACACTTCAGAATTTAACTTAATTTGGAGTGAACAAATGTATCTCAGCTTGCAAATATGTTTTTGACTTACCTTTGCTTTTTGGACAGGCCGGCCTCTGGAGTCATCCTTCATGTCAACTGTTGAGGTTGTGATCTCTGCAAAGGTGTATATGTTCATTCTCGTGATTATCAGAACTCGATGGCTATATTAACACATTTTTTTATAAAAAAAATTTACATAAAAGTAGAGGGTATCTTACTCTTCTCAACAGCCAAACCATTGTTTTTCAGAATTTCAGCAATTGTAACAACAGTTGCAATAGCTGCATATATGAAAAGACCAAAAGGAATAATGAGTTACTGCAAAAGTCGATTTTTAGTTTCATTGATGAACATTTAGGTGAAGAAATAGATGACTGGAAAAAAAAATCAAACACTTTGCACACGAGAAACAAAGTTGATGAAAGCTTCAGAGCATTTCACTGCACAACATCCCCACACAAACAGGTTTAAAACAAAAAAAAATGCCAGTAAGTCCTGAGGCAAAGTAAGGGGAAGAGTGACCAGAATATTTAAGATATCTAGAACCATTGCCTTCAGGGCAATTATAATTATAATTTGTAGGTAAAATGCTGAACCACGCAGCTCCAAATCCAATGTTGTGCTGTACAATGGGATTTTTACCTATTCGGACCCCCAATTTTCATTTCATTTTTATGGTTAATTGTACTTTGCCCCCAAATCTTATTCCCAGCTCCGTCACCGAGTACAATAATCTAAAGATCAAACAACTATAGCAAGTAAAAATCATTATTTAACTCCCCCATCTGTTCTTCTAGAGTCTAAGCTATCAATGGATCAAAACAAAAGTTGTGATGATAACACAAAAGCAAAACATAAATTCATTGATTATAAGATCTGTAAAAAATATAAAATGATATTAAAAGCAATGAAAATATAGAACTGAAGAAGTAAAAGTACCCATGCCAAGTGCAGATAACTCCACTTCATTGTGCTGTTGCATATACCTCTATCAATAAAAAGAAGAGAAAGAATGTTAGGTATCAATGTAATTTAATTAGGGGTGGTTCTGAACATGCGTAATAGGAGTCACAACTGAGAACATCCAAAAAAATGAGTTGGTTAAATACTTATAGGGAAAAGTCGAGGGTTATTATATCATGCTTTCCACAAGCATGGCTAAATTCCCTTAAAAACTAAAATTTAAATCACTAATCCTAAAACATAAACCCTATCCCCTAAACTCCAAAACATAAATTCTAACCATAAACTCTAAATTAGAACCCCTAGTAAAATCTAAACCTCTAAACCCTAAACCAACCCCTTAAACCCTGAATCAAACCCGCTTATAGAAAAAAAATTACACTGCCAATGCATGAAATATTACTTCTGACTTAGTGATAAAGCACATGAAATGAACTTAATTCATGAATTCTGAATATATGGTTAGACTCGTTTTTATTCAGAAGTCAGTCATTTTTAAACAAGTCGAACAACCATTTAATTTTTTTTTAGAAATTAAAGGCCTCATTTTAATAAATTGTGCATGCTCTTTTAAACCGCCACTAATTTAATGCATGAACAAAGAATTAAATCCTAATTTGCAGAACAATAGTTGGAACAAAGCTAAAACCCACCAAAAATATACCGATTCTGTTCGAACACAGCATCTAATTTAGACAGTAAATGATACAAAATACAGAAACAGTTAAAAAAAACAGAAGAGGAGAAACCTTGGCGAGATTGACGTAGAAAAACAAGGGCTTTTTGGTATTGGAGACTTGAATCCGGTTCTTCTTGTGGGAATCGGCGGTCAAATTGATGTTGTTGACACCTTGGGTGATTTCCTCCATTTTCAGAGTTCCTGAATCTCAAAATTTCTGCTCTGAGTCTGCGAAATTCGTTGAATCTGAAGGCGGTGGCTGGGTAGTATAGTACTTACTGGCTAGGGTTTATAATTTTCTTGGGAACTGGCTTTAAACAATATGGAGTCGGGTCACCATTCAAATCTTTATTTTAAGTCTGTTTCTATCCGTTTCTTGAGTTCGTATAAATGCTAATTAAAGATGAATTATCCACTTAACTTTAAAAACGGTCGAATTAAGTAGTGATTTTAGTGAAAATAATTGTTTTTTTTAAATTTCAAGTTTAAGTATTTTTTTAAGGCATAAAGCAAAAAAATCACCATCGTTTGATTGAGTTGTTAGTTTAGCTTGTATTCTTTGTTTTGAACCAATTTAACCTCCAACGTTTTATTTTGGGTTAAAATGACACATTTACGGATGAAAATTATTAGTCAATTGACGATAAACAACTTAAAATGACTTGACAGAATGATGTGTTAAAAGAAAAAAATATTTTATATTTTATATAATTTTATAAAAGTATTTTTTGACTGGTGTGTCATTATCTAAAGTCAGCATATTTGTCAATATGATACTACTATCGTTGTGTGTACTGTCATGTAGGTTTGTCACGTCATTTTTAAGATGTTAATCGTTAGTTGAGTAACAGTTTTCATCCGTAGATGGGTCATTTTTTTTCCAAAAATGAAATGTTGGGGTTAAATTGGTTCAAAAAAATAGGGGCCAAAATGATTATTCAGTTAAATGTTAGAGGCATTTTTTGACATTATGCCTTTTTTAATAGTCTTAAAATGATTACATGTAGTATTTGTTCATACATATTTTTAATCCTTTGACAAAGCACAAACTTAATCATACAAGTTTCTTATTCACTATCCGAATAGACGCGCCTCACGCGCCAAAACCTTTTTCCCTCCCGAAGAGCAACCCTGGCTTGTTTTAGGGCGTTTAGTGCGGCCGATCGGCAGGGATCGGAGGAGCGTCGGGCGTTTCTGGTCTCGCCGGCGTTTTGATCCTTCAACGATGACGATGTTGAGCTCACTTTCCCTTGAAATAGTGGTTTCCCAGGGGACTGCTCTCGTGGCTGGTTTGGAAGACGGTCTCTTGGCCGCGAGGTTGCCATCGACACCGGTGGTGGTATGCCACTTTGTTCTCGTCTCTTTTCTACCGGAGATGACTCCGGGGGGTACGACAAATCGGTCTTGGACGAAGGCATTTATGTTTCTGCGGATCGGCCGGCGTAAGAGACTCACCCCGATAGGCGATAGTGACGGCAAACGGCGGACCTCATCACCGGTAGGAAATCTCTCACGACTCAGACCCCCGGGAATGTCTCACTTTTGCGATGGTGATACTCTCTTTGAACTTTTCTCAGCACGCCGCTGCGTCGGAGAATGGCTTTGACGACGACACAGGGAATGACCACCAGTCCTGGAAAGCCGCCGCCGCGCCGGAGAATGCTCTTACCCCCGAAAAATGGTATGTTAACCGGCCCCCTCGTACCTGGGTTGCTGTGTCCTGGGAGACTGGTGCCTTGCTTTGCTAACCGGGATCATCTTTGGGATCTGGTGGGGTCCATCGTTTACTTTTGCTAGGAAGAGAGAGAATGGGGTCCATTGGAAAAAGACATAAACCACTTTCCTCTTTTAGTGGTTTTTGACTTTTCAAAAAGGAAATGGTAGATGGTTTATCTGCAGCACCTGCATCTTCCCGGATATTATGGGATCATGTTTCTCTTTGCTCGGTTTTACCCCGGTTTTCAAAGCCCCTCTTTCATCAGCTTGGTAAGCCTGAGTAAATTATTTGCTATTCTGATTGTTGTTAAGATGATCTATGCGTATGGAAAAAAGCTTCGTCCGTTAGCTCCCGTTTCACATGAAATTTGGTTACTCCTCGGGAGTTTTTCATATCAAGATTATTATTATAGGACCAGTATTTTTTATGGGATAAGAAATTTAAGAGGGTCATGGATGGATGTCAAGCCCCAAGAGTTGAAGGTGGGATGTTTTCGATGGGATCCGGGCGGTTCCTTTCCTCCGGTTGAGATCAGTTCGATAAGGTCTTGGTTTTTGGTCGATCATGCGTCATCTCTGAGCATGACAGTTTTAAGTTTGCTTGGCCGAGTTGTGGAATCAGATCAGATAGGTGTATGTTCTCCTGCGGTTTTGGTGACAAGGCCCTTTTCTACGACGGAATTGGGAGCCTGCCTCCGGATGGAGCTCTCCCAGACGAACATGACTTATGTTTTTGCCCTCTCTGATCCGAGGAAAGGCCTAGGAGCCTGCAACGAGCCTGCCTTTGTTTTCGTGTTTTTTTTCCAGGAAAGGTCAGGGAACCTAGTTCTCCATGTTTGTCCGAATAATGTTCTTTGTGTCGTTTGCCTTGATAAGGACCGTTACCGGTGTAACGGAAGCCTGCCTCTGGATAGAGCTCTCAGGCGAAGGCGCGGAGGGTCTAGCTTGTTTAGTAAGATGGAGAACACGTTTGTTCCCTGCAGTGGATTTCCATGGCTACTCTACTTTGCAGATGAATCCCCAAGGTCAATGGTGGATACGGCCTCTCTCTCCTTACGATCAAGGAGCTTTTCGTCTTGTTTCGGTTATTAGGCTTGTGTCTTGGTTCAATGCATTTGGCTTTCGTTGTTGTGATGCTTGTTTTCTTTTTTCGGATGTAGGACTGTAAGCTTCTTCGAAGCCTGTTTTCCCTTTTCTTTGATTTAATGAATTGCAAGTTATTTTCTGAACAAAAAAAAAAAGACAAAGCACAAACTTCTTGTAGACAAAACAATTTGAACTCGAGTCTTCTATGATGAACATCATCATCTTTTTCACTGGACCACTTGTTGGGTTCAAGTTTAAGTAATTTTTGTGTATAAAGTATATGAAAAATGATTTGATGCACTGACTTTTAAGAACGGAATTTTTTCACAAAGTGGCACATTTTTAGAGTTTAGGCTTAAGGTTAAATTTTTATAGTTGAGGGTTAACTTTAAGGTTTATAGATTAAAATTTAATGTTTGATTTTTAGTTTGTAAGGTTTAGTCATTTGTAACACCCTTAAATTTTGATATTGGAAACATAAAAATGATGAGAATGAAAAAAAATGAAATGAAATGAAATGAAAAGTGAGAAATAGTAGCCAAAGGGACTGATCTTGTGACCTTGGTTGCTTAAGGTTTGTGCTTTAACCACTTGAGCCCAGTGCTCATGTTTTACAAAGAATTTTTTTTTGAGGTTACGTCTGGATTATTGGAGCAATTTAATGACCATTTGACCTTTCTTTTCCCTCTAAATATTTTTGTTATTTCGAGTTTGAGAGAGAACCGAAAAGGTTCTAAATTTTTTTCACCGAACGCCCTATGCCCGACTCCGATCTCAGCCACCGCCAGTTCGTAGTCGTCACCGCCACTTCTGACGTAATGGCCGCCTTGCTCCGACCAGGATCTCGTGAGCCACTTGCGCGATGAGGCTGTCTTTCACCGTGGAGAGCCGGTTGAAGGCTAGACGACGAACCAAACACCGCCCTTTCGTCTCCGACCACCTCTGTAACCGTTAAGAGCGCGTCAACGGTATGAGAGTGTTCAACGTGATGGGGCGAACAAAACTTGACCCATTGATCATGTGTTCGACGCCGGTAAGATGTTCATCGGAGCTTCAAGCTTTTCGACGAGATTTTTGGCATTTCCGGTAATTTCCGACTTGATTCTGGCTAATTTTGTGTTTCTGATGAATGGGTTTCGTTATGGGTTTGATAAACACTCTTTTTCCGGCAGAATCGACGCAAAAAGACGTCTCTGGCGACTACTCCGGCGACCGTCCGGCGATCGATATGCTTTAGGGTGAGTGACCGGTTTAATTATGGTCTAAGGATTCAAACCGGTCCAACCCGGTATGAGTCCAACTCGTACCCGGCCCGACCCGTGTCTGACCCGAACACGACACCCAACCCGTCTACCGAGTCAACTCAGTCCGAGTCAGCCACTGAGCCAACTCAGCTCGAGTCAGCACAGTGAGTCAGTCGAGTCAACTCAGTTGACCTCTGCCCGTTGACCTATTGATGTCAGCGTTGACATGCTGACGTCAACATTGACTCTGGCCCTATTGACCGTTGACATGCTGACGTCAACATTGACTCTGACCCTATTGACCGTTAACATGCTGACGTCAGCGTTGACTTTGACCAAAAAGTCAAAATTTTCCGAAAAGCTTCATCTTATGTTTTTCGACGTCCTGAGTCCGTTTTGAAGCCCGTTTCGCAAAATTCTGACCCGAAAGCCTCCGAATCTGACCTTGAACCTGGACTTCTATATGTATTAATTATTTAATTAAGAGTACTGTGAGTAATGACTGAAATGTGAATTTGTGTAATTGAAGGTACTCATAGCTCCTTGAAAACGAATTGTTGATGGACGTCGAATTCGAGTTCGAGTGCAATCGAATGGGGTTTCATGAATCGACCGATATAGCTCGGAGTTAAGGTAATACATTACTACCTCTTGAATGTTTTCCACCAACACGCCGTGAAAGGTTTCATTTTGTGGCGTTTGTCTTTGAAACATCGGCATAGGTGAAATATTAGCGGCGTTTGTTAAGAAAAACGCCACGAGAAGCGTCGTTGTAGAACAAGTCTGGTGTAGTGATAGATTGCAACATATTCAATATCAGTCTTTATAGTGTATTCAATTATAATATACGCTTGATTGTGTCAAAATATGTCACTCCCAATGTTGAATTAATGATGAACTCAAGTCTGAGGATCATACATGTAGTTATCACTATGAGCAATGTTGTGACTGTCACATAATAATCCAAGAAACATGCTCATAGCGGGTCAGTCCAGTATGTTGTTCTCTAGCACATACTTATGTATTAATTTTTACTTCTCCATGTCAATGACAACACTTTGTCATCAATCAACTACATATTAGTCTTAATATATTATTGTTGTCCATGCCCACAATAATATTCGACTAAAGACATTTAAGAATAACTATATTATTCTAAGGATTTTATTATAATTCAGTTTATTTATAAACGCACAGAATAAGACTGAAATAATAATAATGACTTTATAGTAATAAAACAAGATAAAATAAGTATGTCTTTTACAACCATCTCATGATTGGTCTTTGGGCATACTTGAACACACCATATTCCTTAGATAAATATTAGAATCTAGGGAATATGTTGATTTTGTACCATTTGTGGTTGGTAAATTTTGATCTTAACTATCGATATAAATCAGTAGAGATCATCAGATATAGAGAGACTCAATTATAAATAGAGACTTTAATTAGGTTCTAATAGCCATATATAACTATCAACTTTATCTATACATAATTTTCCTTTCCTTTTAAGACTTTTTCAATTTGGGGTTATTTTCATGGGGTATATACATATTATTATCTGTTTCAAATGTTAATATTCGGATTACAGCTAATATGACTTTCTGAATTTAATAAAAATATAAATCATAATTATAGGTTTAAGTTAGATAGTAAAGATTTTTTTACCTTTATTAGTAAATTTTTGCATAATAAAAACTAGACTAAGTATCAATTTATTTAATAACAAAGAAAGGTATCATTCACCTCACCAAATAAAAAAAACCATGTTTGGCAATTAGCGGATAGTGGATTACATTAGCTGATAGTTGATAGCTGATTGCATTAGCTGATTTGACTAGCGGATTGTATTAGCTGATTGTATACAAGTGTTTAGTAAAATTAACTGATAGCTGATAGATGTTAGATTATTTAAACAAGCAAAATGACATATAGGGACATGCTTATATTCAATACTTGTTTGAATAGTTTATTAGTTATCAATATTTTGTATCTAATTATTATTAATTAGATCTATAAAATTATTTTTAATATAACTTTTCTAAACATATTCAAATGATTTATATAGTAATTTATTATTTATATAATTATTTTAATATAATTTAATTAATTAATAAATTTAAATACACATATAAATATGTGATAATAAAAAAAGTAAATATGATTAGCTTATAGGGTGAGAAAATGTTTAATTTAGGTTATTTTGAGATTTTTGGTAACTGATAAGGGTAAAAGAGTCTTTACAACTCTAATATCAAACCTCTAATCTCAAAAGGCTCCTATTATGAGCTTTTTCAAAATTAGCGGTTTCACCACAATCCGCTCTTTCAATCCGCTATTTACCAAACAACAATATTAGCGGATTTGACTAGTCAAACCTCTAATTATGCTTCAAACCTCTAATTTTTCCCCAAACATCTCTTTACCAAACAGGGTCAATATATTAGATAAAAAAAACTTAGATCCTTAAAAAGGATTTAAAAAGTTTAAAAGACTAGCAAATTATCCCTTTTCTAATTTCACAAAGACCTCGACTTAATCAATTAGGCTTTAGTATTCTTTAACTATAAGTTATACAAAATCATAAAAATTCATTCGATTACCTAAATTTCATATTTAGGTTCTATTTTAACCTTTAGTAATCAAAACATATGAATCATAATATTAGATGGAAGAAGATTCATACTAAGTCTAGAATTTCAAAATTTTAACTATGACCTCGAATTGAGGATTCGATAGCTTGATTTAACTATAACATGTCAAAAAATTTCAAGAATCTCAACCCACACTCTCACTCATGGTGTTTCAGTAGAATAGAAAAGACAAAGCCAAAAAAGAATTTTCTTTTATCTCCTTTTTTTAATTATAAACTATAGTAAAATGCTAGATTGACACTTAACAAGTTGATTAATTATTTTTTATAAATTTTGGGGTTAATCATAAGCTTGACCATTGGTCTTTTCATCTTTTGCACTAATGACCTTTAGTTTCATTTCTTTACAATATGGTCCTTAACTTCTTGTGCCTTCAAGATTAAATTAATTTAATCTGAATTTAATCAGATCGAATACTTCTAGAAATTGAATTTAACTTATCAGAAAATAAATTCCGAGTATCGGAAATCAAGAATCTCACAGGGTGGTTTTTAGGATGTTACACTTTACCATAAAGATAAAACTAACAATTGTTAAGCATAAAAATAATAAGACAAATTATATTTTTCTAAATTAAATTTATATTCAAAATTTAGAGATTTTATTATGAATAAAGACAATCCTGAACTCCAAATATTAATTCTCATTCCTGCAATCTGTTTTTTTTTTCAAATTAATCATATAGATATTCGACCTGACAATTGATGCATATTTTTTCTACAAATAAATAGTTGGCATGTATATATATAAGCGTCTACCCGGAATGTATGTTGAACTGATTGATGTTATGGCTTGCAGCTAAGTTTGTCGACTTAAACTCAAACTTATAGACATTCTGACCTGTACGTGTGTAATTTTATTTAGACATATGTTTAGGGTTTTCTAGGTTGTAAGACATCAACTACAAGTATCAAAGTTTGAATTTAAAAAAAAAAATATTTTAATGTTTAAGTCAATAAAAATATCTAATGTTTCGTAGAGTTGACATAAAATTTTATATTCATCAATAAAAATAAAATTTTATGTTCAACAATGAAGGAGAAGATTGATTTATAGAAAACTCAGGTTCATCGGAATATTAGATTGTGAACCAGAACTGATTTTTTTGAAAATCTTTTCATCTTTCGTACTAAACAAAACCAAATTACGAGAAAAAAAATATCATCTTTTCATTTTAAATTCTAAATTAAATCGAGCTAAACTATAATCGTAGCAATCAATAAAAATAGTAAGGGTATAAGATTTATTTAACAATTTTCATGACAAAATTCCATGCAACATGTATAAAAGTTTAATTTACATACGAATACGATCAAGACTTGGATTTGTTTGAAGTAATTGGCTTGGCCGGTTTGCCAAGACCACAAAAGCCACAACCGGAGACCTTCGGCGAAGGAGGATCGAAGGTGGGTGATGCCGCCTCCACCGTCCGCTGCATATACCCATTGCCTCCGTCCGATCCGTTGCGTCTCATCACAACATCCGGTCCTCGGTTTCCTTGATGGTTGTTACACTTCATCATGTTCAAGTCCCCCGATAGGAACTTGTCGTTCCACGTTACCCCGGACGAACCTTGCCTCCTGAACGACATCGTCGACCTCTGCAACTTCATCTCCATGATGTTGTTTCCTTGTACAAACCTTGTTGTTTTTTTAGGGATTAATGGTTTTTATTGGAGGGTTGGTTGAGTACAAACATATGCGGTGTACGTCCGTGTAATGAGAGGAATATCAGGCAAAAGATGGGTTATTATTATGGATAAATGCCCGCACTTTGCTGCGGTGGACTTCTAATCGGATTTGCAATGATATTTTTTTTAGAAAATTTAGAAAATAAAAAAGGAAAAAAGGAAAATAATATAGAAAACAATTTTTTTAATAATTATATAATGTATGAAATAAGAGTGAAACTTTTTTTTAGTAAGTAGTGTTACAATAATTATATTCTCGTGATAAATGTTAGAGTTTTAATACATGTTAAACTTATTTTAATATCGTCGATTATATCTAGTAATCCCGAACCTACCATAATTACATGATTCGAACACGAGAAAGAATATAAAATACAAAATAACGTCGTATAAAATGTTTAAATATCTAAAATCTCAAATATAATAATAATAATAATAATAATAATAATAATAATAATAATAATAATACATGAAATTGAGAGTTGTTTATTTATTAGAGACAATATTTTTAAAAAGGAATAGGTACATTTGTTGATGCCTTTGTTATAATTCTAATAGTTAAAGATTATTTGGTAATTAAGTTTACTTAGTAAATAAATATTTATATTAGAAAAAATAAGTCTTATTGAAAAAGGTTTACTTAATAAACAAATATATATATATGACATCTTGTACTCTTCGTAAACGATACATTATACTGTATTATTTGCTAAATCCCGTCTTTTGAGCGTGTCTTATATTTAATGCGACAAATATTCGAAACTCGACAAAAGAATCATATCCATATTCGAAAACAGACATTTTTTAATGCGGAAAACAGAATATTATTCAAAACAAACCACGGGAAAGATGAAGATAGCTTTGAAAATGTACTATTTTACATTGTATCTCACTACAGATATTATTTCATACCCCTGGGCCAATTTATTATTGCACAAAATTTATGTTAAAACCATGACACTGTCTTCAAATCCTTGAATGGCTATATATTCAAAATTTGTAAACCATTTGCTCCGTGTATCCAAGTTCTTTCAGTATGCCTCTTAGCTGCATGTCAAGGATGCTTATGTTTAGATACCAAAGTTAGGATAACAATTTAAAAAAAACCAAGTGTTTATTACCTCTCCTTGTGAATAGTCTTTAGCCTTACCACCAGATATGTGTTCCATCATCCCGGGTGGACCGCATACCTGCACAAACACGGGGAACCACAGGAAAGTGAGTGGGTCTATTGAATACTGATCCGTGTATTGTTCGAAACTTGCAAAGTGGAGACCTAGAATTGTGCCCATTTTACAAATAAATTATCAGAATGTCCTGCACGAGTCGAACTCTAAACATGGCTATCTGAACATGCATGCATGCTTATGGAAAAAGCCTATTTACAGGCGGCTCCTCAAGGCATTTTAAAACAGTACCCTCCCTCGGTCAGGTCTTACTCTCACAATAATAAAAAGCTTGACAGCGTGTTTGGGAGTGTTTTAATTTTATCTTTACAAATGGACTAAAGAAGCAAGGCTTCTCCTTGTTGAACATTGATATCGATTCTTCACCAAGATCAAGCAAGAAACAGCAAAGAATGGGAACAAAAATGTATTTACGGTTTCCTGAGTTAAAGAAAAAAGTTGCCTCCACTCCACTTCGGATAAAACTTACTCCATGCCTTTGGCAAACAGAATAAAAGAAAAAGGGTTGAGAATTAAGAAAGTGACTTACAAGGATAAGAGTATCTTCGGCAGGACCAGGTAAGCCTTTTGTGACCATATCCTCCGAAATGTAACCAGCACCTCCTTTCCAAGTTTTTGTTGGATTGTCTACAGTGTAGAATACCTGGGGAGAATGAAAAATGAAAATCGGAAATAAAAAAGTAAAAGTAACTGGAAGGGAAGCAAGTTACTCTTTGAGCAAAACATCTACCTACAGAGCAACTATTTCATCGTGAAAGAATTCATACCTTAAGATTTGGGTGGCTAGCAGCAAGTATATCAAGCTTTTGTTTGAGCAGTATATCATCAGGGGAGACATTGGCATAAAGCAGTGACACCTGATGGAACAAAAACAAACCATGCTCATATTTGATCTAAAACAAGCACTAAACAAATTATATTCGACAAACGACCAAAAGTTATGGTTGCAAATTTACCAATCAGATAAGTGTACCTGAGTGTTGTCATCAGGATTCTTCAGTATAGCCTCAATTACCTGAAGCATTGGAGTTATGCCTGACCCACCTGCAATCTGGAACAACACCACATAATTGAGTGCAAATGAAGATTATACCTTTTCAATACTCTTGGAGAATATGATACAGTTGTAACTATTCGGATTACTTAGCAGACGATTTGACAAAATATGCAGAAATCAGATGTACACAAGTGATAATTGTAGAGAAAACAAAATTAGCATTGGATGAATTTTACAAATTAATTGTAAAGAACACATAATGAACCATTAGCTATATAGTTGCCATCAGGTTAAAATATGAAGTCTAACATATAAAACATGTTCGAAAATTGAATCCCCCAGCATAAAGTGTATAATTTCCATATGCGGTTTTGATTCTTTGTGGGGGAAAAATAATTAAGAAACTAGAAAACCAGATCTAACCATTCCAATGTGTTTCTTCATATTAGGAGAGTATCTGAGCTTTTCAATGGGCCTGCAAGTGATAATATATTCAGTTTAAGATGGTTTTCAGCAAGTTCACTATGAAAGTAGCATAAATGGAGACTTACCCTTTCACTTCAACTACATCGCCTGGTTTTAAGCTAGCAAAATGCTGACTCATTTTTCCTTCTGGATAAACCTGCAAATTTCGTTTCAAGTAGTGGGCAACACAATTCAATGTGTGGCATTGCATATATAAGACGAGAACGGCTCCAAAGTGAAAGAAACAAAGAGGACAAAGATGTGAAGGCATCTATAGATTCATACCTTGATTAACAAATCAAAGTATCCCTTAGCATCAGGGTCTGATATAGGAGTATACCTGATAATTCAAGTTATTGCCATACAAATTTATGAATTCTGTTAATTGCAGAACAAGTTGGCCGAAACATGACTTTGCATGCAAAAATAATCAACTTAATATTTTGATTTGTGCAAGAATGAAGTTGGTGAAGAGAGAGGCATACCAAGTTTAGTTTTGTTTAGAATGCCATAAGAATCTTTTATTTTAAACCATGCCAAGCTTGCACTACATCTAAGCATTTCCACTCACTAGATTTAAAAGCTTTCAGCTATTTCCTTTGATGATGAAAAGGATTGCTTTAATAAAACTCCAGATAAGTTAGAATATCTATTATATGAATACTTGAATAATCACAAAGGTAATTTCAGTTAAAGAAAACAGATGCGCTAATCCTACAATTTGGGGTATTTTCCTCTTTCTTATTTTGAAAACTTCTATAGATGATTATAAATGTTACTGATTGGAAACTTTCTTCTATTCCAATATTCATGAAACAAGTCAAATTCAAGACCTTGTTTAGAATTTCCCCCTCACAGGCAAAGGATATTTGCCACAACAACAAATGGAAATTGAATAACATAAGAAATGCAATTACACCATGGAAGTACAAGTAAATCACCTAAAAACTTTAAAATACTAGAAATCGCCAATTGAGGATGATGGCCATGAAAAGGGAAGTCCAAGTCAAACTATAAATGAGTTCAAAAATTAAGCTTACGGTCTTATGACATATTTGGTTTTTCCTTCAGCATTTTGTCCTGATGGAGCCCTGCAGCAACAGTAATGGATCAAAATATTGAATGTAGAGTCAGACCACTTCTAAATCTCATCTAATGTGTCCTCTTCAAAGCAAAGTTCAAAATCTCTCACTAAAGACATAATGTTTCTGATTAGAAGAACATACCTTGTAAGGATGCATGAAGCGACATCCAAACCCAACTTTTCATTGGGATCAAATGAAAACCTGCCAATTTTTTAAGAAAGTTAATAACAAAGGTACATGTTCTAGGACTGATAAATGAGGAATTTAACAATGCAAACGTTTAAGTTGTGATGCTGAATTTAAATTTGGATGAACAAGTTCGTTTTTATGTTAGTGTTATATATACATTGCTCTCAATCAACAATGACATTTCTTTTTCCTACTTTATAGTCCAGAATCCAAGATACAATAGTTTTTTTCCGATCTGGTACAAATTCAAACAGAGGGATCCAAAAGTTATTTAATTGCAAACGAAGGGTAAAATGTAAATTTTATCTATTTTTTCATAAAAAAAAGGTCCATACAAATGACCACATCACCATTATGGATTAAATCAATCCAGCATAAGAAAATGATTGAATAAAAGATAAATACCTGAACAAGTGAGTGTTATGACTAACTCTTGCTGTATCTTGCAACTTAAATTCAAGCCACTTATCAGGCTTCAAAGCTGCAAGTCCCAAAAAAAAAAACCCAAGTACAATAAAAAAAGGATCAAAAGAAACTAACACAGATACTTTATCATGTATGCAACCACTTTCAACTTTAAGATTGATTAATATTCTCCCTGGAGAGGGCAATGGGATCGACTAAATTTTGCAATTCTGTCATCAAATGATAAGAAAGTCTTGTAAATTTGCGCTCACCAGCTTTTGGACCTGTCTCTTCATTAATTTGATCTAGATGAACCTGTATCGAAAAAATTGCAATATAATTACTCAATGTGGAATTTACACATAGCACCAAAAAGTGCTTACACAACAATGCTAAAAACTCATAAGTGCTCCTAGCCTCATATATGCAGGCCACAACAAGCAAATAGGTTAGCTCAGGGGCGAAAATAAATTTTCAATAGAAAATTTCTAAAAAAAAATTCTAAATCATATACAAATTTCAAATTTTCAGGGGACGGCCGCCTCCAGCCCTCCTCGGTACATCACTGGGTTAGCTTGTAAACATCAAACTTCATCAACAAAACCAAATCACCTAACACATAAACCACCGATATGTAACCTTTCCTAATTGAAATTCAAAGCACATGATAATTATCAACATCCAACATTCCCTTCTAACCAAAACCTCCATACAAAACAACTCAAAAACAAAAGTCCTACCTATACATTTCACCATTTAAATAGCACGTAAAAATGTAAGCATGAGTAAACACATTTCTAAGATCAGAATCCCTTCAATTTCCAAGTTCCAACCATCCCGCAATGCAACAAAGATCAAAGAGAAACAAAATCCAGATTTAAATTTCCAGAAGAAGAAGAAAACTCACCGGATTTGAGTCGGAGAAGTAGTAAGTGCTCATCCCACCGGCAACGGCGGCGATGGCTGCGAAGCGGAATCCAGCAAAACCCAACTTGGATTGATCTCCAAATGCATTGTTAAAAGCAGCAGGAGCAGCTGTGGAGAGTCTCCTAAAGAAAGTAGCAGCCATTTTCAATCTTTTCAACGCTGCAAGCAAAGATCAAAATGCCGAATCGTTTATGGAGGAGGGTTTTAGACTTTTATACACTGTGTAGAGAGCTTCCACAAATTTCAGTTTGCAGGTAGGAGGAATGATACGGTGCTTGGCGTAGTTGGTTCTTAAGGTGTTCCCTAATTATTTGGTGCCACGTTTCTTCCACTTTGGGCTTTCAAATTAGTTTTATAAAAGCCCAAACTTGAGAAAATAGTTCAATTTGGTACCAATGTCGACCTGTCACTTTAGCAAACAACTAAATTACTGACATAACTTTAATTAGCCAAAAATACCGACGACATAATTAATAGTTAATGTGTCATCTCAGAATTGATATCTATATGACCTTCTAAGTTTATACGCCGATCTAAGACAAAAATTTTAAGTTTTGATTTGAGTAAAGTAGCATCTTTTCTTTTGAGTCATTAGTTTTTATTTCTTTTGGGATTCATACATTAAATATTATATCTCAATATTATCATCTTTGCTGCTACGGCGGCCGGCGAGAATCAAACACGAATTTGATCATCTTTTAAAAGTTTATATACCTTCTTCTTCTTTTTTGCATTTTTAAAACTCAACAGTCAACATTACAATGTAATTGGAAGATATAATTATTAGATACTATTTTTTTTTTGGTTTTCAGCAGTCAACAGTCAACCCTTAAAGAATTTGTTTGGACGTTTTGCCCCTGAAGTATACACCGTGACCTCCGTTAGTCTCTGAACTAAAAATCATGACCTCATATGCCTCTTCCGTTAAAAAAAAATTCACAGACCAATCAGAACGTGCCACATGTCACTAATAAACAAAAAAATCAACTGACTTATTTTAAAGGGGTAAATTGCACGCTAAGTCTATAAATTTTTTATTTTTGTTCAATTTAGTCCTAAAAATCTTTATTTAACCCGAATTGACCCAAATTGCTTTCTAATTTTATAAATTAGTCCCTTATTTTTAATATGATGATGTTTTTGTTCAATTTAGTCCTCAAAAAATTTATTTAACCCACAATTAACCCCTACTACTTTATATTTTTTATAAATTAGTCCAATATTTTTCATATGCCGATATTTTTGTTCAATTTTGTCATCAAAATCTTTATTTAACTCATAATTGACCCCTACTACTTTATAATTTTTATAATTTGGTCAAGTATTTTAAATATAATTATATATATTTTTAATTTAGTCTTAAAATCTCTATTTAACCCAAAATTGACCCATATTTCTTCATAATTTCTATAATTTAGTCCAATATTTTAAATATAATCATATTTTTGTTCAATTTAGTCAAAAAATATTTTTTAACCTGAAATTAACCCCAATTTCTTTCTAATTTTTATAATTTAGTCCAATATTTTAAATATTATTATATTTTTGTTCAATTGAACAAAATACGACTATATGTAAAATATATTTAACCCAGAATTGACCCTTATTGGACTAAATTGAACAAAATACGATTATATTTAAAAATTTGGAATAAATTATAAAAATTATAAAGAAACATGGGTCAAATTCGAGTTAATAAAGATTATGAGGACTAAATTGAACAAAAATCTCAGTATATTAAAAATATTGGATTAATTTATAAAAATTACAAAGAAATTGAGGTTAATTTGGGGTTAAATAAAGATATTTTGGACTGAATTGAACAAAAATATAATTATATTTAAAATATTAGACTAAATTATAGAAATTAGAAAGAAATTGGGGTTAATTTCAAGTTAAAATGATTTTTAGACTAAATTGAACAAAAATATGATTATATTTAAAATATTGGACTAAGTTATAAAAATTATAAAGAAATATGGGTCAATTTGGGCTAAATAAAGATTTTAGTACTAAATTAAACAAAAATATATATAATAATATTCAAAATATTGGATTAAGTTATAAAGTAGTAGGGTTCAATTGTGAGTTAAATAAAGATTTTGATGACAAAATTGAACAAAAAATGTCATCATGTTAAAAATATTGGACTAATTTATAAAAATTATAAAGTAGTAGGGCTTAATTGTAGGTTAAATAAATTTTTTGAGGACTAAATTAAAAAAACATCAACATGTTAAAAATAATTGACTAATTTATAAAAATTAGAAAGCAATTTGGGTCAATTCGGGTTAAATAAAGATTTTTAGGACTAAATTGAACAAAAATAAAAATTTATAGACTTAGCGTGCAATTTACCCCTTTAAAATAAGTCATCAGATTTTTTTTGTTTATTAGTGACACGTGGCACATTCTGATTGGTTTATAAGAATTTTTTTAACGGAATGGGCATATGAGGTCACGATTTTTAGTTCAGGGGCCAATGGAGGTCACGGTGTATACTTCAGAGGGCAAAACGTCCAAAATTAAGAGGCAGTTCGGTATTTGTGTATACTTCAAGGGCCAATGTGGCATTTAAGCCTATTTAATAATTACATACGTTTGTAATTATAAGGAATTAAATAATTCAACATGCTTAGTTAATGAATGTCGTTAGTGCATAATTATTCTTTTTTTTAGGGAAAAGGACGACATCCATGAGCCTCGTTAAAAAACCTCCTTAATCCTAACGGAGGAAAAAGAGTGCTCATGGTAGTCGGTACGTAAGAGACTAAAGAAAACAAAACAACAAAGCAACACTAAAAATAACCCTTACAAACACGATCAAACACGACTCCCCCAATCATCGTGAAGTGCATCAACAATCTCCTGTGGCGGTTTAAGGAATCTATAATACTCCAAGGGAAGATCTCTAGCCAACCGTACAAGCTTATCCGCAACCGAATTAGCTTCCCGCCGTACCCAAGAAAACCTCACATCCCACGTCCTACCAATTATCTCCGCTAGGTGACCACTTAACGAGGAAGAAATCCGCAAAGGCCCACCCGCTGTCAACCCCTCATACACCTCTTTGTTATCTGTCTCCACCACAACATGAGAGAAACCCAAAGACCAAGTCGTTGCAAGCCCTTCATAAACCGCCCAAAGCTCGGCATCAAGTATTGAACAAATACCAACCTTCTTAGCAAAACCGAAACGCTATCCCACAACACCATCGCGCCCAACTCCACCGCAAGTAGCAAACCCCGAAGACACATGCCGAGAGCCATCCACATTGATCTTAACCCACCCTTGCACCGGTTTCGACCATCTTATACTCCTCATGCTGACAGACAATCTGTCACGTTGCTGCTCCGTGGAGACCATCGCAGCAGCCAGCTCCGCGCAAAGCTGCTGCCCTTGCTGCAGTAAACTCGCGCAGCTCCTATTCTCCGGCTCAAAGACCCATTGATTGTGCCGCCGCCAAGCCAGCCAAACAACCACTCCGAACAACAGCTCCCAGTTCGCGGCACTCTTGGGAAACCACGCCGGCTTAGTCAAGTTTGTTAGCACCCAGCTCCTAATGTCCATGCTGAAAAACTGTTGCACCCTTCCATCTTTAATAACATTCAGCCACACCGTTTTCACCTCAACACACTCACGAAGCACATGCGATATATCCTCACTTGCAGCCCTACAAATAGGACACGTAGGGTCATCCGCAAGGTGCCGACGCACCCTCTCCGCGTTGGTTAGAAGACTACCATGACAGACCTGCCACAAGAATGATCTCACCCTCGGCAAACCACCATATTTGGAAATAACAGTCTATAGTCGATCCTCCTCCATGCCAGCAAGCCCCATCCGCAGCGAATACGCAGATTTTACCGAGAAACGTCGCAACTCATCAAGTGACCAACCCGGACTGTCCGCTATCCCGACATCCAACGGCGGTCGGATTGCACGTATGCCCCACAAAATGTTTTGAGGCAGCACGTCTCAAATCTCCCCCCAACGCCATTGTACATCCGCATCCACCATATCACGGGTAGGTGTAGAGTGCAATGATCCACCCGCACCATCCATTCGAAAAGCACGCAAATGACCAAAGTTGGCAACCCACGCATCATCCCAAAAATCCACGCTTCGTCCGTCACCTACATTCCATACCAAATGCTTCCGAACATCATCCCACACTAAGCAAATGCCCCTCCATAGACGTGAACCAACTACCCTTGGAGGAATCCGCGGCACCAAATTCCGCAAGCCATACTTGGTTCGCATAACACGAACCCACAGTTTGTGAGGTTCCGATACAATCGCAAAGCCAAGCTTTAAGAGGAAAGCTTCATTTTGGCCTTTCAATCTCCTAAGACCCAAACCACCATTCGAAATAGGCAAACAAACCGTCTCCCAACCAACCACATGCATATTTCGCGACGCAGAGGTATGACCCCAAATAAAGTTACGAATGATCCTCTCGATCGTATCACAGACACTCTTCGACAACCTGGTTGACTGCATTGTGTACATCGGAATGGAGGCAAGCACCGACTTAGCAAGAATTACCCGCCCGACAAATGAGAGACACCGGATCTTCCACCCTGCTAGACGATCTGTCACCTTCTGAATTAAATAGTTGTAGGTATCCTTAGTGACTCGACCATGTATAAGCGGTACCCCCAAGTACTTACATAAATTCGTTACACGCCGAAAGCCGAAAGAATAGCTGATATCCTCCTGCAGAGCCATATACACGTTATGTGAGAAAAAGATATACGTCTTCGAGATGCTAGCTTTGTGTTCGGAACAATCACAGAAATCTTTGAGCACCCGACTAATCACATCAAACTGCTCGAGAGATGCTTTAGCGAATAAAACTAAATCATCCGCAAAAAAGAGATGCGAAATCATAGGGCCATGTCGATAAAACCTGAAAGCCTTCCAATTACCATGATTAACCTCGCGTTGTATCGCATGTGCCAGTCTCTCCATGCATAAAACAAAGAGATAAGGCGATAGGGGATCCCCCTGACGAATCCCACGAGAAGGTTTAAACTCAGCCGATTTACCACCGTTCCATAACACCTGAGTAGTAACCGAGGAAACACAACTCATTATAAGGGACTTAAGAGTCGGGGGAATACCAATTTCAGACAGCGTATCATCAATGAACGACCACTCAAGTCTGTCATATGCTTTCTCCAGACCAACTTTTATCGCAAACCACCCTTTCTTCCCCTTATTTAGACGCATGGAATGGATAACTTCCTGGGAAATGATAATATTATCTGTGATAGATCTCCCAGGAACAAAGCTCGTTTGGTTTTTAGATATCCACTTTGACAGATACGGCTTAAGACGATTAACCACAACTTTACTCAATAGTTTATAAATCACTGTACATAAACTTATCGGTTGAAACTGAGTGATCAACTCCGGATCCTCTACCTTAGGAATAAGCACCAGTAAAGTTTTATTTACCGTCTCAGTAATCGAACCAGAGTTAAACATGTCCTGAACAGCCTTACAAACAACAGCGCCCACTGTGCCCCAATTCTTCTGGAAAAAACAAGCATGAAAGCCATCAACCCCCAGAGCTTTAGAGGGTTGCATCTGACAAAGAGCCTGATAAATCTCCTTAGCAGATACCGGCCCCCCACCAACTCCCTTTCAGTAGGGGAAAGCGGTTGAAACACCCCACGACAGTTATACATGTGACCATACGCCCCTTCCGACGTGAAAAGTTTCTCGTAGAACTCTGCTGCCATCTGTTCCAGGGTCACCTGATCCGATACCCACTCGCCCTGATCATTTCGAAGACCCAAAATACAGTTACGCTTTCGTCGCCCGTTAGCAATGGCATGATAGTAAGTCATATTCCTATCTCCACTCCGAATCTAATCACACCGCGCCTTTTGATGCCACACACTCTTCTCGATACTGATAATCTCCTTCAACTCCGCTTTAAGAGCTCTTTCAAGCTCGCACAGCGACTCCGAATGTCTAATCCCCAGAGCTTTATCAATACCACGAAGACGGGCAAGAATTCTCCATTTACGTTGCCGAAAATTCCCAAACTTGTCCACACTCCAATGCGACAAACCACCCTGCAACCTAGCAACATTCTCGGTGTAAGACAAAGACGTATCCCATTCCTTTGCAACCATATCCGCAAAATCCAGATCATTCTGCCAAGCAAAAACAAACCGAAAAGACTGCTCCCCACCGCGTGGAACATAGGCAGTCGTACTAAGCAAAATAGGACAATGATCAGATCCCAGACGATCAAGGTGCCGAACCAAGGAATCCGGAAAAACACTCGCCCATTTAGAATTCATAATGTACCAATCAAGCCTCTCAAACAAATCCCCTCTAGCCCAGGTGAACCGAGGCCCTTTAAACTCAACATCTAGTAAGCCACCATCAAACACAAAATTCTGAAAATCCCTACTAACATGGGAACGACTACTCACACCCCTCTACGATCTTCCAAATGAAGAATGGCATTAAAATCACCCCCAAGCAGCCAGGGATGATCATTACCTGGATTCAACGCAGTCAATTGTTCCCAAATATACCGTCTATACTGAATATGAGGGCTAGCATAGATAACCGTCCAGTAAACCGGACATGGAAGCATATTCCCCTGCAAAATAACATGCACAAACTGATTGGAGACAAATACAACCTGGACCTGCAACCCCGGATTCCACAAAAGCCAAATGCCGCCACTAAAGCCCTGCGCCTCAACCCGAAAAGAACACTGATACTTTAAATTATGGATGATGCGATCAGTTCTATCACCACTGACCCTTGTTTCTAGCAAAGCAACAATCGACGGCCTATCAGCTGCTACGATCCTGCGTAAATGATCTCTAAAAGAGGAGCCTGCGACTCCTTGAATATTCCAAGTAACAAAACTAATCATCACAAAAATAATATGAGGGAAGGAAGAGCCATAACCTAGTCTACAACCATTACGGACTCCAAGTCCGTTCCACCCACCTCATTGCCGTTAATCACCTTCTCCGTAGTACACCCCTTCGCATCGCACACCCCTCCCTGCACTCCTACACTTTGGTCACTAGGCGACGCAGCCATCGGTGGTGGTGACGCAAATGACTGCAGCGCATCGAGGCGAGATGAGGCCGACTTAACCCACTCTGACAATAGAGGTCCAGCCGGTACCTGATCAGACTTTTTCCTGCCACGTGATTGTGGTTTCACCAAACCTTTACTGCTTTTTTGCACCCCCTGAAACCGAACTTTAGATTCCCCTTTTTGCTCGCATGGATCTTCCTACCATCATTAGTAATTGATATCGCCATATGGCTTGAACCCACATCCGGAGTTTTACGTTGCACTACCACGAGGACGTTACTTGGAATAACCGGAGAGATGCTCATCGGTGAAGACTTAGCCATTGGAGTCACCGAAGACCCATTTACCGAAGCCACCACGTTCCTAGCCTCACGGCTCGGGCTTACTCTCAGAGGACTCTATGTGTGCATTACACCCTTACCCTTAACATCCTTCTCAGCGCTCTGACCCTTACTCGCATTCCCCCATTTTCCTAGCTCAGCTATATCATCCTGAGTCTCCTCCGACTCGATCTCCTGTAGAATATGAAACATAGACTTGGGAAGCATTCTTACAAATCTCCTTCGCATGAGTACCAGAACTACCCACTTTCCGCGGCCTCCTCTTTCTGTTATCCACCACCATCCACGGACCATACAATTCAGATACCTCACTCTGCTGCTCTGGCATTGCCGACTCCTTCGCAAGAAGTTCCGTCGTCGCTGCAATTTTAGACGTACAGAAATCCATAGCATGACCATACACTCCACAATGAAAGCATATCTGATTCAAACCTTCATACTCTAATTTCTGAATGAAATTATCAATGCCAATACAAGGTAAAAGAGGTTTCGTTAAATTAACCACAACAACTAGTCTAGCAAACTTACCTCTTTCCCCATCAATAGTATTATAATCAACCTTAATCACCTTACCAATTATATATGCGATACGTCGGAACAAGCTCCTCGTAAAATACCTTATCGGCAACCCCGACAACCGAACCCACACAACCACATGCGATGGATGAACCTTGTCAGTTGAAAAATCCCTGCTCCAAGGTTGGACCGTTAGATAACTCCCAAACAAAGTCCACGGACCAGCTGTTAACACTCGCACATAGTCTTCCTCTTTCTCAAATTTGACCAAAAAATATTCATTCTCCATATCCACTAATTGAAACCTACCCACCAACTTCCACAGAGCTTGAAGGCGATTCCAAAGGACTCTATAGCTAATGGTCCTACCGAGCAGTCGAACTATCAACGCTTTCCCCATGCTTTGATCAATCAACTCGTGAACCCTCTCAGAGAAACGGATCACCGGATACGGACCACCCTCTTTGATCATAACATCCTCAACCCTGACCACCACCTCACTATCCGAAAACCCCGATCGTTGTCCACCCCCGTTACCATCCGAACCGGCGAGAATGTTCGCATAAGTTTGTGTCGTTGTTGTCGCCCCAAGCTGCTGTGACGCCATGCCACCCGCAGCCTTCAGCTGTTCACCATGCAGATTACCACCCTCAAAAATAGGGTTCACCACCATATTAACCGCACCCCGCTCAGCCCCCGCGCGCTCACCATCCTCGCCTCTCCCTACAGCACCCAACCCAACATGGTTTTCTCCTGACGGTCGGTTACCCACACCCGTCTCGTGCGCTGCCAACGATAAAACAGGCCTCTCAACACCCCCAGTAGACGTCGGCGTCGTCGCCTGCAAGCTGTTCTCCGCCATTGGAACCGTCCCCCTGGCCCCCTTAAAACCCTGACCGCCATCCCCAGGCGGCCGGCCACTGGAATCCCCAGACGCCACAGACCCCAACGTTGCCCCGAGAACCACGTTAGGGTTAAGATTTTCATTGTTTTCCTGAAACTTCGGAGGGAAAGCAAACATATCGTAATCTGTGTTAGATTAGTGCATAATTATTCTAATTTCCTACTTCAACAAGAATTGGACAGTGTAATCGGATGGTTGAATAATACGAACTCGTCAATTTTAGTAATTAATAATATATATCTTACATTATTTATACCCAATTTTTAATTGTTTGTGATGTCAAATATTTAAGAATAAACATATATTATCTTATAATTATTTTTAGACTATTCAAAAAAAATTATTCATAATTATTTTTTTAAATTATTTGATGTGATTATAAATTAATATCAATTTCTCGTATCCATTTTAACAATGATTCAAGACGCTTAAACATATATACGACAAATTCTGATTGAAAAACATCATTACCGACCTTAATTGAACTTAAAACAGTGTGCACAACTCAAACTAATAAAACCCCTGCATTTTGTTAAATTTTTAGGATAAATTATAATATTCACCATTCAACTTTCTTCTCAGTCTTATTTTGGTCACTAAATTTTTAATTTAATCACTAACCACTCGCGTGTTAAATCAGACATGCGAGTAATGTGACAGCCACATGTGCTAACTTGGACTTTTTTTTTGCTTAAGTGGCAGCTTATCCACACCATTTTTTCTTTTTTGATTTTATCTTCTAATCCTAAAAAAATGAAACTTTTACTACTTCATTTATAGGGGTGTGCATTCGGTTAACCGACCGAACTGAATTACCTAAAATTTAATAACCGAATTTTTTTTAACCGTTAATCGAACTGAAATTTTTTCAAAAATTTTTAACCGAACCGAATTTTTTTTGGTTAATTCGGTTGGTTTTTGAATTAACCGAAATTTGTTATAAAATTCTGGGTAAATTACACAATTGGTCGCTAAAATATTCTTTTTAATTACCGAACTTTCATTTTATGTTAATTTGATAAAAGCTCAATGACCATTTTATAATATATCAAAAAATTTAATGAACATTTTATAACTTTTAAAAGTTCAATGACCAAAAATAAATATATATAATATTTAATATATAATAATTTTAGTTAATTCGGTTAATTAACCGGTCTCGAATCGAATTAATCGATAACCAAAGTTTGAAAAAACTCTGAACCGTTAACCAGTTTTACCTAAAATTAACCGACCGATTAACCAAAAAATTCGGTTTAGTCGGTTAATTCGGTTAAAACCTGGATAATGCACACCCCTATTCATTATTGTGTCACGCCGATGTCGGAACCGCCTTTCTTCAGCCTTTTTTTCGAGCACTCAAGACACCAATAAACTTTCTCATCGCCCCTTTCCCCATCAGTTTAGATTTCTTAAATTCTCTTTAAAACTCACAAAATTCAACCTAAAAATTAAAATTCATAAAATCCCAAAACTACTCCGATCTACAATCTCTACCATTTGATCATTGTCGAATCAGGATATATAGCTCGTCTTCTCCTTCACTACCTTTCCACCATTTGGGTTTGAAAAAGATGCTCTATCGTCGAGAAATCGAAGCGAATCCGAAACCAATGGAGTTTCCACACAAAAAATAAAGAAAGTTTTGAGGCCATTTCATAATTTTTAAAAGATAAATGTTCAATCATAATGTCTTTGATTATTTAACGACAGAGTAACCAGAACAAGAGCAATTCGAAAGTTCAATGATTAGATTGAAAAATTTTAAATTTCAGTGACCAAAATAAGAATGATAAGAAAGTTTAGTGATGAAATAAGTAATTTACTCTTTTTAAATTCCATTAGTAATGGTATAATGTCTACACCAAAGGAACCAATCCTGGTTCAAAACGATGCGATAACAAGTGAAGTGGAGTGGCTCTGACTTGGAATGAAGGGCAAAAGAAAGAAGATGATTGGCTTTAAACTTGGCAATCACCATTGCATCTATGCATTTTAAAGTAAAGAGCATCCGGTTCTTATCTTCATAAATAATTATTATATATGTATAGTTGTACGTAATTGATTGATTTTTACCAGTGCCCATTGCCTGTAATTCCTTGGACCACTCCCCCACAAGTGGCATTCAATTATGTATGTTTTCCCCACACTCAGGGGACGGACGCAAGACTTTACGATAGGGGCAAAAATAGATTTTCAGGGGTCGGTCGTCTCCTCCAGCCCCCTCAGTTCGTCCCTACCCACACTCACACTCATACTCACATATGCACATGAAAACATAGTGTTTTCCATTGAAATTCTTATGAAACAAAAAAAAGAAAGAGAAAACAGATGTTAATGGAAGAGATTTCAAAGCTTTTTATGTAGCCAGAAACCCTTCTTTTGAGTGATTAGTGTTACATGAGAGGGACAAAAAGGAAAATTTTTGAAGCACAATGTTCTTTTCATCCATTTCCTAGGCATCCCCTGCAAATTTGAAGGAAAAATCAAGTCAGAAACAATGGATTATGCTGTTGGAGTTATTTCATTTGCTTATGTAATAAATAAGATCAGGGATGGACCGAGGGGTGTTGGAGGGAGCAGTCGCACCCCGGAAATTTCAAACTCCCATATAGTTTATGTATTTTATTTGAATTTTCTATGAATGATCTAATTTCGCACCCCATATATAAAATCATGTGTCCGTCCCGGAATAAGATGAATGTTGCAATGAACTGCCGTGATTTCTTACCAAAGTCCCTTGGTGTCTTGCATTTGAAGCACTCTAGCCTGCTAGCATAGTTGTGAACTCCACACCCATATCTGTACAAACAGAAATTGCATCCATGTTAATGTGTCGGTAAAATGTCAGATTATCATGTTTGGAAAGTGGGGAAAATAATGCAATATCAACAGAGACAATGCAGCTAATCTGTGGGAACATTGCTTTCAGACATTGCAGAACTCACCTATTGCACATCCAGTCACCGGTTTTCCACCCCGGGGGAACGCTGCTCTCCGACCCCATCATACTATACCCGCCGTAATCGTTCTTCACGGTACCGCATCGGTAACAGCTTGTTCGGCTAGCATAGTTGTGTGCTCCGCAGCTCAAGGCCGTACAATACCAGTCACCGGCCATGACTTCGGTCCGGTTGTACAAGTATGTCGATACATCAGGGCCGCCGTACTTGGGGTACCCACAGCGTTGGCAGGCCTCTCTCTTTTTAAAATTCTGGTGCTGGCATGCTGCACACATCCAATCTCCACCAGACCAGCTCATGTTTCTAACTTGATTAACTACATTTTACATACCAGAAAACTGAAATCAGACCAGATTTTTGTTGAACCAAACACTTGAAAGACAGAACACAACTTACCTAGTGGAAAACAAAGGGCCTGTAGGCTGCAAGTGTTTGTACTTGGTAGTTGTAGAAGCAATGAATTGTTAGTGCAAATTGGTGATTTTGGTGTTTGGGGTTGAAGGGCTATATATATACCTGATTTGTGGGGCCATGGGTGTTGGTTTGTCAACTGTTTTTTGTCTTGTTGGATTTGGGAAACATGTAATAATTTCTTTTTTATCAGATGTTTAGATAAAATCTAGCTAACCACCCATAGTTCTGCCATATACTTTCAACTTTCTTAGGAAAGGTAGCTTGGCAATGCATGTATGTGTTCATATTCCATGGTCTCAAATAGAATAACCAAACATGCCCCTAGCTCTTTATGTGATTCCCTATCATTATTGGTGTAAAACAATGTGAAATATTATTCTCTCCTCATCCATGTTGCTACTAGCAACTAGGTGTTATGAGGGGATGATGTTATTTGAATATGGAGGCTGTTAATTTCCGGAATAGATGCTCGAACTCGAAAGATGATTACATGAACTAATTGAGATAAACAACGAAATTATTAATGGTTTAAGTGAATCAACATTAAACTGTTCATACAAGTAAGTCAGTCTCACATTGCTTTTGAGAAGTATGGTGGGAAAGTTTAAAACATTCTTAGATTGTTGAAATGCTTTTGAAAAACATTGCATAATATAAAGAAACACTTTTGAAAATACTCATTGTTTGGTTTAAAATATAGGAATCTTTGGTATTAATGTTCATAAGCGCGTTTAAGTATATAGATGACCTTATTTGGCAATTAACAAATGATTGATAGCGGATTACATTAGCTTATAGTTGATTGCATTAACTAATTTGACTAACGGATTGTATTAGATAATTGTATAAAAGTGTTTGGTAAAATTAACTGAGAGTTGTTCGATTATTTAAAGAAACAAAATAACATATAATGACATGATTATATTCGATACTTGTTTTAATACAATTTAATTAATTATTAAATTTAAATACAAATATAAATGTGTGACAATAAAAAAAAGTATTAGTTTACAAATGCCCAATGTAAATATGTGTGATTGAAGAATTAAGATAAAAAAATATTAAATTTAGGTTATTTGAAGATTTTTTATAATTGTTAAGGGTAAAATGGTTTTTATAACTCTTACATTAAACCCTCTAATTTCAAAAAGCTTATATTAACGGCTTTTTCAAAATTAGAGGTTTCACTCCAAACCGCTATTCTAATATGCTATTCACCAAACATTCAAATTATCGGAATTGATCGGTCAAACCTCTAATTTTAACTCAAACCTCTAATTTTGGATCAAACCGTTATTTACCAAACATAGCCAATGTCTATTTTGGACATTATTTTTAAAAATATAAAAGAGTTGGTGATACAAACAAAAATATCTAAGTAATTTTTTCCAAAAGCGCTTTTAGAAAAGTTAAAAACTATACATTTTAGCTTTTTGAAATGCACTTTTCAAATTAGGCTAAAAAGTATTTTTGACTTTAAAAAGTTATATGTCCGAGCGTTCTTTTAACTTCAAAAGTACTTTTTAATCCAAAAATACTTTCGGAAAATTGTAGAACGAGATTTAAGTTTACTTGGAAATGATGTTTAGTTCTTAATCATAGGCGAGTATATGTAGCTTTTTAGGGTGCAAATGACCCACTAATCTAATTAAAACATCTTTTAAACTCATTATAAAGTATAAAAAAACAAAGAATTTTTCACAGAAAATAAGAATTGGCTTCACTCGGGTTTTTGAGATATAAGTTCAACGATACTAATTGTAGTGTTATGAAAATTCTCTAAAATTCATACTTCACTCTAACTCAGCTATATGAAAATTCTAGCTCCTCCACTGTTGTTAACTCACCTTGTACTTTTAGTCCTTTGATTAATATTGCTAAACGACATAAACTAAGATTAAATGGACTATAATCTTGGAACTTGTTCATTGTCTGAAATGTTTGTTCAAAGACAATAGTCAAAGGTGGTTCATTTCATTCCACTCTTTTTGTCCTCCCCTACATGGCAATGTCCATGACACCACACCAGCTTCATTTTACTCACATGTCACAAGCCCCCCAAAGTTGCTCCTCCCACGTGCAAAGCTGATGTGTTCATCCACGTGTAAAGACACGACAAGGACGGCTCCTCGACGATCAATGCTGACATGGAAGGACACGTCATCAGATACACCTTCCTTGAGTAGGCTTATGCAGTGCCGGTGCTGGTGGGACAACAAGAAAGGTATATATTCATTTTCGTTGTAATGCATATCCATTGCAGACTTCATTTTCGTTCCATGTTTCGAATCCCTTTACCTGCAATAATTCAAAAGTTTTTGTAAGATTCACATTAATGGGGACTCCTAGGTGTAAGAGTAACAGGTGTATGTATTCCATAAAGATATATTTATTTATTTATTCGAATATCGTATTCCAATACCTACGTATATCTCCCATATATGTATCGTATACACTGACGCGTTTGGAATGTTCTGCTTCAGAATATGGTCTGCGGCGAACCGAAGCTGGTAGATTGATGGGTTGTATAGCTAGTTATCTCATAAAAGCCATGTAGCACCATGCTTCTATTTCTTTTCAAATATTCGTGTTTGATACTTATGTTTTATACGTTTCGAATATAAAAATAATTAAAAATATATTCTTATCTGACATTCAGATGAAATTAGAACATTTGCAGATTAAAATTTAGCTTCATTTCACACAAGAATTTTGAACACGAAGCATGCAATGTTGTGAGTTGAATTACTTTGACATGCAATAAAGTGTGTTTCATATTGGAATTGCTAAGATCCCTAAAAGCATGCCTTTTTGCATGCAGCACGCCAAAGAAAGGCGTGCCAAATCAAGTTGATGTACAAACAACTCCCCTTCCTAATTTCCTAACCAATCTTGGTTTCATTCATGAATATACGTATAATAGACCTGTCCAAGAGTCGAATTATTCATCTAGGGCTCGTTCAGCATAGATTTTTGAACGCAAAATCTCTGCTAATCGGTCGTTTTTAGATAAGCTGAGAAAAACAGTTGTGGAGGAACACCTGTTTGGGGCGCTAAATCAGGTGAAAAAAACGGGGAATCACTCGTTCGATGCACATTGATACCCTGTTCAGCACTACTTCTTCATTTGGCACTCCAACTCTCGTTGGAGAAGCTGTGTTGAACGCAACCTTAGTTAGACAGGCCTATCCTAATAGAGAAATTTCACTTCAAACAAATTACTACTATTTATAAATCACTTGAAATTTGAATTATAGTCACGGTTCGACCGATCGATGTACATGTCTACTTGTTATTATTTTCAATTTCTTTTTTGAAAAGGAGAACACAAAGCACTTGTATTATGTACATTCCTTCCCAATCTCCCACCTTGGTCTCATTCATGAACATTGAAGTTAAATGGTTTTTATAAGCCAATTTGCAGCGTAAAGCCTTTTCTGACTACACTTCATGTGGGGTCTTTATTCCATGCAATGCCAACATGTCCGACTCCCAATAGGCATAAATGCTTGATTGTTTGGCGATTAGAGGTTTGATAAGAAGGAATCTTAAAGAACAACCACCATTTCTTACCAGACACACTGAATATTCCTATATATATAACCCCATCGGCCATCGTTGTATCATTATTCTTTACCAATGACCTCCTTTTTCTCGATAGAAGTCCTGAACAGGGATGGACTCATAATTTTACGTTAGAGGTGCGAATTTTTATACTTAATAAAACAATTTGAAATTTTAAGAGTACGAGATTAAATCATCAATATAAAACACAAAAATATAAGAATTATTTGAAATTTTCGGAGAGTGACTGGCCCTTAGCACTCTCCCGGTCTATCCCTGGCCCCATCTCCACTCAATAATACTATAGAGAATCCACATCCATTTAGGGATTAGCCGTTGCTTTTGAAGTTGGGATATTCTCTCCCACCTTTCCATTGCCAAGTGAAACCATTGGTTGTTGACCTTTCCTTCCATGAGATGATTGACATTATCCTCGCAAAAGGTTTCAACTTCCAACACTTCTTCCCCTGGCTATTATCCTCAGCTTCCAAAGTGAGAAGACGACCTGTCGCTCGGCATCTCATCGAGTTGGCACCAATTATTGTACCGGATTAGCTCGTCGTTGTCGACCCACGTGGTGTTATCGTTGCATTAAACTCGGCTGGGGTCGGAGTTTGTAAAGGAATTGGATCAAGGTAATGGGATTGTAAGTTACGATTACTGTTATATTTTGTCACTGATATCAACCGGGACGTGGACGGGATAACGGACGGACTTATGATGATGACTGATGAGACCCAAGACATGCATGACAATCCTATGTTGCATCTGCGTTGGAACCCAATGATGCAGTGGACGTTATAGATAGTAGGGATGTTTATTCTTGGATACCCGGTTCATCCGCGTATCACATATGTCGGCCCATGTCTCGGCCTGCTTTAATCGGTTACTCAAAAAATCGAGTAAAAGGTATCCGGTTCACATTATTTATTTATTTATTTTTAAATTATTTTTTAAAAAAAAATACACAGTAAATTTAAAAGTACATAATACAAAGATAAAAATAATTTAGAGATTTAAACTTAGTTTTAGGTAAAAATATTAAGAACCTAAAATAAAAATATAACTTAAAACTAAAAGAAATAAATATATTAAAAGTATCATGTCGGCACCTGGTTACCAAATTTTTTTTGCCCAAACACGGCCCAAATACCCGGGGAAAAATCTCGGGTCGAGTAATTTTTTTATTAAAATAACCAGTTTTTCATTTCGGGTCGTCAGATAGTCGGGCCGGGTCAATCGGGTAGGGTAGTTTTGAACACTCCTAATAGGGGCAAAATTAAAATGAAATTAGTGTAAAACCTTTTAATTTTATACTAATTTTGAACAATTATATAAGTATAAAATAATGGTTGAGATTATGGGTTGATTGATCAACAAAATACGGTAAAAAACGCCATAACATTATATATACTATATCTCATTGTATTTTGGTCTCTCCACTAAAAAATGGGTAAATAAATCATTATACATTTTGAAAAGAGCAAATGCGTCACTTGGATAAAATTTCACCCATTTTAATGTTAATTTGGGCCGTCTAACCTAGAAAAATGTGTGTCCTCAATGTATTTGAAATCAAAATTTTACATACTCGTCCAACCTTAAATATTTGTTAAACTCAATCATTCAAGTTTAGTTTAAATGTTCAACAATCTCTAGAGTAAGTGGTTAAAGTTCTCAGTTGACACTTTTAAGGGTGTAACTGAGTCGAGCTCGAGTAGTGCTAAGCTCGACTCAGCTCGTTAAGATTTCGAGTCGAGTTTGAGCTTGAATAGTTTTTAACGAGCCTGAATAATCTGAGCTTGGCTCGGCTCGTTAAGAACTCGAGTTGAGTTCGAGCTTGAGTCGAGTTCAATCGAGTCGAGTCTTGACCGAACTTTGACCGAGTCGAACTTGAGTAGCTCGCGATCTGTCTCGTCCATTTAAAGCCCTATTAGAAAAAAAAAACTTTGATACACAAGTTTAGGGTGTTAGTTTATGTTTTAGAGGTTTAGTTGTTAGATTTAGAATTTAGGGTTTAGGACTTATCTTTAGGGTATATGTTTTAGGATTTTAGGTTTAGGAATTTAGATTTTAAATTTAAAAACTTAAAAAATTTAGTATATTATATTTTCGAGTAGCTCACGAGCTTTTCGAGTCGAGTATTGGCCGAGCTTTGATTGAGTCGAGCTCAAGTAGCTCGCAATCTGTCTCGTCTCATTTATAGCCCTAGACACCCTCCCCTCCCCTTAGGTTATGGGTTCAAAATCCCATTATTAGTAAATTCTCCCCTCCCCTCCCTCTAAGTAAAAATTGTTCAAAAAAATTAGTTTAAATTCCAATATCTATTCAAAAAAATTAAATTTCAATAAAAATGGACCTAATTCTTCAATGTTATAAATTAATCCATTACTTCATGGTCAAACTATTATTTTGATCAAACACACTTTTTTATTGTTTTATTTAGGGAAAATTCTACAACGTGCGACGAACATTGTTGAACACCACTAATGTTGAACACTGTTAAACACCATTAAATTAATTAATAAAGATTTAAAATTTCAAGGACACGTCAAATAATTAATAGTTACTTAAAAATTCAATTAAATTATTATATATATATTAAAATATTATTTTTTTAATAAGGGTAAACTATATATTTAGTACATCACCTATTTCTATATTTCTATTGAACCCTCATTATTTAAATATTATTTCAATTTGACCCTATTCTTTATAAAAAATGATTTAACCCTTAACCCTCAACCTAAAACCCTAAACTATTTGTAACACCCGGGTTTAGGTGTCTGGTGAAAATAATATTTTAATAATATTTCAGGTTCGGTTTTATAATTAAAATAATCTTTTGGGCCTCGGGTTTAAAAAAACAAACATTTTATGTTGGACTAAATTGAAATGAAATTCAAGTTGGGTGGATTTTAAAGAAAATGGAAAATGGCCATTCATTAATGGCATTTTCGTAATAAAAGGGATTTCAATTTAAAAAGCCTTTTGTTGAGTGGATCGCAAGATCGAAATTGACCAAGAGGGGGGGTGAATTGGAAATTTAAAGGTTTGTGGTAGAAATTGGCAAGTAAAAAATTGAAGGACAAGAGATTTAGAGTGGTTCAAGTTCCAAATGAACTCTACATCCACTACCTTAGCTTCACTAAGGATTTGCAACAATTCCACTAAATCGTTCTTCCTCTTTTCTAGGACAAGGAGGCAACCCTTTACAATTTCGGTTGATTTTTCTACCCAAAAATCAACTCAACCCTCACACAAGAGAACAAAGAAATTTGTAGGCTAATAAGGTATCTCTCAATACAAATGATAGCCCCAATACAAGCACTCAACCCAATTTGACAAAGTATGAATGAAGATTACAAATTGGGATTTCTACACAAAGTGGGATTTTTGCACAATTGCTTGAATTTGATGTTTGGATGTTTGCTTTAGGATCAATATTTCTTGCTGATGCTTTTTGGATGTCTCTTTTATACCTTCTCATTGAATTCTAGCCGTTTGGGTGGTTGGGAACATAAATGGAGCCGTTGGAACCCTCTCTTGCCACCATAAATGCAGTCTGCACCAACCCGTTTCGGAACACGGGGTACCTGTTTCAGAACGGACTAAAATAGAAAGAGCCGTTGGGGTGCATTTAAGAGCCCATTTCGAAACGCCTTAGGGCCGTTTCGGAACGATTTTGCCACTGTCAAGGGTCGTTTCGGAACGGTCTTATCCCGTTTCGAAACGCCTTAACTACTTTCAGAAAATCAGTTAAAAACTCATAACGGTCATATTTTCAAATTAAATCTAGCACCTGTTTCGAAACGATTTGGATCCGTTTCGAAACGGATTTGCTACTGTCAAGGGTCGTTTCGGAACGGGCTTGATCCGTTTCGAAACACCCTTTTAATCCTTAAAAAAACTCAGCAAACTATTTGAACCGTTGGTCCTTTTCAAATCAAATATGAAGAACAGTTTCGAAACGAGTGATACCGTTTCGAAACGAGTTAAAGTGTTTCGATATGCGTTTCGGAACGATGGTCGACAGTGATGAAAGCGTTTCGAAACGCCTGAGGGCCGTTTCGAAACAGGACTCTGAAAATCACTGTTTAGCTTGAAACACTTAGAAAAGAATATTTGAAAAGCATGTTTTTAACTTAGGCATAATCTTAAACTTATATAGGGATATTTTGAGGACTTAAAATTCGTTTTGACTTTTTCAATTTAGTTCTTAGGTTTTTAGTTATATCAAAATTAAAATATTTGTTTCACAATCTCCCCCTTTTTGATATAACAAAACCAAAGTTAGAATTTTTTGAGAATATTAAAAGTTTTGAAAATATTCTAACTCCCCCTTAATTTAAGATAGGTTTTTAAAGTTAAAAGATTTGAAGATTTGAAATCCAAGTTGTAAACCTTAAAAAAAAACTTTTAAAATTTAAAACGAATTTTAGTGTGGCTCTCTTAAATTTCTTCTCCCCCTTTTTGTTAGATCAAAAAGAACAATAAAAGCTCATAGAGAAGACAAAGGATTAGTACCAATAAACAATAATAAGCAACCATAATATTAATTCATAATATCAAAATATCCAAAACATAAATCAAACATTAAGTTCAAACATAAAATCCCAAATAAAAAGCCATAAGCATAGGTTCCTAAAACATGAGAAAACATAAAGATGCAATCTTAATCCTAAAAAGCATAGATAATATGATATGGTATGATATGGAGTTCCTAAGCCTCGTCTTCATCATCCGAAGTATCATCATCGCTCTTGGCTTGAGAACGGTGAAACTTCGTCCATTGCCCATAAAGAGTAGAGAAGGAGAGATCCAAGTTGGAATGCGAAGTCTCAAGAGTTTGAAGACGATCCTCGACATTCTTCAACCGATTGCCCATGGATTCAAAACCCGAAGCAATGCGAGTGTCCAAAGCAACGAATCGAGAGTCCAAAGCATTGAATCGCTCGGTAAGGAAGGCCGTGAGAGCATCATTGTTTGCCATTTGAACTTGCGGTGGAGGAGCAACGGGAGGAGGAACCGCTTCTCTATCAACTCTTTCCCAAATACCATTCACACAAGTGAACCCGGACTTGCGAAGGGATGACTCACCAATTGTGGTCTTGCGAGGTTCCGGAGAGTCGTAGGTACAATCAATACCAAGATCATCGAAGAGGTAACTTAAGACAATACCATAGGTAAACGACTTCAACTCACTTGTGTCAATAAGCTTAATATTATTGACTATCTCGGCAAAGATTATCTTAGGCACATTAGGGCGCTCACCTCGACGGAAACACTCAAGCCAAAAATGATCGGTTTGACGGATATGAGAGTATTTACCTCCAGAAGGCCGAATAAACCAAGAAACCATCAAGTGAAGAACTCGATCGTGCACATCCAAGAAAAGTGCTTTGCCGGTGAAATTGCCAAAGTGGCGTTCATCCTCAAGACCCTCATTCTTAACTTTAAGAGCAGACTCCAAAAGAGCAACATTAACAACAAACTTTTTGCCCAATAAAGATGACTCAATTCCAACAATCTCAGTTTTGGTCTCATCATATATAAAACGAGCATTAGAGTAGAAAAGGAGTACCAAGTTTTTGTAGCAAACATCCGGAATGCTCAAGAAAGAGAGAAGATTCCACTCATCCAAACGATCGAGATAACGGAAAAGGAATCGCTCGGAATTGAGGAACTCAAGATCAATGATACGTTCTTTACGAACCGCGAAATCCTTGACAAAAGAGAAGCGAGCACGCTGGTCCGGAGTTTTAAGAGATTTCTGAAAAAGCATAGTGAGATTCGGACGAATGCTCGAATCACCGGATTGAACGGCCTTGCGCTTCTTGTTAGCTTGATCCGCCATCTAAAAACATTAAGCAAGTGTTTTAAAATTAAGTGTATGCATTGATATTTAAAATCAATCCAATAATAAATCCCACTTAGGTTTTTGAAAACAAAATTAAAATAAATAAAAACAGAAAAAAATACGACTGAAAAAATTTATATTAGAATCAAAAAATTTGAGATTTGGAAATTTTTTTACAAGATATGGAAAACCCACAACTAAAAACATATAATGTATACAAAAATAAAATTTTCTAACCTAAGATTCGAACATAAATTGCAAGAGAAAAAATTACCTTAGTTTGGGATTTTGGATGATTTGATTAAAATCCTTGCACAAGATTGATGAAACTTGCTTAGACTTGAGCTTTAGAGTAAAACCCCTCACAATTTTGTGAAAATCAAAGAGTTTGAGAGGGTATTTATAGAGAGGGAGGCGGTTAGGGTTTTAAGAGTTTTAATGAAAAGTGAATTGTGTCATTAAAAGCCCTAAATAAAGCAATCCGCGATGCCGTTTCGGAACGGTCAAGGCCGTTTCGAAACGGGGCGGCTAGGGTTTTGACCGTTTTGAGATCATAGGCTGACCGTTTCGATACGGTGTTGACTGTATAGAAACCCTTTTGACCCGTATCGGAACGCGTTGTGATACACCCCTTGGCAGTAGCAAAAACGTTTCGGAACGCTTTTGAGGCGTTTCGAAACGCCCTTCTCTCAGAGCAGAATTTAAGGTATCCGTATCGAAACAGAGTCACCCGTTTCGATACACCTGGGCCTGGAAGTGCAGATGAGGCTCTAAAAGTGCAGAAAATTGAAGTTTTAGGAGGCCTAACATGCATAAATGTTATGAATAAGCAGGCAAAACATATTTAAGCATAAACATACTCCCCCTAACTATAGGCATGGATGAAATTAGGAGGTTAAACATACAAGCATGGCATTTCACAAGATCAAGCATATTTAAGCACAAAAGAGGTCCTAAAAGGTCAAGATAGGCTAGCTAGACCTAACTCTCTCCTAAGGGACCAAAAACGCTCTTTGTCTAAAGGTTTTGTAAATATGTCCGCTAATTGATTTAAGGTGTCTACATACTCTATAACCACATCTTCCTTAAGGACATGATCTCTAATGAAATGATGCCTTATTTCTATATGTTTGGTTCTAGAGTGTTGGATGGGATTTTTTGTTAAACAAATAGCACTAGTGTTGTCACATTTTAGGGGTATAGTTTCAACTTTAATTCCATAATCTAAGAGTTGTTGCTTCATCCAAAGGACTTGAGCACAACAACTCCCTAAGGATATGTACTCGACTTCGGTGGTAGATAAGGCTACACTATTTTGTTTCTTAGAGAACCAAGATATGAGCATACTACCTAAGAATTGACAAGTTCCCGAAGTACTTTTCCTATCGATTTTACAACCCCCATAATCCGCATCCGAGTAAGCATGAAGGTTGAAGGTAGAGTCTCTAGGGTACCAAAGACCTAAATAAGGAGTGTCTCTAAGATACCTAAAGTTCCTTTTAACGGCTATAAGGTGTGACTCTCTAGGACTAGCTTGAAACCTAGCACACAAGCAAACACTAAACAAGATATCCGGTCTACTTGCGGTAAGGTAAAGCAATGATCCAATCATAGAACGATAAAGCTTAGAGTCAACACACTTACCTCCTTCATCTTTGTCAAGCTTTGTAGATGAGCTCATAGGAGTGGCTTGAGGTTTTGCATTCTCCAAGCCAAACTTCTTGAGCATATCCTTTATGTATTTTGCTTGGTTGATGAAGGTGTCATCCTTCTTTTGCTTGATTTGGAGTCCCAAAAAGAATGAGAGCTCCCCCATCATACTCATCTCAAATTCACCTTGCATTAACTTAGCAAACTCTTGACAATGACATTCATTAGTAGAACCAAAAATGATATCATCAACATAAATTTGAACTACTAAGATGTCATTTTTATACATTTTTATAAAGAGTGTAGTGTCCACCTTACCTTTTTCAAATCCTTTTTCAATCAAAAAATTTGAAAGCCTTTCATACCAAGCTCTAGGAGCTTGTTTTAAACCATAAAGTGCTTTGGTAAGTTTGAAAACATGATTTGGAAATTTTGAATCTTCAAAACCCGGTGGTTGTTCCACATACACTTCTTCATTTATAAAACCATTTAAAAATGCGCTTTTAACATCCATTTGAAAGAGCTTGAAATTATGATAACATGCATATGCAAGCAACATCCTAATGGCTTCCATTCTAGCTACGGGTGCATAGGTTTCATCAAAATCTATTCCCTCTTCTTGAGTGTAACCTTGTGCTACAAGTCTAGCTTTATTTCTCACAATGTTACCACTCTCATCTAGTTTGTTCCTAAAGACCCATTTAGTTCCTATTGTAGATTGATTACTAGGCCTATCAACTAATGTCCATACATTACTTCTCTCAAATTGATTTAACTCTTCTTGCATAGCCATAATCCAAAAGTCATCTTTCAATGCTTCTTTTATATTTTTAGGCTCTATGCATGAGATAAATGCAACATGGTTCATTAATCTAAGAGAAGAACGAGTGATTACCCCCTTGGATGGATCACCCAAGATTTCACCATCTTTGACATAGTTCAACTCCCTTGGGTAGCTCACTTCCTTTTCCTCAATGGCCAAGTCCTTCAAGGCTTCAAGAGGTGGATCTTGTGAGTCCTCTTCCTTTGTTGGAATCTCATCCTCCTTTGAAGTTTGACCTCCATCAAAGGCATTTATGATCCCTACATCATCATCATCACAAGAATCCTTCCTAGGAAGGAGGTTATCATCGAATACAACATGAATGGATTCTTCTACTACTAAAGTTCTTTTGTTAAATACTCGATAGGCTTTAGAGGTTAAAGAGTAACCTATAAAAATGGCTTCATCACTTTTTGCATCAAATTTACCTAAGTTGTCTTTTCCATTATTTAAAACAAAACACTTGCACCCAAAAGGGTGGAAATAGCTAATGTTAGGCTTTTTAGATTTTAGAATCTCATAAGGTGTTTTCTTTAAAATTGGCCTAATCATTACTCGATTTACAATATAACAAGCGGTGTTTGTGGCTTCCGCCCAAAAATATTTAGGTAAATTGTTTTCACAAAGCATAGTTCTAGCCATTTCTTGTAAAGTTCTATTTTTCCTCTCAACTACCCCATTTTGTTGAGGAGTTCGAGGAGCCGAAAAATTATGGCTAATACCATTTTCATTTAAAAAATCTTCAAACCCTAAATTTTGAAACTCGGTTCCATGATCACTTCTAATATGTGAAATTCTAAGTTCAAGATCATTTTGGGTTAGTTTTGAAAATGTGATGAATTTTTCCAAAGCCTCATCTTTAGTACTTAAAAAGAGAACCCAAGTAAATCTAGAAAAATCATCAACTAGCACAAAAGCATAAGACTTACCACCCAAGCTCATAGTCCTAATTGGCCCAAATAAATCCATGTGAATTAATTGTAAGCATCTACTAGTAGAAACATCATTAATGGATTTAAAGGAAGACCTATGTTGTTTACCCTTTGAGCATGCATCACAAATTTTATCATTTGAGAACTTTATTTTGGGTAAACCTCTAACTAGGTTTAGAGAGACTAGTTTTTCTAAAACACTTATGCTAGCATGTCCTAGCTTCCTATGCCACAACCATGCATCATTTTCATTTTGAGCAACTAAGCATGCATGAGATGTATGTATGTCATCTAAATGCACCATGTATATGTTTCCTATGCGATGACCTATGAGCATAATGTTATTAGATTTAATGTCTACAATTTTGCATCCATTTTTATCAAATAAAACATTAAATCCTTTATCACATAGTTGACTTATGCTCAATAAATTGTGTTTAAGACCATCGACATATAAGACATTTTCAATAAGAATGGTAGAGTGATTACCTATGGAGCCAATACCTTTAATGTGGCCTTTGGAGTTGTCACCAAATGTTACTACTCCTCCACTTTTTGGCTTTAGATCCATGAATCGACTCTTGTCTCCGGTCATGTGTCTCGAGCATCCACTATCAAGGTACCATGAGTTTTGACTTTGTGCCTTGGCCTTGTAGCAATGCTCCCCCTACAAACAAAGATATTAAACTTTGGTTTTTGGTACCCAAATCATTTTGGGTCCATGAGTGTTAGCTCCCAAAACCTTGGTTCCCTTAGGAATCCAAGATGACATAGCAATAAAATTATTAGATTTTACAAGTTCCTTAGGAACCCATACACTTCTAATTCTTTTAGTTCTACTATGTCTAGGGTAGCTACCTTGTTTGTAGTAGTTAGTCTTTTTCTTAGGTTGGTGTGTTCTAGAGGGTTCTCCTACTTCATGCTTGACACTACCAACATTTTTAAAGACTTTTTGAGCTCATTTAGCTCACCCAACACCTTTTGGTGTTCACAATTACATTGAGATAAAAGATTATTAAGATCAACATTTTCATCTTGAAAAAATTTAAGTTCATCTTTTAATCCTAAGATCTTTTTCTCAAATTTAGAATTAGCTTGAGTAAGTGAGTCATTTTTCTCATTTAGTTCTAGAATAATCTTTTTATTCCTAATGACCGACTCCTTATACTTCTCAACTAATTCATCATATACCTCTTGTAACTCATCATATGCATCATTTAATTCTTCATATGAAAAATCTAAAGTAGATGAGTTAGAGGTTACCATGGAGGAATCTTCCTCAAGTGCCATGAGGCAAATGTTAGCCACTTCTTGTTCATCATCCTCCGATGACTCCTCATCACTCCAAGTAGCAAGCTTGGCTTTGAGCTTTTTCTTCTTCTCAAAGCCCTTCTTCTTGAGTTGAGGGCACTCCGAACGTATGTGGCCGGGTTTATTGCACTCAAAGCAAATGATTGGATCCTTTCCATCTTCCTTGTTCTTGCTTTTGAAGTCCATCTTCCTTTGGATTTTTCTTCCCCGGTTGGACCTCATAAAACGTGAGAATCGTTTGGCTATCATAGTCAATTCTTCAAGTTCATCCTCATCACTAGTTGAGCTCTCATCATGTTGTGAAGCTTTAGCCTTGAGAGCTATTCCCATCTTCTTCTTCTTCTTCTCTACCTCAAGCTTCTCTACCCTTTTCTCTTCTTTCTTCTTCTCATCTTCCCTTCCTTGCTTCATGATCTCATGAGTAAGGAGAGAACCCACAAGCTCATCAAGCTTCAAAGTCTTCAAGTTCTTTGCTTCGATGATAGCGGTTCTCTTCCCATCCCAAGACTCGGGAAGTGAATAGAGTAGCTTCCGGACAAGCTTGTCTTCCGGTATGATCTCTCCAAATCCCTTTAGACCATTGACGATCGTGGAGAATCGATCGAACATCTTTAACACCGTCTCATCGGACTCCATCTTGAAATTTTCATAACTAAGATTGAGAATTCCAATCTTAGTTTCCTTGACATCATTGGTGCCTTCATAAGTGGTCTCAAGAGTGTCCCACACTTCCTTGGCACTTTCAATTGATGAGACTTTTGAGTAGATGTCCGGACCGAAAGCACAAAATAGCATGTGGAGAGCTTTATCATTGACTTGAATCTTTTTCCTCTCATCTTCACTCATTTCGGCTTTCTTCTTCAACACCATCTTGCCTTCACCGTCTTGCTTCAATGGAATGTATGGCCCATCCTCAATGACATCCCACACAAGATAGTCATTTGACTTGATGAATAGACGCATTCTATTCTTCCAAAAAGAATAGTTATCATCGTTGAAGAAGGGAGGCTTTGTGGTCGATTGTGACTCGTACATGCCGGAACCGGAGGTAGAAGCCATCTCTTGATAATTTGATGATCACACTCTTCCAAGGATCTCCTCTTGTGGTTGTTAATCCTCAAAGAGTTAAGCTCTGATACCAATTGTTGAGTGGATCGCAAGATCGAAATTGACCAAGAGGGGGGGTGAATTGGAAATTTAAAGGTTTGTGGTGGAAATTGGCAAGTAAAAAATTGAAGGACAAGAGATTTAGAGTGGTTCAAGTTCCAAATGAACTCTACATCCACTACCTTAGCTTCACTAAGGATTTGCAACAATTCCACTAAATCGTTCTTCCCCTTTTCTAGGACAAGGAGGCAACCCTTTACAATTTCGGTTGATTTTTCCACCCAAAAATCAACTCAACCCTCACACAAGAGAACAAAGAAATTTGTAGGCTAATAAGGTATCTCTCAATACAAATGATAGCCCCAATACAAGCACTCAACCCAATTTGACAAAGTATGAATGAAGATTACAAATTGGGATTTCTACACAAAGTGGGATTTTTGCACAATTGCTTGAATTTGATGTTTGGATGTTTGCTTTAGGATCAATAGTTCTTGCTGATGCTTTTTGGATGTCTCTTTTATACCTTCTCATTGAATTCTAGCCGTTTGGGTGGTTGGGAACATAAATGGAGCCGTTGGAACCCTCTCTTGCCACCATAAATGCAGTCTGCACCAACCCGTTTCGGAACACGGGGTACCTGTTTCGGAACGGACTAAAATAGAAAGAGCCGTTGGGGTGCATTTAAGAGCCCGTTTCGAAACGCCTTAGGGCCGTTTCGGAACGATTTTGCCACTGTCAAGGGTCGTTTCGGAACGGTCTTATCCCGTTTCGAAACGCCTTAACTACTTTCAGAAAATCAGTTAAAAACTCATAACGGTCATATTTTCAAATTAAATCTAGCACCTGTTTCGAAACGATTTGGATCCGTTTCGAAACGGATTTGCTACTGTCAAGGGTCGTTTCGGAACGGGCTTGATCCGTTTCGAAACACCCTTTTAATCCTTAAAAAACTCAGCAAACTATTTGAACCGTTGGTCCTTTTCAAATCAAATATGAAGAACAGTTTCGAAACGAGTGATACCGTTTCGAAACGAGTTAAAGTGTTTCGATACGCGTTTCGGAACGATGGTCGACAGTGATGAAAGCGTTTCGAAACGCCTGAGGGCCGTTTCGAAACAGGACTCTGAAAATCACTGTTTAGCTTGAAACACTTAGAAAAGAATATTTGAAAAGCATGTTTTTAACTTAGGCATAATCTTAAACTTATATAGGGATATTTTGAGGACTTAAAATTCGTTTTGACCTTTTCAATTTAGTCCTTAGGTTTTTAGTTATATCAAAATTAAAATATTTGTTTCACACCTTTTTCAATTAAAACACCCCTTTTATCATCTTTCACTATTCATCTTTTTCAACCAACGACAAAGAGAGCTCTCATCCTCCTTTCACTATTCCATCACCTAGCTCCTCCATTTTAGCTCGTTTTTGAAAGGTAAACACATTTCCAACTTGTCCTCATATTCCTCTCTTCAAAAGTACAAGTAGTTTTCATTTTTATCAAGGTTTTGAAATTTGAGTTTTTAGAGGATTTGATTAAAAATGGTAGCTTTATGGTGTTTAACTTAAAATTTCGATTTAATGATGTTAGATATGGTGTTTGTGAGTCAAATAGTCCAACATATATGATTTTTACATGATTTTATTCACATTCCCGGATTTGGGTTTCCAAGGGGTTTTTGAAGGGTTTTAGAGTGGTTTCTGGGTTGTTCTAGGTTGGAATTTGTGGGCTGAGGTTAGTACTATGGTTGGGGGTTGTTTTGGAATCGTTTGGGGGTATTAAAAGTGTTGGAAACATGAGTTTTGATTAAGGTTTATGGGCTGCTCGAGTTTGGTAAATTTGAGGGTTGTTCATGGCTTGAAATGTTGTGTTTGATGTTTGAATTGTATTCCGGGTTAGCTACCTTGATGCTTGAGCTGATTTGAAGTTGTTTGGATTGTGTTGAGGTTGTTTAGAGGCAAGAGCTTGTGTTGGTGAAGCATCGGGAGTGAATCCGGAAGCTTGAAGGTGTTGCTTGCTTAGTGGTTGAGCTTGGATGTGAATGTGAGTGGTTAATGTTTTTGAAATAGTCTTTGAATATTTTGGTTCAAGCATGTGGACTAGGTTGGGCTTGGTAGACCCACCTAGAGTTAGGATTAGGGTGGTAGCCTAATCCTAAGCTTTAGTTAGAGACATTGGTTGAACTCTTAACTTGTTGTTTATGCCTCATGGTGATGTGTATTTATGATGATTATGTATAATGTATTATACATATGTGATGAGGCATGGTTGCGATGCATTGTGATATGCATGTGGATTGTTCATGATTGTGATCATGGTGAGTACGTGCTAAGCACGGAATAAGTTATAATTGACATTGTGGATTGTGTTAATATTGGCACTAGTATACATGGGTACAAATGATCGATCATTAGGATGTTAGTGTGCACACGTGAGTCAAATGCGCGCGTGGTCTTGATGATGGTAGTCATCAAGATGGAGTACGGGTTCGCCCAGAAATTCTTCTTTATATTGTGATAGTCGGTGATGAGTGTAATCCCATCGACAAGGCGTGAGGATGAGTGGAATCCCCTCCGCGAGACCGGTGACGAGTGTAATCCCACCGAAGGTAATGGTTGTGTTGGATGTGAGTTCCAACGGGTTTATCCGTGTATTCGAGTCATAGCTAGGTGCAAATATGAATTGATATGTATATCAATGAGTTATGAAATTTGATCCCTATTTGGATGATTATATGTGTTTACATATGATGTAAATTGAGCTTGTGGAGCATGACATATCATTGGATAATTGTTCATGCATTATGTACATTTTGGCTCTTGAGGAACGAAGGAAAATCATACATTTTGCCTTGGTTGTGTTCGTGCTTGGACCCTGCATTGTCGATGTTTGTTTTTAATGAGCTTACCCTCACTAAGCTTTACGCTTACGCTCTCTTTTGTTCGACAATGCAGATCATTAGTTCGTGGGTTGCTAGTGCAAGAAGGGGCCTCCAAGTGTGTGCTTGTGGTGCTAGCTTTGCTAACAAGTATGAGTATTTTTAGTTATGATGTAATGGTCAAGCAATGGGACATGTATTTGTGGCTTGATGCCTTTGAAGTATGTTGATGTTGTTGTTTAGGAGCATGCTAGACTCCTCTTATATGTTATGTTGATTTTGGCTTTTGGTTGTATGCCTTGCTTGTAAACCATGTGGATTTGTCTACCTTAATTTGGTTAAGTGTATGACCTTTTGAAATATGGACCTTGAATGCTATGTATGAATTGGTATTTTGGATGTCTATCTTATATCTTGTGTACTTGAGTTTGTTGCTATATGATGCATGCCTCTAGAATGTATTCATATGATTTGTATGCTTCGTGTAGTCGTTTCGGACGTTTGGAACCAATTGGGGATGTCTAAAACTGATTTTGGGAAGTTGCAGACAGCAGGTGTTTTGAAACGGGTTGTCCTGTTTCGAAACGGGTGTGGTTCCAGGGCCCCCGTATCGGAACTATTTTCGATACGTTTTGGCCACTGTGACCCCTGTTTCGAAACAAGTTTCGGAACACTTTTGCTATTGGAATTGCCATTTCGAAACTAGTATCGAAACGGCAAGGCAAAATGAGACCCTGTTCCGAAACGGGGTGGATGCGTTTCAAAACGGGTGTCTGACTTTTTAAACTGGAGTTGGTGTTTCAAAACGGGCTTTGACTGTTTCGAAATACAGGCCTATTTTTGGGCTTTTTGACATCTTTAAAGGGTTTCAAGGGTTGGGCTTAGGCCCGGTTTGATGTTGGGCTTCCGCTTAGGTTTAATCAATGCATTTAGATAAGATAAAATGAAAAAGTTTTTCCTAGGGTCGGTAACCGAAGTGGAGCCTTAACGGGTTTCATCTCGGTTATCCCCGTGTAGCCCGCTCGGACCGGTCAAGCGTCCGGACCGGGACGAGGGGTTACACTATTAAACATTAAAACCTTAAACTCTTAAACCCTATTCTTTATTCATATTTGATGATTACTATCTTTTTCATACATCAGATTTGATGAAAAATTTAAAACAAATTAAAGATTCATCGATTGTTGATTATGGCGGCCGTCGAAGATTAGAACAGTGATATTTTTTGTGGCTAAAATTTGGAGTTGTTGGTTAATGGTGATTAGAGTGAGATAATCGAATATAGCTTGCACAAATCTTTGGTAAATGAAAACAAGAAACCAAACATGTACGTCGACGAATGTGAATGGGTAAACTTGGGGGTCGATTGGGTGATAGGTGAAAGGCTAATTCAATAAATAAAGAATAGGGTAATTTGATTGGGTATAGGTTTAAGGGTTTAAGGTTTTATAGTTTAAGGTTTTAGGTTGAGGGTTAAATTATTTTTTTATAAAAAATATGATCAAATTTAAATAATATTTAAATAATGAGGGTTCAATAGAAATACGAAAATAGGTGAGGTGCTAAATATATAGTTTACCCTCATTAAAAAATAAAATTTTAATATATATATATAAAATAATTCAATTGAATTTTTAAAAGTAATTATTAATTACTTGATGGGTCCTTAAAATTTTAAATCTTTATTAATTAATTTAATGGTGTTCAGTAGTATTCAGTATTAGTGGTGTTCAGCAGTGTTCGTCGCATATACAGTTGTTATAATCATATCATTCCAAAAAAAATCACGAATCGTTGATTATAAAGACAAAAGGGTTGTAGATAGATATAAATATGTGCATATTATAAGAGAAAATCACGAATCAATGATTATAAAGACTGATGTTGTAGATAGATATAAATATGTGCATACTTTCTAAATAAACTCTAAATGTCCGTCGAGAGTGCTCTGCCTATCGGACCGCTTCAAGGCTGCGACTATGATAATCTCGGTAGGCAGCCGCCGAATGTTATCCCGGTGGTCCCTAATATTCCGGCCAGGGAGAGACCCACGTCCCCGTCTCCGTTGGATGGATTGTGAGAGCCGAAGAAGGGGATGAGCGATGAGTACGTGAAACATGGGGCTGCGATATGGATGCTGATATAGGAATTGAGGTGGATGGACAAGGTTCGGCTGCTGGAGAGCCGGAAAAGAGTGGGGCTGCGTCTGAGGTGGCAGCTTCGGCGCAGGGGATGGTACCGTCGTATGCAAGTAAAGTGGCATCTTCGAAAGGAAAATATGGGGAAATCGGGTTTCTTTCAGGATGAAGTTACAATACTTACAGAGGATATTATTATGGATCGTAATGGGCACATTCCTTGTATTTAATTTTCGGATAGAGTCAATGAACAAATTGATAATAATATGCGCAAGCTATTATTGTTCGGCTTTTGAGAAGAACGATTGGGTATAAAACTTTGGTCAATCGGGTTCATGCCCTATGGAAACCTGTAGGGGAGTTACATATTATCGATCTTGATAATAATTATTTTTGGTGAGGTTCTCGAATGCTAGTGATTACTCCAAGGCGTTAACGGAGGGTCTATGGACCATTTATGGAAGTTACTTGACAGTGAAACCATGGAGTCGTGGCTTTACTACTTCCGAAAAGCACCATGTGATTGTTTGGGTAAGATTACCTGGTTTGCCATATAGGTATTACACCAAGGCGGTGTTTCGGCACATTGCTGCATTTCTTAGACGGGTTGTCTGCATTGATTATAATAAAGATATGGGTGGAATGGGTCATTTTGCAAGGTTGGCGATTCTCGTTGATCTGAACAAGCCTTTGCTTTCATTCATTAGGATCGATGGTAGGTTACAAACGATTGAATATGAGGGCTTATAACAAATTTGTTTTGAATGCGACATCTATGGGCATTCTAAAGAGGCGTGTGGTGCTAATTCTAGTGGTCAAAAGGATATGGAGGTGAATACGTCGAATACGGCTACTGTTGGGGTATCTGTTGAAAAGGAGGAGTCGGAGTCGAAACTTTTTGGGCCGTGGATGGTGGCCTCGGATCGTCGCCGTAAGGGGGGACAGCGTCGGACGGATGCTCCTTAGGCTCAACAGAGTATTACTGGATCGAGGTTTGCGAGCTTGGATGTCGAGGATAGTGTGGATGGTGTCGTGGTTAGTGCATCACACGAGCGTTCGTCGCATGAGGTTGTTCGTGAGCAGGTGAAAAAAGTCGTTGAGGTTGCTGTTAGTTCGGCTGGGCCGATGCCGGTTGTTGGTACCAAACGAGTGCGAGAGATTGGGAAGAATGAGGCATATAATACTTCTAATCCGGATAAGAAGAGTAAGGCTAAGAAAGTGAGTATCGCAGCTGAGGTGGTTCCCCTAAAGGGTACGTCAGAAGTTCTGGTTCTTAAACATATGACTAGTACGAGAGTCGGGGAGCATCGGGCGGTTACTATTATGGAAGATGGAATGGCTGGTGGTGCTAAAGGCACGCGTGGGCTTTCTCGGAAAAAGGAATGAGTTGGTAAAATAAAGGCGGAGTTTCATCGAAAGAGTTTGCAAGTTAGGCGTTCGCATGAATCTCGTATGAGTGTCCGTATGACAACGTCGGATTTGGTGAAGCAATTAACAACAGAACTGGATGGTGTTGAGACCGAAGTTGGCACATGCAGCACGCACCATCCAGAGATCCCTGGTGATGTCTCCTCTATGGTACGCTGTCATGGATGACCCAACCACCAGTGCATCAAGGGAGGACAAAGCTGCTGCCAACGATGCAACAAATCACCCTAGAAATGAGGGACCACGCAGAAGCTGTCGGGAGAAAAGGACGCCCAAGAATTTAACAGACTTTGTACTGTTCTAAATAAAGAATATATATATATATATATGCTGAAAGTTGTATGAAAAAGGGTGTGAAAAAACTCTGGATATTTTCCAACTTCTAATCTAAATCTTCTTTTCTTCCTTTCTCAAATCTTCTCCTTGTTTCGAACCTTAGAACATAATAGTTGGTGCTTTCATTGTTTTTACCATCATGGTGAATCATTCAGACTCCATTAAAGCTCTCCAAGATGCCTCTGGTCGCCACGACCAGGCGTTAACTTCTCTCCAGGCCTTTGCTGATGACCAGAAACTTTGGAACTCAGCCACCCAGACTACGTTGAATGAAGTGGCCCGTCACCTGCAAACCATTTCCGAGAACTTGGGTATTTCAGCCGCGTCTTCGGGAGGCGGGGAAGTGACCAGCTATAGTACCATCCTCCGTGGTAAGGCGAAAATGCGAGCCGATTCTGATGATGCTTTCCCTTTCGCGCCAAAACCTGTTCAGGTTGAGTTACCTCTGTTTACGGGTAAGGACCCTGAGGAGTGGATCGCTACAGCACAGGATTTCTTTGAGTTTTACGGCACGGCCGATCACCACCGTGTGACTATGGCCTCGTTTCGTATGGATGGCATGGCACGCAAGTGGTTTCGTTGGATGCAACGCCAACGACAGCTGATTGGGTGGAACCATTTGGTGGATGCGATCCACAAACGTTTTGCGGTGATGGAGATTGAATCGCCGGAAGGTCAGCTCTCTAAATTGGTACAAACATCTTCGGTGGCCGATTACCAGTCTCGCTTCGAGGATTTGGCTCTGCGTACCTCCAAATTGACCGACGAATTTCTTACTCAATGTTTTGTCTCGGGTCTTCGCTCCGATATCAAACACGAGGTTTTGGGGCACCGTTCAACGTCCATGATTGAGGTTTCTGCGTTGGCGCGCTTTCATGAAGCTAAGATTGCTGAGAAACGACAGTTTAGTCGCAGTTCGGGGTCTCGTTTGCCACCACTTTTGCCTACTCCCACCACAACCCCCCCAGGTCCTAAAATTAAACCTGGTCGTCCTCCTCCACTAGATCTTTCTTCTGGGTCTGCTTCTGCTCTTCAACCTCGTCGGATCTCCTCCGCGGAAGTGCAAGCACGACGCGAACGAGGGTTTTGCTACTATTGTGATGAGAAATACCTTCCCGGTCACAAGTGCACAGAGCCACAACTGTTTCTGCTCGATGATGATGCTCCTGATGACAGTCCATCTCCGGTGCTTCCTTCGCCTCCATCGGATACACAGCATGTTTTGCACAACGACTTGGAACAGGAACAATCCCTGGTTTCTTTTAATGCACTAGCTGGTTATTCCCACCCTAATATCATTCGTGTTATAGGCAAGGTTCAGGGACAGTTGGTTCGGAATTTGATCGACGGAGGCAGCACACACAATTTCGTCCAATCTCGGGTGGCCAAGCACCTCGGTTTACATGTATCAACTGCTCCTAATTTTCGTGTGATGGTGGGGAATGGTGACAAGCTATAGCATGAAGGTTGTGTCTGTAACTTACTGGTTCACGTTCAAGGCTCCGATATACGCACCGATTTTTACGTGCTACCTTTAGAAGGAACCGAGATGGTCTTGGGCGTCGCCTGGTTGGCCACATTAGGTCCGGTGACGATGGATTTTCTCAGCTGCATTTTCAGTTTCAGCAGGGTAATTACGTTCATTGTTGGCAGGGTACGTCTGACTTGAATCCTCAGCCAGTGCAGTTTCACTCTTTACGTCGCTTGGCTACTACTCATGCGATGGCCGAATGCTATTATTTATAGTGCCAGTCCCAAGACAATACAAGCTCTTTGGTTGTTCCACCTGACTTGGACGCAATTCTTCAAGAATTTTCCGAGGTCTTCGAGCCTCCCCAAGGCCTGCCACCTATTCGGGAAAATGATCATGCGATTCATTTACAGCCTCACGCCACGCCAGTCAACGTCCGCCCCTATCGTTACCCATATTTTCAGAAATCAGAGGTTGAACGGCAAATTCAACACATGTTGGATCACCAATTAATTCGCCGGAGCACAAGTCTGTTCTCTTCACCGGTGCTACTCGTTAAAAAAAAGGATGGCACATGGCGTTTTTGTGTGGATTATCGAGCCTTGAATGCCGTTACCGTGCGTGACAAATTTCATATCCCTACAGTCGAGGAATTGTTTGATGAGTTGGGCACATCCACATTTTTTTCTAAACTGGACCTCCTTGCCGGTTATCATCAAATTCGGGTGAAGGATGGTGATGTTCACAATACGACATTTCGAACACATGATGGTCATTACGAATTTCTCGTCATGCCCTTCGGTTTGACTAACGCTCCTTCTACCTTTCAAGCTACTATGAATGAGATTTTTCAGCCTTTCTTGCGTAAATTTGTGTTGATTTTCTTGGATGACATTCTTGTGTATAGTGGGTCTTGGCAGGACCATTTGAACCATGTCCGTCAAGTCTTACAATGTTTGCAACGACATGGCTTTGTGGCGAAACAGAGCAAACGTTCCTTTGGTCAAACGAAGGTGGATTATCTGGGCCATGTGATCTCGGGGCATGGGTTGGCGGTCGATCCGTTGAAAGTCGATGCTATTACTAATTGGCCGACCCCTACAAATGTTAAAGAGGTTTGGGGCTTCTTAGGCATTGCAAGTTACTATCGTAAGTTCATTAAAGGCTTTGCTTCGATTGCTGCTCTTATATCAGATTTACTTCGGAAAGGCCTCCACTTTGAATGGACACCTGCGGCTCAGGTGGCTATGGATCAGCTTAAACGTTGCCTTTCTTCCGCCCCGGTTTTGGGTTTACCTGATTTTTCCAAGGACTTTCAACTGGAGACGGATGCTTCGGGTACAGGCATTGGAGTCGTGTTAACTCAATCTGGACGCCCTTTGGCTTATTTCAGCCAGAAATTATGCCCCCACATGCAACATGCTTCAACATACACGAGGGAAATGTATGCCATTACCCAAACTGTTGCAAAATGGCGCCAATATCTGGTGGGCCGTAAGTTTGTCATTCTTACAGATCAACGTTCCCTTCGCGAGCTTACGCAGCAAGTGATTCAAACACCAGACCAACAACGATGGTTATCTAAGCTGATCGGATACGACTTTGAGATTCATTATCGGCCGGGTAAGCTTAATAATGTGGCTGCTGCGTTATCGCGAGAACCTACTACTGCAGTCTTAGCTTTCTCTCGCCCTATCATGGGTATTGTGGATGCCCTTCGTGCTGCATCAGGGGTTGATACTCAGTTTCAACAACTTCGGGACAACATTCTATCAAACCCTCCTGCTTATCCTCAATATGAAGTCCAAAATGGGTTATTGTTATTGCGCAACAGAATCATGGTGCCCGCTGAGACTGCGATTCGTACGCTGCTGCTGCAGGAATTTCACAATTCTACGATAGGGGGCCATGCTTGGGTGACGAGAACATTTCAACGTTTGGCAGCTAACTTTTACTGGGCTGGGATGCGCAAAGATGTTCGACGGTTTGTTGCCGACTGCCAAGTATGTCAGCGGATGAAGAGCGATAGTTTGGCTCCTGCGGGGTTGCTTCAACCATTAGCTATTCCTACTCAAGTGTTCGAGGATATCTCTATTGATTTTATTGTGGTTTACCCAAATCTAACGGTAAAGAGGTTGTTCTTGTCGTGGTTGATCGCCTAACGAAGTATGCTCATTTTTTTAGTCTTCCTCGTCATTTCGACAACGCTGTAGTGGCTCAAATTTTGGTGCAAGGAGTCATCAAACTTCATGGGGTTCCTCGTAGTATTGTCAGTGATCGTGATCGCTTATTTTTTAGCGAGATATGGACAGAGCTAGCTCGTTTAAAGGGCACGGAGTTATGTTTCAGTTCAGCTTACCACCCTCAGTCGGATGGTCAAACCGAAGCCTTGAATCGTTGTCTCGAGATGTACGTGCGATGCATGACCGGCGATGATCCGAGCAAGTGGGACCAATATCTTGCATGGGCTGAATACTGGTACAACACAGCCTATCAAACATCGGCCGGAATGACTCCCTTCCGTTCTTTGTATGGCCGCGACCCGCCTACCATCTTGTCTTATGTGGAGGGTAGTTCTCGTAACACTACGTTGGATCACCAACTGTTGGAGAGGGATGTCTTACTGCGGGAGTTGAAAACCAATTTGCACCGAGCCCAAAATCGTATAAAGCTCCAGGCCGACAAACATCGTCGTGAGCTGATTTTACCCGAGGGTAGCTGGGCTTTTGTTCGTTTACAGCCTTATCGGCAAGTTTCCTTGCGACTCCAACGCCAACAGAAGTTGGGACCGCGATATTTTGGACCATATCGTGTTCTTCAGCGGATAGGTACAGTTGCTTACAAGCTCGATTTACCTGCCTCCACACGTATTCATCCGGTGTTCCACATCTCTCAACTTACACCCTGTCATGGACAGCCAAAACAACAGATCACCCCTTTGCCCTTGTTGCGTGAGGATGTTACTTCGCCTGCACCCACTGTTAACCTTGAGGACAAGGTTCCTCTTTCAGGAGGGGGTACTGTCATGGATGACCCAACCACCAGTGCATCAAGGGAGGACAAAGTTGCTGCCAACGATGCAACAAATCACCCGAGAAATGAGGGACCACGCAGAAGCTGTAGGGAGAAAAGGACGCCCAAGAATTTAACAAACTTTGTACGGTTCTAAATAAAGAATATATATATATGCTGAAAGTTGTATGAAAATGGGTGTGAAAAAACTCTGGATATTTTCCAACTTCTAATCTAAATCTTCTTTTCTTCCTTTATCAAATCTTCTCCTTGTTTCGAACCTTAGAACATAACAATAATTTTTAGTGGAAGGGACCATGGATGACGTGGTGGTCCGGGACCATGCAATAACTTTTCCTCTACCAGAGGTCGCAGTCTTTGCTGTCGACCAATAAGGTGCATTCTGTCTGTTTATTTTATTTTATGATGAAGATTATGTTATGGAATTTTCAGGGTGCCACTAGCTTGGAGTTTCGTGATCATTTTTATTCATTTATACGTGAATATCGACCTACTATTGTGGCGTTGTTTGAACCACGCATTAGTGGGCATACTGTTGATAGAGTTATTTCGCGGCTTGGATTTGCTCAATCTTTCAGGGTTGAGTCGCATGGTTTTAGTGAAGGTATTTGGTTGATGTGGAATGATGACGCAGAGGTGGAGATTCTTAAGGTATCTAATCAGTTTGTGAATATCTAGGTTGGCGAAACTAATGGGGGTGGTTTCTTTGTGCTTACGGAAGTCTATGCAAGCCATAATAGTTCTCGTCAGAAGCTTATATGGCCACAACTTGCAGCTCTTAACCCGGGTAATAATGTTCCATGGTTGGTAAGGGGTGATTTTAATGTGCTATTATCTGATAATGAGCATACTGATGGAGCATCTGTTAGGAATTCTAGAAGCCGGTTATTTTTTGATTTTCTCTTCACTCAGGGACTAACGAATATGGGTTTTAGAGGTCCACCTTTCACATGGTCGTGGGGTGACTTGCATCGACGGCTTGACATGTGTGTTGTTAATTCCATGTGGTCTGCTTCATTCATTTATTCTTATGTTCTCCCTTAGACAGATTAGGTTCGGACCATAGACCTCTGTTGGTTTCTTTGAGAGAGGATCACAATGTTTGTCAAAATTGACCATTCAGATTTATAGAGGCATGGCAAACGCATCCACAGTTTCATGAGTTCTTGAGCTCGATCTGGTCCACTGATGTGGATTGGACAACGAATGTGGGTAAATTTTGTGATGAGATAGGTACTTGGAACCGAGAGGTATTTGGTCACATTGGTGAGCGAAAAAAGAGACCGCGTGCACGTCTTAGAGGTGCTGATCGAGCATTGATGATACGATATTCAGAGTCTTTAGTAAAGTTGGATAATAATTTGAGGATGGAATTGGAGACGGTGTTGAATCAAGAAGAATCTTTCTAGCGTCAAAAGGCTTGTTCACAATGGGTGTTGCAGGGTGATTAGAACACTAAATATTTTCATACTTTTGTGTTGGCTCCTAGACGGGCCAACCATATCTATGCTCTCCAACGGGATGATGGTACGTGGTGCACAACTGATGAAGAGTTAAAGGGCTTGAAGTTAGATTTTTATAAGACCTTGTTCACTTGTTCAAAGGAACCACTGTCTAGCTACTCCACGTGGGGGTATTATCCGACTATGACATCAAGCACTAGGGATAAACTGTTGGTTTAGGTTTTTTTGGATGAGAATCAATGGGCCGTGTTTGGCATAGGTGCGTCCAAAGCTTCGGGGATTGGTGGCTTGAATGTCGGGTTTTTTCAACAAAATTGGCATATAACGGTGAGTCTGTGTGTGGGTTCGTCAAACATGTGTTCAGTACTTGGGTGATTACATCGGATATTAATCAGACACTACTTGTTCTTCTACCCAAGGTACCTTTGCCTAAGAAAATGAGTCAGTTTCATCCTATCAATCCGTGTACTACAATATATAAGGTTATTTCTAAAATTTTGGTGAATCGTTTGAAACCGTACTTGCCATCTTGGGTGTCAGAGAATCAACCGAGTTTTATCCCTGGGCGTGCAATAACGGATAATATCATTATCACTAAAGAGATTATCCATTCTATGTGCCGGAAAACTAGGCGTAAAGGTTGGATGGTGCTGAAGATCGACTTGGAGAAAGCTTACAATAGGCTTGAATGGGATTTTATTGTAGATACACTTGGTGATATTGGTGTTCCGAAGGCTGTGGTCCAGTTGATTATGCAATGTGTGTCCACTGTTTCATCTCGCATTTTATGGAACGACTCTATGACGGACTCATTTGCACCGACTAGGGAGATTCGTCAGGGTGACCCACTATCTCCTTATATCTTTGTTTTGTGTATGGAAAGGCTTTCGCAAGTTATTCATGTTTCCACGCCAGCTGGGTTGTGGAAACCATTTAGAAATTTTTCTAGTGGTTCAGGGATCTCACACTTGTTCTTCGCCGATGACGTGATACTCTTTGTTGAGGCATCGTTGGACAAGATGAAGATCATTAGTTTTGTGTTAGGCGATCTTTGTACTGTGTCAAGGCATAAAGCTAGTGCTGAAAAGACGACGATGTTTTTCTCAAAGAATGTTCTCGTAGGTACACGAGCGTTAATCTCAGATGGGTTTGGGTTTAAAGAGATGGATGGTCTTGGAAGATATTTAGGAGTTCCCCTTTTACATTGGCGGGTCACTGAGGCTTCATACCAGTATCTTATGAATATGATAGAGCGTAAGTTGAATGGGTGGAAAGTGAAGTGTTTATCGTTGGTAGGTCGAGTCCTTTTAGCAAAAATTTTGTTGGCTGCAATTCCAATCTATACGTTACAAACTGCAGTACTACCAAAGAAGACGTGTATGGCTATCGAAATGGGATGTGGTTTGTAAACCTGTTTCTCATGGAGGATTGGGTTTTCGACCAATTGAACCCCTCAACAAGGTTTTTCTTACGAAATTGGCATTTTACATTCTTACCCAGAATAATGCTCTTTGGGTACGATTTATACGCGCAAAGTACAAGTGTGGTGATGGGATTCTGGTATCTTTGCATAATACTAGCTGTTCCCGCCTTTGGAGGGGCTTAAGCTTGATTTTGGAGCTTGTGTGTTCTAATATTATTTGGTTTATTGGATCAGGAGATAGGAAGGACTTTTGGCGTGACCCGTGGCTCAATGATGTTGGGCCGTTGGTTGACTATCTTGATCCAGGTGCAGCGTCGACAGTTGGGCATGTATCTGTTGCTAGTATGGTGGATCAATCAGGACAATGGCGATAGAATTGGTTAGAACATATGCTTCCGCAGGAGATATTACTAGGGCTGGCCGCAGTCAAGGGGCCTGAGCCTAGAGCAGCTGGCGGTACCATAGGTTGGCGAGAAGGCTGAAACCATTGCTTCACCTTAAAGTCGGCTTACATGTTGCGGGTGGGAGACATTGTGGATACCCTGAATCTAGTGTGGTCTGCAGTTCATAAGTTCTGTGGCTTACCGCGGGTTAAGGTATTCCTTTGGCTTGTGTGTTGTCGAAAGCTTATGACCAATACAGAATGATGTATGTGTCATTTTACTACGTGATGTCGGTGCGTAGTGTGTGGGAATGCGACTGAGGATGTTGAACATGTGTTTCGACAATGTCCACCGACGCTTCAGGTATGGAATGAGTTGGTTCAACCCGCTAAATTAGAAAGGTTCTTGTCCATGATTTACATGATTGGATTCGCGTTAATCTGTCCGAGTCAATGTTATTTGCGCATAATGCTGAGCATTGGAATCTTGTGTTTGGTTACACGTTGTGGAACTTGTGGCTCAATAGGAATGCCCATACTTTTGATAACCTAATCGAGGATCAAGGTACCATCCTCGAGTGTACGAAGAGACTTGTTACGACCATGGTCCATGCTCACTTAGTGTCGCGCGTTCTGAAACTACAACCGAATTCAGCAATTTTGGACAAGCTAGGAAGCAATGCCGGTGCATATGTTGGTGCAAGTCAGGCTGGTGCGTTGGGCTCTGGGAGCATTCATGTGCACACCACCTGTGCAGGTAGCTCATATGTTGATGATCGTTGGCGACCCCCTGAGATGCAGTGGTTGAAAGTGAATACGGACGGGGCTCGTAGGACCACAGATGGTTATGTTGCGTGCGGCGGTGTTGGCCGAAATAGTGATGGGGACTGATGCTTTGGGTCTTCGAAATTCCTCGGCATATGTTCGGTTTTAGATGCTAAATTGTGGGTGCCTACTATGGTTTGGGAGGCAGGAGATCATCATGTCATTCTTGAGTTGGATAGTCTGGAGGCTATTAAGGTTTTGAAGGAAGATTTCGCCGGGTATCATGAACTTAAATGGCACTTGGATGAGCTTCGGGGTCGCAAATGGATCGCGAGAATTCAACATGCGTGACGAGGAAGTAACAAGGTAGTTGATGCATTAGCTAAGAGTGTGAGCTGGGATAGTTTGGAGATGGTATTTCATGTGGATTCGCTGGTTTGGCTTAGCTCGTTGTTAATGGCGGACACTATGCATCCTTAGTTTGTTCGTTTTGTTGGATGTTTATGTGGTTTATTCATTGCATAATATTAGTATGAGTACTCTTTTCCTCCATTTAGGTTTAGGGAGGTTTTTAACGAGGTCTATTCTAATATCCCTAGTGTATGATTGTTCATGAATATAATCATACTTTTTTACCAAAAAAATAATAATATATTTATATTCTAAACAATATAAAAATATAAAAATAATATATTTTTATTTAAATTATATAAATTTATATATTTGGTTCAACTAAATCATTTTATGAAAAATAATACTATAAATAATATTAATATATAAATAATATAAAATATATTACTCACATATATATCAATAAAAATATATTATTTTATAGTTTTTATATATTATTTGTAACATAAATATATTATTTAAAAAAAACATTCATTAAAATAATATATTTATATTATAAATAATATATAAAAACCGTAAACCTTGAACCTCAAACCATAAGGATTATGGTTTGAAGTTTGTGCTTTGTAGTTTAAGGTTTAGAATTTAGGGTTCAAAGTTTTTATATATTATGTATAATATAAATATATTTTTTATGAAAATTTTGAAGTTTTTTTAATATATATCTATATTATAAATATTATATAAAAAATAAAAACAATACACTTTTATTTATATATTGATATATATACAAATAATATATTTTATATTATTTATATATTAATATTATTTATAGTGTTATTTATTTCATAAAATAATTTGAATTGATCTCAAGTATTTTGAGATATAATATTTTTGGTAAGATATTACATAATATTTTGTTCAATGGTTAAGGTTTAGCCCTTATATTTAAAGGTCATTGGTTCAAACCCCTCCAAATGCATGGTTTTGACTTAACGGTGTGTTAAGAGTTAATGGCGGAGTGGTATTTCGAGTCACAAACTAAAGTTCAGTGTTAGTTTTGAATTTTTTTAAAGTTCGGTGGTATTTTTGAGTCAGCGACCATAGTTGAGTGAATCGTGGTTTAGTTTACCCTAAAAAATTAAACTCAGATCCATGTGTTATGTTTTGATTGGTTAAATGATTTTTTTAAACAACGTTAACGGCCAAGCACATAAAACGATAATGGTAAAAACACTAGGCACCTACTTGGCCCAAAAAATACTTTAAACACAAAAGATATAGTTTGTACACTTATTTAACATTTAAGTCTTTTATTTATTTAAAAACACTTTTTGACTGGCTAATCTCAACCGTTGAATAAAGATTTAATAATTCCCAAGCTCTCCCAGTTCAAAAATTCATTGCTCTTTCACCCTGTTAGTTCCTCAGTTCAAAATTTTATGGGGGGCAAACTTGCAAAAGATGAGGCCCGTGTTGCCCAACGCTGCAAATGATTGGACTTGACCATGTTTAATGAATGTGAGCACTAGTTCTGTTAATTTGATGCTCGGGATTTTGTTTTTTCAATTACTCGTCGGTAAACTGCGAACATAAAAGACTTATATACAATAGCGTTCATGGCGAAGATAGATCGAGTGGGTATTAGAGGGAGCAATTGTACCCTTAAAAATCTCAAACTCTCTTATGGTTTATATAGTTTTTTTGTATTTTTTATGGATAATTTAAATTCACTCTTTAAAATTTTGTAATTTTACACCATGACATAAAATTTTGCGTCCATCCTTAGTTCATAGCCAATAAAACGCTATAATATTAAGATTTAAATCTCTAAAACTCTTTTCTCGGGTGAAAAACCTATACCGTTGACGGGATTAGATGGAAATTTAGAAGAAAAAAAAAACTGCATATAATAATCTTTTTAAGGGTTTTGATTATTGTATGTGGTGATTTAGGAATTATGGGGAGATTCCTTCAACATCATTCGCAGCACCAATACTGGTGTTGTCAAGATATTTATCCAGTTCGGCTCTTAATCCCTTTTGAGCTAGTAAAAGTGGTAAACGGATCATTCGAATCGATATCAGTTCGTAATATTTTGATCTAGTTCGAGCTTGTGGTGATTCTGTTTCGGTATTGGGTCGGGTTCATGAAAGATCGGTCGCATTTTCAAGTTGGGTCGGCTTTTTTCATCCATATATAGTTTTATAAAGTCAGTATATTTGACTTTTTGGTGAGTTGTTCGAAAATTCACATCTCATCGTTCTTTTTTTTTAAATATCATTTTTTTCGGGTTGCCTTCGGTTCGGGTTCATTCGATTTAGTTGAAAATCGTTTCAGGTCTATTTTAGTTCAAATAAAGTTCAGTTCGATTTATTTCAATTTTCGAGTCAAATCGGGTCTCGAGTCCGATAAATCGATTTGAATCTCGGGTCAAGTTTACCAAGTCTACTAATTATGCATTCTCTAAATATGTGAAAATCCTGAAGAAAAAAAGTTGAACATAACCCTAACCAAATCCGAAAAAACTAGGTTAATTATTTCTTGTTTTGCAGGGGTGGATCCAGGAATTTAAGTTTGGTAGTTCACCTATTTACTTTATAAAGAAGTTTAAGACTTTGAATCCCTCCATACAATCAATTTGACTACAACAGGCTAAATAAGCATAAAAATGCATTTTGTTAAAGAAATCTCTCTACTTGAACAAAAATTAAAAAAGTAATAACAATCTCCAATTGATAAAAGCGACAAGAAAGTTGAATTGATTAAGGGATGAGTAGAAAAATTCGAGATCAACCATTTTTTTTCCGAATAGAACGTCTAAAGAGATAAGTGTAATATCGTAAAAGTTCTTCCGAGTTTCAAAGACAAGTTATCAAAAGTTTGAGCATTTAAGGATTGACCCAAATGTAATTTTTGTAGCAATAATTTTTCTGAGTATGAATGGTGACTCAAATGTAACCTTACTCATAATTGAGTGACCGGAATGTAACCTTACCCATATTTGAGTGACTCAAATGTAAGTTTTAAAAATTGAATGACCTAAATATAACATTACCCTTAATTTAGTGACCTCCATTATAATTTCCTCCAAAAATTAATGGTGGGTCACGTGACCCACCATGCCCCTACATACATCCGCCTCTGAATATTTGCATTCCAAGGTGTGAATAAATGGGTTGTTGGAAAGCTGGCTACTAAGGCGAATTTGAATAATTTTTTCTTGGATCACTGTCTAAGGCGAATTTTTATATACACATTAGGGCATCCCATCAGTAAGCCGACGAGCAATATAAGAGCAATCTAAACTGTAAAAACGGTATTGTGGAAGAGCAATAAAAATATCGTGCTGCTAAGCGAATCGATGATGTGCTAAACTATAGATAGCTATAATCCAATAGCGGAAAGCATCACTAACTTACACTCTAATCCAAGTAGCATGGGAACTAAATATTTATTAATTATAAGATCAAACGACTTTATTTTCTTATTTTTTAATATTGACTCCGTCCTTGTATACACATAGATGATATTAGGTTATTATCATTCTGATTTTGCAACATTGAGCGGCAAGAAATTCCTCTCAAATATTATAGGGAACTGCATTTTGATATTTTAGCAAAAGAAATCTTTAAGTAAATATTTAAATTATGGTTGTAGTCGTGTTTGCGATAGCGTTATTTTTATTGTGGTTACAATTATAATGAATGTTAATGTGATCATTGTAGATATAATGATCGTGAATTTTTATAATAACAGTATTATTGTGGCTATAACAATCGCAAATATTGTATTTTCGAATGGTGTTTATCGATTAATTGTAACCACGATAAAAGAAAATAGAAACTGATAACAGAAGCATTAGGGTCTCTCATGATCACCCTTATCATCCACATTACCTTATGATGTATGTTAGTTTATATTCTCGATTAATCAATTTTAAATCTTTTAACAAATAACATTTTAGAATTATAAAAACTTTTATAATTTATATATTTTTTAAAAATTATGATCAAATTGATACAATACGTAAACATTGAATGATGAATTTCTTAGCATTAAAATCAAATTGATGTTTTACCTATGGTAGTATAGTTCAAGCTATAGTTATTTATTAATCATTTTTGTTAACGTGTCATAAAGTCGCTAAGCTTACTTGAATTAACGATACAGTGACTGTTTTATGATAATCGATAACATTAATGACTATAACATAACTTTTCAAACATTAGTGATAAATCTAAAACTTACTAAACCATCAGTGAGAATGAACATAGTTTATCCAAATAAAAATGCGGCCGACATGGTAAGAGCGCGTGCAGACAAGTCCTCCGTTCCATGCTGAACAGCGCCGACTTATAAATAGTGTACAGTAGTTATCCACGTCAGCTGCCTTCCGTATATATATAATGGCCAACGCATTTTCCGCTCTTTTCGAGCTCAAAAGAAACCCGAAACACGTAAGAGGCCGCCTCTGCCTCTTTTTTCCTCTCCTCTTTCAAATCCCTAATTTATCAAATTTAATCTTTTCGTACTGGAAAGAAAATTGGATTTGAATTAAAAGGATCTTAGCCTCCGAATCAGTCCTTGAAGTTGTTGGTAACAATCTTATTCTAATAATCTCTTAATTTTCATTTCTTTTCGAGTTTCAAAGGTTCGATTTGTACCTTCGATTCCTTTTCTGTTCTTCTGGGATCGCTTAAGAGCTTCAAGAAATTCTTGATTTTTCGTATTTAGGATTTATTAATTTGTTGAACTTTACAACTTCAAGAAATTCTGTTTGTTAGTTTATTACCGCCTCCAATTTTGTTATGTCATTTTTTTGTGTATTTCCCTTGAATTTTACATAAGATTTTGGTACCGGAAAGTTAGTTGAACTGAATAGCTAATTCTGCGAAATGTGAAGTTAAGAATTTCAATTTCCAGTGCTATTGTAGTTTGGGATGCTTGGGATATTATAATTGATTTTTTTGTATGGAAAATTGACAATCTCTACATCTTGCATTAAACTCGTTGGATATGTGGAAAGATTTAGGGCCTGTTCAGCAGAGATTGTTGAACATGGCCGTTTCTAGAAAAAGCTGGATAAACTAGCTGTGGCGGAACTCCCGTTTAGGCGTTAAATCAGGCGAGAAAACGCCTGTTCAGCGTGCTCCTAATGCCTGTTCGGCATTGCTTCTCCGTTTGGTGCTCCAATGCCCGTTGGATTGCTGAACGGAGCCTTAGGATACTTTTGGCATTTAAGGTTTGTGTAGACACTAGATTTGGAATGTGTTGTGTCTATACTTTTTCGGATTTCTGTTTTTTTTTTGTTTTTTTTTCTAAGCCTCGGTTTCTTTAATTATTTTGCTGAATCTTATCCATGTAAAATTAATGTTTTTGTCTCTCTTTTTTTACTTTCAATTGTTCAGTTTCTGCCTTCTCAAAGTCTAGTTGTTTAGCATTGTAGTGTTTGTACATCAGAGGTATCAACATGCCGAAGGAAAGAAGAGATCGTTCCATGTCTTTTGATAGGTGTAGGAGGTCTCCCTTCTCGTGTAGCTCCAGCTCTAGTCACCGAACTTTGTCTAAAGTCCCTTCAGAAACTGAGGAAAATATAAAGGAATGGGAAGATGCCAGGTGCCCTGTCTGTATGGAACATCCTCACAATGCAGTTCTCCTCGTATGTTCTTCCCATGAGAAGGGTTGTCGTCCGTACATGTGTGACACAAGTTATCGCCACTCTAACTGTTTTGATCAGTTCCGCAAGTCAGTTACGGACACCTTAGCAACAACACTAGAGGATCCTCAACAAGAAGAAGCTCAACTTGTAACCAGTAATTTATCACCGGCCAGGATTACAAATTCAGTATCAACTGCCACTGATTTGCAGGAAGAAAGAACCGAGGAAGGGCACTCGACCCCATCCAATGCCTCGTCTGAGAACCAGATGCTTTCAAAATTAGTATGTCCTTTGTGTCGTGGAGAGGTAAAAGATTGGGTTGTTGTAGAGCCTGCTCGTTGTTTCATGAATGCCAAATCTAGAAGCTGTTCGTCTGAATCATGTAATTTTACTGGTGCCTATAAAGACTTAAGAAAGCATGCAAGACTTGAGCATCCTTCTGTGCGTCCTTCAGAGGCTGACCCTGAGCGACAGCGAAATTGGAGGAGGTTGGAGCGTCAGAGAGACCTTGGGGACTTGCTCAGCACGCTGCAATCTTCATTTGGGGAGGAGAGGACTGACGACAATGTGTTGCCAAGTGATGATGGAAGTTGGCTCACTGTCTTTTTCCTAATCCGAGTCTTTCGACCCGGTTCTAGTCATAGGAGCAGCAGCTGGTCTGGCGCATCAAGGGCAAGAGCTCAATTGAGTATTAGAAGGAGATCTACCAGACTCTGGGGAGAAAGCTATGATGGGGAAAGTGGATCTACCAGAGATGAGGACAATGCATCTTCGGATGGTGCATTGTTTCCTTGGAGGCGCAGAGTAAGGAGACGGACGTCTCCTGATGATCAACAATGACCCTGATAGTGTGATTGTATCTTTAATAAAACCTGTATTTTGTTTGCATGTGAAAGTTTAATTTTGTAAGTGTCTCGCTTATTAATCTACACTTTGCACTTACAACGTTTCCTCGTGAAACGACTGATGAGTTCTAAGAATGTGTCTGAACTGACTGTTTTTTGTGTGTGTTTCAGGAATCAGGTGGGACTGGAAGAGAAATGTAAGTCCATTGCTCGAGTGTCTGTATCTGTTCTGCGCAGCGCGGAACAAATTTGGTCCAGGTTGCAGGATAGGATCGAATGAGTGAAACTAAATTTTAATGTATCTGGGTACTGAAATCATTCAGCAAGTACACCCATTATTTCTTTCTTGCACGGCGTGTCTCCATGACTGCAATAATTTCTGAAGTTTCTTTTTTTCCTTTCAGCTGTTGAGATATAAATGTTTATGGTTCATACGGAAAGTATGATGTTCATAGCTATATGCATATTCTTGGTTGCCATTTGCTTTTTATTAAGAAAGAACAGGAGGAAAGAGAAGTGTCGAGTGCATTCACTGAGTTGGTGCATTCATTTTGTTTTACACCTTCAAAGATCGTTAGATGAATGAAATTGGATGATTGAGATTAATGTGAGATTTTTACGAGAATAAATGGATTAATACAATGATCGTAAATCAGTACAATGGTATTTAGTGCATTCCAAATAGTAATATTTCAAGCTACAGAAGTTGATGAGCAAACAACAATTACCCAGAAAAAGGTCGTGTTCATCACAGAATTCGAGCAAGGTCCATGTCATGACCAATAATTAAGCAACATGTCATCAAATCCAGGTATGGAAAACTATTCACTATACCATAACCACCTCCCAATAATGCAAAACATTTTTTTAAATTACACATCCTTAAGCTGCGTGACCGTCGAACCCCAGCTTCGAGGTTAACCAAGCGCAGACCTCTTCCATCTCCTCCGGGGTTGTATAGTGACCGAGCCTGTATATCGTTTATCAAAGTACTCGGTTCAAGTTGATAAGTTGTTGGATATTGGATGTTGTTATTGTTAGAATCTCAAAATGCGTACCCGTTGTATGATTTGAAGGTCGCGTTCTGAAATCCATTCGAACTTAGTGCCTGAGAAGATTTCTCACCAAATTTATATGGAACCACCTCGTCTCCTGCAACTCAAACATGTTATATACAGTGACATTGTCCAAAGGAACAACGCCAATCACCTTTGACGATGCCAATCATGAAATCACAACTAAAAATGAGTGACAACTGAATTGGCAACATGACCGAATGTCGAATGGATAAGGCCCTCGTATAATATCGATTGTACACGAGATTAAGCTAAAAAAATTGAAATTATGTAGTTGACGCTGAAGTCTAAACATTTGGGTGGTTTCCTTGAGTAATATATTACTTGGTCTCGGTACCGTCTTGTTATATCCCATTGCTACTTCATAATCAAAATAGGACTATAAATACCTTTTCCATGGCATAGCAAAATGGGCAAGGATGCAGCGCGTCTTGCAGCTTCCTCCTGTCCTATTTTGCTTTTCAAAGTCCTAGAAAAGAAAAGATAATAATAAACCAGACAAATTGCGGGGAAGCATGAAGGTCATATGAGAAGGTGCGATGTAGGAAACCAACTTTGAACATGGAAGCCATCCGCTGAGTCCTACAACCGCGCTCAAGTTGGCAGGATATGGATTGCCATTTCCATATTTTCCGTGAATATAACAGGTCGCGGAGTATAAAGAGGTTGCTGCACCCATACTGAAACCTCCGATACCAAGTTTAACTGTAATTGGAAATAGCTACGATTAGAATAATGTTAGAAACAATTACTATAACTAAAACTTTAATTGCTAAAACTGAAAACTAAGATCAATGCAACATTGCATTGGCTGTAACTTGTAAGCCAAACTAATCAGGCAACAACTTAATTAGATCTAAACAAATCCTAACAATGTGGTCATTGTTTACAGGCATTTATTAGAATGCCAATAAATAGAAGGCGTTGTTCAAAAAATGGCCATGGTTGTCAAGATAGAGAGAAAAAAGAGAGAAAAAAAACTATGTATGTAGACAATGCAGTGATACCTAAATACTCTGAAGAGAAATCGAAAGCACTCCCCCTCCCCCAAATAAAAGAAAAAAGAGGGAAAAAATTAGCATCATAAATCCTCATAAAAGAGGTGCTAGGAAACATACTGTCAGCAGGCTCTGTTGATAACAAATTTGCAACATGTGCTGCTGCAGCATCCAAACCCTCTACATCATCAGGAGCATCTTCTGAGAGGTCTCCCACATCGAACCCTGATGTATGTCATATTTCGAAGGATCGCCATCAAAGACAAGTTGAAGAGAGTGAAATTTAATTCATATTGTTTCCTTCATAAGAGACTGCATCAGTACAGAATTTTAAGAATATACTTACAAGCAGTTGATGGAAAGCCACCAAATAAAGTTATTGGCCGAGTAGGGGCAGTTGGGCATATCCATTTAATCTGCACCATAGGATCACAAGAATGAAAAATTATGATGTCATCAAGAAGAAATAAATCTACTAATTAATTGTTAGAATATGTTCTCCTAAATATCTTTGGCTACAACAATCATCCTTACATTTGGAAGAGGGAGGGTCTCCAAGAGCTGGGACCAGCTGACAAACAAAACAAAAAGATAAACGAGGATGAGTAGATATTTAAAAAGACATCAAATACTTTTTTTTCTTATACTTGAGATCAGAGAATATACAGATACAGAGACAGGATAACTCGAATTGCACCAATATAGTTTATAGGATGAAAAGATTTGCTGAAGGCATATATTAATATTGGATGATATGAAACATGAAGATGCAGCGACTTGCAATTTGAAGACTAAATTCTAAACCACTTAAAAAATCAACAGGTATTAATTTATTATCAGCTTTAACTCGTTTTGTGCAAGCCTTATCAACAAAAAGTAGCAACGCAAGACAAAAGCATAAAACAAATACGGAGGAAAGAGGTTCTTTTTCATGCAATGATTAATTCCGTACAACTTGCTTAGCATCACAAACAGTGTTGTACTACGGGAACACAAATTACATGGAGAAAATGAGCTTTCTGCTTAGTTCATATATGACGAATCCCGCCAGTATTCAGTAAAAAACTATAACATCCATCTCATTAATATGCAAGATTACTAAACTAACAGAAAGGAAACACCTCGAAAATTCTGAAAGGAAGATAATATAATATCTTGAAGGTATTTACTTTCTTAGTGCGAATAATAATTCAAAGAAATAGTATCATGGCCTCATGGAGCCAAATGATTTCTTGCTTCACCCAAACCAGAATGAAAAGACACGACACAAAGATGTTGAGAACATCTTAAATTCTAGGGACTACAGTTAGTGAGTGCAATCACCCAAACAAGAAAGCGAAACATAAAAGGCGAAAGAAGTGGAAGAACTTTAACTAACAAAAGCAGAGACAAGTTACCATTATTTTCCTTAAAAGGTCAGCTGAATTGTTGATGGAAGAGAAGAACTAGAAATGATAACTCAACATGCATAAAGTCTATCAAATCAAATACTATACAATTATACGTGATACTTCTTCCTTCTAAAATTGATAGTTAAGGAGAGACGAGGAATCTGAATGTTAAATTGTTTTCTTTTCCTCAGAAAACTAACTGAAATTACTGACAAATTAATCTTAAACTTATTAACCAAAAACTAGAAACTAAAATCTTAGAAAGCAATGCAAAGTGTATAATACCTTGAACCGTTATCACCAAGGCCATGTAGCCAAACTATGGTTGCTTGGTGCCTACCTTTGGGCCTAACCACATGGGTTTTTCCAAATTCAAATGCCCCCCTTCTACCACCTGAAATTTGTCAGGGCACAATTCAAGTATTATTAAAATTAAACACAAGGAGGAAAAACAGGGTAGTAAATTTGTAGAAAAATCTACTTCACTAGACATATACCAATCCACCACGCATACAATGAAGAACCGGTCGATTCAATCGCCTTAAGAACAATCAAAATACTTGCACAAGCTTGCTGGTGAGCTAGCACTATAGACATTACTGTATGAGTAAGATGGAGCAAAGAAGATAAACTAACCAGAACCAAGAGAAGGAACTGTGAAGCTCATATTATCCCACCGAAAAGCAGTGGCCAAACCCACCTATTGCACTAGAAGAAGGAGCACTGATCCTGGAATGAAGAAAGAACAGATTGATATTTATTTCACATCAAATTTCAGTTCAGCAAAGTGATTAAATTTCACTGCATTGATATATAATACAAGAATCTACATAAAATATTGCATATCTTTCCATCTAAATTCAACAAATTACATATCTTTCAAAACCCTTGATGAAAATGGGGTTTGAACTCTAAATAAACCAAGATTATCAATAATAAAAAGTCCCAAGCTGGGAAAAGAATGAAACTTCCAAAAAATGGCAAAAAAAAGGTAGCAAATTTAAATCCAAAAAATTCATAAAAATCAAAAAACAGAAAACAAGGGAAAAGAAGAGATCAAAAAAGGGAGTTTTCGCGTTTTAAGCATTTCACCTTTTTCCACTGAAACGTCGATTGGATTTGAAGACTCCCAAAAGCAAAGGCTTTAGTTTAGACACTAACAAAGGTGGGGAAATCTCTCCTTTTGGTCCCAATCCGAAGGCCAAATTTTCTCCGACATCTTTGTTTGTATTTTTGTCATTTCAGGATTAACTTTTGGCTAAACTATCTATTTAGTCACTAAATTAGGGATCGATTCTATTCTAATCACTGAACAAAAATATTATTAATTAGGTCACTAACTTATTTTGATATCAATCAAGTCCCTTATCGTTAACTTGTTAAGGAAATTGCTGATATGATAATTTTTAAATTGTATAATAACAATTTTAGCCTTGAAATATATATTTTCTAGTAATTTGGTCATAATTCAAAATATTTCAATAAATTTAAATTATTGAATTATTCTGAATTAAAATGAAAATTAAATAATAAAATTTTTAATATTGAAGGTTTATTAAATCATTTTTGAATTAAAATTGAGACAAAATTAATAAAATATTTAAATATTCAAGGTTAAATTTATGTTTATGAATTAAAGAATATGAATTTATCCAAGTAAAAAACTTCACGGGCTTACTTGAATAAGCTATAGTAATTTAAGGTATCTTTTAATATATAAACCATATTATTTTTTGAGCATATTGTTTACACGGTAGAACTTATTCATTTTTCTCTTAATTATTTTAGAAAATTCTACAACGTGCGACGAACATCGATGAACACCACTAATGATGAACACCGATGAACACCATTAAATTAATTAATAAAGATTTAGAATTTCAAGGACTCATCATTACAATTAATAATTATTTTAAAAAATTCAATTAAATTATTTTTCATATATATTAAAATTTTATTTTTTAATAAGGGTAAACTATATATTTAGTACCTCACCTATTTTCGTATTTCTATTGAACTCTCATTATTTAAATATTATTTCAATTTGACCCTATTTTTTATAAAAAAATAATTTAACCCTTAACCCTCAACCTAAAACCCTAAATTATTAAACCTTAAACCCTTAAACTCTTAAACCTATAACCTAAACCATATACCATTAAAAATAATTTCACCATCATCGATTCAATTCAATTCAATTATGAATACACCACCATTAATCAACTTCTCGATATCTTTCTGGTCGATCCACCGAAACATGCGGTTGCTGCATTCTGAATTGGACTTGATGTTTATCGTTTCCGGCAGATCCCCGGTGCTGCAGACTACGCCTAGTATTTGTGTTAGTAGGATTTTGTTACGAATGAACTGATAATTTTTTGGCATTTGCCAATGTTGCTCTAATTATAAAATAAATTGTTTCTTTGCAAAAAAAAATTATTTGAGAATTTAAAATTTCTACTCTCTCGATCCATTTGCTTGCAAAAGTGACTTAGATCAGGAGCATTCACAGCAACAGCCACTCTGCAAAATTGCGGATTGTACAAAGGGTTTGTGTTCATCTAAGATTTTGAATCTACGAGTTGTATCAAATCTTGAAAAATAAGTTGAGAAATTTATAAAATTGGAGTGTCTTGAATTTGCGATAAAGAAAATGGTGCGTACCTAATTGACTGTTTTTTCTTTGCAATTTTTTTAATATATAATTAGTTAAGTAAACCGACATTTATTTTTTTGATTAAATAAAAAGATGATTACGTTTACAATACAAACTGTCGGGATTAAAATCAAATAGTACAACATGAGCATCTTTGATTATTAGACCAATTAATGAATCTTGACTGCGTCTACAGTTTGAATAGAGGTGTATGACTTTTTTTTATTTTTTACTTTCCAACTTGGCAAAGATTAAGGATTGAAAGAATTAATCACTAGATTTCTGGTTTGAAATCAAATAGAAATAATAGGAATAGTTATTTACTGTCAAATTATTTCTGGAGAAATAGATGAAAGTTAAATTATTTTTAATGGTATATGGTTTAGGGTATAGGTTTAAGAGTTTAAGGGTTTAAGGTTTAATAATTTAGGGTTTTAGGTTGAAGGTTAAGGGTTAAATTATTTTTTTATAAAGAATAGGGTCAAATTGAAATAATATTTAAATAATAAAGGTTCAATAGAAATACGGAAATAGGTGAGGTACTAAACATATAGTTTATCCTTATTAAAAAAATAAATTTTTAATATAAATAAAAATAATTTAATTGAATTTTTTAAAATAATTATTAATTGTATAATGGGTCCTTGAAATTTTATATCTTTATTAATTAATTTAATGGTGCTCATCGGTGTTCATCATTAGTGGTGTTCATCGGTGTTCGTCGCACGTGGTAGACTCATCCAATTATTTCATAATGTACATAATTTACAGATAAACTGCTCGACTTCGAGTCTTTAAAGACAATGATATCCTATGCGGAAAATAAAATAAAATAATAAAAAAATGTGTACATGACTCGGACACATGAATTCAATTAACACTCACTCTTAAATTAGAATAATAAGTAACCAGAGTTACCGTCCTGATAGCATAGACATTGCAAATGAAGATGAAGATGAGCTAGGGATGTTGCAGCATTCAACATCCAATCCCATTGCAGCAATTTTCGGCCCGAGTTGACAATCCGAATCTTCTCCGTCTATCGATAACAGATCGACGACAATCATTTGCGTATTCGGCGGTTCCTCCACCGGCACACACCCTTCGAGCATCTCGACCACATGTGCCATGCTAGGCCTCAGTTTCGGTTTCTCCTGTATGCACCACAAAGCTACGTGAACCATTCTTTTAACCTGCCTCTCATCAATGCCTCCCGCTTCGACTAGCCGATGATCGACGGCTTCGATCACTTTCCCTTCCCCAAGTTTGTCCCTCACGATCTTAGGAAAATACTTCCATTTCCGTTGAGATTTATCACTGCCGTTTTCAATCACGGTGACATTCCTTTGGCCTCCGATCATCTCCAAAAGAACCATCCCGTAGCTATAGACATCGCATTTCTCCGAAACACCGTGCTCCAAGAGCCATTCCGGGGCCAAGTAACCTTTAGTACCCCTGATTGTGGTAATAACTCGGCTCTCGTCTTTTCCCATTAACTTCGAAAGACCGAAATCCGCCACGATTCCTCTATAATTCTCGTCAATAAGTATGTTCTCAGGCTTCAGATCGAGGTGTAATATCCTCGACCGACAATCGTGATGCATGTAAGAGAGTGCCTTAGCTACATCAATGGCAACCCTATACCTTAAATCGAATGACAAACAACCTTCGGGACAGTTTTTGGTTCCGTTTCCGGGGAATATCCAATGGTCCAATGAACCATTAGGAATGAACTCATAAACAATGTACCTAGGCCCTCTAGGAACACAACAATACCCTACAAGACGCACAAGGTTCACATGTTGTACACTCGCAATCGCCGCAACTTCCGATCTAAACTCCTTTTCTCCATGCTCTTCCCCGTCGATTCGCTTCACCGCGACGGCAGTGCCGTCGCTAAGAATACCTTTGAATACCGAAGCCGATCCGCCTTGGCCTAAAAGTGCTCGGAAATCATCAGTTGCATCCTCGAGCTCCTTGAGCCTAAACTTTATTGGAACTCCGGCAACTTTCCGAAGAAAACTGTACTCGATTCGAAGCTCTCGACCTTCGGATACCAGTCGTTTCTCCAACAACTTCCGCCGGCGATCGTAACGGCCTCGGATCACAAGACATACAAATACTCCAAGGATCAGCGCGATATCTGCCCCTGCAACGAGGAAGAAAGCCCGGGAAAGTTTCAATGATAAACGAGCGACGACGATAACAACGACGAGGCCTGTGATTATCACAGCTGCTGTTATACTTGCTTTCTTCTCCTCCATTAGAACTTCATCGTCGAGTTATTGAATTTTCTGGATTTCATTTGTTCTTTATGTTATGAGAGAAGCATTCATTATGATATTCAATGTTGAAGATTGAAAATCTTTTGGATTAGCCAAATGTTGAAGCATGAGGGGTATGATTATTTTAAGGCTCATTGTGTTTAATCTCTTTTAAATGGTCCAAAAATTCCTATTAAAAAATACAAGAGTTTATTAAATATATAATTAAATATAGGGGTTGAACTAAAGAAGAATGAGCTATTGTAGTTAGGGACGACCATTTGACTCATACCTGATAGGTTTTGACCCGACCTGATCTTATAAGGGTCGATATATCTGATATGTTTAAATATTAGATAAATTAGACCTGCCTCTAAGAATTTTAAGTTTAAATATATAATAAACCTTTATATTTTTAAAATTTAATATTTTGACTCTGCTAATGTTCGATCTTGACTTCACCCTGTGAATCGGTGACCCAAGCTTTGTCTGATTTGTATTGCATTTAAGTGCAGTCCTTCCACCATTAATTTATTAATTTGCTTTTGCAGCGTACTTGTCTTAACTCTTAATTGGTGTCGAGAGTATAAGATAAAAAAAATAAAATAAGAAAACATCAAGATATAGATATAAAATCAAGAAAAATATATCTTTAATGTTTGATTGAAAAGTTATTTTGATTATTATTTTTTAAAAGTATTTTAATTTTCAATATTTTATTTTAGACCCAAAATGAGTCATCCATAGTTTAAAATTATTAGTCAACAATGACTTCAGAATGACATGTCCATAAAAAATAATTTTATATAATATAATTAAATTATTTTTTGCTGAAATGTAAATCTTTCAAGTTAATATCTTTGCTTATATGACATTGTCACGTCAACGTACAATGTTATGTAGGTTTTTTATATTATTTTACGGCGTTGACTGTTAGTTAACTAACGATTTCTATCTACGGATGTACCATTTTGACTAAAAACGTTAAGAATTATAAAAATGAATATTCTACTAAACGTAAGAGGTGTTTTTTTGGTGTTATTCCCAAGATATATAAAAAATCTTTCGGAAAAAAAATCAGAGGCAGGGGAGAAATTCACTAATATAAAAAAATAACAAGGATACAAGAATATTGTAACTTGTCATAATTTAACACTAACTCAAAGTATCTACTTATAGCAATAAATACTTGATTACAAAGAAAATATACTTAAACTGAATTTTCTACGTTAAACCAAAGTATAACTATGAAAGTATAGTCATGTACAAACCTATTTTTTTCTTTAATTTTATTTTTTTAATAGTTTGATTGCATTATGAACTTTTCAGATAAAAACAATTACATCTTTTAACTATTAGAATAAACACTGGATTAAATTATTAGTTGTGAACACATGACAAAATCAGTGTAAAAATTGAAGCATTCACAAGTTGTTGCATCAGCAAACTAAGTCAAGACTATATATGAATAATCAAACTTAGATTGCTTCTTGATTAAAGCAAAGACAAAGTCTCAACCCACTACATCAAATTTCATATTCAAATCAGTGACATTACCTGGAACACTGTGGTATTATTTAATTTGATGTTTTGAGTTGCTTGATTTATTATTGCTTTTATTATTAGTAGACTCAGTTAATACCTTTAAACTTTTACTTAAGTATTTAAAGGATACAATAATTTGAGAATTATAATTTTAGATGGATTTATATTCGATACACACGTTGTGGAAACAAAAAATGTCCACAAGCGTCTTGTTTTAATGTTTAGGGTTAGATTTTAAGGTTTAGTTGTTATGGGTTTAGAATTTAGGATTTAGGGTTTATCGGTTAGGTTTAGAGTTTAGTATAATATGATTAGGGATTTAGGTTTTAACCTATAAACCCTAAATTGTAACCTCAATCCCTAAATTTTGACCACAACCCATCAATTCTAAACCACTAAACCTAAACCCATCACCTTTAAACCTTAAAGTCTAACTCTAAACCTTAAAACTAAAGCGATTGTGGTGGACTTTTTTTGTTTCCACCACATGTGCATGATAATACCAACAATGAAAGCTCGAGTCTCCTTGGTTGAAAGTAAGGGCCAAACTGATGTGATCTCGCGCAACTACAACAATAGTATCTGTTCATATATATTCTTAACCCTTTAACAACACAAGCACCTTGTAGACAGAGCGGTTGACCCTAAATCTTTTAGGATGAACATCATTCGTTTTTCTATTGAGATCGCTTGTTAGGTTCACGTATGCAATATACTTGAAGCACTATTAACCCCTTGTAAATGAAAATATTGCGTTGATTTCAGATATTCCAACCAGGCCCGACACATATGGTTGATTAAAATCATTTATAGAGAAGCAAAACTCTAGTACGAAGGAAAAAGTTTGATATATAAGCCTTCTAGTTTTAGGTGTTTAATTTAGGATTTAGAATTTAAGGCTTAAAAGTTAAGGTTTAAGATTTAGGGTTTAGAGTTTAGATTAAAATTTTAGAATTTGAATTTTATAGCGTAAATATACATGTTTTAGATGATGTATTAAAATTTTACCCATAAATGAATCCTAAAAATATTGTCCCATGTTTGGGCCAAGCCTGGTTAATAAGCCCATTTGGTGGAATTATTTTTTAGCTATTTTTATGTCTTAATTTACAATTTCTTTTTTGAATTATACAATTTTCGCGCCATGAAATATTATTTTTTTTAGTTTGATATTTAAATTTTCATTTTTGTCTCGTTTTGCTCAAAATATATCGACGTCTAATAATAACATGTTACATGTTATGTTCTTATTTATCATTTTTTTTGTAAATTAAAATGAAAAATTATAGTTTAAAGGTCAATTGAAAGGGGAAATAGTTTTAGGGTGTAAAGTGAGAAAAATGTGTACTTTAGGAGAGAAATCGTAAATTGAATATTTTTATATTGTTAATTAAAAATTAATTTACTCTATTTATTTTTTAGGTACGATAAATATCAAATTTACACATGAATTTTAATTTGGTGAAATTTTACACAATTTTTGTGGGTTCAAATGTATTCATCAAACATTGATTTAAATGCAATTGTACGCACGTAAAGAAATATGTTTTTGTAAAGTGATTAGTGAAAATTGGATCAAATAAAAATGTATAAAATTATATAAAATTAAACGTATTTTTAATATATTAAAGGACTGCCGTAAATAATTTAACTTTTAAAACTTTGAGCCTAAAGATGACTCTTAGCTCTTTCTTGGACACATTAAAGCCAGCTAATGTTAATTAGACCTCTAATACTCTATTATTCACGATATGCTATTTAAGTTTAAAAAAAAAAAGAATTAATTTTATTAACAAAATAAATGAAAAACACGTGCATGGTTGTTAAGAGAACATAAATAAATATATAAATAAAGTAATGGTGTTTAGATTCAATATATAATTAATTTTATTAACGAATTACTGTCATTCCCAAAAAAAAATTGGTATAATAATATTTTAGGTCTTTTTTAGTTTAAAGTTTACTCAAATAAAGTCTTTGCCCCCCTACGTATTTTTAAATATAAAAATTTAATAGACTCTTGTCTCTTCATGTATTTATATACATAATATTTAAATTACATGTAATTCTTCCGCATCCTTAAACTAGAATTAATTGTGTTTAAGTGCATTCAAACTTATAATTTTAAAAATATTAACCAAATTGGAACTTAGTTAACAAAAAATGTATCTAAATATCAATTCGATGGTAAATTAATATGCATTTATATATTGTATCCTTATCTCTATTATTATAATAATCTTAAAATAATGTCGTGGATTAATCAAATGTCAACTAAATTGAGATATAGTTAAAAAATCTTAAATTATAATTAATATTATTATAAGAATATCTATAATTTATAGATTGTAAAAAGGGAATTTTGAAATAATATTGTATTATCATATAAAAATACATCTCTTTAAAATTAAATAAATAAATAATAATAAATATAGATAGAGAGAAAGATTTTGGATGATTGGTGATAGAAGGCATTGTTGATTCCGTGGGCTAAAAAGCAAGCAATGACAGAAGAAGGTGATAGGAACAAGGTTGTTATGACTTATGAGCTGCAATAACTTTAATAAAATAATATAAAAAACGTGTTTTTGATAATTTCATGCTAATTTGGTAATATGTATGTCTGTTTTATGGTATGTGTTTAAAGTGTAAGGTTGCCCCTATGAATAATATTGTCTCTCAAGTTTAAACCCGCATATTTTCATTGAAAGTGCAATGTCGATAATTTCACGCTAACTTTAATTTTATTAATTTGTTAACCAATGTTTTTACAATATCATATTATTTCGGATTGAATATAGTAGACTATCATATTATAGTCATTTGGGTTAGATAACGTAAATGTCTATTATGGACAATTTTCTCAACATAATTTGTTTTATTTAATTAAAATATTATTATTCAATGTATTAAAATATATATTAAACAAAAAAAACACCAAATGTAAAATTATTATTATTACTGTTGTTATTTAATGAATATTTATTTTAAATAGAATTTTGCTTTTCCAAGCAATTGCTGCCACGGTTTTTACTTTCCTTTTCAAACTTTTTACTCGACTTGTACTATATAATGTGTGTTTTTCGGGTTCAACGTGATCCCAAGGAAACGTACAAGCTTTAACTTTTCTTTTCTTAATGTAAAGGGATATCAGTTTAATATTAATTATCGGTTAATTTAATAAAATAAAATATTTGAATTCTTTAGTAATGTAAATGATTCGATTGTGAATATAGTAAATTTAATCGTAAATAATGAATCTCTATAATGTTCAATTCAAATTAATTATTTAATAAATTAAATATCGATTGTTATACTAAAAATAAAATAAATATAAGTAAGGGTGTTCAGGGGGTTAACCGTACGAAAACGGCTCGTCGTTACGGTTATCAGAAGTCTCGGTTCGATGTTTTAATGAATCAGATCTTTCTCGTTTAAACCGGCTACCACCAAAACGATAATCGGTTAACCATGAACCATTTTGCATATAATATTACTATATTATAAATGATATACCTATTTATTAATGCTAATTTTAATAACTTAAAAAATATCAACGCAAAGAAATTTAAATAAAATTTTGAATATTTATAATATTGGGCACGACATAAACATAAGTAGTAATAAAAGAAGTCAATAACTCAATATACTTCGTAACTTAGTAAATAATTAGTAAAATTAATTCTTTAGTAAAAAATCAATTTTTCGGTTACCATTTTACCAAAAAATCGTAACCGTATTGTCTTATTTAATCGTTAATTTTATCAGTACGATTACTGCACCGTTTTGGTCGAATTTTTCTGAACTAGTTACTTACAATTTAATCTGATTTTTTTAAATTTTTTACTATAATATATCTCGATTCGAATTTTTATCGACGTCAAGTGCAAAAGAAAATATAAAAAGGTGGCAAGGGTGTTGACATGTTCATTAGATCAAATAAATAAAATCAACAAATATAAGCAGTTTGTTGAGACTGTTAGTTATAACTGTGTGAACAAATATTTTATGGCTTGACCCTCGAGTCTTTTCAATTTTAAGCAATTGAGATTTCAGAGCTTTGTTATCAAATTTTAGGTGTGTTTAGTTTTTAGAGTTTTGTTTTCCAATATGTTTGATGTGATTAAACTGTACCATTTGATAATAAAAATATTTATTTGCATTTTACTATAAAAACATATTTAAATATTTATTATTATTATTATTATTAAATAAGGAAACAAATATTTGGGTCAAACTTTATTAAGGAATTTGAAAATTTTACTGTGATAATATGTTTAAATATTTTTCAATAGTTTGGAGTGATTACATGGTAATATATGTAGGGTGTGCAAAATAAATTGTAACCGTTAACCGGTATAACCGTTAAATTTTACAGGTTAATTAACCTACCATTAAAACTTAAATGGTTTCGGTTAACCAACCGTTAAAAATGATGGTTAATGGTTAACCGTTATGAAATTATTTAAACATAAAATGAACTTTGTGATTATAAATTTTTTATTTAAATATTTTTTTGAAAATTTTAATACAATATTTATCGATCAGATAATTTTATTATTCTCAAAAAAATTAGTGAACATTTGTAAAACTTTAAGTATCGGTTAATGGTTAATCGTTTGGTTAACCGTTAAGTAACAATTAACCGCTATAACGGTTAACCGTTTAAAAACTTAATGGTTAACTGTTTCTTAATGGTTAGATTACGGAACGGTTAACCAACCGTTTATACTAAATGGTACGGTTAACCTACCATGAACACCCTAAGTATATTTTTTCTTTTTTTTTCTTTTTTGGTATAATGCATATCCATTTTATGGTCTATATTCGGGATTTGTGATTCTTTCTCTCTACAATGTTGCCTTCAAGGTTCGAACGTGGGTTCCCTCCTTAGAAGCACAATGTGTTTTGTCATTGCACCCAACATTTGTTGGTAAATAAGTTTCAAGTTTTTTTTTGTTGCCCTCCCGATTCTCAGGGTTTTGCCCTGACTTATCTGGACCAACCCGCGTTGCACACCTGACTTTGGTGGGTCGGGAATTTTCTGCATACATAAGGCCTCGAACTCGAAATCTCCTTAAGCGATACCAAGCTGCTTATCACTTAGACCAACCGCGTTGGTTAAGTTTTAAGTTTTTTTTTTCATTAAATAGAGAAGTATTACATTCATATACCGAGATTCGAACACGTACAAGATGAGACAATATGAGCACCCTTAACCACTAGGTCAATTAGTGAATCTCTTAAGTTTTAAAATTTTAATATGCAAAGATTAATAATTGTTTTCAATCAAGGGCGTATCTAGGAATTTAAGTTTGGTGGTTCACCCATTCACCTTATTTAGAGGTTTAAGGCTTCAAATTATTTCACACAATCAATTTGACTACAACAGACTAAATAAGCATAAAAATGCATTTTGTTAACAAAATCTCTCTACTTGAAAAAAGAATTAAAAAAGTAATAACAATCCTCAATTGATAAAAGCGACAAGAAAGTTGAATTGATAAAGGGATGAGTAGAGAAATTCGAGATCAATCATTATTTCTTGTCGAATAGAACGCCTAAAGAGACAAGTGTGATATCGTAAAAGTTCTTCCGAGTTTCAAAGACAAAGATTATCAAAACTTCGAGCATTTGAGGATTGACTCAAATGTAATTTTTGTAGCAATATTTTTTTTAAGTATGAAGGGTGACCCAAATATAATATTATTCATAATGAAGTGACCTCTGTTTTAATTTACCCTAAAAATTAATAGTGGCACGTGACCAACAGGCACCTACATGCACTCGCCCCTGTTTTCAATAACAAGTTTATTTCAGTTATATAAGTACAACTACAGTTACATTTACAAATAATAATCGTAAATTCAAATAATACATATACGAGTAATTAATTATCACAAAATTACAATCAAATTAATGGTCGAAATATATCGAGACAGTTAACAATTAAGACATAGTGGGATTTAAATCAAAATAAAATCTAAGCTAAACGTCCATATATAGTATCTACACACGATGATACGTAAATCTGTAACATCAAAGATCAAAGGTCCTAGTATAACATTTTTTTGTTATCATATATAAATATATTTTTTATTAAACAGAGAGCTTTTATATTTTAAAAGTAAATACAAGATTCGAACATATATAAGATAATATAATATAAACATTTTTTTATTATTCGTGTTCTACGTAATGACTTTCAGAGTACTTACTTCTTGAGTGTCATTTGGATGAGCTTCGTCGACGCGAGTAGGTGGTACAGGTTAGACATGTTCTTCGTGACGGTAATAAAGTGGTTGATGCTTTGGCCAAGAGTATGCTTTCAGCTAGTCTTGTGATCAATTTCTTCGATGTACCAGCTACGTGGATTACTCCGTTTCTGCAGGGTTATGACTCTAGTTCGTAGTTGATTTTTGTTACTTTTATTGTTTTAGTCGAGTTGATTCTCTTGTTTTCTTTCGGTGTTATATTGTGTACTCTTTTCTTTTATTTAGATTTAAAAAAATTCATAATAAGATATTAAATAATATATTTTAGCGTATAATTCTTTGCTAATGAAATCGTACCATTTTACCAAAAAAATCTCATAGCAATAATATTTTCTTTCACCTAAGTCCCCATTGGCCTACAGCTATATATAATGATTAACTAATTTCAATAGTGATATTCACGCAATTAGTTGGCTTGTTCCATACCTAAACACCTAAACTTTCTTTAAGGAATAGACTTCTTTGTAAAGTTTATTATCAATTCTGTTATTCGTCCGAATTTAGAGATTATTTCGAAGATTTGAATACAAATATTGAATTATTATTTTACGAATATATATATATATATTTATTTTTGAGTAAAATTTATTAATAGTCAATTACTTTGAAGTTTTATTTTTATACAAGAAAGACCCTTTACGATTATAATTTCTTAAAACATTTTTTTGACTGATGTAATATTTTTTCAAGTTCACACATTTGTCTATATGTCACTGTCATGTCGGCGTGTACTGTCATATAGGGTTGTCACGTCATTTCAAGTCATTTACCGTCAATTGACTTATAATTTTGATCCGTGGATGAGTCATTTTGGCCCAAAATAAAATGTTGAGGGTTGAATTGCTCCAAAAAAAATAGGGACAAAGTAACTATTCAGTTAAACGTTGGGGGTATTTTTAACTTTATACCTAATTCAAAACCCTATAAATTTAAATATTAGACAAATTAGTTCTTGTCTCTTGAATTTTGAGTTGTTTATTATATTTTAAAATCCAGTAGTTTAATTTCTCTCGAACTTATCCAAATTCACTAATTAGATAAAAGTTAAAATTTCAATTTCTATGTCTATATAAACTCTACTTTCAATCCACATTTCTTGGTATACACATGAAATGTCTCAACGATATATGTATGGAAAATGTTCAAGAACTTCAATCCCATGTAGATAAAGCAAATTATATTTTAAAAAAATAAATGTAAAAAAAGTTAGATATTATTAAGTATAATAATTAACTCAAAAAATGATATTTAATTATTACTAAATTTTATCACATTTCACATTGACTCCGTGAGTTTTTTAAAAATAAGTTACTAAAATATTTATATTTTAAAATAATTTAATTTAATTCTTTTTTAAATTAATTACTTTTAATAATAGTTTATTAGAATATAAAATATAGAAATTAAAAATTTAATTGATATTTATACAAAAAATTCAAGCTTTCTTGGTTATATTTAATCATTTTAAATTTATATTTATAAACCCAATAAATTATTTCAATGAAAAGGAGAATGTTGTATTTTTTAAAATATTAAATTTTAAGTAATTTTATCATTAAGATCTAAATGAATTTTATTAAAAGATTAACATTGAAAAGATGTAAACCACATTAAGAACACTAAAAAATATAGTATTTATTTTATATTCATTACTAATAAAAATATTATAACAATAACTAATATTTTTTCAATTAAAATTATATTAAATATGTATTGTATAAATTTATGAAATACGTATATCTATACTATTATTTTAAAGTTCGATTAAATTACTGATTGAATTTAACTTGATTGACATGTCGATATAATATACATGAGAACATGAAATCAACCACGCTTAAGTGCTTAATTTCCTTCGATTCAAGGGTGAAAATAAATCTGAATAATATAGACATTAAAAGGGAGAGGGTGCAGAATGGAACACAATAAGATTGGAACAGTTAATCACAACCAGAACAAGCTATTCTTAGGCAGTTGGCAACTTGGCATAGAAAGCTTACCATATTATTCCTTGTTTATTATACTCAATTTTCCATTATTCTTTTTCTCCTTCTTCTTCTTTCAATTTAAAACAAAATAAAAATAAAAATAAATTCTTTAAACGCCATATATACTAATTTCTCCCCAATCAGAAAAATCAAAATTTCATAACAACAAATTAATTTCTTAAAGCACTCCGAAACAAAAACGAAAACTTCTTCTTCTTTTTTGTTTCTCTCTTCAATCCTCAATCAAAGGTTAGTTAAGCTCTTCATGAAATCGATGATTTTAAGCTTTTGTTTTATTTTTATTGTATATTTCTGATTGTTTAGATTATGAACAGCTTTAATTTTTTGTTGCTTTACGACTCTGTCTTTTTTTTGTAATTGTTGTTATTTTTTTGTTTCTGTTTGGCTGCTGAGAAAAATGGTGGATATATAGACAGGAAGGAAGAAAGACGGTTGAATGTGTGTTTTTTATTGTTTTTAATTTTGATTTTGGAGGTAGAAAGAGTTTGAACTTAGTAGATCAGTTTAAATTTCCCCCTGGAATTTTGATCTTTTTTTTCCTTGCATTTTCTTGCGTTCCAAACAGACTCCTGACTGTTTTGTTTTGTTTATTTACTTTAAAGTAATTTACAACAATGAATAACGCTTGCATTAGATCTTTTTGTTGTTCTTTTCGATTACAATGTTTTATTTGTTCCATTTTATGATTAATTAATTAATTTATGTAAATCCTAATTCAAAATTTTGTTATTTTCCCCTCAACTGTTCCTTTGTTATATATATATATATTTTTTCTAGAGGATGCTCAGATATTCTGACTGTATTCGTATGTTTTATTTAGTGTTTAATATGTTTTATGTTTTAGTTTGTTTTATGAATAAATCATCTCATTCGTGACGTCTTCTGCAGTTAAATAGGGATCATGAGATTCAAGAAAGGGACCAGAGTAGAAGTCTTGAGCAGAAAAGAGGTGCCATCAGGCTCCTGGCATTGTGCTGAAATAATCAGTGGCAATGGCCACAGCTATAAAGTTAGATATGAAGGCTATTCCGATGCCACTAACAAGACGATCGTGGAGATGGTATCTAGGAAAGCTATTAGACCTTGTCCTCCTGCACCAGCAGTTTCAGATAATTGGGTTCCTGGTGATGTTGTTGAGGTTTTTGACAACTTTTCTTGGAAGATGGCAACCGTTTTAGCGATTTTGGAGAAAAAGTACGTTTTGGTTAGGTTGCTTGGATCATCTCTGGAGTTTAAGGTCAGTAAATTTGGCGTCCGTGTGAGACAATCATGGCAAGACAATGAATGGGTTGTGATTGGAAAGGTACTTGCTATCTTAATATATGTTCCTCGTGCATTTGAAAATTTTAAGTTTTCAAAGCTATTTCAGCATTAACATTTTCCAGTTTAAAAGATATATGTTATACAAGGTTTATTTATGCTCATGTCCATCATTAGTTCATTTTCATATGCATTCACGTTTTTTGTAAGTTGAGGTTAGCTTGAATATTCTCATTTGCCTAATTTAAATGGCCTTCCTTCATTCAGACAGTAATCCTTCTTGATCTAAGTACTATCTATATTTTCTATATAGTTATGACAAATGTGATATCATATGTTTGGTTTTTGTTCCACAAGCCAAGATATTCATTTATAATTTTTATGTCTACTTGCAGGGTTCTGGCAGTTGTGAAGATGTGAAACATGGTGAAAATTCCACTCTCAGATACAACCAAAAGTCCAGCTCCCGATTTCAAAATACTGTTAGAAGGACAAATAGGCACGTGAAGGATGGATGTGGTCCTGTTAACACAAAGGTTAATTACCAAGATTCTGTTATGGCTTCCTCAAAATCTCTAAAGAGAGGATGCTACTCTCAGGTTTCAGCTGCTGCTGCTGCTGGACAGAAGCTTAGAGCAGTTGAGAGAAATGAAAGATTGTACCGATTAGTTGTTGCAAATCCATCCATTCTTGAACAGGTAGATGCCGTTGCTTTCCCAAGAGATATGTTGGGTGAAAAATATGTACATGCTTCTCCTTACGACAGAACTGGGTTGTCCGACGTGCATGGAGACAGGGGAAAACCAAATGGTGCTGTTGGATGTTATTTTACTGAGCATTTAGAAATGAATGACGCCTTTACATGCTCTGTTGGTAGTTGTAGTGTGAGTAGTAACGGTTTCTATAGGTTACGTCATTGTGTTTCCACAGGTCCTATTGGAGTTGTTGATGGTGAATGTAGTGATGCTGAATCTTTTTGTCCAAGGGGAGACAAGGAAGGAAATTGTCTCCTTTCTACGAAAGAAGAACTGGCTGCCGAGATCCATAAGATAGAGTTACATGCCTATCGTTGCACTTTGGAGGCCTTGCATGCATCAGGGCCTTTAAGTTGGGAACTAGAAAGTATAGTGACAAATCTTCGTCGTTCACTTCATATATCTAACGATGAACACTTGATGGAGCTAAGAAACTTAATTTCCGCTGATAGTTCCATTCCTATAAGATAACAAGGAGTCCCTGTGGCTTTCCCCTTAGAAATAGACTTGGATGAAATATGCTATCAATTTTCCTCGTTAGGTATACAGCTTATAGTGATATATTTTGAAATGAATGTAACAACAGAAACTGAAGACCATTAATTGTTTCCGAGCTAAGCATTGTGTATCAGTTCTTCCATCTCTTCTTGTCTCCCTCATTTGTACATTTATTTTAGCAAAACAAATCTTTGAGCAATAGCATATCAGGAATTTTCCAACAATTGAGCAGATATCAAGAATGCATTTTTCTGATAGTTCTCTTCTGTATACTTCTTGCTTCCGTATATTTTTTGAGGAAATATGTGTGAAGCATTCAATTTGATGTGCATGTTCTCAGGGTATAGTACTCTGTTTAAAGCATAATCATTCTCAGATTGAGGAAATTATTGATGCTTCCCCCTGTATTTTCCAGGGCTGAAGGAGGCTTAGACACCTTCCTTCCAAATGTCTGAACTCTGAAGATGATTTCTGGGTTTGGCACCTTTCTCTTGCTTTTCTACAGAGGGGCAGTTTTTGTAGGGGAAGTTTATTTTTGAGGCACTAATTTCATTAATCTGTGGCCCGCTGGATTCATCTGTTTCAGGTCTCATGTGAGCCCTAGATATCTGTGTTCCTGAAGGATGTAAGTCCAGAATCTTGTGGCTGCCATGGGATGACCTGATATCTGGAATTCTCCAAAAGGTTTCTTTTGGACCTTTATATAAGCTTATCCATGTGTGACATTCTGCTGGGCCATGCATGTTTCACTTTGTTTGCTGCAGTGCAAAGTAATCATGCTGAGATCTTTACTTTTCATGTGTTCTGCATTTTCATTTCATAATCGACTTTTTTTGCTCGTTGATAATGGATGGACTGAAACATTTGAACAGGATTGGTAATGATCTTGCAAAGAGCAAGCATAAGATAAAAATTGAAAAGATATATATATATATAAATTTGGGAAGTATTGCATAAACCATAGTCACCAGGCGTCTCTTTGTTCAAGCCACTTGAATGCCTGTAAAATACAACTGTTATTAGCTAATCTTTAAAGGTGCTCCTTATGTACAGTTTTTGTCTGTTAAGCCTGAGTCTGCTAAGATCATTGTCAGGCACAAATGAAATCTGTATTTTTTCATTAAGATGCTGCCTCCTAACTTTACATCAGAAAGTAGCAGCTGTTTACCCCTAATTGGAAGTAATAACAAATGGTTAACCATTAATTACTTAAAATACATACAACTAGCGCTAGTTTTTTCGTAAGCCACCATTCCAGATCGTAGAGTTATTCGACTCACAATCAAATGAGCATGTTGTCTGTTAAATTACATGCACAAGGAATATTGAATGCGACATGATAGCATTTCCCGGTTGCTGTTGCTTCCTTAGAGAAATGCATCACTGCTGAATTATTCCTTTTACCATGAAAACTGTTTACAAGGTGTTTCTCATCATAAGTCATGTTGGTTGTAGTAATGATATAGTCTTACCCTAATGAAACTAATTACAATTGATACAATCTGTAGGGACCAGGGTATTTAGTATTCAAAATTTATGTTCATTGTTCATCTTGCCAGGGAGGATTATCCATAAGCCGAATCAAATCCATTCTGGTTTTATATGGAAAGAAAGAGAGAGATGTGCAAAAAGTGCAATATGAGACTGTATCTTCTGCTATCCTTAGCATGAAGAAAGAGTATTAGCCTGGAACATTGCTTGTGTTTGAAACATATATGGGCACTTTTTTCTACTTCTGGATCCATTTCGGTTGCTTGGATTTGAGCATATTCGTTAAAGTTGCATGGATATTGTCCAGTTAAGACTCCTAGATATGCGGTCAGAGTTGGAAGAAAATCTTGAAATTGAGGGAGATTGCTAGAAACTGCTGCAGATGGAGTTATCTGGCAAAGCTCTGGGAACTTTTATATCTGCCTATCCTTCAAACTGATGGAGGAACAAATTACTAAACTTGTCTTGGAATAAGTTGATTTGTTCCGTATGTGTGTGACGAAACTTTCATATCCCCGAGGCACTGATGAGTGTGGAGTTTTATGTCGTCTCCCCTCAGAATTTCATGTCCCCTTCTCAAGCATGGTTTGATCTCTGCCGGGCTGTTCTGTTGTCACTTTTCCTCTTTCTCTTGCACTAGATTTTAGTCTTTCATACAGTTTCTTTCTCCCATTTTATTCCAGGTTATTTGGTTGGGTCACTCAGCTAGTGCTTGCTTCAGAATTGATTGTTTTGTCTGCGAACTCTCAACGAGAGGGCTTATGTCCGAGACAAATGCAACTGCCAGAGCTTTGGGAAGATTATTTACAGGTATTGATAGCTAAAATTAGCATATGGCAATGGATGTGGCATTATTCTTCGTTGTAATCTTACGTTTTAGATGCTATACGGAGCCATGAAGTTATACATTAGAATTTTGAGATGCATGATTTAGAATCCTTACTTGTCATCACCTTCTCTTCTGTTGCATTTCATTGGAAAAACATCCTGTTTGTCATGGCAGATCTGTTATATATAAATGTCATGTTCCTATATTTTCCCGTGCGCTATTCGTGTTTAAGGTTTTATATAAATTTCGATTTGTTAATATCTGTTATATGGAATTTTGAGACATTTGTATCGTGTTTGTGTAATTTTTTCATGCCGCGTCTAGTATTACAAAATCCTATTCCGACATATCTTGCTTATTCAAGCTGTCTTTACATTAACTTGCTCTGCTGAATCCAATTCAGACACCATCTGTCTCTATATTGTTTGTGCGACTGCACTTAAATTTCAAATTCTTGTATTTTATGGCTTCAGATGTTTTTCCAGGAATACTCGTATGTATCCGATATATACTCGAATACTGGTATCAGGCTATGATCGTTTGAGGACCTTCCAAATACACAAAGAGCCTTTCGTGGCGGGTTCCGGTCCGACTTGATTATGTGCTCGATCTTGTTTCCGTAGGAGCAAACGACCTTCGGGTTTCATATCCATGTCTAACTGCATACCTTTTCTACCACTTAACAATGCTCATACAAATGCTAGAATATACTAGGAAAAATGACTGGAAATAATAATTAAAAGCTGATATATGAACCATGCATTATTGTTTTATAAAATAAATAAGAGTAAAGACAGAAGGTTGGATAGTAATAGAGGGAAATATAATAATAAGAATCAGGTACTGCAAAGGATTATTATGGACGTGACTTTTTCAACTTAATTTTTATATTCATAATACTAAAATTTAAATATTTAACTTTACTTAAAAATTTAGTGTCTTATTCTATTAAATCAATTTATTATTGATACATTTCTTCTTATATTTAAAAGAAAAAGTGAACAGGGTTACAAAATAGAAAGTAATAACGAAGATCTCACGAAGTAATTATTACCTTAGAAGGACATATACTTGGGATCTGCTAGCTAAATTGTGACTTTGTAAGTAACTACATCTTATTATTGGCTAATGGGTCACTTTTACATTTGTAGTAGAATATATTAATTTTGTTCTTATGGTATTTTTGCATCAATTTAATTTTTGAAATATTCTAATTGTATCACCGTTTATCCCTTAGCTGACGGAAGCCAATGTTGACCATTACGGTGGTGATGTGGCAATTTAAGATGATGTGATAGATGACAAAATTAATTTTTCAAACGAGTTTAAAGGTAAAATTGATTTTTTGTTGAGTACGAGGGCAAAATTGATTTTTAAGTAAAAACACGAATTTAAGAAAATATTAAAATACTAAGATGATGTAAAAATAATTAAACATTTAAAAATGTTTTATTAATATATGGCTAAAAATAATAAAAATTAAAAAATCTAAAAATAAGTAAAAGCTATAAAATTAAAATATCAGAAGCTATTAAATTATAAAAGCTAAAGGGTTACTTTTGTCCTCTGTAGTAGTCGTAATTTATCAATTTCGCCCCTATGGTATTTTCGTATCAATTTAAACTTTGAAGTAGTCCAATTGCATCATCGTTTGCCCTTTGACTGACAGAAACCAATGTTGACCGTTACGACAGTGACATGACAGTTTGCGATGATGTGGCAGATGGTAGAATTGATTTTTCAAGCGAGTTCGAGAGCAAAATTGATTTTTGGTTGAGTACGAGGGTAAAATTAATTTTTAAACAAAAAATATGAGTAAAATACGAAAATATTAAAATAACATTAAAAATAATAATAAATAAATTTATTAATATATGACTAAAAATAAAAAATATTTAAAATATTTAAAAATAAGTAAAAATTATAAAATTAAAATATTATTTATAAATTATTCAATACTTAAAATTTAAAATATTTATAAAGTATTAAAAATAAAAAAAAAATCTTCATTAAAAAAATAGACGATTTTGATTTTCTTTCTCTTTAAAAAAATGTAAGAAAGAAAGAATCCTAAAGTACGGTTAATGTGATTTTCTTAACCGAACAAAAATTTTCTACCTTTTTTAGAGCTCCTATCTCTCTATACTAAAAAAATAAACTATACAGTCTAAGTCTAATTTCTAAATCACAAACCTTAAACCCTATTTATACACATACTTGTATGATTCATACTTACTTTTTATTGATAAAATTTTCAATTAGGGTTTAGGATTTAATGTTTTCAATTTAGAGTTTAAAATTTTTAGGGTTTGAAATTTAAAAATTAAGATTAGAAGATAAAATTTTAATTATTGAATAATTTATAAACAATATTTTAATTTTATAATGTTTACTTATTTTGAGATATTTGTAATTATATTATTTTATTTTTAGTCATATATTAATAAAAAAATATTTTTTTTATTTTTTAATGATATTTTAATATTTTTGTATTTTACTCAGAATTTTTATCTAAAAATTAATTTTACCTTCGTACTCAACCAATAATCAATTTTGACCTCGAACTCGCTTGAAATATCAATTTTACTCTTTGTCACGTCATCGTAAATTATCACGTCATTGTCGTAACGATCAACGTTGACTTTTTTCAGTTAAGGGACAAACGATGATGCATTTGAACTATTTCAAGTGCTAAATTAATGCAAAAATATTATAAAAGCGAAATCAATAAATTGCCACTACTATAGGGACAAATGACCCTTTACCCTTCACCCTTTATACAATTTGAATTCTTTGCAATTAAAACAATTATTTATAATTACTTTACAGTGAACCAAAGAAAATCGAATCAATTAATTAAATATAGTCGCAATAATCTTAAATTCGGGCATCGTGTCATACAATTAATTCATCATTTTACTTTACCGCATTAATTAATTTAGATTCTAAATTCTTTGCTATTGTCAGTTCACATAAAATCTCAAAACAAACAGCTTTACAATATAGGAAACTAGGAATTAAGATATTAAAAAAAAACAGAATTTCCATATCATGACATAATCTAATAAATATAGCTTATACGAATCAATTCATAACTGGCAAAACCTAATGGTCTCATTACTTGATAAATGCTCATATAATATAAATGGTAGAATATACCCAGAAAATATAAAAATGAAAATAATAGTAATGACTAAAACCAAATAAAAAATGAGATATGAATCATACATTATTATTATTATTATTATTATTATTATTATTAAAATTTTGATACACATATTGTGTAAAAATAATTTTACACAAACTTGCATTTACACTATAAAATCCAAATATTAAATTTTTAATCTTAAGCCTAAAAAATTAAACCATAAACCTTAAATCATATACCTAAATTCTAAACACTAATTTTAAATCCTAAACCCTACAACTTAAACCCATAAACTAAACTCTAAACTAAAACTTTAACTCCTAAAACTAAAAAGCACGTGTAAATTTATATAATTTTTCTTCTTATTATTATTGTTGTTATTATGTAAATAAACAAGAGAAAAGATAGAAGGTGGGATAGTGTAGTGATGGAGTACAAAACATGTATATAAAATTAGGGCAATTGTCCCGAGAGGGGAAGGGGTGGAGGACTTGTGTTTTGGTGTTAGAGAGGGCAGACATAAATACAGAGCTAAAATTTAGAGTTAAGGGACAAATTATAAATATTTAAAGATAAAAATAAATTAATTCATAAAGAAATTTATATATAATAATAAAGCTGAATAAAAAAATCTTAAGGTGATGGGCAATTTTTCCTCCCCACCCCACGTACCTCTGTCACTGGGCAGACAAATCGGCAATAACCAAGGCTCAGGGCAGAGATATATAAAAGGGAAAACTACACCAGTGACCACCGAAGATATTGGGGATACCTATTTGAACCACCGAACTAAAAAAAACGTCAATCACACCACTAAATTAATTAAATCAACCTATTTTGACCACCGCCGTTAAAAATTTAACGGAGGGGTGAAGGAAGTGCCACGTGGCAGTTAACAGGACTTTTTTAAAATTACATGTTTAGTCCCTATTATTTATTTATTAAATCAATTTGATCCTAATTAGTTTTTTGTCTTCTTTTTTCAATCTCTGGGTGTTTGTTTTTCGGATCATCTAACGAGGCAGAATGATAAAGATTTGATTTTTTTGTTGTTGTTGTACATTACAGGGAATCTGAAACAGACCATCGTTTTGTTTAAGAGGATTTGAATTCGATCATGCCGGGTCTTGAGAATAGCGGTGCGAAAATCGGGTCATCGGGTCAGAATTCGGAGACCACGGTGGCTGCGGCTGTGTCTAAGACTACCCAGGAAGCAGCCATCAATGGCGGTGACAATAGCAAAACTGAAATGCTAAATGGGTTTAGAAATGTGGAAAATGGGGGAGATGGTGAGATTTTCAAGAAAAATATGAGTGATTTGGTTGAAATTTTGTCTAAGCTTAACCCTATGGCTGAGGAATTTGTACCTCCTTCCCTTGCCAATCACCATCATCATCATAATCTTGATGGTAACCATGATCAAAACCATCATGATAATCACTTTCTGGAAAATGGGTTTGGTTTTAGTACTGACAATTTTGGAGGGAATCCTAATTCTGGCGATGGATATACTAATAGAAGGGTATGTTAATTGTTAGGTTCATTTTGTTGTGGCATTTTGTTTTTGTTTCTGTTTCATATTGGTATCTTTTTGTTGATTCTTTGTTCCTTTGTACACAGAAGAGGAACAACTTCAGCCAAGGGAAGAGAAGGTTGAATAATCGAACTAGTATTGCGCAGCGAGAGGATGCGATTAGGAAGACTGTTTATGTATCCGATATCGATCTGCAGGTAACATGCTTTATGCTTTAAAACCTATGGTTTTTGCCTCAGTTTTACTATAGTGATGTTTTGCTGATTGATTGTGTTTATGGTATAGGTTACTGAGGAGCTTCTTGCAGTTCTCTTTCTTGCAGATATCTTATCAACAATAAGATATGTATATAAAAGGTGCAAATAATAACACTAACAACAGTTTGGTTCAATGGTTAAAGCTTGGAGGTTTTATCCCTTTGGTCCCAAGTTTGAACCACCATATTGGCATCTTCATTTTCTTCTTCAAATTTCCTTTAACCAGGTGGTGACACGTGTCACCACCTGATTGGATGAAAAATATATTAAATATTAAACAAAATAAATTAAATTAATCCAATTGGGTGATGACACGTGTCATAATTTGATTGGTTGATTAATTTTTATTTAATTAAAATAAAATTAGGATCAAATTGATTTAATAAGTAAATAACAGGGACTAAACATGTAATTTTAAAAAAGTCCTGTTAACTGCCACGTGGCACTTCCGTCACCCCTCCGTTAATTTTTTAACGGCGGTGGTCAAAATAGGTTGATTTAATTAGTTTGGTGGTGTGATTGACGTTTTTTTAGTTCGGTGGTTCAAATAAGTATCCCCAATATCTTCGGTGGTCACTGGTATAGTTTTCCCTATATAAAATATAAGGGGGCTCAGTAACAATGGTATAAGTCCAAACATTTTCAGACATTTGGAATTAAACTATAAGCAAGGTGTTCATTACTATTGTTATATTATTATTGGTATAAAGGGTCTAAAACACTTTTAATAAAAAAATATATAAAAAGTACTTGAGCCTCCATGTCAGAAAAAAAATCAGTTGAGTATATATAAACACAAACAAAATCAATAAAATCTCTTTTTTACACATTAACCGGACAAATTTTTGATAAATAAAAGTAAAATAAGAATATAATTTATGAAAAAATTTAAAACATCTCAAAAATAACAAAAACCAGTAAAATAATAAAAAAAAAGTATTGTTTAAGGTCAGATCAGAGACTTTCTCTTTGTCCCAAAGAAAATATATGTGGTCGTTTAGTAAGGGTTATCAGGAGTTGTTAAAACACGAACTAGATGAAATCCCCATAATCATCAACCACCATTAATGTTTATTCTCAAAGGCGACGACCCGCTACACAATTTTGATTACATCGGCCAACAACCCGTGAAGGTCACCGAACGAACATCAAACACTTGCAAAAATAGTCATAAAATGTGTTATAAAGCAGAGACGTATCATAAAAACGTAGAAAACGTATAACAAAGACAGAGAAAAATATAACAAGATTGCAGAATAAAAATAAATAAATTTAAATATAAGAAAGAACAAAAAACATATAAATTATGGGTGGTCAGCAACCGATACTAAAACTAATATCACCGCAGATTAAACAAAGAAAGAGAACAAATAAACGGTTAGGGATCCTCTTTAATATATTAATCCTTGTGGCAAGTTAAATATAATTTCTTTTAACCATGGATAAAACTACTAAGGGAATGGGTGTCCCCCACCCCAGTTTTTACTTTTTTTAAATTTTTTTAAAAATTAAATTATTTATGAATTTACCATATTTATTATTATCACTATAAGATCTGTTGTGACTTATACATATTAATCTAAAAAATATTCTAATGGAACACATCCTATTTTATCGATGGAACCACTTTATTAATTTTCTTAAACATTTATTTACTTTAAACAGTAGTTTTTGCTCTTTAACTCAAATTAATGTTGACATTGTTAAATGTTAATGTTAATTTCCTTTTTCTGAATTAATATATTATATTCATGTCATAAAAAAAGGAAAAAATGTTTCGAAAAGTAGAATCTTGCAAACCCTAAATCTAAGAAATCTTCAGAAAGACTGCAAATCAGATTCAATGAAAATTAGGGTTTTGAATACATACAAAAAAAAGGAAACTCTTGCAAATTAAGCTATCAATCCCAAAAAAACTGAGATTTTATGATACAATCGAACTTAAAAAGGGAAAAAGAGCATTGACTGGATCTGCCAAAGTAGATTCAGTCGTCACATTTTCTACCCTATATAAAACGTCACATTTTCTACCCTATATAAAACCATGCACACACAAAACACATAGATCACAAGCGCAACACAATGTCGTCGAGCAGCGGCAGCAACAATGTGGAGCCAAATTTCCAGAAAACAGTCTCGGAGAGGGAAGTTCTTGATGGGCAGCTGCATCTGAACGAGAGCGACTTCGATGCATTCATCAAGCCGTACATGTCGCCGGGACACATTTTGAATCTTGCCGTAGTCGGAGGCAGTAGCCCGATTATAGCTTTCGACGTGAAAACGGAGAGGCCCTTTCCGGTGAAAATCGAAAGGCGTTGGGATGGCTATTTGCTGAAGGGGAGTGGAGTCTCTAAAATGATTCAGCAAAACATATTCGTTGCAGGTCATGTGGTTTCTTTTACTTGGCTGAATGGTGGTTTGCGTGTTTATCGTACTAATTAATAAATTCATATTTGTCGAGAAAAAAATTAATTAGCTTTTTTTATTTTTCTTTTTAGCTATGATTAGGAGAATAAATCAATGAATGGTGTATGCATTTCGTTCTTCGATAAGAAAAAGGATGAATAAATTATCTATATTTATAGGTTTTTGCTTGGATTTTTAATATCAGTTCGTATATCGTATTAAGTTTTATAATTTGTTGTTGTATGTGATTTGGGGTTTTCTGGCTTTACCCATCCCAATAATTATATTTTTTTTTAAAAAAAATCTATTGAACGGTTATATTCGCTCAATCAAAAAATGTGTAATTTATTTGATTTAGTGTACGTTAATAACTAAAGATTAATGTTGGTTTATCTATTGAGGTTGTGAATGGAATAAATTGGGTGGGAGAATGGGTCTAGGGCTGTAAACGAACTGAACGTTCAGTGAATTGTTCAGTGGGAAGTTCGTTTATTTATTAAACGAATGAACATGAACAATATTTTTTTGTTCGTTTAGTTAAATGAACGAACACGAACAAAGGGCTTGTTCATTCATATATGTTCGTGAACGTTCGGTAATCCGTTCGTTTATGTTCGTTTGTTTATGTTCATTTAAATTTATTCACATATGTCTAGGGGTGTTCAATATTCGGTTAAACTGAACTAACCGACCAAACCAAAACAAAATTGGTTAATCTATTAGATAATTTTAGGTTTCAGCTAATGATTAAGAGTTTTTTTCAAATTTCAATTATCGATTAATTTGTTTTAAAATCGGTTAATTAACTGAATTAATCGAACTAACCAAAAATATTAAATATTTAACAAATTATATATGTTAGTTTGTGTTCGTTTATGTTCGTTTACCATTTAAACGAACGAACATGAACGAACACGAACAAGCTACATTCCTTAATAAACGAACACGAACAAGAAATTTAGTGTTCGTTTATGTTCATGTTCGTTCATTTGTTCGGTTAAAGTTAAATGAATGAACATGAACACACCCTCGTTCGTGTTTGTTCGGTTCGTTTACAGGCCTAGATGGGCCTCTACAGTACCATGTTCGGATTAGTCAGTCAAAGAGTTGTATATCGGTGGTTATACCAAAAAATATTAATGGTGTTTTTGAGAAGTTGTCCATTAATCAGGGGTCTAGTACTAAGTCTTCCAAGGAAATAGCAGTTGATGCGGATTAGTGGCTACATCGGTTGTGATTTTTATCTTTATTTTGGTTAGCTGGGAGGCTTAAGATACTTAATATGGGATGTTTTGTGTTATTTTCGTGCAGGAGATTAGTTGCTAGAAATTAACTGGAGATCTACAGAATTTCTAGAGTCGTGGGCAGTTTCATGGGCATGAACTAGGGCATGAATGCTGACTGTGCGCCACGTCAGCATCTTCTAGAAGCTGACGTCAGCAGCAGTGATGGCTTATCAAGCCGCTTATCAGATAGCCTATCATCCGGATCTTAATTTTTAAATTTCAAACTTGGGATTATTATCTTATGTAATTTAAATTATTTTTAGGATTTATCATTTTAGTTTTTTAGGGTTTTTCAGATACTATAAATACCCCACTTTGGGGGTGAGTTAGACACCACTTGCTCATTGTTTTCTTCTACCTTTGAGTTTAATACAATTCTCTATTTTCCTCCATTTCCATTTTCTCCATTTTCTTCATTATAAAACTAAGTATGGTTTCTTCACCAACCATGCTTAACTAAATCCTCTTTAGCCAAGAGCAACACCAAACCCGACTAAACTCGTGAGATTAGAAGAAGTTCTTTCTTTCCTTCAACATTTCTTTTTTCGATTCTTTGCAAAATTGGTTAGGCAATCGGCCTAACCTTTAGGAACCTTAATTGTTTCATTCCGAAGACGTTGTCGAATTAGAAGTAGTTTAGATCCACTGTTGGGGACGAGGAAAAGCTTGTAGCCAATTCAACTCCCTAAGAACAAACTTAGTGGCGGTCCACTAAGGGGAATCAAAATTGGAAACAATTCCCATCGAGACGATTATCCGAGCACGGGCTTCTCCAGCATTAATTCAGACTTGAGTTAGCATCGATTGTCGTAGCTAACCAACTAAAGCTTGATTTCAAGGATTGCCCTGGGAGTCGAGTTTACCAAAGAGAAGTAAGTTGCAAGGGTTGGGCCTTGTAGACTGTAACTAGAAAGAAGGTTGAAGAAAAAATCCATTTCGGTGATCGAGGATGTCGTGGCAAAGCGTAGCTTGAGGCTAATTCATTTCAATACTTCTTTTCGTTCTTATTATTTTTCCATTACTCAAATTACTTCTCTAAACCCCCACTTTTATTTTTACAGGTTTCTTGGTCTAAGTCAGAATGAAAGGCTGTTAGAACTCCTATTCCCTGTGGACCAACCCTTACTCTCGCTATACTATTTTTATTCATATTTATTTGAGTTTAAGGATTTATTTTGACACTAGGCGGTATTTCACCAAGAAAATTAATTGTGAGGTATCTATCTTGCTAGATCTGAATATTATATCGTTTCTAAACAACCATATTAACCACAATATCACAAAAGGTATCAAATTCCAAATAGAATCTTTGGGAACAGATGAACGTACCTTATGCCATGCCAGAAGAAAGCTTCATGGATCTTCCGGCAGCACTGTTGAATAGCCCCAAAACAAGAAATTTTTTATCCAACTGGACCATGATACCTTACAGGAAAACAACATGTGAGAAGTTGTTTCCGGAACGACATTGCAAAGAGGACAGATATCATCATATAATGAGACCACTCCCCATTTGATAAGTTCGACTTTGACATGAATTTTCTTACGAATAACTAACCAAGTGAAGATTTCAACTTTTGGGGGGCCAATCCAAGCCATACAATATGATTTCTGTCTGAAAAATGATTTCTTGAATGATTTAACAGAGTAATTCCCATCACTCGAACTAGCCCAGCAAATCCAATCCCTATTTAAGTTACTAGCTTGAATATCCTGCATAATTGCCAAAAATTCGTCCCATTGGTCTCTTTCAAAATCAAAATTTTGTCTTCGAAGTCTTACATTCCATGTCCATTGCACCCCCTATTTGGTTCCAAAATTGGCGATAACACCATCTTTATTCAACGATAGAGCAAATATGCGAGGAAATTTGACTTTAAAGGGAATGTCATCGAGTCACGGATCGAACCAATACCAAATGGACTTACCATCCCCGACTTGAATAAGGAAATTATTTCTTAGGCAAGAACCAATTTTGTCATTTTTAAAATAGCAAGAAACAACACTCTTCTAAATCCATGACAATTTACTTGAATTCCGCATGGTAAGGAGTAGACTATTTTGGTCAGAGTCGTACTTACTTTTAATAACACGATTTCATAGCCCGTTCTTATCATTAGAGAATATACTGATGCATTTGCCTAAAAGCACTCTGTTCTAGACTTTCAGATTAAGAACACCAAGGCCTCCTGATTCCTTTGGCAGACTAACATCAGACCATGTTAAGTGTTCAAAAGTACTATTTTTATTACCCTTTTTACTCATATTATTGTTAAACTTAAGCTCATTTTAGTTGCATTATTAGGCATTCATGCATATTTTCATAATTTCCTTCATCGTTAAGCTTGAGTTCATGTTTTGATTAGTTTTTGTGGAAAAAGATGCTGCTTGAGGCTATTTTGTGTATGCGGGATTTATTGCCTGGGCAAACTAGAATTTACCAAGGCACCCTAAGAAGGACATGCCGAACTTATTGCCGAGGCAATAGCCGACTGGAGGATAAGTTGATGTGGCAGCCGAATTTGATGACTGGATAAACCTTACATGGCGTGGAGCAAAAAGAAATCTTAAAGGAGTTGGAATTCTATAAAAAAAAGTCAAAGGGAGATTAAATTTCCATGAAAGTAAGAGAATTTTTAGGAAGATAAATAAATTAAAGAGATTTATCTATTTAATACTATTTAATTCCAACTTAACTTCCTCTTCAAGAAAGACTTTGACCTAGCTATCTCCTATAAATAAGAAGACCTAGCCGCCAACTAAGGGAGAGAAGATTGAGAGAAAAACACCAAGGGGGTTGTCGAATTCTTCTTCTTCCTCTTGGTTCGATTAGATTCATGCTATGGATATTATTCTTTGTATATCTTTCGAACCCATCCATGAACTAATTTTATTTGGCTTGGGCTATTGTGTTTTTGTGGTTGTGAGAACGATTTGATTTGTTTAAGTAGTTGAGTTTGCAATTTTAATTCAAGGTTTGTTCATTATTGGTTCTTAATTTTGTTTGTGAGTGAATTGGAAGAGGAACTCGTGAATTCATCCATTTATCTAATATCGGGAGAGATAGATTCAAGAAACGAATAAACATAGTTTTCATTCAAACGATCGTTGGTGAAGACAAATCCGACTTAGGAATAAGCTGCGTATTTCAACGGCTAAGAGGAGCGCAAGATCGGTTGTTGTTCACCCTTGGTTCACGCAGTGATGTATTATCAAGGCATGCATAGTTAACTAGTGTTTTGAATTAGGGATAAGGAGAAACTATTAAAGAACTCTTCACAGGACCTTGAAGGTTATCGAAAGTTGTCCAAGCAATCGCTCTGTTTCTACATTGCCCAGACATCGGCTTCACTCATTACCCAGGCAATCGCTTCATTCATTCACTGCCCAGCCAACAACTTAACTCGTTGCCCAGGCAATACGATTGCTGCCAATTGCCAAAGCAATTGAGTCATTCTTGCACTCAAGTACTAAGACAGACCATTCAATTATCACTCCTCAAACTCACGATAACCCGACATGTTCTCTCTTATTCGATTTCTCTATCTTTTATTTTTTATTGCTCTTTTATTTTATTTATTAATTGGAACTCCTACAATCACCTACTTGTGTTTTTTTTCTTTTCCAATGCAGTAACTTAAGCAAAGTGGCCCAAACCAATCCCTGAGGAAACGATACTCGATACTTATCACTTTATTACTTGCGACGTGTACACTTGCACCAATTGCGAAGCACTTATTACACGCAACAGACCATTTAACCCAATGGATTCTCAGCTTTTCGTCATTGCTGCCCCACAGAAAACTTAGCCATAACTCGATTTAACTTATGACATACCGCCATGAGCATCTTGAAAATTGACAGGTCCCTCGACTTCCAACTTGATAAGTGTTGTGGAGTTTAACAACAATAGGCTCCCAAAGTGCCACATTATTCCTTCTAGGCCCTAATGGCAGGCACAAGTACTCGTTTGGGAATTTACCTACATCACAACCAATAGAACAAGCCCATGATGCGAGATCCTCACTAGACAAACTAACCCCGAATAACTCGCTATTCTTAAGATTAAGTTGCAACCCCGAGGCTAGTTCAAAAATTCGAAGCAGTCTTTTAACATTTTTAACTTGATCAAGATGAGCTTCGCAAAAAATCATTAAATCATCTGCAAACTGTAGGCGGGTTACGTTCACAAAGTTGTTTCCTGTACCTACGATGAACCTGGAAAAAAGATCGAGCCTATTAGCTTTAAGTAGAATCTGATTGAAACTTTCCCCTACAATGTTGAATAGCATTGGGGAGAGAGAGCATTCATGTCTTAGTCCTCTAGCAATATAGAATCTGTCAGTAGGGGACCCATTAACCAAGATTGATATCGTAGTTGTGGATATACATTTGAAAAATCCATCCACACTACTTTTACCCGAAGTTTATTTTTTCATCACCTTTATTAGAAAATGCCAATCAATCGTGTCGTAGGCTCTCCTAAAATCAATCTTCAACACAATGCCTCGCGACCCTTTTCTACATATATCATATATGCATTCGTTAGCAATGAAGAAGCAACCCAAGATTTGTCTCCCTAGAATAAGGGCAAACCGTGAGCAATCAATTACCGTCTAAGCACACACCCAAAGCTTTCCAGCCAAAACTTTTGACAAAATCTTGTAAAGGGTCCCGACTAGACTGATTGGACGATATTCTTCCAAAGATTCCAGATTCACCTTCTTTGGAATTAAGGTAATGAAAGAATGGTTTAAACCATCCTCCCAATTATAGCCTTGATGAAAGTCCGAAAAGAATTTTAAGATCAGCTCCTTAAGGTTCGACTAGAACTTTTTAAAGAAACTTATATTTAGTCCATTAGGGCCTGGGGCCTTCTTGCTATCCGAAGTACTTATAGCCCTTCATATTTCTTCTTCAGAAAAGGCTACTTCCAGAAGAAGGTTCTGAGAATCATAAATTCTATTAAAACTAAGATTCATATGCTCAACCTCTATAGTTGTTCTATTATTGTAGGCATTGAAGAAGAAATCTCCAACATAGCATCTGATTAGCTTTGGGTCTAAAGTGAGAGATACATTAATTTAGACACACTTAGGGGCATTTACACGTCTCCTATTTGAAGCCGGTAAATAGAAGAACCGAGTATTACGATCCCCTTCACAAAACCATTTCAGTATGGACTTTTGAAACCAGATCCTTTCTTCCCTTCTAAGCTCCTGCCACAACTGAGATTTTAATTTAAGAATTTGTTTCATCACCTTCGAGTTTCCCTGACCACCTTGAATAAAGCTTTCCAATTTGTGAATCTGCTCCTCCAGAGATTGAATGGAAGCCCTATCCCCACCCTTACTCCTCCCCGACCATTTCGTGATGGCCAATTTAGATTCTCTGACAACTTTTGAGACCCATCAGCTAGCCTTTTCAGCCTTCAACTTCTCTATTTTTTCAGTTACCATATCCATAAACCTTTTTTCATCGAGCAAGTAATTAAAAAATTTGAAGAGTTTAGGGCCCCAATCATAGGATTTGTTTCACAAAATGATTACGTTATGCTCGGAGATCGACTTAGGAAGGAAAAGTTGCTACAGATTGGGGAAAGCTAAAAGAAATAAAGAACTCAACAAGAAGATGTCTAACCTGACTAGAGTTGGAGGGTCGCGATTATTACTCTAGGTAAAGGACCCCCCAAAGGGGAAGATCCACCAGTTAAGAATCTTGAATGAAGTTTCTGGAAGAATAAACCAACGTCAAATTTATAGAAAGGTCGACTTTCTCTTCTGTCCTCAAAAACAAATTGAAGTCCCCTTCCAAGCACTATGAGACATTGTGTTTAGACAGAAAGAACAACAACTCTTTCAAGAAATCCTCTTTTTCGGAATCCACCGATGGCCCATAAACATTTAGGAATCCACAAAGAAAATTATCAGATTTGATATACCTTATAACCATCACAAACCTCCTTGTCACCATCTGGGCAGATGGAATGAAGAAATTCTCATCCCACATACAAAGTAAACCTCCCGCAGAGCCTACTAATGGCGAAAAAATCTTCCCAATATCTAAATTGTTCCACAGTTTACAAAAGGTTGACGGGCGAAATTCTACGACTTTTATTTCCTGAAGAAATATCAAATTGGGTTTTTGTTGAGATATGATTCTTCTAATTGCCCTTTTCTTTTCCGCTCTGCCTAAACCTCTTACGTTCCACGACAATATAGAAAGATTCATAGAAATTTTTTAAACAAGAACCCAAAAGAAAGGTGGACTACTCACATGTCTTTTTTCCCTCCTCCTCCAATGTTGCAACTTTTTCCAAGACCGCTTTTTTACCTCCTCTAAAGGTGATTTCTAGTAATCTGCTCATCTCCCATACTGCAAGAGCTTCCTCCGTGCTGTTAAAACTCTCCATACTTAGGGAAAGATGGGAATCTTTTTCTAGAGGACTCAGAGCACCTAAAGAGCCTCAAATTTGATTTCTAACTAGCCACCTGGTGGAGGGGGTTAAGCAAATTTCCTTGATTAACATCTTTAGTACCCGAATGAGCTGACTAGTGGAGGATCCATAAATATATTTGAAGGTGGGCACATATAAAATTTCAAAATTTCAGGGTGGGCACAAATTATAAATATTACAAAAAATTAATTACTAATTCATAAAAAATAAGAAAATTGAAGGTAAATGTATGAACTTTGAAAAGTTCAAGGTGGGCACGGGCCAACCCCACCTTACTTGTACATCCGCCAACGGAGCTGACACATCCACCAACTCAATCCTATCATGGTCAATCAAACCATCTTCTCTGAAACTGGGAAGGGGAGAAGGGGCTTTGGAATTCTCCAACATGCCCTTTAGGCTCGAGTTGGGAAGAATTTGACCCAGAGCGTCTGTAGGTACCAATGTTGGGGCCTCATCCTCGTTAGGCCCACCGTCTCTTTGAATAGGAGGGTAAATCATCGATGTGCCCTCATGGATATTTTGAAAAGCCACATCACATGGGTCCTAGAGATGGCATCCATGCAATCATCACGGCAAGTTTTTCCCTGTATGTGATTAATTGGATCTACCCTAGAGACATGTGTATCGGTTTCGGAACTCTTCACCCTCAATAGGAAACGAAGTGTTGCTTCGAATGGGTAAATCGACTGGAGAGGATTTGCCTAGCGATGATGTTGTCTTCGCCTAAGAGTCCATTTTATTAGAATTTGCTTGGTTCCTAGAATCTACAGCCCCTTCCTCATCACTAGAATGCCAAACATCAACGAACATCTTGTCATTATCATTTTCTGTATCCTCATCTCCAATATGCTCCGTCTGACGGCCAATCATCCTAATTCTTATATAAAAGGATCTTCATGTAGAACGAACTATAATAGCATCAGGTATATCGAAAGGGCTTGCCACTCTGACCATCATTCTTGCCTCCAAAAGATCCTCCATGTTCCTCGTTGAGCTATCGAGTTCTACGAAATAGCCTCATCTATTTCCCAGGGCTGTGAAAAACAATCCTGCCAAAGGTGTAATGGACCCCCCTGAGAGGAACCGACTGAAAAGCTAATGGAACACCATCCTCTCCCGATATATGGGCAATATGCTTAAACTAAAAAGACAAACAATACCTCTTTCTCATCCAAGCTTCTTCTTTTTCATCCCTCAAATTGAAGGTGATTATGCAGGAACATGCGTTGATGCCCCACTTGGCAACCTTAGCCTTAATTCCATCATTGGCGAGCGCTCTTTGTACAAAATCTATCTCAAATCGATCCTTCACCATACCTGCTAGAGAAAGTTCAATCCATGATGTATTCTTAGCCGGTATATGGAAATCCAGTATCCTGTTTGGATGTCCATTTTTATTATGAACCGGCTCCCCATTCAATGAACCAACCTTCGACCTTTTGGTTGATTTCGGTTTACCAGTCAGCACCTCCTTATAAGACCTATTGTCCTTCAAAGCTCCATATTCCCTACTAGTATTCTGATCAACCCTCGGATTAGGGTTATTCATTTCCATTGCCTCCACCCTGTTACTTCTTCATCAACCATGGAATCCTCCTAATCTTTGGAAAGGAAACTTGGCTTTCGTTACTGATATGGTTCTACCATCAATAAGGGAATTATATAATTTTCTGATGGCTCTCTCCAAATCACCAGTCGTCGCAAAATGAACAAAAGCAAAGGTTGAAAGTTTATATTTAGGTTTCCTATTAACGGTCGGGATGAACACACTAATGACCCTCTCATGGTGATTGAAAACTTCCCAAAGTGCTCCTCTTGAAACGCGTCTGCTGAGGTTGTCCACGAACGCCGTCCATTCTTCTCCGCTGACTTTGGCCTTGAGATTTCTCCTCTAATCCATTCCAAAGCAACTTCATCAGCCAACTCTGTGCTTTAACTGTTCAAATGAACAAATGAAAAATGAATTAATAGATATAATATTTTTTGATTTATTTTTATTAGAAAAGAGTATCAGTGATAAGATTAAAATCTTATACATATTAAAGACCATTAAAGAGGATAATATACTCATGTTAATATATATATATATATATATATATATATAGTTATTATAGTGGATACATATTTAACATTTCATCTCAAAATTAAATACTAATTGGCCTAATAGGATAATCGTTATGTCCCTTAAATGATATCTAGAGTTTAAATTTTGGTGTCGTAAATGAAGTAAAATAGGTTGTGAGAGTCACACCCATAATGACTGTTTGCAATACCAATCTAGATTAGTCAATCAATAAATCAGATATTGATAATTATTTCAAAAAATATTTATTTCATTTCAAAAGCTTGTTTTAAATTAAATTAGTCACTTTTTTAGTTGAAACAAGAACATATATCTACTGTTTATAATAATAAATTAATAACTAATTCTCTCGTATAAATGCTTTCTTGAAGAAATAAACGACCACGAAATTAGGTTAATATTGTATCCCAAAAAATATTTTTGAATCTATTGTACTTGTTGGATTATTTTTGAATCTATAGCACTTTGAACAATGCTTGTCGAAGTCAAATCTCTTGCAATCCGTTTTCAGGGGTGGATCCAGGAATTTAAGTTTGGTGGTTCACCTATTTACCTTATTCAAAGGTTTAAGGCTTCGAATTTCTCCATACAATCGATTTGACTATAACATCCTAAATAAGCATAAAAATGCATTCTGTTAAAGAAATCTCTACTTGAAAAAAAAATTGAAAAAGTAATAACAATCCCCAATTGATAAAAGTGACAAGAAAGTTGAATTGATAAAGGGATGAGTAGAGAAATTCATGATCAACCATTTTTTCTTGTCAAATAGAACTAGAGGTGAGCAAAACTCGACTCGGAAAAACTAAAATTTTCAACTTGACTCGAGGCGAAAAAATTAGACTCGTTCTGACTCGACTCTAAATTACATAAACTCGACTCGACACGAAAAAATTTCAAATGAAGTTTGAGTTGTAAAATGAAAATTTGAATAACTCAAAAAAATTTAGTAGTTAGTGGATTGATTTTTAAGTTCGAGTCAAGTTCCTCAATTTTTCCAATATAAAAAAATATGAAGAAATATATGCCACATATGAAAAAAAATATGATGAAATATATATATGCATATCGTATATGATTAGAGAAAATCGTTGAATTAGAATCAAAGTGTACTATAACATGATAAATAATTACAGTTAAATTATTATAGGAACTCGAAAACTCGACTCGACTCTAATTTCATAAACTTGACCCGAAACGAAAAAATTTCAAATAAAGTTTGAGTTGTAAAATATGACGCGTCAACTCGAATAAATCAAATTTTTTTACTCAACTCGATCGAACACTCACTCCTAAATAGAACGTTTAAAGAGATAAGTGTGATATTGTGGAAGTTTTTCTGAGTTTCAAGGACAAAGGTTATCAAAAGTTCAAGCATTTGAGGATTGACCCAAATGTAATTTTTGTAGCGGTAATTTTTTAAGTATGAACTGTGACCCAAATGTAACCTTACCCATAATTGAGTGGCCGAAATGTAACCTAACTCATATTTGAGTGACTCAAATGTAACCTTACCCATATTTGAATGACTAAAATGTAACTTTTAAAAATTGAATGACCCAAATATAACATTACATATAATTGAGTGGCCTCCGTTGTAGTTTACCCCAAAAATTAATGGTGGGTCACGTGACCTACCAGGTAACTACATACATCCGCCCATGTCCGTCTTCATAAAAATCTCATGTTTAATATTTAAAAAATCAAGTCTTCATAATTTTAGTATTGTATCCCATTTTTTCATGAAGACGGATTGCAAGGAACAAGTCTTCATGATTTTTTTTAATATTAAAAATGAAATTTTTATGAAGACGGATTACAAGAGATCGGACTTTAACAAGTATTGCTCAAAGTGCTATAAATTCAAAAATAATTTAATAAATACAACGACCTGCTATGAAATGCGCAAATTAATAACTAATAAGGGTCGTAATAAAATGTACAACCAATACCACTATTAGCATCTTGATAAGGAAGAATAATTAAGCAGGACACAGTTTGCCATTAGTCTACAAGTGTGTGCCCAAGATGCATGTGACATATATTTATAGACGAGGGAGACAAACGAAAAAGATTATTAATTTGAGAAATTAAATATAAGTGTTTGCATGTAATGTAATATGTATGTAGTTATCTGGTGGGTAAACTATAACGGAGGCCACTCAATTATAGGTAATGTTATATTTGTGTCATTCAATTTTAAAAATTATATTTTAGTCATTTAAATATGAGCAAGATTACGTTTGAGTCACTCAAATATGGGTTAGATTACATTTCGGCCACTCAATTATGGGTAAGGTTACATTTGAGTCACACTTCATACTTAAAAAAGTTACCGCTACAAAAATTACATTTGGGACAATCCTCAAATGCTTTAACTTTTGATAACCTTTGTCTTTGAAACTCGGAAGAACTTCCACAATATCACACTTATCTCTTTAAATGTTCTATTTAAGAGTGAGCGTTCGATCGAGTCGAGTCAAAAAAATTTGAGTTATTCGAGTTGACGCGTCATATTTTACAACTCAAACTTTATTTGAATTTTTTTCGATTCGGGTCAAGTTTATGAGATTAGAGTCGAGTCGAGTTTTCGAGTTCCTATACAAATTTAATTGTAATTATTTATCATGTTATAGTACACTTTGATTCTAATTCAACGATTTTCTCTAATCATATACGATATGCATATATATTTCATTATATTTTTTTTCATATGTGGCATATATTTATTCATATTTTTTTATATTGGTATATATATATATATATATATATATATATATATATATATTAGGAAAAATTGAGGAACTTGACTCAAACTTAAAAATCAATCCACTAACTACTAATTTTTTTTTGAGTTATTCAAATTTTCATTTTACAACTCAAACTTCATTTAAAAAATTTTCGTGTCGAGTCGAGTTTATGTAATTTAGAGTCGAATCAAAACGAGTCGAATTTTTTCACCTTGAGTCAAGTTGAAAATTTTAGTTTTTTCGAGTTGAGTATTGATCACCTCTAGTTCTATTTGACAAGAAAAAATGGTTGATCCTGGATTTCTCTACTCATCCCTAGAGCACGTGGTTAAAAATTTCTTAGTACATTACAACTCAAAGCCCTAAATCCCATAAAGAGAGATCATAAACATTATTTTCTATGCAGAGACGTAGGGACATGAACAAGATTTAAGGTTGGAGAGCAAAACATAAATATTTGAAAGTGGGACAAATTTATAAATAAATTAATTTTAAAAAAATATCTATAAGAGTACAAAAGTTTTTTTTTTTAATTCTTTGGGGTGGAGGCCGGAGGGCAATTGCTCCTTAAATCTACCACATACACAACAAGTCAACAAGTAATTTTTAAAAGGGATAACTACCTAAATAATACCCCAACTATTAGCGCGATATCGTTTTAGTACCCCAGCTATTTTTTTGACAAAATGATACCTAACGTTACATTTCGTTTTCAAAATGGTACCTCTGCCGTTTAAAACTAACATAAAAGCTTATGTGGATTTTTTATTATTTTTTCAATTTCCACGTCATTATACCAATGTTAATTTTAATAATTTTATTTGTCCAACCCAAAGGTGACACGTGTCACCTTCTGATTAGTTAAACAAAACTAAATGAAATAAAACATTATTTATGTTGCTGGTAGGATTTAAACCAAGGGTCTCATGTGTAAAAGTCTAAGCGCTCAACCATTAAGCCAAGTAGTTGGTTGTGATTAAAGTTAAACAAAAAAATATTTATTTTGACCAAAGTTACTGACTTAAAATAAAATAAAAATATTACTAAAAAAATCGAACTTGGGGCCCCTCGTAAAATAAATATTATGCAAAGCCATTAAACTAGTCAAAAATACATTTTGAATTAATCAGAACTAATATTTATGTTAGATTTTGTTAGCACTAAATAAATAAATATTTTTTTATAAAACTAATATTAAAACATTCCTAAAAAATAAATTTATAATATTTATTTGGAATAAAATATAAATTTTAATTTTTTGTAAAATTATTTATTTTTAAATTTGTTTTTTTAATTTTACATTATCTAATATAATATTATAAAAACAAATATTTATTTTATTTCTTAATTTCAAAAAATAAAATAATTTATTATCATAATTTTTACATTATTTAATATAATAGTATGAAAATAAATACATAGTTATTTTATTAGTTTTTAAATCTTCAATAAAAATGAGAATAATTTATTGTTTTATATTTAATATTATAATAACCAATTATAAATAATTTATAATTTACACCAAATAAAGATTATAAATTTAATTTTTATGAATGTTTTAATATTAGTTTTATAACAAAAAAATAAATATTGTTTATTTAGTTTAGTGCTAACAAAATTTAACTTAAATATTAGTTTTGATGAATTTGAAATGTATCATTGATTTAATTTAATGGTTTTGCATAATATTTGTTTTACGAGGGCTCTCAATTCGATTCTTTATAGTAGCAATTTTGTTTTATTTTGAGGCAGTAATTTTGGTCAAGTTAAATATTTCTTTGTTTGACACTAATCACAACTAGTTACTTTGCTTAATGGTTAAGTGCCTAGACTTTTATACATGAAGCCCTTGGTTCAAATCTTACTAGAAGCATAGGGAATGTTTTATTTTCTTTGGTTTTGAACAACTAATCAGAAGGTGACACATGTCACCTTCTGGTTGGATAAATAAAATCATTAAAAATAACATTGGTACAATGACATGGAAATTGAAAAAATAGTTTTTTCGTTAGTTTGAAACGGCGGAGGTACCAATTTGAAAACGAAATATAACGTTAGGTACCATTTTATCAAAAAATAGCTGAAGTTCTAAAACTATATTGCGCTAATAGCTAGAGTACTATTTAAGTAGTTATCCCTTTTTAAAATTAATAGCCTCATTTTTTTGAAATGGGTACCACCTGGCGTTTTATTTCAACGTAAAGAGAGTAAAATAATTACAGTCATGGCTTCAAAACAAAGCAACATGCAAAATAGAAAACACAAAGTAAGAGAAAGTGAAAAGCCACAAACGACAAAAGAGAAAACATAAAGCAAGAGAAAATAAAAGCTAGATGATCCAGTGGCTGATTGGCTTAGTTTAAATGCTACACAAGTAGAGCTTTGAAGCCAAATCAGAAGAAAATCAGAGTGGGCTAAAAAATGTTGGGTGCCCACAAAATCAGAGAACCAGAGAGTTCTATGGTGGGTCAATGAAACGCCGGTCAAGATCAGTTGCCGACGTTGCTTCTTCCGGCGCCTCCTTCACTCAAAATCGATCTTCTGTGTACCGACGGCCCAGGGAAGCCATTGCATGCGCAGCTTTATTCCCATTTCGACCGATGAAGGTAAATTTGCAGCTCCTAAAATTCTTGGATAGGTGTTTTGCGTCAAAGATTAAGGGTCTTATATTTGACTTATCTACTCACTGTTGTGTTAATTTTTTTATGACAGCCCTTGCATCTTTTTCAACAATAATTTCTTAGAGTCCTAAATCTCGGGAAAACTCAAGACCTTGGACCACGGCTTGTGCTCCAGCCTCAAAAGCAGAGTGGATGTTTGTACTGATGCGGTAAGTCGATCTTAATATTTGTCCCATTGAGTCGCGAACAATGAAACATGACCAAGAGATTTATTGTTGCAGGAAAAGGCTGGCATCAAAATTTAGTTTCACAATTGGAGATTGAAGGGGAGACCATTGAGCTTCAGCATGAGTTCGAGGGTGGGCAAATTAGATTGACAATACCTTCAGCTCATCTATATAACCTTTCACAAAGGTAATCACAAATGTAGGACTTTTTTGAATTCCTTCATGTATAAATTTGTTTCTTGAAAACCAGATTGCCCAGATAATAATTGCTATCTTCATATGTTTTCTGCTGTTGTAATTAGCAAAAACCCAATCTAACCACTTACAAAATGATGCTTGTTCAATTTCATTTGGCCATTGATAAGAAAAATCAGCTCATACTTGTTTAGCGTAATAACACTGCCTACTTACATGCCTGGTCGTTTTTGCCTGGTTTAAACATCTAAGACAAGAGCTATGAGTAGACAATCTTTTTGTAAATAGATTCTGCATATGAGGTATATAGTTTGCTGCAAACTTTAATAGGTTAATACGTACTTTAGCAGGGTAAAGTATTTTCCAGATTAATTTATAAAACTGACCAGTATATGCACCTGGAAAAAGAGCCTGAATAAGCAGTTTGTAGCCACTTCAAACTGAATAGGACCATATATGTTCACCTTCCCAAGCTAGGACATCTTCGTTTGCAGTTGTGGGCAAACATATAGATAAGATTACTGTTGAATCTTCCACAGTGAAATTTTTATTGATAAGATCTACATTCTATTCTTGAGTCTCTGGTATTATCAAATCAGACACCCATTACAAATCAGTAACCCTAGGAGATGTGACTAGGCGTATTAGTTTAGAAGGCAGCCAAAAATTATTCTAAATGAAAATACCTCTTCCAGTTTCAATTTTCCAGTATAACCCAAATTGGCATGAAAGAAATCACAATTAGAGAAGTACCTTGCTTTAAGGAGTCGTGCTACAAGAGAACCCGGTTTAGTAATAAGCCTTCACCCTTGCTTGGCTAGTAGTACAATGTTAAAACATCCCAAATCACAAAAACTCATACCACCATTCTCCTTAGGCTGACATAAGGACTGCCATGTACACCAATGTAAACTTTTCTTTGTTTTTGAGTTTTGCCACCAAAATTTTGCGAACATAGTTTTCAGCTCTTTACATAAGGTTTTAGGTAATAAGAAGCAAGTCATAGCATATAATGAAATAGCTTGTATGACAGATTTGATGTAGACCTCTTTGCCTCCCATGGATAGAGAACAAGTAGTCCAACTCGACATGCTAGATGTACATTTGTCTCTTAAAAAATTAGAGATTCTTTTTTATTTCGACCCACCATGGATGGAAGACCCAGATATTTGTCTAGGCAAGATTGGGCAGTAACTTGTAGGAGTCGACATACCTCCTGCCTGTTGTCAAATATGACATTAGTGCTGAAAACACACTTGACTTTTCATAGTTTATTAGCTGACCCAAACATTGGGAGTACGTATGTAGAATCTCCTTTAGCCTGTGAGTCCCAACCGTAATAGCCTCTCTAAATATTATGCTATCATCAGCAAAAAGCAAGTGCATAATCAACGGAGCTCCACGACATATATGTGCTCCTTGAATCGTTCCACGCTGGATTCCCATTCGAAGGAAAGCCGAGAGCCCTTCCCCACAAATAAGAAATAATAAAGGGCTAAGGGGATCCCCTTGTCGCAAGCCCCTAGATGGAATAAATTTATCTTCAATCTGTCCATTCGTAACAATGGCATAGGACGCCGAGGTAACACAACTCATAAGCCATTGGATCCATCCATTTGCGAAGCTCATTTTTTGTAAGACCGCTTCGATAAAAGACCATTTTACCCAGTCGTAAGCCTTGCTCATGTTTAACTTCACAGCAAATGAGCATTTCTTCATAAATCTTCTGTTCTTCATTGAATGAAGAGCCTCATAGGCAAGAACAATATTATCAGTAATAAGTCTACCTGGAATGAAAGCACATTGTGCTTCATCAATACACAAAGAAAATATCATCTGTAGACGATTAGAGAGCATCTTCGAAATAATCTTGAAAAGGACATTACATGGGCTAATTGGTAGGAATTGTGACATTCGGATCAGATTCTGTACCTTTGGAATAAGTACTATATGAGTAGTATTAATTTATGCCAAAAGAAACTCTTCTCTGACTGCCCTTATACAAAAATCAGAGATATCTGGACCAATTATATGCTAAAATTGTTGATAGAACACTGCCCCCAAACCATCTTCACCTGAAACTTTTAGTGGACTCATAGATCGGACAGCAGTAAGAACTTCTTCATGAGAAAAACCAGCTAACAAAACATCGTTCATTGTCGGTGTAATACAGAAGTTAATTCCTTCAAAAATCAAACTAGGATAAGAAGTTCCTTGAGAAGTAAAAAGGTTACTAAAATACTCTTTTGTAGTTTGTTGTATTTCTTCCTCCGACTGAACAGTAATATTATCGTCCCCTATCAGCTTATGTATTCTGTTTTTTCGCCTTCGATTTGATGCAAAACTATGAAAGTAGCGAGTACTACGATCGCAATTCTTTAACCAATTAGCTCGAGCCCACTGCTCTCAATAGAATGCACAAAGTCAGTTTACCACATACACAAGTCAACAAATAATTTTTTTAAAAAAATAACCCCTTAAATCTTTAAATCGTTGATATTTTTAATCTTTTTCAATAATACAACACTAAGATCATTCATTTGGTTGAGTGCCCCTTTTAATCTTACAGGAGTTCCCATGAATGTGTCTCCCTTTAAAGAATGTTTAGGTTTAGGGTTATTAAAACTAAAGAATATATTTCATTTTTTTTGGTTCAAAGAATATATTTCATTATTATCATTAAAAATAATAACAACATTCTAATTTCTAACAATAATTAAGTAACAACCAATTTCATAATATTTCAAAACTGTTTTACAAATATACATTACATACATATGGGGGTGAGAAGAAAGGAAAATAAAGAAGAAACATATCTACTTTGTTAGCCATTAGCCTAAAATAAGAGGGACTAAATTTGAAATATATAGGGTATAGGGACTAAGAGCTTAATTAGCCCCTTTGCTTGTTGGTCACTCAATTTGCTAGCATACGGGCACTCACACAATAGATAGGTACTTACGAGAATTGGGATCAAATCAGGAGCCTTCGTTAGTCTCACGAGTGGACAGGTGTTGAAAGATGATTGGGGCTCCATATTGAGGGTAAAGAAACATCAGAACCGTTGGTGCATGTTGATAAGTTGGTGCCAACCTAAAGGAGAAGCGTTGAAGTAGGATAGAAAGGGCTAACTTTGCTTGCAAAATGGCTAGGTTTTGGCCAATGCATGTGCGGACCCCGAGGCCGAACGGGATAAACCCAACCGGATGTTTGGCCGCACGTGCCACACCTCCGGAGAATCGAGCCGGATTGAACTCGTTAGCATCGTTGCCCCATATGGCTTGGTCATGATGAAGGGCCAAGATTGGTATCAAAATCTCGGTCCCTCGTGGGATCATGTAACCCCCTAGCTCCACATCAAATTTAGCTCGTCGGATCGTGGCTATTGTCGTTGGATACAACCGTAAAGATTCATTTATGATCATACTCAGCTGCACCGCACCACAAATATGTTAATTCCAATACAAATGAGAATACTCGAGACGATATTGATCGTCTCGAGTTTCCTAATTTGTACTGTTGAGATAAGACAAGAGTATTTGTGATTTTACCGTCTTAAGCTTTACAAAATCATCTTTGTTGGGTATGTCACGTGATCCACACACCCTAAGAACCTCCTCACGTGCTTGCACCTGCCACCGTGGGTGCATTGCAAGAAGAACAGTCGTCCACGTCAGCAAATTGGAGGTGGTTTGTTTGCCGGCGAAGAAGAAGCTCTTGCACTCTTCGATTATGTCATTCACACACATATGATTCGAGGCTTCCATCATTAATCCCAGCAAATCCTTGGCCCCATTGCCCTGCATTTTGGTCCCACAATCAATCAATCTCCGCCGTTGGATCAGCTTCTTGAACGACTTCTTAATCTCCCTGTCCAATTTCCAACATCTTATGTTCCTCTTGGTCGGTAAGAATCTGAAATTTAAAACGGTACACCGGCCGAAACACATCGATATCGATATCGATATAAAATTAAATTAAATTAAAATCGGTACGTTTACGAGTACGATACTAATAAAAGATGTACCTATAACCGGGGATGAACACTCTTTGAAATGCCTCGGCAGCAATAACCATTTGTTGCGCTTGGAGACCAAAAATGGCCTTTCCGTCTTTGTAGCTGCTCCCAAACGCCGCACGCGTGATGACATCTTCGGTCAAGCTCTGAAAGCACTCGGAGACTTCGATTTCAATCTCGTCGGTGCCGCTCGACATCATTGTTACCGACCATTTGTCGAGCATATCGGTTATACTTTGTGCCACCACCGGGACCAGCAACTAGAATAACAATAATAAAAAGTTGAAATTATTGAAATAAAATCAAATGGGGTTTTTGTTTTCGTAATTAATAATGAAAGCTTACTTTGAGATTCTCCATATGAAAAGTGGGAGATATGATTTTCCTATGACGAGCCCATTTTTCACCCTTGAGACTAAGGAGCCCATCACCCTCAAGCTGTTTAATCAGAGGGTGTGCTTCATTTTTCTCGAAATATTCGGATTTAGATGCGAAGATTTCCCGTATCATGTCCGGGTCGGAGACGGCAAGCCGGACCGTAGGACCGAACCAAACAATAAATGTTGGACCTAGGAATAAATATAATTCGATGATCAAAATAAAATAAACAATACCAATTTATCATTATTTATTAATTAACTAATCAATTGGTACAAGAAAAAGAAGGGGGGAAAGAGAAAACAGAAGTGGAACAATCCAAAACTCTGAACTTCAACATCAAGCATCCAAGATCATAAGAAGCTGTAAAGTACATGTTATAACAAGTATGTATTTATGCAGGGATGGACCGAGGGAACTAACGGATCCGTCGATATTTTAAAAATTTAAAATTTCTATATATTTAAATTTTATAAGCTTGCGCTATAGAGTTTCATAGGTTCTCCCCGGCTAACACAAAATCTTGTGTTCGTCCCTGTACGCATGCATGTAGTATGTATGTGTGTATGCATGTATATATATACCATAGATTTTCTTCCAATGATGGTAGAAAGAGAGAACCCTGGGGAGAATATTGTGAGAGGAAGGCATGGGTTGAGAAGAAGCCTTTAACATCATGCCGACGAGCTCCTTAACGTTTCCGATGAAGAACCGGTACGGCGGTCCTCGGATGCCTTGCCTTGCGAAATTCTCTTCGATTTTCCTAGGCCTCCACCAAAGCAACATTCCCAGCTTCAACGCCAGAACCAGCACCGCCAAAGATATGGCAGCCGGCAGCTTCAACCACCGCCAATTCTCCTCCATGGTTCCGTTCTCCTTCAACAATGAAAATCAAGAAAGGAAGAAGAGGAGAGGAAGAGAAACAGTGGGTTAATTTGCTTTTTATTTTTTGGCTTTGTGCAGGTTTTTCCTCCTTAGTGTGGAGCAGCCTTTTTTGGTTTTGCTTCTTATCTTGTTTAGCTTATGTTGGTTTAGTTGTTGCCACCCTTTGTTGGCTGGCCTTTTTTATTACACTAGAAACGTTATGATATACATTATGTAAGAGAGAGAGGGGGTGTAGACAAGCCATGGCCGACGGCGTAGGGGCCGCCATTGGAATTCTAAAGGTCAACAATAAAATATTTTTACAAATATTAATGAGTTTCATTAATTGGTCGAATGATTGAAGATGTTTATATTTTTACATCTTGTATGAGTTTAAATTTCGTCATTTGTTTTGAAATGTAATTATTTCTTTATTAAAGTAAGATCTACTAATTGACCTAGTAGCTAAGGATGTTCATATTGCTCTATCTAGAAGTGTAAACGAGTCGAGTCGAGCTCGAGTAGTGCTGAGCTCGACTCGGCTCGTTAAGAATTCGAGACGAGTCGAACTTGATTCGAGCCTGAGTGTGTTGAGCTCGACTCAGCTCGTTAAGAACTCAGAGGAAAAGAGTACACAGAAAAACATACAAAAATTAAACTAACATAACAACCAAAACCACCAAATCTACATTTTAGTTCACTTTAATTTTAAAAATTAAAAAATACTATATTATATTTTTCGAGTAGCTCGCGAGCTTTTCGCGTCGGATATCAAGTAGCTCAGCTCGGCTCGTTAAGAACTCGAGCCGAGTTCGAGTTCATGTCGAGTCCAATAGAGTCGAGTGTTGCCGAGCTTTGACCAAGTCAAGCTCGAGTAGTTCGCGATCTGTGTCGTCTCATTTACAACCCTAGCTCCATCTTGTATGTGTTCGAATCCCGATATGAGAATGTAATATCACTTTATTTAATCAAAAAATTTGCTAAAGTAATAGAATATAATTTCGTTCTATGGAGTCCTTTTTTGAAAATATCCAAGATTGTAGATAAAATTAATAATTGAAATATATTAGATGAGACTTGAGAGTTAAATATAATGAAATTTAGACCCCTAGTACATTTGAAAGATTTTAAATATGATTTATACACAGTGAAAATCAAACTTAAGATCTTAAAACTAATCTAAAACTCTTTGGGATTTTAATAAATTTATGAAGAATTTGAAGAACGAAAAGCAATGCTCTTAAAAAAAGTTAGTCATTATAACCCAATAAGTGGTCCAAGTGGAAAAACGGATTAAGAATAATTACAAAATCTGCAAGGTGTGTACTTTGTCAATAGATTAAGAATAATTATGAACATGTATTATCTTGTAATTACTTTTAGACTATTCAAAAAAAAAAGTTAATTATTGATATTATTGAATAAAAGAAATAATGTCAAATTTTATTTTTCAAAATTAATTTATCAAAAATTAAAATTAAATTATCTGTTTTTAATAATTTTTACTTACGGGAGGGGAAAAATAAAATTTACTCATAATAAATTTTGAACGGAAAATAAAAGGGTGCCAACTAAATTATCCTTAAATTCATTTGATTTGTTAATAAAAGAATGTCTCTTTATTGTAAATTACATCATCTGACAGCATTTAAATTGAGAAAGCACAAATAATTTAATTTTATTATAGGGTTCTGGTCCCGATGCTTAATTGCATATATTTATATTACGTACAGTTTTTTCCTTTATTTTTAAAACGACTATTAATTAAAGATTTATAGTTCTAGCTCATAGCTGGATTTATCATATTAAAAAATTAAAGCCCATAGGTGTATGTAATACACACATATATATATATCTTCCACATAATTCTTAAATATTAAAAAATACTTTGCATCATTAATATTTATTGTAATCTTTTATACAGTCTGAATTATTTCAATTCTTTTTTATTCGTATATTGAATGATATTTGTACGTTTAAATACACCCAGATTCATATTTTCTCATATATTACAATTGAAATAATTAAAGAATTTCATTGTTTTTCAAGAGTTCTTTTGAGTCGAAAGTAATACATAACATATAACTTTTCAAGTCAAAAATATTTTTTAAGTTTGGTTTAAAAATTGCTTCTCAAAAGTTAAAAATTCTATTTTTTAACTTTTTTCCAAAGTCAATTTGAGTATAATTTCTCATTTATCCTGGTTTATATCACAAATTTTTTATATTTTTTAAATGATGTTTAAAATAGACATTTTATCTACTTAAAAGTACTTTTTGAAACTAATATTAAATACTCATTTCAAACTAAACAATAAACAGTTTTAAAAGCATTTTCCCACCTCACTTTTATTAACATATCCTATAACTTATTCTTAATCAAAGGGGAGGGAGACTCGAGATAGAGAGAGTGCTCTTGTTAGGTCAAGGACCTACGACTCAATGAAAGAGAGAAGGAAGCAATGAGAAGCTTTGATCACCCGATCATCTTTGTTTTTTCACTGTACTTTTTAAAAATAATGACAAAGTAACCCTTAATTGTGTGGGTGAGTTTAGGGTGCGGCACCAACCGAAATGTTACTCTTTGATAATATTTTAAGTTGATCAACTTAAAATGTTATTAAAAATATAACATTTTAAGTTTATGGGTAATATTTTAAGCTTTGTATTTATAATATTTTTAGTTGGTGTCGTACCATAACTTGCTGTACGTTAGACTTAACATAATTGTGTAATAATAGCATGTATTATAGAAAGATGATGTGACAAAAAACTGTTGGGAGAAGTGAAATTGAAGAAGGGGAAGGAAAGGACAATGATATGTAAAGTTGCAGTGTGTGAAGGGCAAAGATTGTTGGTTTGATAGGAAAAGTGTAATGTTAGGCTTTCCTACTGTGGGAATTGGCAGTGAATCGCAGCGACAATGACACCAAACTCTGAATCACTTTATAGGGTTTAGATATAGTAGGGGGTTGGTTTCCCATCCCTACCCTACCCTACCCACTCCACATCTCACATGTTTATCGTGAATTAAGCTATTCGATATTGTATCGTTTTCTTTATCGAGCAGAGTCGAAGAGATATTACATTCTCAAAATAAATATTAAGATTTAAACTCATACAAAATAAGATAATATAAACATTTTTAATCGTTTAGTTACAATTATTTCTAATAAAAATATGACTAAATTGATAGAATTTGTAACTAATGAGCCTAAATTTATGATTTTTTCGAATTAGTACCAAATTAATCTAATGTATAAATATGAATGACTAATGTGCTATTAAACAATTATACCCAAACTACCACGTCACCCCATTGAGGGCAGTTAGGGTTTTGTGACCATTTCATAACAAAATTGATAATTTAGTGACCATTTTGTAACAATTCAAAGTTTGATGATCAAAATAAACTTGAGACATGGTTAAGTGACCATTTATGAACTTTATCCTTTTATATCAAGTAGAGCCGGAAAGATATTACATTCCAAGATAAATGTCAGAATTTAAACTCATACACAATAGGACAACGTGAACATCTTTGACTATTTGACCAATTAGTGGATTTTGACATATTTTTTTAATAATAATATATATTAGCATCAGTGTATTTCCTTATACCGATTTTATTTTATCGGTATATTTTGAATTTCATTCATATATTATATACACGGACAAAACTTTGAAGTGATTAGTGGGGGCGGCATCAAAATGTTAATTTTTGGGTGATCAAGATTCTTTGTTCTTGTGTTAGAGGATTAAAATGCATTATTCTTATTTTGAAAGACCTAAAAATGGAATTTTTATATATCACTTAAGGTTTAAAAGGGTTTAATCGCATCGGTCTTATTTGGAGAAGGGACTAATTACCAAAAATAATTCAATTTAATTCATTAACAAAACAAACAAAAAATTAAAATAATGAATTTGTCTCATATATTGAAGTATTTTAAAATAAGGATTTTTTTTTCTATCCTAATAATTGGAGTTGATTAGTTGTTTTAATGTTCAATATTTAGTAAAATGTGAAGATATTTATAATTATAAAAGAAAAGAAAATTTAAAAAATCATGACAACTCTTTTTAATTTCAATTGTTAAATAAAAAATCAAGTGAAAATGGTGAGCAAATTATATCCCACATATGCTTCATTTTGACCCAACGTTGGGTACCCTGCACAAAGGCTCTCTCCCTTAATTTTGTCCTAATACACCAAGACATGTTGGGGCCATCTACCCTTTTGTGGGGTCCCTTCAAAATTAAATATACAAGTAAACACAACAATAATGTCTATGCTACTGACAATTTAAAACTCAAACAAACGAGAAGTTAATAATTATATTATTGTTATTATGAATGATAAATAAGCCAAGAATTAACGTATAATGGTCATGTTTAGTAATTAACAGATAACTGATAGTAGTATTATATTTATTAATTTAGTTAGTTGACTCGAATGTATGAAACGGTTTGATGAAATAAATGATAGTTGATATTTGTTTGCTTATTTGAACAAGCAAAATAGAATATAAGGACACAATTATATGCAATACTTGTTTGAATAGTCTATTGGTTATTAATATTTGGTATATATTTATATGTATTGGATTATATATGTAACGCCCCGGGTTTAGGGGTCGGATGTTACACGGGTGAATCGAGTTTGAGTCGTGAGCTCGTTTTAAATTAAATTGGGCTTTGGTTTTATTCTGATAGGGTTGTGGCTCATTAAGGGCAATTTAGTAATTTTAAAAATAAAGGAAAATGAGACGAGAAGAATAGCTTTCTTTGAAACATTTTATCATCTTCTTCCTTCAACCCTCTTTTAACGTTAAAACCTCCCTAAAAACCTCAATCACTATTTCATTCAATTCCTTTACCATTTCAAGTGTTTTCATCAAGGTAAGATCACTTTTGACTTGTCATCTTCATTCCTAACACATTGATGGTTTTAATTTTTGAAAAAACACCATTTTTGAGATTTTCTAATTTTTGAGATTTTAAAGAAAATGAAGAAGCTTTAGTGTGTTTTAGTTGGATTTTTGTTTTGTAAAGCTTATTTATGTTGAACTCTTGCCCTTAGATGCAATATATTTCAAAATGGAGAGGTTTTAACTAGAATCTCGAAATGGGTCTTGTGGGTGTTTTAAAAGGGGTGAAAATTAGTGTTTTTGGTGTGGTTTTGTGAAAGGGAGTTGGGTTTGGGTTATAGTGATACTAAGAGGTGGCTTTGAAGGTGTTTATAAGTGTTTTGAGTGTTGAAATCATTGGTTATCGGCTGGGCTATTGGGGAGTATGAAAATGAGGATTGTTGGTGTTGGCTTTGGTTTGAAATTGTGAGAAATTAGCTTGTAACTGTAGTTTGGGGTTGTGGCAGTGTTTTGTGATGTTTTGGCTGAACAATGTATTGTTTTTGATTGGTTAGAATCAAGGGAAACCGTCGGAGAGGCTTCGGGCACTAATCTGGGGAATTTGAAGACTTGAGATCGGTGTTCGGCTTCCGTTTGGGTTGCATCGGTGAGTGGAAATGTTTTGAACTTGTGCTTTCGAAATGGGTTCTTGGGGGTTTATGTGGAGCCTTGTGGGCTAACCTAAACCCAAGTGTAAGTTTACTAATCCTACCTTGATGGTTAAGTGATGATGTATGATTAATTGTTGTAGTATCATATGCATTATGGATTGCTTTTACTTCCGTTTGTTGTTGTGTAGTCGTTGTTGGTGTCGAGCCTCACGTGATGGTTGTGTAACTACGGTGATGTGTAGTCCCACCGGTAGTGACTAGTAGAAGAGTACTTTGATGTGTAGTCCCATCAGAAAACTATTAGTAGAAACGATGATGTGTAGTCCCACCGTGTTTTGGGTTGTGCTTGTGCAAACCTTATAATTGTGTTGTTGTGCCTCATTCGTGCATATAAATGGTTTACTTATCTTTTAAGAAATGTGTTTTGAAAACTGCATTGTTGATGAGTTTTTAGAGTTTCGCTCACTAAGCTATCAAGCTTACGCTCTCTTTTTCCAACATGCAGATCGTTAAAGTTCGGAAGCCAAGTGGGCAAGGGATGAGCTTTTTGGAGTTCTCGAGTAGCTCAAGTATGCTTTAAGTATTTGTAATAATACCTAGACAATGGGGGTGTAGACTTGTATGGAGTTGGTGTTCAAGCTCCTTAGTTTGGTTTGTTGTTGTTCCAGCATGTTTGTTTTGATGATGCTATGAGTTTTTGTATGAGCGTTGATAGACTCATATATGCTTAGTTTTAATGTTGATTTTGCTTGAATGCTTTTGTGTTGAAGGCCTATAGTAATGTATTACCATGAATGCTTATATGTTTGTTTAAAGCATTTGAAACCTTTTTATGAGAGGTCTATGTGTGTGTTATTGCCTTTGAATGAAATGGTGAAGTCATGTATGTTTTTATGCAAGTTCCTACCTAATTGCCTATCTTGTGTTGGATGCCATGTTTGTTCGGTTGTGTTGAATTGCATGATATGTTTTGGTTGCTAAATGATTTATGAGTGTTGGTATGTTGCTAGACGAGTCGTAAAATGCATCTAAAGTTGAGTCTTAGGTTGATTTACAGCTAAATTGAGTCATGCAGCGCAGGGCGTATCGGTACGCCCATGGGCCGTATTGATACGGTCCTACACTTTGGGGCTCAGTTTAAGCCTAGCGTATCGGTACACGGGGGTGTATCGATATGCCAAAAGCTCTCTAGAAATCTGAGAAATTGACGAGATTTTGGCGTATCGGTACGGGTCTAGGGTGTATCGGTACGATCTTTTATCGTTGACCTTGAGAAGTTGACCAATGAGGGCGTATCGGTACGGTCAACCAGTGTACCGATACGGTCTCCCTAGGTTGACTATGTGCTGTTGATCGAGTCAAGGCGTATCGATACGGTCTCCCAGCGTATCGATACAGCCTGTTTTAAAGAGTAAAATGGGCTGATTGAATTGATTGTTTGGTATGTTTTGAATCGTATCGTTGTATTTCCGTTGTCGTATCTCACATAGGATATATTTAAGAATTTAGACAAGATAATATTCGAAAGAATTTTCTAGGGTTGCTAATCGAGGTTGGGCCTTAACGGGTTTCACTTCGGTTTTCCCCTTTTGACCTACTCGGACCGGTCATTCGTCCAAACCAGGACGAGGGGGTTACATTTGGTGGTATCAGAGCCTGAGGTTTCCGATACCTCGGGTAGGTAAGTGAGGTAAGTTTGATGTGTTATGTGTTGCTATTTCTCGGTGAGTGTTTTGCCATGTATGCTTGAAGTTTGCTTGCTAGTACGGTGTTTGAAAGCATGTTTCGGTGGCCTTGTTGTTGGTTAAGGGTTAGTCAAATGTCCCTATTGTTAGGTGTTGTTGTCAAAAAAATTGTTTTGGTTAAACGAGCTTGAGAACCTAAGTCCTTGCCCTATTGCTAACCTAACGTTTTTCTTGTGTGTTATGTGTTTGCTGTTTTAGATTCTATCTCGATATGGTGAGACCGAGGGGCGACCTAGAGCGGGTGACCAGGCACCCGAGGATGAGCCTCATGTTCCTCTTGCTCCCGGTGGTAATGGAGCGGGTGGCGAAGGTAATGTGCTTCAGGCTGGTGCGCAAGTCAGAGGTGATGGTAATGGGCCTCAGGCCGGTGCTAACGATGGAGGTGTTGGGGCTCATGTGGGTCAGGGTCCAGCGGGCGCGATCATGACCCATTTGATTCAGACCATAGTCGGAGCTTTTCAAACAGCTTTGGCCGGTATGCAAGCTGCAGCACCACCTCAGGGTGCGGGGACAAGTCTACCCTTAGAGAGGCTTCGTAACTTGGGAGCAGTTGAGTTCCGTGGGTTGACTCTCGAGGGTTCAGAGGCGTGGCTTGAGAGTACTACACACATCTTGGGTCAGATGGAGTGCTCAGACGCCCGTAAGTTGGGTTGCATTGTCTTCTTGCTTCAGGGGGACGTATATACTTGGTGGACCACTGTTACATCGGGTATGGCCGAATCGGATATCACATGGGAGTTCTTCAGAAATGCCTTCAAGAGAAAGTATCTCAGAGTTCAATATTTGGATGAAAAGAAGAGGGAGTTTATGGCCTTGGTTCAGGGTAGCAGGACTGTTTCTGAGTAGGAGGTTCAGTTTGTGAGATTGAGCTAGTATGCACCTGAGTTGGTTCCTAATGAGAGGGAACGGTGTGGGCGCTTCCGGTATGGGTTGACTAGAGATGTGAAGACCTACATGCTTGCCTCTGACTATACCGAGTTTGATGTTTTGGTCTCTAGGGCCAAGGATATAGAGCAAAACTTAGGCTCTAGTGCACTTGCTAGTGGGTCCGACTCTGGAAAGAGACACGGGAATTGGGATAGAGACCATGCCAAGAGGGATAGGGATAGGAGATATCAACTCGATTCGAGGCATAGGGGTGGTAACTATGGTCAGGGTCGTCAGGGCCAAGGAGCTGTTGTACACACTCCGAAGTGCACTAAGTGCGGGAGACGCCACCAGGGCGAGTGTATGGGTATCTACGGAGCGTGTTGGAACTGTAGCTCTCGAGACCATTTGAGGCGTGACTGTCCACACCCGGCTAGGGGCGGACCAGCTCCAGCTAGAGGTTTTGAGCATTAGAGAGGCCGTGGGCGCGGTCATGGTAACTTTCAGCCGAGGAATGAGGGTCAAAGAAACTTGGCTCATGTAGTAGTAGTTCAGCCTGAGGGTGGAGGACCGGCTAGGGTGTATGCACAGCGAGAGGCCGGGAATGACAAGGATGTCATCGCAGGTAATTTCTCGTTACAGTCATTGAGTTTGCTTTCTTTGATAGATTCGGGGTCGACACATTCTTACATTTTGGGTGAGCACGCAAGGTCCTTAGGGATACCTTGTGAGTGGCTAGAGGTAGGTGTAAATGTTACTAGCTCTTTTGGTGATACAGTGGTAGTTAGGAAAATGTATATGAGGTGTCTCTTGATTGTTCAGGGCCACGTGTTTCCGGTTGATATGATGGAGTTATCGTTCTACGGTTTCGACGTGATTTTGGGCATGGATTGGCTCGTAGAGCATAGGGATAAGGTTGACTTTGAGACCAAGAGAGTCTATTTGAGGCTTACAGACGACTTTGAGGTTGTGGTAGCTGGTGAGAACGTTAGGTTCTTGTCCAATGTTGTTTCTGCTTTGGAAGCTCAGAAGTTATTGAATTCAGGTTGTCAGGCTTATTTGGCTTATGTAATGAATCTGAATATGAGTGAGGTTAGACCACAAGACATCAGGACAGTTTGTGATTTTCCGGAAGAGTTACCGGGTTTGCCTCCAAATAGAGCAGTTGAGTTTGCTATTGAGACGTATTCTGATTCTGCACCAGTGTCTATTGCTCCGTATAGAATGGCACCGAAAGAGTTGAAAGAGTTGAAGACACAGCTTCAGGATTTGTCAGATAGAGGTTTCATTAGGCTTAGTATTTCTCCGTGGGGCGCTCCGGTCTTGTTTGTGAAGAAAAAGGACGGTAGCAAGAGGATGTGTATAGATTATAGGACGTTGAACAAAGTGACAGTGAAGAACAAGTACCCTTTGCCTAGGATAGATGACTTCCTTGATTAGTTGAGAGGTGCTTCAGTGTTTTCGAAGATTGATTTGAGGTTCGGGTACTATCAGTTGAAGGTAAAGGATGTGGACATACCGAAGACAGCCTTCCGTACACGTTATGGGCACTATGAGTTCTTGGTGATGCCTTTTGGGTTGACTAACGCTCCAGCAACTTTCATGGATATGATAAACCGTGTGTTTCATGAGTTCTTAGACAGATTTGTGGTAGTGTTCATAGATGACATCTTAGTGTACTCTAGGACCGAAGAAGAACATGATGAGCATTTGCGGTTAGTGCTTCAGACTCTGCTAGAGAATCAGTTGTATGCCAAGTTAAGCAAATGTGAGTTTTGGATTAGGGAGGTAGTCTTCTTAGGTCACGTGATCTCGGTTAAGGGGATTAGTGTGGATCCCAAAAAGATTGAAGCCATAGTGAGTTGGAAACAACCGAAGTCAGTGACAGAAATCTGTAGTATCCTAGGTTTGGCGGGATATTATAGAAGATTTGTTGATAGATTTTCAAGGATAGTGGCTCCTTTGACTAAGTTGCTTCAGAAGAATGTCCCTTATGAGTGGTCAGATGCAAGACAACAAGTGTTTGAGAAGTTGAAGAAAACCTTGACCGAAGCTCCTATCTTGATTCAACCTGAACCAGGGAGAGAATTTGTGATTTATAGTGATGCATCGTACGTAGGTTTAGGTTGTGTGCTTATGCAAGAAGGTAAGGTGGTAGCATATGCTTCAAGACAGTTGAAAGTTCATGAGAAGAACTATCCCACCCATGATATAGAGTTAGCCGCGGTAGTATTCGCTTTGAATATTTGGAGACACCACATTTATGGTGAGAAGTGCACCGTGTTTACCGACCATAAGAGTTTGAAGTACTTGATGTCTTAGAGAGAGTTGAACCTTAGACAACGTAGGTGGTTAGAGCTTCTTAAGGACTATGACCTTACGATAGAATATCATCCGGGTAAGGCAAACGTAGTGGACGATGCTTTGAGTAGAAAAGTGGCAGTTGAGTTATGAGCTATGTTTGCGAGATTGAGTGTGTCCAAGGATGGTGGTTTGATAGCCGAGCTTCAGGTTAAGCTTTCGTTAGTTCAGTTGATTCGAGAGAGACAATTGCGAGACGAGTCCTTGGCACCTCACGTGCAAGATATAGCTGAGGATAGGCCTACCGATTTTTGTTTTGGTGAGAATGGTATCCTATGTTACAAGGATAGGATAGTTGTTCCGGAGGATTCCGAATTGAGATGTGTTATCCTGAATGAAGCTCATAATAGTCCTTTTGCTATGCATTCGGGTAGCACGAAGATGTATCGTGGGTTAAAGGAAGAGTACTATTGGGTTGGGTTGAAGAAGGATGTGGCTGAGTTTGTGAGTAAGTGCATGGTATGTTAGAGAGTCAAGGTCGAGCATCAGTTTCCTTCAGGGTTGCTACAACCGTTGAAAATTCCGGAATAGAAGTAGGAACGTATCACCATGGACTTTGTGTCAGGTTTATCGTTGACTCCTTCGAGGAAGAATTCAGTGTGGGTGATAGTTGATAGATTTACTAAGTATGCGCACTTCATACCTGTTCATACCACCTACACCTTAGATAAGTTGGCCGATTTGTACATCAGGAAGATAGTGAGGTTGCATGGGGTACCGAAATCGATTGTGTCAGACCGGGATCCGAGGTCCACATCTAGATTTTGGGAGTGTTTGCATCGTGCCTTGGGTATATGGTTGAACTTCAGTACTTCGTATCATCCGCAGTCAGATGGTCAGTTAGAGAGGGTGATTCAGGTGTTGGAGGACATGTTGAGGTGTTGTATCATTGATTTTCAGGGTTCATGAGAGAAACATCTACCATTAGTAGAGTTTGCATACAACAACAGTTATCAGGCTAGTATTCAGATGGCACCGTATTAAGCTCTGTATGGTAGGAGGTGTAGGACTCCGATTTGTTGGTTCGAAGCCGGACAAAAGCTTGTACCGATGCCCGATTTGCTCAAGGGCACTACCGAGAAGGTAAAGTTGATATGTGATCATTTGAAGGCAGCTTCAGACCGACAGAAGTCATATGCCGACTTAAAGAGAAAAGAGATAGAGTATGATGTGAGAGAGAAAGTGTTTTTGAAAGTCTCGCCTTGGAAGAAGGTGATGAGGTTTGGTAGGAAGGGTAAGTTAAGCCCGAGATTCATTGGACCTTATGAGGTAGTTGAGAGGGTTGGTCTCATTGCGTATAGATTGAGACTCCCGACCGAGTTAGAGAAAATTTACGATGTATTACATGTTTCGATGCTCCGAAAGTATAGATCGGATCCGTCACACGTAATGCCAGTGGAAGAGATAGAGTTAAACCCCGATTTGTCCTATGACGAAGAGCCAGTTGAGATTCTTGCTACGGACAAGAAAGTATTGTGTGGAAGGTCTATCGAGTTAGTCAATGTCTTGTGGAGACACCATCTTCTTCCTTCAACCCCTCTTTTAACGTTAAAACCTCCCTAAAAACCTCAATCACTATTTTATTCGATTCCTTCACCATTTCAAGTGTTTTCATCAAGGTAAGACCACTTTTGACTTGTCCTCTTCATTCCTAACACATTGATGGTTTTAATTTTTGAAAAAACACCACTTTTGAGATTTTCTAGTTTTCGAGATTTTAAAGAAAATGAAGAAGCTTTAGTGTGCTTTAGTTGGATTTTCATTTTGTAAAGATTATTTATGTTGAACTATTGCCCTTAGATGCAATATATTTCAAAATAGAGAGGTTTTAACTAGAATCCTAAAATGGGTCTTGTGGGTGTTTTAAAAGGGGTGAAAATTAGTGTTTTTGGTGTGGTTTTGTGAAAGGGAGTTGGGTTTGGGTTATAGTGATACTAAGAGGTGGCTTTGAAGGTGTTTATAAGTGTTTTGAGTGTTGAAATCATTGGTTCTCGGCTGGGCTATTGGGGAGTACGAAAATAAGGATTGTTGGTGTTGGCTTTGGTTTGAAATTGTGAGAAATTAGCTTGTAACTGTAGTTTGGGGTTGTGGCAGTGTTTTGTGATGTTTTGGCTGAGCAATGTATTGTTTTTGATTGGTTAGAATCAAGGGAAACCGTCGGAGAGGCTTCGGGCACTAATCCGGGGAATTTGGAGACTTGAGATCGTGTTCGGCTTCTGTTTGGGTTGCATCGGTGAGTGGAAATGTTTTGAACTTGTTGTGCTTTCGAAATGGGTTCTTGGGGGTTTGGGTGGAGCCTTGTGGGCTAACCTAAACCCAAGTGTAAGTTTACTAATCCTACCTTGATGGTTAAGTGATGATGTATGATTAATTGTTGTAGTATCATATGCATTGTGGATTGCTTTTACTTCCGTTTGTTGTTGTGTAGTCGTTGTTGGTGTCGAACCTCACATGATGGTTGTGTAACTACGGTGATGTGTAGTCCCACCGGTAGTGACTAGTAGAAGAGTACTTTGATGTGTAGTCCCATTAGAAAACTACTAGTCGAAACGGTGATGTGTAGTCCCACCGTGTTTTGGGTTGTGCTTGTGCAAACCTTGTAATTGTGTTGTTGTGCCTCATTCGTGCATATAAATAGTTTACTTATCTTTTAAGAAATGTGTTTTGAAAATTGCATTGTTGATGAGTTTTTAGAGCTTCGCTCACTAAGCTGTCAAGCTTACGCTCTCTTTTTCTAACATGCAAATCGTTAAAGTTCGGAAGGCAAGTGGGCAAGGGAGGAGCTTTTTGGAGTTCTCGAGTAGCTCAAGTATGCTTTAAGTATTTGTAATAATTCCTAGACAATGGGGTGTAGACTTGTATGGAGTTGGTGTTCAAGCTCCTTAGTTTGGTTTGTTGTTGTTCCAGCATGTTTGTTTTGATGATGCTATGAGTTTTTGTATGAGCGTTGATAGACTCATATATGCTCAGTTTTAATGTTGATTTTGCTTGAATGCTTGTGTGTTGAAGGCCTATAGCGATGTATTACCATGAATGCTTATATGTTTGTTTAAAGCATGTGAAACCTTTTTATGAGAGGTCTATGTGTGTGTTATTGCCTTTGAATGAAATGGTGAAGTCATGTATATTTTTATGCAAGTTCCTACCTAATTGTCTATCTTGTGTTGGATGTCATGTTTGTTCGGTTGTGTTGAATTGCATGATATGTTTTGGTTGCTAAATGATTTATGAGTGTTGGTGTGTTGCTAGACGAGTCGTAAAATGCATCTAAAGTTGAATCTTAGGTTGTTTTACAGCTAAATTGAGTCTTGCAGTGCAGGGCGTATCGGTACGCCCAAGGGCCGTACCGATACGGTCCTACACTTTGGGGCTCAGTTTAAGCCTAACGTACCGGTACATGGGGGTGTATCGATACGCCAAAAGCTCTCTGGAAATCTGAGAAATTGACGAGATTTTGGCGTATCGGTACGGGTCTAGGGTGTATCGGTACGGTCTTTTATCATTGACCGTAAGAAGTTGACCAATGAGGGCGTATCGGTACGGTCAACAAGTGTATCGATACGGTCTCCCTAGGTTGACTATGGGCTGTTGATCGAGTCAAGGCGTATCGATACGGTCTCCCAGCGTATCGATACGGTCTCCCAGCGTATCGATACGGCATGTTGTAAAGAGTAAAATAGGCTGATTGAATTGATTGTTTGGTATGCTTTGAATCGTATCGTTGTCTTTCCGCTGCCGTATCTCACATAGGATATATTTAAGCATTTAGACAAGATAATATTCGAAAGAATTTTCTAGGGTTGCTAACCGAGGTGGGGCCTTAACGGGTTTCACTTCGGTTTTTCCCGTGTGACCTACTCGGACCGGTCAGTCGTCCAGACCGAGACGAGAGTGTTACAATATAAACATATTTAAATGATGTATAAATTAAGTTTTTATTTATAGAATTATACTTTTAATATAACTTTACTAATTTTTAAATTTAAATGATTTTCAAAGAATATGTATTAATCTCATTTATTTGAAGGGAAAGCAATTATTTAAACTATATACAAAATATGTTTACTTTGAAAGCATACATGTGTTATTCAAATTTAAGTTACTTGAAAAATTATCTTTGTAATTGTAAATGACCAAAGAGTCTTTACAATTCTTAAATACAATCTTTTAACTCAAAAAACTCATCAAGACATTTTTTTCAAATTGAGATGATTCACTCAATCCATTATTATAATATTTTGTTTACTAAATATTTAAATTAACATATTTAATTAGTCAATCTTTTATAAATTATTCAAACCTTTAATTTTAGCTCAAAATTTTATTTATCGACAATTTTAATAACTTTTTTGATGGGAGGTCTAACTACATCTCTATCAATAAAACTATAAATTAATCCAAAAATATCATCATAGGAAATCTTAATCCTTTTTGATAAAATTAGACACCCATTCATAAAAAATCACCGAATATATACACTTACAAGAAAAAAATTTAATAAGATGTTTAGATAAGACAAAGTAGCTTTTGAAAGCTTTTTTCCGTGTGTTGTTTTCCTTTGTTTTTATTATGCAATTCTTTTTCTATTCCTTTATATGTTGTCACCACTTAACACCATCAAAAATAGAGCTTTATAAATATATATAGGGAAAGACGTAGAATTTTATGTGAGGGGAGGTGAACTTATAAAATTTTAGAGGGGCAAACTTATAAAAATTTAAGGAAAATGAATTTTCAATCAGAAATACATAGAAAATTTTTAAAATTTTTCAAAATCATATAGAAATTTCAAATTTTTAGGGGGCGACCGCTCCCTCCAGTCCCTCTCTATGTCCATCCATGTATATATATGATGAAATACAAATTTAAGGGCCAGTATTAGATGGAAAAACAAAGTTAAGGGCTACTGTGGGTGGATGGTATAAGTTCAGGGGGCAAACGTAGAATTAAACCAAAAGAAAAAGAGAAAAAATGAGTTTTCGTCCACGCAATCAACAGTGTGAGTGACGGGTCTGTTGCAGGCTCAGCAGCTGCTTTCTGGACTGTACTGTCTTTTTTTTTTTAATTTTATGTCCTCCGTCCCATAAACTAGGTCTTTTGTTATTAACTTTTACGTAGTTTTAAAAGAAAAATTTTGTATAAATAATGTGATGCAATATAATTAAAATGATAATTTTATTTTTAAAAAATTAATTTTTGTTTGTTTGAAAATCTAAGAAATAGTAGAAAAAGAAATGTGACTTAGAAAAGTTGTTGTTTTCATTGAAACAATTTAAATAAAACAATTATAAAAATATAAAAAAATAAATTTAATGAGACGGCTGAAGTAATTTGTCGAAGAAATTATTCCCTCAAATCAAAATTCACCACGTTTCAACCAATCTTTTACCTTCCCATTTTTGTCCACATTTAAGGACCCCTTTCACCTCAACCCCTCATCTTTCCTGTAATTGTCATTTTACCCCTTTTGGGTTTTCCCTATTCTCATCACTTTCCATATGCATAGTTTTTATACTTTTTATCATGCTTTCACAAATTTAGTAGGAATATACATACATTGCAGCAAAACCAATTTATTGGTCTAACTTGATGTACATGTGGGTAAATTTAATGTCAAAGCTGTACAGAGAATTGTACTAACATATATCCTTGGCAGTTGGCATAAAACTAAAAAAATGCCCGCAACAATTGTTTTAATAGTCTTTTTTGCTCATATTATTTTTAAGTAATTTAACTTTTAATGTTTCATTTTAGGTCAAAATAGTTCATATGCGGATGAAAACTGTTAATTAACTAACGATATATAACTTGAAATGACTTGACAGAATAACACGGTAGGAGAAAAAATAAATTTATACTTTTTGACTAATGTGACATACTTTCAAGCCAACACATTTGTCTATATGACACTGATTTGACTAATGGAAAAAATTAATAAAATTGACGGTTTTATTGGTTAGGACCAATACCATGAATGACATGGAGGAACGAGCCCAAAGATGGACCTAGAGCTAGAGGGGGCGGTCGCCCCCCCTAAAATTTTGAAATTCCTATATGATTTAGAATTTTTTTATAAAAATGTTCTATGTATTTCCTATTGAAAATTTATTTTCACCCCCCTAAAATTTTATAGTTTGTGCCTCCTAAAATTTTATAGGTTTACCCCTAACATAAAGTTACGAGTTCGTCCATGGACGGGGATATGATATGATTTTTCTTCTAATAGGTTATTAATATCATTTTTATAATTTTTATTGAATTTCTTTATTGGCCACCCAACTACCTGCCATCTCCATTTTTTACCTTCAATCTGTTACCTATTACCTTAAACCTCATTTTCGCCTCAATCATCGAAAGTTAAAATATTTGCAATACTCTTCAACACATTGATACAAATAAAGATAAAAATTTACAATAGCAATGAAAACATATCTTCACATGTATAGAAGTTGAAAACTCATTTTAAATTTGGTTGATTAATCATTACAACAATGTCAACATCTCACCCTAAATAATTGACAGCGGCAATGAAAATTCATTGGTATAGAAGTTTCAAATCTCATTTTTGAATTTGGTTTCGTATATAATGATCTGCACAGTTGGAGGAAACCATTAAAAAGGAGCTTCACGTTGACTTTGGTAGATCTTCGACGATCAAAGATTCAATTTAAAGATCCCAACGGTAAAGATGCTCTTTTTGGGGTGAAGAGAAACAAATTTTCATTTAAATTTCATCCAACGGTGGACGACGGAGATCGGAGAATAAGAAATAGAAGCATTCAATGTTAGATTTGGATAGTATAGGGTATTTTTTGGTTAAACGAACACTAAATTTATGTTCAGGAGAGTGAAACATGTTTGGGTCTTATCGACCACCGTCAATGGTGGCCGGCGCGGTGGTCGGTCGTGATAAATGGTGGCCGAATTTTGAGTATGTTGAAAAAAACAAGAGTAGAAACAATGAAGATGAAAAGAGAAGAAGAAGAATGAAAATGAATATAATAGAAAAAATGGTTTTATATAAATTTGAAACGACGTCGTTTTGGTGTTGATTAAGCTTTTTCAAAATGATTTCGCTATGATTTCTGTGCCATGTTATAACATCGTTAACTATTTAACGGTGGAGTGACAAAAAATCAATTTTTAAAGTTGAGTGAGTAAATTAAAAAATTTTAAATTTAAATGACCAAATAAGAGAGAGAAGAAAGTTGAGTGATGAAATTTATATTTTACCCTTGTTTTTTTTAATTTGGGTGTACAGAGATAACAACTTCTGGCAGTTAGTGTAACAAGAATCCAGGCATCCGTACTTTTTGTTGGAGCCCTCGTGAATCAAGGGATTGCCGTCTTCCCTTTTTTATTCTTATTTTTGACGTTTCACTGTCATCTCCATCTACCTTTTCCCCCATTTTTTTATTATAAAAACTTATCTTTATCTTTGGTTTATTTTAGGCTTAAATTATTGAAAATTAATAAATTAAGCTCTTAATTTTTTTACTTAATTAAGTCTTTATACTATACAATTTTATCAATTCACCTCTTGGACCAACGTTAAATATTAAATCTAATAATTTTTTGGACCAATTGGTGTAATGTGTTGTGTTATAATGTTATTACTTGACATTTTCATAACTATTTTATTTTATTTAAAAAATCTTTAAAAGTACTATTTTTTTTTAAACTTATAAAAATAATTTTTTAGAAAATCTGTAAATGTCACATGATAAAACTGTAGTAAGTCACGTGACAATAATATTTTAAGAAAAAAATCGTCAAAAATTGATGGTCAATATCAGTCAAAGGGCTTAAGTGATTAAATTTATTGATTCGGGGGCTTAATTAAATGTAAAAAAAATTCAAAAACTTAATTAATTTCTTTTCAAAAGTTTAGGGGCTTAATGCACCCTTAAGCCTCTATTTTATGATTATCATTGGTAAGGTTTTTTATTTATTTATTTATCATTTTTAATAAAAAGGAACGCTAAACAAACTAGAAGCAAGGATAAATATAACTTTTGATATATGAGTTCGACTTTAAGATGTAATTGATAGTTATTTTTTTTATGTAATTAGATATTTAAAATTTATTTTTGATGATCAAGTCGTCAGTTAAACTTTCTTGTCCTAATTAAGTACATGAATTTGATTTGAGAGTTCAAATTGGTATTCAAACTTCACTTTTTGATCGCATTTAAATTTATTTGATTCAAATTGAACTATGAAACCAAGTTTAAATACTAATTTGAACTTAAAAACCAAGTTCATCTACCTAATTGAACAAAAAAAAGAGGCCGGGTACCAAAGTGAAAGAAAAAATATTGTATTGAGTTGAGAGGAACACTCTCATAATACACATATACAATATCTTATTCGGATTAGCTAGTCACAACAGATCATATACAATTGTGAAAATGCATTAAATATTAAAATTATGAGTTAATTATTGTATAAAAAAATATAATACACACAAGAATTGGGGTCAAATTATATGGCTAGTACATGTACTATTTATAAGTTGGGATTTAGTACTTGTATATATATTTTAATTTGTCAATTTTAGTCTCGTGGTTTTTAAAACTTAAAATTTCTGTTAATATAATTAAATTACATAACTTAAAATTATCGAATCAGAAACATTAATTAAATCTAAACTAATGTATAATATATGGATTGATGATAGAATTTATGTAACAAATTTTACGGAAAATGTAAAAAAATAAAATAAAATAACTAAAATGAATAAATTAAAATATCTAAATTAAATATACAATTTAGATATACTATAAGTAATAATAGTATAATTTACCTCAAAAATTGGCATGATAGTTTGGGAATGAAATGTCAATTCATGAAATGACAAGCAATTGAACAGATCATGCTTTGGATAATATACTAAATATCAGTATTTAATGTATTAATAATGTATAATTGGATAGAGGCGACAAACAGGTGGTTTGGTTTGAGTTTGGTTTGTGTCATTTCAGGTCTGACTATATTTTATTTAAGTTCGATTTTAGTTCAGGTCTATGGTGATTTCAGTTGGGATATCGGACCGCGTCTGTTGATTTCGAGTCGGGTCAATAGGAGATATCGGTTTTAGTCAGGTTTTCAGACCGAGTTAGGTTTTTCCACCCTATATATGACTTTATATAGTCTGAATATTTGACATTTTAGTGAGTTGTGCGACAGTTCACATCTCATTTTTTTATTTGTTTTAATATATATTTCTTTATTTAGTGTTACCTTTGGTTCGGGTTGATTTCAGTTCGGGTCCACTCAGTTCGGTTGAAATCGGTTCATGTCTATTTTTGGGTCAATTTCGGATCAGTTCAGTTTATTTCCAGTTTCGGGTCAAATTCAAGTCATCATGTTCGGGTCGATTTCGGGTCTCGGGTCAAGTTTTTCAGGTCTATAATTGACCAACAATCAATTGATTTAGTAGGGATGAGGCACTGAATTCTTTAAATAATGTTAGATGGTTCAAACATTGACGTTGTGAATGGAACAATCTAGGTTGTAAGGGTTGTCTCCATAACGATCTTTTACATCTCAGTAATATCTGATTCAAATTAATCAATCAATAAATTAAATTAGATATCAATGATTGTACCAAAAACGTATAACTCAGAATTGATTTTTTTTCTTCTTCTTATGTCCAAGAACATGCCACGTTCGCATGTTTGCATCCATAAATGTTCAGTTGAATTTCATAACTTTCAATGTGATGGGAGAATGCATAATAGACACTCAACCAGTTGGTACAGTGATACAAGACACTAGATTTTTTAAGCAAGATTCAAGATTCGAATTATGATATTGTGAATAAAATGTTTAGTTTCGGAGGATTACCTCATAATGAACCTCTGTAGTATCTGATTTGAAATAATCAACTAATAAATTAAATACCGATAATTAAAAAAAAATAGAGAAAGAGTAGCGAATTCAGCCGGAGGGGAGAGTTATGGGCAAGGGAGGCAAGTTAGGTGTGGGGTAATGAGCCCCTGAAAATTAGGAGAGAGTGGTAAATGGTAATGGAGCCCACCCCCCAGAATGTGAAAACATGTTGGCGAAAGCAAGGGCTAAAAAAGACCGGCTCTTTATTGATTGGACCGACGTGGATGCCTCATCACATCCACAATTTGACCTATTTCCGACAGCCGTAGGGACAAGACAAATCCCATTATATGAAGTGTTAACTCATTATTACGTTACGCCTGTTCGGTGGCAGAGGTTGTGTGTCGGTGCTTTTCAGTTCTCAGTCTGTAATGAAACAAACATGAGTGTAACAAGGGCCCGTCATTTGAAGCATGAGAACATGCCCACTTACTGAGTCAACGTTTGTTTTTAATCTATCGATATTTGGTTTATTAATCGATTGATTCAAATCGAATATTACAGAAATTTAATTAGGTACGGTTCTCTCAATTTAATTTTTATCATTCACAACGTCAAAATTTGAACTTATAACTTTGCTTAAGGGACTTAAAACCTTATCATGAAGAACTCATTCTCTCACTGCATCTATATGGAGTACATGGTTACAATCATTTGTCTAATCAAAGAAAAATAATTTATCAACTTGAATTCAAAACGTATACTCCCGAAATTCAGCATGTAGTGGTACTTGGTCACATTATTAGCCTAGATAAAAGAACCTACAAATAAATAGATCCTCCGTAGCCTCAAGTAGAGGTGGCAATCGAGTCGTTCGGATCGGATCATTTCAGTTTAAATTGTTTTTAGTTTTTGTTCAATTCGAGTTAGATCAGGTTCGATTCGAGTCTATGTTGTTTTGAGTCAGGCCAAGTATCGGTTTGGGTTAATATTGGATTAGTTGATTTTATGGTTGAGGAAATATCATATTGATTGCTTTTTCGGGTCGGGTCAATATAAGATCGGTTGTTTTTTGCCTTTTCATTTGTGTTACCTTGATTATGAGGGTCTACTAAATGTAGTTGTTAATTAGTAAATTAAATTCGGGTTACTTTCAGTTCAGGTTGCTTTCGATTTTGATTATTTCCGGTTCAGGTTAATTTTCAGTTTAACTAAATTTGAGTTCGATTTTAATTCGAATTGGGGTTAAATTTAGACCAGTATATTCAAATCTATAACAAATCTCAGATCGAATAAGTCAGTTTGAATTTAGGGTCATAGGTCACGTTTGCCATGTCTACCTCCAAGTATGTGTAACAAGCCCACCATTTAAAGAGACTTCATATGATTGCAAGGAATAATATTTGGTTCAATTAAAATAAATAATTTTAAAATTGTATCTTGTTATTCATTCTTTTTAAGTCAATTAAAATATTTTCTATTTTCCAAGTTTGAGTCAAACTGAACTTTTACGATTTGAATATTGAAAAAAAAAATAATAAGTTAGTACGTACCCATTGGATCTTTATCAATTTTCAAAATGAACAAATTGATCATTCTCAACAACAAAAATCAAAATAATCATCGAATTTTCAAAAAACAATATATAATATTTTCCTATAAATTTATAAAAATACATAAAAACTATATAAATTATAATACCCTTAGAAAATTTTAAAATTCTAAAATATTCTCAACAAATTATGTTATATAATAATTAATTATTGACTTAAATGAAGTTTCACTATGATTAAATATTAGACAAATACTTTACCAAAAAACTATTAGACTCGAATACAACCGGCTACGCATGGAAAATACAAATTTAACTTCAAAATTTTCAAGTCAATTTTAAACCGGAACATATCGAATACAATTTCGATTCAAAACTGAAATAAACTATAAAGAACCGAAAGAGAATAAGAGCAATGGGAAATCCTAATATTCTTATCAAGAATTTCATATTGAAACATATAGAAAACCACCCGCATAAGGATTTTACAAAACGCAAAATCCACAACACCAACAATAAAAACATCAACGATCAAAGTTCCATTAACAACAATTATATTCGGAAATTCCTAAAACTACAAATCTCCTCTTCTCAACACACATCCCTATTTCTGCCCACACTCTGAAAATTTTACCATCACAACACAAATCCAAATGAGGTGAAAATGAAAAAAGCAGCAGAAAATGTTGGAAGCTCTCCGGCAGTGAAATCCTCTCTATTCAAATGCATCGTCATCGTCATCTGGAAGAGGCTGACTGGCTGCCGCCGCAAGCTCAGCCTCATGCCTATTAACAAAAACAAAGCAATCAACACAAAACATGTCAATAAACCCTCATAATCAAGGTAACACAAATGAAAAGGCAAAAAACAAGAATGCCAAAGATTATCGTACTGCTGCTGGGCGGCCAAGTCGATGTGAACTTCAGGAGGAGCAAGAGCAGGAGACTCCACAAAGTGTAGATTAGGATCACTGAAATCATCAAAACGCCATAATATTAGGCATCAACCTAGGCATTGGCGTAACACATTTAACTATGCAACAAAGGCAATACTCTATTACCCAGCAAGCTTCCTGGCAAGGTACAAGAAAGGCTTCTCGAAATTGTAGTTGCTCTTGGCAGAAATTTCATAGTATTGCAGGTTCTTCTTCCTGTGGAAAGTGACCTGCTTTGCCTTGACCTGCCTGTTCTTCACATCAACCTTGTTACCACATAGAACAATAGGAATATTCTCACACACCCTGCATCCGCAAAAACATCGTTACAAAAGTCCACCACATAAAACCATAAACAACTAAAGAATCTCAACACACCTGCAAAGATCACGATGCCATGTAGGAACATTCTTGTATGTCAACCGGGCAGTTACGTCAAACATAATAATAGCACATTGCCCATGGATGCTGCAAGACATAATAAGAAGAGTAAGAAAACCACTAGACAATGCAATAAAAGTTGTGGTAAAAGCCCTCAAAACCCCATCTAAAAAGAAGCACATCATCAAGTTAAAATGATAATACTAAAGAGCTCATAAATGATGATAGATAATTCAACAATTTAATAGAAACGGATGCAAGCAATAACAACACTTACTAGTAACCATCTCTGAGTCCACCAAACTTCTCTTGTCCAGCAGTATCCCAGCAGTAAAAACGGATTTTCCCGCAGTTGGTGAAGAAGTCCAATGGGTGAACCTCCACCCCAATTGTTGCTGTACATTCAAAACGATAAAACACTCGAGTAAACATCGGAATCAAGACACTCAATTTGTTCAAACAGCTCAAACGACGAACAAGACCAACATAAAAAACAGTTTGCTAAAACACTTACGCTCGTATTTCTTCTCAAACTCTCCAGTTAGATGCCTCTTGACAAAGGTGGTTTTTCCTGCACCATCACATAAAGTTCAAGCAAGTCCAAAACAATGCGTCTACTTCATAAAAATCAATAACTTAGTCTTTACTCTTCATAACTAAATCAAAAGCTGGAGATTTAGAACATATATTAAGAGTAAACAAACTAATTTATCACACTCTTAAAATGCATACAGATCAAAAACCTTGGAAATGAAAAAGTATAATAACACTATATTTTCACTTAATATATCTTTTAATTCAAAATCTGAAGCTACTAGCATCAAATAATACCAGTTCAAACTTCCAAGCAGTAAATCGAATCTACGAGCAAAGGAAAATGAAATTACCGGTTCCTCCGTCGCCGACGATGACGAGCTTGAAGCTCGGATAATCAACAGTTTGCTGGTTGGGCAAAGCCTGCACCGCGAATCAAAAACGAGACAAAAAATAATCAAGATCTAACTCGAAGCTAAAACACAAGATTACAGTTAAGATATCGAAACAACAAAATATATAAAAATTAAAATTAAGAGAGAGATCGAGGGTTTCACCATGGATTTGCTAAGCAACAAAAAGAGGAGAAATGAATCTGCAAATCTTGCGTTAGTTTGGCGAAAGCAGAGGGATCGGAGTGCGAGAGGATTTGGAGACGGCGGAAAGCCAAGGGTTTTATAAGAGTGAGGGCTTTTGGGAGTCTTGAAGCTCTTTAGTCTTAGTCCCCGGCTTTAAATTGACGCAACTCTCTGTGCCGTTGGATTGGATTAATCTCCAACATTTTCTCCCAATTCTAAATCATCGTCGCCGTCCGATGTTTTCCCCCCCTTGGGGTCCACTCTATTATGCTGAAACCCAAATAATATATATCAATTACAGCTTAAAAATTCAATCTTCCAATGAATCGGTGTTTAGGTTAATTAATTAAGTGTATATTCGGTGAAAAATTACAGAACATGTATTTTAAAACTAATAATTTATATTATTACAAAACAGCAAAATATCATTCTATGAGGATAGATTCACTTATGGTTATTTTTTAAATTACTTTTTATAAATAATTATTAAAAAGTATTATAAATATATTTTTATATAAATTATTTTATTTCGTGAAAAATATATATTTTAAATAAACTATAAACATAAACGTCTTCTACAATTATATTATTAGCTCTAGATTAGGGATGATCAAATTATTCAAACTCGACCGTTTGTGACATGATTCTATAGGTTAGAGTTTTGTTTTTCTTCTAATGGATCGATTTTGTGAAATAAAGTTAAGTTCAATTGGATTTGATATCAAGACGAAAAATTCTTGACTTAATTTGATTCGAGATGATAGTATAATTTTTTATGTACTTAAAGATAAGGAAAATTTTACAACGGGCGACGAACATTGATGAACACCATTAACGATGAACACCATTAATTTTTTTTTAATTTTAAAAATTTAAAGGACTAAAATTATAATTAAAATTATCTCTTAAAAAATAAAAATCAAATTTAATAGTTACTTTATAATATTTTTAATAGGTTAGAATCAAATATACTCAATTCTCATAAACCCTAACAAAATCAATCTCTTAAAAAAATAAAAATCAATTTATAATTTCTGATTTCTTAAAGAGAGCATAGAACCGATTTGTGTTCTTCTTCATTTTCTTCACTATTACGTTTTTCTTATGTTTAGAGTTTAAATTGTTTTAGTTTGTTTCATCAATTATGGGTTTCTTAGTGATGATCGAAAACGATGATTGAGTAGTATATGATTATTATGATGATCAGTTTATAATTTCTATTTTTTTTGTAAGAGAATGATTTTGTTAGGGTTTAAGAGAATTAGGTATTTTTTTATTCTAACCTATTAAAAATATTACAAATTAACTATTGAATTTGATTTTTATTTTTTTAAAAGATAATTTTAATTATAATTTTAGTCCTTTAGATTTTTAAAATTTTTAAAAAAATTAATGGTGTTCATCGTTAGTGGTGTTCATCAATGTTCGTCGCACGTGGTAGACTCATCCTAAAGATAATTATTGTAAAGTTCGTCTATATGTAATTTTCAATTATTTCTTTATTTTATTGAATAAAAATAAATTTTTTATTTGTATTATATCAGAAACATACTTTTATCTTAAAATTCAAAGATGTACATGAATCGATTTTTTGACCGATCTAAATCTGATTCGATGGACTACTAAAACAATGGCAATTCAAGTCCTCTTTTCCCGCCTTCTTTACCAACACATCAGTTACACGGTTATTTTATCAGAAGATATGACTTATCGAGACTTCTCATTGGCGCTGAAGGAACACCTCAACGTACCTTATAATCTTAAAAATTCAATCTAATATTTGATGAAGTTTCATTTGATTTAAACTTGAATGATGTCTTCTTTTATCTATATTTTTTAATTGTTTCTCTATTTTATTAAATTAAAAATTTGTATCTGCAATTAGAATAGTTTTTTCCTAGAAAAATTTAAATCATATTCGGAACGGTAAAAAATTAGACCCACCTATCACCTAAATCAGCCTATTAAACGGTGGGCGACACCAAAGAAGAAAGGCATGATACTAAAAATGTCTATAATGTTCGATTGAATAGTCATTTTGGCTCATATTCTTTTTTAAGCAATTTCACTCTCAACATTTTATTTTGAGTCAAAATGGCCCATTATGTAAATGAAAATTATTAGTCAAGCTAAATGATTTGAAATGACGTGAAAACATACATATTAGTGCACATCGCGATAGCAGTGTCATATAAGCAAATATGCTGACTTTACATAATAACACATCAGTCAAAAATAATTTTATAAAATTGTATAAAATATAAAATATTTTTTTCCTTTTGACATGTCATTCTGTCAAATTATTTCAACTTGTTTAACGTCAGTTGACTAATAATTTTCATTCACGGAGAAACCATTTCAATTTAAAATTAAACATTAAGGGTTAAATTATTTAAAAATAATAAAGATTAAAATAAATTCAGTTAAATGTTAGGGCATTTTTTTTAACATTATGCTAAGAAAAAAAAGGTCAGACGAATTAATACTCCATCTTTTCATCTATATCACGGCTAAACCCGCCATCTTCACTTCCCGTTGAACGTATCTCCATCCAAATCTCTCTAAATAATCTTTTTATTCAAACTCCTCCATGGCCGCCCCTTCCAATCACTCTAGGCCAATTCTCCATTTTCTTCATATCTTTTTTTTGGCTATTTGTAGGCAAATTTTTTTAGTTCTCACAACAAACGTTCAATATTTATATTTTAATACGTAATCGCAGGGAAGTTGTTTATAAAAGTTAAAATAGATAAATATTCATTTTAGGAAATCTAATAAATTGATTTTTTTGTGTCAATTCAATTTGATAAAAGTTCGAAAATTTAGAACCTAATAAGTGGTCCAATGAAAAATAGATAATATTCATTAGGAGACTCGAATTCAAATCGTTTTGTCTGCAATGTGTATTCGAATATTTTTTTGGAAGCTAAAGTAATTACAAGTAGTATCTGTTTTGAATATACTCTTAACCATTTGACAATGCATGCTCAATGACCCTGCTATAACTGTTGGTGCTCGAACCAGTGACCTCTAGGAATAACAATCGTTCCCTTAACCATTGAGGCAAGTTGATTCATTCGCTATGGAATATTTTCATTAGTTTACAGATTGCATGGTCGCAGTGTTGGATTAAAATCCTCAATTGTGGGCACATATGTAAAATGTACGATGCTATTATAAAGTATGACACAAAATCAAGTGACCAATTATATTAGGCGTGTCATAGGTATTAAAGTGTCATGAAAATAAAAGTGTAGATACCATAAGATATATTTATAATTCAACAAGGGGCAAAGTTATAAATATTTAATAGTTGATTTAGTAATCAACTATATAAAGAGATAGTGGTCCCCAAGAAATAAGTTAACTTGTATTACTCTTGTCACTGTCAGAGAGTTTTTACGGCAAGGCTAACATATCTTCTTGGAAGATCAATACCAAAGATTTGAGATTTCAACATAAAGATTCAAGGTTTTCAATCTATCGATTAATTCAGGTACGCTTCCGCATCAGTTTATTTGTTTATTATTCTTGATGATTTAACATGAAAAATCATGGCTTTTAGATTTCATATTTATTATGATTTGGTTCTAACAAGTAGCATCAGAGCCTCGTCATGTTGAATCATTGAGGGTGCATTAATTTTCTTTTACTGATTCGTTCTTAAGGCTTTAGAATTCATATTAAATTTTTAGGTTTTATTTTTTTATTGGTACAATTTTAGGGTTTTTTTAAGTAATTACAGAGTTCCATGCGACAATGAATTTTCCATTGCTGTTGTGATAATTAACAATAGATGTACGAAAATTCTAGTTTCGTTGTAATTATTTGGTTTTGAATTATTCTTTTTTTCTTCGTATTTGGTATTTGGATTAAGATTTAGGTTAAAATTTTAGGTTTTGATTTTCATAATCATATTTTTTGGGACGAATAAAAATACTAAAGCACAATAGTTTTAACTATGTTAATTTTGATTGTTAGGTTTTTTAATTAACACTCGCCGGTTAAGGATTTCATCTTGATAGCCATGATTTTTGTTTTGTCATTAAGGTAAACTTATAGGTGGAGATTTTATAACGACAAGACTAAGGTTGTAGGTTTTTAGTATCTTTTACCCACAGAGATACAATTGCAGCAAATATGTTTTGTTCCAATAAAATTTTGATCCATCAGATTAAACACTAAGAAATATTAATTCAAACCATATATATACACGTGTTATAGTAAATATGGATTTAAAAGGTTATGCAGTTGAGCTTTTGCGTCTTCAGTATGCTATTCATATTAGGTTACATATATTTTGTTTTTTGAATGCTTCTGTTATTGTTATGAAACATAGAATTGATTTGGTCTATCAAAATTTAGTTTGGATTAATCGGGCAAGTTACAACATGTGGTTGGTTTCTTTTGAATCATTGTTGTGTTTCTGTTCGGTATTGTATATATATTTAGTTTTGGTTTTGAAAAACATGTCATTAATCTTACGAAATTTATATGTGATTCGGTTTGATCAATTATTTCAATGTAAATCGTTAAGTTATTATGGTTATATTATAGTTTCATGTGATCATTATATGAATTTATTCATTTATAAGATACTTTTGATTTTGACTTTTCGTTAAAGATTGGTTGTTTTGAATTTGACTTTAATTTCGACAAATGCATGTTTAAAGATTTTTTTGAGAAACAATCAAAGATTTAAGTTTTTCGATTTCTGATAGCCTCATTTAGACAATCTTATTTTGGGTTATTACGGAAATTTAAGTGTTATCGAATATTTCAGTTTTGACTATTACAAAATTTTAAATTTGGATATCAGTATATTTATATTATATATTTTGAGATAAATTAATTGAAACATTAAGTCACCAAAGTGACCTCTATTGTGTAAATTATTTTATTTTTAAATATAGAAAGTTTTGTGCATGTAAGTCGGATTACGTTAGTATTAATCGGCCCAAAGGAAGGTTAATAATTAACATTATTACATGCGCAACTGTGGTAATAAACATGTGATAATTATTCAATTTTATATGTGAGCAATAAATCGGCCCAAAGGAAGATTTTTGTTCGACATGTTCTTATTATCAATATTTGACTACTATACCAAGATATCACTTGCAAGCTAATGTTTTGTCCAAAGATGAAATACTAATGGAGTGTCTGGTATCTCGATATTAGGTTTACCTTTATTCAAGTTTATTATTATTTTGGTTATCTTTTAATTTGATTGAAAGATAAAATTAAGACAAATATTTTGAAACGATTAAATTCATATTTTAGCTTCGTATGTCTAATATTTTAATGGATTAGTTGAAACATAATGTCACCAAAGTGACCGCTCTTGTGTAGATTAATTTATTTAAAATATCAAGATGATTATTGGTTTTTGTAATTCATGCTTTTATTAATTGGCCAAAAGGAAAGTTAATATTTGACAGAATTACAACGGCAACTGTGGCGATAAATATGTGACAATTATAAGGTATTTTATGTGAACAATATGTTAGTCCAAAGATTAGCCTATTGTTTAACATAGTTTATTGTGAATATTTGATTACTACAACAAGAGTATCGCTTACAGTTAATATTATTGTCCAAAGACTTGATATTAATGTTGTGCTTGGTATCTTGAGGGGAAGTAGCCATTATTTTGAATTTATTTGTTTACTTACGAATATTTATGTGAGCTTGTTTTTATTTTATTTACTTATTTTTGTTGTCATAATATTTGTTAAATACATTCTACACTCATGTTTAGTGAAAACAATTTCAAGGAATAAGAAAAGACACTTACATATAGTATTTGGTCGTATGAACATAGACTTTGCACTAAAAAACGAACAACTTGCACCTCTCACTGCGGTAAACACCTATAAAAGGTATTTTGAGAGGTGAGATCGTTCGAATCGCGTGAGTCTAATGATCAAAAAGTACAACGTTCTAGATGTCTTTAGAAGCACAAATTTAAAGAAACTACTCAAACTAAGGGTTTCTTTGGCGAAATTAAGAAATATTTTACCCAAAACATTAAGGTTAAGATGACATCACTTATGCCTTTTTTTGATGTCTATGAAGTATAAGGGTCGAGGAAATGTGAGGGAGTAGATTATGAAAATTCTTAATATTGCTTCAAAATATAAGGCACATAAGATCAAACTCTCTAACGATTGTTTGTTCTTATGATTGTGGTACTGCTTCCTATACAATTTAACCAATTCAAAATCAGTTACAACTGCCAAAAGGAGGAATAGACTCTAATTAGGCTCATTCTCATTGTGTTCAAGAGGAAGAAAAGTTGAAGCATTATAAGTGTAAAAGTACACATTTTATTAGTGCTCATTTAGTTAGTGTCTCTACGAATAAGGACAATAAAAAATATTAGAATAAAATTTCTAAGGGTCCTACCTAAAAGAAACGACAATAAGTTTTGAAGTGTCGATTCTTTTGTATAAGTTAGGACAAGTGTAAAGAAATTAAACTTCATAAGCAAGCAACTACTTCGGTTATTTTTGAGTGATCCATGGGCTGTAAATTTTATGATCTCACAATTAAGATTATTTTAAGGAAAAAATTTTAACTTTTTTTTAGGATGTTGAGTTTGGAGAGAGAAATAAGGTTACATTGCTATTGAAGAGGAATTGAATTATAATTTCATTCCTACTATCACTTTTGACAATGTTTAGGTTTTCACACCTATCTTTAATCAAGAAATGAATCAAGTACCTCAGTAAAACAATGTTGAACAATTCTCATTCAAGATAAGATAATTGTTTCAGAAGAACAAACTCAACAACCTAAAAAAACATGTATCATTAAAGAGATCCACGAGAGGAAGAAGAAATACTATTCGAGATTATTATATTGTATTTTTAAAAAAAATAAGGTAACAATGAAATGATAGAAAATGATCAATTATTTTTTTATCAGACCATAAAAGTTTTAACTCTCAAAAGTTGATTGATGTCATTCAAGAAAAGTATAATTTTATGCAAGACAATAAAGTTTAGAAACTTATCTCATTACCTTAAGGTGCAAACCAATTGGTTGTAAATAGATATTTAAAACTAAGAGGGATGCAAATGATAATGTGGATTCTTTCTCTTCAGTTTCATTGAAAGACTCTTCCAAGATAACCATGACGCTTATTGCTTATTTTAATTTTGAGCTACATAAGATGAATGTTAAGCTTGCGTTTTTTTTTCAATGGCGACATTAAAGAAATGAATTAAATGGTATAATCATAAATTTGTGTCTAAAAATAAAAAATTAATGATATGTAAATTAAAGAAATTTATCTATGAGCTTAAGCAGGTCTCTCATTAATGAAATTATAAATTTTATATTGATTATCTCATTCGATTTTGAGATAAATTTGTTGACAATTGTATATACTACAAGTTCAGTGGGAGTAAAATCAAGTGATACTCATATTGCTAAAGAATACAAATTTAGTCTTACTCAATGCCCTAAAAGGAATCTTGAAATTTAGAAAATCCAAAAGATTTTCTATGCATAAGCTATTGGGAATCTAATTTATGCTTAAGTATATATGCGTTCGAAAATTGTGTACATTGTTGAAATGTTAGACAAATATTTGAGGAATCATATTATGGACTATTGGATAGCAGCCAATGAGGTTATGCGATATTTTTAGAGAACAAAAATTACATGCTCACATGTCTGAGTTCTGATAAGTTGGAGATCATTAGGTTTACAGACTTCGATTCTAATAGAATATTAATGCAAAAGAACTTTGTCACTTGAACTGCTAATTGTAAATCAAATAGAAAGACCAATTGGGTTATTTTGTGACAATAAATATGCATTCATTTATTCAATAAACAATAGGAACACTTCAAATTTGAAGCACATAAATATTAAGTTCTTAGTTGTTAGAGAAAATACAGAGTGGTTGTGTGTCTATAAAGCATATTGGTACAAATTTCATAATTGCGCGCATATTAAAAAACTGTCACCCTAGGTCTTTTATGAGCACACTATTCATGTTGGTATAATGTTATTTAAGAAAATTCAATTTTAGTGAGAGTTTGTAATTTTGAAAAATGCTCATTCATTTTAGACACAATTTCAATTACTTCAGTTTAAAGATATTTTAAAATTGTTTTTTTTCAGAAATAAAGTTATTTTAGTTTATGCACACTCTGAATTCAGTAAAGTTGATCTCACTAAGGTTAGGAGGACCAATTGGAAATAGACATGTTCGATTCACATTTCATGTAATTTTTCATGCTATGCGTCCATGATTGATCTATGTTATTTGATTATGTTTGTATACGTGACCATTGATGGGTCCAGTCATGATTGATATGGCAAAGACCGCTTTGATCCTATATGGATATAGTTGATGGACGTGATTGTTATTGAATACTTATTATATAATAGCAAATTTTTGAGCTCATAAGGTTGTACATTTATCAGGAAACATATGTTGTCCAAGTGGGAGATTGTTGGATTAAAATCCTCAATTGTGGAAACATATGTAAAATGTATGATGTTATTATAAAGTATGACACAAAATCAAGTGACCAATTATGTTAGGCGTGTCATAGGTATTAAAGTGTCATAGAAATAAAAGTGTAGATAGTATTTATAATTTAATGAGGGACAAAGTTATAAATATTTAATAGTTGATTTAATAATCAACTATATAAAGAGGTAGTGGTCCCCAAGAAATAGGTTAATTTGTATTACTTTTGTCCCGTCAGAGAGTTTTTACGGCAATGACTAACCTATCTTTTTGGAAGATCAATACTAAAGATTTGGGATTTCAACATGAATATTCATGGTTTTCAATCTATCGATTAATTCAGGTACGCTTCCGCATTTATTTTATTTGGTTTATTGTTCTTGATGATTTAACACGAAAAATCCCAGCTTTTAGATTTCATATCTATTATGATTTGGTTCTAACACGCAGGGTGTGGAGCGCTTGCAGGTGCAGTCTAACTGTGCACAAGCCATCCTTCTTTTGATGCAGCAGTTCCAGATATCGACCTTTGATGCATCCCTAGTGATTGTTCAGCCTCTTCTAGATCGAAATATTTTTAGTCCTCATTAGTGCAGATTTGCTCGTCATTAGTTTTTAATATCGAGCTCTCTTTTAATTCAAAAAAGAATTAAAGATTAAAATAATTATTTTAAAAAGCTGGATAACAAAAGGCGACATTAAAAAACCGTTGAAAATAGTAACATGTTTAAGGGTAAATTACACGAAATGTCATTAAATTTTAACTTTTGTATCGAATATACCACTGAACTATTAGATGATACTATTATACCAGTAAACATTGTTTTTTGCTATTATTATACCACTGAACTTTGTTTTTTTGTTTAATCCAAGCACTCGACCGTTAAACTGTAATGGACCGTTAAATCCAAAACGACATCGTTTTAGTATAGTTGCTTTGATGCCTAAGATAGGCCAAACATACGTCGTTTTGGTAGTAAAAAAATTAAGAAAACACTATATTTAAGTATGATTGAACCAAGGAACTCTAAGATGAAAGGTTTACACTAAACCACCAAACCAACTTAAAAACTTGATATAATTCTAACGGAAATAGTATATAAATAATACTGCAGTTGAACTTAATTTCATTTATCTCATGATATAATTTTATAATATTTATAATATAATTTTATAAATATATTAACTTTATAAATAAATATTATTTATAATTTATATTATAAAACTAATTTATAATATATAATTAAACTCAAACCCTAAACCATATATGTAACTAAACCTCAAACACTAAATCATATATATAAATAAATCTTAAATCATAAACCTTAAACTATATACGTAACTAAACTCTATATATAACTAAATCATAAATCATAAACCCTAAAACTAAAATATCATTTGTAATTTATATTACAAGTCCTAATATATATTATAACTAATATTTTAATTTTAAGGTTTTGGGTTTGAGATTTGTAATTTAATTATATATATTTAGGATTTGGGATTTTAGATTTAATTATGTATAAGGTTTAGGGTTTGTAGCTTAGTTAGTTGCATGTATGGTTTAGGGTTTAGTTGTATATATTATAAACAATATTTTAGTTTTGTAATATAAATTATAAATAATATTTATTTATAAAGTTAATATACTTATAAAATTATATTATAAAATACCATGAGATAAATGAAACTAAGTTCAATTGTAGTATTATTTATATACTATTTTTGTTAGGATTATATCAAGTTTTTAAGTTAGTTTGGTGGTTTTGTGTAAACCTTTCATCTTAGAGGTCCTTGGTTTAATCCTCTTCATGTGTAGTGTTTTCTTAATTTTTTATTAGCAAAACGACGTCGTTTTGGCCTATCTTAGTCATCAAAGCAACTATACTAAAACGACGTTGTTTTAGATTTAACGAACTGTTACAGTTTAACGGTCGAGTACTTAGAATGAACAAAAAATAAAGTTTTATAGTATAATAATAGCAAAAAATAATGTTAAGTAGTACAATAGTATCATTTTATAGTTCAGTGGTATGTTCGATACAAAAATCAAAATTTAGTGATATTTAGTGTAGTTAACCCTAAGTTTAATTTGGGAAATTGTTTTCGGTAAAATATGGAAACCAAATCTGTTGTACGAATTTGTGATTACTTACTTAAATCCCGCGAATTGTTTATCTTTAAACATTAGGGTAAATTACACTATATATTACTTAGTTATAAATTTGGTAACAAATATGTTATTTTTTTAAATAATAATTAAGTCATTCAATTATAATTTTATAAACAAATAAATTATTTTCCTTATAAAAATAATAATTTAATCATTTAATTATAAGTTTAGAAATAAACGTATAACTAAATTTATACGCTAAAAAATAATTTTTTAAAAAATAATTTTTAATTATGTAAAACTTCGTTTTCATATCTTGAAATAAAAAAATAAAAAATAACCGAAGTTTGTACACATCATCACCATACTATAATTAGAAAATCGAGCACATATACGTGCATTGTAGAGCACCGATATAGCTGGCTAGTCGCATGTACGGTGTTGACACATGAGTGTTAGGTAAATTCTAGGGAAAAACATCTTAAAAAAAGTTAAAAAGGACATGTGCATAAATTTTTACAAAAAATCGTAAGAATTTATGCACATGTATCGAAATTTTTATAAAAATAGTAAGCAATTTTTACTATTTTTGTGTACATACATAAATCCTTACAAAAATGATAAATATTTGTGTATATATACCGAATTCACTATTTTTGTAAAAATTTGTGTACATATACCAAAATTCTTACAAAAGTGGTAAGAATTTGTGTACATACACAAATCTTTACGATTTTTGTAAAAAACAATACATTATACATAAATTCTTACAATTTTTGTAAAAATTTATATATAGCCGTTTTTTAGCCTCTTTTTAAAAAGCCGTCTTTTAAAATTTCTCAATGCTACATTTTATAATATGTAGGTTTTATTAAGAATAGATATTCAATCTAACCTAGTAAAAAAAATTATGTTAATTGAGTTGACTAGTCATATTTTATAATTTTATTTATTTTTTAAAATTAAATTAAGTTTACACAAGTCAAGTTATTCAAAATTTTTAAATTAAATTGAGTTTTTTATTTAATTTTTTCTTAAGATTATACACATTTAAATCATATAAAAAAGATTGTTAAAAAAATCATATAAAAAGCCGAGACGAGAAGTGCGTTTTTGAAGGAGAAGAAGGCGGGGAAGAGAGAGAGCAGAAGATAAAGAGAAAGGAGGTGGAACACCATGGATAGTCTGATTAGAAACAGAGGCGTATTTCGGGTCTCAGTGTGTGGCCAAGAAGAGATAGAGCTTGAGCATCTCTCAAGAGATAGTAGCCGTTACAGTCTATCCACCGGAATACTTCCTTCGCTCGGTGCCAGAAGCAACCGCCGAGTCAAGCTCAGGAGTTTCATTGTTTCGCCTTACGATCGTCGTTACAGGTTCCATTTCTTTTTTCTTTTGATTTTACAACTCTGGGTGTTCTTCATTCATCACCGTTTCAGCAATTTTACATGTTTTAGAATTCTGGGTTCTTCTTGTTTTGACTTAAGGTGTCTCTTATTATTGGGGGGATTATGGTAATCAATGTGTATAATAGATTCATTTTCCTTTCCGGGAAAATCACGGCATTGAATCTCGTTGGCCTTGTTTTGGCAAATTACCAAGTAAAAAATTGTTCCATGTTTTGTTATTTCTTGAATGTTAACTTGTCATTTACTCTTTGTTTACACTTTTTTCTTTAGCGAGAAAAGCTAACAGAGTTTTCTGTTTGCAATCTTCCAGAACGATTATGAGGCTGATTTCACATTAATGCCATTCTTTGAATTCTGGGTTGCAAAAGTTTGTTTGTTTCGTTTGATATCTGACATTTTCTCTTTGTTTTCTTTTTTTCATTTGTTTCTTCTTAGTTCGTTACTATTATTCTTGTTATTAGTCGTTCCCCAAGGCTTTTCCTTACTAATCCGGACTTACTGACTTTGGTGGTTCTGCATGACCTGCTTAAGCGATACCAAGTTGCTTATCACTTGGACCAACCCAGTTTATGTTTTTGTTATACGTGTTGGGCATATGAAAAAGGACTATTCTGAAATCAGAATCTCTTATGGTGCTCTGCTTAAATCATTGAGAATATTACTTTTCTTTTTAAAAGACCTTTAGATTGATTCCTACCTTTTCCAAAAGAATGGTTTTAATATAAAATTCTAGGTGCTTGATGTGCTGAAATCTTTAGAAACTTTTGACTTGTATAGTGACCGGTGAGCCCCTGAAGATTTTATGCCCTGCGTCCTTTGTCTTTGCAGTTTCTGTTGTGTTCTTTGGTTTGAAAAAGAATTGAATTGTTCCGAAATGTTTTATGCAGATGCTAATTCCACATAAAGATTAAATGATGACTGAAATTTATATAATTACATTGGTTCTTGCAGGATATGGGGGACTTTTCTGATAATTCTGGTAATCTATACTGCTTGGGTATCACCGTTTGAATTCGGGTTCATTGAGAAGCCGGATGCACCACTCTCCATTACTGATAATGTTGTTAATGGATTCTTTGCCTTGGATATTGTTCTCACCTTCTTTGTTGCATACTTGGACAAAGCTACCTATCTACTCATCGATGATCCGAAGAAGATTGCTTGGAAGTATGGCAGGTCCTGGTTGGTTTTCGACATTATATCCACGATACCATCCGAACTTGCTCAGAAGATCTCCCCTAAGCCATTACGCTCTTATGGCTTATTTAATATGCTTCGCCTTTGGCGTCTCCGCAGAGTTAGTGCCTTGTTTTCCAGGTACTGGAGTTTCTTTTTCCCTTCATCAGCTAACTTCGATAATTGTAAAAGTTTGTTTATTGTATTCACTTTTTTTTACTGTGACATGACTTAATTGTTGCTTTTTCAATAGATTGGAGAAAGACAAGAACTACAACTATTTTTGGGTTCGATGTGCTAAACTTATTTGTGTGAGTACTACAAAAAGGAAACTCGATGATTAGCCTGGGAAATTTTTTCAAATAATGCAGCATTCATGTGGCTCTTGATGGTTTTTGTAGGTTACACTTTTTGCTGTTCACTGTGCCGGATGCTTCTATTATCTTATAGCTGCACGATATCATGACCCCGGAAGAACATGGATTGGATCATCTTTGGGAGACAATTTCCGCGAACAGAGCTTGTCGATTCGATATGTGACATCGATGTACTGGTCTATCACCACACTGACTACTGTTGGCTATGGGGATTTGCATCCTGTGAATATCAGAGAGATGATTTTTGACATTTTCTACATGTTTTTTAACCTTGGGTTGACAGCATATTTGATTGGTAATATGACCAACTTGGTTGTCCATGGAACCAGCCGAACTAGAAGATTTGTGAGTTGTTTTTTCTTCTTTTCAATGTGTATTTCAAATTCTGAGTTCCATTAATTCTGCATTTTGTTCACACCGGTACTGGATTTTCCTTTGATAATCTTTCCTTGTTTGTGTTTTTGGCTCTCAGAGGGATGCCATTCAAGCTGCCTCAAGTTTTGCTCAAAGAAACCAATTGCCTCCTCGCCTACAGGATCAGATGCTTGCACATTTATGTCTGAAGTTCAGGACAGATTCGGAGGGGCTGCAACAGCAAGAGACTCTCGATTCCCTTCCTAAAGCCATCCGATCGAGCATTTCACACTATCTTTTCTACTCTCTAATGGATAAGGTGTACTTGTTTCGTGGTGTTTCTAATGACTTGCTTTTTCAGCTGGTAATCCACTAGAAACATTCTTAAGCTTTTGTACTAAAATTCTCTTCGTTAGTCCTTTTTCGTTATCTTGATCTACCTTTGTGAATAAATGTCTAAGGTCTCCGAGATGAAAGCTGAATATTTTCCGCCAAAAGAAGACGTCATCCTGCAGAATGAAGCACCTACGGATTTCTACATCCTTGTCACTGGCGCTGTGGTAAAAGACCTTATTTCTTGCTCAAGGTTCTGGTTATTCTGTTGCATGATTTATGTTATCCTATTGAAACTTTATTTCTTTTCTCAAAATGGTAATCGATGAGAACGTTTTGTGCCTCAGGATCTTTTGGTTCTCAAAAACGGAGTTGAACAGGCAAGTTCCATCACTCAAACACTAGCCTTATCGATCAGTAATATTCAAATGGATGCTAATCGAATCAAATGCCAACTGGTTTCAGGTTGTCGGAGAGGCAAAAACAGGTGATATCTGCGGTGAGATAGGTGTACTTTGTTATAGGCCACAGCTCTTCACAGTACGCACAAAACGATTGTGCCAATTACTACGTCTGAACCGTACTGCATTCCTTAATATTATTCAGGCCAATGTGGGAGATGGGACCATAATCATGAATAATCTCCTTCAGGTATACTTCCTGTTCTTAATTATATAATCCATCAAAATGCTTTAACCTTAATGTCATTGAAAATTGTATGCAGTAAATTATCAACTATAGTTACACTATAAATCTGTTGATGAAAAATTAAGATGAAATACGGAGAAGAATAATCTTTTTACTCATTCTGAACTCTTGGATTCCTTTTTGGAGCAGCATTTGAAAGATATGAATGATCCAATTATGGAAGGAGTCTTAATCGAGACAGAGAACATGCTAGCTCGTGGGAGAATGGATCTACCTCTCAATCTTAGCTTTGCCACACTCCGGGGGGATGACTTGTTGTTGCATCAATTATTGAAAAGAGGGCTCGATCCTAATGAGTCAGACGACAATGGAAGAACAGCTCTGGTTTGTTAAATTCTCCGCTTTTGATTTGTCAGGTCCTCGAGTTCTTAGGACTGCAGTGCTAATATTTATTTTATTTTTCCATAAAATTAGCATATAGCAGCAGCCCAAGGAAGTGAGAACTGTGTTCTTCTCTTGCTGGATTATGGTGCAGATCCTAACTGTAAAGGTATTCTCAAGTCTTTTTTGTTGATTTTTGTTGTCCGTTGGGCGATTCTTGCCATTCTTAGTACATTAGTCCTACATTAGCCCTTATACTTAGGATATCTTAAATACCTAAGACCTTCCTCACTCCCATAGGACAACACTTAAACAAATCGATTTTCTTGATAGCTATTAATGTGGAAATTCTTTGAAATACATGAAATGTAGCATTTTGGCACGATTCCGTTATTCATTTCACCGCACAGCAGGAAGTACTTCGGGTTATAATCAACGGTTCAACTGATTTGCTTGATTTTCTATATGCAGACTCAGAAGGAAGTGTCCCACTATGGGAAGCAATGTTAGGTGGTTACGATAATGTGGCCCAACTGCTGCAGGAAAACGGGGCGAACATAAATGCCGGAGATGTAGGTTACTTCGCGTGCACTGCTGCCGAGCAGAATAACTTAAATTTGCTCAATGAAATTATTCGTTACGGCGGCGATGTCACATGCCCAAGGAACAATAGTTACACGGCTCTTCATGTTGCAGTTTGTGAAGACAACATCGAAATAGTCAAATTCCTTTTGGAGCAAGGTGCTGATATCGACAAACCAGACGTTCATCATTGGACCCCGAGGGACTTAGCCGAGCAACAAGGACATGAAGAAATAATGATGATATTCAAATCGAGTAAAGAGATGAACCCTCCATCTATCATGTCGGTTCAAGAGAAGCAGGAACCACATTATCTCGGGAGGTTTACAAGCGAGCCAGTCATCCGGCCTGCAGCCCCTGAAACAGATGGATCCTGGAGCCAATCCCGTCCGAGGCATAGAACTAGTAACTTCCACAACTCTTTGTTCGGAATAATGTCATCTGCACAGAATGTGGAGAGAGACATGCTATTGTCGGTTCATCAACCAAAGAGTGTCAAGCATTCCGGTTTTAACTCCGCTAGAGTGGTCATCAGTTGCCCGGAAAAGGGAGAAACCACTGGGAAACTCGTTCTACTTCCCGGGAGCTTCAAGGAGTTACTCGACATTGGTGCTAAGAAATTAGGGATCTTCGGAGCTAAAATCATGAGCCAAGGAGCTGAAATTGATGATATTGAGGTGATCAGAGATGGTGACCATCTTGTTTTTGTTAGTCATGGCCAAATGCAACAAGAGACTAACGGCGAAAGCTCCCGATACGATGAGTATTCGTAGACCATTTGTGCAATTTCCTAACCTCCATTCTTCTTCTAAATTGTAAGTGTCCCAAATGATCTTACCGAATATAAATGTGTCCGAAACGAATATGTTTAAAGTTGTGATGTTTTGAAACATATTCAGAGGACTAAACTCTCATACCAAGTTTGAATGTGCATAAAGAAATCAAGGGTTGGATACAAATGTTCGAAGAAAAAAAGAACAGCTTGTAATTTTAGTTTTTCTACAACTATTTAATCCACATGCTTTCCTTTTTTTTTTCTAGTGTTTTGGTTCTGCTTGAATTCTCTTTTATTATTTTTCTTCTTATGATTCTCAGTTCTCACACTAATCATCTTTTCATGGGCTTTTTTCTTTTAATTATGATGACTGTAAAATATTATCCAAGCAAGGATGAAGTGTGATTCTAACTCGAGGGGACAAAGTATATTTTAAAACAAAAATACATGTAATTTATAATTTTTCCATATATTTTTTTAATTTTTTATATAATCTAAAGGTAAAAAATTTGGAGGTTGAGGACAACAACCCCTCTCAATTAAAGGGTACCTTCGTCTTTGAAAACAAGGCTGCATTTGCTCGATGGATTCATTATAAAGCCCAATCAGTTGGTGGTTATGATGTGCATCAATCACCGGGAATGAAAATAATATTTTATTGTAATTTATTGCTGATCTAATAATATAATACTAAGATTTTCATATTTTTTATATAATTTAAATGTAAAAATTCGTATCATTAACATAAAATTATGCGTTCGTTTGTGTAAATCACTCATGTTATTAACCATTGTGAGAGATTGAGAGATCACAATAAATGATGCAGCTAAGTGTGCAACCGCTCTATCGAACAATGGCGAGTGACTCACCAAACATACGGCCAGATAAAAAGAAGGAAAATACTCATTTTCGAATGAAAAAAAAATAAAAATCAAAGAAAAGCTTGTTAATGCAATTTCTGTGAGTATTTGATTGAGTACTTGAGTAAAAAATTCGAGTTAGTCGAATTGATAAGTCTTATTTTATAATTATATTTAAAAAAATTTAGTCAGGTCTAATTGAGTTGTTAAAATTTATGTTCAAATTTAATTGTAAATATAGTACTAATGGGTTCCGATTTAAACAACTTTCTAAAACCATATATGGTATATATAACCTCCTAAACACGGCCTAGGAAAAAAAGACCGAATGTAAGAAGTTACAGTTGAAAACTTTTCAATCAAGAAAACCAATTTTATAAAGATATACTTTAAATTAAAATAAAATAACAAATTTAATAATAAATAAAAATATAAATATCATAATATATATATTCGAATAATTATATAAAATCTCTGAATTAAAATAAAAGTAGATGAATACTAAAAATAATCTCAAAATATAAATAGTCTTAAATTACATCAATGTCTCAAAATAATAAATAAAAATCTGATTAAACTAAAATAGTTTCGTACTGAATAATAAAATAACCAGATAAAATCTGAGATTCTCCAAGTAAATGAAAAACTATGGGGAGTAAGCTAAAACTATTGGGGGAGTAAACTAAAGAGCTTAGTGCGTCTCTAAAGTGCAAGAAAACCATAATTATGAAATATAGTATTATTTTCTTAAAAAAATCATAACACAAATATCACATTCACAATGCAATGCACCCAACTACAACCGCCATAAAAAGAGGTAGTTTTCCCAGAATCACTCACTACATCGTCACCATTTTAAGTGGAACTCAGCCCAAAGGGTGGAACCACTGATCCGAAGTGAAATTCAGCCCGAATGATGAAACCACTAAACTTCCTCCATACATATCTCAACACATGCTCATACATACATGATGATTAAAAATCAAATTTCATAAGCAAAGTTCCATAAATCTGATATTCCATAAACATACTTCATAAAATATAGTCCATAAATTCATAAATCATATATCCGTAAATCCGATGTTTCATAAATCATAATTAAAACACGTTTTGAAAATCATATGCACGTGATGTCAACCATACAAGCCATAATACATATAATAATCACACAAGATGTAAAACACCAACACATAAAAAAATATCATATAATTTATTTATAGCACCGGAAAAAAATACACCTTAAATAGTTCGAAACTATGCGACACTTATTCCACGTACACCAAGAGATACAAGATATAAACTAGTCATAATCGAATCGAATTGTGATCGATCATTCGAACTTGCTGCTTGATAGCATGTGCAGCATGAGATCTAACTATTGGAGGCTCACGACATAGCTTTGATTTGTTCAAGAAAGAAAATATAAATACAAAGTTTTTTTTTTTGAAAGTTAAATTTTTATTAATAAATACAAAGTTGTTTGGTTATGATTTTAGGAACAACAAATTCATTCGACTAAGGAAAACATGTTGATCTTTTCTTTTCTTTTGACGAAGTGGTGGGGAATAATTTTAGGTTTCTGCCACTACAACATTGGGGAAAAGAACTTAGGTTCTTAGGGGTTTTGGGTGGTCTTACAAACTATGTAATATATATATATATATATATATATATATTGAAAAGGGTAAAGTACACAGACGGTCACTGAATTTTGATAAAAAAATAAAATGGTAACTAAACTTTCAAAAATCACAAAATGACAATTAAACTTTATGTTTTATAACAAAATGATAACTAGACGTTAAATCCTGTTAAGTGGCTGTTATAAAATTTGGTGTAATAACATATTTAGTCCTTCATATTTACACATTCAATCATTTTAGTCTTAATTCAAAACAATTTACTAAATTTAGTTCTCGTTATTTACGCATTCTTTTAATTTGGTCCTTAAAGCAAAATTCCAAAGTATGATAACATGATAAATAAAACAATTAAATTTTTATAGAAACTCGAAAATTCGACTCGAATCGAAAAAATTTCAAATAAAGTTTGAGTTGTAAAATATGACGCGTCAACTCGAATAACTCGAAATATTCAAATATTTTAAATTATTATTTTTCTTTTAAATCAAATATTTTTTAAAATAGAATATTTAATATTTTCATATTTAAATCACATCGATTATTTAATAACAACTTTAAATATTCTATTTAACTTAAAAATATTCGATTTAAAAGAAAAAATGATTTAAATATTCAAATATTTAAAAAATTAATTAAATATTCCATCTGAAAGTTGTGTTATGGCTGCTACTAACACAAGCTCCCAGTTCTCATTACCAGTACCACCATTGTTGTTCCAGTTCTGGTTTTGTTTTTCTGGTTCTATAATTTCGTTTCCTTGAAACCAATCATTGACACATGCATTGCCATTGAATACTACGAGTTGATGAGATGTTTGGTCTGAATTTTTGTCTTCTTTTAACCAGTCTTCGAAACAGGAATGACCATTTGCTACATCGCTTGAAGCTTGCTCATGCTGTAGTAGCCAGTCGTCAAAGAAAGATTGATCATTAGCTGAGTTTTGAGAAGCTGGCGCCTCTATTAAAGCAAGATCCCGACAAACCTTTTCACCGTTTGCTGAATACGATGATGTTTGTCCACCTACGGTTGGCCACTCATCGAAGGATATGAAATCTATAATCACATTTTGATCTTGATCAATGGGTAAGGAATGGTTTGAACCGGTTTCAGCCACGTTATTATAAGAAAAAAATAATTTAAATATTCGAATATTTAAAAATTTAATTAAATATTCAAATATTTAACTATTTAATTAAATATTCGAATATTTAAGAATTTAATTAAATATTCGAATATTTAAAAATTTAATTAAATAATCAATGTGATTTAAATATCAAAATATTAAATATTTTATTTTAAAAAATATTCGATTTAAAAGAAAAAAATGATTTAAAATATTCGAATATTTTGAGTTATTCGAGTTGACATGTCATATCCTAAGATAGAGGTGAGCGTTCGATCGAGTCGAGTAAAAAAAATTGAGTTATTCGAGTTGACGCGTCATATTTTACAATTCAAATTTTATTTGAAATTTTTTTGATTCGAGTCGAGTCGAGTTTCCGAGTTCCTATAAAAATTTAATTGTAATTATTTATCATGTACCATACTTTGGAATTTTGCTTTAAAGACCAAAATGAAAGAATTCGTAAATAACAAGGGCTAAATTTAGTAAATTGTTTCGAATTATGACTAAATTAATTGAATGTATAAATATGAAGGACTAAATGTGTTATTATACCAAATTTTATAACAGCCACTTAACGGGAATTAACGTCCAGTTACCATTTTATTATAAAACATAAAGTTTAATTGTCATTTTGTGATTTTTGAAAGTTTCGTTACCGTTTTATTTTTTTTACCAAAGTTCAGTGATCGTCTGTGTACTTTACCCTATAGAAAAATAGGTTATAGAGTTCCGGTATGAATAAAGTAGCTCTTATATATATATTGGTTTTATAGAAACAAATCAATGATTAAAGCAATTAAGAATTGGGGTTGCATTTAAAATAGGATCGTAGAAATTTAGAAATAAAAATCATAAATTGGGTTAATTACTTGATTGGTCCCAACTGTTTAAAATTATAATTTTGACTGAAATTTAAATTTCTTAACACTTAAGTCTTGATTTTAGAAATTTCAAAAATAAAAATCAAATGTTTTCAAAAGTTGCAATTTAATCCTTAAAAGTTTAAAATTTTTCAAATTGGTCACGAACTCTGGTTTTTAATTTTTTTAACAATTCGTATCAAAGATTCCTAAAATTTAGGATTTTCAATTTAGGAACTTAAAATTTAGGGTTTTTTTGAATTAGGGATTTTGCAAATCTTGGGTTTAGAATTTGGGCGGAATTTTTGGGTGTTACAGTATATATATATATATATATATATATTTCATATGTGATATACATACATCAGGCAGAGTTAAGAGACTCGATTTAAACTTAAAAATCGATCCACTAATTACTAAAAAAATTGAGCTATTCGAGTCTCATTTTATAACTCAAAATTTATTTAAATTTTTTCGAGTCTAGTATATGAAATAACGATTTAAGTCGGGTCAAATTGAAAATTTTGATTCTTTAAGTACTCACTCCTAATTATAGGTATGCATATTATTTCCTGAATTCTTCTTACTAAAATCTGTCTTGTTTTGTGACATACTATCAAAAAAACTACATTCACCACTTCAATTATATGTGAAGAACATGTTAAAAATAGATTATCCCCTTATAAAATCTCTCAATCCCATATTATAATGAAAATAAGAAAACATTCTATTACGATCACCTCCTCTAAAATCATCACTAACGTTTTGTTTCATTATCGTTTTGATCACCAAATGTTAGATATTTAACGGAAATTATGATATGACATTGTTTAATAACAATTTTACTCCTTAAAATTATTATATTCTATTAATTTAATCATAATATAAAATAATTTGTCAAATATTTGTACTAAACTCCAAATTTCACATCTCTTTCTTTTACCACTCCATTCACTGCTTGATGAATTGCATTTTTCATTCCTGGATAGCTTCATGTCATCATGGGAATGTTGCAAAAGAAAGGAAATATTGCTAAAAATAAATTATTATATAAAATATTTTAGATAAGTGATCAGTGAAGTGATGAAAGGGGGAAAGAGTAGTGTTGTAGAGGAAGAAAAAAGGGATGAAAATTTTGGAGTTTAGTTTAAATATTTGATGAGTTATTTTGTATTAGGATTAAATTGGTAGAATGTATAAATTTTAAAACTAAAAATGTTATTATCCCATGACACATTACGATCTTTGTTAAATTTTTAACGGTCGCTGACCAAAACAATAACGAAACAAGATTTTAGTGACGGTTTTGACGAAAAATTTAGTTAAGTGACCAAAACAGAAAACTAGTGATAGTTGGGTGACACCCATGTAATTTTCCCTATATATAGAGTACTTTCTGTTATCCCATCGGCTATCTCCGAATCCGTGACCGCAAACATTAACCTTCAGCTTTCCATTGTTTCCGTCTTCCCCACAAACAATTTCTCTTTGTTTTCTTCCTCCATTGATATCTAATTATCTAGGGTTTCTTTTATATTTGGCGGGAAAGATGTCTGGGAAAGGCGCCAAAGGCTTGACCACCGGCAAAACCCTCGCTTCCAACAAGGACAAAGACAAGAAAAAACCCATTTCTCGTTCTTCTCGAGCTGGTCTCCAGGTACATCTTTGCACCCTTTCTTTTCCTTTTTTTTCTTTTCTTGATTTGGGTTTTTTTTTTGCCTTCTTGTTTAGGATACAATTTTAGCAACTGAAGCTTGTGTTGAAGGGCGGGATTCGAGTTGATTAATGGGTCTTTAGTTACTTATCTCTGATAATTCAAGATGCCCAGAGTTAATTAATTTGTTTTTAGCATGTTTAGCAAGAACAATTTACAGTAGTTTCAAATTGAACAGGCTTTAAAAGGCTATATTGTAACAGGTGTATACGATGCAGACCGTATCGGGATCGGGGTGTTTCGATTCCTGCTAGGTCCTAAAGAGTGATGCTTTTTTGTGTTCTGATTGATTAGTATCAGTTGTGTTAGTTGTTGTTTGTAGATCACTAGATGTAATTAGGGGTTGGAGTTTCATGGTATGTTATGTTGTTCTCTATTTGAAAGTTTTTGTATAATGTGTAAACTTGCAGTTCCCGGTGGGTCGTATCCATCGTCTACTAAAGCAAAGGACCACGGCACATGGAAGAGTAGGAGCCACGGCTGCGGTTTATTCTGCTGCTATCTTGGAATATTTGACTGCAGAGGTGTTGGAGTTGGCCGGAAACGCGAGCAAGGATCTTAAGGTGAAACGTATTACCCCCAGACACTTGCAGCTTGCGATCCGTGGTGATGAGGAGCTCGATACCCTGATTAAGGGAACCATTGCCGGTGGTGGCGTGATCCCTCATATCCACAAGTCACTCATCAACAAGTCATCCAAGGAATGAGACTGATGTTTTATGGCTTGCAGAGATTTGCCAAGCTAATATCTGAGCTGCATTTCCTTGCTGTGAGCTTGAAACTTAATAGGTTGAAGCTTAGGTGCGTTTAGTTAATGTTGAAGCTTAGATTCGAGAGTGTTTGTTTTTGGGTTTTCCGTTTTCTGACTGATATATTGCACAGACTACATTGGCATTGTTTTACAGATTGACTGAACCGGTTGCTTCTGCGTAGTTAACATATCGGACTAGTTTTAAGGTCATTGACATTGATGTAGATGTTATTTCATGATTTTTATGATTAAATGTCTTGTTCTGCGGTCTATGCTCGCACAACTGCTCGCAAGTGAGAGCCGAGTAAGCGAGCATATACCAATTCGGAGCTAACTTAATCGACCACAGTTTATAATCAAAGCATTCGCTGCATAGACAAGACTTATCATTGCTCACTGGGGTGATTTTTTTCCTAATTAGAAAAACCGTAACCCGAAGGTAAAGAAAGATATCGCAAATACAGTCGAATTAAGGTTCAAACAAATTTGAGTTATTTCTCAATCAAATTCCAATTCAATTTCTAGATCAATGATGAAGTCTTGAAAGATATCCTAAGCATGTTCTAATTTTGTTACACCATGAATAATCCCACAACAGCAGCAAGACAATCTGGAAATTAGATGGTAGAGACCCTTGGAACATCAACTGGGAAATTATGGATCTCATCCATCCATGGGTTTTTCTCCTTTTCTGGATTTACAGTCCTCAAAGCTTTCCACACTGCACTGTTACATTTGAATCCGGAACCGAATGCTATTTGCCATGTTCTGTCCCCCTTCCTAATCCTACCCTTTGCTTCTGTATACGCCAACTCATACCAGAGAGAACTGCTTGAGGTGTTGCCGAACCGGTAAAGTGTCATTCTCGATGGTTCCATGTGCCATTCGGATAGCTGCAAATTCTTCTCCAGTTCATCCAAAACAGCTCTTCCTCCGGCATGAATGCAGAAATGCTCGAAAGCTAGCTTGAAATCCGGAATGTATGGCTTGATCTTCATTTTGAAAAGCTTCTTCCCGGCCAATGTAGCAAAGAAAAGCAGTTGCTCGGACATTGGAAGAACCAGAGGGCCCAATGTGGTTATGTTGGTCTTCAGAGCATCACCAGCAACCGCCATGAGATCCTTCGACAATGTAACACCAATCTTTCCTACAGAGTCTTCTTCCTGGGTAACACAGCCAAAGCATTTATCGTCCGCACCCTTGTGTGTACGAACAGTGTGAACTAATTGGTATTTAGATCTTCGTCTGTCAGAGCGTTTGTTAGAGAGCAGCATCGCTGCCCCTCCCATCCTAAATAAACAGTTGGAAACAAGCTTCGAGCGATCGTTTCCAAAGTACCAGTTCAAGGTGATGTTCTCCATGCTGATAACCAGTGCGTAGGAGTTCGGATGTACTTGAAGAAGATTCTTCGCAAGATCTATTGAGATCAAACCTGCACTACAGCCCATTCCTCCCAAATTGTAGCTTTGAATATTCCCTCGAAGCTTGTAATGGTTGATAACCATGGCCGACAAAGATGGTGTTGGATTAAACAAGCTGCAGTTCACAACCAAAATTCCAATGTCTTTGGGTTTTACAGAGGTCTTAGCCAAAAGCTCGTCGATAGCACCAAACATAACAGTCTCTGCTTCCTTTCTAGCTTCTTTCATTGACGGGTTAGGTGGAACGTTGAGGACAGCCTCTGGAAGATATGTCAACTCCCCAAGCCCGGATCTTTCAAGGATCTTACGCTGAAACTGAAGATTTTCCTCCGTGAATGTACCAGCCGATTGAGACCGAGCCATGAAGATCTTTTTGGGGCACTTCCGAGATTCATCCGGTTTGAAACAAGCAAAGTCAACAAGGTAAACAGGACGGGGGCGAGTTACAAAGTACAGGGTTGACAAGAAAACAAGCAGAGCCGAGCAGATGATGACAGAAATGAGATTGTATCGAAGATGCTCCCAAAGATCATAAAGATCCCGAATAGAAAACGTCGAGATCTGCACGGAGATTACAACTACAAGAGGGGAAAGGAAGAGATACATTCCATGAGTGATCAAGTAATGGTATCCAAGCTTCACATATTTCAGCTTAACCGATTTCTTAAAATCAGGCAGCTTCCGAGAAGATGGTGGCATCAACGGTTGCTCCAGCTTTGAATCGGTCATATTTTACCTACTAAAGACGGAACTCATTGTATTAATCAAATGCCAAAAAGGAATCAAAACAAAAGACAATTCAAAACCAACAATAACAAGAGCCGGCAACGGAATGAATTTATCGGCCCGACGATTATAACCCTTTGAAGAGATGAACTCGGTTTTTATCAGCATCATTCACATATATAAGACTCGCTCATGATAGGTGAAAATCATACTTATAAACAGTAATTAAAAGTTAAAACTGTATCTAAAAGTAATCGAAAAACAATAGCAGATCCTAAACCCAACAATTTACACCCTAAATAGTTTAAAATCCTATATTCAAAATGATAAAGTGAATGCATTTCCATATCAAAATGAAGCTACTCATTTTCCCCATTTCTGTCTCCAAATCCATTTTCCTAGAAAAAGAAAAGATTCACATTCAAATCTAACTACAAGTTCTGCGAACCCAGATCAGAATTCCCATAAAAATCATAAATTTATGGAACTGACAATGTGGGAAACATAAGGGAGAAAATCACATGGAAAACCCAGATCAGAAATCACATGGAAACAAGTATTTAAGGAAGTTAATTAAAAGAACCCAAATGAAGAACACTGACCTTAACCCCCAAAAAGCCAACGAAGGGCGCTTAAATCTATTCAAGAGCGGCCTCGAAGAGATGCTGAATAAAAGGAGTATAAATTATGGATACCGCTTTCAAAATGGAAATCATTTTGGGATTTTATATCTTGTAATAAGATTATGGCGTTCATGGGAGGGAAAACTACATTAAATGGTCATTGAAATTTAGGTAAGTTTTTGCTTTCACCGTTGAAGTTTTAAAAATTATGTTTCAATCATTAACGTTTTTATTTTATAACAAAACCATAACCCAGTCGTTAATTTTTGTTAATCGAGTAATAATAGTCTAATATGATGGTTGATGTGATTTTTTAATGATTTAATAAATTATAATAATTAAATCATTAAAAAAGTCACATTAATTATCTTATCAGACCTAATGTTACTTAACTTTTTATTTAAAAAAATAGTTACTCAATCATTAATCTTTGTTAATCGAGTAAGAACAGTCGGTTGACTTATTTATTTAATATACTTTAATAATTAAATCATTAGAAAAGACATATCAATTGTTATGTCAGACTGATATTACTTAATTGGTGATCAAGCGGTTTTTTTTTTATACAACTAAAATGTTAGTAGTTGGACATAACTTTTTAAACTTTAGCTAATAACTATATAAATGACCACCATACTATTAGTAAGATTACATAAATGACTATCATACTATGGTTGCGATTTGATATTTTATTTTTTTCTATGCAATTAAAACACCATACTATTAAATTGGATGTAATTTGACTACTAGCCGTTGAAAAACGGACGGAGAGAGTGACGTGGTAGTTAGTAAAAATTTGTATAATTACACATTTAGTCCTCGTTAATTATACATTATATCAATTTGATCCTAATTTTAATTTAATATTATGATTGTTTAATTGCTTAGAATTTATAAGTAACGAGGACCAAATATGTAATTATACAAATTTTTACTAACTGCCACGTCACTCCCTCCCTTAGGTTTTAACGACTGGTAGTCAAATTACATCTAATTTAATATTATAATGGTTTAATTGCTTAAAAAAAATAAAGTGATCAAATCGCGACCTTACCAATAATATGATGATCATTTATATAGTTTACCTTAAATTTAATGCATTTTAAATTGATATGATAAAAACTAATTATTTAATAAAGTAGTTATTTTTCGTTCTTCTTCCCAATGTAAAAAGTTGTATCATTTACCCAAAAGATTGAATTTACTTTGATCCATTAATTGGTCTAGTAAATAAAGATATTTATTTTATTTTGTATGGGTTCGAAAGAATATAATAACGCTCTATTTAATTAAAAAGTTGAATTCACTGTTTTTTTCTTGGCAAAATTAAGTTAATATAAATTTTTTTAAAATTATGTAGAAAAACAACTCTCAATCAAGATTATGTAGAAAAATATATCGCATTTAACTCACGTAGGACAATACTCGTGTCTTACTAAAAACGAATTTTGAACTCGCTTTTAACTAAACGCGAGTTTCATGTTAGATGAATAGATAAGAAAAAAAAATTAATTTACAGTCTTTTTTTCTCTCCATATAACTTACTTTTAGTTAAGCGGAACTTGAAATTCGTTTTTAATAGAACACAAATTTGAGCTAGGTAGACTAAAAGGGAGACATTTTTCTACATAATTTTTTTGGGGCAGTTCTGTTGTGAAGCGATTAATATACGGTGTGACCGGTTAAATATGTGACCGGTTAAACATAATAAAATAGGTAAAATTACCTATTTTGTTGATAAGAGTATCAACATATCCAATAAAATTACCTATTTTGTTGATACTTTTGAGTAAATTACTTATTTTGTTAATACTTTCGAAAGTATCTATACTTTTCTAAAAGTATCGATACTTTTTTAAAAAGCAATGTAACATGTTGCAATGTGGCTCGAAAGTATCGATACTTTTAAAAAAGTATCAACAAAAAATATCGATACTTTTTTTAAAAAGCAATGTAATCGGTTGCAATGTGGCTCGAAAGTATTGATACTTTTAAAAAAGTATCAACAAAAAATATCGATACTTTTTTAAAAAGTAATGTAACCGGTTGCAATGTGGCTCGAAAGTATTGATACTTTTAAAAAAATATTAACAAAAAGTATCGATACTTTTAAAAAAGTATAGATACTTTTGAAAGTATCAACAAAATAAGTAATTTACTAAAAAAATATCAACAAAATAAGTAATTTACTTAAAAAATATAGATACTTTCCAAGGCCCCATCAGCTTAAAATAAGTAATTTACTAGATATGTTGATATTCTTATCAACAAAATAGGTAATTTTACCTATTATGTTATCGTCGAATTTCCAAGGCCCCATCATCTTAAACTTTAATAACAAATTAGGCGCTACCGAATATGTTGATACTCTTATCAACAAAATAAGTAATTTTACAGATTTTGTTATCGTCGGATTTCCAAAGCCCCATCAGCTAAACTTTAATAACAAAATAGGTAAAGCGCTACCGAATATGTTGATACTCTTATCAACAAAATAAATAATTTTATCGATTTTGTTATCGTGGGATTTCCAAGGCTCCATCAGCGTAAACTTTAATAACAGAATAGGCGCTACCTAATATGTTGATGCTCTTATCAACAAAATAAGTAATTTTACCTATTTTGTTATGTTTGTGTCGATACCTACCGATAACTTAAGTTTGTCGATTACCAATTTTTTTAAATATTTTTTCATGTTTTCTACCGAATACATTATTTTATATCAACATATTCGGTAACGCTTTACCTATTTTGTTATTTATCTTATAATGTCTCCGATAACATCATTTCTTAACCGTATATTAGTCCGCATTTCCTTAGAATTTCCCATTTCTTTGATATCGTTTTTAAGATAATTCCCAAAAAGTGAATACTCATTTAATTTTACCATTTTCCCTATCCCCTTTGTAAACGCTGTCGTTTTCGCAATTCAAATCTATCTGAAGCACGAAGTTTCGTTATTCCCTTCGTTTTTTCACCAAATCAAACACGCGGGTTTTGCTTTGTCGGTAATTACTCTGTTTCGAAATTCATTCATCTTCTTTCAACTTTTAAATCTGTTTTTGGCTTCCTTTAATTACTTAGATCAATACCCATATCTCACTTCTTCTTTATTTTGTTATGATTTCGACTTATGCATCTGTCTTATCTCAATTTTGCTTAAGATCTACTGATTTTAGCTTTTGGGTGTTTGTTGTTTTCAAGGAAAATGGCGACAATTAGTTTGGTTGTTGATTCTGCACTATGTTCAAGTTCACTTGCTGTTATCTACAAATTTACAATAACCAAATTCAACTTCCCTGGCTTATTAACTGCATTACAGTACTTGACTTCAGCTTTGGGGGTCTGGGTTTTGGGCAAGTTTGGATTTTTACATCACGGTCCTTTTATTTTGGACATTGCCGAAAGTGTTTGCCTGCTGCTATTGTCTTCAGATATACCAATCTTTTGGTTCATGCCAATGTCCATACTTTCGTAGTGTTTAGATCCTTGACAGACACCCCTTTTGGTTGCCATAGCTGATTCGACCTTTAGGAGGCAACCCTGCCCGTCGAAGCTAATGTTTATGTCTTTGTTGATCATTCTGGGTGGTGCTGTTGTGTACGGGACTACCGATTCGTGCGCGGTTGCGCATTTGATTACCATTATTACTGAGATGGGGTTTTGCTTCATGCCAATGTCAATATTTTCATAATGTTTAAATCCTTGACATCCCTTTTGGTCGCCATTGTTGATACGGCCTTTAGGAGGCAACCCTACCGTCGAAGCTAATGTTTGTCTTTGTTGATCATTCTGGGTGGTGGTGTTGGAGTTTAGGCTGACTGCGTATTCGTGGGCGTCTGTGTATTTGGTTTACATTAAGCATATGGTAATGAATATTGGGTTGAACATCTGGGGTTTTGTCTTATGAGAATCGTTGATGATGGTGCTGATATCTTGGGTTCTAAGAGCCAATGCTGGGGATTGGATTGAGCCTGTGTAGTTTACCTCGGTATCTTTTTCATGCTTGTTCGGTTTGCTCATTAGCTTCTTTGGATTTGCTGCTAGGAGGGCGATCTCTGCCACGGCGTTTACCGTGACTGGTGTGGTTAATAAGTTTCTTACGGTTGTGATCAATGTGTTGATTTGGGATAATAAGCATGCTACTCCTTTTGGTTTGGCTTGCCTCCTCTTCACACTGGCATTAGGGGTTCTTTATCAGCAGTCAGTTAGTAGACCGCAGGCGCCGTGTGAATCGACAGCATCCAAGCCGACTGTTGATGAGAACCATAAAGAGAACGATGATGCCGAAGATAATCAAGGTAAGAGTGTGTCTGGTAAACATGTTTCTGTATTAGAAATATTGTTTCTTATTTTTCATGGTTTTGGCCTCTAAGAACACTGTTGGGATGCTTGAATCACTTTTCTGTATAAGATTCACAATGTCATACTTTTAAAATTTAAACATGCTTAGCTCTTGGCCCTTTATTACTCGGTCATATATGAGTTATCATGTTTTGAGTTCGGTATTGGCAGTATCATGTCATTCTTTTGTTGCCTTATGTACTTACTAGTGGTTACCTCGGATCCATCCGCCCCTAGCAATGGCCGAACGCTATGTTGAGCGTGTAATTGTAGTTCTAACTCCCTTCATTAACCTGTCTAAACCCTGCACATTTTCTATGTCAATACATCCTTCTCGCCTGTGCTCTTGGCTCGATCTTCTACCGCGATTCTTTCTTTGTTCGTGTTAATGATCTCGAAGCACGATCTAACCCGCCTGCCATATCCCAAAAACCCATCCCCAAATAGTTGCTAGAAAGCAACAGATCAACCATCATTGACTTTTGAATCCCTGAATTGATCCCCATCGTTCATCCCCATCCCAAGAACTCACCTATCCTAGGTTTAACTCGACATGAAACAAAGACCAAGCTTGCTGTTAACATCAGCAAGCGACAGTTTTGGCTGCACAGGTCGGAATTAAACACCCATATCCTTTTGTCTGATGTTCGTTATTGTCGCTAAAAGACCCAAAGACATATACTTCACCATCAAAACCAGATAAAAAAAAATGGTGACTCACCTTTCATAAACAGCGTGACTCACCTCGCTCAAATAACTAAGCCAATAAGTGGCAATCCTTGTTCTCACTTTAAAGAAACTCAGTTCCTCGGGTTTTTTTTTGTTGTTCTCTCGGTTTTCCTGTCAAATCCGAGCTGATTGGCGTCAGCACACCTGGCTCTGATTTTGGTGGTTGAGTCTCTCAACGGGGATTTTCTACAAGGCCTCCAACTCTAGAACTATTTAAGAAATACCAAGTTGTTGCTTATTACTTGGACTAATCTTGTTGGTTCAGTTCCTCCTTATTTTAAACAATCACGACAATCAAATACGTCGATTTCCAATCAAAATTATTTCAATGTTTTTCAACCATCCCCCACCGTCCATTTGTCCGACCATGACGCTATCCGCATGGGATTCCTTGCTGGACACTTTTGTCTTTTTTTCTATTATTATATATACACTCATCATCATTATGCTTGAAGCAAAACTGGTCTCTCTGCATATAAATTTTCAACCCTTTTGAGGACCAAATTATTGGTGCTGAACAAAAAAAAAAACATGGATGGATGTCAAAATTCAGACACCAACACCGCCGCCGCCGCCGCCGCCACCCTTGGTTTCTGTCTCCTTCCTTCCGAACTCATACAAAGCATCCTCTTCTCGCTAGCTTTGCCGGAAATTATTCGGATGAAATTGGTCAACAAGTTCCTTGCTTATCTTATATCCGACCGAGATTTTATCCGGCAGTGCAACCTGCGATCGAGGTCGGCCACTTGGTTGTTTGTTTACAAGAAGCGCTGGCGTCGCGACGCCGCGATCCACGGCTTTTCCGATCAATCCAACCGTTGGTTCAAGGTTTGTATCGATGATTTGATGAAGCAAGTTCTTTTTTACCCGGGTGAAGATGTTTATCTTTTGACAGCGAGTGGGAATACTTTTTTGTTTGCTTCCAATAATCAAAAGGTAGTTATTGCAGTTAATTTGGTTAGTAAGACAGTTAAGAAGATCCCTCCGTGCCCGTTAGGTCCACGTGGAACTTCTTCTTGGAGGAGATCCGGGATGAAGCTAGTGCCCGAACCGTCGGGTTCGGGTCACTTTCGGTTTTTGTTCGTGGAGTTAGTGGAGACCATTCCGGTTGTGTTCGAATACAATTCCGAGACCGAAAAATGGCACTGCATAGAAGCAAGGGAATCAAATGGGAACATCCCAAGAAACGATTGTATGTTTCTCAATGCAGTTAATAGTCCTCACGAGAGCTTGGTGGTCGCCGTCGGATCCGAACACACCCCACCGTTTATCCTACGTCCGAGACTTAGAAACGGCAACATCAACGACTGGAGACACGTGTACGGCGACGGACACATGATGATAATGAAATCAACCGGCGTGGACGGCACGGACCGTAGGAGGGCGGCGAAGGTGCTGAGCAGCATAGAAATGTGGGGAATAAGCCTAAAGAGCGGGAATTGGGAGTATGTTTCGAGTGTTCCGGTCGAGATAATGGAGCAGATAGGGAAACCATACGGGGTAATGATCGGGTGCTTAGAGGCAAGAAACGGGACAATTCGAGCGGTTTTGATGTCGAATTATGAAGGCTTATGGGACATAACTTGGCTAAGTTACGAGAAACAGAGCAACATCTGGAACTGGATGTCGTTGCCTGATTGTAAGATGAAAGGGGCTAATTTGGCCGGCATCACATTCTCCTCGGGCCTTTCCCTGACATGATATTGTATCCTTACATTACATGTTTGAGTTGTGGTTTTGTAAGATTTTGATTAGGGCTTTGTTAGAAATGAAGTTCCTGAAATGTGGGAACTTTTGTTGTATAATCTGTTTTTTTTTTCTTTCTCCTGTTAAAATTATTGTATAAAAATAAACGTTTATATTAATATATAAATTGAGGTTTATGGTTTAGGATTGATGTTCACATAATGGCCTAAAAACCCACATGCATATATTTCCTTGGGCTTTGGTACATCTTAGTTTGGTAGATTTGTTTATTTGTAGAACTTTTTATTAATGAAATGATAAGTTATCTTAAATTGCTAAAGGATTTATAATTACGGATAGACATTTTACCCAAATTTGACGGGGTTTTATCCGACCTGGCTCGATTGGGTCGAATTTTTTAATGAAAAATCAGATTCAGGTCGGGACGGATCGAGTCGGGTTTATGGTGAAAAATATTTGACCCGACCCGACTCGGGACTAATAGTGTAATTTTTCTCTAAATTTTTTAGGGATATTTATAATAATACCACTCTTTATACTTTTTTATAATTAAGTCCTTAAAATTGAATTTTTATTTATAATTTAGTCCTTTAAATTATAATTTTTTACAATTAAGTCCCTTGAAATTATTTTTTTACAATTAGGTCCTTAAAATCAATCTATTTTATATAGGTCAGGTTGGGTCGGGGTCAGATTTAGTATATTTATTTTCGGGTCAGGTCAGGTTTTTTAAAGAATATGTTCGAGTCAGGTTAGGTGCGGGTTTAGGGTGTTTATTTTCGGGTCGGGTCCGGGTGGGCCAAAAACCCGACCCGTGCCCATCCTTATTTATAATCCTATACACTGGTAGTGGAAACCGAAAGTTTCCACAAATGTCTTAGTTTTAAGGTTTAGGGTTTTAATTTAGGGTGTAGGGTTTAGGGATTTAGGTGTAGGGGCTTAAAATTTAGGGATTTAGGTGTAGGGGCTTAAAATTTAGGGATAGTTGTTAGAATTTAGGGTTTATGTTTAGAATTTATTATTAGGGTAATATGGGTAGGATTTAGATTTTAACTTATAAACTCTAAATTATAACCCTAAACTCTAAATTCTAACCACTATCCATAGATTTTAAACCCCTACACCTAAATCCCTAAACCTTACGCCCTAAATTAAGACTCTAAACTCTAACATTAAGGTGTTTGTAGCCAATATATAAGATAATAATCCATAGCTAAATGTGTTTTTTTTTTCAAAATGGTTTTTTTTTCATCTCATGAAAATTTACAATTCAGTCTCGGCAGATAATCTCATCATCTTCCTTTAAATTTGTAACGAACAAGAAATATAATTTAACAATTCAATTATTATGTTTCAAATATCATTCATGTATACTTTGATCAATCTCTTTGATGGGTGGTCGCCAATTAATTTGAGTATTGGTTGTCGACCACTCGATCTATTAATTTTCTTGTTCTTTTATTTTAATAAAAATTCTTTTCTCTGTTCTTGTGACACGTTTTTCCTTTGTTCTTGTGACATGTCTTTATTTTTGTTTTGTGGTTTGGTTCATCTGTCTTTGTGGCATGTTTCATTATACCCTAGCGATCGATTGTTGTTCGTATAGAGACTCAATCGGCGCTAGTTTCTGATTCATGTTTTTGTCGGTGGTCACTTGAAAAGTTATATCCCCACTCGGTTGATGGTTGTTTTCCGATGAAATCAGTCATGTGTAGCGGTACTTTTTGCTTGACAGTTTGGATCGCGCACTACTCATTTCTTTATGCGTATCGTTTGGACAGAGACAATGAGATTCAGGAGGCTGCTAAATTTTGTTGGTATGCTTATCTCCATAGAAGTTATCATTTTTCTTTGTTAAGAATTTTTTGGGTTGTTTAATCCAAATATTCTTCTTCTTGAATGCATTGTAATTGTGTTTTTTCTATGGATTTAATAAAAATTTAGTGGTTTTTATAAAAAAAATATCATTCATATAGAAGTGGTCTCAGTAGTTAAGAGTGAAATATTTTTTAAGTGATCCAGATTTGAGCAGTGTAGTCTGTAAATGTGCGTGAGTTTTACTAGATATGAAATCGGATTAAGATATTACCTTATATGAATGTTGTCACAGCCCGTCACTCTGTGACCGAGCAAGCCGCACACCAAGGTGCTTGCCTTAGCACATCACGTGCTTCATCCCACTGAGGGACCCGAGTCCACACCACCATCGCGCACCATGGGGCCATGACCAGCACCCTATAGGGCGTCCACAATAGAAGGAGCCGAGCTAGCACCCTTCACGCGCACTATGGGCCAAGACAAGCACCCTGTAACCCCCTCGTCCCGGTCCGGACGCTTGACCGATCCGAGTGGACTACACGGGGATAACCGAGATGAAACCCGTTAAGGCTCCACTTCGGTTACCGACCCTAGAGAAAATTTTTCATTTTTATTTTATCTAAATGCATTGTTTAAGCCTAAGCGGAAGCCCAACAACAACCGGGCCTAAGCCCAACACTTGGAACCCTTTAGAGATGTCAAAATGCCCAAATTTAGGCCTATGTTTCAAAACAGTCAAAGCCCGTTTCGAAACACCAGCTTCAATTCAAAAAGTCAGACACCCGTTTCGAAACGCATCCACCCCGTTTCGGAACAGGGTCTAGTTTTAGCCTTGCCGTTTCGATACTAGTTTCAGAACGGCAATTCCAGTGGCAAAAGTGTTTCGAAACAGGGGCTCACAGTGGCCAAAACGTATCGAAACGAGTTCCGATACGGGGCCCTGGAACCATACCCGTTTCGAAATAGGACAACCCGTTTCGAAACACCTGCTGCCTGCAAACTTCCAAAATCAGTTTTAGACATTCCCAAGTGATTTCAAACGTCCGAAACGACTACACGAAACATGCAATTCATACAAGTACATTCTAGAGGCATGCTCCCTAGCAACCATACTCGACATACACAAGATATACAAAAGGCATCCATTCTAAAGACCATACATGGCATTACAAAAAGCATGCTTCAACAAGACCAACACTTAGACAAATTTAATGTAAGCAAAATACCAACATGGTTTACAAGCAAGGCATACATCCAAAAGCCGAATTAACAAACACATAAAAGGAGTCTAACATGCTCCTAAACAACATCATCATACTTCAAAAGCATCATAGCACGAATACATGTCCCATTGCTTGACCATTACATCATAGTTAAAATGTTCATACTTGGTAGCTAAACAAGCACCACGAAGCACACTTGGAGGCCCTTTCTTGCACTAAGTAACCCACGAGCTACTGATCTGCATTGTCGAACAAAGAAAGAGCGTAAGCAATAAAGCTTAGTGAGGGTAAGCTCTTTAAAAACAAACCTCGACAATGCAGGGTCCAAGCACGATCTCAACCAAGGTAAATGCATGATCATACCTTCGATCCTCAAGAGCCAAAATGTCAATGATGCATGAACAAATATTCAATAATATGTCATGCTCAACAAGCTCATTTCCACAACATATGTAAGCACATATAATTATCCAAATAGGAAACACATTTCCACATCACATTGATTCACATATCAATTTATATTGGCACCTAGCTATGACTCGAATACGCGGATAAACACGTTGGAACTCACATCCAACAACCACTTTACCTCACGGTGGGATTACACTCATCACCGGTCTCGCGGAGGGGATTCCACTCATCCTCACGCCCCGTCGATGGGATTCCACTCATCATCGACTAATATATATATAACAATTTTCGGGCGAACCCGTACTCCTCCTTGGTGACTCAACGCCACCAAGGCCACGCACGAATTTGACTATTGCGTGCACACTAACATCCTAATGATCGATCATTTGTACCCAAGCATACTAGTGCCAACATTTAACTCAATCCACATTATCAATTACAACCAATTCCGTGCTTAGCACGTACTCACCATGATCACAATCATGAACACTCCACATGCATATCACAATGCATCACAACCATGCCTCATCACACATGTATAACACATTATACATAAATCATCATATCATAAACATCACGAGGCATAAGCATCAAGTAAGAGTTCAACCAATGTCTCTAGTTTAAGCTTAGGATTAGGCTACCACCCCAATCCTAACTCTAAGTGGGTCTACCAAGCCCGACCTAATCCACATGCTCGAACCAAACACTTATATAAAACACTTAGAAAACATTAACCACTCACATTTACTTCCAAGCTCAATTACCAAGCAAGCAACCACCTTCAAGCTTCCGGATTCACTCCCGATGTCTCACCAACACAAGTTCTTGCCTCTAAACAACCTCAACACAAACCAAACAACTTCCAATCAGCCCAAGCATCAAAGTAACTAACCCGGAACACAATTCAAACATCAAACTCAACATTTCAAGCCATGAACAAACCCCAAATTTACCAAACTCGTGCAACCCATAAACCTCAATCAAAACCTATGTTTCCAACACTTTTAATACCCCCAAATGATTCCAAAACATCCCCCAACCATAGTACTAACATTAGCCCACCAATTCCAACCTAAAACAACCCCCAAAACTCACCCAAAACCCTTCAAAACCCCCCTTTAAACCCAATTTCGGGAATGTGTTCAAAACCATGTAAAATTCATATATGTTGCATCATTTGACTCATACAGTTCATAACTAACAACATTAAATCGGAATTTTAAGTTAAACATAATAAAGTTATCATTTTTAATCAAAATCTCTAAAAACTCAATTTCCAAAACCTTAATGAAAATAGAAACTATTTGTACTTTTGAAGAGAGGAGGTTGAGGACAAGTCAAAAATGATATTACCTTTCAAAAACGAGTTGAAATGAAGAAGCAATGTGATGGAATAGTGGAGGGGATGAGAGAGCTCTTCTTCACGTTGATTTTTGTTTTGGAGAAGAGAATGAATAGTAAAAGATGATAAAAGAGGATTTAAATTGAAACTTGTATTATTTACAAGTTTGCCATTAATGAATGGCTATTTTCCATTTTCTTTAAAATCCACCCAAGTTGCATTTCATTTCAATTTAGTCCAACACAAAAATGTTTGTTTTTGAAACCCGAGGCCCAAAATATTATTTTAATTATAAGACCGAACCCGAAATAATATTAAAATATTATTTTCACCCGACCCCTAAACCCGGGTGTTACACACCCCACGTGCTGCCCGAGAGAGAGGGACCCGAGGGAGCACCTTACACGCACCCAAGGGGGCCCAGCCAAGCACCCTTCATGCCGCCCAAGTCATGGAGCCCGAGTTAGCACCCGATGTGCACCCTAAGGGGCCGAGACACGCCACATCCGAGTTGCCCACCTGCCTAGGGTACGAGTCAACACCCGACGTACACCCCATGGGGTCGAGACACTGTAACATCTCAAATATTAGCTTAGAAGTTTGGGAATTTAATTAGATAATTAGAGAATTAATTAGACTAGAAACCTTAAATAATTAAATTAAAAATAGCTATGATAAGGACTCAATTGAAATCCAAAGAAAAGTCTAAGAAAAATTCGGCAAATGGCCAAGTGACTAAACCGAATTAAAAATAGAAGAGAAGAGATGCATGCTAAAGTCTAGTCTTCTTGAATTACCCTTTTATTAAAATAAAAACGATGGCATAATTAAGGGTGTATTAGAGACACATTAGTTGAGACATTGACATTTTATGTCTACTCTCATTAATGTGTCCCCTATCTCTCAACCGGTTACCCCAAATCACCTTAGCTAAGCAACCATATTTTCATTTCACACACACTTGAAAACACAAAATTGAGAGAAAGTTAGAAGAGCATTCGGTGAAGAAGAAGAAAGGCATGCATGGCATAGAATTTGGCTTAGGAAATTCAAGCAAAAATCAAAAGTAAGTAGCATTCTCCACCTACTATTCGAATATATGAAAATAATTGAGGAATTTGTTGTTTTGGTACCTTCTAAAATTCATGAAAGTAGTTAGTTTATAGGAGATGTTGCTGGAATTTCAAGGTTATGAGAAAGATCTAAGAATTTAAAATGTTAATAGGCCTTTAAACACAATAAATCAAAGCTGGCCAGATTGTATGTTAGTAGGAACATTCAACTTTGGAAATTTATAGAAAAATAATTAGTAAGAATCTAAGGATGAAATTTTGACACAATAAACTTTGGCATGTCTACTTTGATAGAAAAATTATAAAGGTGAAATTGGAGACTTGTAGCAAAATCTGGAAAAGAAATTCGAACAACATGTAAATTTGCCCAACAATGTTCTTAACTGAGCAGCAAACTTTGAAAATTCGGGAAAAATTGAATACTTAGGATTTCGATCTGAAATTTTAATAGAGTGAAATTGAGGATGTTAATTGAAGTTAGAAACAAACAGGGACTGATTCTGAGGTATACACTGAAAATGGGAAATAAATTAAGTTAGAAAGGTCAAAACAGTTTAGAATAAAAATATGGAACCTTGAAATGTACTTAGAATTTAATTGAAGAAATCGGATAAAAAGGAATGTGGTAAATTGATAGATAGACTTGTTAAATTTCAATTCACATGAATAATTAAGCAATTTGAACATTGAATCAATAATTAGAAAGGATTTGATAAAATAATTTGGCCATGTTCGAAGCTAAACTAGTATAGGGACTAAAATTGAAATGTGGAGAAAATTAGGATTTAAATTAAATAATAAATTTCTGAAATCTCTTCTATGATTTGCCTAAATGTGCTAGATCCTAGAGGAGAAAGGATCGAAGAGGAAACTGTAGCTGGAGCAGCTTCAGATTGTGGAAAAGGCCTCCGGATTCAAAATTAGCTCGACGATTGTGAGTGAAATAAACTTAGAGTTGAGATTAGAGTCTCAACTACCCTTTAATTTGATTTTAGTATATATATTAAGCATGAAATTGGACTAATTAAATGTTGGTAATTGATAAGGGAAGAAGGAATAAAGGATATTGGTTTGGATGCATGTTGATTATGTGATTGTTTGGAATATGCTTGAATTGAAATTTTGATTATGCCATGTTTGATTTTGAATCTGATTGGAGCCATATTGATTCGATTATGGATGATTTCTTGATGCTGGAAATTAGAATTATTGAGATTAATTGTGCCTGGTTGGTGAATTAATAGTATTACTTGATATGATATGTGATCAATTGTTGATATTACAAGATATATGTGTTTGGTAAATTCAATTGGAATTTGAGCTATGAAATGTGAAATTGAGTTTATGTATATGCTGAATTGTGGATATGCAAATTGTGTTGCATTCCATTATATGTTTTTATGTGATAGTATGTGACATTGGAATTGAGATTACAAGAAATTAATCGAAAGGATTAAGAAATCAATTTTGAAAATTTAATTGAATAATTATACGATTGAAATTAAAGAGCAATTAGCAAAACCCTTGGTATGTATAGTCTGTCCAGGTAGTACGGCTAGCCTAGAGTCTTGAGCTCGATAAGAATCGATATGTTAGTGTACTCGATATATGTGGTACGTAAGTGTACCTTCTTGCTTAATGTCAGTGGACATTATGATATGTGATACGATGATACGAAATTGGTACTTGGGTACCTATTATATGGTGAATTTAATTCACAATTCAGTAATACATGACTCGAATACCTAGCTTACTATACTAACCAAGGCATGCGAATTGAATTAATAAGAAAGACTTCATTGTATTGCAAATTGAAATTTTGGACTTCGTGAATTTCTATGAATTGGATTTGTAGCATGTCAATTATAAATTATTAAATTAATTGATTCTCTGTTACAGTTTGCTGCTGCTTGCTTATCTGAAATAGTTATTGATCGAATATGTGCAATCGAATCATGTTATTCGAATTGAGTATGATGAATAAGAAAATATTAAATTGATCTTTAATCCATGATATTTATATGCAATGTGAATATAACTATAACCATTGCTAGCTTTTAATGGTTCGATTATGATAAAATTAGTACCTTAAATTGCTTGTGTTCGATTGTAAAATGCTTGGTTTATTGAATTGTTCAATTCGAATGTTGTTGTTGTTTAATGAATTGATTGTGAAATTTTATTGATTGTTTTGATCTATTCGAATGAAATAGAGAAATGTGAAAATCTAAAGCATGATCTAATGTGTGATCACTTAATTATGAAATGGAAATTGATAGTTTAAGGTTTCCTCACTAAGTACTAGAAGTACTTACCACTCGAACCTTTCCTTCCTTTCCAAAAATTTCAGATAGTAGCGTGTTGATCTACCTTCTGATATCCGATAGCACGAAGATTAAGTATTCTTTTCTTTGTCTTTGTCATGCTTATGATGGGTGGCTTAAGAGTCAGCATGCTAGTGCAATTCGCATTAATGGTCATGCTTATGAACTATTATTTTAAGGGTGTATGAACTTTATAAGTTAGTTTCCCTCATTTTGTTATGTAATTAAAGGGGTATATATCATGGGGTATAGATTGGCCCTTAGTATATGTTTTGGGGCTTGATTCTTTTTGTTATATTTTGTATAGGCAACCGATAGGTTTAGCCGTTGATAGTTACCCCGGGGGAAATATTTTGTATAAGGGAAACGTTTAAAACATTATGGATGATAACGGATATAAATATATGTATGTTTGTTATGAACCTGTTAGCCTTATAATTGGAAAGGATCTTAGATGTTATGTTGAAATCGAATTAAGTTGGCCATGGGGAGCATTCGAATGAATTGAATAAAAATGAAAAAAGGGATTATATGTATGAGGTAATCGAATGTGACAGAAATTAAATTAGATTGTCATGTGAATTACAAGATAGGTAAATGAATATCATAAATAGGCCCACCTAGCTATTGATCGGAATATGATATGAAAAAATGTATGGTTTATATGTATAATGAATGAACTTAAGTTAGTTTAAATCATATAGATGTATTCGAATAAAAAAAATTATCATACGCAAATCACCTTCTGTTGCCTAATTGAATAATAAGTCAATACGAAATCCTCCGATATAACGCTCATTGCCTCTAATCCGGGGTGAGGGGTTTTATATAAAGTGGTAATCAGAGCTTTTTAGGTTAATTCCTAAAGTCTAATCGAGTCTGCATGCATTTGTACTGTTTTAAGGTATGCCACCCATGAATTGCATACTAAGATAATTGTACTGAGGTTTCTAATCTTCTTGTTTAAATGTGTGATAGAAAATGACGGACCCAAAGAATGGGAGCTCACATGAATCTTCGAGTGAAGGTGAAAGTGTGAGATTGGGTGATAATCCACCAGCCCAAACTGAACCTCCAAGAAAGGAGAAAAATAAAGAGCCTGCTCAGATCACTGAGCAAATCACCAAAGAGCCTGCTCGGGTCACTGAACGGATCACTAAAGAGCATGTTCAGATCGTTGAGCAATCCAATAAAGAACCTATTCAGATCACAGAACAGTTCAACAGAGAGCCTGTTCAGACCATTGTGCGCGAACAGCCTCCACCTGAAAATCCTATGGTTCAGTCTGCTCAAAGGGAATGTCTCCTCAGCATGAAGGAGATGTTCAATCAACTTCTGTCAAATCTGAAACAAGAGCAACCTGCTGTTTCTGTCCCTGTTGCACCTAGCAGAGCACCGATAGATAAACTTTCTCAGCATCGAGCCTACACTTTTGCTGGTACGAATGAAGAAAGACCAGAAGATGCAGAGTACTGGCTTGAAAACGCCACCAAGGTGGTAACCAGACAATTACAGTGCTCCGATGATCATAAACTAGAGTGTGTTGTGGCTCTGTTAGCTGATGAAGCTATGAATTGGTGGGAAACCACTACTCTAACTGTCCCAACTGAACTGGTGACGTGGGAATTTTTCATTGAAGAATTCAAAAAGAATTATATCAGTGAACAATACTTGACCGAAAGAAGAAAGAGATTCTTGCACCTCAAACAGGCCAATCGACCTATTGAGCAGTATGTTGCAGACTTTTGCAAGTACTGCAAATACGGTGCAGAGTACATTAAAACTGAGGCTGATAAATGCAGGATGTTCATTGAAGGTATGAATGATCAACTGAGTCCAATCTTCACTGCTTTGGGAATCAATGATTTCCAGAATCTTGTTAACCGGGCTATCGCAACCGAAGCTAGAATGAAAGCTGCTGAAAGGAGAAAAGGGGGCAATCGATTTGACAAAAAGCAGAAACGAGACAACAAGTCTCAATGGCAGTTTAAGAAGACTAAATTTCAGAAAGAAGGGTCTTCTAATTTCACCTCTGCTCCGAGGAGTAATTACATTTCGAAACCATCTACAGTGATCAGATCCTCAGTACCGGCTATATCAGTCAATAGCACGGGAAATTCTGAAAAGATTTCTCCTTGTAAGTTCTGTCAGAAACCACATCGTGGTCAGTGTAGACTTCAGGCGAATCTCTGTTATGCTTGTGGTGGCGATGATCACTACATCAAATACTGTCCTTAGAAGCCTGAATCTATGCCAGCTCGTAACACTGCAGTTCCTAGTCCGACATCATCTAATCAGAATAGGAATGCCAAGTCAGCTCAACCGAGTTATCAGAATAAAGGCAAGGGTACTCACTCTAATGCTTCTACTCATCAGGAATCCCGAGCTCCTGCTAGAGTTTACCATATTCGTGGTAGAGATGACGAAGAATCTCCTGAAGTGATTGCAGGTAATGTTGAGCTAAACTCACATCCTGTTTATGCCTTAATAGATTCGGGATCCACTCATTCATTCACATGTCTATCTGTAGTTAAAAGGTTGAATTTAGAACCTGAAATTGTGAAAACAAGTCTGATAGTCTCAAACCCTCTAGGAGGAAATTCAAACATTAACCTAATATGTAGAAATTGTTCATTGCATATTAGCAATCTGCCATTCTCTACTGATCTCTACATATTACTCTCACGTGAGTTTGATTTAATATTGAGTTTAGATTGGTTAAGTAAACATGAGGCTTGGGTAGACTGTTAAAATAAAAGATTATATCTTCAGGGTTTAGGAAAAGAATCCATACTCCTAATTGATAAAAAGCCCACTTCCATTTTTGCATCCATGGTCTTACGAGATCAAATTGAATTTGGAATACCTGAGATGCCTGTTGTTTCTGAATTTATTGATGTGTTTCCCGAGGAATTACCTGGTCTCCCTCCGACTAGAGAAGTTGAATTTAGGATCGAAATACAACCTGGCTCAAGTCCGGTGTCTATCACTCCGTACTGGATGGCACCTCTAGAATTAAAAGAATTGCAAAAGCAACTTCAAGAGCTCCATGACAAGGGTTTCATTCAACCTAGCACTTCTATTTGGGGTGCACCTGTTCTGTTTGTAAAGAAGAAGGATGGAGCAATGCGCCTTTGCATTGACTACCCTCAATTGAACAAGATCACAATTAAGAACCGATATCCACTCCCAAGAATAGAAGATTTGTTTGATCAACTTAGGGATGCTTCAGTGTTCTCAAAGATCGACCTGCGATCTGGATATTATCAAATGAGAGTCAAAGAGGAGAATGTGTCAAAAGCAGCCTTCAGAACTCGTTATGGCCACTATGAATTTCTGGTAATGCCTTTTGGATTAACAAATGCTCCAGTGGCATTCATGGATCTCATGAATAGAGTGTTCAAGCCCTATCTTGATAAATTTGTAGTCGTCTTCATTGATGACATTCTAGTTTATTCTCGCAATCGAGAAGAACATGCTGATCACCTCCGCATTGTCTTGCAAACTCTCCGGGAACGTCAGTTATTCGTAAAATTCTCCAAGTGCGAGTTCTGGTTATCAGAAGTCTCTTTCCTTGGTCATGTAATTTCAGCAGAAGGAATTAAAGTTGATCCAAAGAAAATCCATTCAATCATAGATTAGCGACCTCCCAGAAATATCAGTGAAATACGGAGTTTTCTTGGTCTAGCTGGTTACTAAAGAAGGTTTGTCAAAGGGTTTTCTACTATAGTCTTACCTTTGACTAAACTTCTTCGTAAAGACCAACCATTTGAATGGTCTGAAAAGCAACAGAAAAGCTTTGACCAACTCAAAACAGCCTTGACTCATGCCCCAGTTTAGATCCAACCGGAACTGGGCAAAGATTATACAGTGTACAGTGATGCTTCGCATGCGGGTCTTGGATGTGTTTTAATGCAAGGTGACAATGTGATAGCTTATGCTTCACGCCAATTGAAATCTCATGAATTGAACTATCCAACACATGATCTTGAACTTGTTGCTATCGTGTTTGCTCTCAAAATATGGAGACGCTACTTGTATGGTGAGAAATGTTATCTGTGCACCGATCACAAGAGTTTAAAGTATCTTCTGACTCAGAAATATCTGAATTTGAGACAACGCAGATGGATGGAGTTGTTGAAAGACTATGATATAGTTATTGACTATCATCCAGGAAAAGCCAATATGGTTGCAGACGCCTTGAGTCGTAAACCGACATTGGGTAAAAATTTCTAATCCTTGATTCTTAAGAATAAAAAAAATAATATACCTTTAATGATACTCTGTCTAAATTATCTAAATGAATCTTGTAGCTCCAACTGCTATCAACGCTCATCTCCGAGTATACCAAAAGCAAGGATTTCTATCCGAACTTCAAATCCAATCTAGTCTAATATCAAGGATTGGAAATCTTCAGCAAGCTGATCCAGAACTTCAAGATATTATTTCCAAGCTTGATACAAAGTCTGGAGAAGGATTTCGTATTCACACAAACGGTCTCTTCTACTTCAAAGATAGAATCTGTGTTCCAAATGATGAGAATTTGAAAAGAGATCTTCTGGAAGAAGCACACCAGAGTTCTTTCTCGGTCCACCCTGGATCGATTAAGATGTATAAAGATCTCAAATCATTGTATTGGTGGTCTGGTATGAAAGCGTCTATCAATGAATTTGTATCTAAATGTCTCAATTGTCAAAGAGTCAAAGCTGAACATCGAGTTCCCACCGGGCTACTCCAACCACTTGTACTGCCACAGTGGAAATGGGAACAGATTACCATGGACTTCGTGACTGGTCTTCCTTGTTCTCCCAGAAAATATGATGCTATTTGGGTAATTGTTGACCGATTCACCAAATCGGCACATTTCATCCATATTCGTATCAATTACAGTTTGGAGACTTTAGCCAATTTGTACATTCAAGAAATAATTCGGCTTCATGGAATTCCTATCTCCATTGTCTCAGATCGTGATCCAAGATTTACTTCCCGATTTTGGGGAACTCTGCAACGAGCTATGGGGACTAAATTGAATCTAAGCACTGCTTTACATCCGCAAAGTGATGGTCAGTCTGAACGAGTAATTCAAATCCTCGAGGATATGCTTAGAGCTTGTATTATTAACTTTGGAAAGAATTGGGAGAAATCTTTACCTTTAGTGGAATTTGCCTACAACAACAGCTATCAGACGTCTATTCAGATGGCTCCTTTTGAAGCTTTGTATGGCAGAAAATGTAGAACTCCTCTTTGCTGGTCCGAACTTGGTGAAAATAAAGTATTGGGACCATAATTGCTCAGAGAAACAGAAGAGAAAGTTCAAATCATCCACTCTCGTTTAAAGCAAGCTTTTGATAGTCAGAAAGCCTATGCTGATCTGAAACGAAGAGATATCCAACATAATGTGGGAGATAAAGTCTTTCTTAAAGTCTCTCCATGGAAGAAAGTATTTCGGTTCGAAAAGAGGGGAAAACTCAGTCCTCGTTTTATTGGACCTTTCGAAATTACTGAAAGAATTGGCCTAGTGGCTTATCGACTTGCACTTCCCAGTGAGTTCGATAAGATACACAATGTCTTTCATGTGTCAATGCTCAGAAAATATAGATCCGATCCATCTCATATCCTAGAACCGGAGGAAGTAGAACTGAATCCTGACTTGTCCTATGAAGAAGAACCAGTTCAGATTCTGGACAAGGAAATTAAAAGGCTTAGAAACAAAAATGTTTCACTGGTTAAAGTCTTGTGGAGAAATCACAAGATGGAAGAGGCAACATGGGAACCAGAAGAAACAATGCGAAATCAATATCCCTACTTGTTCAGTTCATGTAAGAATTCGAGGACGAATTCTTTCTTTAAGGGGGGAGAAATGTAACATCCCAAATATTAGCTTAGAAGTTTGGGAATTTAATTAGATAATTAGAGAATTAATTAGACTAGAAACCTTAAATAATTAAATTGAAAATAGCTATGATAAGGACTCAATTGAAATTCAAAGAAAAGTCTAAGAAAAAATTGGCAAATTGCCAAGTGACTAAACCGAATTAAAAATAGAAGAGAAGAGATGCATGCTCAAGTCTAGTCTTCTTGAATTACCCTTTGATTAAAATAAAAATGATGGCATAATTAAGGGTATATTAGAGACACATTAGTTGAGACATTGACATTTTATGTCTACTCTCATTAATGTGTCCCCTCTCTCTTCTTCCGGTTACCCCAAATCACCTTAGCTAAGAAACCATATTTTCATTTCACACACACTTGAAAACACAAAATTGAGAGAAAGTTAGAAGAGCATTCAGTGAAGAAGAAGAAAGGCATGCATGGCATAGAATTTGGCTTAAGAAATTCAAGCAAAAATCAAAAGTAAGTAGCATTCTCCACCTACTATTCGAATATATAAAAATAATTGAGGAATTTGTTGTTTTGGTACCTTCTAAAATTCATGAAAGTAGTTAGTTTATAGGAGATGTTGCTGGAAATTGAAGGTTATGAGAAAGATCTAAGAATTTAAAATGTTAATAGGCCTTTAAACACAATAAATCAAAGCTGGCCATATTGTATGTTAGTAGGAACATTCAACTTTGGAAATTTATAGAAAAATAATTAGTAAGAATCTAAGGATGAAATTTTGACACAATAAACTTTGGCATGTCTACTTTTATAGAAAAATTATAAAGGTGAAATTGGAGACTTGTAGCAAAATCTGGAAAAGAAATCCGAACAACATGTAAATCTGCCCAGCAGTGTTCTTAACTGAGCAACAAACTTTGAAAATTCGGGAAAATTGAATACTTAGGATTTCGATCTGAAATTTTAATAGAGTGAAATTGAGGATGTTAATTGAAGTTAGAAACAAACAGGGACTGATTCTGAGGTATACACTGAAAATGGGAAATAAATTAAGTTAGAAAGGTCAAAACAATTTAGAATAAAAATATGGAACCTTGAAATGTACTTAGAATTTAATTGAAGAAATCAGATAAAAAGGAATGTGGTAAATTGATAGATATACTTGTTAAATATCAATTCGCATGAATAATTAAGCAATTTGAACATTGAATCAATAATTAGAAAGGATTTGGTAAAATAATTTGGCCATGTTCGAAGCTAAACTAGTATAGGGACTAAAATTGAAATGTGGAGAAAATTAGAATTTAAATTGAATAATAAATTTCTGAAATCTCTTCTATGATTTGCCTAAATATGCTAGATCCTAGAGGAGAAAGGATCGAAGAGGAAACTGTAGCTGGAGCAGCCTCGGATCGTGGAAAAGGCCTCCGGATTCAAAATTAGCTCGGGGATTGTGAGTGAAATAAACTTAGAGTTGAGATTAGAGTCTCAACTACCCTTTAATTTGATTTTAGTATATATATTAAGCATGAAATTGGACTAATTAAATGTTGGTAATTGATAAAGGAAGAAGGAACAAAGGAAATTGGTTTGGATGCATGTTGATTATGTGATTGTTTGGAATATGCTTGAATTGAAATTTTGATTATGCCATGTTTGATTTTGAATCTGATTGGAGCCATATTGATTCGATTATGGATGATTTCTTAATGCTGGAAATTAGAATTATTGAGATTAATTGTGCTTGGTTGGTGAATTAATAGTATTACTTGATATGATATGTGATCAATTGTTGATCTTACAAGATATATGTGTTTGGTAAATTCAATTGGAATTTGAGCTATGAAATGTGAAATTGAGTTTATGTATATGCTGAATTATGGATATGCAAATTTTGTTGCATTCTATTATATGTTTTTATGTGATAGTATGTGACATTGGAATTGAGATTACAAGAAATTAATCGAAAGGATTAAGAAATCAATTCTGAAAATTTAATTGAATAATTATATGATTGAAATTAAAGAGCAATTAGCAAAGCCCTTGGTATGTATAGTCTGTCCAGGTAGTACGGCTAGCCTAGAGTCTTGAGCTCGATAAGAATCGGTACGTTAATGTACTTGATATATGTGGTACGTAAGTGTACCTTCTTGCTTAATGTTAGTGGACATTATGATATGTGATACGATGATACGAAATTGGTACTTGGGTACCTATTATATGGTGAATTTGATTCACTATTCAGTAATACGTGACTCGAATACCTAACTTACTATACTAACCAAGGCATGCGAATTGAATTAATAAGAAAGAATTCATTGTATTGCAAATTGAAATTCTGGACTTGGTGAATTTCTATGAATTGGATTTGTAGCATGTCAATTATATATTATTAAATTAATTGATTCTCTGCTACAGTTTGCTGCTGCTTGTTTATCTGAAATCGTTATTGATCGAATATGTGCAATCGAATCATGTTATTCGAATTGAGTATGATGAATAAGAAAATATTAAATTGATCTTTAATCCATGATATTTATATGCAATGTGAATATAACTATAACCATTGCTAGCTTTTAATGGTTCGATTATGATAAAATTAGTACCTTAAATTGCTTGTGTTCGATTGTAAAATGCTTGGTTTATTGAATTGTTCAATTCGAATGTTGTTATTGCTTAGTGAATTGATTGTGAAATTTTATTGATTGTTTTGATCTATTCGAATGAAATAGAGAAATGTGAAAATCTAAAGCATGGTCTAATGTGTGATCACTTAATTATGAAATGGAAATTGATAGTTTAAGGTTTCCTCACTAAGTACTAGAAGTACTTACCACTCGAATCTTTCCTTCCTTCCCAAAAATTTCAGGTAGTAGCGTGTTGATCTACCTTCTGATATCCGATAGCACGAAGATTAAGTATTCCTTTCTTTGTCTTTGTCATGCTTATGATGGGTGGCTTAACAGTCAGCATGCTAGTGCAATTCGCATTAATGGTCATGTTTATGAACTACTATTTTAAGGGTGTATGAACTTTATAAGTTAGTTTCCTTCATTTTGTTATGTAATTAAAGAGGTATATATTATAGGGTATAGATTGGCCCTTAGTATATGTTTTGGGGCTTGATTCTTTTTGTTATATTTTGTATAGACAACCGATAGGTTTAGCCGTTGATAGTTACCCCGGGGGAAATATTTTGTATAAGGGAAACGTTTAAAACATTATGGATGATAACGGATATAAATATATGTATGTTTGTTATGAACCTATTAGCCTTATAATTGGAAAGGATCTTAGATGTTATGTTGAAATCGAATTAAGTTGGTCATGGGGAGCATTCGAATGAATTGAATAAAAATGAAAAGGGATTATATGTATGAGGTAATCGAATGTGATAGAAATTAAATTAGATTGTTATGTGAATTACAAGATAGGTAAATGAATATCATAAATAAGCCCACCTAGCTATTGATCGGAATATGATATGAAAAAATGTATGGTTTATATGTATAATGAATGAACTTAAGTTAGTTTAAATCATATAGATGTATTCAAATAAAATAAAATTTATTATACGCAAATCACCTTCCACTGCCTAATTGAATAATAAGTCAATACGAAATCTTCCGATATAACGCTCCTTGCCCCTAATCCGGGGTGAGGGGTGTTATAGACACACCCCATCCGAGTTGTCCACACCCTTAGGGCCCAAATCAGTACCGAGCATGCCATCAAGGGGGTTTTGGACGAGCAAACCGGGCCTATCAGTGCCCAATCTGCCCAAGAGACTAAGACCCATAGTGAGTTGTCATCTTTTGACCAACACACATGGAAAGATATCACCCTTTGAGCCATACTTGAGGTAAGTATCCCTTGCCAACACATTTGTGATGTCATAGCCTTTGTAATCTAGGAAACTTTGTATTTGAGTGATCATCTTTCCATATTGAGGAGATTGTATCTTGAAGATTGATCCTTAGCCCTTAGATCCAATCTTTCTAGACCGTTAGATCGTAAGAGGTGAGACTATAAATAGAGGTCTTCCCTCACCATTGTAAATCACCTTTCATTTCTCATCTTTCTTTGAGTTTGAGAGTAAAGAGTTTATAATTTTCTCTTAATGATCTTCCACTCGTTTTTCGTTGTTTCCTTGTTTCAAAGCTTCCGCCATTCTAATTTCTAAGCACTCTTGCTTAGCGAATTTGAAGGCTGACTTAGTCCTCGACCAAGATCGACGACTAAGGCTGCACGGACTATCTAGTCAAACTCTAGCCCCGGGACAAGTGGTATCAGAGCCATTTTCCGCATCCGTTCGAGTCAGAGATAGTGCAAGGAGGAAGGATCGTTGCAGCAAAGATGGAAGTGAATAGGCTGTTGAAGTGTTGGAGGTGTGGTGATCCACACAAGTTTCTCCATTGCTCGCACAGAACCAAGCGGTCCAAGGTACAAGACGAGTCTGACGAGACCGAGGCTTCGAAGCTTGATTCGTTGTGCAAAGAGCCACCAATGGGTCTAGTGGATGCGTTCGAGGAACAAGACATGCCCGATGAGACCGAGGCTATAAAGCTTGATTCCTTGTGCAAGGTACCACTAGTGAGTATGGTGGATGAGACATTAAACTTCAAGAGAGATGTGTTGATGTGCGAGAAATTGCCAGAAGGCGATGAGTTCATAAATCCGTGGGAGAAGCACGGATCGGTGGAGTGTTCTAGCGACCAAGTCCGCTCGCTTCAGGTCAAGAGTGGCCGTGAGAAGAAGGAGCGCAAGTACGTGAAAGTTGTGTTCCCCGACATAGAGCTAAGTGCACTAGTGGATCCAAGTGCATCATCATTGCTCATGTCCGAGCGAGTTGCCGATTGGCGTGAGTCTTCAAATTGGAAATTGGTGCGGTACAACAAACCTCAAGGTATTACCCCTTGATTCTTTTGATTATTATGAAACCATTATTGGATTATCTTGTCTAGAACAAATTGATGCAGTTGTCTTGCCAAAGGCCAATGTTGTGTGTGCTATAGATTCGCAACGACAAGGCGTTAAGACATTAAGCCATGGCGAAGGCAAGAAGGTTGAGGCGTTGCCAAGCATCCATCCCCACAAAGGAGTGTATGAGACCAAGATATCCAATGATGACAAGGTCATGGTAGAGACCAAGAAAGATCTCGAAGCAATGGGACAAGTCCTTGAAGAGTTCGAGGATGTGAAAGCATTTGAGATCTATATTGTCGCATCTGACAATGTCATCAGAGGAATTGTCGTACAAGAAGAAAACTCATTGTGGTACTCGGATCATGAAAAGGAACTCATTGCGGTCGTGCATTGCTTGCACACTTGGAGACATCGACTACTTGGGTCAAGGTTTGTCGTCTATACCAAAAATGCTTTAAGTAATTATTTTCTAACCCAAAGAAAGTTGTCTCGTAAGCATATTCGTTGGCAAGAAATTCTTGCAAGATTCGACTTTTCCTTGGAATGCAAACTAGGAAAAGTGAGAGACGTAGTCGTTGCCCTAAGCCGAGGGTACAAAGCGGGGCATGCTACAAACCCACCATGGAGCGAGGTGGTTCGTGAGATCGAACACCACCCGAGTGTTGTGCTACCACCCAAAGCACAACATCATATATCATCATTTGAGTTTGGAGAAGAGGATCAAGCCAAAGAGGGCGAGCTAGGACACATCCGACCATCCGAAGCACCACATCGGATGGCATTACCAAAGCTTGATGAGTTGAGCCAAGCCAAAGTGGATGAGCGAGAGACGGTGTTGCTAGACTACACCAAGTCAGTTGAGTCTGACTATGAGGCATTTGCCATCGAGGAGTTGCCGATGCAAGTGAAGCATCCAATCGCTTTCGAGAGTAGAAAGCCGAGAGGGACTGAGGGAAAAGACACCATCAAAGTGAAGGATGTGACCGTGAGAGCTACATGGCAAGAACATGTGGTCGAGTTTGATGGACCCATGGAGCTCAAGCCGTTGGAGCCAAACACCATGGAGGATGGAGCAAGCCGAGAGTCTCCAACCAAAGCCATCATCCAACACGAAGGAGTAATGCTTGAGAGCATCGAAGAGGGGCCAATCCATGACCCTTATGCCAACAACACTTGTCTTAAGTATCGACAAGGCATAGTGGACCAATCCGACAAGGACATTGTGTCCGAGGTAAGCAATCTAACTTTTGAAGAATTGGGTCTAACTTATTGCGGTTCCGTCCACAGGTTACTTACGAGGCCAAGCAAGGGACCGAGTCAAGCCATGGAGCAAGTAGGCGAGGAGGCCTACAAGGTGGAGTTGCCACCGAGAGCGCATGAAGACCGCACCGACATGCCCAAGCCGTTGGAAGTCGATGTCGATGGCCAAGAGTGGGGCGAGCAGAACCATGCACCACGAGGAATGGAGTTCTCTTACGACGAGGAGACGCCAATCATCGAGACCGAGGGAGCATCAAGGCATGAAGGCCTTGCATTTGGAATGAGATTTCTCGAAGCCGAGCGGGAATTTGCCAAGGAGCCGAGATAGTTCAAGGACGAGACTACCGAGACTCATCATCGCTTAGCGACGAGGGCGTCGCTAGATTGAGTGGGGGAGAATGTCACAGCCCGCCACTCCGTGACCGAGCAAGCCGCACACCAAGGTACTTGCCTTAGCACACCACGTGCTTCATCCGACCGAGGGACCCGAGTCCACACCACCATCGCCACCATGGGGCCATGACCAGCACCCCATGGGGAGTCCACAACTGAAGGAACCGAGCAAGCACCCTTCACGCGCACTATGGGGCCGAGACAAGCACCTCATGTGCTGCCCGAGAGAGAGAGGCCCGAGGGAGCACCTTACACGCACCCAAGGGGGCCCAGCCAAGCACCCTTCATACCACCCAAGTCATGAAGCCCGAGTCAGCACCCGACGTGCACCCCAAGGGGCCGAGACACACCCCATCCAAGTTGCCCACCTGCCTAGGGCATGAGTCAACACCCAACGTGCACCCCAAGAGGCCGAGACACGCCCCATCCGAGTTGCCCACACCCTTAGGGCCCGATTCAGCACCGAGCATGCCACCGAGGGGGTTTTGGACGAGCAAACCGAGCCTATCAATGCTTAATCCGCCCAAGAAACCAAGACCCATAGTGAGTTGTCATCTTTTGACCAACATACATGGAAAGATATCACCCTTTGAGCCATACTTGAGGAAAGTATCCCTTGCCAACACATTTGTGATGTCATAGCCTTTGTAATCTAGGCAACTTTGTATTTGAGTGATCATATTTCCATATTTAGAAGATTGTATCTTGAAGATTGATCCTTATCCCTTGGATCGAATCTTCCTAGACCGTTAGATCGTAGGAGGTGAGGCTATAAATAGAGGTCTGCCCTCACCATTGTAAATCACCTTTCATTTCCCATCTTTCTTTGAGTTTGAGAATAAAGAGTATATAATTTCCTCTTAACGATCTTCCACTCGTTTTTCCTTGTTGCCTTGTTTCAAAGCTTCCGCCATTCTAATTTCTAAGCACTATTGCTTAGCGAATTCGAAGGCGGACTTAGTCCTCGACTAAGATCGACGACTAAGGCCGCACGGACCAGCTAGTCAGACTCTAGCCTCGTGTTTGGTCAATTTATAATTCATAAATATAAAATCACAATTATCTGAATTGAATCGAATTTGTTTTTTTATTTATTTTATAATTAATTTTAATTATTTCACAACATTAATATAAGTATTTTGCACTTAAAATAATGAATAACTTTTTGTCTAGAAAAAGTGAAATAACATAAAAATACTACTCCTTGGTTAAAATCCATTTTTTAAAAAAGTTGATCATAATTATTTAAATATTTAATTAAAAAATTTATAAAATATATTTTAAAAAATTACTTGAGTACTTTATCGAAGAGTGTTCAAAATTCATAACATAAAGTTATATATTAAAATATAGTACAAAATCTCAAAACTCAAATTTAATATAGAAAAATTGAAAATCAAGATTAATCGAATCTAAAATCAATGACTATGAAAATAAATTACCAGATTGAACCGATGAGACCCGTTTACACCCCTACTTAATATAACCATATTCATTTAAAAAAATTAGTGTGTTTGACGAATACAATTGTGTCGATAAACTCAATGGTTGGACCATTAAAATATTAATTATAAAAAAGTTGATAAGTATATAAAATCGCTTTAATTTTAAACTAATATGAAATTTAGACATAATATTAAAAATAACTCTCGGTTAAATGATTATTTTTGTATTTATTCTATTTTTGATCAATTACAACCCTAAATGTTTCAAATCTGATTAGATGATTCTCTTTATATATGAAAATCGTTAGTTAACATAATAGATACATATGTTATTATACGACTTGGCAATATAAGCATTTTTATGTTTTGGATTGTTTAGTGGCTGGTGTGATTATAAGATAATATGTGATTTTAGTTCTTAATAACGCATATATACTATACACCAAATTGCTTGAATTTGAATACCCGAATAAAAATTATTTGCCCCCTAATTATGTCCATTTCTATGCCTCACATTAAAAAAATAAATTCTAAACCTTAATCCTAAATTTTACATCTTAAACTTTATATCCTAAAATATATCATGCACCTAATTCCCTAAACCCTAATTTTAAATCATAAACTCTAAACTTTAAACTCACTTTTTTAAAATGCAGGCACTAAAAAAATATAGTTAGGAGATAGACGATTTGATAACAATTTCTTTTTTCTATTAGGATCACTTATCGAGTTCATTTTCACTTTTTTTTAATTATTTAAGCAAAGGCTTAACGTATTTGCCGTCGTGAATCGTGATTACAAATTGTTAATAACCAACCGCAAGACAAAAAGTGGGGTCAGCAAAATGTTATGCGAACCTAATCTTTAACCAGGTCGAGGGCTACATGAAATGGAATAACCCTAAATAATTTTGTTTAATTTAGTGTGTGTTTATTTTTGCAGTGTTAGAATTGATTTTGGATCAACATGATTTTATAAAATTAAATTTGTGTAAAATTGATTTTAAAGTAACGTGATTTATGTTTAAGAATTTTTTTTCTTTAAAATCGCGATTGTATAAAAATATAATGTAAAAATCACGACAAAACACAAAAACTATCTCTACTTTGTTTCTCCCAAAATCATGTTTGTGGTCTAAAATTTATACATATCATAAATTAGCATCCAAACACACATATCTTAAATTCCCATTCTCAGTGTTCAATGCAAATTTAAAACTGTTGATAAATTTGCATCCGCAGTTTTTTTCTTTCTTTTTCATCTTTACGTGGTCGACGGGATATCGAATTTAGTATTATTGTCGACCGTCAATTTAACTTTTTTTTTTTTTTTTTAAATTTTTTTAGTTTTTAAATTTAGTAATTTTATTATTGTGACACACTTTTATTTTTTTTGATACATATCATATGGTTTTTGACACGTTTTCTTCTCTTAATCGGTTGGTTGGTCGTTTTTTTCTTCTTTTGATTATTATGTTGATCTTCCTGTTTTGGACTCTTCGAATTGGATGTGGATACGAACTCACAGTCACCACTCTTGCTCGCTACTGAATTGGGGTAATGACAATGTTGTCAACTTGTCTTATTATTGTAATATGTAATTTTTTTATGTTGTTTGTTATTAGATTTTACCTTTCATCCACGAGCTTTAATGATATTTGTAATTATTTTGTTTTGAGCCTTTGAGTTACGAGTTTTACCTTTTCTTTGTATAATCTTATTTATAATCTCGTATTTTTAAGAATTTGTTCAGATCAAATTTATTTACTTAAGTTGTAAACTCTCATTATATTTTTAATTTTTTCTCTTTTAATAAAATTACATTCAAAATTGTTGATAAATTAAGAAAGTTATAAGCCTTATATGATAATATTAATTATTTTTATGTCTTCGTATTATTATCAATTCTATTAATCTTATATTCTTCGAGATTAATGAAATAAAAAAGGATAATTTCAATCAATGGAAGTGGAAATCTTGCTATGTCCACGTCTTATAGCACAGACTAAACATAATTTATGTTAAAATATAATGGATTTATAGTTTATCTCATGCAATTTTATATATTTTATATGCATTGGATTATGATATATTAAACTATTTTTTTAGCATTGCATCAAATGATATATTAACAAAATCATTTTTATTTTCATTTTACCAGTAAACTAATAGAACAGCACGGCACAAGTGGCTGCCATTAACGTCATGCTGTCGGCTAAAAGAATGGAATTGGACACCCAGTTGAATCGAGTGTTATTAAACAAATATTCTCTTTTTTAATAATTAAATTAAAAAAATATCTCAAACTTATTATTTAAAAAAATGATCCCTTTCAATCTACGTTGTCTAAACTAACGTTCTATTAAAAGCGAGTTTTAAACTCGCGTCTTATAAAAGCGAGTTCTGTATAAGAAAACACAGTAAATTAATTTTGTTTTCTTTCTTATTAACTTACTCAACACAAAACTCGCATTTTGTTAAAAGCGAATTTTAAACTCGCGTCTTATAAAAACAAGTTTGCCTTACATGGACTGAAAGTGACTATTTTTCTAAATAATCAAGTTTGAAGATTATTTTTCTAATTAATTATTGAAAGAGAATATTTGTATAAAATTGCCGTAAAATTGCTTGTTCTGTTCTGTTATAATTCAGACTGTATTCATAACACTCTAATTTTCCCACCTCACTAACTTTTAATTCTTTGGATAAATTACATTTGAAGGTCACTCAATTATTAATAAAATTATATTTAATCATATATTTATTAAAAGTCATAATTGACTCACTTATTTAAAGTTTTAATTACCTTTTGGTAAAATGATGATTTTAGTCCTCAAAATTTACATATTCTACCAATTTAGTCATAATTCAAAAAATTCAAAAAAAAAATTAACCATTCATATTTGAAAAATATATCAATTTAGTTGTTTTTCTTCTCCCAAGTCGCTTGTATACCATCATTAACACTAGAGTACTTCATTTAAAATCATTAACTAATCTAATACATAAATATATAAATGTAAAAGATATTTATAATTATTTTTAAATTTTAGATCTGTAATTAGTATCTAAATTAAAATTAAATTTATTAAAATCTATTTAAATTCATTTACGAAAACTTTCAAGTTTTAGTTACGGCTACCATGTAATTTTCTACAAAAAGTTCAGGTTTTCGTATTATTATACAGTTTTCTTAGTAAATTTATATTTTTGAATAACTTCAATATTTCCTTTTTATTTTAAATAAACTAATACTTGCACGTTTTAAGTTAGTGATGTTTTTATTAAACATATTCAAAAATCGAATTTGGTATAACTTGTGTTACTGCGACTACCCAAGTAGGAATGATGATGAACGGTAAAGAACATACAACTTGGGAGAAGAGTGACACGATCATAACTAAAACTTTGATTAGGACTAAATTGATACAATATATAAGTTTTGAGGACTATCATTATCATTATACCAAACCTTTTTGGATGTATGTTTGTACGAAAGAGTGACACGATCGTAACTAAAACTTTGATTGAACGACCCAATTGTAACTTTTAATAATTGGGTCACCCAAATGTAACCTCACTAATAATTGAGTGACCTCCAATGTAGTTTATCCTCATTATTTTAAGAGTTAATTGCATATCGCATCTCATACTATGACATTCATTTTAAATTGATTCTTAATCTTTTAAATATTTCAACTTCATCCCCAAATCACAACTCTCATCTTAAATTGGTCCAAAAACTTTGGGATGCGATATGTAATTAACTCGTAAGGTGATATGCAATTAAATCTCATCTTAAATTGGTCCCAAAGCTTGGAGGGAGGCGGTCCAGTTTCCAGCAGCAACAGATGATCGTCGGCTATCAGAGTAGAGACAGTGGGAGAAAGAACACAGTCCGCGGCAAGGGTGGATATGTTACAAAAGTTGGAGTGCCAGTTTTCGTGAACTTCGTAAGCAAAAGAATTTAACATGAGACGCTTGTTGAAGCTTTCGCAAGATATGAGAGGGTCTTAGATGTCTATATAGCCTATAACCACTGGAGAAACATAAACAGGAATCATACCTTTGCTTTTATCAGATTTTTTAATCGCATAGAAGCTCGTAATGCGATTGAGAAAGAAAACAATAGGAAAATTGATGGTTATAATATATGGGTACTCCCCAGCAGAAAAGATGAAGGTAGTAAAATCAACTACACAGGCAAGGTCCCGTTGCGAAGAAACAAAAAAAACAATGAAGCAAAGGTTTATAAGGTGACTGAAGGAGGTTCTGTTGTCAAGGAAGATGTAGGAAAATGTTTCTCCTCCTAGACCAAGGTCCAATAACCAAGTGGCAACCTTGGAAACCAGTCCTGTTTGTGACCCTTTTCATTTCAGCGTACCAAGGAAAAAGTTAAAATGGCTCGAGAATAGTTTAGTTGGGCAATTAAAAGGCATGTACGACGCAAAATTTATGGAACAAATCCTCCGATCTGAAGGTTTCAAAGTAAAAAATAGTGTTTTGTCGGGATCTTATGTGATTATCCAGTTCGAAAAAGAGGAGCATGTTCAGATTTTCCGGGATCTCAAAGAATCTTTGTTAAGAAGTTAGTTTGAGGATTTTGATTCTTTGGAGAATTTTAGGATTAGTAAGAAGCTTAAAGTCTGGATTTCGATGGAGAACTTCCCATTAGTAGCTTGGAACGACATTGTTTTTAGTTCTATAGCAAAGAGATGGCGAGATTTGATAAAGACTGATGAAGATACTTCACTAAAAAATAGATTCGATGTAGCCCGGATCTTAATCGGAGTCAGGCACCCATCCGTTATCCCGCCTCAGATGACCATTTTCGCCAACGATACCAGTTCCTTAGTCAAGATCACGGTGGCAGAGTTTAAGGATGATAGGTGTTAGATTAGTGGCTCTCCAGTTTGGAACAGTAAAAGACAAGTCGCCAGAAACATCTGCTGACGAAGTTCTCAGCTGTCGCTTCGAAGATCTTCCAGCCCCAATAAATGACATAGTGACCAGGGAGGTTCCCAATTCTTTGGGAAGGCCATGCAATAATGACTCAATCGACAAGGCAATAACTGTCGAAGGTGACTCTGTCGATACAACTTTACCTAATTATAATACTAATATCTTGGACTCACCTTTATTAGAAGCGGAATCGAAAGATAGTCAATTGATTCCCACAAATCAGGAGAGCAACTAAGACGAGCTTATAATATCCCTATTTCGGTGGCCAACGAATCCCCTAAAGTGTCATCTGGGTCTAGTACCCCAATTGCCCCTATTCTGGATAAAGAGAATGGTATTTTTCGAGTCAGGCCCACATATCTGAGAAACATTAGGCCTCTTGTTGCCAGCTCTTTAAGATCCAAGATGGATAAGATACAAATGTGGGCTTCTCTCAATCAAGCCCCGACCCCTTCAAAAAGGAAAATAAATAAATAATAATGAAAATCCACTGGTTAACCTGAAGGTTGGAAAGCCCTGGTCAGAATTGAAAGATGTCTTGGAAGTCTGTAAGTTAGTGGGCTGTAGTTTGCCTTAAATGATGAGATGGTTTGTAACCGGCTGGATGAATTGGCAGCGAATTGTGCTTCCTAATTGTTGTTTCTTTGGGTCTGTCAATGTGAATTGAAACTCTAATGTCACAACAAAATATCTTTTTCTCGTGGAATTTCCGAGGGCTTGGTAAGGCTGAAAAGAAGGGAGCAGTAAAGAGAGCAATCTGCAAAGCCAAACCGGAAGTCATTTTTCTACAAGAAACTAAGTTTGGTAAGCCGACTGATAAATTAGCACGAGAAATTTGTGGTAGAGCGTCCAACTATGAAGCCCTTTTTGCTTCGACGATTGGATCGGCCGGTGGCCTGGTAACTTTTTGGAATCTAGATTTCTTTAGCTGCGAATTTTCAGTTGTAAAGCAGAGATTTATTGTGTGTGAGGGGTTTTTTCGGAAGATAAATTTGAAGGCTGGTATAATCAACATCTATGCACCCAACAATTTCATTTTGAGATGTGAAGTCTTTTCAGAAATTCGAGCTTGGGTCAGCTCAAATATGATGTCAATTGTTCTTGGTGGAGATTTCAACACCGTAAGATGTCCTGATGAAAGTACTAGAATAAGTGTGAAGGCTAGGGAAATGATTTGCTTCTCAGAGTTCATTGAAGAATTGGGTTTAATAGATTTTCCCATTAAATGGGGCAAGTTCACCTGGTCCAGCTTACGTCAAGCCCCCTCTTTCAGTAGGATCGATCTTTTTATAATCTCCCCTGAGTGCGTGTCAAAGTGGCATTCACTGTTACAACGTACCCTACCCAGGGAACTCTCTGATCATAATTCGGTCCTATTGACAATAGACATGGTGAATTGGGGTCTGAAATACTTCAAATAGTTTGATTATTGGGGTGAAAGCGAGGTATTATCAGAGCGAATTCGTTCTACGTGTGTCAAGAGTGTGGGCAATGGTATAATGAATATGCTTAGAGAATGCAAGAATACGGCTAAAGGTTGGGACCAAATCAACCGGCAGCAAGACATTGACTCAGCCCACTCTTTAGAGTTGAGATGTAATGCTCTGGAAATTGAGATCAGCAACGACAGAAACTCCCCAGAAAAGTTGCAAGAATTGAGGTACCTACGTTCGAAGCTATGAAACATGGAGAGAAAAGAAGAGCGTGAGTGGATACAAAAATCAAGGCTTAAATGATTTTGGGCTAGGGACAAAAATACGTTTTTCTTTCTTCTTTTTGCTTCATCGAGAAGAAGGGTGAATCACTTGGAAAATATCCGGGTGGGAAAGGTGAACGTAGTGATCCATACGCTACCAAAAATTCTATTGCACAATATTTTAAACAAGCTTATAACGATTCTTATACTCTGCCGATTGCACGTTTTGATTGTAATTTCAAATCCATCGGGGCTGCATTGGCTAGTTTACTGGAACAACCTTTCACAATTGAGGAGGTGGGAATTGCTCTATCGTCTTTGGATGGCTTGAGAGCCCTTGGGCCGAATGGCTTTAATGTTGGCTTCCTAAAGAAATTCTGATCGAGCTTAAAAGAAGAGGTTATGAGTTTTTTTACTTCCTTTTACAATAACAAGATCACAGATTTGTCTTTCAATCACTCTTTTATTGTGTTGATTCCAAAAACTAATGCCCCCATTCCTATAGAAGACTACCGTCCGATCAACTTGGTTGGATGTGTTTATAAACTTCTAGCAAAAGTTCTATCGCTGCGCCTTAAAGCTGTAATGGATGAGGTAATAGGCTAGACTTAATTTGCGTTTTGTTCCGGAAGGCAAATATTGGATTGTGCTTTAATATCGAACGAGGTAATTGACTGTATGTCTAAGAGTTGCTTAAGTGGTCTGGAATTCAAAGCCGACTTCCGCAAAGCATATGATTGTGTGGATTGAAATTTTTTATTGTTTGTGTTAGAAAAAAATAGGGTTTGGAGGCAAATGGAACAATTGGATTTGTAATTGCATATCCTCGACTTCAATTACAGTGTTGGTAAATGGTTCTCCCTTTGAACAGTTTCGAATTAGGCGAGGGCTCAGGCAAGGCTACCCGCTCTCACCCTTGATTTTTAATTTGGTAGCCGAAGCTCTAAACAGTATTCTACAGAAGACGGTTGAAGTTGGTCTTTTCCAGGCCAGGTATCTCAGAAACAGTCCGATTAGAATTTCACATCTTCAATACGCGGATGATCTTATTCTCTTTTGTGGGGCAAGTGAAACTGAGCTGAAGAATATTGTCAATATTTTGAGGGATTTTGAGGTAGCATCGGGCCTGAGGTTAAATCTCCAGAAATTGATGGGAATTAATGTTGAATATTCTACAGTGGACAGATGGGTAGATTAAATCAACTGTAAAAGGGAAAATTTCTCGTCCACTTATCTCGGTTTACCTCTCGGCATCAAGAAGAATAATGCACAGATTTGGGATCCGATAGTAGAAAAGTTTAAGCACAAATTGGCGGGTGGAAAACAAAGAACTTACCTTTCGGTGGAAGACTCACTTTGGTAAGGTCAGTGCTTCTGAGTTTTCCGATATATTACATGTCCATTTTTTATATGCCTAGCAAAGTCAGTTCGCTATTATCTAGTATTATTTCGAAGTTTATTTGGGGTGCGGTGGATAAATGAACCATTCATTGGGTGCGTTGGGAAAATTTGTGCCTTTCTAAAGAGTTTAGAGGCTTAAGGTTTGATCGATCTTAAACTTAACAACCAGGCTTTGTTGTTAAAATGGTTATGGCGGTATGGTTCTAAACCTGAAAGTTTGTGGAGAAAGGTGATTGCAACAAGGTATGAAGGTGATAATTCTTCAATTCTACCCACCAATTTTAAGGCAGCAAGGAAGTCCCTCATCTAGAAAAATGTTACAACATCAAATCCAGAAAGTGTAAATTTGTTTCACCAGCAGGTCCGTTTCTTGGTGGGCGATGGTAAAAATATTAACTTTTGAAATAATGTGTGGATTGGAGATCAAGCTTTAAAAGCTGCTTTCCCGGAAATTTTTGCTTTGGCAGCTAATAAATCAAGGAGAATTGCTGAGTTTGGCACCATGACTAATGGAGTATGACAATGGGATATTCAATTAAGACGAAACTTATTTGATTGGGAAAGATCGGAATGGGAGTCTTTTTGCGCTACCATTTCTGGATTTAAATCAAACAATGCCATTCCAGATAGTATTAGATGAAATACAAGTTCAAGTGACATTTTTAACTCGAAATCCTGGTGCGAGATTGGCCGTAATACAGGCGAGTCTAAAGGCGGGTTATGGTCTATGATTTGGAAAAGTAAAGCACCACCTAAGGTAGAGTTGTTTGTGTGAAAGGCAATCCTTGGTCGTCTCCCTACAAAGGTGAAACTGCATAAGAGAGGGTGTCTCCTCCAATTCTCTCTTCTTTGTCCTTTATGAAATATGGTAGAAGAGTCTGTAGATCATCTTTTTTGCCACTGTAATGTTGTTTGGTTGATTTGACAATCGTGGTTTCAATTGTGAAATGTACATTTTGTTGTCTCTAAGTCTACAACAGAATTATTTTGAGTTTGGATGGTTTCCCTCCCACCTCATTTTTAGCCCTCGATTTGGAGGCTCAATTTTTTTAGCTTTTCTTGGTCTGTTTGGCTAATGCACAATGAGGTGGTTTTCAGAAGATCTAGGGTGACGGGGAGCTCTCTTTTTTAGTTATGTCTATTTAGACTTGGGTGGTGGTGTAAAGCTTTGTGGCCGGAGGAAGATTGCAATCTAAATGATTTGTTAAATTACCCGGATTGTTTTCATGATATAGGCAACACCAAAGTGGTGGCTTCAAAATCTTCGTGGATCCCTCATGTGAATGGTTCAATAAAATTTAATACAGATGGGGCGGTTGGAGGTAGTTTCGAAAAGGCTGGTATAGGAGGTGTTCAACGAAATGAGAAAGTTGTGGTGCTCATCAGTCTTTCCAAATCTGTTGGCTTACTTGATGCAACTTCAGCGTAAATTCTAGCGGTCTCGGAAGCGCTTTTATTATTTAAACAATCCCCTTTGTTCAAAACTTCTAAGTTGGTTATTGAGTGTGATTGTTTGTTGGGGGTTGAGTGAATATATAACCCTTGGAAATGTCCGATGCCTTTCAGGAACCTTGTTCTCTCTTGTATAAAGGTCAGAAAGAATATGGATTGGAGCTTACAGCATGTGCCGAGAGTTGCTAACTCTTTAGCTGATACATTAGCAAAGAAAGGGATTGAGTGGCTGGTGGACGCTATTTGGGCATCGAGTTAATTCATAGCTTGGCTTTATAAGTACATTGCTGGGAGCAATTGTGAGACTTCTGTTTTTTACTATTGGTACTATCATCAGTGTTTCGGGGAAGCAAATGGGGTCTTGTAAGGTGTAATAATACATTCGTTTGCACTCTTTTTCCTCCATTTAAGATGTAGGGAGGTTTTTTAATGAGGCCGAATATGTGTTTCTTTCCTTATTTAATAAAATTACTACCATTCAAAATAAAACTTTTAAATGTTTCAATTTCATCCTCATGTTCAAACTATGACCCTCGTTCTAAATTGATTCTCAAACTTTTAAGTGTTTCAATTTCATCCTCAAATTATTGTTTATGCTACATCAGTGTTTACATGATAATTGACATTTTTATAACGATTTTACTAACTTGGGATATGATTAACATATATATTGACAATTTGCGGATGAGATTAGAATGTTTAAAAATTTTGGAGGACCAATTAAAAATGAGAGTCGTAGTTTTTGGGATAAAATTGAAACACTCAAAAGTTTGAGGCTAATTTAGAATGAGGTCATAGTTTGAGGGTAAAATTGAAATGTTCAAAAATTTGAGACCAATTTAAAATGTGGGTCATAGTTTGAGGACACACAGTACAATTAACTGTTCTTTTAATTATAATGTTAAAAACGATCAAGTTGCAATTGCATATATATCCCTTTTCACTATCTCAATTATACAACATTACAACTAATTAATGAAAAGAATACTTGTTTAATCCTATATATGCTACTTCAATTGATCTCGACTGATTATTTATTTATGTTGTTTACCTAAAAGTTGAATTATGTAAATAATCCTTATATCATTTACTTTAATTTCTTATGTTTTTATGTCAATTTTGTGCTTATATTATATGTACATATCTCGCATGATATTAGCAGCATGTATATCATCATTATGTAGATTTTATTTTAATCGAACATTGTTTTTTTAGGAAACTTGAGTTTAAGTAGTTTTATATGTATTGTGTGGGTGAATTTTATCAAAGCGTTAAAACTAAACAGGTACAACAACAAGATTATATTAAGAATACTAAAAAAATTTAGCTTCAAACCTAAGATTGTGACTTCAAATACCACCATTCAATAGCAGAACCACATATAAAAAAAAGCTGTCAATTGACACTAAAATTAATTTTTTATATATAAATTTAACATAAAATAATATCAAAAAAATAAAATTGACATCACTTTAAAAATGTGTAATGTATTAATTATCTAAATTCTAACACTACATCCTAATTTTTTTAGCTTCTCCCTTGTAATAATCCACAAATTTACAAGTTTTTCTTGAAAAACTTGTCTCTTAAGCGAGACAACTTGATGTCAACACTCTCTTTAAGAGTACGAAAAACAAAATCTTAAGACAAAAACAAAGTACATACATTCTTGTGAATGTAATATCAATTGTTGTGGATACTATTTAGTTGACAATTATTTATATTTTTTTATGAAAAGGTTAAAAATTCCCTCAACTATAAAAGATGCGTGCACCTAAAAATAATAATAAATCGTTTGTTATTTTTTTGTGATTTTTGTGTCATTTTATATGCTTTAATATTAAAATAAATAAATTATATTTCATAACTTTAAATTCAATGTTTTAAATACTAAACTTTAAAAATTACACTCTATTCTAAAAAATTTAAAATTTAAACTTTAATCTTAAACTTATTTTTCTTAATTTGAGGATATTAACTCTTGATTTCTTTAGGTATACTCATTTCTTCCAACAACACGAGATGCTTCCATGGGAGAAGCTACATGCATGAATGAAGTGTTTGTTGACACCTTAAAATTTCTTAGAATATTTTTTATATAATTTGTATATAAAAAATCATATATATATATATATATATATATATAATTGACACTCTTTTTATAAATAAAATGACATCTCCTTTTAAATAATTAATCCTTTAAATACTATTAAAAATGACACTCCTTAAATAAATTCTTGGCTATGTCCCTGAATACTCCTAATATTCTTTAAATGAATATAAGAAGTAAGATATTCGGACTAAAACAAAACATTGATATTTAAAATATAACATTAATTGTTAAATTTATAGTGATTCGTAAACTATCAACAATTAAATGGTCAAACAGGGTGAAGTGTTAGTTCTTTTAAATAAAATGAGAAACTCAAATTTTGAAATTGTGAATAAAAAAAATTAAGTTGAAAGGGTGGCTCTTTATTGGTGATTTGGACGGGCAAGAGAACCGAAACCCTAACAAATTAATTAGGTTGCCGGCGCCGACAAGGGCTGTTGATCTTGGTGGCCGGCCTCCTGGTGAGGGGCTGACAGTACCGATGGGGCTGGGGGGTGGCGTGGCTGTTGGCGTTAACCCTACTTCCATTGTTTCTGTGCATGGCGGGACTGCTGTGCTGCATTCTTCAGCGACTCAATAGAAGGAGGCGGTCTCCACAAAGGGGTTGCCGAGTGGTGGAGTAACTCCCCCGGCGGCAGGAGGCATGGCTGCTCCTTCGGCTGTACCACCCCAAGCTAACATGACGGTGATGGCCAACCCTACTTTTGTTGCGGACGGGGCTGCTGGTGACAACATCGTAGATACGGCCATGGATCTTGGTGAGTCGACGACAACCCCCGACCCTCCTGTTTCGTAAGCAACTGCGGTTACAGGAGCGACGGCTAGTAAGGATACTACGTTCCCTAATGGACCTGAAACCGTTATTACTGTTCGTGATGAGGATGTGCTAATAAGTCGTGGGAGCTCTTATCCGACTATCAAATTCTCTGAGCGTGTGCATGCTCTGGTAGATCGTAGCATGGAGAAAGCTGTGATTGTTCGATTGCTGGGTAGGTCTATAAGTTATCGGGTCCTTTGGAATAGGCTCCAGGCTCTATGGCAATTGGTAGGTCGTTTCCAGCTAATTGATATGGATAATGAATATTTCCTGGTGAAACTTGAAAAAGAGGAGAACTATGTTCGTGTGCTAACTGCTGGGCCTTGGACGATTTTTGGAAGCTACCTCACGGTACAACCATGGAGTCGTGATTTCTCCACGGCTAAGTCATATCCGGCACAAGTGGTGGTATGGGTTCGCTTACCTGGGCTACCGTTTCGATACTATTCCAGATGGCTTTTTCGACGTATTGCTGAGATGATTGGTAAGGTTGTTAAAATAGATTATAATACTGTGGCGGGCGAACGTGGCAAATTTGCGCGGCTTGCTGTTTTGGTTGACTTATCTAAGCCGTTACTTCCTTGTATTGGTATCGATAACTTTGTTCAGAAAATTGAGTACGAGGGACTTCAGCTTATTTGTTATCATTGTGGCGTTTATGGTCATACTATGGATTTTTGTGCTACAAAGGTTGTGGAGAAAGCCGATGGTGGGCATGAGGTGGCACAAGATACGCCTACTAGGGAGAATCAATGAGATCTTTATGGCCCTTGGATGGTTGCTGAGAATCGGAAACGACGGCCGCGGAAAACGGGGGATGGAAACACTACGTCTAAGAGAGGTATTCAGAAGAGTGGATCATCTAGGTTTGAGGTTTTACGGGATCTTGATGCATTGGAGACGGAATGTGTGAAGAATACACCTCAACATGGGAACAGTGGAGTTAATCAGATGGGTATTGTCCGTGATAAAGGGAAGCAAGTGGCCGATGTGGTGATTGGTGATGCCGCTGCTGTTGGACAACAACACATTGCATCGGCAAGCTTCAACGAGATGCAGGTGAATAAGTGCATGGGGACGTCGACACTTCAGCAAGATGGATCTGTTGGACAGCAGGCTGTTGTGTCCACGAGCCGTGACACCATGCAATCGGATGTGAGCAGGGAGGAGTTGCAGGATAAGCGTAAGGTAATTGTTGAGCAGCAGAATGACGCGACTAAGGAATGGGGTGTAGTTCCGACAGTGCCGGGGGCAGTCCCGAATGTTATCCTTCATGCGCATAATACAGGAGAGGTAAGCCATAATGCGATATCAATCTTGAACGATGGCCGTAAGGTTCATGCGTCCCAAAAGAATAGCAAAGTCCGTGTTCAAGGGGTCCAAAAGAGCAGCAAGAATGTTGCAAAGCCGCAGCCTCAGGGACGAAAAAAGTCGGACCGTTTGCCGCCATCGCCGTTGTTATCGGATTGGATTCAATCCGCTACCAATTGCCTCGAGGAGCTGCAAGTGAATGGTAATGGCAATAGCACTAATCTTTCGACTGATGGTATTGAGCAACAGCAACCTAGTGGGGAGGTGGGATGCGATGGCCGTACCAACCCGGTTGAGCCATCAAGTGCGACGCCTACTGATGATATTTTCTGATGGCCGTGTGGCTAATGTCATGCTCATTGATTAGGTCCTTTCTTTCCTCTCCTTTTATTTATTTATCTATGGTTAATTTTATTTTCTGGAATATTCAGGGAGCTGCGAGCTCCTCCTTTCGTGATCAGCTTTGTAGGATTCGCTCTTCGGCAAAACCTTCTATTGTGGCGTTGTTGGAAATGAGGATTAGTGATGCTCGGGCAGACAGAATTGTTAGTCGTCTGGGTTTTCAGTCTTCGTTCCGTGTTGAGGCTCAGGGTTTCAATGGGGGCATTTGGCTTCTTTGGAATGGTATTGTATTGATTGATATTATTAATGTTTCTAATCAGTTCATACATTTTTCGGTTCATGGCTTAGGCATTGCAAGGTCGTTATTAGTTACGGTGGTTTATGCGAGCCCTCACGTTCAGTATCGGAAATTCCTTTGGGATCATCTTTCCGCGGTTAGGCCTAGGGATGATCAACCTTGGCTCATTGGTGGCGATTTTAACGCCATTCTTCATATTGATGATCGGCGAGGGGTCAGAGCCGGCGGCATGGTACTAGCAGGGAGTTTCAAAATTTTGTTTTCACGAATGCTTTGATGGAGGTGGATTTTAAGGGACATCGCTTTACCTGGTCTAGAGGTGATTTATACGAGCGCCTTAATAGGTGTTTGATGAACCTAGCTTGGTCTGATATGTTTCCGGATACTTTGGTTCATCATTTGGACCGTATTGGATCTGATCATCGGCCCCTTCTCTTGTGCACTAATTTTTCTATTCCTAGCTTGGAAAAGAGGCCTTTCTGGTTTATCCCTCATTATCAGAATAAGGCTGAGTTTACTTCTATCCTTCAGACGGTGTGGACGGATGAGGTCTCTTTGGGTGATAATATTACTCAGCTCCGTGATACTGTCAATATGGAATGGGAAGTGTAATGTTGATCTGATCAAGCGTAAGAAGCGTATCCTGGCTCGGCTGCGTGGCATTGATAAAGCTTTGGGGCAACGTCACTCAGCTACTCTTAGTGCTCTTGAGGGCTCTCTTAAACATGAGCTGAATGAAATTTTGACAATGGAGGAAAATTTCTGGCGCCAAAAGGCGCGTTGTGACTGGATCCGTGATGGTGATCGTAATACTACTTACTATCATGCTATTGCAAATGGGAGACGAAAGCGGAATACGATTATCTCTCTTAAAGATGCTCAGGGCAAGTGGATTTCGGACCCGGAAGACTTAAAACGTCTTGCTGTGGGTTTCTTTGAGTCGCTCTTTACGTCGGGAGGTTGTAACGGTTATGCCTATAATTGCCGTAATATGTTTTGTGGGATTGATCAGCAGGGGAGGGATGAACTTATTCGGCCACTTTTGGATGAGGAGGTTCGCGAGGCGCTTTTTCAGATGCATCCGACCAAGTCACCGGGAGTGGACGGGTTTCACGCCTTATTTTTTCAGCGTAACTGGAAGATTGTTGGAAAGAAGGTTTGCGAGACTATTCGCCATATGTTTGAGACTGGGGTTGTGGATCCTGAGCTTAACAAAACTTTGATTGTGCTTATTCCTAAAGTTGAGTCTCCGGAGGTGATTACTCAGTTTCGTCCTATTGGGTTGTGCACAGTGGTTTATAAAATCCTGAGTAAAGTTATAGTGAACAGATTGAAGCCGTATCTTCCGAGTTGGGTTTCGGAAAATCAAACCAGTTTTGTCCCAGGGCGTTCCATAACCGACAATGTTATTGCGGCACAGGAAATTATTCACTCTATGCGTATTAAAAAAGGCCGTGATGGTTGGTTTGCTATAAAGGTTGATTTGGAGAAGGCATATGATCGCCTAGAGTGGTCTTTTATTGACGATACCCTTGGCGATATTGGTATTCCTACTCATTTGCGTCAGCTTATTATGAGTTGTATCTCTACGGTTTCTACCCAAATTCTCTGGAATGGTAGCCCTTCTTCAAGCTTTTGTCCGTCGCGAGGGATTCGCCAAGGCGATCCGCTCTCGCCTTATATTTTTGTTCTTTGCATGGAGCGCCTGGCTCAAGCTATTCAGCGGGAAGTTAATCAGGGTATTTGGAGAGCCTTTCGCTTTAAAAAGGAGGGGCCGGTTATCTCTCATCTCTTTTTTGCGGATGATCTGGTGTTGTTCGCGGATGCTTCGCTTCAACAATTTGATATTATCAGTCGGGTCTTGAGGGAATTTTGTGAATGTTCTGGGCATAAGGTGAGTATTTCCAAAACGAATATATTTTTTTCGCATAACATTCATACTTCTCTTCAGGAGGATATCAGTGGTGCTTTTGGGTTCCAGTGTGTGACTGATCTTGGTAGGTACTTGGGTGTACCGCTTCTCCATGGCCGTATTACCAAAGTCACTTATAGGTATCTGATTCAGAAAGTGGCGGATAAGCTTGCCGGATGGAAAGTTCGGATGCTCTCTTTTGCGGGTCGTATCATTTTGGCAAAGTCGGTTCTTGCCGCAATTCCTATGTATGCCATGCAGTCTGTTCGTTTGCCTGCGTATGTTTATTCTGAAATTGAGCGGTTAATCAGGAATTTTATTTGGGGGCACTGCGATACTACTCGGGGTTTTCATGCTGTCAATTGGGCTACTGTTTGTGCTCCGCGGATCGAAGGGGGCTTGGGTTTGAAGAATTTGAAGTACCAGAATGAGGCGTTTATCATGAAGCTCGGCTTTATTATGATGACAGAACCAGCTCGCCTTTGGGTGCGTATCCTTCGCTGTAAGTATGGCATTGCTGATCTCATGCCGGCTATCCTTCCTCGTGGTAGAGGTTCCCGGCTTTGGAATGGTATCGCGCTTATTTGGCCGGATCTTTGTCGGAACATTACTTGGAGTTTAGGGGATGGTGAACATGTTGATTTTTGGAAAGACAATTGGGTTGCCGCGGTCGGTCCATTGTGTCAATATGTTAACGACACTAGTATCCCGGGTACTTTCACTTTTGTGCGGAGTATGACAACACATGCTGGACAGTAAATTGGCCTATGTTCGTGGACTTGTTACCGTTGGATGTGGTGCGCGCTATCACGGCTGTTAAGCCACCTTCGGCGACTACCTTGGTGGACAAGCCGGAATGGAGTCGTGAGCCAAATAAGGGTTTTTCGGTGCGATCAGCTTATGGGGTTCGTGCTCCACCACTACAGGTATTTGTGGATCCGGTTTGGAGAGTGATTAATAACTTTCGCGATGCGCCACGGGTTAGAATGTTCTTATGGAGGCTTTGTCATGGTCGCTTGATGACTAATGCGGAAAGGGTTCGACGTCATGTAAACCGACAACGCTGCCTGTGTAATTTGCGGGGCAGCACAGGAGGATCTAGCGCATGTTTTTCGTGAATGCGTGCTGACCCGTGGGACGTGGCTGCATCTTGTGAAACCCGACAAATTGGCTGAATTTTTCCATTGGGATATTAAGGATTGGATCATGAAGAATTTGACCGATGATACTTACTTTGCGAACTCTCCTGCGGAGTGGGACTTATTATTTACGACTATCCTTTGGTTAGCTTGAAAGCGTAGGAACGCTCTTGTCTTTGGGGCTGAGTTAGTTGATCAGGAACCGCTGATTACTCAAGCAAAGCGGTACTGTCATAATTTCCAGCTTGCTTATGCGTTGGAGAAGGACCGAGTTCGTCAGCCGGGAAGTGTACCTGCGGTGCAGCGGTGGAGCCGTCCGATGGAGGGGTGGCTGAAGGTGAACGTTGACGGTGCTAGGAACTCCAACACTGGTTTGGCGACATGCGGCGGTGTGGGAAGAGATTGGAATGGTCGGTGGAGATTTGGCTTTTCCAAACGTATCGGTGCTTGTTCTATTTTTGACGCAGAGGTTTGGGCGGTCTTTGAGGGTCTTGCTACGGCTTGGTCCCTTGGCTATACGCGGGTAATTTTAGAAACGGACAATCGTGACGTATTTCATTGGTTGTGTGGTCGGGATCCTACTCAAATTCCGTCGAGTTTGAGGGGTCATATTGCTGAATTGTTAGCACATAATTGGGAGGTTAAGTTCTCTTGGGTAAGGCGCGAGGCTAACGTCATAGCAGATATTATGGCGAAGAGGGTCAATGCGTACTTTATCGATCCGCCGGCGATGATTGTGGATGCTGTCCGTGCGGAGGCAGAGGTTGTCGAGGCCATGGAGCAGGTGTAGGCGGGTGGCAGTTTTGATGATCTAGCATGCTGCTGGTTTTGGGTAATGGTTAGTTAGGTGATTTATTTTTTGGATGGTTGGTTTTGATGTATGTTTATTCGAATACTTTGTTCGCAAGCTCTATTACATGTACTCTTTTTCTTCCATTAGGTGTAGAGAGGTTTTTTAACGAGGCATGTAGTAGATGCTTTCCCCTTTAATTCAAAAAAAATATATATATATACTTCGCAAGATAGAAAATAGTGCCCTCTCACTTTCTGTTTTCTCTCAAATCAAAAGTGCTGCCTTTTCATTAACGCCTCATTTTTCATAGCTTTTCCAACTTTAATTTCTTCTAGCACAAAAAAGAGAGAAGAAAACAGATTTAAATTGAATCATGCTGCTCTACGACTCTGCCTCGTCATCAGCGGGAAGTAGCACTGGCAGCTCTTCCTCATTGTCGAAACCGCCGCCGCCGTCGCTGCAGCAAGATATCGACGGGATTCTCGCCGTTGCTGGCTACAAAGTCCGGTCGTCGGAGTTGCGAGAAGTAGCTCAGCGACTTGAACAACTCGAAATCGCTATGGGAAATTCTCCCGCAGATTTCTCTCAACTCGCTTCGGATGCTATCCTCTATAACCCTTCTGATCTGGCCTCCTGGGTCAACTCGCTCCTCTCCGAGTTCGCTCAGCCTCCTACTTGCTCCTCTGAATTCATCTCGGGTCCCGTAAACAATCAAACGGTGGTGAACAACGCGTGGACCACCGCCGGACCTCATACGCCGCAGGGGCAGCAGAATACTACTTACGAGCAGCAGAGTTTGGATCATCAGTTGACGGTTGTAACGGCCATGGAAGAAGATTCCGGTATAAGGCTGGTCCACATGTTGATGAGTTGTGCGGAGTGCGTCCAACGTGGAGATTTCTCTTTGGCTAATTCATTGATCAACGACATGCAGCGGTTACTGGCTCGTGTCAACACCGTTAGCGGCATCGGTAAAGTCGCCGGACATTTTATCGATGCTTTAAGCCGTCGTATTTTCCGAGGAATTGGAGGCGGATCCGTCGACGGTGGCAGCTCCGCTTTTGAGAACGAGATTTTGTATCACCATTTCTACGAAGCTTGTCCGTACTTGAAATTCGCTCACTTCACAGCCAATCAGGCGATTCTCGAAGCTTTCGACGGTTACGATTGTGTACACGTGGTGGATTTCAATTTGATGCACGGCTTACAGTGGCCAGCTTTGATACAAGCGCTCGCTTTACGTCCCGGGGGACCTCCTTTACTCCGTTTGACCGGCATTGGACCGCCGTCACCAGATGGCCGTGACTCGCTTCGTGAAATCGGTATACGACTCGCTGAGTTGGCTCGTTCCGTCAACGTCCGTTTCGCCTTCCGTGGAGTCGCGGCTTCCAGGCTCGAAGACGTTAAGCCGTGGATGCTTCAGGTGAATCCAAAAGAAGCGGTGGCTGTTAACTCCATCATGCAGCTTCACCGCTTACTCGGATCCGACCCGATCCGGAATCCTCTTATAGAAACAGTTTTGAACTGGATCCGTGACTTAAACCCGAAAATTTTGACCGTCGTGGAACAAGAAGCGAACCACAACCAGCCCTGTTTTCTGGACCGGTTCACGGAAGCTCTTTACTACTATTCGACCATGTTCGATTCTTTAGAAGCTTGCACGGTCCAGCCGGAGAAAGCTTTAGCCGAGATATACATTCAGAAGGAAATAGGCAACGTGGTAAGCTGTGAAGGGTCGGCTCGAGTGGAAAGACACGAGCCACTGGCTAAGTGGAGGAGACGGCTGAGTGGAGCCGGGTTTAAGCCGTTGCCTTTGGGGTCCAACGCCTTTAAACAAGCTAGCATGTTACTGACTTTGTTCTCGGCGGAAGGGTATTCGGTGGAAGAAAATGAAGGGTGTTTGACTCTGGGTTGGCATAGCCGCCCTCTCATCGCGGCTTCGGCTTGGCAAGCCGTGACCGAAGCGGGGAGCTGGGCAATAAGTAAGATGGTGTAAATTTAGGGTAATTTGGTAAATTCCAACCTTCCGATTTTTGTTTATTTACAGCGTTTTAAACGAAGCTACTTTCAATGGAATTTTATTTCAGGTGAAATCTGTACTTCAACGATTTTGTGTCTCTCTCTAAATTTGGCAACTTATTCAGACGTAAGATTTCAGAATAATGATAATTTAGTACTCTAAAATATATAAAATTACGAGTCAAATATTTTTACACTAAATAAAATTTGAGTAATTTAAATTTTTTTAATCGAGCCGAGTATTTTCCACTATAGAAAAGGTATCCCTTTTACCCAAAAAAATGTAAACACAGATAGTGGGCCAGACCTGTTATATATGGGTAGAGGGTGGCAAGTGAGTGAATCACTGAGTTGACTACTCACATGACTGGACCTGCAATCTGTATAATGTCCCCTTCCCTCCTCACTGCTTGTCCATAATTTCTTTTCAGTCTAATTCTTTTATTAATTTATATATTATAAATAAGGGTAAAGTAATTCATTAACCACCATACTATTTAAAAAATTGCAATTTGATATAATACTTTGAAGTTTACCCTATAAATAAACTGTTTGTACAGTTTATGTATCTTAATTAATTTGATCAATTTTAGTTTTTATATTTTTTCAGGTTTTTGTATCTTCGTTCCATCATTTTGATATTAATTTTTATATTATGTGTAAGTTGAAAATTAGTTCTTTTTCTTTAACTTAATCGTTTTAAATCATATATCTTATTCATATTTGTAATCACTAAATTTTGACCGGATTTTAAGCCCAAAATTAAAATCTAAATATCCAAAAAAATATCCTTTACAGTTTTTTTTATTACAAACCAATCCAAAATTAAACCCGAAGCCCATCCAAAAACCCAAAACCAAGGTCAGATACAGGCAGTGTTACCTAATTCGCGGTTCGCTTTGATTTGCGGAACGGGTACGGGATCACAATTCATTAATTTCACCGTTTGCGGTTTGTGAAACCAAAATTGATTTTGATATAACACCTAGACTTATGGACTAATTTGCAAAACAATAAATTTTTAAGTACTCTTCAAAGTCTCATTATTGATAAGTCTTTTTGAACCAAACTATATCTCAAGACAAATATGTCTTAAATGATAAAAATCTTCTAAGTTTTTCTATGTATTTTTAAGCCTAACTTCACTAAAACGCCCATGCGTATTGATACCCTTAGGCGTATCGATACGGTTTTTAGTCACTGCAACTTTAATAGACCATAGCGCACCAATACAGTATTACCCCGTATCGATACGATATTCATCTGGGCAGCACTTTAAATGATACCGTACTGATACGCATTATAACCGTATCGATCCGATTTGCTTATCTTTGTAAAATCTTTGCATTTAATTTTTGACCGTTGGCTTGTCAGTTAATTGGTATCTCAAAATTTAAATGACCGTTATACCGTACCGATATGCTAAGTATCCGTATCGATACGCTTTTTATCAAAACCAAAGTTGGGATTCCAGTGAGCAAATTCCGTATCGATATGCCCTTCCGTATCGATACGCCCCTTAAAAACCGTACCGATACGCTCTCTAAGCGTATCGATACGCGCTATTTTCAGTCACAACGACTCTTTCTTCTTTGAGACAGGTACCGATACGCCCCCGAGCCGTACCGATACGGTAGGCAGATGAGCTACATTTATTGCGGGAAACTACATCCCAACGGCTCTATTGATGATCCCAACTACCCAAACGGCTAGAATTCAATGCAAGGGTATAAAAGCAAGTCTCAATTGAACTTGCAACAACATTTTTGAACCTACAAGCAACATCAAAGCACTCAAATCCAAACTTTGTACCTTTAGAGTCAAATTCTTGTACCCAACTCTTGTATTCTCATTGTAATCTTTTATTGTGAGTTTGAGGAGTGTGAAATTGTAATTGGGTAAACAATCATCCTTTGAAAGGAACTTTTAGAGTTTACCAAATACTTTTCTTTGTAAGAGTGAGTGGATTAAGCTTTGGTTAGAAAGCTTAATCAAATTGTAAGGTTCCCTCCTCATCCAAGAAAAGGGGAAGAATTCAAGTAGTGGATTGGTTGAAAATCCTTAGTGGGAACTAAGGTAGTGGATGTAGAGTTCGTTTGGAGAACTTGAACCACTCTAATTGCCTTGTGTCACGTTTAAATTTTTTTCCATATTTTCACCCACCAAAATTTTTATTGCCAATTCACCCCTCTCTTGGCTATTTGCAATTGTGTGATCAACTTAACAATTAGTATCAGAGCTACACTCATTGGAAGAATTACAACCCTCTTGAGTCGATTCTAAGAGAGTTTGATCAACAACTAGTCAAGCAATGACATCCACCTCCAATTCCAACCTCTATGAGTCTCAATCTACCATCAAGCCACCATTCTTCAATGGGGATAACTACCCATATTGGAATAATAGAATGAGGCTTTTCATCAAGTCTACCGACTACATGGTGTGGGATGTGGTTGAAGAAGGTCCATTCATACCGATGAAGAGAGAAGGTGAAGGAAGACTTGTTCCAAAGGTCAAAGCCAAAATGACCGAAGATGATCGAAGAAGGATGCAAGTAAATGATAAAGCTCTTCATGTCATCTTTTGTGCGCTTGGTCTGGATATCTACTCCAAGGTGTCTTCGATCGAGAATCCTAAAGAAGTTTGGGACACCCTCGAGACAACATATGAGGGAACTAGTCACGTCAAGGAAACAAAAATCGGGCTACTCAATCTAAGCTACGAAAATTTCAAAATGGATCCCGATAAGAGTGTTTCCAAGATGTTTGATCGATTCTTGGTCATTGTCAATGGATTGAAGGGTTTCGGTGAGATCATCCCCGAAGACAAGCTAGTGAGGAAATTGTTGTACTCTCTTCCGAAATCATGGGATAGCAAGAGAACGACTATTATTGAAGCTCAAGATTTGAAGACTCTCAAGCTAGATGCTCTTCTTGTATCTCTACTCACCCATGAAATCATGAAGAAGGAAAGAGAAGAAGAAAAAAAAATGGAGGAGAAGAAGGTTGAGAAGAAGGATGTTGAGAAGAAGAAGATTAGAATCGCTCTTAAAGCTTGATATCATGAAAGTAATTCTAGTGAAGATGAAGATGAGAAGATGGCCATGTTGGCCAAACTATTCACTCGCTTTATGAAGTCCAACCGTGGAAGAAAGTTTAATAGAAAATGAGACTTCAAGAGCAAGAGTAAAGAAGAGGAGAAGGACCAAATTTTTTGCTATGAGTGCAAAAAATTCGGCCATATCCGTTCTGAGTGTCCTCAATTGAAGAGGAAGAGCTTTGGGAAGAAGAACAAGCGCAAAGCTTAAGTAGCAACTTAGAGTGACGATGAGTCATCCGAGGAGGAGAAGAAAGTGGCTATTCTTTGTCTCATGGCCATTGATGATGAACAAAAGGTAAACCTTAACTCATCTAATTTTGATTTTACATATGATGAACTTCAAGATGTTTATGATAAATTGCAAGAGGTTTATGATGAGTTAGTTGGTAAATATAAGGAGTCTATTTTGAGAAACAAGAAAAACAATTCCGATTTAAAAACTCAAAATGAATCTATTTCAAAAACTAACTCAAAATTAGAAAAGAAGATTTTTTACTTAATAAATCTTTCAAATGATCTTAAAAAAAACTTTGGTCTTGAAAAATTTCTTTTCGATTTTCAATAGTATCACACAAAGGAAGTGGATAATCTTAAAACTTCTATTGCTATTGGGAAAAACCATTTTGAAAAGGGAAAGTCTTCTAAAACCCAATATGTAAAAAGAAAAACTTTTGTTCCTAAACAAAGAAATTTTCCTAAGCAATCTAGATGTCAAAAGATTATTAGTGTTTGGGTATCTAAGGAACTCATTATTTCTAATAACATGAATGCTATTGCTTCTTGGGTTCCTAAGGGAACCAAGGCTTTGAGGGCTAACACACATGGACCCAAAATGATTTGGGTACCAAAAATCAAAGCCTAATTTCTTTGTTTGTAGGAGGCATTGCTACAAGGCCAAAGCTTCAAGCCAAAACTCATGGTACCTTGATAGTGGATGCTCAAGACATATGACCGGTGACAAGAGTAGATTCGTGGAACTAAAGCCAAAGAGTGGTGGAGTGGTAACTTTCGCTGACAACTCCAAAGGCCACATTGAAGGAATAGGCTCCATTGGTAATCACTCTTCTATTTTCATTGAAAATATTTTGTATGTCAACGGTCTTAAACACAATTTATTGAGCATTAGTCAATTGTGTGATAAGGGTTTTAATGTTTTATTTGATAAAAGTAGTTGTAAAATTGTGAACATTAAAACAAATCAGTTGATGCTCATAAGGCATAAAATAGACAATATTTACATGGTGCATTTAGATGACATCCATACATCTCATACATGTTTAGTTGCACATGATGAACATGACTCATGGCTTTGGCATAGAAAATTAGGACATGCTAGATGAGTGTTTTAGAAAAATTGATTTCCCTTAATCTAGTTAGAGGTTTACCCAAACTTAAATTCTCTAATGATAAAATTTGTGATGCACGCTCTAAGGGTAAACAACATAGAACCTCATTTAAATCTATTAATGATGTCTCTACTAGTAGATGTTTACAACTAATTCATATCGATCTTTTTGTGCCTATTAGGACTATGAGCTTGGGTGGTAAATCATATGCCTTTGTACTTGTTGATGACTATTCTAGGTTTACTTGGGTTCTATTCGTAAGTACAAAAGATGAGGCTTTAGAAAAATTCATCACATTTTTTAAAAGGGTAAACTATACAAATGACCACTCAACTATGGGGTTGGTGTCGATCTGACCACTATATTTTCAATTGCGTTAAATAAACCACGTAACTATTTAAGTGGTTCCAATGTTGCCACCTGCCGTTAAAAAATAGACGGCACAGCTGATGTGGAATATTTTGCTTATTTTTTTTCCACGTTGGATATATAAAATAAATATTTATATGCCACCTCAACATTTATAATAAAATAGACGTTGGGTTTTGTCTATTTAAAGAAACCCTAATCCCTAATGTCTGAATTTTCACCCATTCTTACGATTTCACCAAGAAAAAATTTTGTTCAAGGTTGTAGCGGGTTATGGAGGCAGAGATGAACCGGGTATGCTATTGTGGAGTTCGTTCTACGCTAACAACAGGTTGGACTGATGAAAATCCAGGTAGGAGGTTTTGGGGTTGTGGAAATTATGGAAAAGGCGTTAAGGGCTGTAAGTTTTTTTGCTGGTATGATCCACCAGTGAATGCTAGGTTGAAAGCTACCATTGTTGGTCTTCGTAGAAGGATTGTTGCTATGGAGAATCAAAGGAAGAAAGAAAGAATTTTGGGCATTTTGGGTCTTCTTGTTGTGTTTTTTGTTGGATTTTTTTGGAACATTATTCTCTTAATTGGAATTCTGGGAATTCTCTTAATTTTGGGTATTGGTGTTGTGAGAATTCTGGGAATTTTAGGTCTTGGTATTATGTAAATCCAGATTATAGTAACTGGATTTAGTTTTTTTCTTCTTCTGAATTTAGGTAACTGTATTTTGTGTTTAGGTTATGTAAAATGATCCTACTTGTGCAATGAAAAAATCAGTTTGATGAATGCTGCATTATTGACCATTCATTAGAACTTATTGATTGTGTACAAGAAATTACATAAAACAAATGTATTTCATTAGAACTTAATAACTGATAATTACATAATGCAAGTGAAGTAAATATATTGACCATTCATATATGTATATCTAAAGTTTAAAATGAAGTATGTCAAACAAAAATAATGTAAATAATTGCTACAATATAAAGAAGAATACATAATTGCATTAACCATTATGTTTGGAATGTAATCCATACATCACATAATTTTTGACCAATACATGTGTTTGAGCATGTAATTCATACATCACTTCAAAAATTGACCTAATAAAGCAAGTCAAACAAAATACATGTGATATTTGTTTTCACAACAATATAACCTAGTTTGGTCAAATGTTTGCAATACACAAAAAAGAACAAAAAGAATCTGTTGTGAACAGACTCAATGATCAACCCTTGGAGATGGTTGACTTGCACTACTTTCCTGGCTCATATGTGTAGTGGGGGTGGGCATCCATCTAACAGTATGGACTTGTGGAGTTGATCTTGGAGTTGAGGTACCAGCATGGCTGGTTGTTGTTGGGGTGGTTTTAGTATGGCTTGTTGTTGGGGTTGTTCCAGGTCTTTTAATCTGCAAAAAAATGACAAATTCTTCAACCAAGTAAACCCAAAAAAATGAAATTATGCATTTAATTTAAAAAAATAAATCTTACTGGCAGTTTTGAAATTCTGGGAGCTCTTGCAGAAGATGAGGATGCTTGTCTTCTGATATTGCCACCAACCTTCCCCTTACAAGTTCTAATATTATGTCCACTTTCTTTACATTTTTTACAGTAAATTTTGACACCTCTCTTTGACAGCTTACCAGGCTGAGATGGTGGTTCATCAGCCTCTCTTCTTCTTTTCTTGTGTGGTCTTCCTGGAGGTCTTCTAAATGTAGGTGGTATGATAGGCTCCAATGTTTGTTCACTACTACATTGTTTCTCACCTCTCACTGGACTTATCAAGTGAGAATAAATAGCCCTTTGAGTCTCCACGAAATAACAAGGATGAACATACTTTTCTGGCCTATCTGGAAGTGATAAAATGACAGAAAGTGCATGCACACAAGGAATGCCTGCATAGAACAAATATTAAATTAACAAAGGGTATTCTACTATTGTATAAACAGTTATAACTTAGGGCATTCTACTATTGTATAAACAGTTATAAACAGTTATAAAAAAGGGTAAACTATACTAATAAATCAGTCCAAAAAAACACATGCTTAACTATACTAAAAAATCAGTCCAAATAAAAAAGGGTAACAGAATATTAAAAATCAGTCCAAATAAAACACATGCTTAACTATACTAATAAATCAGTCCAAATAAAACACATGCTTAACTATACTAAAAAATCAGTCCAAATATTAAAAATCAGTCCAAATACCACATTTTCTACTTATACCTGTTAGTTCCCATTTTCTGCAAGAGCATGTCCAAGCTTGAATGTTAACAGAATGTTGAGTTGAAGGACCACATGAAACTTGGTACATGTGTCCACCAGCATAAATAGGCCAACAACTGCAATAAAAATGAAAAGTTAGCACAACTTAAACAAAAAATAAATATTATTTTAAGTAACTAATTATACCTATGTGCTAGTGATGTTGCATGGTCAAGCTTCTTTTGAATTTTAGGGCACAGAACTCCAGTCCATTGTTCAGCCAGATCTTTTCTTTTAGCTAATTTTTGCATCATTTTTTGTTTTGATTACCTCCACCAATGTGATAATTGGTTTGTCTCTAGCTTCAACAATTAACTGATCATACAAAACAGTACAAAGTTAGTACAAAATTATTTGTATATTTGTAAATAACTAATTTACAGTAAGAAAAAATACCTTATTGAAACATTCACAGTTGTTATTCAGAAGCATGTCTGACTTGCATGTGATAAAAAAGTGTGACTTGGACCACATCCTTGGGTCTTTAGGTGCCAACCATTTCCAAGCTTTTTCTGAAAAACCCTACAAAAAGTGAAAGTTAGTATTTATATATAATTCAGTAAAATATAAAAATGATTTTAAAATTCAAATAATATACCTTCAATTCAGCCATGGCAGATTCAAACTTCCTAGGATATGTTGCCTTTGCAGCTTTCCATAGTTGATCCTTAAGTGTTTCTCCAACAAAACCATTAGTTTTAGAGTTAGAGTACAAATGCCTAACACAGGTTCTGTGTTCAGAATAAGGGAACAGTTCTGACACAGCTTCCATTAGCCCCTGTACATTACAAAATAAAAAGTTAATTAACAAAATTAAATTACAAAATATAATTAACAAAATAAATAAATAAAAGTAATCATACCTTTTGTCTATCAGTCATGAAGGTGAACCTATGAGAATTGTTTATTTCTAAATCAGTGGCTAATATTTCCAGAAACCAACACCAAGATGATTGACACTCACTCTCCACAACAGCAAATGCAATTGGATAAAATGAATCATCTGCATCTGTTCCAATAGCTGCCAGCAGTTGACCATGATAATACCCCTTTAAGTGGCATCCATCCAAACCAATAATATGCCTACAACCAGCCTTGAATCCATCCTTCATTCCTTGCATACAAAAATATAGTCTCTCAAATTTCCTCTCATCTAACTTACAAATTACTGTTGTCCCTGGATTTGAGTACTTCAATTCACCAATGTAATCATACAGTTTAGCATACTGGTCATGAAACTTCCCATGCAATTTTTCTAGAGCTAAATTTTTTGCCCTAACACACTTACTCTTGTGTACTGTAATCTCCCAATCTTGGTGAACAGCTTGTTTCAAAGAGTTAATTGAAAAAGTAGAATCAACATAAAAATTGTTGAAGTACTTCTCGGCTATCCACTTAGCAGTTACATTAGGATTCAGAAACTCCCTAAGACAATTATGTTCACCATGCACTGACTTAATCTGCCAAGTACCTAAAGAAGGGTCTTCACCATTAATTGGAGTTGCCCATAAAACCCATGGACACCCTCCCTTACATGTTGCTTGGATCCTTTTATTATCATTTCTTTTCAACTTCACATTGTACCTATTTTTAATACTATACATCTTAATTGCTTCTTTCAATACAGCCTTACTTGCAAATATCAAACCAGCCTTCAGTGTAGGGTTAGACATGTCTGACATACTATTAAACTCAGGAAACCTAGGTTTTTTTGGTGGACCATCTGAATCTGACTCATCTACACTGTGTAGTGAGTCAGAATGTTCACTGTCACTTTCAACCCCTACTTCATCAGTGTCTAACCCTACATTCACATTATACACTTCATCCTCTGAACTAATATATTCATTTTCACTGTCAGAAAACTCAGACACATCAGTGGTTGACTCAGATTGAGCAGCAACAAATTCTTCATCTTCTGAGTCAGACTCAGATTCAGTTTCTATCCTAACCTCAGACTCAAAAACATCATTATCAGCATCAGCAAAATTCATTTCAGGTTCAGGCTGAACATGTTCTACAACTTCTTCTAAGTACATGTGAACATAATGATCTCTAGGTAATTTACTAACCATTTCCATCACATCAGCATCAGTTTTCAATTGTTTTATTTCTAGTGGATTATCTCCTAATTTCCAAAAGACCTTAACTGCATAACTAATCTTTAATGCTTCAATCATACCAGTAACTTCAAACATAGACATTTTATCAACATTGCAGTAGTCAAAATAATTCACTAATTTCCCAGTATATTTAACCCTAGGCCTCCTAACAATAAAGTCACCATGATGTACTACAATGCTGAACATGTCTGAATTGACCCCTGTTAATTAAAACAATTTAAAACATGTTCAGTTTTTGTTCAAATAATCCTACTATGTATACACCAAAATACAGACATATAACCATCATTAATCATTCAAAAAAGTATGCATTTCATTCAAAATAGTAGCCCTAAACCCTACAAAAATTACAGTTTACTAATCATTCAAAAAAGCATGCATTTCATTCAAAATAGTAGCCCTAAACCCTAAACCAAATCAAAGAGACAAACCAATTAACATAATAGATAAGCATCATGTCTGTATTATACAAGCCCTAAACCAATATTATATCAAGCAATAACTTTGTAAATAAGTTAAGGTCTACTAAACATTAAAGATGAATACAAGCCCTAAACCAATATTATATTAAGCTTTAGAAGAACATGTTCTGTTTTATGTCTATTAAACCAAAAAAAGACCCCACCATTCTGTCTGTATTATGTCTACTAGAAGAAAAATAGAGAAGCAAAACAACAGACAATTATGTCTGAGAGATCCCCTACAACAACCAAAAAATGACCCTACCATTATTATACAATCTAATTTACTACTAGTGAAAGCACGTGCAAACCATAACAGGACCACAAATCAGTTTCTTTTTCTTTTTTCTTTAATGTTGACTTCAACCACGGTTTATATTAATCCTAAACAATCAAAGATGCAAATTAAACACATTTTAACCCATTTATTAACCTATATATTAACACTAAAGTATTTACTCTTGAATCGTTTATAAACCCCTAAACTAAAATATTAAACCTAAACCCATATTTCAACTATTAACCCTAATTCGAAACATAACTTTAGTATTAACGCTAATCCCTAAACTATTAACCCATAATTTTAGTATTAACGCTAAATTTGAATATTAAACCCAGATTATGAACCCTAATCCCAAATCAGACAAACAACATAACAATAAGAAGAAGATTACTTACCGTATATCGGACTGGGTTCATCTTTTTCGCGAAAAACTTCATTCATTTTCAACTTCTCCCACAAATTTCTTCAGAGATGAATCGTCCTTGAAAAGTTTTGCTGATTTTCTCCAATCGTCAAATTTTTTTGGGTTTGAAAGTAAAAGTCAGATTAATGACTTTGTCGAGAAGTATAATGACTTTGTTTGTGTCGTTTTGGGTTTTTTTCCAACGTGGAAATTTTATAATTTTAAAATACACATCATTCATTCCGTTACTCAGTTAACAGCCACATCAGCTGTGCCGTCTATTTTTTAACGGCAGGTGGCAACATTGGAACCACTTAAATAGTTACGTGGTTTATTTAACGTAATTGAAAATATAGTGGTCAGATCGACACCAACCCCATAGTTGAGTGGTCATTTGTATAGTTTACCCTTTTTAAAATAGCTCAAAATGATCTTGAACTTAAAATTTCTCACATTAGAAGTGATCATGGAACCGAGTTTCAAAATCTAGATTTTGAAGAGTTTTTAAATAAAAATGGGATTAGCCATAATTTTTCCGCACCTCGCACTCCTCAACAAATTGGGGTAGTTGAGAGGAAAAATCGAACTTTAGAAGAAATGGCTAGAACCATGTTTTGTGAAATAATTTACCTAAATATTTTTGGGTGGAAACCACAAATACTGCTTGCTACATTATAAATCGAGTAATGATTAGGCCAATTTTGAAGAAAACACTATATGAGATTTTAAAATCTAAAAAGTCTAACATTAGCTATTTTCATCCATTTGGTTGCAAGTGTTTTGTTTTAAATAATGGAAAAGACAACTTAGGTAAATTTGATGCTAAAAGTGATGAAGCTATTTTCTTGGGGTATTCTATAAACTCTAAAGCCTATCGTGTATTTAATAAAAGAACTTTAGTAGTAGAAGAGTCTATACATGTTGTTTTCGATGATAACCTCTTTCTGAGGAAAGAATCTTGTGACGATGATGATATAAGAATTCTTGATGCCATTGATGGAGGACAAACGTCAAAGGTTGATGAAATTCCAACTAAAGATGAAGATGCACAAGATCTACCTCTTGAAGCCTTGAAGGATTTAGCTCTTGAGGAAAAGGAGGTATCTTACCCAAGGAAGTTCAACTATGTCAAAGGTGGTGAAATCTTGGGTGATCCATCCAAGGGGGTAACTACTAGATCATCTCTCAAATTAATGAACCATGTTGCATTTCTTTCATGCATTGTTCCTAAAAATATCAAAGAAGCATTAAAAGATGGTTTTTGGATTTTGGCCATGCAAGAGGAATTAAATCAATTTGAGAGAAGTAAAGTTTGGACATTAGTTGAAAGGCCTAGTTATCAATCTACTATATGAACTAAATGGGTCTTTAGGAATAAACTAGATGAAAATGGTAATATAGTGAGAAACAAGGCTAGGCTTGTTTCTCAAGGTTACACTCAAGAAGAGGGAATTGATTTTGATGAAACATATGCACCCGTAGCTAGGATGGAAGCCATTATGATGCTTTTGGCATTTGCATGTTACCATGATTTCAAGCTTTTTCAAATGGATGTGAAAAGTGTTTTTCTAAACGGTTTTATAAATGAAGAAGTGTTTTTTAAATTACCACCGGGTTTTGAGGATTCAAAATTTCCAAATCATGTGTTCAAACTAACTAAAGCACTTTATGGTTTAAAACAAGCTCCTAGAGCTTGATATGAAATATTTTCAAACTTTTTAATTAAAAGGGGTTTTGAAAAAGGTAAAGTGGACACTACACTTTTCATAAAAAGATATAATAATGACATCTTAGTAGTACAAATCTATGTTGATGATATCATTTTTGGTTCTACTAATGAATGTTATTGCAAAGAATTTTATAAGCTAATGCAAGGTGAGTTCGAGATGAGCATGATGGGGGAGCTCTCATTCTTTTTGGGACTCCAAATCAAACAAAGAAAAGATGACACCTTCATAAATCAAGCTAAGTACGTGAACAATATGCTCAAAAAGTTCGGCTTGGAGAATGTAAAGCCTCAAGTCACACCTATGAGCTCTTCCATAAAGCTTGACAAAGATGAAGGAGGTAAGTGTGTTGTCAGTGTTGATTCTAAGCTTTATAGATCCATGATAGATTCTTTGCTTTACCTTACCGCAAGTAGACAAGATATCATGTTTAGTGTTTGCTTGTGTGTTAGATTTCAAGCTAGTCCTAGATAATCACACTTAGTTGTCATTAAAAAAAATTTTAGATACCTTAGAGACACACCTAACTTAGGCCTTTGGTATCCTAAGGATTCTTCCTTTAGCCTTCATGCTTATTCGGATGCGGATTAAGGGGGATGTAAGATAGATAGGAAAAGTACCTTCGGGACATGCAAATTCTTAGGTAGTATGCCCGTATCTTGGTTCTCTAAGAAACAAAATAGCGTAGCCTTATCTACCACTGAAGCGGAGTACATATCCTTAGGGAGTTGTTGTGCTCAAGTCCTTTGGATGAAACAACAAATCTTAGATTATGGTGTTGAAGTATAAACTATACCACTTATGTGTGACAACACTAGTGTCATTTGTCCCATTAAGAATCCCATACAACACTCTAGAACCAAACACCTAGAAATTAGACATCATTTTATTGGAGACCATGTGTTGAAAAATGATGTTATTCTAGAGTATGTTGATATCTTGAACCAATTAGCGGATATATTCACAAAGCCTTTAGATAAAGAGCGTTTTTGGACCCTTACGAGAGAGATAGATTTAACTAGCCTTTCTTGACCCTTTTTAGGTCCCCAAATGGTCAAAATTTGCTTAAAATTGATTGATATCCATGATTATGTTGAATTATTTCTTTTTGCTTCTATGCATGTTGCTAGAGGGAGAATGCATTAATTATATCCATTGAAACTTGTTCTTATGTCATATACATGCATTTAAGAACGTTTGAAGTTTAATTTTTGATCTTAAAACTGTAAAAAATGTCTCATCTGGTAAAGGCGTATTGATACGGCTGACGCGTATCGATACGGGTTCTTCAAAGGAAAATCTTAAAAGCTAAATGCGTATCAATACGACCCCGCGTATCGATACGGATAAGTCAAGGGAAGTAATCCAGGTCAAAACGTACCGATACTGTCCCGTGTATCAATACGGTAATAACGTCGAATTAAAAATTAGGGCAAACACGTATCGATACGCTCTACAAGCGTACCAATACGGTCTCGACAGAGAATTTATTTAGGGCTGCTTTTACAAATCACTTGAAAAATTAAAAACTCCTCTTTTTCTCTACAAACCCTAGCTGCACCTCTCTATAAAAATCACTTCAATCCTTCAATTTTTCCATCAAACATAAAAATTCGGTGAGAGTTTTTTATCTCCACATCAAAGCTAAGCTTTGTCAACAATCTAAGTGCATTCACATCAACACATTCATCCAATCTAACAATTCAAGGTATAAACTTTTTTTTTATTATTTTCGTTTATTTTTTTATAATTGTTTCAACTTAGTTTTTGTACAAAACATATTTTTATAACATGATTTTCAAACTTTTTACCAAAATTTTTCAAAATAAATTTTTTTATTCGAATATGTTTTCTCATCGTATTTTTTTAATATGTTTTTTCCAAAAAAAATTCAAATCCTTTCTAGCATATGTATATATATTTTTAACAATAAAATTGTCTTTTAAAATTACCTTGAACTATTAGAATTTATTGGTTTGGATAAGATGTTAATTGTATACATATTCGTATCGTTATGATGTGTTTTCAGGATTATGGCACCAAAAAAAGAGAGCTAAACGTCACATTGCCACTTCCGATCCTATTGATGACGAAGAGGGTAACCCTAAACTAAATCTCCCTTATATTCTCCAATGTAGTTTTCCTAACCCTTCGGAATTCGGATATGTCTCGTTACAAACTCTTTCAAGGTTTCACTCTTAGGGAAGAACGTATTGTGTCTTTACCGTTTTTAAACTCTGTCCGTTTTAAATTTCAATACCTCCCTTTGATTAGGCAATGGAAATTTATCAACTTTTTAAATCTTCCTCTCATTCTCTATAGGAACTTGGTCATCATCTTCTTTTCAAATGCTATATGTATTCATGATGAGGCTAGAGAACATGTCATTGTAATCGAGTCCTATATAATGGGCAAAACCATTAAAATTGATCAAGATGTTCTTTGCAAGGCTTTTGGTTTTAAAAACGTAGGAATTGATGATGAAAAGTCCTTAGGTCAAGGTCTTTTAAGTTCCGTCAAAGTCTTAAATGCTCAGGACCGTGTCCTTTATCTTATTACTACTTGGTTTTTGAGTCCATCGGGAGGGAAATTTTCCACAAGTCGATGATTTTTGGTTTAGGTGCTTTAGGGAGAGTCAACGCCCAAACCTTTGTCAAATTATGTTTGTCGACTTTGTCTATCTCGTTCAACACCGTCACACCGACCAAGTGAAATCCTTTTACTATTCTACGGCGTTGAGTTTCCTATTCCATTCCCTTGAAATTGATTGTTCACATGATTTCCCCGAACCCCTTGGCCAACCTATCGATGAACGTTCCCTATCTCGTGCTCATTTCTTCTATATTAACAATGAATGGATTCGTGTCCCTCATGCTCCTCAACAAGATGCTCCGGTTGATGCTCCACATGCTCCTTCAAGCTCTCAACGAGCTCCGATTACGTCTTCCTCCATGGACAACCTAATGACATTCCTCAATGAGAAGTTCACAAACATGGAAGCCGGGTTTGCCGCCATTAACACTCGGTTCACTTATTTGGAAGATCAAGTCAAGGGCTTTGACACTCATTTCACATCGTTGGAGGATCAAATGAAAGCCGTCGCTCTTCAACAAAACTCCATGGATGTCTCTCTCACCGTCTTCCATGATGCTTGGCTTAACCAAAATAGGAGGAATTAACCTACTCGAGATGATGAGGATGAAGAGGACGAAGAAAATGATGATGATGCGGACGAGTAGCTTTTTGCATATCATCTCATGTCAATTAGTTTCTTTAGCTTTTGCACCTATGTTTAGTACTTATGCCTTTTATTTATGTTTTAGGATCTAAGTTTGGACTATTATGTTACTTTTCCTTTTGAAGTTTGCTTTGAACTATTAAGTTGCTTTTAATTTGAAGTTTGCTTTGAAGTTTATCATATTATTGTTGCTATTATCCCTGTGCTTATGTTTGATCTAACAAAAAGGAGAAGAATGATTATAGAGCTATTTTTTTTTAAAACTTAAAATTGATTTTGAAAATCCATATTAAATTAAGGGGGAGAAAGCTTTTCAAAAGTTTCAAAAAAACTTAAAAATTTATATGTGATTTTGTTTTATCAAAAAGGGGGAGATTGTGAAACCAAAATTGATTTTGATATAACACCTAGACTTATGGACTAATTTGCAAAACAATACATTTTTAAGTACTCTTCAAAGTCTCACTATTGACAAGTCTTTTTGAACCAAACTATATCTCAAGACAAATCTGTCTTAAATGATAAAAATCTTCTAAGTTTTCCTATGTATTTTCAAGCCAAACTTCACTAAAACGCTCAGGCATATCGATACCCTTAGGCGTATCGATACGGTTTTTAGTCACCGGAATTTTAATAGACCATAGCGTACCGATACGGTATTACCCTGTATCGATACGATATTCATCTGGGCAGCACTTTAAATGATATCGTACCGATACTCATTGCAATCATATCGATACGATTTGCTTATCTTTGTAAAATGTGTGCATTTAATTTTCGACCGTTGGCTTGTCAGTTAATTGGTATCCCAAAATTTAAATGACCGTTATACCGTACTGATATGCTAAGTATCTGTACTGATACGCTTTTTATCAAAACCAAAGTTGGGATTCTAGTGAGAAAGTTCCATATCGATACGCCCCTTAAAAACCGTACCGATACGCTCTCTAAGCGTATCGATACGAGCTGTTTTCAGTCACAACGACTCTTTCTTCTTTGAGACAAGTACCAATACGCCCATGAGCCGTACTGATACCGTAAGCAGTTGAGCTGCATTTATTGCGAGAAATTGCATCCCAACGACTCTATTGATGATCCCAACTACCCAAACGGCTAGAATTCAATGCAAGGGTATAAAAACAAGTCTTAATTGAACTTGCAACAACATTTTTAAACCTACAAACAACATCAAAGCACTCAAATCCAAACTTTGTACCTTTAGAGTCAAATTCTTGTACCCAACTCTTGTATTCTCATTGTAATCTTTTATTGTGAGTTTGGGGAGTGAAATTGTAATTAGGTAAACAATCATCCTTTGAGAGAAACTTTTAGAGTTTACCAAATACTTTTCTTTGTAAAAGTGAGTGGATTAAACTTTGGGTAGAAAGCTTAATCAAATTGTAAGGTTCTCTCCTCATCCAAGAAAAGTGGAAGAATTCAAGTAGTGAATTGGTTGAAAATCCTTAGTGGGAACTAAGGTACTGGAAGTAGAGTTCATTTGGAGAACTTGAACCACTCTAATTGCCTTGTGTCACATTTTAACTTTTGCATATTTTCACCCACCAACATTTTTATCGTCAATTCACCCCCTCTTGGCCATTTGCAAGATCAACTCAACACAGTTCGTTGGGGGTAGTCTTCTATAGAACGCAATTTTGGATCATAATTCGTGATGATACTTTGTTTGGTTCGTTGATAAATTTTTAATAATATATTTATGTTCATTTAATATTTTTTACAAAGCAAGTATTATTATTACCCAAATTAACTTTTAAATGCCTCACTATATTTAATAGTAGATAACATTAATTTAAAGACACAATTCCTAAATACCAAACATTTAAATTCTATTATTGGACCCAGGTTGAACATGGAGGGTTAGGGCCCATTTGAACATTTAAAGTTAAAATTTTTCCCCTTTTATAATTTCATTGTCTTCTTCAAAAAAAAACTTCTTTTTCTTTCTAATATCAAACTTCATCAGAGGTCACCATCTAATTTGCCGCCGACGATCATCGTCGGCGGCCGTTCAACTCCTAATCGCATAGGAAAACTCATCTTGATGCACTAAGCACAAATCTTGTCACCTTTTTGTGAAAATCTGCCTTAATCACCATAAATAATTTCAAGAACCTTTTAGTTTCTTACTTTTCGATCTACTCTCTCCACCGTCGGATCGGCTTGATTTCAAAGTATGTGATTCTCCTTACCAAAAGAGGGTTATCTACCGTTGGGATTTTTCGTCTGATGACTGGAGCCATCGTTGACGACAACCCGAAGGTAAAATTTTTAGTACGTCCATTTGTTCGTTCTAGTTCGCGTTCCTAAACGAATTTGAACGAAAACGATCTGTGAATTGGAACGCACGAATCCAAACGAAATTTGTGGGTTGCTGGGCGAATTAGGTAACACTGGTCATTCAGGTATCCATTTCATCTCCCAGACATATATATAATTTTATCCCCTTTCTACATCAGAATAAAAATTTTCTGCCACTTTTCGGTGCTCTTATTTATGTACCCACACTAAACATAAAAGATACAACACCATGTCACACCAAAGTAAAGTTGAAAGTGAAAACTGAAAACACATTCATAAATCAACCGCCTCTAACTTGTCTCTTCCACAATTAACTCATGGACTCCCCAATCTTGATAACTTCCATGAGGCAAGTAGCGGCTAATGGTGAAGGGTATTTTCCGCTCTCGAATTTCCAATTCAACCAGAACTGGAGCATTCATACTGATTTGCAGGGCGCGGGTACCCAAGATTCTAGCACGCTCATATTTGGTCATGTACGTTGATATTTTGCGACTGCCTTTGTCTTTTGCATCCTTATCGTCTTTTCCCTCCGTTTCAATAGGAACATCATCAAAGTACTTGACCAAATACGAGCGCGCCAGAATATTCGGGCGTTATCTCTTTCGAGCGCCGTAAATTGCGAAGTTTAGATTCGAATAACATGCTCATGTATTCATGTAATTTTAGGGATTAATTACAAAATTAGATCGAATTTATATTTTTCTTTGTAAATAGGATACGAATCTTTAGGTATCAATTTCTGGGCGTGGTGAGGGTGCAAACCCTTTCCCACACGAAGGGCTGGCAACGAGTCGAATTTGGAAGGGTTGGAGCTTCACCCACCCCATCAACCGTATCCAGGGATGGAGCTAGGATTTGGTGTTAAAGGGTGCAAACTATTTGAAAGGGGGGGAGTTCAAAAACAAACCAATTTATAAAGAAATTTAAATAGGGGGACATAGGTGAAAAAAATTTCTTCGGGGTGGGGGGCGATTGCCCCTCCCGAACCCCATGTAGTTTCGTCCCTGTCCGTATCCCAAATCGTCACCCAACCTACCTATCACCCGCTTGATCATTGACCCAAATTCACCCCACCCGTCAACCGCGGATGAGGCGGGTGGATCGGATCATAAATGAGTTCTATTATTAGAAAAGGGTAATATTCACCAGTGGTCCCTTTTGTTTAGGGTGTGTTCTATTTTAGTCACCAGAATTCAAAAAAGATTATTCTGGTCACTTACGTTTAGAATCGTTTCTATTTTGGTCCCTTGGTCGTTAGTCTCCGTTACTTAAAAAAATTAGTTTCTAATTTAACCCCAAACTTTCAGAATTTTATTTTTCACCATCTTCCCTAAAAATTATAAAACTAAAATTCCAGAAAATTAAATCAATAACTATAACCCAACACTACAACTCATTCCCCTAAAATTAAAAGCGTCAGCTTCCATTGCATTAGCAATTTTTCTCAGTCCACCATGAAATGGGTACAAGTATGCTGTTGATTGATGGAGATAGAATTGTTTTTAGGCTTGGTCTCTTGATTGTGTTGAGTTTTGTAATCACATTGTGTAATCCCAGTTTCACCATTTTGATAATTTGTTCCCCTAGTTTGTTTTGATATGCTTATTTTGTTGGGAATCAATATTGTATTTCCATTGCTGTGTTCGAGCTAAATTTTGTTTGCTAGAAACTGATCTCACATATTGGATGCTCTATATGAACAATACAGAACACAATGATTAGCAGCATCGAGCAAGTAACAAATTTGCCTCGAAAAAGAGTTGCCAAATGGTTCGAGGATAAGCGCAATGAGAAAGGACTTCCCGAGCATCACCAGCCATATCAAAAACGTTGAGCGGAAGAAGGAAGCTATAAAAACCGGAGCAACGAGCACTAGTGGCATTACAAACATTATGATTTAAGGTTTGTTTTTCTCGACAGTTGTACATTTTCTGCTAGGGCAATGGAAGCTGACGCTTTTAATCTTGGAGGAATGGGTTGTAGTGTTGGGTTATAGCATTGATTTAATTTTTTGGGGTTTTAGTTTTATAATTTTTGGGGAAGATGGTGAAAAATAAAATTTTGAAAGTTTGGGGGTTAAATTAGAAACTAATTTTTTAAGTAACGGAGACTAACGGCCAAGGGACCAAAATAGAAACGATTCTAAACGTAAATGACCAAAATAATCTTTTTTGAATTCTGGTGACCAAAATAGAGCACACCCTAAACGAAATGGACCACTGGTGAAGATTACCCATTAAAAAATTATAGTTAAAAATACATGTAAAATTTTACTAAAAACATTTAATATTTAATACATTAAAGTCAACTATTATTTAAGTTCTAAATTCCCAAATAATCTTACTTACCTACATAAACAAAATTCTCATTTCCCACTACTAAACAAAAGCTTAAAAAAGTCTAAGGTTCAAAATATTTTTTAAAATTAATAATATATCGATGGATGGGGCGGGTGATGGATCAGATGGTGGGTTAAAATTTTTTTACCCGAATCCATCACCCGCTCCATTCGCCACCCACTTCAAACGGATCAAATCCACATTTTATCGGGTTTTCTTTCATTTAGTTGAATTGGGTGGGTCGGGTGGGCCACCATCCATGGATAATTGCCGGCACACGTAATCGACTCTTGGACTCGTTTTTTCTAATTTTCTTTTCGGTGTTCGATCTACCTAAATCAAGTGGCTGGTGGCGATTCTACAAATTGTATTCCGAGCTTTTTCAACAATTTCCTTCCTTTTCTAATTTTTAATCAAAAGATGGGTTTTCCAACTAAACATCGGATTTTTTAGTCGCTATAGTGTTGTCTTTGTGTTATTTGGGTTAGAATTGAAATTTCAAAATTTTAGTGACCAAAATACTCAAATTACAATGCAAGGACTAGATCAATAACTTATATCTAGTATAAGGATTAATGATAATTTTTTTACATTTTCCATTAACAATGCAATTTGACGTCTCTTAAGTCAAAGAAACGGGTGGGGCCTGGCCCGAATTCTTGACATGATATGACATTGAAAAGTTTCAATCCAATTAGGTTATGTGAATTCAAAAACTCAATCACATTTTTAATTTGTACGGATTTGAAATTATTTGAACATGAAAAATTATAATTTGATTTAAATTAAATATTTAAATTTATAAAAATCTTAAATTTGAATTAATCGAATTCTATACAATTACAAAATCACCCCCAACATTTCACTTTTATCTAGAATTGTTTCTATCATTCACGTGTTGATATGACTTATGAGGGTAGGGATCTCGGAAAGCAAAGTGGGTCATGAATTTAAAATAGAAAAGCATAAGGTGGGCCCCGATAAATGAGAAATTATTAGATGTTTTCGACTCACCACGTCATCTGTGGTCTCAGTCAATAAGATTCATCCATATCATTTTAACTTCCAAATAATTACCTATTTCAGTGGAGATTTACATTGGAAAAAATAATATGGATGAATCTTATTACCTAGGACCACAAATGACATGGTGAACCGAGTCCATCTAATTATTTTTCACGTGCGAATCCATTCTCACGTGTAAACAACGATGTATGTGCCTATTATTTTTCAATCTTCATAGCCTCATTTTTTTTAAGTTCTCCGAAGTAACACTCAAAAGTCTATATTTCCCAGACTAATATCATTACGGTGAACTTGCCGTGATTTTTCAAACATTCTTTTGTGTGTTTTAACTTAATTAATTAGTTTACACGACGAGTTTCACTTAATTTTTTTAAAATCAACATTTTTTATTAAAGGACGAAAACAAAAAAATTAAACTATTAAGAACTCACTTCGCATCTTTAATGTATTAAAAAACGAATTTTTTAAACTATTAGGAACTAACTTTGAAATTTAGCTCCATAAATTGCAAACAAAATGTTAACATTAGCTATATATAGGCCTAGCTAGACTCTGCGTGTAAGCCTTTATTTATCAATGTGGGACTTTTGTAGCTAAAGAGTTTGATACTATATTTTAGCTACAATAATCTCACATTGATAAGAAACAAAAGGCTTACACTCTAACTAGGCCTACATATAACTAATGCCAACATTCTTTTTTGATATTCATTGAGCTAAATATCAAAGTTGGTTCCTAATAGTTAAAAAAAATCATTTTTGTTCTTCAATATATTGAAGATGTGAAGTGGGTTACTAATAGTTTTTTTAGATTCGTATAAAAATTAACTAAAACTTGATGTGCATGCACAGCGAATTTAAAAAAATTAGAAAAATATTTTTTTTATTTAAACTCGCCATGCATAAACGGTAAGTTTACTGTAATATTGCTAGTCCGAAAAATATAACTTTTGGATGCTATTTTGGGGAATTTAGGGGGAAATGAGGCTATTTTAGAGATCCATCCAATCTTCTAATCCTTCCTCGCTTGTGACGTGAGAGGCAGAAAAGTATTTTTTGAAGAAAAAAATTGATAAATAGAAATAAAAATACAAGAAATAAATAAAATAGTTTTTAAATTATATGAATCTAACTCAGTGTCAAAGAATTAATATTTATGTTAACCATAAAATTAAACAGAAACTGAATTCAAAATTAGGGTTTCATGACGTCCTCTGCATCCTCCGAAGTTCTAGGACGTGACTGCGTGCTAGCGCCGGTGGGTCGCCCACCCGATCAGCAGACGCAGAAGGTGATAAGGGGGGATGAACCGGTGCATGACGGCGACGTTGCTCTTGGGGACGACAACGGTGAGACGGGGCAGCAGATGGAGGTTGAGGATACGCCTCCTGATAACATCGTGATGGTTGACGCTGGTGGCGAGCCGGTAACTGGATCTCTGACGGTCGGGGAACAGACGGGTGCGGCGAAGGGCAAGCCTTCTTTTCGCGATATGGTTGTCGGACAGCAATCAGAGGGACAAAAGGATAATTTTATATGCGACCTTGATGCTGACCTTGAAGCGAATGATGTGGTGATAGGGAACGTTGGGGAGGTGCCGGAGATTAAATTCTCCGAACGAGTCCATCGCATCATTGATGATAAACTGGAAAAGTCTTTAGTGGTGAGACTTTTGGGTCGATCAATTGGCTATCGTGCGCTACATAATAGAGTGCATATGATGTGGAAACCGGTGGGTGAGATTAGTATTATTGATCTAGATAATGAATATTTTCTTGTGAGGTTTGCGATGGAAACGGATTACGAACGTGTGCTGTCTGGGGGACCGTGGATGATTTATGGTAGCTATCTAACGGTCCAACCGTGGTCGCGGGATTTTTCCACGGCTATCGATTATCCTAGGAAGTTATTGGTATGGTTGCGGCTTCCCGGATTGCCATATAGATACTACTCGCGTAGCATATTTGAGGCCATTGCTGGGGTTCTTGGGGAGGTAATTCGTGTGGATTTTAACACGACAGAAGGATCACGCGGAAAATTTGCTTGCATTGCGGTGGTTGTGGATTTGGAGAAACCTTTGATACCGGCGATTATCATCGATGGGCGGCACCAGTTGATTGAATATGAGGGTTTATCACATATTTGCTTTTCTTGTGGAAAGTATGGGCACTTAAAAGATATATGTGAGAATTCCGCGGCAAATAAGGGAAAAGCTAAGATTGTGGAGAATGTTGTTCCGGAAAAGACGGACCGCTTTGGTCCTTGGATGCAAGCCCCACGCCGGGCGACGCTGACAAAGGATAAGGCCCCGATGTAGGTGGCACCTAGACCGCACCCTGGCTCGCGCTTCAGGCCGTTGATCGTGGAGAGTGAGGGTCGAGATGCCGCGATGGATGCTGCGGACGTTGGTGAGGAGCATGATGTTGCTCATAATGCTGGTGGGCGTAGGGTTAAGAAGGCTAATGCGGGTAGTATCGCGGATGGCGATGGGCATGTTAGTGCGGATGTGGCCAATAGGTTAACGACGGAGGGTGGATCGGGTATCATCAGGACTGTTGAAACTGGTTCGCAGGGTGTTGAGGCTGCTGGGAGGAGTGTTGCGGTGAATATGAAGGGGGTTGTGATTGAGAGTAGTCCGGAGGTGCCGATTGCTTCGGCCGATGTGATTGTTGTGGAGCAATCGACGTTATTGGCATTGAATCATACTGCGGTGCGGGTTTTGGATGATGTGGGGCGTCAACCGTTGCAAGAGTCGAATGGTCGACAAAGCGTGGGAAGTAACCGGGGGAGTGGGCATAAAGGGCCAAGTCGTAATCGGCTAGCTCCCAAGGGTGTGGCGTTGAAAGGGGTCAAGGCTCGGAAATCCGATAACTCCGCGCTGACTCAAGTAGCGGTTAAGGATTGGGCGAATGATTTGTCGAACTCTCTAACATTGACAAAGGATGTGTCGGATGCTAGAGGCGTGAGTCGGGGGGGTGTCCAGTGGATCAGGAATGCAACATTCGAGGGGTCGTCGTCTGGTACACCTCAGTGAGTTTTGTTTGTCCTCTTCTTTTTATCCTTATGGTTAAGTTTATTATTTGGAATGCACAAGGCGCTCTTGGCCTTGATTTTAACCGTTATTTTCGAGTAGTGGATAGGTTGTATCTGCCGGATATGTTTGTTATTGTTGAGCCACGTATCAGTGGCGTTGCGGCGGATACTTTTATTCGTCGTGCTGGTTATGATTATTCGTATATGGTTGAGGCGAATGGGCTATCAGGTGGTATTTGGGTTCTGTGGAGGAATAAAGTTCAGTTTGATGTGTTGGCCGTGTCGAACCAGTTTGTGCACGGGTGGTGTAGGGAGGTAGATTCGAATATCATCTTTTTTATCACTTTTGTGTATGCTAGCCCTAATCATGGTAGACGACGCTTGATGTGGGATCAATTACGTGCGTTGGAAGTTGCCGAAGAATTTCTGTGGGTCCTCGGGTGAGATTTTAATGCCATTTACTCCTCGGACGATAGACAGGGGGGCTCACAGCGGAGAACGGGAATTTGCCGGAACTTTAGTGAGTTTATGTTCAGGTCTGGTCTGCATGATATGGGTTTTAATGGTCCTCGGTTTACTTGGAAAAGGGGGGATCTTAGTCAGCGCCTGGATAGATGGATTTGTTCGGGTGTGTGGTATAACGTTTTTCCACTTTCGGAGGTGTACCATCTTCAGCGTTTGGGTTCAGACCATCGTCCTATTTTACTTTCCACGAATGTCCTGCATAACAGTCAAGGTGAGCGGCCGTTTAGGTTCATTGCGGCATGGAATGAACATCCGGATTTCGGGAACTTATTATCTGATAGCTGGAATCAGGAGAGTGCTGTATTTGACAATTTAGCGAGGTTCCAGAATAATAGTCGACGGTGGAATAGAGAGGTCTTTGGGCACATTGGGCAACGGAAAAAGCAGCTTCTTGCCCGTATTCGGGGGGTGGAGATAGCTTTGGAACGTCAACAAACGCTGTTTCTTGTTGAGCTAGAGAAGAGTCTAAAAGGGGAACTGTCTGAGGTTCTTAAGCAAGAAGAAAGCCTTTGGTTTCACAAAGCTTTACACATAGCGTTGGAAATGCCTCGAAACTCAGCTTCAGTTGATGATCGAGAGACTACTCCTTGTTTTTTTGAACTCCACGCAACCAGATTACCGCACACACAAAAATGCAATATCCAATTGTGGATCTTTGATTATCAGGACTAGAGTCCCAATGTGAATCAGTGTAACCAACCAAACTAGAAGCAAAAGCTTTTGCACTAAACAATAAACCATGTCCTATTGTCCCTTTAAGATATCTGACAATCCTCTTAACTATTTTTCAGTGTTTATCAAGAGGAGATTGCATGAATTGACTTACTTTATTAACTGTAAATTAAATATATGGTCTTGTTGAACAAATGTGCTGCAATGTTCCTACAACTTGTCGAAACATAGTGGCTTCAGCCTCTGAACAAGGACTCCCATCATGTGCAGATAGTTATGGTCTAGTAACCATAGGTGTAGGTGTTGGTGTTGCATCAGTCATTGTTGTTTTTTCAAGTAACTCTAAAATGTGATTTTTCTAGCTAAGGAGAACTCCCTGTTCAACACTCTGAACTGACATTCTCAGAAAAAAATTCAGCTTACCAAGATCTTTTAATGAAAAAGCTGTGTTAATCTCTTTAATGACCAAATCCACATCACTCAAAATATTTTCTGTAACAACTACATCATCTACATATACCATAACATAAACTTTGATGCCATTTATATTTCTGAAATATAATGATGAATCAGCCAAAGAGACTGTAAACTAAAGAACAGTCATAAGATGTGTTCTGAATTTTTCAAACTAGGCTCTTGGTGCCTGTTTGAGCCCATACAAAGACTTCTTAAGAAGACAAACTAATTTGTTCCCATCCTTATCAAATTGTTCAAATCTTGTGGGTTGCTTCATGTAAACTTCTTCAGTCAAATCACCATTTAAAAATGCATTATCAATGTCAATTTGTCTTAAAACCCAACCATTAGTCAAAGCTACACTAAGCATAACCCTGACAGAAACTGATTTAATTACAGGACTGTATGTTTCTTCATAATCAAAACCTGCTTGTTGTGAAAACCCTTTAGCCACATGTCTTGCTTTATAGCGAGCAACACTTCCATCATCATTTCTCTTAACTTTAAACAACCACTTGCACCTTATTAAAATTCTATCTGCAGGTAAGCTAACTAACTGCTAAGTACCTTTCTGAACTAAAGCACTAAGTTCTTTCTCAACAGCTTCTTTCCACTTACTTACTAACATAACCTGATGAATATTTCTAGGTTTTAACAAGGCAAGTTCAGCATGAAACACTTTTGGCTTAAATATTTCAATCTTAGACCTAGTTACCATAGAATGAGTGGAAGTTACATTTGTATTCACCTTAGCATTGTGAGACACACCTTGTTGAGGAGAGACTGCACTTTGAACATCAGAACCACAAGCATTTTGAGTCTCACCAACACTATGAAGGCCATCATCACTTTGAACTGTACCTACTGCATTTTAATTTTCACCAGTACTTTAAACTGAACTCCTAGTATTTTGATCTTCAGTATTAGCAACATTTTGAGTATTAGCAGCACTAGGAGATGCATGGTTATCACCATGAGATGCATGAGTATCATTAATACTTGGAGATGGATTCTGTTCTGCACTTTGCATATGATGTTCACTAGAGCTTTGACCAAGCTGTGTTGAAGATGCTGCACTGTGAGCTGGACTATGAACATGCTAAAATTCATAATGCACTTGGGCTGATGCATTTTGAACACTTGCAGGATCTTGACCAATATTCCGAGTTTCAATACTTGTAGGATTTTGAGCACTTGAAACCCTTGCAGGGCTTTGACCAAGAGTCTGAGACTGACTACTTGAAGTGCAAGAAGCATGAGCAGCTACATGACTCGAAATTAAAGAGCTGAAAGTAATCTCATCACCAGGAGAATGACACAGCTTTCTAGCACATGATCCTGAAAACTTAAAAACAACATGTTCTGATCCTTCAATCTGAGCAGAAGCATCAAGAGAACTCTTCTTAAACGAAAAATTATCCTCATTAAACTGAACACGACGAGAAACATATACTCGCCCATCAACACTTAAGCACTTATATTCACGCTGACTTAAACAGTAGCCAATAAAAGTGCAGGGTGCGGATCGAAACTGTAGTTTGTTCTTGTTGTAAGGCCTAGTAAGTGGGAAGCATTGACATCCAAAAACTCGGAGAAAGTTATAGTTAGGTGCCTTTGTAAACAACTTCTCGTGAGGAGAAACACCATTCAACACTTTATAGGGTAATCTATTAATAAGGAAAACAGAAGAGTAAAATGCATCAGTCCAATATTTTAAAGGAACTGAGGCTTGTGCTATTAGAGTAAGGCCAAGCTCAACAATGTGCCTGTGTTTCCTTTCCACCATCTCATTTTTCTTAGAGGTGTAGGGACAAGTGTTTCTGAAATCAATGCCTTGTTGCTCAAAATAAGAATTTAAAGGCTTAAACTCTGTACCACAATCAGACTGCAGTATTTTAACTTTGTGATTTAATTGGTTTTCCACAAGTTTAAGAAATGATACAACAATGTTATAAACTTGTGACTTGTTAGCAATAAAATTGTTGAGTGTGTAAAAATTCCATATTTTATCCCCTATTTAACCCATATTTCTGCTGCATTCAAGCATAATTCATTGCATTTAGGTTAGATTTCATTTATACATCACAATCATATCAAATGGCACAGTTTCTACTGAAATTGGTTGTTTTTGCAGGTAGCTGCTGTAGCAGATGGAGGGCAGTGGAGAAGTAGACGCTGGGCAGTGAAGAAGCAGGGCTGGAACTGGAATTGCAGACAAGTAGGACGATGCTTCCATGGTCGCTGCCGTGGCAGCCAAGGACGACAACAATGGTGAAGAGAAAAAGTAAAGTGGTCCTCGACAAAAAGAGAAAATTAAGTCGGTCTGTCGTAGATCACCCTCATATTTTTCCAAGCCCTAGATCAGAATGAAGGCCAAGCCCAAAGTTCAAGGAAGAAATTCCATGCAAGAAGGAAGGACAAATTAAAGATATATGCTCTGAAGATTTAGTCTTTAATAGAGTTGTACTTTAGTTTAAACTTGTATTCTTGCCATATTAGAAAACTTGAACCCAAGGCCTATATAAAGGCATGTAATTCGACCTAGGGAGGGATATCTTACTCTCTAGCCTTCTCTTCTAAACCCTAGTCGTTTTCCCCTTCTCATCATGTTCTAAACTTCCCCTAGGGCTAAGGGTTGATTCTGTAAAGTAGTTGCAAGGATTGCATTGTTTTAGGATTTTCTTTGTTCAATAAAATAGACTTCAAGTTTGCTTATTCTGGTTTTCAACATCTTGCAAGAGTATCGGGAGAGCATTGTGAGATTACACATTTACTTAATATCGGGAGAGTTAAGTATACGAAAAGAATAAGTACGGGTTCTCCAGTTTATGGTTGAACTATCTCGGACCTAGGGATAGGACGAGGTTAAGTGGCTAAGGAAGAATTCAACAACATCGGTGTTCATCCTTCGATTCACGCCGGGAGGTATCATCAAAGACGTGTTCATCGACAGACTTGGACCTAGGGATAGGCCAAGGCACAGCATGGATTCTTGCCAAGCTTGAAGTACATAGTTGTATGATCGCTGCCGCGACTAACAACAGACCGCTGCCGCGACAGGTGTTGCCGCGACAGGCGCAACGACAGAACATAGATTCCTAGACTTTGCAACACCTACACTACTGAGCAATTCAATACCGGCCCATTCTCTCTATCTTGATTTCTTTACTCTGTTATTTTCGATATTCTTTATTATCTCGTGACAAACAATTAAACTATTTCTTTTCTCCATTGTGCAAAAATCTAAGGTTAAAGCTATTAGCCCAGTCCCTGTGGAGACGATATCCGATACTTACGTATCACTTTACTACTTGCGTCGTGTACACTTGCACTACATTGCGATAGACACTTTTACACGCAACAAAAATAAATCTAGGTATACCTGGAATAGGCATCAACAAAACTTATATAATACCTACAGTTACTAGAACCTAAAGGAGTAGGTCTCCAAAGATCCATTTGAATAAGTTGTAATGGTTGATTATAAACAGTAAGAGAAGAATTAAACTTGAGTTTGCAACTTTTTTCCCAATTTGCAAGCTTCACAAAAAAAAACTTATCTTTATTCCCACGAAAAGAAATGTTACAATTTTTAGAAACAAAGTCTAAAATAACAAAAGATGGATGCCCTAATCTTCTGTGCCAAAGTTTTAAACTATGTTTAACAGAAACATTACAAGCAACCTGAGAATCTTCTACAGTTCCTAAGGCTCCTAAAGTACAAGAACTAGAGGAACTAGAAACAGCAGGATCTACAATACATCCATTAGAAAGAAAAAAGAAATCTTGAGAGGTATCAAAATCAGAATTAGCCAAACCATATGAAGACGCAACAGAAGAAAGCTTGTACAAGCCATCACTTTCCAAGCCTTGCATTATTAGCTCCTGTGTTACCTGATCCTTCACCAGACAACAGTTAGGAAAGAATTCAATCGAAACATTATTATCCTTAGTATACCTTGATACAGATAAGAGATTCTTTTTTATAGTAGGAACGTGTAATAAATTATTTAATACTAGAGGTCGAGAAATAGAATTAAGAACTGAACTACCCATGCTAGCAATAGGTACCCCATTCCATTTGCAACTGACACCTTACCTAACCCTATATAAGAAACAAGGTTATCGATATTACCTGCATCATGAGTGAGATGAGCAGTAGCTCCGGAATCTGGATATGTTGAGTGTATAAAAGTTCTATATTTTACCCCTCATTTACCCATATTTCTGCTACATTCAAGAATATTTCATTGCATATATGATAGATTTTACATATACATCACAAATAGATAAAATGGCACAGTTGCTACTGATTTTGGTCACTTTTGCAGGTATCTGCTGTGGCAGACTCAGGGCAGTAAGGAAGCAAAGCTGGAGCACAGGATTGGACTCAAGGAAATAACACTGCCATGGACACTCCTGTGGCAGCCATGACGACAGCGTTGGTGAAAGGGAAAAGTGAAGTGGAGCTCGACAGATAGAGGAATTCAAGCCAGTCTGTCGTGGACCACTCCTATATTTTTCTGAGCCCTGAGGCAGAATGAAGGCCAAGCCCAAAGTCCAAGGAAGAAACTCAAAGCAAGAAAAGAGGACGAATTAAAGGCATATACTCAGAAGAGTTAATCTCCAATAGAGTTTTACTTTAGTTTAAACTTGTATTCTTGCCATATTAGAAAACTTGGACCCAAGGCCTATATAAAGGCATGTAACTCACCTAGGGAAGGATATCTCATACCTAGCTGTCTTCCCCAAAACCATTTTCATTTTCCCCCTTCTCATCATGTTCTAAACTTCATCTAGGGCTAAGGGTTAATTCTGTAAAGTAGTTGCAAGGATTGTACTGTTTTAGGAATATTTCTGTTCAAAGCAATAAAACTTCAATTTTATTTATTCTGGTTTTTCACATCTCGCAAGAGTATCGGGAGAGCATTGTGAGGTTATTTATTTGTTTGATATCGGGAGAGTCAAGCATACGAACGGAATAAATACGAGTTTTCTAGTTTATGGTTAAACCATCTCGACTTAGGGATAAGCACGAGGTTAAGTGGCTAAGGAAGAATTCAACAACAATGATGTTCACCCTTCGATTCACGCCGGAAGGTATCATACAAGAAGTGTTCATCAACAACACTTGGGCCTAGGGATAGGACAAGGCATAGCAAGGATTCTAACCAAGCTTGAAGTACAGAGTTGTGTGATAGATGCCGCGACAACAACAGACTTCTGCCGCGATAGGGACGACGACAGAACAGAAGTTTCTATTCAGTGCAACACCTGCACTACCAAGCAAATCAATACTTGCCTATTTCTTAAACCAGATCTTTTAATCCTTCAATTTAGTTTTTATTCACGATTACTCTACAAACAATTTAAACTATTTTTCTCTCTCGTGCAGCAATTTTAGGATAAAGCTATTTCCAGTCCCTGTGGAGACGATATCCGATACTCCAAGTATCACTTTACTACTTGCGTCGTGTACACTTGCACTACATTGCGATAGGACTTTTGACACGCAACAAGTTTTTGGCGTCGTTGCTGGGGACTGGCAACATATCTTTACCCTTACATTTACTGCACTTTTTCTTTTTAATTTATCTGTTTTCCTTGGTATTGTTTACCCTGTGCTTTTCACAAGGTTTTCTGCTTGCTTATGCACAGATCTAGACGAGGAAAGGAACCTGAGTACGAACTAGACCCTGAAATCGAACACACGTGCAACCTCAGGAATCGAGTCCGACTCTTGATAGCAAGAAACGACTATCTTGAGGAACAGTTAGAAGCAATGCAGAACCAAGGGGTAGAAGATAACCTATGGGTTATTGGAGATCCTCCCCAGGATGCCCGGAATGGATGGCATACCGCTGCTGCACGACAGTCCTGCCGTGACTACATGATCAATGATCATGTTGAACTGGAGACCACCTTGCCAGACGTGGAAGCTGAGAACTTCGAGCTGAAACCTGTTATGTTCAGCATGATAAATTTCGCTGGCCAGTTTAGTGGTGCTGCAATAGAGGATGCCCGAGAACATCTGAAAACATTCCAAGAAATCTGTGGATCGTTTAGATTGCTAGGAATAAATCCAGAAATACTGAGGCTCCGGTTAATTCCTCATTCACTGAGAGACAGAGCTAAAACTTGGTGGAATAAACTAACGACGGGTTCAATACGAACTTGGGTAGATCTCTCTCGTGAATTTTTATCTTGTTTTAATCCTTCTCACTTATCTGAGCGATTGCATAATGAAATTGCTACTTTTCAACAGGAAGATGACGAACCAATGCACGAGGCATGGGACAGGTTTACAACTCTTCTAAGGAACTGCCCGATGCATGGATTCCCCGTGTGGAATCAAGTCATTAAATTCTACAATGCTGCCAACACACACACTCGTATGAGAATAGATTCAGCAGCAAATGGACTATTGTTGGATAAAGATCCAGACGAAGCAATGGTGGTGTTGAAAAACTTAGCAAAGAATGACGAGCAATTCCCTACAGCAAGGAGAGGTAAACGAGGGATAACTGTAAAGGATTATGAAGCTGACAATTCCCTGAAATCACAGGTTGCTTACCTCACAAAGGCGGTGGAAAATCTGTTACGGAAAGATTCTAAACCTGTCTATTCTGCAGAAGAGGTATGTGAAACTTGCAGTGGGAACCATAGTTCGGAAGACTGTCCATTACAGTTAGAAGAAGGGATGTACGTTGGAAATTATAACAAGCCAAGAAACTACGACTCCAACAATTACAATCCCAATTGGAGGAAAGATCCCAAGTTTTCCTGGAGTAATCCGAACAATGCATTGAATCCTCAGATGCAGAACAACCAAAACCAAGGGGCACCTAGAATCCTGTCGCGACAACAGCCACAGCAGCAACCGCGACAGTAGCCGGTAGCCGCACCTAGTATACTGGAGCAGACATTGGCCACATTTGTCACAGACAGGAGTTTACATGGCAAACATAGATCACTTTGTCAAGAAAACTGAGTCATTCATGGACAAGATAGAGATGAGGATGACTAACCATGAGGCCACCCTAAAATCAATGGAGACACAGATGGGCCAAGTTTCCCAGCATATCAAGCCAAGGCAAAACAGAGGATTCTCTAGTGATACTGAGGTCACTAGAAAACCCACACATGAGCAGTGTAAAGCAATTACAACTAGGAGTGAGAAACAACTGCAAGGGCCGGAGATAAAAACCATACCAAATGAGGAACCGACCCTAGATACACCTGCCGTGAACACTGCCCCGGTAGAAGAAGAGCAACCTGCTGCCGATACACCTGTCACGACAGTAGAAGGGACAGAGGAGCAAGAAAAGGATGCTGAAGAACCTAAGCCTCCTCAGATCCGAATACCATGTGAAGGACGCCTTGAAGATTACCGTCCTCCACCTACTTTTCCACAGCGGTTACAAAAACAGAAACAGGAGTACCAGTTCAAAAAGATTTATGATATTTTTAAGCAGGTGCATATTAATATACCGCTGTTAGAGGCCATTAAGCAGATTCCCGGTTATGCAAAATTTCTCAAGGACACCATGTCAAAAAGATCCAGACTTAGGGAATTCGAAACGGTAAAAATGACAGAAGGATGCATGACTATCTTGCACAAGCATCCACCCTAGAAGAAGAAGGATCCTGGGAGCTTCATCATACCGTGCATAATTGGTGATAAATTCGTGGGTAAGGCACTTTGTGATCTTGGTGCTAGCATAAATTTAATGCCAAAATCTGTGTTTCGGAAATTAGGTATTGGACGAGCACGACCCACGACAATCATGCTGCAGCTGGCAGACCGCTCCTACGTACAACCAGAAGGGAAGATCGAAGATATTCTGGTAAGAGTGGATAAATTCATTTTTCCTGCTGACCTTCTTGTGTTAGACTGTGAAGCAAATGAAAACGCACCGATCATCCTGGGGCGACCCTTCCTAGCCACAGACAGATCTATGATCGATGTAGAGAAAGGAGAACTAACCATGAGAGTGAATGATCAAGAAATCAAACTCAATGTTCTCCAAGCAATCAAACATGCTGATGCAGAAGAAGAGTGCAAGGCCATCACTGAAGTAATCCTTGATCAACCCTGCATTAGGTCAAGCTGTCATGACATTAAATTTGGTCACTACCACAGCAGTCATCTTGAAGACTATCAAGGCAGCAACGACGACAGTGACTCCTCCGATTCAAACATCTGACACTAAAGGTCATGAGGAGGTAAATTGGATAGGCAATCATCCAGGTAAGTTCTTCGAGCCCCTAAATTATACCTCGAATGAACATATAATCCAAAAGCCTTCAATTGAAGAGCCACTTGTTTTAGATCTTAAGCCCCTGCCAAGGCAGCTTAAATATGTTTTTCTTGGTTTAAATGATACGTTGCTCGTAATCATCTCTTCCAAGTTAATGCAGAAACAGGAGCAGCAGTTAATTGGAATGCTACAGCAGCATAAGAAGGATATTGGATGGACGATAGCTGATATCCAAGGCATCAATCCGGCATTATGTATGCATAAAATTCTCATGAAAGATGATCATAGGCCGACTATTGATGCTCAGAGACGTCTAAACGACGCTATGCGAGAAGTGGTGAGAAAAGAGATTATCAAATGGCTTGACGCCAGAATCATATACACCATCTCGGATAATAAGTGGGTGAGCCCGGTGCAGTGCGTACCTAAAAAGGGAGAAATAACCGTGGTGACCAATGAAGAAAATGAACTAATCCCAACCAGGACTGTGACCGGTTGGAGGGTTTGTATGGATTACCAGAAGCTTAACAAAGCTACCCGGAAGGACCATTTCCCCCTACCTTTTATTGATCAAATGCTTGACAGGTTAGCGGGAAAATCTTACTATTGTTTTCTTGATGGTTACTCAGGTTATAATCAGATAGCGATTGCACTGGAGGATCAAGAGAAAACTACCTTCACATGCCCGTACGGCACTTATGCTTTTCGGAGAATGCCATTTGGACTCTGCAATGCACCAGCAACTTTCCAAAGATGCATGATGGCAATATTCTCCGACATGGTGGAGGACTTCCTAGAAATTTTCATGGACGACTTTTCCATCTTCGGAGACAGTTTTGAAGGTTGTTTAAGCAACCTACAGAAGGTGCTTGAAAGATGCGAAAAGGAGAACTTGGTCTTGAACTGGGAAAAATGCCACTTCATGGTGGATGAAGGGATAGTACTAGGTCACAAGGTAAGCTGTCGCGACATAGAGGTAGACAGAGCAAAAATTGAAGTCATCGAAAAGCTACCGCCACCCACCATAGTCAAGGGGATTCGGAGTTTCTTAGGGCATGCTGGGTTTTATCGACGATTTATTGCCAATTTCTCGAAGATTACCAAGCCCTTATGCCACTTATTGGAGCAAAATCGTCCCTTTGACTTTAATATTAAATGTACTGAGGCATTCAGAATTTTGAAGGAGAAACTGGTAATAGCCCCGATCGTACAGCCACCAGACTGGAGTTTGCCATTCGAGATAATGTGTGATGTCAGTGACTATACTGTCAGGGTAGTACTAGGGCAGAGGAAGAATAAGCTCTTCCATGTGATTTATTATGCCAGCAAAACACTGAATGATGCCCAAGTGAACTACACCACAACAGAAAAGGAACTATTAGCAGTGGTGTTCTCAATCGACAAGTTCCGTCCGTACATACATGGAATGAAGGTGGTGGTCCATACAGACCATTCAGCACTGAAGTATCTGTTCACAAAAAAAATGCAAAATCGAGACTGATACGTTGGATTCTGCTACTGCAAGAGTTCGACATTGATATCAAGGATAAAAAGGGAACAGAAATCCAAGTAGCATACCACTTGTCGAGATTAGAGACGAGAATGAGTCAATTAACAGATAAAACCAACATATTGGAGACCTTCTCGGACGAGCAGCTGTTTGATGCCACCAGCACTGCCGCGACAGCCATGGTGGCAGGTAAATTTTCTAAAACTTCTTGGTACGCTGATTTTGTTAATTACATTGTTAGCGGGGTACTACCTCCTGAACTTAATTACCAAGAAAGGAAGATGTTCCAAAATGATGTAAAACATTATTATTGGGACAAACCTCTTCTTTTCAAACACTGTGTAGTTCAAATTATCAGGAGATGCGTACCACAAGATGAACAGGAAGCTGTGCTTCACCACTGCCATGCTTCCCCATATGAAGGACACCTAGGTGGAAACAAAACTGCTGCCAAGGTTTTGCAATCTGGTCTCTATTAGCCCACGCTATTCAAGGATGCACAAGCCTTCTACAAAAGTTGTGACAAATGTCAAAGGACTGGGAACATCTCGAGAAGGCATGAGATGCCACTACAGAACATTTTAGAAGTCAAAATCTTCGATGTATGGGGAATCGACTTCATGGGACCATTCTCAGCATCTTGTAGGAACCTTTACATCCTACTGGCACTGGATTATGTGTCTAAATGGGTAGAAGCGATGCCACTCAAAAAATGATGCCAAAACTGTTCAAAGATTTCTGCACAAGAATATTTTCTCTAGATTTGGCATTCTTAAGGCGATCATCAGTGACGAGGGGAGACATTTTGATAACAAGGTAATTGTTGCTGCCTTGAGAAAATACGGAGTAAAGCACCAGATTGCAACAGCATACCACCCTCAAACCAATGGACAGGCCGAGATATCCAACCGAGAAGTAAAGAACATACTTGAGAAGGTGGTTAAACCCACTCGAAAAGATTGATCTTTACACCTCAGTGATGCACTCTGGGACTATAGAACAGCGTTCAAAACACCATTGGGAATGTCACCCTACATGCTTATCTATGGGAAAACATGCCACTTACCTGTTGAGATAGAACACAGAGCTTATTGGGCTATCAAGGCAGTAAACTTGGATTGGGATAAGGCAGGACAAAAGAGGCTACTAGACTTGAATGAAATTGAAGAAATTCGAGCAATGGCCTACGACAATGCCAAGATATAAAAAGATAAAACCAAAAGGTGGCACGATAGGAAGCTGCTGCCACGACAGTTCTCCCCAGGGCAGCAGGTGTTGTTGTTTAACTCTAGGTTAAAACTTTTTCCAGGAAAGCTTAAATCTAGATGGTCCGGTCTTTTCCAAGTAGTCCAAGTTTTCCCCCATGGTGCCATTACAATCAAATCCCTAAAGGACGGGAACAAATTCAAAGTCAACGGACAGAGACTAAAGCATTATCAGGGGACTAAAGCCCCAAGGATGCATGAAGTAGTTACTTTAGGAGATGCCCCTCAAGGCATCCCTAATTTAACTTAGTTTTTATTTTATTTTATTTTATTTATTTATTAAGAATTAAGATTTAATTATTTTATTTTAGGAATTAATATTTTATTTTATTTATCTATTTTTAGGAAACAAAGGAAACATGGCGAAGAGAAGGAATGAACCAGCCCACCATACCGACAGCAGCCCAAAAAGCCCAACGGACGAGTCTGTCATCAGCTGTCGCGACAGACACGGAGAAGACAGCCTGTCACCAAGCTATCGCGACAGACAAGCAAACGTGTAACAGACGCGCAGCAGACACAGAAATACGTGCGTCAGAAACTGCGTAACAGCTGGCCCCGTTATTCGCGTCTGCCGTTACAGCTCCAACGGGCAGAAAATCACCCATCTATATAAACCCCAATTCACTATTCATTTCTCACCTCGTTCTCATTTTCTCAACTTGTTTCCTCTGTTTAGATCTTTAAAAATTTTATTTACATTTTCTATAGTCCTTGCAAAATGACTAGCAGGCAAACCCGCCGTAGTGCTGCCTCCAATTCTGCCGCAGCAGTCTCCACCCCAAGCCATAACGCCATTCCAGACCGCTTCGCCTCCACCGACTCCGCCACAAGATACTATAGCTCCTTCCAGAAGAGGGATATTTGGGAGGAAAGAGGGTTTATCTATACAGAATCCACGGGAGACCTCGGGCTCGAAAACTTTATAGCCCGAAAAATCCAAGCCCTCAAATGGCAGCAATTTACTGCCCAACCGGAGGAGGTGAACATCACACTCGTCAGGGAGTTCTACGCTACCGTCGATAGCAAAGACACCACGACAGTAATAGTTTGAGGTAAACAACTCTCCTTCGAGCCTTCCTATATCAACACCCTCTACAGCTTATATGTGAGTAAGAAGGAGGACTCCCACAAAAGATTCGTCAATAGTCTGTTGCCGGCAGACTACGACGCGGTCATGGAAGAGCTCACTGAGGAATGGATAGAATGGAACACCGACCCTAAACACTGATGGACGGTGAAGAGAATTCGGCTGATTCCACAGGCCAAATTGTGGAATCACTTTGTGAAGAAGCGTATCATGCCATCCTCCCACAACAGCATCGTCGACAGACCAAGGTTAGCCCTTGTGCACTCCATTTTAAATGAAAGATTAATAAATTTCGGCCGCTACATACGAGAGGGAATACTTGAGTGTGCCCTCCGACCATCGGGTCCCCTTGTCTTCCCATACCTTATTACCACCATCTGTCGGGGCCACAATGTACCGAAAATTGCTGAAGACGTAAAAGTTCGAGGGAAAGGGTGGACGGAGTGGAACATCTTCAGCCTGATGGAATTAAAAGCTGCCACCCCGCTGTCATACTTTAATCCCTCTGCCACGGCAGACCAGACAGCAGGCCCAGTTCCCAGAACCTACTGCAGCAGAACAACAGCAGACGACAGTAGTACCTCCATCAGACACCTCTGCCCAGATTCTGTCGACGCTGAAAAGAATGGAGGAAAGGCAGCTCGAACTGATGAGCTACATGAGGGATTTCACGACAGCAACGGTAAACTTTATTCATAATGATTTACATTTTACACATGTGTTGTTCCACTCTTTCCTAGAACAGTTCTTTACTGCCCCCACACCTACACCTACCCCTGCTTGAAGCCCTAGAACTCCATCTGATGCCTCCACACCTACACCGGCCACGACAGCTGAAGGCGGTAGACAATCTGCCACTACCAGAGGAGAGAAGAGAAAGGACCCCCTGCCGGAACTCGACTCATAATATTTTGAAGGGTTCTTCTCCTCCTCCATCTGGCAGAATTCTGACGGCGAGCCCTCAGTTGCCCAAGATATCTCCAAGGACTACCCGCCAATGAAAAAGAATAAGCTCAAAGAGACTAGCGAATGACCCTCCAGCCAAGGCAGATCTGCCAGCAACAGCAGCGGCAGCAACAACTCTGATGATGAGGTCGAGGTTCTGGACAAACCCCCATACATCTCACCAACCCGTGTCCAGCCACCTCGGGAAGCAAAGAAAAAGGTGTCCTCTACCTCCCCCAACACACTGTCGGCCCCTGCCATGAAAGTCACTACCCGCCGGCAGCTCCAGATCAGCAGCATCAGCAATGACAGTTCCTCAACTTAAGTTCATATCTTATATTTGTTGTCTTTGTTGTTTTATTTCTTTTATGATGTATTTTATTTTTCTGTTTTTATCTTTCATGTTGTCATACATTGAGGGCAATGCAACCCTCGAGTTTAGGGGTGGCATCCCTCCATCAATGAATTCGTAGTTATGTCCTAATTTTGTGTCTAAGTTTTAGTTATTATTAAGTTTATTTTTGTTAAAAATGGCTTAAGTCTTTGAACTAAACTTACCTGCTGCGACATATTCTGTCGTGATAGTGCCTTTAGGAAATTTTAGGATCTGTTTAGAGCCTTACTATAATTCTGATCTGTACAACACTATTTGTGACTCTTATGCTATCTAGACTTTTGTAGTACACTAGAATAAGAATGTTTACTTACTTGACATTGCCCCTAGAGGTGCCTATCACTGGCTCTAGGAAAAGCATAAAAAAAGGAAAAATTCAGACTCATTTGCTTGCAAAACTGCCTTGCACTGATTTTAGGAGATTTCTCTTTGAGCTTAAGTTAGAAAAACTAAAGGAGCCTAAGAATTGCCTCCAGAAAAGATGCAGTTAAATCAAGAGTCAGAAAAAACTAAAGGAGCCTAAGAATTGCCTCCAGAAAAAATGAATTAGGCATAAACTCAAGTTTGTAAGCATGCTTATTCTGGTAGATTAAAGGAGTCTAGACACATAATTGTTCACAAAACCCGCACACACCACACAAGAATTATAGTATGGTTCCGAATAAATCCAGAAACACCCGACAAGGTATTGCTCTTGATAGGGAATAAGTGGTAGGTAAGGAAAGGTTCACTGAATTAAGCTAAACCAAAAAATTTTATTTTTAGTTAGGTCGTATTTGCTTGAGGGCAAGCAAGAACTTGATTTTGGGGGTGTGTTGAGTGTATAAAAGTTCTATATTTTACCCCTCATTTACCCATATTTCTGCTACATTCAAGCATATTTCATTGCATTTAGGATAGATTTTACATATACATCACAAATAGATAAAATGGCACAGTTGCTACTGATTTTGGTCACTTTTGCAGGTATCTGTTGTGGCAGACTCAGGGCAGTAAGGAAGAAAAGCTAGAACACATGATTGGAGTCAAGGAAATAACGTTGCCATGGCCACTGTCGTGGTAGCCATGATGACAACGTTGGTGAAAGGGAAAAGTGAAGTGGAGCTCGACAGATAGAGGAATTCAAGTCGGCCTGTCGTGGACCACTCCTATATTTTTCTAAGCCCTAGGGCAGAATGAAGGCTAAGCCCAAAGTCCAAGGAAGAAACTCAAAGCAAGAAAAGAGGACGAATTAAAGGCATATACTCAGAAGAGTTAATCTCCAATAGAGTTTTACTTTAGTTTAAACTTGTATTCTTGCCATATTAGAAAACTTGGACCCGAGGCCTATATAAAGGCATGTAATTCGACCTAGGGAATGATATCTCATACCTAGCCATCTTCCCCAAAACCCTTATCGTTTTCCCCCTTCTCATCATGTTCTAAACTTCCTCTAGGGCTAAGGTTTGATTCTGTAAAGTAGTTACAAGGATTGTACTGTTTTAGGAATATTTTTGTTCAAAGCAATAAAACTTCAAGTTTATATATTCTGGTTTTTCACATCTCGCAAAAGTATCGGGAGAGCATTGTGAGGTTATTTATTTGTTTGATATTAGGAGAGTCAAGCATACGAACGGAATAAATACGAGTTTTCCAGTTTATGGTTAAACCATCTCGGCTTAGGGATAAGCACGAGGTTAAGTGGCTAAGGAAGAATTCAACAACATTGGTGTTCACCCTTCGATTCACGCCGGAAGGTATCATCCAAGAAGTGTTCATCAACAACACTTGGGCTTAGGAATAGGACAAGGCATAGCAGGGATTCTTGCCAAGCTTAAAGTACAGAGTTGTGTGATCGCTGCCGCGACAACAATAGACTTCTGCCGCGTCAGGTGCTGCCGCGACAAGGACAACGACATAACAGAAGTTTCTATTCAGTGCAACACCTGCACTACCAAGCAAATCAATACCGGCATATTTCTTAAACCTGGTCTTTTACTCCTTCAATTTAGTTATTATTCACGATTACTCTACAAACAATTTAAACTCTTTTTCTCTCTCGTGCAGCAATTTTAGGATAAAGCTATTTCCAGTCCCTGTGGAGACGATATCCGATACTCCAAGTATCACTTTACTACTTGTGTCGTGTACATTTGCACTACATTGCGATAGGACTTTTGACACACAACAGGATACCAGGCTCCATCATTATATGCTGGAAGCCCAAATTCATCGGAGACTGCAGCAACGGTGGCTACAACTCTAGTGGAATTAGAAGCAGCATTGTTCGGCATAGCATCAGGATTGGGAGAAAAATCTTGCAACCCAGACTGTTCTTCAGGCTCATCGCTGAAGTTGCACTAGTTCGCCGAAAACCCATTGTGAAACTTCCCATCGTATGATTGATCGAAACGAAAATAGCATCGGTTCACTAGGTGACCTAGTTTCCAGCAAATCTGACACTGAACACGTGGCCTACCAGTAAAGCCACGACCACATCCTCGAAAACCAGATAGACCACCACGATTGTACGCCAAAATAACGCCTTGCGAACGTTGATCAAGAACTGGCCGAGATTTTCCTCTACTTTGCTCGTGAACGAGTCTGCTATTATCTTAGGTCTGTTGGAAAGAAGAGGGATAATGGGCAAAAGAGGTATATTGGGCATTACATGACCTAGGCCCAAAAGCAGGCCATTGAGTCATATTGACCAAGAAGTTCTGACTTGCAAATTCTTGCCGGCGAGCCTCAGTATCAAGAAGAACATAGCAGACCCCGTCAAGCTCATAGGGTTGCTGACTGGAGGTGATTACGGCGACCACTGGTTCATAATCAGGAGGAAGACCAGAAAGAATGGTGGATATATGCATCGTGTCAGTGAGAGGATTTCCACAGGCTACCAAGCTATCACAAATGGATTGAACTTGGTTGAGATACTCCTTCATGCTTTGGTCTCGTTTACGCAGATTCCTTAAGGAACAATGAAGGTGGCATAATGCGAGTGGTGGAAGAAACAAAGAAAAGTTGTTGAACTTTCTCCCAAATTTCCAGAGCAGTTTTACAACTGACTAAGGAAGGCAAGATTGAAGATCCAATCGAAGAAAGAAGCCAAGAACACAAAGCATAATCTTGTTGTTTATAAGCAACATACTCAGAGTTGACGACAATGTTACCTCCTTTAGAGCGAATATTCTGAGGTGGAATAGACAACGTACCATCAACATGATCTACCAACGCCAAGCTTTCAATCGTAAAAAAAACTTGTTGACGCCAAAGAAGGTAGTTGGTATCATCAAGCCGGATCAAAATGGTTTTGTTGGTGAATGGTTTAGAGGAAGAAGTAGAAGAGCTTTCTACCATTGTTGAAACCTCTGATACCATGAAGGATTATGAATGAAAGATGGAGGTGTCTTGAGAAAGATAGAAGAGTTTAGAGAAATATGAACAGCCGAAGAAAGTTACTTCATTCATCAATAAGCTTGAGTATTTATACAATCATAGAGAGACTCTGAGATATAACGGCTTAATAGCCATACTAATGACAGGTAGGTAACTAACAGAATAACAGAAGACTAACTGAAACAAAGCCAAGACTTCATATATTGTTTAACAAATTAGGATGCCTTCATCTATGACTCTAACAAGCCTTCTTGTTTCGACAACAAATGTTTCACATATATTCGTTGTTGTTTTCTTTTTATGAAAAGCAAGGGCACTTGTTAATATTATCTTATTAAATAATTTAGATTTAATATCTATTTTAGCCCTATATTTTAGGGAAGTTCTCACTTTTAATCATTTTGTTTTTTCGATCATTTTAATCATTCTACTTCTATTTCATCAACATCGTTAGCCTTTCATCAATTTCTATTAAGACTTAATATTTTAATCAGAGATTCACTATTAATCTAGCAATCATGAATACTCATCTATTTCACCTTTTAAGTGGGCTCGAAGCCCGACATTTACCTTACAAATGTTATCATATCACTACTTAATAAAAAAAGAAATACTTACTTCAACCCCCACTACTGAATATGCATAAAGGTTGAAATTATATTCCAATGGCCATACTAAATGGGCCTAAAGTTTGAAATTATATTCCAAAATGTATAAATTTGAGAAGCAATATCTTATTAATTTAGGGGTGAAAAGGTTGACTGTTTTTTTTTATGTTAAAATATACAGCTATGGCCCCCAGCCCCCAAGTTTTTAGGGATGATAAAAAATCGTCCGAATCGAAAATAGACTGAATTAAAATATTTAGACATTAATGAGATATAAGTTTAAATTTTTTGTTATTTGAATTGAATTTAAGTTTATTGTTTAATTTATGTAAATTAATTCTTATTTTTCATATTTCAAATCCAAATCTATTGCTTAGAAGGCAATTGTTCTAGCCATTGAACTACAAACGCTTCATTGAGAGTTTTTGGTTGAAGCTATACTTGTCACCAGGCCCGGTTCATGTAGGAGCTACATGAACTTCACCTCAGGGCTCTCGCCTCTCAGCTTCTACGTGCACAGTTTTATTGTCTTAACAAAACAACATGCTTTCGTTCTATAAGGTTCAATTTTGAGTTTATAATCAAAGTTCTGAAAATGTTCGAGAGAGCCCTACTTATCACTAGAGGTGGTAAACAGGTAGTTCGGTTTGGGTTATTTCGAGTTTGACTACATTCGATTTTAGTTCGATTTGGGTTTGGTTCAGTTTTAGTTCGGATCTATGGTGATTTCGATTTGGGCATTGGGTCAGTTGATTTTCGGTTCTATTAATATTAGGTCGTTTGATTTCGGGTCGGGTCAATATCAGGTTAATAGGAGATCGGTCGTTTCGGTCGTGTTTTCAAGCCGAGTTAGGTTTTTACACCCTATATATGACTTTATATTTGGCTTTTTGGTGAGTTGTGCGACAGTTGACATCACATCTTTCTTTATTTATTTTAATATTTTTTTATTTCAGGTTGCCTTCGGTTCGTATGAAATCAGTTTGGATCCATTCGATTCGGTTGAAATCAGTTCGAATCAATTTTTAGTTCAACTGAAATTCGGATCGGTTTATTTTAGATTTCTGATCAAACTTTAGCCATCGCGTTTAGGTCGATTTCGGGCCTCAAGTCAAGTTTGCCGGTTCTACTTATCACGGTAATAGTTTATTTTGTTTTATCATGGCGCTCTTGATGTCTTTGTTTTCTTGGGCTGCATTATTGGATGGAAGCATGGATTTGGGTTACATGTGGAAGCTTTAGCAAGAGAATGGTGGGTTTTGCCAGATAATTTTGTGGTCCCTAATGTGGTGCATTGAATGAGCAAGAGGCTGTTATGTTGTATGATGTGAGAGTGGAATGCTCTAATATCCCACATCCAGCATTCTCGCTATTCCGGTTTTAAATTTTCATTCCAATGTTGGTGAGATTTCAATGGGTGGTGTGGTTGGCCAAGTAAAGGAAACTTGAAAGTTTGAAAAGTTATCTTGGCTGGATCTAACCAACAACTGAAGTGGGGTTTTGGGATTTAAGGTCTTTCTTGGAGATGATTATGGTTTAAACTCGGAATGCCATTCGAGTTTTTTGTGTTAATTCAATGTGTCTTCGGATCACATTAGACTCAAGATTAATTCATGTCGGATCCAATGAAAATAAAGTCCTCCCAACAAGTGTGCTTCTCAAGATTCGAAGTTGTGTTCTCGTCCTTACAAGGGTTGAAGCCGCTACCACCTCAAGTAACAGGGTCGTATTTGAGGGGAGCAGCAACATGAACTCTAGCTTAGGGCCCTCATTTTTTACCTTCACAACTTCAATAATTTTTTAAGTGATAATCTTGTAAGTTAGTGGTTGTCCATTATTGTTTTAGTTGTATTTAAGTTGTTTTCTAAATAAAACGGTAAAAAAATAGTTTGCTAATGAAATATTAAATTAATTGTTCAAAGTCGGGACAAAGTTAGAATCAAACATTGGGAGAGAAAGAATATAATATTAAGCCTTTAAACCTAAAAAAATAAAAAGGTCAAAGGTCTTATTTAACTAACATTAAAACTAAAAAGGATCTAAGATGCTATTATGCTAAAGATTTTGGGAGGGACAACAGCCATTCCCACACTATATAGTGCTCTGTCCGTGATTTAAACTAATAGAATATGTTTTTATTATCTAGAGGTTTATTTTTTAATTTTCGCTCAGGTCCCAAGACGACTCTGAAGTAGAATGTCATACAAGTTGGATGGCTAGCTTTTAATTTGCCATTTGTAGCCTGCATTTTCCCTTGTGAGGACAACTTCCAACTGCAAATGTGTGCCCTTATGACTTAGAACTTAGAAGGCAAGAAGAGAGTGCTTGGCTTGATCTTTTTCACCTCCTGGTTGATGAACAACAAGGACCAGCAAATTAAAATATGAACAGATGCGCTGTATCTGTCTTAGCCCACTATAAAGCACTCATCCAATTTACTATCATTGGAGTGAAGACATGTGGAATTAACCAAGTTACAATGCAGCTTAAAAGAGCATAAAGGGTACCAACAACCAGTTGATCTAATATAATGAGGCACTAAATTCTTTAAGTAAAGTCAGGAGTTCGAGTCTTAGTGTTGTGAATAGAGAAAATTAGGTCGAGAGGGTCACCCCATAATGGCCTATGTAGTAACCGATCCGAATTAGTTAGCCAATAGGTTGGATACCGGTGGTTAAACCAAATAAAAAGAGCATAAAGGGTGAGATTTACTAATTGACCTAATAACCATAAATGCTCATTCGCTTCACCCTTGTGTGAGTTCGAATCCTGATATTTAACTTGGGATATAATTACTGTAACATTATTAATAAAAAAACATAAAGGATCATAATGAATAGTTGAAAAGTTTAGGTGAACTATATTTGGGAGCAAGATAGGGTCAGCTGGGCTACTCATCATCATGGTAAAATAAAGCTACCCATTTTGCCTGTAAAATTAGGTGAGAAGTAGTGGAATAAATGGAATAATTACACTTTTCCTTAATCAGATTAAACTCCATTAATGTTGATACGACTTTGGTTAATATAAAGGTTTAAGTTTGAGAACCCAGGGGGACCGCAAAATAATTTATTTAAGTTGTGCCCAATATGGCCAATGAGACCAATGATGGTTGGTCGAAGTGGTAAACAGTTTGATATTGTTTAGGTAAGCTTTGAGTTCAAAATATTATGTATGTAAAAATTATGTCGAGAAGTTTACCTACTAAAATTAGGTGTGTAACGCGAGTCGATTCAAATTTATTAGAGCAAAACTCTAAAAAACCAGAATGACAACAAAAAAAAATATGGCCAATGGACCCTAAGGTGTCATCTTTTTTCAATGATTGTAGGCTCAATTAAAGATGAAAGCTTAAACTAAATAGATAGATCATCTCGATTTTTATTATTGTAAGGATTTTTCATTTTTTTTAAGTATCGGTATCTGATCTATTCATCGATTAATTAGAATTGAGTATTGAAATATATTAAGGGGTGATACTCTTAATCTAATCTATTCTATATTTCTATTTACAACAATAAAATTTAAATTATGTATATTATTTAATGGACCTGACATCTCATCAAAATAGACCAAACTTTTGTTAGTAACTTTTAATTTATTTACAAAATGGTCATTATGGTACATGATTTAAATTAATGAGCTAATAAATAATGCTAGTTATATAAATAAAATTAATTGTTTAAGGAAAATATTTTGATACACAAGCTTGTGAAAGTTTTAGTTTATATAAGCTTTCTAATTTTAGGGTTTAGATATTTAAGTTATGATTTAGGGTTTAGGGGTTTAGTATGTATAGTATAAAATTTAAGATTTATGGTTAAAATTTAAATTTTAGGATTTCAGATTTCAGATTAAGAATTTAAATTTCAAATTTAATAATTTAAATATAAAAAAGAATATATTTTTTCACACACATTGTATATCAAAATATAACTAATTATTTAATAGCATGAATTGGACTTATATCATGTAGGCTTCTAATTCTGATGCATTTTGGAGAACGACTACTAGTTCACTGTTTCTAGAAGGCGGATAGAGATGACCATTACACAGTTGCAAGAGGCGGCGCGTTTTGTGCACCTCCCAATTAGCAAAGTGAATATATTTTTTCGGATAAAATATGTTTTACTATCCAAGAAAGCAATTAACTACTTTAAAAGGACGTATATAATCTATACTAGGGATTGCCTAGCTAAGCTAAAGACCCCTAATCAATGGTCAATTGTATATTTACCCTATTATTATTGTTTATACTTTTTTCATGAAAACGAATTTGTACTATATCTTTTATAAAAAAAATAATAATTTGTTTTATAGATCGATAAATCTCCTAAATTGACTGAAGTTGTGTTCCTCCCAAATATAATATATATAGGCGTTTCATGCAATCTTGAGGATATAGACGATGAAAGATTTTTCTTTGAGGTTCTCCACCGATGTGAGTTCATCTTCCTAACACATTATTTTCCAAAACAATTTTCAATCTTGTAAGATTTTCCTTCACATCCAACCAGAGAATAGACATCCAAAGAATAAGTAATTTCTAGACACCAAGCCAACATCACATAATCTGCATGCTTCATCTGTAACTATTCCCATGCCAAATAATTTATCTTTTCTGGACAGCTTATCTAAGATGACCATCCAAGCTATAATAGAGTGAATATAAATTTGGCTTTGAATGTTATTTTTTTAATAGTTTTAAGGTGATTATAAGGTAATATTTATTTATACATATTTTTAATATTTTGGTGGGATCCGGACTCCTCCCCATCCTTTCTATCAACAGTGTAATTTGTTTTCTATGAAATGAAAGTCATTCTTTTGAACAATTTTTTTTTAACATTTTGACAATACACATACACTATACGGACAAAACTGTTTAAATTTAAATTTCTTAAAATAAAAATTAATTTTTTTACTAAAATCACTTATTAGGTTCGATTTTATTGAAGTGAACAGCAATTATACAGCTCAGCCCGTTAACTGGAAATGGTTAGAGTTGGTTCAGCGCGTTTGGCTTAACAGAACATAATTAATGATACGGTTAAAACTCTTTAATTAAGCTCGATTGATTTTATTTTTATAATAAAAATTAAATTTAAGTTTAAAAGTGAGAAAATAAATAAGAGTAAAAAATGAAGGCAGCCAGCCTGTGATAGTGCATTTGGCTGTTGTTGTGTGTTCCATTTTCTGTGGGCAAGCCATAAACAGACAAAGCACATCTCCCCAGTGAAACATCTAATCTCCAATCTGCCCACTCATCCTAACCCTCCAAGTGTCATCCCTCTATTTATACATATTCTTGATCGTTTCTTAACCCTTTAACAATATACACACAACTTGTAAACAAAACGATTTAAACTCAAGTCTTTTAGGATGTACATCTGGATGGTGTTATTTTTTTCCAACTTGTTTAATATTTTCTTTTATCTATATCAAGAATGTAATAAAATACAATAACTGCATGTGACAGACCCTATGGTCATAGATGGACCGAGGAGGACTAGAGGGGACGGTCTTCCCTTCTGAAAATTTAAAATTCGTATATGGTTTACAATTTTATAGAATTTTTTTATGTATTTTTTATTGAAAATCCATTTATGCCTCCTAAAATTTTATAAGTCCGCCCCTCCCTAGACTTTTATAAGTTTACCTTCTAACATAAAGTTCTACGACCGCCTTGCCTATGATTATTTTTGTGAAGCTCTCTCTTGGTCGAAGGATTTTGAGTTACGAATGTGTCTTCTTTGAATCCGATTTCTTAAAGGTAATAAACACGAGCTTTTGAACCCATAAGTAAAATTCTAGGTTCAATTAGTTTGTCTGTACAATCTATGTACGTTATAACAAAAATTAAATTCAATAAACAGATACTTTCACGTAATCAGATCTAAATGTGTAAAAAAATCCAAGATCTTCCCTTTGGGAATTCAGTTTGATTGTCTAGAGTTGAGAAAGAGTTTTGACATGTGTTATTCTAGTGGATTTGTCTTGTTGAAATGGTTGACAGCTCTAGAACCAAGACCAGGCAATGGATGTCTGGTTTCTGTTTTAAGCTTTTGTATACATTAGCCGACCATTTTCAACTCTATATTAAAAGCCGCAAGAAATAAAATACAAGCATATTTTCATATAGAACCAAACAATAAGTACAGGTACAAGATTTATGTGAAAAAACAATGACAAACATTTATTTAATAGGACATAATACGAGACTTACAAATTACGATGAAAAAATAAAAATAAAAAAACGAAAAAGATAAACTAAAACCATTCCAATAAGTTCATGGAACTACTCAACCTACAAAAAAAACAACTCAAATTCCCAATAATCTACCCTAAAAAATGATTTCAAAGGAAACTCAAGAAAATAAAAAAAAAATGAGATAAAAATCACATATTTTGGAGCAAATTACACTTTGTGCACATTAGGCTAAGGTGGGGAGGATCTAGGTGGGGTTCTCGATTCAGTGGGAGGAGTATGACTGTCTGATCCTTTTGAAGGATCGTCGGACGATTGTCTTAATCCGTCATCGGTTTCGCCTCGATTCATATCTTCAATCATGCGTAACACTTCCTGCATGGCGGGTCTTTGATCGGGCACCGTTGATACGCAAGTCATCGCAATTTGTAACAACTGCACCATTTCCTCTTCAATGCTGTGATATCTCATTAACTCCACGTCGAAAACCTCCGCAGTCCATTCCTCTCGGACCACGGATTGGACCCAGCGAGGGAGATCAATCCCCTCTTCCCCCAACGATGCTTGATTAGGCGCCTTGCCCGTTAATAACTCAAGTAACAAAACCCCAAAGCTGTAAACGTCGGACTGGAACGTAACTTTGCGAGTTTCGATTATTTCGGGTGCTCGATAGCCTGCAACACGACTAGGTGGGGTAGTGTTGCCAAAAAGCGGGTTTAGACCGCAATCGGAGATACAAGCTTCGTGATCTGGTCGGAGAAGGATGTTGGAGGATTTAATGTTGCCATGGACCAGTTTTCCCGAAACATGGAGGTGTGCTAGGCCTCTAGCCGCGGTTAATGCTATCTTCATTCGATTCTCCCAGTCTAATGGAGTTCGGCCGGAGCCTCTGCTACCTGCAATATTTATCAGTTATCACGTAATAACACAACTTAATTTATCAACGAACAAAATATAATCTGCAAACAATAGAGGAGGCTGCAAAATTTTATCACCTAGCCAAAGTGGAATTAATGGCCAACCGGAAACTTATACAAAATGATATCAAGTCATTATTATCCTTAATTTTAAGGCCTCAATTAGATCTAATAATATTACATAGCCAGAAAAATAATGAAATAGAACTCAAGAAATTTATAAAAACACATTAAATATCAATTTAACACATACATACGGGTTTTTTATATAATATCTAAACTATCCAAAGTCCTAAATAGGAGATAATTGTGCTCGAGCGCATTCGTGCCTAGACTTCAGAAGGTGTCAACCAAGTTAAGATTCAGTCGAACATTCAAATTTTCGAGTCTCGCCTAAATGCAACTAAAGTCCAAATATTTTTGCCAAAAAGTCCAAGCTTCCAAGGAATTTGATTAGCAAGTATACATAGATTTGATTTTTAAACTTAAGAACCCTAACCGTAATCTTTTTACATATGAGGTTCCTTGGAGTGAAAGTAAAGTAAACTACTGATGAAAAAACCAACCCACATAAGAGTTTTGATTACACTGCAAAAAAGACTAATCATTTCACCAACAAGCATAAATGAAATTCACTCATTTTGGTTAAACAGAAAGGGAAAAATATGAAATGCACGTTACAATGCTGGTGGCAGAAATGGCATAAATGAAAATTAAGAATGTTTGTTTGCTCAGAAAATGAAGGAATTATGCAAACAAATTAAACATATTTCTTAACAGAGAAATCAAATTAACTAGCAAAACATTCCTCAATATGTTTGATTTTTTTGATGGATTTTCGCCTTCATAAAAAACCCAGAAAAGTGGAGCAAATGAATGAAACGGAGAAGCTTACCGTGAAGCAGAGCAGATAAGCTTCCATCGGCCATGAAATCGTAAACGAGCAATTTTTCGTCTTTGGAGTAATAAAACGCTCTCAAGGGAACCAGATTTTCATGCTTGATTGTACCCACCATTTCCAACTGCATTTCGAACTCTCTTTTGCTGACCGCCACGTCTTTCAGCCGTTTAACAACCACCGTCGTCCCTTCCTCCAACACCGCCTTGTACGACGTCCCCACGCTGCCTTTTCCCAACACTTCCGCCGATGCCCTCAACAAATCCTCCAAATCGAAACTGTAAACCCCGCCTTCAAAGAACACCAGCTTATTCCTTTCCCCTTCCGTCGACGTTCCCGCTATTTCATCTTTCGAAGACGAAGTCCCCGCCTCCGCCGACGGAACATCTCGTGTCGTCGCCGGCGTTGACGGCTTCTGCTGCGTCGGCTGTCGTTGCCGTTTACGGAGGCAGAGGATGAGGAATAATAATAACAATAACGCTGCAAACGCAGAGCCCACGGCAATGCCAATAATGGCGCCGGTGGATAGCCTCCTGGAGTTTCTACCGGAAGTAGTCGGTGGGATGAGCTCGGACGGAGACGGCGCCGGAGAAGGAAAGAAAGGGTTACATGGCAGTAGTGGGCCTCCACAAAGACCAAGGTTTCCGGCAAATGAAGATGCAGGGAATCTAGCTAAGGAATCGGGAATTGAACCGTTAAGGTTATTATTAGCAACATTGAAATCATCCAAACCGTCGGAGTTTATGCTCGGGAGCGAACCGGAGAACGTGTTGTTTTGCAAGTAGAGTCGGGTCAATAGAGTTAAATTGTTGACGGCGAAAGGGATTGGACCGGTGAAATTGTTGGAAGAAAGATCGAGCCGTACTAAGCGAGTTAAACGAGTCACACTGGGTGGGAACGAGCCGGTGAACTCATTACCTTGCAAATAAAGGCTACGGAGGAGAGCCAAGTTGGAGAAGTCGGCAGGAATCTCACCGGACAAACGGTTCGCTCGTAAGCTCAAAACCCGGAGATGGCTCAACCGACCGATTGTGTTGGGTGGAATAGAACCGACGAGGCCCACACCCGGGAGCCGGAGAGTGAAGACGAAAGAGCGGTTGGCGTCGCATTCGACGCCGACCCAGTCGCATGCGGAAGTGGACGAGTTCCATTGAACCCGGTTCTCGTGTTTGGTTTGTGAGAGGAAAGCAAGGAGAGCTTGCTTGTCTTGAACCGGTTCCGAGTTTAATCCAAAACTTAGAATCAGAACTGAAACTACAAAAACACAGACAAATTTTACAACCATTTTGGGATTTGAGTTGAATAATGAAACACGACAAGTAGTGAGGGGAAATGGGACTTTATTCGGCGGTTGTTTCCGCCGGCAGCGTGCAAGGACCGGAAACGATTTTCCGGTGAGACTGAGAAGCCATAAAAGAAAGAGAAAGCAGGGGAGGATTTCTAAGAATCACGAGTTTAGAAAAGGCGAAAGATTGAGTGGAAATAGTTGGACGGGCAGCCTTTTACTTTTTTATTATTGTCCCACTGTACCCGTACATAATAATAATAATAATTTATATCTAGTTTTATAAAGTTTAAATATGCTATAAACTGAACTTAACATGTGTTTCAGTGAAAAAATGGATAATATTTATCTTAAAAGATATATGTTTAAATCACTATATTTATAAGGTGTATGTATGTCCATTGTCAAAGAAATTAAGAATATGTATGAATAGATATTAACTTGTAAACCTTTAGATTATTTAAAAAATGAGCACATTTAATCGGCTGGTCAAGTCGTTTACTCTTATTTTTTTAGGTCATAGCTTTTAAACTCACTAGACACATCCGTTCCTTCTCTTTCAAATCTCCCTTTCCCTCCCCTCTAATTAGACATTAGAATTAGGACTTATAAAAAAAATTACTCTCAGCCCGTCCTTGTACTTTTATACAAGTTCGAGAGTTGGTCACTTATTTTTGTTAGAGTTGTGATTTAATTTTTTTTTTGTAGATCAGTTCAAATATTAATAAAAAAATGATAAAACTGGAGGTTTATTTGAGTTGGTGAAGAGTAAAAAATTCAGTTTGAGTATTATTTTCCATGCAAGTTTACTTTTTAACCAATATCTTATTCTTATAAATAGATACTGAAGATCAAAGTTGAAATACCTAATCTTATTTTTTTCGAAATAGTAAAAATTTCTCGTTCTCTACTCGTAATTTTTTTTCGTTTAGATTTTTCACGTAAATTTTGATGTTTATTTTTATTTTTTATGTTTGCAATTGTTTATTATCCCGCCATTATCGTTATAATATTATAATAATTTTTAATCTTTAACCATTTGTCCTTCGTTTGATTGCAAAAACGATGTACTGTTTTCGTTTCTATTTTAAAAAAAAATGGTAAACTACTTCATTGACCATTATATTATTGAAAAAGTTGCGATTTGACCACATTACTTTTTTTTGAAGCAATTAAATCACCAAACTATCTAAATGGTATCAATGTGACCACCAGCCGTTAAAAATAACAGAAAAGTTGATGGTGTTGTTAAATAAAATTGGTATAATTACACATTCAGTCCATATATTTAAAAAATCTATCAATTTAGTCCTAATTTTAATCTAATATAATAAATTAATTATTTAATTAGGTGGTGACATGTGTCACCTGATTAATTAATTTCTCCCTTCGAATCAGGTGATGACACGTGTCACCTAATTGGAGAAGGAAAAATGAAAGCAATGAAAACCTCAAAAGGGATTGAACCCACGACCTCAAACATAAGAAAGAAGAACAAGCATGCTTACAATTAGGCCAAGCACATTTTTGTGATGTAATTTACAGCATTTAATATATGTTTTAATTACTTGTTAATACCCAGAAAAATGAAAACAAGGAAAATGACCTTTGGTGGATTCGAACCAATGCTCTTAGAGTAAAAGTAAAGCATGTTTACCACTAGGCTAAGCATATTTTTAAGATATAATGTACAACATTTAATATATGTCTTGAATATTTTTTAATGCCCGAAAAAATAAAATAAAATAAAATGTGGTTTTAGGAAAATCGAACATAAAATATTTAACCCAATATAATTTTGATTTATTTAATTGGGTTAAATATTTTATGTTAGATTTAACCCAATATTTAAACCACATTTTATTTCCTTTTATTTTTCCGGAAAAATATATGTCTTAAATAAATTAAAATTATATTGGGTTAAATATTTAACCCAATTAAATAAATCAAAGTTTAATTAAATAAATTAAAATTATATTCGGTTAAATATTTTATGTTCGATTTTCCTAAAACCACATTTTATTTTCTTTTATTTTTTCGGGCATTAACAAATATTCAAGACATATATTAAATGTTGTACATTATATTTTAAAAATATGCTTAGCCTAGTGGTAAACATACTTTACTTTTACTCCAAGTGCACTGGTTTGAATCCACCAAAGGCCATTTTTCTTGTTTTCATTTTCCTGGGCATTAACAAGTATTTAAAACATATATTAAATGTTGTAACTTATATCACAAAAATGTGCTTGGCCCAGTGGCAAGCATGTTTGTCCTTCTTTCTTATGTTTGAGGTCGTGGGTTCAATCCCTTTGGAGGCTTTTTATTGCTTTTATTTTTCCTTCTCCAATTAGGTGACACGTGTCATCACCTGATTTGAGGGGGAAATTAATTAATCAAATTAAATAAAAATAATTAAAATCCTCCAATAATGTGGTGAAACATGTCACCACCTTATTAAATAATTAATTTATTATATTAGATTAAAATTAGGACTAAATTGATAGATTTTTTAAATATAGAGGATTGAATGTATAATTATACCAATTTTATTTAACAGCACCATCAACTTTTCTGTTATTTTTAACGGCTGGTGGTCACATTGATACCATTTAAATAATTTAGTGGTTTAATTACTTTGAAAAAAAGTAATGTGGTCAAATCGCAACTTTTCTAATAATATGGTGGTCAATGAAGTAGTTATTGGACTAAAACTTCGAAAGTGGTTTTAAAAAAAATGATGATGAAAATATTAAATATATGTCAATTAGAAAAATACTAAATTCACTAAACTTAAAAAGTGTTGAAAGCAAGATTTTTCTGAATTGATCATGTTTCAAATTCATGTAAAACAAAATATTTTTATTTTTAATATTAAATGTTTTACACAGGTTCAAATTCATAGAATTGTAGGAACTTTCTTTATATTTTTTTATTATAAGAAAAATGATAATCAAATATGTTTTCATAATTTTGGTATAACTATCGATATCTAATTTATTAATCGATTTTTTAAACTAAATACTACAAAGACTCATTATTGAAATGATCCTCTCAACCTAAATTTTTTGTTAGGATTAAAAAATCAAACAAAAGCATAAAATGATAACTAGTTTTAGGAAAATACTATAACGGATGATGCACACAGTTGAACACTATTAATTTTTAAATGATTTTTAAAAATATCAAAGGCTCAACATGCAGTTAATCATATTTCAAAGCAAAATTTAAAAAAAAAATTATTGCATGAACCATTCTCATCACCGCATCCATGATCTTACCCAATTAAATAAAACCACGTCATAGTCTCTTATAAATTAAAATTTACAAATCATGATTTCTTCCTTATATCTCAGATATTAATTTTAAAATATAAATGAATGAAATATTTAAAATAAAAAACACATAAAAAAACTTAACCCACAAATAAAAAGAAACAAAAATAAAATAATTAATTATAATATGTTAAAAATCATAAAATTAACATATTCGTTTGAAATGCAAACAAATTAATTAGAAAACCTTATTCCAAAACTTTCACTAATTCAGGGCAATTTTGAATGAATAATCCTTTTTAAATTATTATTTTAGAAAATGGCTCCCAAAAAATATTATTTGGCAAAATGACCCCCAAACTTGCCACGTCGGTGAACCTCGCGTTGTGTAGGACGCGAGGTCTGATATCGCGTTCTGCACAACGCGAGTTCAGTCTACGTGGCCTTGTTGTTTGTGTTAACAATATTACAGTACCTCACGTTCTGCAGAACGCGAGGTCCACGAGAATTTGAAAGGGCGGCTGAATATATCGCACAGACCTCGCGTTCTGCAGGACGCGAGTTCTGTGCAATTCTGGGCTGAAGAACAAGGGAAAACAAGTGTGGGTAGGCCTGTTCGAGCCCAATTTCGGGCGTGTAAATCGTATATTTTTAGCGATCATCGAATTTGGGGTCGTAGTATTGGAAATTCTCTATCGTATGATACCAACATGGTTAATTTCCGTCCATTCTACAATGGTTTAAAATGGCTTCGAAAACCCTATGTTATCATCCTTTTTTTTGAATGAAGTTGCATTTGAACAAATGTCGATTTTTGGTTTAGTAATCCCATAAAATTTATTAAAAACTGAAATTAAATAAACATTATAAAGTTTAATTATAATAGGTAAACAAAATTATAATACGGCATTATAAAAATCAAATGTGTGGAATATAAATATTAAAAACATAAGTACAAATCAGTAAAAAAAAGGACTAAAAATGCCTATGTCCACCCGTTCCGCAGTCGGGTGGACGACGATCACGATCCGGATACCTCCGACCATCGTGTGGTGGTCCCTGGTCCCCATCATCCTGACCATCGTGTGCGATATGCGGATATGTGTTGGGCCCAGGCGGGGAGTAAAACAAGCTAACCACCGGCGTATTATCCACAATGCCAAAGTCATACTGAGATGGCAACTGTGGATAATCGATAAGCTGAAGGTCAGTCGTGGGCGTATGGGGACGATAGGCATCGGAGGAGCCGAACTGGGGTGGAGGCATCATCTGCTGGAAACTCGATGGACCGCTATAAGTATGAAATGCTGCGCCAGAAGATGATGCCCCTGCAGTGTCATGTCGTGGTCTCAGACCGCGCTGCGTCGACTGCCTCTGGCTCTGGCTCTGGGTCGCTCGACGGGTGCCGCGTTGGCAGTTTTGGGGTTGCTGGGGAAGCCCTTGCATCGCGTTCGACCTGAGTAAGGATATGCGGCTTCCCATTGAGCGTATACCACTGGCGATAATTGAAAGCGACCGAATCGGCCCCTTACATAATTTGTTGGAGAAGGGGTGGGCGTTGGGCAAATCGATTAGCCCAAATCGCTATCCAGGCAGTGTGGTAGTCGGACCAGTCAATCTCCGTCTTCCCCTGGCGCGTAAGATTGTGGAAGCGATCCATATTTTGCGGAACGGCTGGAACATTTTGGAAAAACCCGAACTGTCGGAGAACCCTATCCGTAGCATGCCACACGATAATTTCGTAGTTGAGCAGCGACACGATGGAAATCCAGAGCTGTTGGTCACGCAGAATATTCGGTGGAGTAATCTGCTGAATCTCCTCTGAAGCGTAGGGCCTCCACACGAACTAAAAAAATGAAAACGTTTGTAACGGTTATATGAAATATTATTGGAAAAAATAGTATGAAAAAATTCAAATTAATTTTCGAATTACCTGGTCGTCCGTCAAGCTATCGAAAGCATGCCTGAATTCTTTTTGGGAGTTCGGCAGGCCGATGTGGGTCAGTGTGCCGCTCCACCTATAAATAATGAAAAAAATTCGTTAAATAAAATAATTTAAAAATAAAAAAATATATTAGATTACGTAGTACCTCCGTAGAAGCGGAAATAACATAGCGGTGGGCTGTCTAAGCTGTGGTCTCAAAATAGGCATCCGAAACCAAACCCAGGACTGTAGGAGTAAACAACATCCTTCCATCGATGATCTTGAGGCGTCAACGTTTCTGCAGAGCTCTCTGTAAAGAAACGCCAAGACAGCTGATCCCCAAGATTTTCTTTCAGACTCATTTAAATCTGTAAGATGACGAAGCCACATCACGTGCACCTTTGTGCGGGATTTGTCTGGCATTAATATCCCGCCAATAATACGCAAGATGTGGGCACGCGCACACCGCTGTGAAAATAAAGATTTAATAAAGACATCCTAATTAAAAAAATTGTAACTTCATCCTAAATTTAATAAAGGTATCCAAAAGAAATTAGTAAATGCATCCTAATTTGCAAATAAATATTTGTAACTTCATCCTAAATATTTAATGAAGGCATCCTAAATATTTAATAAAGGCATCCTAAATATTTGTAATTGCATCCTAAATTTATTAAAAGGATCCTAAATATTTAATAAAGGCATCCTAAATATTTCATAAACCATCGTAATGTTGAAATAAATATTTGTAATTTAATCATAAATTTAATAAAAGCATACTAAATATTTAATAATGGCATCCTAATTTTTAAATAGAAAAAATACTTGAAGTGTAACTTCATCCGCATTGGGGGGAGGGGTTCCAAATTGAGCCTCCAAATTTGATAGGTCGATTTTTCCACCGTCCCTCACTTCGTCAGGGGGCATCACGCCCATTTGTTCAGCAAATAGAGTTGGCCAATGGGCCAATGCTACACCCGTAATAACGTTGCCGTCTGTAGGCAACCCCAGAAGGTAGGCAACATCCTCCAGCGTGATTGTTTCCTCGCCAATTGGAAGATAAAACATGTGCGTCTCGGGCCTCCACCGTTCTATCAGCGCGCTGATCAACGATGGTTTTACCTTCACCCCCTATATACCGTGCTATGTGGCCAAAATCGGCGCGCTCAATCCACTCCATAACAGCATCAACGGGTGGGTGTTGATACGGTTAAGGTAACATTGTAAATTACGTTCGTATTCCTTCAAAAAAAATAATAAAAAATAAATAGTAAAATAAAAAATTTAATTAAATAAAAAATTTTAAAAATTAATAGGGAAAAGTAATACCGCTGGATCTCTTCTCCAATATTGATTGCAGTGAGTCGCCTCGTTGTGTAATAATAAGCCCTCCATTATATCGAATGAAATATAAAAATTGCTGATAATTTGTTGTAAAAAAGCTAAAGAACTCGCGTTCTGTGGTTGATATGGGGGTTCAACCTCCAATTTATAGAAGACCTCGCGCCCTTTGGGATGCGATGTTAATGAACCTCGCGTTCTGTAGAACGCGATATCCATATACCTCGCGTCCTATAGAACGCGATGTTCATTGAAAAGGCGCGTCACAGAACAGATGCGTGAACTGAACGGTCAGAAGTGACCTCGCGTCCTATAGAACGCGAGTTTCTAAAGACCTCGCGTACTACAGGACGCGAGGTCGTGGGGTCTTTTAAAAGATGACTTCTCAGGCGGGAAAGTTATTTAATAATAATAATAATAATAGTAATAATAGTAATAATAATAATAATAATATAATAATAATAATAATAATAATAATAAACATAATAATAATAAACATAATAATAATAATAATAATAATAATAATAATAATAATAATAAATGTATTTAAGTCATTTAATAATCCTAATAATAATAGTAATAATAATAATATATAATAATAATAATAAACATAATAATACTAATAATAAATGTATTTAAGTTAAATAATAATAATAATAATAATAATAATAATAGTAATAATAATATATAATAATAAACATAAACATAATAATAATAATAATAATAATAATAATAAATGTATTTAAGTATATAATAATAATAATAATAATAATAATAATAATAATAATAATAATAATAATAATAATAATAATAATAATAATAATAAATGTATTTAAGTATATAATAATAATAATACACAATATGTTGTCATTAGTAACTACAAATAACGACATAGCGCAATATTTGGGAAATTAGTTTGAAAAAAACTTCTCAAATACGCGCTATGTTGCCATTAGTAGCTGCAATCGAAAACTGCTTACGTGAATATGATGACGTATATACGCAACTACAAATAACGACATAGCGCAATAATCTGGAAATTAGTTTGAAAAAAATTCCCAATTACGCGCTATGTAGCCATTAGTAGCTGCGATTGCAAATTTTTAGACATGATTTCTGTGGGTGCTCATTGCCTCCCTAAGAGTTTGCTATTTATAGAGGGAGGTGAATCTGCTGACGTGGCAATCTCGCGTTATGTAGGAAATGGTGAAGTTTGCTATTTATTGAGGGCGAAGTTTGCTTATCGGTTTTAGGAAATGAAAAAGCAAAGTTACCTCTCGGAACCATTATTTGCCTTACACAACCGGATTCTCTGGGATTTCAAGTGGCAATAATTTTCCCTATATATGAAGCAGAACCATAAAACGTAAATATATGTTTCAATTGCCAAAACAATTCCTAAAATTTTTCAAGTATTAAAAATTCAGAAGTCTTTCACAAAATATTCAAATGGCGAGACGAGGCGTTACTACTCTAGTTTACTACGATGGGCAGATATTCGACGATACCGAACTCGGCATCATTTTTCAATGCGAAGATTCGGTAACGCTAAAGATTTCGAGGAGATTATCGTTCAAGAAGTTGGTAAAAGAACTGGAGGCAAATGTCCCTCATTTCAATAACCACCGTTTGTCCGACGTTAAGTATCGGGTGCCAACATCTATAGCCCCTTTAAGGTACTCTATATGCCAAATTGCGGAAAATGCTGATGTGGACATGATGTTGGAAACCCACTTCGACTATTCATTGGGGGGGCCCTCGAGCTGTATGCATCGTTCTCGGAGTCTAATCCAGTTATCGAAATACCAAGCTGGGGCCGGGCGAATTTTGACTTTGATCCGAATGCCAACGTTGATAGCCCGACCGCAAGTCTACGACGTGATTTTAACCTACTGTGCCAAGACAACGAGTTTGATGCATCGTCATATGCTCCTCTAAGGCAGTCGTGCGTAGCTAGTATCGGGTTCGACCTGAACCAACCCCCAAACGATGAATTCGATGCACCAACAAATGCATCGTACAATCCATACAATCCTTTTAGTTTTGGGGAGGAGGGAACGTCGGCTCCTTACGTTGCGCACGACCATGAAGCATCATATGGCTGACACTCAATGTATGTCTCTGGCACCGACTACGGTCAACCATCTATGGGGAGACATTCTTCTTTTGGAGGTGAGGGAGCGTCGTCTTCTTACGCTATGCATGACCATGATTCCTCATATGGACGACACTCAACGTATGTCCCTAGCACGAAGTACGTTCAACCATCTATGGAGGCACATTCTTCTTATGGTGATCTTGATTTTGGTCTTGGAAATGCGGTTCGTGAGCGATCTCGTGAGAGGTCTCCCGATCGTCGACCCCCATCCTCGCCTCCAAGGGTAGTGGTCGACGAAGCTCTACTGTTCCAGCTCCCGGAGGATGCTTCTGACGAAGAACCGATTAGAGAACACGGGCCCGGCGGAGACGAGTTGGGGCCATTCTATGATGAACCAGAAGACTTGACAGTTCTACCGGAAGACAATACCGTTCCACCACCAGATTTCGACGAACAGCCGACTGCCACCAACTTTCCTATAGACGCAACTCCAATTTCTATGTTCCAGCCACCATCCCACTTCACAACGGTTGATATGGATGCAATGGACGTCCCTGATTTTCCGCATGACGACACAATAGACGGCCGAGTCAACCGTTCTGATGGTGAACTGAGAATTGGTATGACATTCTTCACAAATGATATTGCGGTGGCGGCAGTTAAGCAGTACAACCTTCGTCATAATGTTGAGACGACAGTGGATAAAACCCAAGCCAGATACTACAAGGCTTATTGCGTCCAAAAAAATCAAGGCTGTAAATAGAAAATCCGTATATCACAATTGAAGAGGGCAGGCGACCGTTGGAAAATAACAAAACTTGAGGGGCCCCATACATGCACCATTGCTAGCCTCAGCCAGGATCACAAGAACCTAGATGCAAAGTTCCTCGCGGACATCTTTTCGACACTGGTGAAAACAAATCCCACTGTAACGGTCCTGACATATCAGGCTGCAGCTCTAGCTGTCACCGGTTACCGTCCTGAATATTACAAAGCATGGTATGCAAGGAAGCGGGCCAAAGAGGAATTGTATGGCCGATGGGAGGAATCTTACAAAGAGTTGCGTCTGTGGCTTAATCTCCTGCAGAAACACATCCCAGAATGGTTGTCAAACTTGATACGGTTCATGTATACGAAAATGATCGTGTCGTCCGAGGTGTTTGTCAATTGCACCGGTTATTTTGGACTTTCCCCCAGTGCATCAACGCATTGAAGCACTGCAAATCGATGGTCCAAATCGACGACACATGGTTGTACGGAAGATATACACAGACCCTACTTCTAGCTATTGCACAGGACGGCAATCGCAAATGCGTTCCTGTTGCATTCGCAATCGTCCAGAATGAGGATTTGGAGTCTTGGAAGTTCTTCCTTCAGAACCTACGAAAATATGTCCTTGATCCTGTAATACGAAGAAGGGATGGAGGGGTATGTGTTATTTCTGACAGAGGCACAGCGCTGTTGTGGGCGATACAAAATTTGGGTGACTATTGGAAGCCTCCATACATTCACCACCGTTTTTGCTTGTGACACATAGCCGCAAACTACCTGCTGCAATTCAAGAACCGTGATGAACGTCAAATGGTGCTCGATATGGGTACGTCCTTTATGTCATTTTCATTTACTATATTACTTGTTACTCACTTTCATTTACGACCTTTTTGCATGTGTTTTTCGCCCATAACTATTCAACTGTCATCCCGTAGGCAACTCGCACTACAAACAAGAGGTGGCTGACCTGCTCGAGGAACTGAGAGCGAGAAACAAACATGGCGCAAAATACCTTGAAAAAATCCCAAAGGAAAAATGGCTTCGATCGTATGACGAGGGTAAACGTTATGGTCACATGACAACGAACTTGGCTGAGGCAGTGAACTCATCACTGAAGGGAGTGCGGCAGTTGCTTATCACTTCTATTGTCAAAGCGACCTATTATCGTTTGGCTACCCTTTTTGCAACCTTGGGAAGGCAAGCAACTGAGTACATGACAGGTGGACACAAAGTCCATCCAGATTTCCGCACAAAACTGCATACTCAATTGGGCCAATCAAGACAGATGACTGCAACTCTCTTCTCGCGAGAAGGACACTTGTTTCGTGTTGCAGAATTTTCCAGGCAGTTGGAAGACATTCAGCACAACACGTACGTGGTAAATCTGAGGGAAAGAACCTGCGAGTGCGGAATTTTCCAAACATTCAAATACCCGTGCGCACATGCCATTGCTGCTTGCACTAACCAACGGATACAATACATGCATATGGTTGATCCGGTATACTTACTCGAAACGGTGTCTAAGGTTTACGAAAAAGAGTTTCCTTCAATCGGAAATGAGGTTGATCCGAATGCCGTGGACACTGAACCAATCATACGCCCAGATCCAGCACTACTAAGAGCCAAAGGACGTCCACGTTCTACAAGAATACACTGTGCCGAGGATATGGTCGAACATCGAGAAAAAATCGGACAAAAGAAGCATTGTATTGTATGTAAAAATCCTGGACACACAGCTCCTAAGTGTCCTAATCGCTCAGCCCCTCGTCTTAATTAATTATTTTTAATTTGTATATGCGATTTCGCCCATGACAATCGAATCAATTATGTCAGTCTACTTCGATTTATACAGTACGCCATCTTATATTTTCAATCATTCAAAAAAATTGGATATGATCATAGATGAGGTAGTGAGAATGAACAAAAATGTGATGCCCCTTTTAGTGTCTATTTCCATGTCCGAACACTAAAAACCACTACAATCACTATCTCATATCTCTCAACAAAAAAGTATTTGCGCTTTCTCTAACACTAAGCGAAAATCATGGGTGTTTTTCTCTCTTGTTTTGCATTCCCTAGGTGACCCATCTCTAATTGTTTCGAGGTCGCCGCTCGATTTTTGATGGCCTTCATCTTCAACCCCCACCCCTCGGATGATCTTTTCTTTCCTTTCTCATCTTAGGTTGTCTTTTGAGATTTTTTTTGTTCCTAGGAGGTTCTTCCCCCTATCACTTTAAGGATTACACTTGTGAGCTTGGTTGTGTGGAAGAGCGCAGCGCCGGTGACCTTGGCGGCAATTTGGAGGTCTCAGTGAAGGGCTGTGCTTTGCGACCGCCTTCAAATCCTATTTTTTTGCAGGTTTCGAATCGAAAGCTTTTGTTTTTTAATGTTGTTTGTTTGGTTACGTTCGTCAAAGTCGGGGACTTTTTTTGTCATCGGCTGTGATCTTTCTTCTAAGAAGAATACTGAGACTTTTGAAGCTCATGGGATATTTCGATTTTTCCCTAAGAGCATTTCAACCTCTATTTTTTGTAATCCCCTCGTCTCGGGCTAAATGACAGACCGGTCCGAACAGGTTACACGGGGAAAATCGAAGCGAAACCCGTTAAGGTTTCACTCTGATTAGCAACCCTAGAAAATTTTTATTTAATTATCTTGTCTAAATATCATATTAATCCTAAGTGCGAAAACGTCAGCGGAAAACGATACAGAAAACATCCAAGCAGACATAAGGTAACTTAAATTTATCAAGTGACATGTTAGTCCAATTGCATGCTTACGGAGCAAACCATTCGTTAAAGATATATATGAACCAAACAAGGAAGCATACAAACAACCGGGACTAAAACACAACGTTTGAGAACCTTTTAAGATGCTAAAAAGCCAATGTACATGCATGCGTTTCGAAACAGGCTTGCCCGTTTCGATACGCGGGCTCCAGTTTAAAAGCCAGACCAATCCGTACCGATACGGTCCACATCGTTCCGGAACGGGGGTCAACAGTGTCGAAACGTTTCGGAACTTGTTCCGAAATAGGCACTCACAGAGGCAAACCGTATCGAAACGCGTACCAAAATGGAAGCTCACAGTGTCAAATCGTATCGAAACGGCACCACCCCCGTTTCGATACGAGTATCCCTAGAACTACTACCGTTCTGAAAAAGCCACGAGCGTTTCGAAACGCCTGCACCCAGAGTGACCCAAAAACAGATTTATGCATCTTCAAACATTCCCAAACTTGCCCCAAACATCACGGATCTCAAGCAACAATCATACACACAATCTAGAGGCATCATATCCTACCATGGGCATGATCAAACATACATGTATGCATATAAGACTTTTAACTATGAAGAATCATACATCCACAAAAGTATTTCATAAACAAGGTTTACATGCCTTCCACACAAAACATAAGCATCCATCAATAACACGAGTTACAATTCTTCAACATAAAAGCATAGACATTTAACAACATAAAAGCCAACATAGGAGTCTAACAACGCTCGTACAACGCATAGCATCTCCATTGCTATCTATTACATTATTTAAGAAACTATACTTGAGCAGCAACACACGCTTTTGGGTGCCCCTGCCTTGCTCCTTGCTAACTTTCACACTAATGGTCTGCATTGTCGAAAACGAGAGCGTAAGCTTGGAAGCTTAGTGAGGGAGCTCAAAAACAAATATCGACAATGCAGGGTTTAAAGCATAACATCCATAAAACATCAACAAGGCATACATTAACCAACATAGCAACCTAGCCAAAAGCTACAACAATGCATGAACATGGCATCTTACCTCATGTTATGCTAAACAAGGATGTAACAAATCATCGAACACATCGACCACACATAAACAAGTATATTGGCAACTATATAGCTTACTCGGATATGCGGATAACTTCCGTTGGGATTTTCGCCCCAACGTACTCAACAACAATATTAACTTCCGGTGGGATTTCACACATCAACGTTTTCTTTATGGGTGGGATTCCACTCATCATCACACACAAACACTTTCCGGTGGAATTTTACTTCACCGTACTCCTCCTTGGTGACTATACATCACCAAGGCCACGCGCTAATTTGACTCTTACCGTGTGCACACTCATCCTAATGATCGATCATTTATACCCAATAATTATAACTAGTGCCAACATACTAAATAAGTCTCACCGTGATTTCAAAAACCATGTAACACAACATATCAATCACCATTATGCAACATCAATATATCGCAACATGCGTAAACGAACACATATCACACAAGATCACATATGCACATTTAGCAAGAACTCATAAAGATAAACAAAGGATTAAGCTACCAACTTAACCCCACATTAGATTGGCCTACCAAGCACAATCTAATACCTCAACCACGCACTTTGAACCAATTTAAAACCATTGAAAGCAGTCCACTCACCGAACACCCTCAATACAAGCCAAGAATGTCGATCAAGCCTCCAAGTTTCCCGGAATCAAGTCTGAAGCTTCTCCAACGTTTTCCATTGTTTCTAATCAACCAAAAACAACATATTACTCAACAAATCATCCACAAAACCACTGCCACAAATCAGATTACAATCTCAAGACCAATTCACTATATTTCCAAGCCAAAATTAACACAAACTCTTCATTTTCGGACTTACACACAACCCAGCAAATACCCATCGATTCCAACACTCAAATCATCACTAAACATGCTCAAAACAACCCTCAAGCATAACCATATCATCAGCCCAACTTTCCCTCACAAAACCACCTCAAAAACCCAAGATTTCTACCCTTAAACACACCCACAAATACCCATTTCGGGATTTCCACAAAACTCCCCCGTTTTAAGATATGATACACTTAAGAGCAAGATTAAAACATATATTAACTTTACAAATCAAAAACCAAATAAAAACCCATCAAAGCTTTATCTTTTTTCTTAAAATTTGAATACTTGAAATGTCACAAAATGTAGTTTATGAAAAACTAAGACCATTGAAACGTTAAGGATGATGAAGAGAAGTCAAAAATACATTTACCTTGATGAAAGCTCTTGAAAACCTGAAGGGAGGAGATGGAACAGTGATTTGGGTTGGGGAGGTTTTTGGTGTCGTGAGTTTTAGAGGAGGGAAGAAGATGATAGCTTTTTCTCAAACATGTCTTTTACTTGTCTCATTTCAATTATTTAGAAAATTACTATTTTGCCCTTAATGAAATCTCATGGCCCTTTTAAGTTAAAACCAATCCCATTTTATTTAAAACAAGCCCAACGACCCGAACCTAATTTACACACTTAACTCCCGACCCCTAAATTCGGGTGTTACAACTCTCCCCACTTAATGAATTTCGTCCCCGAAATTACCTGACGTGAAGAGATACGGAAACTGCCTCTCTATATCCTCATTCCTTTCCCAAGTGGCCTCTTCCACGCCTCGGCGTTGCCACTTCACTTTGACCAACTCAATCTGTCTACCACGCAACACTTTGCTATCTGAAGCCAAGATCTCAACTGGTTCTTCATCGTACGTCAAGTCTGGGTTCAACTCAATCTTTTCCACATGCATAACGTGCGACGGATCTGATCTATACTTACGAAGCATCGGAACATAGAACACATTGTGAATCTTCTCTAACTCGGATGGCAAACGTAACTAATAAGCAACCGGACCGATTCGCTTCACAATCTCATACGGCCCAATGTATCTCGGACTCAATTTCCCTTTTCTGCCAAACCTCATAACTTTCTTCCACGGAGAGACTTTCAAGAACACTCTATCTCCCACGACATACTCAACTTCTTTCCTCTTCAAATCGACATAGGATTTTTGCCTATCCGAAACTGCCTTCAAACGATCACAAATTAACTTCACCTTATCGGTAGTCCTCTTAAGCAAATCCGGCATCGGTAACAACTTCTGACCTGCTTCAGCCCAAAAAATCGGAGTTCTACATTTTCTATCGTAAAGTGCCTCATACGGAGCCATCTGAATGCTTGACTGGTAACTGTTATTGTATGCGAACTCAACCAACAACAAGTGTTTCTCCCAAGTACCCTGAAAATCAATAATGCAACAACGTAACATGTCTTCCAAAATCTGTATAACCCTCTCTGACTGACCATCTGACTGAGGATGATACGACGTACTGAAATTCAATCGGGTACCCAAATCAGTATGCAAACACTCTCAAAATCTGGTTGTAAATCTCGGATCTCTGTCAGACACAATCAACTTCGGCACACCATGCAGTCTCACAATCTCACTGATGTATAAATCGGCCAACTTATCTAAGGAGTAAGTCGTATGAACAACTAAAAAGTGAGCACACTTTGTGAAGCAGTCAACTATAACCCAAACTAAGTTCTTCTTCGAAGGAGTCAAAGGCAAACCCGAAACGAAGTCCATGATGATATTTCCCCCCTTCCATTCTAGAACCCTCAACGGTTTCAACAATCCTGATGGAACTTGATGTTCTACCTTAACTCTCTGGCATACCATACACTTACTCATGAAATCGGCTACGTCTATCTTCAAACCAACCCAATAGTATTCATTCTTCAGATCACGATACATCTTTGTACTACCAAGATGCATATCAAACGGGCTACTGTGTGCTTCGTTCAAGATAGTATGTCTCAAATCACTGTCATTCGACACAATTATTCTATCTTTGAAACACAAGACCCCATCAACACTGAAACTGTAGTCCGATGGTTTACCATCGGCTATATCTTGCACGTAAGGTGCCAAAGATCTATCTAACAATTATTTCTCTCTAATCAACTGGCCTAAGGTAGGTCTAACATGAAGCTCGGCCACTAGACCACCATCACCGGAAAAGCTCAAACTAGCAAACATGGCTCTCAACTCAACAGCTACCTTCCTACTCAAAGCATCTGTCACTACATTGGATTTACCCGGATGGCACTCAATCGTGAGATCGTAGTCCTTAAGTAACTCTAGCCACCTACGCTGCCTAAGGTTCAATTCTCTTTGTGTCATTAAATACTTCAGACTCTTGTGATCCGTGTACACTGTGCATTTCTCACCATACAAGTAATGTCTCTATATCTTCAAGGCAAACACAATTGCGGCTAGCTCTATATCGTATGTCGGATAATTACGCTCGTGATTCTTTAACTGTATCGAGACATAAGCTACGACTCTTCCGTCTTGTATGAGCACACAACCTAATCCTACATATGAAGCATCATTGTAGACCACATACTCTTTCCCTGACTCTAGCTGAATCAAAATCGGTGCATCTGTCAAAACTTTTTTTAGTTTCTCAAAGGCTTGCTGTCTCGCATCTGACCACTCAAACTGAACATTCTTCTGTAGCAATTTCATCAAAGGAGCAGCTATCTTCAAGAAACCATTCACAAACCTCCTATAATAACCTGCTAAGCCTAGGAAACTACGAATCTTTGTCACAGACTTTGGTTGCTTCCACTCAAAAATGGCTTTTATCTTCTTCGGATCAACTCTAATCCCCTCGGCTGACACTACATGCCCTAGAAAGACTACTTCTCTGATCCAGAACTCGCACTTACTCAACTTAACATACAACTGGTTATCTAGCAAAGTCTGCAAAACTATCCTCAAATGCCTGTCATGATCTTTCTCGGTACGTGAATACACTAAAATATCATCTATAAAAACAACCACAAACTGATCTAAGTACTGATGGATGATTCTGTTCATCATGTCCATGAAAGCAGCTGGTGCGTTTGTCAACCCAAACAGCATAACTAAAAACTTGTAGTGACCATACCTAGTCCTGAAAGCTGTCTTCGGTACATCACCCTCTTTTACCTTCAACTGGTAATAACCGGATCTCAAATCAATCTTCGAAAAGACTGATGCCTCTCTTAACTGATCAAACAAATCATCGATACGCGGCAAGGGATGCTTGTTTTTCATTGTCAACTGATTCAACTGTCTATAATCGATGCACATCCTCATACTGCCATCTTTCTTCTTCACAAACAATACTGGAGCGCCCCAAGGTGAAGAACTCGGACGGATAAAACCTCTATCTGATAACTCTTGTAATTGAGTCTTCAACTCTTTCAGTTCTTTCGGTGCCATACGGTATGGAGCAATCGAAACGGGAGCAGAATCTGAATATGTCTCTATAGCAAACTCTACCTCTCTGTCAAGCGGCAAACCAGGCAATTCTTCCGGAAACACACTCGAAAAATCACATATGGTTCTGATATCCTGCGGTCTAACTTCATTCATGTTCGGATTCATCACGTAGGCCAAGTACGCCTCACAACCCAACTCAACTAATCTCCAAGCCTCTAAGGCTGAAACAACATTCAATAAGAATTTTACATCCTCCCCTACTACCACAATCTCATAGTCATCCGCAAGCTTTAAGTAAACTCTCTTTGTTTCGAAATCTATCCTAGCCTTATTCTCTGTAAGTCAGTCCATACCCAAAATCACATCGAAGCCATAGAACGATAACTTTATCATGTCCACTGGAAATATATGTCCCTGAACCATTAACGGACACCTTCTGTACATCTTCCTAACCACTACTGTATCCCCGAAGGAACTAGTAACACTAACACCTACCTCTAGTACCTCACAAGGTAAATTCAACATCTTCGCATGCTCACTCAATATATATGAATGCGTAGACCCGGAGTCAATCAAGGAAAGCAAACTCAGAGACTGTATCGAGAAATTACCTGCAATCACATATGTGTCGTTTTGTCCCTCTCGCTGAGCATAAACTCTAGCTTGACCTCCGCCCTCCGGCTGAACCGCAACTACATGAGCTATATTCCTCTGGCCATCGTTCATTGGCTGAAAGTTACCTCGACCGCGCCCACGGCCTCTCGGGTACTCAATAGCTCTAGCAGGAGCCTGAACCTGAACTGGTACAAACCCAGCCTGATGTGGACAATCACGTCTAAGGTGATCTCTAGCTCCATAGTTCCAACACGCATGAAAGTTTCCCCAACACTCTCCGGCGTGATGCCTCCCGCACCTAGCTCACTCGGGCAAACGCCCACCAGCTCTCTGGCCCTAATGGCCTCTCCCGTGGTTACCACCCCCACGTCTGTGATCAAAATGATGTCTATTGTCCCTGTACCTCTTGGCATCACCTCTATCAAAGTCAGCAGACCTCTTCCCTGAACCAGAACCACCTGAACGTTTGGTCAGACCCAAACTGTGCTCTATGTCCTTGGCCGTAGCGACCAAGACATCGAAGTCCGTGTAATCCGTAACCAAAGTATACCTCTTCACTTCCTCACTCAACCCGTAACGGAAACGGTCGCACCGTTCCCTCTCAGTAGGAACTACCTCTGACGCATATTGACTCAATCTGACAAACCGTACCTCATACTCGGTCACTGACATGTCACCCTGAAGCAAGGCCATGAACTCTCTCTTCTTTTCATCAAGATAGCGGGGACCCAGATACTTCTTGCGAAAGGCCGACTCAAAGAACTCCCAAGTAATCTCGGCATCTGGCATGCCTGTAGTAATGGTGACCCACCAAGTGTAGGCATCACCCTAAAGCAAAGAAACAACGCATCCAGTCTACGTGCCCCAGTACAACCCATCTGAGACAAAAATACGAACAGTCTTATCCAACCAAGCCTTCAATCTCTCGGGCGCCAACCCTCGAAATTCTTCACCTCCCAAACTACGGAGCCTCTCAAGTGGCAACCCAGTGCCCTTACCCTGAGGTTGTGCCACTGCTTGTCCCCCAGCCATAGCTGCTTGAAAAGCCCCATCTATAGCCTGAACCAACGGAGCTAGATTTATACCGGCTGGACCTTGGCCAACCTGAGGTCCTACGCCCTCAGCTCTCACCTCCCTCTTGACGAGGAGGAGAAAAAGGAGGTGGAGGAGCCTCTGCCTCTACAACTGGCTCAACTTTCGGAGCTGCTGCCCGTGGTTTTAGATGAACCACCCTAGGCCTGCCTCTAGGTCTCATCTTAGGTCAAGCAAGATATCAACTACAAACAAAATAAACACACAAGGATTGAGTTAGCAAAGACAAGGGTCCAAGGTGCTCAAGTATTCCTTTACAAAATCTTTTCCAATAAAGTAATAGTAGCAATGGGAACTCGACACTACGCCTCAACAAAACAACCTTACTAACACATGCTTTCAAACACCATGCAAACAAGCGAGCAACAAGCATACATAGCAAAGCATTCACCGCACAACATACACTGAGTTATAGCAACATAACACTTCAAACTTACCTTACTTACCTTCCCGAGGTCGCAGAAACCTCAGGCTCTAATACCAACAAATGTAACCCCACGTCCCGGGCTAGACGACAGACCGGTCTGAACAGGTTACACGGGGAAAACCGAAGCGAAACCCGTTAAGGTTCCACTCCGATTAGCAGTCCTAGAAAATTTTTATTTAATTATCTTGTCTAAATATCATATTAATCCTAAGTGTGAAAACGTCAGTGAAAAACGATACAGAAAACATCCAAGCAGACATAAGGTAACTTAAATTTACCAAGTGACATGTTAGTCCAATTGCATGCTTACGGAGCAAACCATTCGTTAAAGATACATATGAACCAAACAAGGAAGCATACAAACAACCGAGACTAAAACACAACGTTCGAAAACCTTTGAAGATGCTAAAAAGCCAATTTACATGCATGTGTTTCGAAATAGGTTTGCCCGTTTCGATACGCGGGCTCCAGTTTAAAAGCCAGACCAAGTCGTACCGATACGGTCCACATCGTTCTGGAACGGGTCAACAATGTCAAAAAAAATATCATTGTTTGGATTCGAGCATGCATGATGAGGTGTAATTAACTTACAATGTTTGTTGTGTGAGTCTGGTATTGATTGTAGGAACCACTTGTTTGTTGAATGTGTATAATCAATTGAGGTTTGGGAAACAATTTTGTAGGCTAATCATAATTTTGGTGGATGGGAAGATATGGTGAGGTGGATGTTGGTGCATGATGGTGTCTTTAAAGGCTGTCATTGTTCGATTAGTGTGGTGTTGTTATCTTCACTACGTTTGGCAAGAAAAGAACCATAAGCTGCATGAGAATGATTCTCGGCTAGTAACTGCTGTTGTCTTAAAAATTAAAAGGGATGTTCGATTGAAGCTCTCTGATTGTACAAACTTAATTCTTTCCTCCCTTACTCTTGTTGTTGAGGTGGGGTTGGTTTAGCTTGTTTTACTTCCTTATGTTGCTGTTGTTTCCTTCTTAATTTTATAAATTAATGCTGCTTTTGAATGAATAAGATAACATCAATTTATCTAAAAAATACATCCGACCAAAATAAGAACACGATTGAAATTAAGTGAAAAACGCGGTAAAATTTGTGCGGTGAAAACCATTGTTTACCTCGTAAAAGATAACAATGTTGCTCCTTTTACTTCCTGTTTGCAAGTGATATTGTTGAGAACGCGCGGGTGTCAGCGCCTTGAGTCTGTGGAATTCGAGTATATAGCCATCCGTTTGCTTTGCATTATGAGCATTGAGTTAAAAAAATTGGTTTTAGTTATATTTTATGAGTGTTTATTTTATCATTTAAATTTTTAAAGGGTAATTTTCACCAGTGGTCCCTTTCGTTTAGGGTGTGTTTTATTTTGGTCATCAGAATTCAAAAAAAATTATTCTGGTCACTTACGTTTAGAATCGTTTCTATTTTGGTCCTTTAGCCGTTAGTCTCCGTTACTTAAAAAAATTAATTTCTAATTTAACCCCAAAACTTTCAAAATTTTCTTTTTCACCATCTTCCTCAATTCTATTGAAACGATAATGTAATAAACCCCTATTCTATTAAACGATAATGTAATAAACCCCAAACATTTAAAATCATAATTTTTTTAGTTTTTTCAGTGATTTAAATAATAAAACATTAATTTTTATGTTTAAAAATTCAAAATAATTAAAATTAAATAAAATTCAGTCCAGTTCAATTTGAACAATAACTGTTTTAACTTATCAACCAAAAACTTAGTATATTCTTCCATTACTTGAATAAAGGCAATTGTTTAAAAAAAAACTCCGAGCCAAAGCCGAAGGAACACTAGAGCAGTAGAGCTATATTCAATTTTCGTTTTTCTCAATATTTTCTCGGCCCTAAGCAAAATATTCATTCAGAATACTTCTATTGAAATTAAATTGAACTAAAATCAGATTTTAAAAAAATGTAATTGAAAGCCAGCAAAACCTCAGAAGTAGCGAAATGGGTTCTTGAAAGTGGAAGATTGCGGGAGACGGAGCGACCGCGTCTCCTTGTATCCACAACGGACAAGCTCCGTGACAACTCCTTGCTATTTCCCGAACCCGACCCGTGTTTTCCATTGGAGCCAAATCTGGAAACAAATATGCCTCTCTTATTATTATAATCATCGGCGGCGGTAGCTTTGGGCTTCGTTTTAGAAGTGATTCTGTCGACTTCAAGGATAGAATTTTGGAACCCAACTTCGCCATCCTCTTCGTTGCTGTTGCTGTTGTCAAAGAGATGATTGTCTCTTTTAATGGAGAAGTCGGAAATATAGGGGTTTATTACATTATTGTTTTAATAGAATTGGGGAAGATGGTGAAAAATAAAATTTTGAAAGTTTGGGGTTAAATTAGAAACTAATTTTTTTAAGTAACGGAGACTAACGGTCAAGGGACCAAAATAGAAATGATTTTAAACGTAAGTGACCAGAATAATCTTTTTTGAATTCTGGTGACCAAAATAGAACACACCCTAAACGAAAGGGACCACTGGTGAAGATTATCTATTTTTAAATCGAGTCGAGTTTTTAATTTAAACAATTTTTTATAACTATGTACGATATACATATATGTCTTTATATGCAATATACATATATCATACAAAGTTGAGAAATTCGGTTCTAACTTGAGAATTGATCTATTAATTACTAAAAATTTCAACTTAATCAAATTCTCATTTTATAACTCAAACTTTATTTAAAAAAAATTTAGTTTGATTGAGATAATTTGATTCGAGTATTTTTTACATTAAATAAAAAATTATTTTTTTAATCGAATCGAATTTTTCTCACCCTACTTTAAATTTCTCCATGTCATGCTTGTATCCACTTTGGCTTAAAGAGTGCGTCAGCGTACATCAATCAAAGGGAGTGGATTCCACGCTTATAACGAGCGTGGTGGGGAATACGTCGACTTCTTTTTTCTTTAGCAACAGTCATGGCCCATAGGCTGAGAAGGCTTTGATCGTATTGGATAGGCCCGGGAAATATGGCTCATTATCAGTACAGTTGACGATGACTCATCAGACGGTCCCAGAACTCCTGATTTTGGGTTTTATCACAAATTTATTGCTACTGTTAACGCTGAACCGTTTGATTGATGGAGAAGCTATGATATGATAGTTGCCACGTGACTATGCTTAACGCTTTGACCACGATGTTTATTTTCCTATTTGGACGGTTCATTATACATATTAACAAAACTCTATTCAAAAAAATTAAAAATTTTAACTTGACTCGAGACGAAAAAATTCCACTTGTCTTAACTCGAGGCGAAAGTTTTTAAATACAGTTTGAATTGTATAATCGAAATTCAATAACTTAAAATTTTTAATAATTAGTATATTGGTTTTTAAGTTTGAGTCGACAAACTCCAATTTTTCTTGATATATATATACTAATATAAAAATATGAAGAAACATATGCCATATATGAAAAATATGAAGAAACATATATGCTTATCTTATATGATTAGAGAAAGTCGTTTAAATTGGAATCAAACTGTACTATAACATGATAAATCGTTATAATTAAATTTGTATAGGAACTCGAAAACTCGAATAAAAAAAATTCAAATAAAGTTTGAGTTGTAAAATATGACTCAACTCGAATAACTCAATTTTTTTACTCAACTCAACTCGATCGAACACCCGCCCCTATACATATTTGCATAAGAAATTAACTATTTTTCTTTAAATTTCACGTCTAAACTTCAAAAATCTTAATTTAAAAACAATACAATAAATTTAACTCTTCATATTTAAAAATTTTGTCATCACATCCTCATGACATACTCCCTGACCATTTGTAGATATTAATTCAAACACTAGTTCATGACGCGTCGGGTATTTTTTTTGATTAAGTAGAAAAGTATTACATCTTCAAGGTAAATGTCAGAATTTCAATCCACATAAGATAAGATAAGATAATATGAGTATCTTTAATGATATATCAACACTACACTAGTTCATGACGCAGCGACATCTTTGAAATTTTAAATTTAAATTTTATAGTAAGTAAACAATATATAAAACAATTAATTTTAGTATATTTAAAATAATTATTAAATTTAACTATACAATTAATAATATATGATGATGGGTATTTTATTAACCTAATAATATTATAACATTAAAAACAATGCAATGCATAAAATGATAAGATCATGTGCATGATCCTAAAGTAGAAGGTCCTCTCCTTGAGCATGTGCTGCAACTGCAACTTTATTATCATAAAATTTAGTGGGACAACATTTCACCAATAAATGAATTTGATTCACTCGTTGGCATATGGCATGACCATGTCCAATATGTATTGTTTTCTATATTTATGATTTATATTCTTATACACCAAACACAATTTAAAAAAAAAAAAGTTGTGTAGAAAAGCCTCTTTCCTTTTCATTTTAATCATAAAAAGGTCCTTTTCCTCTCTGGAAAAACAGATGTAAAGTGCCTAAAGTGGACAGTCGGAACATGTTATTAAATTTTGAAATACCATATACAATAACATGTGTATGAACTATGAAATAGTAGGGGTTTTTTAAACGCTTAAATATAGTTTTGGTACTTAAACTATATACATTCTCCTAAGTGATACCTAAAGAACTTTTTCTTCTAAGTTGGTATTTGAACTATACACTTTCTCTCAACGTGGTACCTAAAGAACTTTTTCTCTCAAGTTGGTACACAAACTTTAATTTCATCCACTATTTTAATACTTTTATTAATAGTTTTAGTCCAAAAACTTATACATTCAATCAATTTAGTCATAATTCGAAATAATTCAATAAATTTAACATTTTATATTTAAAAATTCCATCAATTTAATCATTTTCGTGAGAATATCAAATCAAGCGAGTCCATCGGATCAAAGCAAGAATTGGATAATTGTATTCTATCAACAAGTTATGTTTAAACTTTTATTATACCAACAAAGTAATATAACATTTCTAAAAGAAGAACAAACAATTTAGGTGAATAACACATAGTAAATTGATAGAATTTTTAAATATAAAGAGTTATATTTATTGAATTATTTCAAATTATGACCAAATTAATAGAATGTATAAGTTTTGGTACCAACTTGGGATAAGGTGTCTAGTTTAGGTACCAACTTGAGAGCAAAAATTTTTTAGGTACCAAGTTGGAAGAAAGTGTATATTTCAGGTACCAATGTAGGAGAATTTTTTTTAGGTACCAATTTGAGACAATATATCTGATTTAGGTACCAAATATATATTTAAGTCTTTTTTAAACGAAAACTCGACATTCATATAGCACAATAGAGAAATACACATATTATTGTATATAACACAATAGAGAAATACACATGAACATAGTGGCAACTGTGGCATCATGGTTTGTTCTGCAAGGTGTGGCTTTGTGATTGTTTAGATTTGACTTTAAATATGGTTTGGTGTGTTGGTTTTAGTTGTTGGGTATTTACTTTGATTTGTTGTTGTTTCTGGGGTTCAGTTTTAACAGAACCTTAGTATGTGATTTGGTTCGATTGAGTGGTATATAGGCACCAATTGTGTGTGTTTGTTTCGGGTGTATTTTTACTTTTGAAAATTGTGTTAGATGAAGTTAGTCATTATTTTTGTGGAGAAGTTTCGAGTTTGTATAATACCTTATTGTGTATACTTTTTTTCTCCATTTAAGTTTAGAAAAAATTTTAATAAGACATACAACATATGTTTTGACTTTATTTCATTATAAATAAATTTTCATTTGTCGAGAAAAAAAACAAAAAAATATGAGAAGAATGAGAAAGTAAAAAAATTCGAAATAACAACTAAACGGCACCAACAAAACAAGCAAAATAACATAGAAATATAAAAATAAGGGAATAAACAACAAAATAACATAGAAACATAAAAATAAGGGAAGAAACAACATGGGAGCAAGAAGCAACAGAGGAGAGGCACAACCAAGTCCCAAAAAAAAACTGAAGCAATGAAGCAGGAGCTTGCAGGTTCATCCATTTCTACATGTATCCGAGTCATTTATGTAGAATATCATGTTGTTTATTATTAAGATTATTTCTTGAGTTTCTTTTAATAAGAGTTTGTATAAGATTTAAAAAATCACACACACACATACATATATATATATAACAAAATCATATGAGTTATAAGCTCAACTTTTTATTTATACAATTTAAATAAGCCATTGAAATTTAAAATAAGTCAATAATTCATTAAAAAGTTTATAACATAGAAGTCTTGTAGTACCTATTGGAGTAGCATAGCAGTCATGGATTCGACCCGCCTTATGCACTACTCCCTCCGTCCCATTAATTTTGTTCTTTATTGACTTTTTAAAAGTTAAAATTTTTAAATTTTGACCATGATTATTTTAAATATTTTAAACAATTAAATTTTATAAAATATATATTTTAAAACTACTTGATTGGAAGTTTATAAAATATATTTTTTTATATTTTTTCAATAATAAATTTTATATAAAAATAGGTTAAAGTTTAAAAAATTTGATCCAAAAAAGTCAATAAATGACAAAATTAATGGGACGGAGGGAATATTTTTTTTATCGGTTATAATGTCATGTGCTTAGGGACGGTCATTTAACCTACATCCGACATGTTTCCACCTAACTCAATTTATGGGGTTGGGTTTTTTTAAATAATATTTTAGATTTGGGTCTATTTTCTTTAATAAGGTCAGGTCGAATTTAAGTTTAAGTTGAAAAATATCATACACGATTCGAAATATAGTTTAATTTTATTCTAAATAGTTAGGTATAATTGCTACAATGCCACTCTCTTTATATATATTTCAATTATCTCCCTATTTTTTCTAATAAAAATCGAATAATTATTATAATGCTCCCTCTCAATTTGTATTTTTTCAATTAGCTCCCTATTTTATCAAAATAATAATAAAATGGTTATTTATTTATGTCGGGTTGGGTTGAGTTGGGTTCAAATTTGTGTTCGGGTCAAGTTTAAATTGAGGTGTTAAATTTTTGAGTCGGATGCGAATCGGCCAAAAACTCGACCCATGACCATCCTTACATGTGCTTGTTTTTTTTAGCAAGGATTTGCTCTTAATAACTCCGTTTTTAGTAGTTTCAAGAAATATCATTAAAACCAGGTCCCAGTGAAAAAGCGGGTTATGTTCATTCTAAGAGACTCGAGTTCAATCGTTATGTCTGCAAGGTGTGTGCATTGTCAAAGGGTTAAAAATATGTATGAATATATACTATCTTATAATCACTCTTTAGACTAAGAATTTAAATTTTTAGTATTGAAACATAAAAAAAGACACCGAAAAAGGACAAAAGATTTTTGTTAGTCATTAGCAGCATAATTAGAACCTCAAATTGGACACTATACACAATGTTGTTCTTTAAGCTCGACTGAAGCGATATTCAAGTGGCTAACATTAAGGTTGTGTTTGGTAAATAGCGGTTTGAGCTAAAATTAGAGGTTTGAGCTAATATTAGAGGTTTAACCGGTCAAATCCGTTAATTTGGATGCTTAGTGAATAATGGATTGGAATAGTGGATTGAGGGTGAAATCTCTAATTTTGAAAAGGCTGCTAATAGGAGTTTTTGAAGTTAGAGGTTTTGAAGTAAGAGTTATAAAAATCTTTTACCCTTAATAATGATAAAAAAATCTCCAATAACCTAAATCTAACATTTTCTGTTTTAATTCTCCATCCTCACGTACTTACATTGTGACATTTGTAAACTAATATTTTTTCTTTTTTCTTTTTATTCTCACAAATTTATATTTTTCATATAATTAATTAAATTATATTGCAAAATTATATAAATAATAAATTAATATATAGATTCTTCAAATATGCTTAGTAATGTTATATTAAAAAAATCGCTATTCATAATCTAATTAATACTAATAGATACAAAACATTGATAACTAATAACATATTCAAACAAGTATCAAATATAATCATGTCCTTATATGTCATTTTGCGTGTTTAAATAATCAAACAACTATCAGATATCAATTAATTTTACCAAACACTTTTATACAATCATCTAATACAATCTATTAATCAAATCAACTAATGCAATCAAACAACTATACTAATGACCACCGAACTATGAGGTTGGTGTCGATTTGACCATTATATTTTTAATTGTGTTAAATATACCACATAACTATTTAATCGGTTTCAATGTAGTCACATGCCGTTAAAAAACGAAAAAGTTAACGGGATTGTTAAAATAATTGGTATAATTACACATTTAGTCCCCTTTACACATTTAATTGTTAAAAATAGATAATCGGATTTATCTATTTTTATTAGATTTATTAAATTTATTTTTCTCCCCCAATCAGGTGGTGATACGTGTCACCACCAATTGTAGTAAGAAAAATAAATTAGTGGAAGCTGGCCCCAAGAGGAATCAAACCTGGGTCATTAGAGAAAGAAAACAAAGCTCTTGCCATTGGGCTAAGCATGTTTCTAATATATAGAATATCAAATATAATATATATGGTATACGTGTTATCCGATTGGAGAAAGAAAAATAAAGGCCATGTAATTGGCAATGGTAGGATTCAAACCTAGGAATCCTTGGTGAAAGTAGCAAAGGTTTACCACTAGGCCAGGCATGAATTTGTGATATAAAATATTACCTATAATATATGAGTTATTCGATTGTAATGGTTATAAAAGAGAAATAAATGTGATTTTAGGGGACTCGAACATGACACACTTATGTTGCATAAAAACATATAACACAATTAAATATAATTTTAAAATTTTAAATTTTAATATAATTATATATAATAATTTAATTAATTTTTAATAAATATTAAAATTATTAATTAAATTAAAAAAATCAATTCAAGGAAATTTTTTAATAATTACTAATTAAGTTAAAAAATAAAAGAATAACGAACTTAATATAATAAAAAAATAATTATAAAATTATATTTAATTGGGTTATACGTTTTTATGCATAATAAGTGTGTCATGTTCGAGCCCCTACAATAACATTTATTTCTCTTTTATAACCATTACTAACGAATAACTCATATATTATAGTTAGTATTTTATATCACAAATTCATGTCTGGCCTAGTGGTAAACATTTGCCACTTCCACCAAAGATTCCTAAGTTCAAATCCTACCATTGCTAATTACATTGCTTTTATTTTTCTTTCTCTAATGACCGTTTGATTCCCCTTGGGGCCAGCTTCTACTATTTCATTTTTCTTACTCCAATTTGTCACCACTTAATTGGGGAAGAAAAATAAATCTAATAAAAATAGATAAATCCCTCAAATAAAGTGGTGACATGTGTCACCACCTAATTGAATAATTAATTTATTTTATTAGATTAAAATTAAGACTAAATTGAATGATTGTATAAATAAAGGGGACTAAATATGTAATTATACTAATTATTTTAACAGTCCCGTTAACTTTTTTGTTTTTTTAACGGCAAGTGGCGGCATTGGAATCAATTAAATAGTTATGTGGTATAATTAACACAATTAAAAATATAGTGATTAAATCGACACCAACCCTATATTTCAATGGTCGTTAATAGTATAATTTGGTATTAACTATCCGCTGGTTACCAAACAAGCCTTAAAGTGATTCGAAGAGCCCCTTGTCGAGCCGCGGGGCGGCATGCACTATTGCACGGTGATGCCGAGTCTTCTCTCGTGCTGTTACTGGCCATCCATGTTTACTTTATACCCAACCGAATCTTTCATACCCCGCATTATATTTTCCCCACTAGTCACATGGGATAATCTCGAAAAAAATATCAAACTTTTCGATTTGATTAGACGTAAAAAATTGACTTGAACTATAATTTTGTAAACTCGATTAAAATTTTAAATAAAGTTTGAGTTATAAAATTAAATATGAATAATTCGAAATTTTTAATAATTAGTGGATCAATTTTCAAGTTCGAGTCGACTCTCTCTACTTTGTCTGATACATGTATATCGCATATGAAAATATATATATGTGTGTGTGCGTGTTTTGGAAAAAGTGAGGAAAATAGGAAATTTGAGCCATATTTCGAATGGGTAAAGGTGGAGATTCGAATAAAGATTCTTTTGGTTCCTATTCTACTCCATGACACCTTTATAATGGTATCTCATATGCTCAAAATGGTTGAGTATTGAATGAGAAATTGATGCTTAAAGTATGGTAACTGTGAACTGAATAAGAAAATGGAAACCCCCAATCCCACATTGATGGGATAAATGGAATAGGAAGTGTTTATATACACTTACTTTGCGATTATTGAATGACTTGGATGGAAATTGTGCCTTCTGTGCAATGAGGGTGTTAATCAATCTTATTTAAGTTGGGGCATACTTGTATGATGTCGGTGACGTGAATGTTCAAATTAATTTGGGCCATTTGAGAGCTTGTTGTTTTTTTACCCACTTCAAATAATTTTTCTTTCCTTATAATTGGTATATCTTTTTAAATATTCTGAATTAAATATGACAAATTTTAGCTTTCCATTTAAATTCAGATATTGATTAGGTATTGAGTATAATTCACGAGAATATTTCGTTTTAATATGGCATTAACTGAGATTTTCGAATTAAATTAAATATAGAATTAATGATCATTATTTTCGAAATATTTGTTCCCCACGGTTTTAACCTAATTCTCCCCTATAAATAGATTGACATTCTTTTGCTTTACACACAACTCATAAATATTTTCTCTTTCAAAACTGCATTGTGTTTTCGGTGATAGTCAAAGGCAAGTTTCTGTTCGCGATCTCTCCGTTGTGTTGTTGTTGAAGATCATCCGCTATTGTATCCTGGGAGACTAACGACCTAAGATCTCTAGCATCGAGGAGTGGTCGAATCTGTCTTAAGGAAACTGCGTTTCTGCAAGCCTCAGGCATCCGGTTCTCGTTATTTTGAATTTGTATTTCAAATTAAATGTTTTGTTTATTTTATTATTTTATTTGATTTATTAATTTATCAGTTATTTCGAATTAACCTTGTTTCCTCCAACAATCTTAAGACAGAAACCTTTTTACAAGGCGATTCAATTTAATCAAGGATCTGAGAAAAGTAAATAAATTCGTTTTCAGGAGTAATCATGCCGTATTAAACGGGTTTGCTTGAAACTCAAAAATAAATGGGACAAATATGTTTATAGAAATTGTCATTGGAAGTAATTGAGGTTACAAAGAATAAACGAAATTAATTTTTCAGTTAATTGGAATTATTAATTCTGGGTTTGTTTTTATTCTTTTAAACAGAAATAATGACTAGGGGAGATATTACCAACTCACCCAAATCCTCCTCACAGATATGAGACCAGGAAAGAAGTCAAAAAGGACAAATCAGCCCATGAACCTGTGTGTTGTGGTCTCTAAAATCAATATGGTTGACTCCAACCCAAGAGAATGGTGGCTAGACACTAGAGCCACACGTCATATCTGTTGTGACAAAAATTCGTTTGCTGAGCTGATACCTAGCGATGATGGAGAGAAGTTCTACATGAGAAAAGTTGCGACTTCCAAGACCAAAGGGAAGGGAACTGTAGTCTTGAAGATGACCTCCGGCAATATGTTGTATGTACCTGACATACGTAAAACTTTGTATTTGGAACACTCTTAAGTGTCAATGTCTTTAGAATAGTTTTTGAATCTCAAAAATGAATTTTGTCTAAGGGGGGCGTTTGTAGGCAAACGATATGTATTGAATGGAATGTGGAAACTTAATGCTATCTTTGTAAAATCAAAGAACATGAATAAGAATGTAGCTTCTTCTTCTGTTTATATGCTTGAGTCTTTAAATTTATGGCATGGTAGACTTGGACATGTTAATTATGATGCTCTACAGAGATTAATTAACTTGGAACTCATCCCTTCATTTCATATTGATAATAATAATAAATGTGAAACACGTGTTGAAGCAAAATTAACAAGGTCTTCGTTTCAAACTATTGAAAGAAGAACAGAACCGATTGATCTAATTCACAGCGATGTTTGTGATTTAGAGTTTGTTCAAACGAGAGGAGGAAAAATATTTATTACCTTCATCGACAATAGCACAGAATATTGCTATGTGTATTTGCTTAAAAGCATAGTCGAGACTATAGAGAAATTTATACTCTATAAGCAGGAAGTTAAAAATTAACTTAATAAAAAAATTAAGATGGTAAGAAGTGATCGTGGTGGTGAATATGTTAGTTCATTTGGTGAGTATTGCTCACAACATGGTTTTATTCACGAAGTAACACCACCATGTTCACAAAATAGCTATGACTTTGTAGTAGCGCACCTTGGCTCTTGATAGACGTTGCATGGTCTTGAAATAAAGCCTTTGTAGACGTCATAAAGTCTTGAAGAGTAGCTTCTAAAGAACTGTTGTTCGATGAAGAGGCTGGACTCTTGTTGTCATTTTGCCATGGCATATTTTGATGGAAACCTTGGGGTTCATTCTGATTTTGTTTCCGGTTCGAGCTGCCGGTATTGTGGTTTCATTGATTTCCCCAAGAAAGATTAGGATGTTCACACTATATTGGGTTATAAGTGTTCGAGTTAGGGTTGTTGTTGTTGTTTCTATTGAAGTTCCCTACATATTGGTAGGCTCATGGTTTTCCGGGCACTCGCTCACATGATGACTTCCATCACATCGAACACAAGTAGTTGGTAGTTCAAATGTCCCATGAGTCTTCCTCCTCGTTCCAAGTCTAGTAGTGGGAAATTGGTAGTCATTGTTTGTTATCCTATCAAGGATATCAAATGCTTCTTCAGGTGACTTGTCCAGCAAAGTTCCATTTGCTGAAGCATCTAGCATCATCCTCGTGAGAGCATTAACACCATTGTAGAACATCACAACTTGCGTCCAATCTTGAAAACCATGATTTATGCATTTGCGAAGCAATCCCTTGTATCTATCCCAACACTCGTACATTGACTCACAATCAGCTTGACGGAAAGAAGCAATATCGTTCCTTAGCTGGGTATTCATGTTGGGTGGATTATACCGATGCAAAAAGCTTTTGCATAGATCTACTCATGTCTTCATTGAACCAGCGGGTATTGCACTCAACCAAGTATGTGCTCGATCACGCAATGAGTAAGGAAATAACTTAAGCTTCAACACATTCTCATGCACACCTTGTTGTCTAAAGGAGTCACAAACTTCCAAGAATGCACGAATGTGTTGCCTTTCATCTTCATGAGGCAATCCATCAAATTGACCAATCGAGTTTAACATGTTGAACATCATCAGTTTAAGTTCGAAGTGGGCTGCTTGAATTTCGAGAGCTACAATCCCAGGGCTGAGATCATCTGAGATAGAATTCAAATGATCTCTAATAGCTCGTGGACGAGCTATAGCTCCGCCATTTGTCGCAGCATCTGGATCCTTCAGATCGTCATCTGGTTGACCTCTGCGGTTTTGACATCTATTCATGATTTTTAAAGCTTCTTGTATACATCTTCTTTTCACGATAAAGATGTTCAATCTTAGGAATTATTGGTAGTATGGGTTCGTTGGGTCTTCCTCGGTTCATGCAATAGCATAACACCTGAAAAGGATAAACAAAAACAGCTAGTTATGTAACACCCAGGTTTAGGGGTCGGGTGTTAGAAGAGTTAAATCGGGTTCGGATCGTTGGGCTTGTTTTTAAATAAAATGGGCTTTGTTTTTTTTAAACTAAAAAGGCTTGTGATTCATTAAGGGCAAAATGAGAATTTTACAATGAGGAAAAATAAAAAATGTAAAAGTGCCTTTTTGAAAGTCTTCTTCTTCTTCTTCCAAACCAAAAATCACGACACAAAACCTCCCCAAACCTCAAGTTATTGTTCCATCCATTTCCTCATCGATTTCAAGTGTTTTCATCGAGGTAAATATGTTTTTGACTTCTCCTCTTCGTTCTTAACGTTTCTATGGTTTTAGTTTTTCATAGACTCCATTTTTGAGATGTTTTAAATGTTCAAATTTTAAGAAAAAGGTGGAAGCTTTAATGGTTTTTCATTGAGTTTTTTTTATTTGTAAAGTTAGTATATGTAATAGCCTTGCCCTTAAATGTATCATATCTTAAAATGGGGGAGTTTTGTTGAAATCCCGAAATGGGTATTTGTGGGTGTGTTAAAGGGTAGAAAACTTGAGTTTTTGAGGTAGTTTTGTGAGGGAAAGTTGGGCTGATGGTATGGTTATGCTTGAGGGTTGTTTTGAGCGTGTTTAGTGATGATTTGGGTGTTGGAATCGATGGGTTTTGCTGGGTTGTATGTAAGTCTGAAAATGAAGATTTTGGGTTAGTTCTTGGTTTGGAAATGTGGTGAAATGGTCTTGGGATTGTAATCTAATTTGTGGCAGTGGTTTTGTGGATGAATTGTTGAGTAATACGCTTTTTTGGTTGATTAGAAACAAGGGAAATCGTTGGAGAAGCTTCGGGCTCGTTTCCGGGAACTTGGAGGCTTGATCGACTTTCTCGGCTTGTTTTGAGGGTGTTTGGTGAGTGGACTGTTTTAAATGGTTTTAAATTGGTTCAAAGTGTGTTGTTGAGGTATTAGATTGTGCTTGGTAGGCCAATCTAATGTGGGGATTAAGTTGGTAGCTTAATCTCTTGTTTGACTTTATGAGTTTCTTGTTAAATGTACAAATGTGGTTTTGTGTTATACATGTTCGTTTAAGCATGTTGTGATATATTGATGTTGCATGATGGTGATTGATATGTTGTGTAGCATGATTGTGAAATCATGGTGAGACTCGTTTAGTATGTCGGCACTAGCTATAATTACCGAGTATAAATGATCGATCATTAGGATGAGTGTACACACGGTAAGAGTCAAATTCGCGCGTGGCCTTGGTGATGTGTAGTCACCAAGGAGGAGTACGGTGAGGTAACATTCCACCGGAAAATTTATGTGTGTGATGATGAGTGGAATCCCATCCGTAAAGAAACGGTGATGTGTGAAATCCCACCGGAAGGTAATATTTTTGTTTGAGTACGTTGGGACGAAAATCCTAATGGAAGTTATCCGCATATCTGATTAAGCTATATAGTTGCCAATATACTTGTTTATGTGTGGTTGTTGTGTAAGATGATTTGTTACATCCTTGTTTAGCATAACATGAGGTAAAATGCCATGTTTATGCATTCTTGTAGCAGTTGGTTATGTTGCTATGTTGGTGTTATTGTATGCCTTGTGAATGTGTATGGATACCATGCTTTGAACCTTGCATTGTCGATGTTTGTTTTAGAGCTCCCTCACTAAGATTTCTAGCTTACGCTCTCGTTTCCGACAATGCAGATCATTAGTGTGGAAGTTAGCAAGGAGCAAGAAGGGACATCCAAGAGCGTGTGTTGCTGCTCAAGTATGGTTTTCTTAAATAATGTAATAGATGACAATGGGGATGTTATGTGTTGTAGGAGCGTTTGTTAGACTCCTATGTTTGGCTTTCATGTTGTTGATGCTCATGTTTTATGGATGCTTATGTTTTTGCGTGAAAGGCATGTAAACCTAGTTTATGTAATACTTATGATGATGCATGTTTCTTTTTGTTAAATGGGATTGTTATGCATGCTTGTATGTTTGATCATGCTCTTTTGTAGGAAGTGATGCCTCTAGTTTTGGTTGTATGATTTGTTGCTTCGTTGAATGTTAAATCGCTCTGTATATTTATCCATGGTTACCTTGTGATGTATGAGTGGTTGTATGTTGCTAGTCGAGTCGTTAAATGCCTTTAGAGTTGAGTCATTGTGTTTTTAGCAGCCAAAATAAGGTTTGCAGTGCAGGGCGTATCGATACGCGTAAGGGCCGTATCGATACGGTCCTATGCTCTGAACCTTGTTTTAGGCTATGCGTATCGATACGCGGGGGTGTATCGATACGCCAAAAGCTCTTTGGAAATCTGAGAAATTGACGAGATTTTGGCGTATCGGTACGGGTCTTAGGTGTATCGGTACGGTCTTCGTAGTTTGACCATGAGAAGTTGACCGTTGAGGGCGTATCGATATGGTCTTGTAGTGTATCGATACGGTCTCACCGAATTAACTTTGGGTTGTTGACCTAGTCCAAGCGTATCGATACGGCCTGTTGTAAAGGATAAAATGGGTTGTTTAATTGCTTGTTTTGTATGTTTTGTATCCGTGTGTCTTTTCCGCTGCGTGTCCTTTCACATAGGATATATTAAAGCATCTAGACAAGATAACATTAAAAGAAATTTTCTAGGTTTGTTAATCGGAGTGGAGCCTTAACGGGTTTTGCTTCGGTTTTCCCCATGTAACCCGTTCGGATCAGCCTGTCGGTTAGACCGGGACGAGGGGGGTTACAAGTTAGCCTATACTAAAAGAAGAAATAAAATGGTGCAAAAACTAAACTTAAAATAACCAATTGCTAATCCCCGACAATGGTGCCAAAAACTTGTTGCGTGTAAGAGTGTGTTATAAATGATACGCAAGCGGTGCAAGTATACACATCGAACAAGTAATAAAGTGATAAGCAAGATCGCCTCTACAATGATTGAATGTAACTTAATTCAATTTCAAGCACTCAAAATAAAGACTAAAATGTAAATGAAAGAGTTGATATGAGCAGGTGAATGAAATGCTGTAGCAAAAACAATAATGAAAACTGAAGTTGAATAATAAGACTTTGTACGTCCTCACACGTGTATGAAACTCTCAAATGGGATGACAGACTGGGTTTATCAAGGATTCCTATACCTAGTTCTCACGAATGTCTAACACTTTCCAGCTTATACTATGCTCGGTAGAGTTTACTAAGGTGTTCCTAAACTATCTCTAGCAAGGAATCTGAAACACATAATGCTACGACAATACCTCTCAGAGTGAACCCTAGCAAGCTACTTATCGATGAAGTTCTATTCCTTTTAATCGTTGAAACTTTATCCTTATCTCTAAGGTGAGTTAGGGTTCTGCCTCTCAACATCAAACCACATTGTCCACGTAGATTTAAGTTTAACTCTCTCAAATATTAAGCTATCAAACACATAAGTAAAAGCTAACTCTCGAAAGCTCTTACAAACTTAAGGCAATAAAACAGTGAACAAAACATATAAGGAACTGGAAAATGCATAAACATCCATTAAAAACTAAAACATCATCATCCAAAACAAACCCAAGCCACTTAAAGTTAGTTCATGGCTGGGTAAACATCCATAATCATTCGTTTAAAACAATACATTCAAGATAAATATGCAAGAGCAAAGAGCTACGAAGAGTATAAGAAAATCTCAAGCCGCCTTGGACTGCCGTGAACCACCCTAAGCTTGCCGCTTCTCTCAAAGGCCAGCAAGATCAACCATTTGGAGCTTCAACAATGGAGGACACCAAGTTGAGGAAGAATGAAAGCGGCCACCTTTTCTCTTCTCTCTCTCTTAGCTGACAAAGCACCTTTTTCCAGTTCTCCCTTTAATGTGGGTGTCTTGTCCTTTATATAGTGAGGGATCCTAGGGTTTTGTGTCATTGATTCCTCGTATGCCCTATAGAATATTCCCTTCACATGTGTGACACACTTGGCTGGTGGAATCACGTGTAGGGGTTGTAAAATATCTTCATCTTTTGTCTTCTTGTGCGCCTAGAATGCCGTCCAAAAATGCCGTAACATATCTCCTTTGCGTTGCACTACTCCATAACTATCCTGCACATCACCACACCAAAACAAACATTCATCGAGCAGCACCAATTTCATACATATATAAAATAAACCAAGCAAACACCACTATATGCAACTATATGAACTAAATACAACTATATGCAATGAAATGAGCTTAAAACCAAACAATAACCTAAGTAAAAAGACATGAAATGTACACTTTTTACAAGGTTATCATGGCCCCATTACCAAAACAAATGAAAATAGGTCCAAAAATTTTGGATTGTATTTTCATTGGCTATGCGGAACATAACAATGCCTATCAGTTTCTTGTGTACGAATCAAAGAATCCCAAGATTCACAAGAACACGATAATGGAATCAAAGAATGCATCCTTCTTTAAAAATGTATTCCCTTGTAAAGGGAGAGGAGTTGATCGAAGTTCAATGAAACAAACTTTAGAAACTATCGATGAAGATAGCACAGAAGATCAACAAGGGATTGAGCTTGAAATAGATCCACGTAGAAGTAAACGAGCAAGAGTAGAAAAATCATTTGGATCAATTTTTTTTACCTTTATTCTAGAGGTTGAACCTCAAACGTATAATGATGTTATACGTTCATCTGAAGGCACCTTATGAAAAGATGACATCAAGAGTGAGATTGATTCCATCATGCAAAACCATAAGTGGGAATTAGCGGATCTTCCTCTAGAAATTAAACCATTAAGTTCTAAATGGATTTTCAAACAAAAAATGAAAGCATGGATCAATTGATAAGTACAAGGCCAAATTGGTAATAAAAGGTTACCAACAAAATGAAGGCCTCGACTATTTTGATGCATACTCTCTTGTATCAAGGATAACCTCCATAAGGATGATACTTATAATTGTCGCTTTACGAAATCTAGAAGTACACCAAATGTATGTTAAAAAGCCTTTCTTAATAGAGACCTTGATGAAGAAATATACATGGAACAATCTGAGGGTCATGTAGTTTCAGGTCAAGAAAGAAAAGTATGTAGATTGGTGAAGTCATTATATGGACTTAAACAAGCACCAAAACAATGGCATGAGAAGTTTGATAGTGCCATGATGACAAACGACTTCAAAATAAACAAGTGTGACAAATGTGTATATGTCAAAACTATAGACATTAGATGTGTCATCCTATGTTTATATGTTGATGACATACTCATTGTTGGAAGCAACAATGAGATGTTGTTGAGTGGATCGAAAGATCGATATGAACCAAGAGGGGGTGAATTGGATTTTTAAAGTTTGTGGGGTGGAAATTGCAAATTAAAAGGATTGACAAGGGATTTTAGAGTGGTTCAAGTTCCAAATGAACTCTACATCCACTACCTTAGCTTCACTAAGGATTTGCAACAATTCCACTAATTGCTCTTCCCCTTTTCTAGGCTAAGGAGGCAACCCTTACAATTTTCGGTTAAATTTTCTACCCAAAATTTAACACAATCCTCACACAAAGATAACAAAGAATTTGATGGCTAAGATAGTATCTCTCAATACAATTTGTAGCCCAATTACAAGCACTCAACCCAATTGAACAAGATAAGAATGAAAATTACAATTGGGGTTTCTAGACAATTTGGGAATTTAGCACAAATGCTTGGATTTGATGTTTGGATGTTTGCTTTTGGATCAATAGTTGTTGCTGGAGCTTTTAGAGGTCCCTTTTATACCTTCTCATTGATTTCTAGCCGTTGTGGTTGTTGCACTCATCAATAGAGCCGTTGGGGATGTTATCTCACCTCCATAAATGCAGTCTGCAACAACCCGTTTCGAAACACGGGGTACCTGTTTCGGAACAGACTAAAATAGAAAGAGCCGTTGGGTGCATTTAAGAGCCCGTTTCGAAACGCTTGGAGCCGTTTCGAAACACTTTTTCCACTGTCAAGGGTTGTTTCGAAACAGCTTGAGCCCGTTTCGAAACACCCTAACGGTTTTCAGAAAATCAGTTAAAAACATTGTAACAGTCATATTTTCAAATCAAGATGAAGAACAGTTTCGAAACGCTTGGACTTGTTTCGAAACAGTTTTGCTACTGTAAGGGGTTGTTTCGAAACTGATTGAGCCCGTTTCGAAACACCCTATTAATCTATGAAAAATTAGTTAAAAAATATTACAACCGTTATAGTTTTCAAGTCAAAAATGAAGAATAGTTTCGAAACGCATGAAGCCGTTTCGATACGGGTTCAAGTGTTCTAAAGCCGTTTCGATACGCGTTTCGGAACAGGGGTTGACAGTGATGAAAACGTTTCGAAACGCCTTAGGCCGTTTCGAAACAGGGACTTGAAAATCACTGTTTCGGCTTTAAACACTTAGAAAATTATTTGAAAACTTTGTTTTTAACTTTGGCATAATCTTAAAATCATATGGGGATGTTTTGAGGACTTAAAAATTCTTTTTGACATTTTCAATTTAGTCCTTAGGTTTTTAGTTATATCAAAATTAAAATATTGGTTTCACAATCTCCCCCTTTTTGATATAACAAAACCAAAGTTAGAATTTTTGAGAGTTTTGAAAATTTTGAAAATATTCTAACTCCCCCTTAATTTAAGATAGGTTTTTAAAGTTTTAAAAATGTTTAACTTTTAAATTCAAGTTTTAAAACTTAAAAAACCTTTTAAACATTTAAAACGAATTTTAGTTTGTGGCTCTTAAATTTCTTCTCCCCCTTTTTGTTAGATCAAAAAGAATAAATAAGGCTCATAGAGAAGACAAAGGATTAGTACCAATAAGCATTAACTAACAAGCAACAATAATATAAATTCATAAAATTAAAATATCCAAAACATAAATCATCATGAAGTTCAAAATAAAATCCCAAACAAAAGATCAAAAGCATAGGTTCCTAAAACATAATAAAACATAAAGATGCAATCTTAAACTTAAAGTGCATAAATAATATGATATGATATGATAGTCCTAGGCCTCGTCATCATCATCGGAAGTCTCATCGTCGCTCTTGACTTGAGAACGGTGAAACTTTGTCCATTGGCCATAAAAAGTAGAGAAGGACAAATCCAAGTTTGAGTGGGAAGTCTCAAGAGATAGGAGGCGATCCTCGACATTTTTCAAGCGAGTGTCGATGGCACTAAAACCCGAAGCGATGGTAGTATCCATGGCATTGAACCGTTCGGTAATGAGAGCCGTAAGAGCTTCATTGTTTCCAACTTGAACTTGCGGGGGAGGTGCAACGGGAGGAAGAGGAGCTTCTCTATCAACACGTTCCCAAACATCATTCACATATTTAAACCCGGACTTGCGAAGAGAGGACTCACCAATCTTGCACTTGCGAGGTTCCGGAGAGTCGTAGGTACAATCGATACCAAGGTGGCTAAAGATGTAGCTCAAGATTGTGCCATAAGTAAAAGACTTCAACTCATTGGTGTCAATAAGCTTAACATTATTGACCATCTCGGCAAAAATAATCTTGGCAACATTAGGGCGCTCACCTCTACGGAAACATTCAAGCCAAAAGTGATCAACTTGACGGATATGAGAGTATTTACCTCCGGAAGGGCGAAGGAACCATGATACCATCAAGTGAAGAAAACGGTCGTGCACATCCAAAGTAAGTGTCGGAGCGGTGAAAGTGCCGAAGTGACGTTCATCCTCAAGACCTATATTCTTAAGGGAAAAGGTGGACTCCAAGAGTGCAATATCAACAGTAAACTTTTTCCCTAATATGAAAGATTCAATTCCTACAACCTCGGTTTTGGTTTCATCATGAATAAGACGAGCATTAGAGTAAAAGATGAGTACAATATGTTTGTAGCGAATATTCGGAATGCTCAACAAAGGAAGAAGATTGCATTCAGTCAAACGCTCGAGGTAACGGAATAGGAATCGCTCGGAGTTGAGGAAATCAAGATCAATGACACGTTCACGACGAACTTCGAAATCCTTGACATAAGTAAAGCGAGCTCGCATCTCGGTAGTTCGAAGGGATTTCTGATAAAGTAGAGCTAGATTCGGACGAATGCTCGAATCACCGGTTTGAACGGTCTTACGCTTTTTGTTAGCTTGATCCGACATCTAAAAACATTAAGCAAGCATATTTTAAAATTAAGTTATGCATCGATTTTTAAAATCAATCCAATAGTAAATCCCACTTAGGTTTTAAAAAAAATTAAAACAAAAAATTAAAAAAAAACAGTAAAGAATATTACGACTGAAATATTTTATATTCGAATCAAAAATTTTGAGATTTTGAATTTTTTTACAATATATGGAAAACCCAAACATGAAAACATATAATTTATACAAAAATAAAATTTTCTAACCTAAGATTCGAACATAAATTGAAAGAAAAAGAAAAAAGGGAAAAATACCTTAGTTTGGGATTTTGGATGATTTGATGAAAATCCTTGCACAATGTTGATGAAACTTGCTTAGACTTGAGTTTTAGAGTAAAACCCCTCAAGATCTGGTGAAAAACAAAGAGGTTTAGAGGGTATTTATAGAGAGAAAGTCGATTTAGGGTTTTTAGGGTTTTTAAGAGTTTGATGTAAAAGAGGATTTTAACATTAAAAGACCTAAATAAAGCTATCCGCGATACCATTTCGGAACGGTCTAGACCGTTTCAAAACGAGAGCACTAGGGTTTGACCGTTTTGAGACCTTCAGCTGACCGTTTCGATACGGTGTTGACCGTATCGAAACACGTTTTAATACACCCCTTGGCAGTAGCCAAAACGTTTCGAAACACTTTGGAGGCGTTTCGAAACGCCCTTCTCTCAGACATGAATTTAAGGTATCCGTATCGAAACAGGGTCACCCGTTTCAATACACCTGGGCCTGGAAGTGCAGATGAGGCTCTAAAAGTGCAGAAAAATGATTTTTTTCTTAGGCCTAACATGCATAAATGACATGAATGAGCAGGCAAAACATATGCAAACATAAACATACTCCCCCTAGCTATAAGCATGGATGAAATTAGGAGTCTAAACACATAAACATGGCATTTCACAAGATCAAGCAAATTTAAGCACAAAAGAGGTCCTAAAAGGTCAAGATAGTCTAGCTAGACCTAACTCTTTCCTAAGGGACCAAAAACGCTCTTTGTCTAAAGGTTTTGTAAAAATGTCCGCTAATTGATTTAAGGTGTCTACATACTCTATAACCACATCTTTCTTAAGGACATGATCTCGAATGAAATGATGCCTTATTTCTATGTGTTTGGTTCTAGAGTGTTGGATGGGATTTTTTGTTAGACATATTGCACTAGTGTTGTCACATTTTAGGGGTATGGTTTCAACTTTAATTTCATAATCTAAGAGTTGTTGCTTCATCCAAAGGACTTGAGCACAACAACTCCCTAAGGATATGTACTCGGCTTTGGTGGTAGATAAGTCTACACTATTTTGTTTCTTAGAGAACCAAGATATGAGCATACTACCTAGGAATTGACAAGTTCCCGAAGTACTTTTCCTATCGATTTTGCAACCCCCATAATCCGCATCCGAATAAGCATGAAGGTTGAAGGTAGAGTCTCTAGGGTACCAAAGACCTAACAAGGAGTATCTCTAAGGTACCTAAAGATTCTTTTAACGGCTATAAGGTGAGACTCTCTAGGACTAGCTTGAAAACTAGCACACAAGAAAACACAAAACAAGATATCCGGTCTACTTGCGGTAAGGTAAAGCAATGATCCAATCATAGAACGGTAATGCTTAGAGTCAACACACTTACCTCCTTCATCTTTGTCAAGCTTTGTAGATGAGCTCATAGGTGTGGCTTGAGGCTTTGCATTCTCCAAGCCAAACTTCTTGAGCATATCCTTTATGTACTTTGCTTGATTGATGAAGGTGCCATCATTCTTTTGCTTGATTTGGAGTCCCAAAAAGAATGAGAGCTCCCCCATCATGCTCATCTCAAATTCACCTTGCATTAACTTAGCAAACTCTTGACAATGACATTCATTAGTAGAACCAAAAATAATATCATCAACATAAATTTGAACTACTAAGATGTCATTTTTATACATTTTTATAAAAAGTGTAGTGTCCACCTTACCTTTTTCAAATCCTTTTTCAATTAAAAAGTTTGAAAGTCTTTCATACCAAGCTCTAGGAGCTATTAAAAAGTGTAGTGTCCCCCTCGGTTAGCAACCCTATTTTTTTTCTTTCATTTTAATCTTGTCTAGAGGATTGTTAAGTCCTAAGTGATCACAACAGCGGAAAGCAATTAAAGGAAAACACATTCGAACCACGGCCATGCACAAACAGTCCATTTCAAGCTTATGAGGCAGGCAGTATCGATACTCCAATCAAGGGTATCGATATGCCTTGACATGGTCAACCCCAAAAGTCAACTCGTAGAAGACCGTATCGATACAGCCCTTGAGCGTATCGATACGCCCTCTTCAGTCAACATCTCGTGGTCAACGAGATAAACCCGTACCGATACGCCCCAACACCGTATCGATACACCAAAGACTCCCCAATTTCTCAAAATTCCAGTGACCAAAAACCGTATCGATACACCCCCGTGTATCGATACGCCCAGCCAAAACTGAGCTCTACAGGCAAGACCGTATCGATACGGCCCTTAGGCGTATCGATACGCCCTGCTCTGCAACACCAGAATTTTCAACTTTAACGACCCCAACACGACTCTAAATGCATTTCTCGACTCACCTAAGCGTATACACACATATAAGCAAACTTACTTAAGCCAAGGGAAGCATTCACACATGGATCAAAGCATTCATACATAGCATTCCAACCAAAGAGCAATTTAGGCAATATTGTGCATACATAAAGGCTCAAAAGGTCATAAAAGGCATAAGTCATCATAAGGGGTTTGCACTCATACACAAGGCAACCTAAACATCTAATGCATGCCAACACACACCTACATTTATCTTAGTATCACATGCTTTACAAACCATAAACAACTCAAAACATCATCATTTAAAAGAGTCATACAAAGCTCATACAAAGACCCTTTCCACATTGCTAGCTAATACAAAATTGATAACCGTACTTGAGCCACAAACTTGGAAAGCCCTTCTTGCCTTGCCTCGAGCTAACACCACGCTAAAGATCTGCATTGTTGAACATTGAGAGCGTAAGCTATAAGCTTAGTGAGGGTGCTCTAAAACGAAAAACATCAACAATGCAAGGTTCAAGCATATAAATCCTAATCTCACATACAACCTACAAAGGCATATAATCAAGTAGACCTAGCTAGTCTTTCAAGTGGCATAGTATGGCATCTTACTTCATACTAAGCATCAAGCATCAAATATCAACATTCGTAAATCAACAACACATATCACAATATATGAACAAGTTAATTGGCCACTTTAAATTACCCCGATTGTGCGGATTTAAACCTCAACAACACTTTACCTCGGTGGGATTACACTCATCACCGGACCTTGCATGTGCGGGATTCCACTCATCGCCACATGCCCTACGGATGAGATTCCACTCATCATCTCGTAGAAATAAATAAAAGCTTTCGGTGGAATATTACATCACCGTACTCCTCTTTGATGACTTAACGCCATCAAGGCCACGTACGTTTTGACTCAATTTGTGTGCACACTAATCCTAATGATCGATCATTTACAACCGGTAATTTATTTAGTGCCAATTTTCATTATCACATCACATATCGTCAACCACAACTCATGCTCATCACATATATATACATATCATGATATACATGCACCAATTAACCACAATCACAAGAGCATAGCTAAATAAGAACAATAGCATTTATGGAGAACAATGGCTAAGTTAACAACTTGAATTGAATAGAAGTGGCCTACCAAGCACACTTTACACACACACACTACACATACTCGAACCAAACTTTAAAACAAGTTGAGACCACTCACCGCCCTTCCTTAGCTACCAAGCGAAACTCCTACGAACCCGGATTCGGTCCCAAAGCCTCTCCAACACTTCCTCTTGCTTCTAGCCAACCAAAAACACAACCAATAGCCAAAATCGATGCTAGTATTCAATCAACTCATAACCTTTGAATACAAACCAACTTCTTCCAAAATCTCCAACCACATTTAATCCCCAAATATAACAAATTCGTACTCCCTCAAACCTTGGCTGAAAACTCTACTTTCCAACACCCAAATGACTCTCAAGTGATCCCAAAACACCTCCCTAATATACCTAAACCAACAGCCCTTCAATTTCAACCTTAAACCTCCCAAAAACCCAAGTTTTGACACCTTAAAATTTGCCCTAAGACCCCACTTCGGATTTTTACCAAAATTCAACCAAATTAACATATAATGTGTATTATAAAATTAGTAAACAAAACCCCAACTCAATTTATCAAAACCAAATGAAAAAACCCTTAAAAACCCAAACTTTGATACAAACCCTAATTTTCAAAACTCCATAACTTTGAAATCTAAGACCATAAGTAGATAGAGGATAAAGAGGAGAGTAAGAAAACATGTTTACCTCTTAAAATGGTGTTGAAATCAAGTTGCAAATCAATGGAATAGTAGTTTGAAGCTTGAGAGAGTTTGGAGAAGGGGGAGGGGGTTTTCACGTGGGATTGTGGGGGAAAAGGGGAGAAGATGACAACTTTGAAAGTTGTCTTCCTTTTTTTAAAAGCTTTTGGGTAAATTACAACATAGATCCTCCCCTTTTTTACTAAAGTTCACTTATGTCCAATTTGAGGTTGAATTGGTTTAATTAAATTTTTATTGACTCGAACTATAAACCCGGCTAACTCCTAACCCCAAAATACGGGTGTTACAACTCTCTCCCACTTAAGGAATTTCGTCCCCGAAATTACCTGACTGAAAGAGATACAGAAACTGCTTTTCCATATCCTCCTTCCTCTCCCAAGTGGCCTCGTCCACACCTCTACGTTGCCACCGCACCTTCACTAACTCAATCGATCTACTCCTCAACATCTTACTGTCAGAAGCTAAGATCTCAACGGGCTCTTCTTCATAAGTCAAATCCGGATTCAATTCAACTTCTTCTACGGGCATAATATGTGATGGATCGGACCTATACTTACGAAGCATCGAAACATGGAACACATCGTGTATCTTCTCTAGCTCGGACGGCAAACGCAGCTAATAAGCAACCGGACCAACCCTCTTCACAATCTCATACGGCCCTATATACCTCGGACTCAACTTCCCTTTTCGGCCAAATCTCATCACTTTCTTCCACGGAGACACCTTCAAAAATATCTTCTCACCCACTGAGAACTCAACTTCTTTCCTCTTCAAATCGGCATAGGACTTCTGCCTATCCGAAGCAGCTTTCAAATGGTTACAAATCTATTTTACCTTGTCGGTTGTCCCCTTGAGCAAATCCGGCATAGGTAACAATTTCTGTCCCACTTCGGCCCAACATACTGGAGTCCTACACTTCCGGCCATACAAGGCCTCATACGGAGCCATCTGAATGCTCGACTGAAAGCTGTTATTGTATGCAAACTCTACTAGAGGCAAATGCTTCTCCCAAGTACCCTGGAAGTCAATGATACAACATCGCAGCATGTCCTCTAAGATCTGAATAACTCTCTCTAACTGACCATCTGACTGAGGGTGATAAGAAGTGCTGAAGTTCAAACGGGTACCCAAAGCTGTATGCAGACACTCCCAAAATCTAGAAGTAAACCGCGGATCTCTATCTAATACAATGGACTTCGGCACACCATGTAGTCTCACAATCTCACCAATGTACAAATCGGCCAATCTATCTAAGGTGTAAGTAGTATTGACTGCCAAGAAGTGAGAACACTTCGTAAAACGATCCACTATCACCCAAACTGAGTTCTTCTTCGTAGGAGTCAAAGGCAAACCCGAAACAAAATCCATGGTGATGTTCTCCCACTTTTATTCCGAAATTCTCAACGGCTGTAACAAACCTGAGGGAACCTGATGTTCCGCCTTCACTCTCTGACACACTAAACACTTACTCACAAAGTCGGCTACATCTCTCTTCAAGCCAACCCAAAAGTACTCATTCTTCAAGTCACGATACATCTTCGTACTTCCTGGATGCATAGAAAACGGACTACTGTGGGCTTCAGTCAAGATCGTACGTCTCAAGCCACTGTCCTCTGGTACAACTATTCTATCTCTGAAACACAAAACCCCATCAGCACTGAAACTGTAGTCTGAAGATCTACCCTCGGCTATATCTTGCACGTGAGGTGCCAACGATCTATCTAAGAGCTGTTTCTCTCGAATCAACTGACCTAGAGTAGGTCTAACCTGAAGCTCGGCTATCAAGCCACCATCTCCGGACAAACTCAATCTAGCAAACATAGCTCTCAAGTCCACGGCCACCTTCCTACTCAATGCATCGGCCACTACATTGGCCTTACCCGGATGGTACTCAATAGTAAGATCATAGTCTTTTAACAGCTCTAACCACCTACGCTGTCTGAGATTCAAATCTCTCTGAGTCATAATGTATTTCAAACTCTTGTGATCGGTGTACACTGTGCATCTCTCACCGTACAAGTAATGCCTCCAAATCTTCAAAGCAAACACAACTACAGCTAACTCTATGTCATGTGTCGGATAGTTGCGCTCATGGGTCTTCAACTGTCTTGAGGCATAAGCCACTACTCTCTTGTCTTGCATAAGAACACATCCTAGCCCTACGTACGAAGCTTCACTATAAACTACATAGTCTTTCCCGGACTCAGGCTGAATCAAGATTGGAGCTTGGGTCAAAGCTTCTTTCAATTTCTCAAAGGCCCTCTGTCTTGCATCTGTCCACTCAAACTGAACACTATTCTGAAGTAACTGTGTCAACGGAGCGGCTAACTTAGAGAAACCTTCTACAAATCTTCTATAGTATCCGGCTAATTCTAGGAAGCTACGTACCTCTGTCATAGACTTCGGTTGCTTCCACTCAACAATGGCTTCAATCTTCTTCGGATCAACTCTAATCCCATCGGCTGACACTACATGTCCTAAGAAGACTACCTCTCGGATCCAGAATTCACACTTGCTGAGCTTCGCATACAACTGATGATCTAGCAAAGTCTTCAAGACTAGTCTCAAATGTCGGTCATGGTCTTCTTCAGTTCGCGAGTACACCAAAATGTCATCAATAAACACAACTACAAACTGATCTAGATACTGGTGGAAGATCCTATTCATCATGTCCATATATGCAGCCGGTGCATTAGTCAACCCGAATGGCATGACTAAAAACTCATAATGTCCATATCTAGTCCTAAAGGCCGTCTTCGGTACATCAACCTCTCTTACCTTTAGTTGGTAGTAACCCGATCTCAAATCAATCTTCGAAAAGACAGATGCTCCCCTCAACTGATCAAACAAGTCATCAATTCTAGGCAACGGATATTTGTTCTTCACTGTCAACTGATTTAACTGCCTGTAATCTAAACAGATTCTCATGCTTCCATCTTTCTTCTTCACAAACAAAACTGGTGCACCCCAAGGTGAAGAACTAGGTCGGATGAAACCTATATCTGTCAATTCTTGCAACTGAGTCTTCAACTCTTTCAATTCTTTCGGTGCCATGCGATACGGAGCAATCGAAACAGGAGCTGAATCAGAATAAGTCTCAATGCTGAACTCTAACTCTCTGTCCGGTGGTAACCCTGGCAACTCTTCCGGAAACACACTAGGAAAGTCACATACTGTCCGGATGTCCTGAGGTCTAACCTCACTCATGTTAGGGTTCATCACATACGCTAGGTATGCTTCACACCCCAACTCAACTAATCTCTTAGCCTCTAACACTGAAACCACATTGGACAAGAACTTCACTTTCTCACCCACCACTACAATCTCATAATCATCTGTGAGCCTCAAAGAAATCCGCTTAGTTTCAAAATCTATCCTAGCTCTATGCTCCGTGAGCCAGTCCATACCCAGAATCACATCAAAACCATAGAAAGGAAGCTTCATCATATCCACTGGAAACACGTGTCCCTGAACCATCAACGGAAACCTTCGATACATCTTCCTAACTACTACCGTGTCCCCAAAGGAACTAGTAACACTAACTCCTACTTCTAACATCTCACAAGGAAAATTCAAAGACTGTGCATGCTCACTCAATATGTAGGAATGTGTAGACCCAGAGTCAATCAAAGAAAGCAAACCCAAAGACTGTATTGAGAAGTTACCTGTGATCACATCGGTGTCATGCTGCTCCCCGCGCTGAGCGTAAACCCTGGCCTGTCCTCCACCCTCCGGCTGGACTGCGACTGCATGTGCTAAATTTCTATGACCATCATTCCTCGGCTGGAAGTTACCTCTACCGCGCACGCGGCCTCTCTGGAAGTCATTGGCTCTAGCAGGAGCCTGAGCTGGTGCATGTCCCACCTGATGTGGACAGTCACGCCTAAATGGTCTCTAGCCCCACAACTCCAACAAGAATTAAAATTTCCCAAACACTCTCCGGTGTGGTTCCTCCCGCAAGTAGTGCATGTGGGCAACTTCCCACCAGCTCTCTGACCCTGATGGCCCCTACCGTAGTTACCGCCACCACGCCTATGATCATAATGATGTCTGTTGTCCCGATGCCTCTTGGCATCACCTCTATCAAAGTTACTGGACCTCTTACACGAACTAGATCCACTTGACCGCCTGGTCAAACTCAAACTGTGCTCCAAGTCCTTGGCCCTCGAGACCAAGACATCAAAATCAGTGTAATCTGAAGCTAGAGTATACGTCTTGATTTCTTCACTCAGCCCGTAGCGGAAGCGGTTACAACGCTCCACCTCAGTAGGTACAAGCTCAGGTGCATACTGACTTAGTCTGACAAATCGGATATCGTAATCGGTCACGGACATACTCCCCTGAAGCAATGCCATAAACTCTCTCTTCCTCTCATCGAGGTATCGCGGACCCAAATACTTCTTCCGGAATGTTGTCTCAAATAACTCCCAAGTAATCTCGGCCTCATCCATACCCGCAGTAACGGTGACCCACAAGGTGTAGGCATCACCCTGAAGCAAGGACTCAACACATCCTAACTTACGCTCACCAGTACATCCCATCTGAGCAAGGATACGAACGGTCTTCTCAAACCATAACTTTGACCTCTCCGGAGTAGCACCTCTAAACTCTTCGGCCCCAAGGCCCCGAAGTCTCTCTAAGGGTAAACCAGTGCCCTCACCCTGATGGTGTGCTGCCTGACCTCCAGCTACCGCAGCCTAAAATGCCCCGGCTATCGCCTGAACCAACGGAGCTAAGTCTATCACGGCCGGTCCTTGGCCACCTTGACCTCCTCGTGGTCCCTCTCCTTCGGCCCCGGCCTCACCTCTCGCTCCCGGTGGAGGAGGTGGTGGTGGTGGAGGTGGTGGAAGAGCTCCAACTCCAACCACAGGCTCTCCCACTTGAGCCTCAACCCTAACTACTGGCTCAACTCCTGGAGCCTCTGCCCGTGGTTCTGGTCGAACCATCCTAGGCCTCCCACGTGGTCTCATGATACTGCTAGCAAGGTATAAACTACAACAAGAAACAGATAAGGATTACGTTAGTCAAAGCAAGGATCCAATAGTGCTCAAGTACTCCTCTTTCCAAAAATCTTTTTAAATTAAGTAATAGTAGCAATGGGCACACACTCTACACCAGACACAACAGTTCATGCATTCAAAACATCATACGATCAATCAAGCATCAAGGATTCATGGCAAAACATGCATCGAACAACACAATCATTTAACACATTAAGCTTACCTCACTTACCTGCCCGAGGTCTCGGTAACCTCAGGCTCTGATACCAACAAATGTAACCCCCTCGTCCCGGTCTGGCTGGATGACCGGTCCGAGTGGGCCACATGGGGAAAACTGAAGCGAAACCCAAGGGGTTCCCCCTCGGTTAGCAACCCTATTTTTTTTCTTTCATTTTAATCTTGTCTAGAGGATTGTTAAGTCCTAAGTGATCACAACAGCGGAAAGAAATTAAAGGAAAACACATTCAAACCACGGCCATGCACAAACAGTCCATTTCAAGCTTATGAGGCAGGCAGTATCGATACTCCAATCAAGGGTATCGATACGCCTTGACATGGTCAACCCCAACAGTCAACTCGTAGAAGACCGTATCGATACAGCCCTTGAGCGTATCGATACGCCCTCTTCAGTCAACATCTCGTGGTCAACGAGATAAACCCGTACCGATACGCCCCAGCACCGTATCGATACACCAAAGACTCCCCAATTTCTCAAAATTCCAGTGACCAAAAACCGTATCGATACACCCCCGTGTATCGATACGCCCAGCCAAAACTGAGCTCTACAGGCAAGATCGTATCGATACGGCCCTTATGCGTATCGATACGCCCTGCTCTGCAACACCAGAATTTTCAACTTTAACGACCCCAACACGACTCTAAATGCATTTCTCGACTCACCTAAGCGTATACACACATATAAGCAAACTTACTTAAGCCAAGGGAAGCATTCACACATGGATCAAAGCATTCATACATAGCATTCCAACCAAAGAGCAATTTAGGCAATATTGTGCATACATAAAGGCTCAAAAGGTCATAAAAGGCACAAATCATCATAAGGGGTTTGCACTCATACACAAGGCAACCTAAACATCTAAAGCATGCCAACACACACCTACATTTATCTTAGTATCACATGCTTTAAAAACCATAAACAACTCAAAACATCATCATTTAAAAGAGTCATACAAAGCTCATACAAAAACCCTTGCCACATTGCTAGCTAATACAAAATTGATAACCGTACTTGAGCCACAAACTTGGAAAGCCCTTCTTGTCTTGCCTCGAGCTAACACCACGCTAAAGATCTGTATTGTTGAACATTGAGAGCGTAAGCTATAAGCTTAGTGAGAGTGCTCTAAAACGAAAAACATCAACAATGCAGGGTTCAAGCATGTAAATCCTAATCTCACATACAACCTACAAAGGCATATAATCAAGTAGACCTAGCTAGTCTTTCAAGTGGCATAGTATGGCATCTTACTTCATACTAAGCATCAAGCATCAAATATCAACATTCGTAAATCAACAACACATATCACAATATATGAACAAGTTAATTGGCCACTTTAAATTACCCCGATTGTGCGGATTTAAACCTCAACAACACTTTACCTCGGTGGGATTACACTCATCACCGGACCTTGCATGTGCAGGATTCCACTCATCGCCACATGCCCTACGGATGGGATTCCACTCATCATCCCGTAGAAATAAATAAAAGCTTCCGGTGGAATATTACATCACCGTACTCCTCCTTGATGACTTAACGCCATCAAGGCCATGTACATTTTGACTCAATTTGTGTGCACACTAATCCTAATGATCGATCATTTACAACCGGTAATTTATTTAGTGCCAATTTTCATTATCACATCACATATCATCAACCACAACTCATGCTCATCACATATATATACATATCATGATATACATGCACCAATTAACAACAATCACAAGAGCATAGCTAAATAAGCACAATAGCATTTATGGAGAACAATGGCTAAGTTAACAACTTGAATTGAATAGAAGTGGCCTACCAAGCACACTTTACACACACACACTACACATACTCGAACCAAACTTTAAAACAAGTTGAGACCACTCACCGCATTTCCTTAGCTACCAAGCGAAACTCCTACGAACCCGGATTCGGTCCCAAAGCCTCTCCAACACTTCCTCTTGCTTCTAGCCAACCAAAAACACAACCAATAGCCAAAATCGATGCTAGTATTCAATCAACTCATAACCTTTGAATACAAACCAACTTCTTCCAAAATCTCCAACCACATTTAATCCCCAAATATAACAAATTTGTACTCCCTCAAACCTTGGCTGAAAACTCTACTTTCCAACACCCAAATGACTCTCAAGTGATCCCAAAACACCTCCCTAATATACCTAAACCAACTGCCCTTCAATTTCAACCTTAAACCTCCCAAAAACCCAAGTTTTGACACCTTAAAATTTTCCCTAAGACCCCACTTCGGATTTTTACCAAAATTCAACCAAATTAACATATAATGTGTAGTTTAACACGAGTAAACAAAACTCCAACTCAATTTATCAAAACCAAATGAAAAACCCCTTAAAAACCCAAACTTTGATACAAACCTTAATTTTTAAAACTCCATAACTTTGAAATCTAAGACCATAAGTAGATAGAGGATAAAGAGGAGAGTAAGAAAACATGTTTACCTCTTAAAATGGTGTTGAAATCAAGTTGCAAATCAATGGAATAATAGTTTGAAGTTTGAGAGAGTTTGGAGAAGGGGGATGGGGTTTTCACGTGGGATTGTGGGGGAAAAGGGGGAGAAGATGACAACTTTGAAAGTTGTCTTCCTTTTTTTAAAAGCTTTTGGGTAAATTACAACATAGATCCTCCCCTATTTTACTAAAGTTCACTTAGGTCCAATTTGAGGTTGAATTGGTTTAATTAAATTTTTATTGACTCGAACTATAAACCCGGCTAACTCCTAACCCCAAAATACGGGTGTTACATCACTTGTATACCCTCGTTAATATTAGAGTACTTCATTTGAAATTATTAATTAATCTAATACACAAATTGATATACTTTTTTAAATATGAAGGGTGACCCAAATGTAACCTTATCCATAATTGAGTGATCCAAATGTAACCTTTAATAATTGGGTGACCCAAATATAACCTTACCCATAATTGAGTGACCCAAATGTAACTTTTAATAATTGAGTGACCCAAATGTAACTTTACTCATAATTGAGTGACCTCCGTTGTAGTTTACCCATTAAGAAAAAGAAAAAAGAAAGACAATTGGTAAAAATAGAGAGCGAAAAGACAAAATTTTGGAGGGAAATAAGCCACCAATTTTTTAAGCTAGATTGAAAAAAAAAAGAAGAAAAAGACAATTGGTAAAAATAGAGAGGGAAAAGACAAAATTTTGGAGGAAAATAAGCCACCAATTATTTAAGCTAGAGATTAATTACTTTATAGGTCATGTTGCATTTAAAATGTTACATTTTAGTACTAATATTCAACTTTAAGTTTTAGTTTAATTTAATTTAGTCACAAGTATCCCCACGGTTTAGACTTCGGATATAGAAATCCTCTTCCCGTAATGATATTTAGTATCTAAAAATTTACTTTTAGTCAAAATTAACTAATCTTTGTAATTTAGTCTATTAATTTAATATAATGATATTTTTGTTCATTTTAATTTCTAAGATTTAATTTTTAGCCAAAATTGACTCCTATTTATTTATATGGTATAATTATGAAATTGGTCATTGGACTCTCAAATTTCTCCACTTCCAAATTGTCAATTTAGTCAACAATTTCAGTTTTATGCTATATTTTATGGTGAAATTATAAAATTGGTCACCAAGCTCTCAAATTTCTCTACTTTCAAATTGTCAAGATGATCTCTAATTCCAGTTTTAGCTATATTTTATGGTAAGATTGTAAAAATTGTCTCTAATTTCAGTTTATGGTTTATGGTTTAGGATTTAGTGTTAATGGTTTAGGGTTATTGATTTTAGATTAATTTCTATGGCTTAAAGGTTAACAATTTAGGTTTTTAGGGCTTAGTATTAATGATTTAGGGTTTATGGTTTAGTTTAAGGTTATTGGTTCATGAGATTAATTTCTATGGCTTAAGGTTTATTGTTTAGGATTTATGGCTTAAGATTAAATGTTGGGAGAGAAAATAGTACATTAAAATTCTAAATTTAAAAATTAGTAGGGATAAAAGTTTTATTTAATTAATATTTAAACGTAAAATGACATAAAATGTTATTATACCACAACTTTGACAAGAGCAACGGTCTCTTCCATGGTATAGTACAAAAAGATAATAAAACATACTTCATTTTATTATTTATTATATTATTAAAATAGATAATATTAAAAATAAATTATTCATTTATTTTATCTTAATTTTTGGGTTAAAATCATCTCGATATTCGGTTCAGCTTTCGGTTTGGGTAGCATTCGGTTCGGGTCAAATCGGTTCGGGGCTATTCGGTTCGGGTCCATTTCGGTTCAACAAAAAATTTCAGTTCGGTTTCAGTTCGGTTCGGTTTATTTCGGGTTTCAAGTCAACTTCGGATCATCATGTTCGGGTCAAAATCGGGTCTCGGTTCAAATAATTTGGTTCGGGTTTCGAGTCTCGGGTCAAATTTGCCAGGTCTAGATAAACCCTCATTATAACTTTAAACATTCCATCTTTAATAAAATTATCGATTTCTATATAAAAAAGGCTTTGTATAAAATCTGTTATTATTAATTAATTTAAAATGTTGTGAATAAAATAACAAAGAACAAGAATGAAAGAACAAAGAGATGAGAGAAAAATGGAGATTTGTATTATTCTCAAATATAGACTTGTGTATACAATGCCTTCAATGAATCATCTATTTATAGGCATAAGAAGTACATAATACATTAAACTCTAATTAATAGAATAATATTCCTAATAAATAAATAAATCAAACTCCTTAGATAAAGTTCTAATCATGATAGACATCCACATAGATAAATATTCATAACACTCCCCCTTGGATGTCTATGAAGATAATGTGCCTCGTTAAAACCTTACTAAGATAAAAACTTCGTGGAAAAAAATTCATTAGTGAAAAAAAAGAGTACACACATCTTTAATACGCATAACATGTTGCCTCATTAAAAATCTTACCAGGAAAACCCATTGGGACAAAACCTTGGTCAAGGGAAAAATAGTGCAACGCGTATTTACTCCCCCTCATGAAAACATCACAGAAGATCTTTGAATCTTCATAATTCAATCTTGAATATTATTTTTCTAAAGATCGTGAGGGATGAAATTTTGGAGTAATATGTTCCATGATGTATCCACTTTCAAACTGAGATATACATCTTGCATTATCTTCACACAAGGTAGCTTTTACCATATCTTGTAAAAGTAAATCCACATATCTTTTGGATATGTTGGGTCAATGATCTTAGCCAAACACATTTTTGGCATGCATCGTGCATAACAATTATTTCTACGACATTTGAGGAGGCATCAACGAATGTTTGAAGATCTAAATGTAATGATCTTTGTATATCCATGGATATTGCTTGACCAACTAATATATGATGCTTCAAAACCAAGAAAAGATATAATTATCTTTATTCACATCCAACAATCTTACAACTATTGGGATATTCAATAGATATGCTCTATTCATATTGAATCTTCTTTAAGATTCTTTCAGCTTATATCTATTCATAGACAAACGAAATATATAATAATGCTCGATCTTCAGGTCGAGATAAACTTGATGTCAAGATTCAAGTACTTGTATTGAAAGTACTTCATGAGTTTCCAATTTGAAGCTCTTTAGGGGTTCTAAAATTATTATAATGGATCTTGATTCAAACTCCTTTATAAATACATAAGGAAATCTGGTCATTCTTATAGTATTTTCTCAATTAGTATTCACTAAGGCGATTATACCAAATGCGCCAAAATATTCATGAGACATGTCTAAATAAATTTCCTTAAAAATTTCCAAATGCTTATAGCATTTTAGATCCTTCAAGGATAAATATGGATCCACAAATAATTAGACGCATGTAAAATTTTCATAACTGCCAAAGTAATTGCATCCACCATGAAGTAATTAAAACTTTTCATAAATCATAGTTCAAGTCATATTTACGACTACTTATTTGTGACTCACTTGCATTACACCTTTAGGTGTTTGGACTGCTGGTCCAAATACTTTTATTTTAGAAGTTCAAAGCGTCTTTTAACATAGGCCAATTCAATATCTATACTTCTGGATAGATTTTATACAAGATCCTCGATTTCTTTCTTTACTTCTATAGAAGTATTTTTATGTAAAATTGTTGTCGACAACTTTCCAATTTTTTTGGTTCCATTCTCGTAATGACATAACTCATCGAGATCTCTTCAAGATTTCAATCTTTATTTCAAGTACCTCAAACTCTCCAAGAGTTTTATTATTAGTTATGTCTTGGGTCTCTTCAGGTGTAACACCCGGGTTTGGGGGTCGGGTGAAATTAAATAATAAAATATTATTTTGGGCCTCGGGTTTTCAAAACAAATAAATTATGTTGGACTTGTTTTAATTCAAAGCCCAAATTCCATGGATATTAGAATAGTGAAAGATGACCATTTCTCATTAATGGTATTTTAGTAAATTTTAAAATGAAGGGGAAATAAGATGACAAAAGGGGGTTTTATTTGAAAGAAATGCTCATCTTCTTCATTCCACCATTTTTGAAAACCTAAAACCCCTCTTATCCCCTAAAGCACTATTTCATCAAATCTCTTCATCAATTCAAGGGCTCTCTACGAGGTAATTGCGTTTTTGAACTCTCCTCATGATTTCCAACATTTCCATAGCTTTAGTTTTCATAGAAATCATCTTTTTGAGTTTTTGAGTTTTTGAAGTTTTCAAGTTTGAAGAAAAGCATGAAACTTTAATGGCTTCTTGGCTTGTTTTTGATTTGTAGAGTTTAGATTTGAACTAATCTCACCCTAAGACACCTTATAGCTTAAAATGGTGGGATTTTAACAAAAATCCCGAAATGGATTTTTAAAGGTATATTTAAAGTGTCAAAATTTGTGATTTTGGAATGGTTTTGTGAAAAATGGTTGGGCTGATGTTATAGCAACATTGGGTAGGTGTTTTTAGATGTTTTTTTGATGATTTTTGAGTGGTGATAGTGTTGGTTTGAATGAATTCCCGTAGCTACTGCTGTAAGTGATTTTTAGGAGTGGAAAATGGGAGTTTTTAAGGTGTTTTTGTGGGGAAATTGTTGAGTGGATCGAAAGATCGATATTTACCAAGAGGGGGGTGAATTGGAAATTTAAAGGTTTATAGTGGAAATTGGCAAATTAAAAATTGATGGACAAGGGATTTAGAGTGGTTCAAGTTCCAAATGAACTCTACATCCACTACCTTAGCCTCACTAAGGATTTGCAACAATTTCACTAAATTGATCTTCCCCTTTTCTAGGACAAGGAGGCAACCCTTTACAATTTCGGTTGATTTTTCTACCCAAAAATCAACCCAACCCTCACACAAGAGAACAAAGAAATTTGTAGGCTAATTAGGTATCTCTCAATACAAATGATAGCCCCAATACAAGCACTCAACCCAATTTTACAAAATATGAATGAAGAACACAAATTGGGATTTTTACACCAAGTGGGATTTTTGCTCAAATGCTTGAATTTGATGTTTGGATGTTTGCTTTTGGATCAATAGTTGTTGCTGATGCTTTAGAGTGTCTCTTTTATACCTCTTCATTAATTTCTAGCCGTTTGGGTGGTTGGAGATGTAAATGGAGCCGTTGGAACCCTCTCTTACCACCATAAATGCACTTCTGCAGCTACGAGTATCGGTACTCGGGAATGGGTATCGATACCTGTCTCACAAAGAAAATAGCCGTTGTGTGTAATTAATGGGGCGTATCGATACGCACGTAAGCGTATCGGTACTGGGTATCGAAACGGCAAAGGCCGTATCGATACCTTTTTCTCAACATAGCTCACTGCCAAAACGCGTATCGATACTGGGGTAAGGCGTATCGATACCGGTCAACGACCTTTTAAAATTTAGTTACCAACCAACTGACACCAACGGTCATATATTTAAACCGACTTAAATGCTTTAAAAATCTTTAAACCAGTATCGATACTGGTGTTACCGTATCGATACACTCTTTCAAACTCTTTGAAGTTTAACACAGTGGCGTATCGATACGAGGGTTTGCCGTATCGATATGTGTTCCTCCAGTAGCCAAGTTTTGCAAAATGGTATCGATACGCCTCCATGGGTATCGATACTCTCTGACGATTTTCAATAGATTTGGCTTGGAACACTTAGAAAATATTTTGAGTTTGACTTTTACAAATCAGTTTTAAAGTGTTGGTGTTTCAAAACTTGTTAAGGGACTTGTAAAAACAATTTTAAGTTTTTTTAAATTGATCCTTAAAGATCTAGTTATATCAAAATCAAACATAGGTTTTACAATCTCCCCCTTTTTGATATAACAAAACCAAAACTTAAAATTTTGACACTTTTGAGTGACCTTTACAAAGTAACTTCCCCTTAATATAAGCTTGGTAACCTTTGAGTTAAAATCAAAATATTTTAAAGATGTGAGCAAGTTTCTTCTCCCCCTTTTTGTTAGATCAAAAATGCATTGAGACAATAAAGTGCATAATGAAATCAAAGGTATAATAATAATAAGCAACATATTTTTATTCATCATAGCATAAAAAAGGAAAATCCAAGCAAAAACAAACAAGAAATCAAAGCATAGGTTTTTAATCCTAAAACAAACTTAATCCTAAAAACAGAAACATAGGTGCATAAAAATAGAAAATCCTAGATGATTATGAATGATATGCAAGGAGAGATGTCTAGGCATTGTCTTCGTCGTCTTCATCATCTTCATCATCATCGACCATAGGCTCATTGCTCCGCATGCTATTACGCCATTCATCATGGAAAGCGGCAACGGAAATATTCAAGGAATTTAGCCCGCTTTCAAGGGATGTAAGGCGATTCTCCATACCCGTCATCCTTGTATCGAAGGTGGTTTCCATGGAGGTTAGACGAGTGTTCATGTCCGTGCGTAGCCCGGTAAATTGCTCATTGAGATAGGTCATGAGAGCATCCAAATTGGGCTGTGGGACTTGAGGAGCCGGAGGAGCTTGAGAAGCTTGTGGTTGTTCCAATACGGCGGCGGCCTCGGGTGGAAGCTCAGAAAGACGTAACCAACTTCCATTAAAGTAATGGAACTTACCCCGAGCAAGGGATCGCTCATCAATAGGATCGGTAAGAGGAGATGCAAGATCAAATGAGCAATCAATATCCTTTTTCACAAAATAGTAACTTAAAGCCGTACCGTAGATAAAAGATGTGATGAGAGCGGTGTGGCGATTTTGAACATGATAGACGATCTCATCGAACATGATTCGAGCTAGGTTTGGGCGCTTTCGTTGACGGAAACAACGGATCCAAAAATCATCCACTTGACGGATGGTAGAGTATTTGCCACCGGAGGGACGTAACCACCAAGACACCATCAAATGTAGGATTCGATCGTGAGCATTGAGGACGGTTACGGAACCACCGAGAACATGGCCCAAGGCATTCTCATCATCTAAGCCTTCATCATCTAACTTAAAAACATCACAAATCCCTTTGACATCGAGAATGATTTGCTTCCCCATAAGATAAGAGCGGATGGCAACAACTTCCCCATTGCGAGTAATAACTTTGGCATTAGAATAGAATTAAAACCAAAAGACGATAGTAAATACCGGGGATAGATAGAAACTCCATGAAATTCCAAGTGCGAAGCAACGGAAGATATTCAAACTTGAAGCGCTCGGAGTCGAGAAAAGGAATGGAGATGACCCTTTCCGCACGAATTTTGTAGTTCTCAAATTGGCGAAAATAGGGAAGACCCGCGGAAGTTTCAAAGGATCTGTTATAAATTGTAGCATAATCTGGGCGTGCAACCGTTCCGGGAGTTGAAGATTCACCGGCATGAGTAACCCTCGGTCGCTTCCTCGAATGTTCTTTAGGTGCCATAATCTAAAAGAAAATTAAGCAAGAGAAAAAAGGGTTTCTTCAATTTAAGTAAAAATCAAGGTAAAAAGGATTTTTTAAGAGAAAAAAAATTTGAAAACCAAAGAGATTTAAGGAAACAAAGGGTTAAAAAAAACAGAACAAAAAAGAGTAAAAAGAAGAGATTACCTTGAAGGAAACTTTGAAGATTGAAGAAAATCTTGAGAGAGAGCACAATTCTTTGCTTGATGCAAAAATTCTTTTAGAATTGAGTTGTAGTGTGAAAAATATGAAGGAGGAAGGGCCTTTTTATAGGCAAAAACGGCTAGGGTTTGTTAGGGTTAAAGAGTTTTAATTTTGGTAAAATTAGATCTCATTTAAGACTGATTTAATGCCATCTGCGCGATAGGGTATCGATACTCATGAGGGGGTATCGATACGGGGATAGAATTGTCTTTTCTCAAAAATGCCCGTTGGAAAGTCGTATCGAAACGGTGGGGCCCGTATCGAAACGACCAGTATCGATACGATATTAAGCGTATCGATACCCGTGAAGCGATGAAAATTCTGGGAACCAGAATGAAGAACACGTATCGATACGCGTATATCCGTATCGATACCATATGCCCAGAATGACCTGTTTGGTTCTAAGAACAACCAAAGGCTCGAACTTAACACCTCCTAAAAGTATGCAAATGATGAATGAACAGTTCTAAGCATGTTTTAACAGAAGCATACTCCCCCTAACTATAGGCATGGATAAAATTAGAAGTTTAAACACATAAACATGGCAATTTCACAAAATCAAGCATTTTAAGCACAAAAGAGGTTCTAGAAGGTCAAGATAGGCTAGCTAGACCTAACTCTCTCCTAAGGGACCAAAAACGCTCTTTGTCTAAGGGTTTTGTAAATATGTCCGCTAATTGATTCAAGGTGTCTACGTACTCTATAACCACATCTTCCTTAAGGACATGATCTCTAATGAAATGATGCCTTATTTCTATATGTTTGGTTCTAGAGTGTTGGATGGGATTTTTTGTTAAACAAATAGCACTAGTGTTGTCACGTTTTAGGGGTATGGTTCCAACTTTAATTCCATAATCTAAGAGTTGTTGCTTCATCCAAAGGACTTGAGCACAACAACTCCCTAAGGATATGTACTCGGCTTCGGTGGTAGATAAGGCTACACTATTTTGTTTCTTAGAGAACCAAGATATGAGCATACTACCTAAGAATTGGCAAGTTCCCGAAGTACTCTTCCTATCAATTTTGCAACCCTCATAATCCGCATCCGAGTAAGCATGTAGGTTGAAGGTAGAGTCTCTAGGATACCAAAGGCCTAAACAAGGAGTGTCTCTAAGATACCTAAAGATTCTCTTAACGGCTATAAGGTGAGACTCTCTAGGACTAGCTTGAAACCTAGCACACAAGCAAACACTAAACAAGATATCCGGTCTACTTGCAGTAAGGTAAAGCAAAGACCCAATCATTGAACGATAAAGCTTAGAGTCAACACACTTACCTCCTTCATCTTTGTCAAGCTTCGTAGATGAGCTCATAGGAGTGGCTTGAGGCTTTGCATTCTCCAAGCCAAACTTCTTGAGCATATCCTTTATGTATTTTGCTTGGTTGGTGAAGGTGCCATCCTTCTTTTGCTTGATTTGGAGTCCCAAAAAGAATGAGAGCTCCCCCATCATGCTCATCTCAAATTCACCTTGCATTAACTTAGCAAACTCTTGACAATGACATTCATTAGTAGAACCAAAAATAATATCATCAACATAAATTTGAACTACTAAGATGTCATTTTTATACATTTTTATAAAAAGTGTAGTGTCCACCTTACCTTTTTCAAATCCTTTTTCAATCAAGAAATTTGAAAGTCTTTCATACCAAGCTCTAGGAGCTTGTTTTAAACCATAAAGGGCTTTGGTAAGTTTGAAAACATGATTTGGAAATTTTGAATCTTCAAAACCCGGTGGTTGTTCCACATACACTTCTTCATTTATAAAACCATTTAAAAAGGCGCTTTTAACATCCATTTGAAAAAGCTTGAAATTATGATAACATGCATATGTAAGCAACATCCTAATGGCTTCCATTCTAGCTACGGGTGCATAGGTTTCATCAAAATCTATTCCCTCTTCTTGAGTGTAACCTTGTGCAACAAGTCTAGCTTTATTTCTCACAATGTTACCACTCTCATCTAGTTTGTTCCTAAAGACCCATTTAGTTCCTATTGTAGATTGATTACTAGGCCTATCAACTAATGTCCATACATTACTTCTCTCAAATTGATTTAATTCTTCTTGCATAGCCAAAATCCAAAAGTCATCTTTCAATGCTTCTTTTATATTTTTAGGCTCTATGCATGAGATAAATGCAACATGGTTCATTAATCTAAGAGAAGAACGAGTGGTTACCCCCTTGGATGGATCACCCAAGATTTCACCATCTTTGACATAGTTCAACTCCCTTGGGTAGCTCACTTCCTTTTCCTCAATGGCCAAGTCCTTCAAGGCTTCAAGAGGTGGATCTTGTGAGTCCTCTTCCTTTGTTGGAATCTCATCCTCCTTTGAAGTTTGACCTCCATCAAAGGCATTTATGATCCCTACATCATCATCATCACAAGAATCCTTCCTAGGTAGGAGGTTATCATCGAATACAACATGAATGGACTCTTCTACTACTAAAGTTCTTTTGTTAAATACTCGATAGGCTTTAGAGGTTAAAGAGTAACCTATAAAAATGGCTTCATCACTTTTTGCATCAAATTTACCTAAGTTGTCTTTTTCATTATTTAAAACAAAACATTTGCACCCAAAAGGGTGAAAATAGCTAATGTTAGGCTTTTTAGATTTTAAAATCTCATAAGGTGTTTTCTTTAAAATTGGCCTAATCATTACTCGATTTACAATATAACAAGCGGTGTTTGTGGCTTCCGCCCAAAAATATTTAGGTAAATTGTTTTCACAAAGCATAGTTCTAGCCATTTCTTGTAAAGTTCTATTTTTCCTCTCAACTACCCCATTTTGTTGAGGAGTTCGAGGAGCCGAAAAATTATGGCTAATAACATTTTCATTTAAAAAATCTTCAAACCCTAAATTTTGAAACTCGGTTCCATGATCACTTCTAATATGTGAAATTCTAAGTTTAAGATCATTTTGGGTTAGTTTTGAAAATGTGATGAATTTTTACAAAGCCTCATCTTTAGTACTTAAAAAGAGAACCCAAGTAAATCTAGAAAAATCATCAACTAGCACAAAAGCATAAGACTTACCACCCAAGCTCATAGTCCTAATTGGCCCAAATAAATCCATGTGAATTAATTGTAAGCATCTACTAGTAGAAACATCATTAATGGATTTAAAGGAAGACCTATGTTGTTTACCCTTTGAGCATGCATCACAAATTTTATCATTTGAGAACTTTATTTTGGGTAAACCTCTAACTAGGTTTAGAGAGACTATTTTTTCTAAAACACTTATGCTAGCATGTCCTAGCTTCCTATGCCACAACCATGCATCATTTTCATTTTGAGCAACTAAGCATGCATGAGATGTATGTATGTCATCTAAATGCACCATGTATATGTTTCCTATGCGATGACCTATGAGCATAATGTTATTAGATTTAATGTCTACAATTTTGCATCCATTTTTATCAAATAAAACATTAAATCCTTTATCACATAGTTGACTTATGCTCAATAAATTGTGTTTAAGACCATCGACATATAAGACATTTTCAATAAGAATGGTAGAGTGATTACCTATGGAGCCAATACCTTTAATGTGGCCTTTGGAGTTGTCACCAAATGTTACTACTCCTCCACCTTTTGGCTTTAGATCCATGAATCGACTCTTGTCTCCGGTCATGTGTCTCGAGCATCCACTATCAAGGTACCATGAGTTTTGACTTTGTGCCTTGGCCTTGTAGCAATGCTCCCTGTTGAGTGTGTAAAAGTTCTATTATTTACACCTTTTTTAACCCATATTTCTGCTGCATTCAAGCATCATTGCATTGCATTTAGGTTAGTTTTCAGTAAAACATCACAAATGGACTAAAGGCACGGATTCTACTAAAAGATGGCTATTTTTGCAGGTATCTGTCATAGTAGAAGATGAAGGCAGGCGCAGGGCAGAGAAGCAGGAGAGCGGAACTGGACAAGCAGCCAAAGAAGACGAACCTGTCACGGACCTGTCGTGACAGCAAGGTGACAGCAACCTTATGAAGAGGAAAAGTAAAGTGGACCTCGATAGATAGAGAAAAATCTGCTCGCCTGTCGTGTGAAAGCCAAATATTTTTCCAAGCCCCGGATCAAAAGATATGTCAAGCCAAAGCTCAAGGAGAAGAAATTCCTAGAAACAAGGATGCGGCTGGAAAGTAGGAGACTTTAGAGATTAGTCTTTATTAAAATTTTACTTTTAATTAAAGTTGTAATCCTTGTTACCTTAGATAACTTGAGCCCAAAGCTTATATAAGGGCATAGATTAAACCTAGGGCATAACCGATTACCCCATAACCGAAACCAAAAACCCCCTGTCGTCCACCTGTCACCGATATGTTCTAAATTCCCCCTAGGGCTACGGGTTGTTTTGTAAAGTAGTTGCAAGGGTTGCTTTGTTTTAGGATTTTTCCAAGTTCAATAAAATAAACTTCAAGTTCTTTTATCTTGGTTTTAATATCTTGCAAGAGCATCGGGAGAGCATTGTGAGGTTATCCATTTACTTAGCATCGGGAGAGTTAAGTATACGAAAGAGATAAGAGCGCGTTCTCTAGTTTATAGTTGAACCATCTCGTGCCTAGGGATAGGGCGAGGTTAAGTGGCTAAGGAAGAATTCATACACATCGGTGTTCATCCTTCGATTCACGCCGGGAGGTATCATCAAAGACGTGTTCATCGACAGACTTGTGCCTAGGGATAGGGCAAGGCAGATCTGGGATTCTTGCCAAGCTTGAAGTACGGAGTTGGTGTGTCTGCTGCCGCGACTGCCAACGGACAGACGCCGCGACAGGTGCTGTCGGTGACGGGAGCGACGACAGAACTGGAGATCCTAAGCAATTCAATACCTACACTACCGAGCAATTCAATACCAGCCCATTCTCTCTATCTTGATTTCTCAATCCTTTATTTTACGTTTTCACCTTATTATTCTTGTGACAACTTTTAATTATTCCCTTTACTTTCGTGCAGTAAACAAGGTGAAGTCATTAGCCCAATCCCTGTGGAGACGATATCCGATACTTCGTATCACTTTACTACTTGCGTTGTGTACACTTGCACTACAATTGCGATAGACTATTTTACACGCAACAAGTTTTTGGCGCCGTTGCCGGGGATTGGCAACATAACGACATCTTTCTTTTATTGCACTTTTCGCTTTTATTTTTATTTTCTTTTATTTTACGTTTTTATCTTTATTTTTCTTTTTCTTTTGTGTTTTCAACTCTTGCTTTTCACGAGGTTTTCTTGTTTATGCGCAGATCCAAAAGAGGTGAAGATCCTGAGTATACATTAGATCCGGAAATCGAACGTTCCTTCAATCTCAAGAAACAACTTCGCCGACTTTTAGACATAAACGAATATCTCGAGGAACAGCTAGAGAAGATGGCCCATAACCAACCTGCTGGTGGATTCATACCACCCCTTGGCAATAATAACCCACCTGTCGCCGATCCGCCCGCAGCAGGTGGACGACGGTCATGTCGTGACTACATGCTGAATGATCATGTAGAACTGGAGACCACGCTGCCGGATATTGATGTTGATAACTTCGAGCTTAAACCTGTCATGTTTAGTATGATCAACAACGCCGGACAGTTTAGTGGTTCTGCGACAGAAGATGCTAGGGAGCATCTCAAAACGTTCCAGGAGATCTGTGGTTCGTTTAGACTGCCAGGAGTTAGTCCGGAGATACTGAGGCTTCGGTTATTCCCCCATTCATTAAGGGACAGAGCTAAAACTTGGTGGAATAAACTTACACCGGGTTCTATTATGACTTGGGCAGATCTCACTCGTGAATTTTTATCTCGTTTTAATCCTTCACATTTATCTGAGCGATTACGTAATGAAATTGCTACTTTTCAACAGGAAGATGACGAGCCAATGCACGAGGCCTGGGACAGGTTTACTACTCTTCTTCGAAACTGCCCTATGCATGGATTCCCCGTCTGGAATCAGGTTACAACTGCCAATCTACAAACTCGCATCCGAATTGATTCTGCAGCAAATGGATTACTATTGGATAAAGATCCAGACGAGGCGCTGCAAGTTCTAAAAAATTTAGCTAAGAATGAAGAACAGTTTCCGACAGCTAGAAGAGGGGGTAAACGGGTACTTGCTGTCAAGGACTATGAGGCCGACAGCACTATGAAATCACAGGTAGCATTCCTTACTAAAGCCATGAAACACTTATTGAATGAAGAGGACTTACGAGGATTTGCTGTCGAGGAAGTTTGTACTACTTGTGAGGGAAATCATAGTAGGGATGAATGCCCTATAAATATAGAAGAGGGAAAATATGTTGGAAATTACAAGCCAAACTACAATTCCAACAACTACAATCCTAATTGGAGGAAAGATCCCAAATTTTCCTGGAGTAACCCTAACAATGCTCTGAATCCGCAAGTGCATAATCAGAATCAGGGGGGTCCTAGATTGTTGACGCGACAGCAACAGCAGCCGCAAAACCTGCCGCAGAACCTGTCGCCGCAACAGCAACAGCAGCCACCACCTGCCACGAGTAGTGTATTGGAGCAGACTCTGGCCACTTTTATGTCTCAGACTGGTACGTATATGGACAATATTAATCAGTTTGTCAAGAAGACGGAAAACTTTATGGATGAAACCAAGATGAGGATGACAAATCATGAGGCTACCTTGAAATCTCTAGAGACACAAATGGGTCAGGTGTCCCAGCACATTAAGCCGAGGCAGAATGGAGGTTTCCCTAGCAATACTGAAAATGCTAGACCGCCCCCACATGAGCAATGTAAGGTGATTACTACTAGGAGTGGGAAAAAGTTACCTGGACCGGAAAAAGCTGAAACAGAAAAGGAACCTGCCTTAGATAAACCTGCCGAGGAAGCTGCCCCGACAGGTGATAAACAGACTGCTGCCGATGAGCCTGTCACGACAGCAGAAGCGACAGAGGAGAAAAATGAAGAACATCGTCCTCAGATTCGTATGCAGTGGGAAGGACGTGTTGCTGATTACCGTCCCCCACCACCCTTTCCTCAACGGATAAAGCAAGCTAAGCAAGAATCTCAACTTAAAAAGATTTATGATATTTTTAAGCAGGTTCAGATTAATATTCCGCTGTTAGACGCCGTTAGGGAGATGTCCGGTTATGCTAAATTTCTCAAGGATGTCATGTCAAAGAAATATAAACTTGGGGAATTTGAAACGGTAAGGATGGCAGATGGTTGCATGAGTATTCTTCATCGGCAGCCACCCCAGAAGAAGAAGGATCCAGGGAGCTTCCTCATACCTTGTGTAATCGGTGACAAATTTGTGGGTAAGGCACTTTGTGATCTTGGAGCTAGTGTTAATCTAATGCCCAAATCTGTTTTTCAGAAATTAGGTATTGGGAAGGCGCGGCCCACGACAATTACCCTACAGCTAGCCGACCGCTCTTACGTTCATCCAGAGGGAAAGATTGAAGACATTTTGGTAAGAGTGGATAAGTTTATTTTTCCTGCTGACTTTGTTATTTTAGGTTGCGAAGCAGATGAGAACGCACCAGTCATCCTTGGGCGACCCTTTTTAGCCACGGGAAGATCACTGATTGATGTGGAGAGAGGAGAACTCACCATGCGAGTAAACGATCAAGAGATTAAGTTGAATGTTCTCCAATCAATGAAACGAGCTGATTTGGACGAGGAATGCAAGGCCATCATTGAGGTGACCTTTGATTACCCCTGCATCAGGTCAGGCTGCCATGATAAAAAATTTGGTCACTGCTGCGACAGCCATTTACAGACCTGTCACGACAGCGATGACGACAGCACCGACGACAGCAACTCCTCTGAATCCGATACATCTGATACTGAAGGTCATGAGAAGGTAAACTGGTTAGACCATCGTCCAGGTAAGTTATTCGAACCATTGAATTACACTTCGGATAACCATTTAATCCAAAAGCCCTCCACTGTTGAACCACCTGTCTTAGAACTTAAGCCCCTGCCAGGGCAGCTTAAATATGCTTATCTTGGTTGTGATGAAACACTGCCCGTAATCATCTCTGCTAAGCTGCCGCATGAACAGGAACGACAGCTGATCGACATGCTAAGGCAGCACAAAAAGGCGATTGGATGGACGATAGCAGACATTCAGGGCATTAGTCCGGCGTTATGCATGCACAAAATCCTTCTTGAGGAAGACCATAAGCCGACTATAGATGCTCAAAGGCGGCTAAACCATGCGATGAAGGAGGTAGTGCGTAAGGAGATCATTAAATGGCTAGATGCTGGTATTATTTACGCCATCTCCGACAGCAAATGGGTTAGCCCGGTGCAATGTGTTCCCAAGAAAGGAGGCATGACCGTGATAACCAACGAAAACAATGAACTAATCCCAACCAGGACTGTGACCGGTTGGAGGGTTTGTATGGACTATCGGAAGCTTAACAAAGCTACCCGAAAGGACCACTTCCCTTTACCCTTTATTGATCAAATGCTTGACAGATTAGCGGGTAAATCTTATTATTGTTTTCTTGATGGTTATTCAGGTTATAACCAAATTGCTATTGCACCGGAGGATCAAGAGAAAACGACTTTCACATGCCCCTACGGAACATATGCATTTAGGAGGATGCCGTTCGGCCTTTGTAACGCACCTGCCACCTTCCAAAGGTGCATGATGGCAATATTCTCCGACATGGTAGAGGATTTCCTTGAGATTTTCATGGATGATTTTTCCGTCTTTGGAGACGATTTTGAGAGCTGCCTCAGCAACCTCCAAAAGGTACTTGAAAGATGTGAAAAAACTAACCTTGTTCTCAATTGGGAAAAATGTCATTTTATGGTCGATGAAGGGATAGTTATAGGCCATAAGATTAGCTGCCGTGGGATAGAGGTCGACAGGGCAAAAATTGAAGTCATAGAGAAGCTGCCGCCGCCAACCACAGTCAAGGGCATCAGGAGTTTTTTAGGGCATGCCGGTTTTTACAGAAGATTTATTGCAAATTTTTCAAAGATCACCAAACCGCTATGCCATCTCCTAGAGCAGAACCGACCCTTTGACTTTAACGAAGAATGTACTGAAGCATTCAAGGTTCTGAAGGAAAAGTTAGTGACAGCCCCCATAGTACAGCCACCAGACTGGACACAACCATTCGAGATCATGTGTGATGCTAGTGACTATGCTGTCGGGGCAGCACTTGGGCAGCGCAGAGACAGGCTGTTTCACGTCATATATTATGCTAGCAAAACATTAAATGAAGCCCAAGTGAACTATACCACCACAGAAAAGGAGCTGTTAGCTGTGGTGTTCTCCATCGACAAGTTTCGTTCTTACATACTTGGAACGAAGATAATAATACACACCGACCATTCTGCCCTCAAGTACTTGTTCGCAAAGAAGGATACGAAGCCTAGGCTGATACGATGGATCTTGCTATTACAAGAATTCGACCTTGAGATCAAAGACAAAAAGGGGACAGAAAATCAAGTGGCAGACCATTTGTCGAGGTTGGAGACGGGACAGAGTCTACCGTTAGATGAGACACACATACTGGAGACCTTCCCAGATGAGCAGCTCTTTGCTGCTGCAGTCGCTGTCGCGACAGCCATGGCGGCAGGTAAGTCTTCTAACCTTCCCTGGTATGCTGATTTTGTTAATTATATAGTTAGCGGAATATTACCTACTGATCTTAATTATCAAGCAAGGAAGAGGTTCCAAAATGATGTTAAACATTATTATTGGGACGAACCTCTTCTTTTCAAAATGTGCGCAGATCAGGTTATAAGAAGGTGTGTACCACAAGAAGAACAAGAAGACATTCTCCATCACTGTCATGCTTCACAATATGGAGGTCACTTAGGAGGCAATAAAACGGCTGCCAAGGTACTGCAGTCAGGGTTCTACTGGCCGACACTATATAAAGATGCACAGGAATTTTACAGAAACTGTGACAGGTGCCAGAGGACAGGTAACATCTCAAGGAGAAACGAGATGCCACTACAGAATATTTTAGAAGTAGAGATCTTTGATGTTTGGGGGATTGATTTTATGGGACCTTTTCCATCTTCGTGTGGAAACCTTTACATCCTCCTAGCAGTGGACTATGTCTCCAAGTGGGTAGAAGCAATCGCAACGCAAAAGAATGATGCCAAAACGGTCCAAAAGTTTCTGCACAAAAACATTTTTTCTAGATTTGGCATCCCTAGAGCGATTATCAGTGATGAAGGGAGACATTTCGATAATAGGGTAATTGCTGCCGCTTTGAAGAAATATGGTGTCAAGCACAAGATCGCGACAGCATACCACCCACAGACCAATGGACAGGCTGAGATATCCAATAGGGAAGTAAAAAACATCCTTGAAAAGATGGTTAAACCAACTAGGAAAGACTGGTCTTTACTTCTTAATGATGCATTATGGGCATACATGACAGCTTTCAAGACTCCATTGGGCATGTCTCCATTCCGACTGATTTACGGGAAAACCTGTCACTTGCCTGTCGAGATTGAGCACAAGGCATATTGGGCAATTAAGGCAGTGAACATGGACTTGGATAAGGCCGGCCAGAAAAGGTTATTAGATCTAAACGAAATTGAAGAATTACGGACAATGGCCTACGATAATGCAAGGATTTACAAGGAAAAGACTAAGAAGTGGCATGACAAGAAGTTGCTGCCAAGACAGTTCTGCCCAGGGCAACTTGTGTTGTTGTTTAATTCTAGGTTGAAACTCTTTCCAGGGAAGCTCAAATCTAGATGGTCTGGCCCGTTCCAAGTGGTTCAAGTTTTTCCCCATGGTGCCATTACAATTCAATCATTAAAGGATGGGCACCAATTCAAAGTCAATGGACAACGCCTCAAGCACTATCTGGGGACTGAAGCCCCAGGACTACAGGAAGTGGTTACTTTAGATGATGCCCCACAAGGCATCACTAATTTAACCTAATTTTTATTTTTACTTATTTTATTATTATTAGGAAATTAGGTTTATTTTATTCGAATAATGTTTTGTTTTATAATTTCAGTTTTTAGGAAATAAAGGAGTCAAGAAGAAAAGAAGAAGTGAGCCCAGCCCACCGCCCATCCATCAGCCCACTAAAGCCCATTTATTGAAGCCTGTCGTTTCGGCTGCCGCCGCAGACGGATACGACAGGCTGTCAACAGACTGACACGGCAGACGCAGAAGCGTGCGGCAGACGCACAGCAGACGCATTAATACGTGTCAGACGCGTCAGACACGCTATATTCAATCTGCCGCCCCGTTATTCTCGCCTGCCGTTGCGGCATTAAATGGGCAGCTACTCGACCGCTATATAAACCCCTTCCCCTCTTCATTTTTCATCACTTCTGTTTTTTCTCTCTTGTTATTCTCTTCTAGTTTTATCTATTTTCTTTCTTTGTCAGCCCTTGCAACCACAAATGTCTTCACGACAAACCCGTCAGAACGCTGCTGCCGCTTCTTCTTCAGCAGCAGCAGCCCCGTTCGCTAACAAGGAACTATGGGAGGAGCGGAGCTTCATCTATAACAGAGATGCCCCCCATATGGGACTCCGGCCGTTCATAATGAAGGCCATAACAGCACAACTTTGGGAGGACTTTGCCGAACAGCCGGCAGAGCTTAATGACACTCTGGTCAGGGAATTTTATGCGGCGATCGACAGCAAGACGGCGACATCTGTCACCGTCCGAGGAGTGACAGTTCCTTTCACCGCCAGCAGCATCAACCATGTATTCGGCCTCTTCTTTGGCCCCAATGATGATGCTCATCAACAATTTTGGGACACCCTCGACGCTGCCGGACATGATGCTGTCATGAGGGAGTTGACAGAAGCGGGAACGACATGGAGCACCAGTAAGAAGAACCCCCACTCTGTCCACAGGGGGCAGCTACTCCCTGAGGCAAAACTATGGAACGCTTTTATCAAAAAGCGTATCCTGCCCTCATCCCACCATACGACAGTCAACAGGCAGCGGTTGGCCCTCATCCACTCTATCATGCATGACAGGCCCATCAATGTGGGCAGATACATGAGGGACAGCATCCTCGATTGTGCTTTCCGCTCGGACTCACGGCTATGCCTACCATCAACCATCACTGCCCTCTGCCGCTGTGCTGCCGTACCAGAGGAGCCATCCGACAAAATCAAGAAGGGCAGCGGCTGGACAGACAGCAACATCTCCAGCCTCATGGAGGTCGTAGCTGCAACTCCCATCAACGCCTTCGACCCAAACGCCCCTCCTGCTAATTCCGATGATGAACCGGCCACCGAACCTGCCCCAGAAGCTGCCACCAACACCGCTCCGACAGATCAGAACGCCCACATCCTTGCTGCCATCTTGAGGATAGAGGAGCGCCAGATGGGTTTAATGACTTTCATCCGTGACTTCTCCAATGCTACGGTAAATTTCATTACCAATACTTTGAATTTTACGGATGTCATTTTTCCCACCTTCCCCGCCCATTATTTCAATATCCCCTCCCCCACTCCCACACCACCTGTCTCTCCCCACGGAGAATCTGCCTCCTCCACACCATCCCCGACGGCAGCCGGTAGCCCATCGGCAGACACCTCCCCTCGAGGAACAAAGCGAGCTGCCACTGATGACAGCCCTCTTGTCCGGAGGAATTTGGACAGCGCCTTCACACGAGTGAAACGAATTAAGCATGTGGTCGACAAAAGAAGGCTGTCCAAAGCCATCACGAGTGACAGCTGGGACAGCAGCAGCAGTTCCGATGTCCGACTAGTGGAAGAACCTGCCCCTCAACAGGCCGATGAACCTGTTGAGCAACCTGCTGTTGAACCTGTCCAGCCCCCTCCACAGCGCAGGCGCCGCCATCAGATCCGCGTCAGCAGCAGCAGCGAGAGCAGCGCGTGAAAATTTAAGTCTTTATTTTCTCTTATTGCTGCCTGCCTTTATATTTTGTGATGTACTTTGTTCTTTTCTTTTTTCTATCTTTCTTTTATTTTCCATGGCATTTTGCATTGAGGGCAATGCAACCCTTGAGTTTGGGGGTGGCACCCTCCATATTTAATGGAGTCCTTAGTACATCTTTCAATTATTGTTGTGTCTTTTTATTTAAGTTCTTTAAAAAAAAAAATTTAAAACTGTTGGCTTAAAACTGTGAAGTTAACTTACCTGTCATGACGGCTCTGTCGTGGCAGCATCCTTAGGACAGGTTAAGGAAAAGTTTAGAGCCTTTCTATAGTTCTGAAAACTTAAACACTTTTGTGACTGTTATACTGCTTAGATTTCTTTTAGCCAAACTAGAATAGGAAAACTTAGCACTTAGAGTAGAAAAGAGACTAGAATCTCAGGAAACCTAGAGGTGCCTACCACCGGCTCTAGGCAGATAACCAGAGAAAAACTTCTAGAGGTGCCTATCACCGGCTCTAGACAGTTAACTAGAGGTGCCTGAAATACTGGCTCTAGTAAAAGAGAAGAAGTTTGAAAAAAGGAAATAACTAGAGGTGCCCAATTCTGGCTCTAGTAAGAAAAAAAAGAAAACAGTCTCGTAGGAAAAACTCTAAACAAGCTAAAGTCAATTATTCTAGTGAAACTAAGAGAGTCTTGGCATATAACTGTTCACAAGCATGCACACACTGCACGAGTGCTATAGGGAGAGTCCGGACAGATCCTAACCTTTCCGACAGGTTGCTGCCGCCATAGAGAATGAGCGACGGGTAAGGGACAGTTCACTGTTTGAAGGCCAACACAAAAAAATATTCTTTTTTCTTTCTTCATTGCTTGAGGGCAAGCAAAAACTTGAGCTTGGGGGTGTGTTGAGTGTGTAAAAGTTCTATTATTTACACCTTTTTTAACCCATATTTCTGCTGCATTCAAGCATCATTGCATTGCATTTAGGTTAGTTTTCAGTAAAACATCACAAATGGACTAAAGGCACGGATTCTACTAAAAGATGGCTATTTTTGCAGGTATCTGTCATAGTAGAAGATGAAGGCAGGCGCAGGGCAGAGAAGCAGGAGAGCGGAACTGGACAAGCAGCCAAAGAAGACGAACCTGTCACGGACCTGTCGTGACAGCAAGGTGACAGCAACCTTATGAAGAGGAAAAGTAAAGTGGACCTCGATAGATAGAGAAAAATCTGCTCGCCTGTCGTGTGAAAGCCAAATATTTTTCCAAGCCCCGGATCAAAAGATATGTCAAGCCAAAGCTCAAGGAGAAGAAATTCCTAGAAACAAGGATGCGGCTGGAAAGTAGGAGACTTTAGAGATTAGTCTTTATTAAAATTTTACTTTTAATTAAAGTTGTAATCCTTGTTACCTTAGATAACTTGAGCCCAAAGCTTATATAAGGGCATAGATTAAACCTAGGGCATAACCGATTACCCCATAACCGAAACCAAAAACCCCCTGTCGTCCACCTGTCACCGATAAGTTCTAAATTCCCCCTAGGGCTACGGGTTGTTTTGTAAAGTAGTTGCAAGGGTTGCTTTGTTTTAGGATTTTTCCAAGTTCAATAAAATAAACTTCAAGTTCTTTTATCTTGGTTTTAATATCTTGCAAGAGCATCGGGAGAGCATTGTGAGGTTATCCATTTACTTAGCATCGAGAGAGTTAAGTATACGAAAGAGATAAGAGCGCGTTCTCTAGTTTATAGTTGAACCATCTCGTGCCTAGGGATAGGGCGAGGTTAAGTGGCTAAGGAAGAATTCATACACATCGGTGTTCATCCTTCGATTCACGCCGGGAGGTATCATCAAAGACGTGTTCATCGACAGACTTGTGCCTAGGGATAGGGCAAGGCAGATCTGGGATTCTTGCCAAGCTTGAAGTACGGAGTTGGTGTGTCTGCTGCCGCGACTGCCAACGGACAGACGCCGCGACAGGTGCTGTCGGCGACGGGAGCGACGATAGAACTGGAGATCCTAAGCAATTCAATACCTACACTACCGAGCAATTCAATACCAGCCCATTCTCTCTATCTTGATTTCTCAATCCTTTATTTTACGTTTTCACCTTATTATTCTTGTGACAACTTTTAATTATTCCCTTTACTTTCGTGCAGTAAACAAGGTGAAGTCATTAGCCCAATCCCTGTGGAGACGATATCCGATACTTCGTATCACTTTACTACTTGCGTTGTGTACACTTGCACTACAATTGCGATAGACTATTTTACACGCAACACTCCCCCTACAAACAAAGATATTAAACTTTGGTTTTTGGTACCCAAATCATTTTGGGTCCATGAGTGTTAGCTCCCAAAACCTTGGTTCCCTTAGGAATCCAAGATAACATAGCAATAAAATTATTAGATTTTACAAGTTCCTTAGGAACCCATACACTTCTAATTTTTTTAGTTCTACTATGTCTAGGGTAGCTACCTTGTTTGTAGTAATTAGTCTTTTTCTTAGGTTGGTGTGTTCTAGAGGATTCTCCTAATTCATGCTTGACACTACCAACATTTTTTAAAGACTTTTTGAGCTCATTTAGCTCACCCAACACCTTTTGGTGTTCACTATTACATTGAGATAAAAGATTATTAAGATCAACATTTTCATCTTGAAAAAATTTAAGTTCATCTTTTAATCCTAAAATCTTTTTCTCAAATTTAGAATTAGCTTGAGTAAGTGAGTCATTTTTCTCATTTAGTTCTAGAATAATCTTTTTATTCCTAATGACCGACTCCTTATACTTCTCAACTAATTCATCATATACCTCTTGTAACTCATCATATGCATCATTTAATTCTTCATATGAAAAATCTAAAGTAGATGAGTTAGAGGTTACCATGGAGGAATCTTCCTCAAGTGCCATGAGGCAAAGGTTAGCCACTTCTTGTTCGTCATCCTCCGATGACTCCTCATCACTCCAAGTAGCAAGCTTGGCCTTGAGCTTTTTCTTCTTCTCAAAACCATTCTTCTTGAGTTGAGGGCACTCCGAACGTATGTGGCCGGGTTTATTGCACTCAAAGCAAATGATTGGATCCTTTCCATCTTCCTTGTTCTTGCTTTTGAAGTCCATCTTCCTTTGGATTTTTCTTCCCCGGTTGGACCTCATAAAGCGTGAGAATCGTTTGGCTATCATAGCCAATTCCTCAAGTTCATCCTCATCACTAGATGAGCTCTCATCATGTTGTGAAGCTTTAGCCTTGAGAGCTATTCCCATCTTCTTCTTCTTCTCTACCTCAAGCTTCTCTACCCTTTTCTCTTCTTTCTTCTTCTCATCTTCCCTTCCTTGCTTCATGATCTCATGTGTAAGGAGAGAACCCACAAGCTCATCAAGCTTCAAAGTCTTCAAGTTCTTTGCTTCGATGATAGCGGTTCTCTTCCCATCCCAAGATTCGGGAAGTGAATAGAGTAGCTTCCGGACAAGCTTGTCTTCCGGTATGATCTCTCCAAATCCCTTTAGACCATTGACGATTGTGGAGAATCGATCGAACATCTTTGACACCGTCTTATCGGACTCCATCTTGAAGTTTTCATAACTAAGATTGAGAATTCCAATCTTAGTTTCCTTGACATCATTGGTGCCTTCATAAGTGGTCTCAAGAGTGTCCCACACTTCCTTGGCACTTTCAATTGATGAGACCTTCGAATAGATGTCCGGACCGAAAGCACAAAATAGCATGTGGAGAGCTTTATCATTGACTTGAATCTTTTTCCTCTCCTCTTCACTCATTTCAGCTTTCTTCTTCAACACCATCTTGCCTTCACCGTCTTGCTTCAATGGAATGTATGGCCCATCCTCAATGACATCCCACACAAGATAGTCATTTGACTTGATGAATAGACGCATTCTATTCTTCCAAAAAGAATAGTTATCACCGTTGAAGAAGGGGGCTTTGTGGTCGATTGTGACTCGTACATGCCGGAACCGGAGGTAGAAGTCATCTCTTGATAATTTGATGATCACACTCTTCCAAGGATCTCCTCTTGTGGTTGTTAATCCTCAAAGAGTTAAGCTCTGATACCAATTGTTGAGTGGATCGAAAGATCGATATTTACCAAGAGGGGGGTGAATTGGAAATTTAAAGGTTTATAGTGGAAATTGGCAAATTAAAAATTGATGGAAAAGGGATTTAGAGTGGTTCAAGTTCCAAATGAACTCTACATCCACTACCTTAGCCTCACTAAGGATTTGCAACAATTTCACTAAATTGATCTTCCCCTTTTCTAGGACAAGGAGGCAACCCTTTACAATTTCGGTTGATTTTTCTACCCAAAAATCAACCCAACCCTCACACAAGAGAACAAAGAAATTTGTAGGCTAATTAGGTATCTCTCAATACAAATGATAGCCCCAATACAAGCACTCAACCCAATTTTACAAAATATGAATGAAGAACACAAATTGGGATTTTTACACCAAGTGGGATTTTTGCTCAAATGCTTGAATTTGATGTTTGGATGTTTGCTTTTGGATCAATAGTTGTTGCTGATGCTTTAGAGTGTCTCTTTTATACCTCTTTATTAATTTCTAGCCGTTTGGGTGGTTGGAGATGTAAATGGAGCCGTTGGAACCCTCTCTTACCACCATAAATGCACTTCTGCAGCTACGAGTATCGGTACTTGGGAATGGGTATCGATACCTGTCTCACAAAGAAAATAGCCGTTGTGTGTAATTAATGGGGCGTATCGATACGCACGTAAGCGTATCGGTACCGGGTATCGAAACGGCAAAGGCCGTATCGATACCTTTTTCTCAACATAGCTCACTGCCAAAACGCGTATCGATACTGGGGTAAGGCGTATCGATACCGGTCAACGACCTTTTAAAATTTGGTTACCAACCAACTGACACCAACGGTCATATATTTAAACCGACTTAAATGCTTTAAAAATCTTTAAACCAGTATCGATACTGGTGTTACCGTATCGATACACTCTTTCAAACTCTTTGAAGTTTAACACAGGGGCGTATCGATACGAGGGTTTGCCGTATCGATACGTGTTCCTCCAGTAGCCAAGTTTTGCAAAATGGTATCGATACGCCTCCATGGGTATCGATACTCTCTGACGATTTTCAATAGATTTGGCTTGGAACACTTAGAAAATATTTTGAGTTTGACTTTTACAAATCAGTTTTAAAGTGTTGGTGTTTCAAAACTTGTTAAGGGACTTGTAAAAACAATTTTAAGTTTTTTTTAAATTGATCCTTAAAGATCTAGTTATATCAAAATCAAACATAGGTTTTACAGAAATGAAGGGCTGATGGTTGTATAGCCTTAGGGTGATGTTTTGGACATGTTTTGGAGTGTTTTAAGTGTTTAAATTGAGAGGTAATGGCTGGGTTTTGCTGGAGTACGAAAATGGGATTATTTGGGAGGATTTCGGCTTTGAATTGTTGAGAAAATGTTAGGGAATTGAGAGCTGATGTGTAACGGTAAATTTGTGGTTGATTAAGAGGTTAATACATTGCTTTTGATTGGTTAGAAACATCGGATTTGGCCTTGGGAGGTTCGGGCACGATTCCGGAAGTTGTGGAGACTTGAGTCGGCTTTGCTTGGATTGCTTAAGGAAGTAAGGTGAGTGGTTAATGTTTTAAATTGATTTTCAAAGGTTGGTTCAAGCATGTGGATGTGGAAATGTTTTCAAGTATCGTTTTGGTTCAAAGATGGTTTTGAAAGAATTTAGATTAGGCTTGAAAAGTCGATTTAAACTCAAGGAGTAAGTGGATGTGAATCGCCTCTTTAATTTCCCCTTTTACCGTTTGTTTTCATTACTTGTGGTGATAAATTGTTATGCATGAAATTCCAATATTTTAGGAGGAAGCATGTTGCTTATTATTATATCGTTGACCATGTTTGATGGTATTTATGGTGTTGTGGATATGCCTTGTAAGATGTGTGTAAGTTGGCGCAGGTTGTGCACGGAAATGGTGAGTAAGACCATTTGTGGTTGGTAAGATTGTAAGTAGTAAGTTGGTGCCTAGTTGTGGATTTTTTTACAACTTGATTTTGTTGTGCGTGATATAGTGAGTACATGTCGCATGATGGTGATTGTATATCGTGTTGCATAGTTGGTGTCGAACCTCACGTGATGGTTGTCGTTGCTCCGGTGATGTGTAGTCCCGCCGGTAGCGAGTGGTATAAGACTCCAGTGATGTGTAGTCCCGCCGGTAGTGACTAGTAGAAGAGTACTTTGATGTGTAGTCCCATTGGAAAACTACTAGTCGAAACGGTGATGTGTAGTCCCACCGTGTGTGTTTTGTTTATGCTCGTGCATGCCATGTATTGTTCATGTTGTGTCTCACTATATCATTCTCTTTTTATGGTTTTGCTTTAATCTAGGATTATGTCTTTATGCATACCATGAAGTGTGATGCCATGATAAATATATATATTGGGGACTTGTGGTTGAACTTGCATGTGTTGGCCTTTACTTTTAAAGAAAGCTTTGAACCCTACATTGTCGTTGTTATGTTTTTGAGCTCCGCTCACTAAGTTTTATGCTTACGCTCTCCTTTTTCCGACAATGTAGATCTTTAGCTTGGAGTTAGCAAGGAGCATGAAAAGGGCATCCAAACGCGTGGTCGTTTGCTCAAGTATGGTTTATTAAATAATGTAGTAGTTTAGCAATGGGAAATGCTACGTGTTTTAGGAGCGTGCATCTAGACTCCTTTGTGTTGGCTCTATGTTGCTAATGCCTTATGTTGACGGATTTGTAAACCATGTTTATGTTGATGCCTATGTGTTTGTTGGGAGGCTTATAGCCATGTCTTTTGGATGCTTGTGTTGCCTTGGATTTTGGATGTCATGCTTGGCTTGTAAAATCATATTTAGATTGCCTTATATGAATGTTTTATGTTTGTATGCTAAGGCATGAAACTCATGTATGCTATGTATGCCTTCTTTGCATGATTTCGTGAATCCCTTGGTTGAATGATGTTCGTCCATGTTGGGTGCTTGTATGACTAGATCTTGGTTTGTAAATGTTGTATGTATGTTTGTATGTGTCTATAGAGGTCTTGATTTGCATCTAGGTTCGAGTCTTGTGTTGCTTTTGCTGATTTTGGAGACTTGCAGTGCAGGGCGTATCGATACGCATAAGGGCCGTATCGATACGGTCTTGCCTGCAGGCCTCAGTTTTGGCTGGGCGTATCGATACACGGGGGTGTATCGATACGGTCTCAACTCTTTGGAATTCAGAGGAGTTGGTTAGTTTAGGGCATACCGATACAGGGTTAAGGCGTACCGGTACGGTTCCATCTCATTGACCTCGTGATGTTGACCGAGAGGGCCGTATCGATACGCTCAAGGGCTATATCGATACGGTCTTCCCTGATTTGACTGAGAGGGTTGACCTTGGTCAAGGCGTATCGATACCCTCTGTAGGTGTATCGATACGGCCTGCTTAAAAAGGAAAATTTGGGCTGTTAAATTGCATGTCTTGTGGGTTTTGTATCCGTGTTTGTTCGCTGCGTGTCCTATCATATAGGGTTTGATAAAGGCATCTAGAAAAGATAAAGAAAAAAATAGGGTTGCTAACCGAAGGGGAGCCTTAACAGGTTTATGCTTCGGTTTTCCCCGTGTAGCCTACTCGGTCCGGTCAGCCGTCCAGATTGGGACGAGGGGGTTACATTTATTGGTATCAGAGCCTGAGGTTTCCGAGACCTCGGGTAGGTAAGTGAGGTAAGTTTGAAGTGTTATGTTGTTGTTATGTCTCAGTGAATGTTTTGCCATGAATGCTTGATGTTTGCTTGTTAGTACGGTGTTTGAAAGCATGTGTTAGCATGATGGTTGTGTTGAGGCGTAGCGTCGAGTTCCCATTGCTACTATTACTTATTTGAAAAGATTTTTGTAAAGGAATATACTTGAGCGCCTTGGACCCTTGCTCTTGCTAACCCTAAATATTTTTGCTTGTGTGTTTTGTTTATTGTTGTATTGTTGTCTTTTGTAAGTTTGAGGCCGAGACGTGGGCCTAGGGCTGGTAAACGGGAATCTGAGGTTTTAGAGGATGTGAATGTTGAGAGAGTTCATCGCTTTAGTTTAGGGCAGTATGACCGTACCAGAGTTTGGAGTGCAGTTTGTCTGTTCGGGTCAACATGCCTATGAGTTGGTAAGAAAAGTGAAGACCTAAGAGTTGGCTTCGGAATGATGTCGATGTTATAGCAAGTAATTCCTTGATACAATCATTGAGCTTGTTTTCTGATTGATTCTGGATCTACGCGTCTGTGTATTTAGAGTGAGCATGCAAAGTTGTTGAATCTACCTTGTGAGGTACTAGGGGTAGGTGTTAGTGTTACTAGTTCCTTCGAGGATACGATTGTGGTCGGAAGGATGTACAAGGGGTGTCCGTTGATGGTTCAGGGGCACGTGTTTCTAGTGGATGCGATAGGATTGCCTTTTTCGGTTTCGATGTGAAATAGTGCATGGATTGACTTGTAGGACATAGAGTTAGGGTAGACTTTGAGACAATGAGAGTTTTCTTAAAGCTTACGGATGACTATGAGATTGTAATGGTAGGTGGGAATGTGGATTCCGTATCGAATGTTGATCCGGCTTATGAGGTCAAAGATTGATTGAGTTTGGTTGACAGGCTTTCCTAGCAAATGTGGTGGATTTGATTTTTGAATGAGGATCAGACCGCAGAATGTTAGAATAGGTTGTGTTCATCCTAGAGGTGTTTGCAAGAATTACCCGGTTTGTCTCTTGTTAGGGAAGAAGAGTTTGTTATTGAAACCGTCTCCGAGTTGCTCATGTTTTGATTTCTCTGTATCTTACGTATCCCGAAATAATTGAGAGTGTTGAAGAATCAACTTCGAGATTTGTTAGACCTTAGATTCATTAGGCCTAGTACACCATCTTAGAGTACAACAGTGGAAATTGTGAAGAAGGGAGATAACAATACGAGAATGTGTTTAGATTTCAGACAGTTGAAACAAGTGACAGTGGTTAGTTAGTATCCATTTCCGAACATCAGTGATTTGTTGATCAGTTAGTGTGTGCACCAGTCTTTTCAAGATTAATTTGAGATCCGATTTCTACCTGTTGGAAGTGAGAGAAGTTGATGTACCGAAGACAGCTTTTCGGGGCAGGATATGATCACTTCGAGTTTTGGGTTATGCCGTTTTGTTTGACTAGTGTGTTAGTTACTCTTATAGAGATGTTGAGCAGAATGTTTCCTAAGTTTCTTGATCAGTTGTAGTAGTTCTCTTAGATGATACATAGGTATAATCACGTACTGAAGAAGATCATGACAACTTGAGCAAACGTGAACTCCGAGTCTAGGAAGATGTCCTCCTAGGACATGTAGATCAGCCGAGTGTGTTAGAGTAAACCTTAAGTAGCCAGAAGAAGATGTGAGTTGGAAGAAATTGAAGACTGTGACAGGTATCTATAGTTCCTAGGTCTAGCACTGTTACTATCGAAGGTTCGTAAGTGGTATTTTGAAGGTAGCTGCTCCATTGACATGTTGCTACAGAAGAATGTTCAGTTTGTGTGGTTAGATGCGAGACAATGAGCCTTTGAGAAACCGAAAGGAACTTTGATGAAAGCTTTGACCTTAGTCTAGTCTATATCAGAGAAAGAATTTTTGAACCATAGTGATGTGTTACATGTAGGGTTAGGTTGCGTGCTTATGCAAGACAGAAGATCGTGGCCTATTCGTCAAGATAGTTGAAAGACCTTGAAAAGAATTATCCGACACAAGACATAGAGTTCGTTTCAGTTGTTTTTGCTTCGAAGACTTAGAGACAAAGCATGTATAATAAAGAATGCATAGTATATGTACACTTATCATCAGAACTTAAAATATTTGTCGACTTAGGAAGGGTTGAAACTTGAACAACATAAAGTGTTAGAACTGCTTGAAAACTGTGATCTCAAGATTAAGTACTATCCGAAGAGAGCCAACGTAGTGGCCGATGTTTCGAGTTATATTTGGTGTTAGATTAGTAGTTGAGTTGCGAGTTGTAATTTCCAAATTCAGTTTACCAAATGATAGTATTTTTGTGGCCGAGTTCCATGTTGAATCTACTTTGAGTCAGAATACCTAATGAGAAACCGTTGCAAGACAGGTTCTTGGCACCTCACGTGCAAGAATTAGTGGAAGGGATACCTTCAGAATACAGTTTCAGGGATGATGGAGTTTTGCATTTTAGAGACAGAATAGTTGTGCCAAATGACATAGTGTTTTGAGATGTATTGTTTTGGCCGAAGCACCCGACAGTTCATTTGCATTGTATCTGAGTAGTATGAAGACGTATCGTGGGTTGAAAGACGAGTACTTCCGGATTGAGTTGATGAATGATATGGTTCAGTATGAAAGTAAGTGTGTAATTTGCCAGCGTGTCAAGACCGAGCATCAGTTTTCTTCTAGTTTGTTACATCCGTGAGAGATTCGTATTGAAAGTGGGTAATAGATTCGAGAGATCTGGTGTCTGATTCGCCTTCGATTTCCTCTGTGAGAACTGTAACACCCGTGTCTTGGGCCTAGGAGTTAGCCGGGTTGTTGTTCGGGTCAATTAAAAATCTAATTAAAATAAACCAACTTTGAAAAATGGCCTATTTGAATCTTAATAAAGAGGGAGGGACCAAAGTTGTGATTTACCCAATTTTTAAATAAAGGAAGACAACTTTTATGGAAAAGTTGTCATCTTCCTCTTCATTCTCTCCTTTCCTAATTTCAAAACCCTCCCCCATTTTCAAACACTCCTAAACCCTAGTTACTATTCCATTGGCTTTGCAAATCGATTTTAACACCAAATTAAAAGGTAAATGTATTTTCTTAACCTCCTCTCTATTCTCTACTTATCTATTGTTTTAGATTTCAAAAATAGTGAGTTTTGGAAATTAGGGTTCATATGGAAATTTGGGTTTTTGATGGGGGTTTTCAATTTGTTTTGAGGAATTGTTTTGGGATTATGTTTAATCATAATAAAAGAGACAACATATCTTAATTTGGTTGATTTTGGGTGAATTTTCGTAGTGGGTCTTTAGGGCAAATTTTAGGGTATCAAAATTTGGGTTTTTGGTAAGATTAATGTTGAAATTGATGGGCTGATGGTCTACCTATGTTAGGAGGGTGATTTGGGATATTTTGGAAGTCATTTGGGTGCTTGGAATTGGGAATTTCAGCCCTTGGTTGTGGGAGTCCGAAAATTGGGTTTTTGAGATGCTGTGTGATTTGGAATTTGGGGAAATTGAGTTGTGTTTTGCAAGGTAGATTGATGGTTGAATTAGCATTGTTTTGGGAAGTGATGTATGTGTTTTGTTTGGCTAGAAGCAAGGGGAAACGTGGAAGAAGCTTCGGGATCGAATCCGGGAAGTTGAGGGTGATTACTTGCTTGGTCTTTGGGCTTGGAAGCTTAGGTGAGTGGTTAATCGCTTTGAATGGTTTTAAATTAGTTGGTTCGAGTATATGGACTAGGTTGGGCTTGGTAGACCCACCTAGAGTTAGGATTAGGATGGTAGCCTAATCCTAAGCTTGATCTAGAGCCCTTGGATGAACTTGAATGTATGAATGTATATGCCTTGTATGTGTTGTGATATGAATGCTTATGTATATTGTATTATACATGTGGGATGAGGCATGATTTGTATTGCTTAAAGCATGCATGGTGTTGGTTCATGATTGTGTTCATGGTGAGTATGTGCTAAGCACGGAAATGATTGAAATGAGTAATGTGGAACGAGTAAAATATTGGCACTAGTATACTTAAATACAAATGATCGATCATTAGGATGTTAGTGTGTACACATGAGTCAAAAGTCGCGCGCGGCCTTGGTGGCGTTGAGTCACCAAGGAGGAGTACGGGTACGCCCGGAAATTTTATTTAAATATAGTCGGTGATGAGTGGAATCCCATCGACGGGGCGTGAGGATGAGTGGAATCCCCTCCGCGAGACCGGTGATGAGTGTAATCCCACCGTCAGGTAATGGTTGTATTGTTGGATGTGAGTTCCAACGGTTATCCGCGTATTTGAGTCATATCTAGGTGCCAATGTTGACTGATATGTGTATCAATGTATTGAGATTAATGGTCCTTATGTGGATGTTTGATGTGGCTATTCATGTTGAGGAAGTTAGAGCTTGATGATCATGACATTTACTTGTATATATTGTTCATGCATCTTATATTGTGGCTCTTGTGAATTCTTGGTATGTTGTAAATGCCTTGGCTAGATCGTGCTCGGACCCTGCAGTGTTGAGGTTTGGTTTTTAGAGCTTACCCTCACTAAGCATCATTGCTTACGCTCTCTTTGTTCAACATTGCAGATCCTTAGTTCGAGGGTTGCTTGCGCAAGTGGAAGGCTCCAAGTGTGGTTTGGACTTGAGTTTATCAAGTATGGTTTTAATGCTAAGACATGTAATAGTTTAAGCAATGGGATGTGTAAGGTTTTGTTAATTGTTGTTGGTTGTTAGGAGCATGTTTAGACTCCATGTTATGTCGTTTTTCGTGTGGCTTGTGACGCCATGTTTAAGTTGTAACCCATGCCTAATTGCTTACTTTGGATATTAGCCTATGCCTTAAGAGTTTTTACATGTGTTTGAATGTTGTTTGAATGAATGCATGTTGTGGATTGTTGCATTGGTATTAGACATGTTTAAGTCTTGTTAAAGCATGATGATATTGTTGGTTTAAATTGGGTTCAATCGATTTGCTGTTGTATAGTGTTTTGGTGGTGTTTTGGGGCACCCTTGTGCCCCAAAACAGCCCAGACGAGTCTGCAGACAGGGGGCGTTTCGGAACGGGTCCCCCTGTTCCGGAACGGTCCCTTTGTAAATGGCCTGCCGTTTCGAAACGGATGAGAGCGTTTCGGAACGTTTTTGCTACTGGAATTTTGAGAAATTGGCGAGATGTAGCCGTTCCGAAACGGGCCTTTGGTGTTTCGAAACGGTCAAATCTCGTTGACCACGAGATATTGACCGTCAAGGTCGTTCCGATACGGTTCACCCCTGTTTCGGAACGGTCACCTTATGGTTGACCCAGGGCCGTTGACCAAGTCAAGGCGTTTCGGAACACCCTAGGGGCGTTTCGAAACGGCCTGTTGTAATGAAGTAAAATGGACTGTTTATGCTTAGTTTGGTCGGTGAATGTTTCGTTGATTGTATCTTCCGCTGTTATGCTCCACTTAGGAATTAAATACGCATCTAGATAAGACTAAAGTTAAAAGAAATTTTCTGGGTCGTTAACCGAAGGGAAGCCTTAACGGGTTTCGCTTCGGTTTTCCCCGTGTGGCCCACTCGGACCGGTCATCCGACCAGACCGGGACGAGGGGGTTACAAGAACTTAGTTAAGTAATCAATGTTAGTTGCACTGTATGTGGTCCTTTTACATGTTCACGATACTTGTACCTTGTGTAAGATGGCGGAGTTGTGCCTTAGCAAGAGTCTGAGTTGTACAGTGTCTTGAAATCGATAGTGGCCGATAGAGATTCGAGATTTCAACTAGACTTTTGAAGATGTCTGCCTAGTGCTTGGTTACCTGTTGAAGTCAGATGGTCAATCAGAGAAAGTTATCGGTCAAGTTTTTAAATAGTGCTGTATGAGTTTGTGAATCGAGCTAGTTCTGTTGCTCATTTGTTGCGGTCGCTACCAGAGTTAGAAGGAGTTTGTAACGTGTTCTGTGTATCTATGATTCGGAAGTGTGAATCAGATTTGTCCCGTGCTATGTTGCTGAAGAGATTGAGTTGAGTTCTAAATTGACATGCCTTGAAGGACCCGTTGAGATCTTAGCATCAGATAGCTAATGTTGTGTGGTGAGTCTACCGAGTTGGTGAGTATGTTGTGGTAAGAAAGGAAGGAAGGTGTGGAAGAGCAGATTTCGTGGTTTTTCCTGTCCGATAAATTTCGGGGACGAAATTTTCTTAAGTGGGGGAGAGTTGTAACACCCGGGTTTGGGGGTCGGGTGAAATTAAATAATAAAATATTATTTTGGGCCTCGGGTTTTCAAAACAAATAAATTATGTTGGACTTGTTTTAATTCAAAGCCCAAATTCCATGGATATTAGAATAGTGGAAGATGACCATTTCTCATTAATGGTATTTTAGTAAATATTAAAATGAAGGGGAAATAAGATGACAAAAGGGGGTTTTATTTGAAAGAAATGCTCATCTTCTTCATTCCACCATTTTTGAAAACCTAAAACCCCTCTTATCCCCTAAAGCACTATTTCATCAAATCTCTTCATCAATTCAAGGGCTCTCTTCGAGGTAATTGCGTTTTTGAACTCTCCTCATGATTTCCAACATTTCCATAGCTTTAGTTTTCATAGAAATCATCTTTTTGAGTTTTTGAAGTTTTCAAGTTTGAAGAAAAGCATGAAACTTTAATGGCTTCTTGGCTTGTTTTTGATTTGTAGAGTTTAGATTTGAACTAATCTCACCCTAAGACACCTTATATCTTAAAATGGTGGGATTTTAACAAAAATCCCGAAATGGGTTTTTAAGGGTATATTTAAAGTGTCAAAATTTGTGTTTTTGGAATGGTTTTGTGAAAAATGGTTGGACTGATGTTATAACAACATTGGGTAGGTGTTTTTAGATGTTTTTTTTTGATGATTTTTGAGTGGTGATAGTGTTGGTTTGAATGAATTCCCGTAGCCACTGCTGTAAGTGATTTTTAGGAGTGGAAAATGGGAGTTTTTAAGGTGTTTTTGTGGGGAAATGAAGGGCTGATTGTTGTATAGCCTTAGGGTGATGTTTTGGACATGTTTTGGAGTGTTTTAAGTGTTTAAATTGAGAGGTAATGTCTGGGCTTTGCTGGAGTACGAAAATGGGATTATTTGGGAGGATTTCGGCTTTGAATTGTTGAGAAAATGTTAGGGAATTGAGAGTTGATGTGTAACGATAAATTTGTGGTTGGTTAAGAGGTTAATACATTGCTTTTGATTGGTTAGAAACATCGGATTTGGCCTTGGGAGGTTCGGGCACGATTCCGGAAGTTGTGGAGACTTGAGTCGGCTTTGCTTGGATTGCTTAAGGAAGTAAGGTGAGTGGTTAATGTTTTAACTTGATTTTCAAAGGTTGGTTCAAGCATGTGGATGTGGAAATGTTTTCAAGTATCGTTTTGGTTCAAAGATTGTTTTGAAAGAATTTAGATTGGGCTTGAAAAGTCGATTTAAACTAAAGGAGTAAGTGGATGTGAATCGCCTCTTTAATTTCCCCTTTTACCGTTTGTTTTCATTACTTGTGGTGATAAATTGTTATGCATGAAATTCCAATATTTTAGGAGGAAGCATGTTGCTTATTATTATATCGTTGATCATATGTGATGGTATTTATGGTGTTGTGGATATGCCTTGTAAGATGTGTGTAAGTTGGTGCAAGTTGTGCACGGAAATGGTGAGTAAGACCATTTGTGGTTGGTAAGATTGTAAGTAGTAAGTTGGTGCCTAGTTGTGGATTTTGTTACAACTTGATTTTGTTGTGCATGATATAGTGAGTACATGTCACATGATGGTGATTGTATATCGTGTTGCATAGTTGGTGCCTCACGTGATGGTTGTCGTTGCTCCGGTGATGTGTAGTCCCGCCGGTAGCGAGTGGTATAAGACTCCGGTGATGTGTAGTCCCACCGGTAGTGACTAGTAGAAGAGTACTTTGATGTGTAGTCTCATTGGAAAACTACTAGTCGAAACGGTGATGTGTAGTCCCACCGTGTGTGTTTTGGTTATGCTCGTGCATGCCATGTATTGTTCATGTTGTGTCTCACTATATCATTCTCTTTTTATGGTTTTGCTTTAATCTAGGATTATGTCTTTATGCATACCATGAAGTGTGATGCCATGATAAATATCTATATTGGGGACTTGTGGTTGAACTTGCATGTGTTGGCATTTACTTTTAAAGAAAGCTTTGAACCCTGCATAGTCGTTGTTATGTTTTTGAGCTCCGCTCACTAAGCTTTATGCTTACGCTCTCCTTTTTCCGACAATGCAGATCTTTAGCTTGGAGTTAGCAAGGAGCATGAAAAGGGCATCCAAGCGCGTGGTCGTTTGCTCAAGTATGGTTTATTAAATAATGTAGTAGTTTAGCAATGGGAAATGCTACGTGTTTTAGGAGCGTGCATCTAGACTCCATTGTGTTGGCTCTATGTTGTTAATGTCTTATGTTGATGGATTTGTAAACCATGTTTATGTTGATGCCTATGTGTTTGTTGGGAGGCTTATAGCCATGTCTTTTGGATGCTTGTGTTGCCTTGACTTTTGGATGTCATGCTTGGCTTGTAAAATCATATTTAGATTGCCTTATATGAATGTTTATGTTTGTATGCTAAGGCATGAAACTCATGTATGCTATGTATGCCTTCTTTGCATGATTTCATGAATCCCTTGGTTGAATGATGTTCGTCAATGTTGGGTGCTTGTATGACTAGATCTTGGTTTGTAAATGTTGTATGTATGTTCGTATGTGTCTAGGGAGGTCTTGATTTGTATCTAGGTTCGATTCTTGTGTTGCTTTTTGTTGAGTGGATCGAAAGATCGATATGAACCAAGAGGGGGGGTGAATTGGATTTTTAAAGTTTGTGTGGTAGAAATTGCAAATTAAAAAGATTGACAAGGGATTTTAGAGTGGTTCAAGTTCGAAATGAACTCTACATCCACCACCTTAGCTTCACTAAGGATTTGCAACAATTCCACTAATTGCTCTTCCCCTTTTCTAGGCTAAGGAGGCAACCCTTACAATTTCGGTTAAATTTTCTACCCAAAATTTAACTCAATCCTCACAACAAGGTAACAAAGAATTTGATGGCTAATAGAGTATCTCTCAATACAAATTGTAGCCCAATTACAAGCACTCAACCCAATTGATAAAGATAAGAATGAAAATTACAATTGGGGTTTCTAGACAAATATGGGATTTTAGCACAAATGCTTGGATTTGATGTTTGGATATTTGCTTTTGGATCAATAGTTGTTGCTGGAGCTTTTAGAGGTCCCTTTTCTACCTTCTCATTGATTTCTAGCCGTTGTGGTTGTTGCACTCATCAATAGAGCCGTTGGGGATGTTATCTCACCTCCATAAATGCAGTCTGCAACAACCCGTTTCGAAACGCGGGGTACCTGTTTCGGAACAGACTAAAATAGAAAGAGCCGTTGGGTGCATTTAAGAGCCTGTTTCAAAACGTGTTAAAGCCGTTTCGAAACACTTTTGCCACTGGAAAGGGTCGTTTCGAAACAGCCTAAGCCCGTTTAGAAACACCCTAACCGATTCTAAAAAGTTAGTTAAAAACCTTTACAACGGTCATATTTTCAAATCAGAATGAAGAACCGTTTCGAAACATGTGGACTTGTTTCGAAACAGTTTTGCTACTGTAAAGGGTCGTTTCGAAACTGATTGAGCCCGTTTCGAAACACCCTATTGATCTTTCAAAAATCAGTTAAAAAATATTAGAACCGTTATAGTTTTCAAATAAAAAATGAAGAACAGTTTCGAAACGCATGAAGCCGTTTCGATACGGGTTCAAGTGTTCTAAAGCCGTTTCGATACGCGTTTCAGAACAGAGGTTGGCAGTGATGAAAACGTTTCGAAATGCCTTAGACCGTTTGGAAACAGGGACTTGAAAATCACTGTTTCGGCTTTAAACACTTAGAAAAATATTTGAAAACTTTGTTTTTAACTTTGGCATAGTCTTAAAATCATATGGGGATGTTTTGAGGACTTAAAAATTCGTTTTGACATTTTCAATATAGTCCTTAGGTTTTTAGTTATATCAAAATTAAAATATTGGTTTCACAATCTCCCCCTTTTTGATATAACAAAACCAAAGTTAGAATTTTTAAGAGTTTTGAAATTTTTGAAAATATTCTAACTTCCCCTTAATTTAAGATAGGTTTTTAAAGTTTTAAAATTGTTTATCTTTGAAATCCAAGTTTTAAAACAAAAAAAACTTTTAAACATTTAAAACGAATTTTAGTTTGTGGCTCTTAAATTTCTTCTCCCCCTTTTTGTTAGATCAAAAAGAATAAATAAAGCTCATAGAGAAGACAAAGGATTAGTACCAATAAGCATTAACTAATAAGCAACAATAATATTAATTCATAATATTAAAATATCCAAAACATAAATCAACATTAAGTTCAAAATAAAATCCCAAACAAAAGATCAAAAGCATAGGTTCCTAAAACATAATAAAACATAAAGATGCAATCTTAAACCTAAAGTGCATAAGTAATATGATAGGATATGATATGAAAGTCCTAAGCCTCGTCATCATCATCATCGGAAGTCTCATCGTCGCTCTTGACTTGAGAACGGTGAAACTTCGTCCATTGCCCATAAAGAGTAGAGAAGGACAAATCCAAGTTTGAGTGAGAAGTCTTAAGAGATGGGAGGCGATCCTCGACATTTTTCAAGCGAGCGTCGATGGCACCAAAACCCGAAGCGATGGTAGTATCCATTGCATTGAACCATTCGGTAATGAGAGCCATAAGAGCTTTATTGTTTCCAACTTGAACTTGCGATGGAGGTGCATCGGGAGGAAGATGAGCTTCTCTATCAACACGTTCCCAAACATCATACCCCAAGTACCTCTACTAACTAGTCCGGGTAGTAACATAGTATGCAACCATCATAGTCATAGCAATGCTCAACAACATATTTTTACACTGATAACCGAAAATCATAGACATGCTTGATATATCAAATGCTAGAGCATAATTCAAACATACAGTGCAATCGTATTTCTTTCATAAACAGAAAACATGCTAGTTTTTCACAAAATCAAGTTTAGCAATCATATACACATAGTATGTTTTATTAAATCATGTGAAGTATGTAAAACAGTAAATATGCAACAGTCATATAGCACACAAGGAACACACCTCAAAAGATGAGATCGGTCAGTCAAAAGGTCTACCGAGCATCGGGATCACGCTCCGCTACAGTATTGGAACCTAAACAGACAAGGATTATGGTTACAATCAAATTTACACCTTGGTTCGTATTAAAATACTAAGTTTAGGGTCGTACAAGTAACGATAGGATCACGAGGCAGTACGGATCGAGACGAGCTGGGCTGGGCGTAGGCACGATCGGGAGATCCACGAGTACCTATTAAATCATAAGATTAATATTAGACCCTAAATCATCAGTTTATCTTAATTAACATAACTTATACATATGCATGTTCGGGTTCAACGTCCAATTTGGAGGCTTTCGGGTTAGAATTTCACAAAACGGGCTTCAAAATCAGATTCAGGACGTCGAAAAACATAAAATAGGACTTTTTGGAAAAAGTTGACTTTTGGGTCAAAGTCAACGGTCAACGGTCAAAGTCAACGGTCAACAGTCAATGGTCAAAGTCAACGGTCAACTGTCAACGCTGACGTCAGCGGTCAAAGTCAACGATGACGTCATGCTGACGTCACTGGTCCAAGGCTGACTCGGCGAGTCGACTCACTGGGTTGACTCGGGCGAGTTGACTCACTGGGTTGACTCGGTCAACGGGATAACGGGTCGGGTCAACAGGTTTGACCGAGTTGACCGGTCCAGCCGGCTCAGACCGGTTCAGACCTTTAACTTCGAAGATCACCGGACGGTCACCGGGACCTCGCCGGAAAAGTGCGTTTCACGCCGTTTTCTGCCGGAAAAACACTCAAATCAGCCCACCTTCAATTTATTTCACTTCTACGAAACGAAAAGACACTAAAACGAGCCAAAACTCACCGGATCTACCTTGATAGCTCGAACTCGTCGGAAAAATTGGTGTAGCTCCGATGACGGAGCAAACGACGACGAACGGTCGAAGGGTGACCTGGGTTTTGATTAGCCCGCGACGGGGAGTCCAACGGCAGCGGCGGCGTGGCCAACGGGAGTCCAACGGCGTCGGAAAATCGAAGGTAAGCGTCGACCAGTTTAGCCCTAGGTTCGCGAACCTTCAACGGTCGATTTCTGGCGAAAGGAACGGCGATTGGGCGCGTGGGTTGAGGGGTTTTGCTCGGGGTTCGACGGTGAACACAATAACACCGGCGGTGAGCGGCACGGCGCGGTGGTGAAGGCCGACGGGCGGTGACTGATTTGGTTCAAAAGAGGGTAAAAAAACGTGAACGATGGGGGGTGTTTTTGGAATTATTGGGAAAAAAAGGATCCCAATTAAAATACACTAGATAGGTTTGGTGGGATATTTTAATTATTTTGTTATTATTATTTTATTTTAGAATCCCATAAAACTTAATTGGGGTGACTTACAACCAAGAGCTTCAATAGCTCAATTGGCTGGGCACCCGGCTAAACCACATGAGGTTGTGGGTTCGATTCCCACAACCCTCACTCCCTTCTTCTTCTTTTTTTTTCATTTATTATTATTATTTTCTGAGTGTTACAACTCTCCCCCCTAAAAGAAATTTCGGCCTCGAAATTTACCTGAGTTGAACAGATGTGGGAACTGCTCCTCCATTGACTCAAGGGTCTCCCATGTAGCCTCTTCTGGACCACGATTACTCCACTGTATTTTGACCATAGGGATACGTCGATTCCTTAGAACTCTCTCGTCTTGATCCAAGATCTGAACAGGTTCCTCCTCGTAAGACAAATCTGGTCTCAACTCCACATCCTGTACCTGGATAACATGGCTCGGATCTGGGTGGTACTGCCTCAACATAGATACATGGAACACATCATGAATACGGCTAAGCTGAGGAGGTAACTCAAGCTGATAAGCAACAGGCCCGACTCTCTTCCGAATACGGTACGGTCCGATAAATCTTGGGCTCAATTTGCCTTTGCGCCCAAATCTCAAAACTTTCTTCCATGGAGACACCTTCAGGAAAACCTGATCACCAACCTCGAACTCAATGTCTTTCCTCCTCCGATCAGCATAGGACTTCTGTCTATCAAAAGCCTCTTTCAAACGGCTGCGGATCAATCTGACGGTCTCCTCGGTCTCTCGAACCAACTCAGGGCCCAAAGTCTTCTTCTCATACAACTCTGTCCAACAGATGGGAGTACGACACTTACGGCCATACAGAGCCTCATATGGTGCCATGCGGATACTAGCCTGATAGCTGTTGTTATATGCAAACTCAGCCAAGGGCAAGAAATCCTCCCAACTACCACGAAAATCGATCACACATCCCCGTAACATGTCCTCAAGAATCTGAATCACCCTCTCCGATTATCCATCTGTCTGCGGATGGAAGGATGTACTGAAATTCAGACGGGTACCTAAAGCACTGTGCAAGGCCAATCAGAATCGAGAAGTAAACCTCGGATCTCGATCAGAGATGATAGATAAAGGTACCCCATGTAATCTGACGATCTCAGAGATGTACAGTTTAGCCAGCTTCTCCAAAGAGTAGGTGACTCGAACTGGAATAAAATGAGCTGACTTGGTGAGTCGATCAACAATCACCCAGATCGAATCCTTTTTAGAAGGTGTCAGAGGAAGTCCTGTAACGAAATCCATCGTGACACGTTCCCATTTCCACTCGGGGATCTTAATAGGCTGCAACAAACCAGAAGGATGTTGGTGTTCTGCCTTAACCTGCTGGCAAGTCAAACACCGAGATACATAATCTGAAATGTCCTTCTTCATACCTTCCCAACGATATCTCTGCCTCAGGTTTTGATACATCTTGTCCCCACCGGGATGCATAGCATAAGGGCTGTTATGAGCCTCACTGAGAATAGCCCGCTTCAACTCGGTATCATCTGGTACACAATAACGACCCTTGAAGCACAAGACTCCATCCTGATCAAAGGCATAGATAGAGGTAGATCCCTGCTCAACCTGCTGCATGACAGGAAGTAAGGAATTGTCTAGAAGCTGTTTGGCCCTGATTTCCTCGGCCAAGGTCGGTTTAACCTGTAGCTCGGTTAATAAACTGCCATCACTGTATATACTCATCCTGGCAAACAAGGATCTCAAGTCTGATATAGCCTTACGACTCAAAGCATCAGCAACAACATTAGCCTTCCCTGGGTGGTACTCAATCACACAGTCATAGTCCTTAAGGAGCTCAATCCAACGGCGTTGTCTAAGATTAAGCTCTCTCTGTGTAAGGATGTACTTCAGGCTTTTGTGATCTGTGTAGATATAACACTTCTCTCCGTAGAGATAGTGTCTCCAAATCTTCAGGGCAAAGACCACAGCGGCCAACTCTAGGTCATGGGTAGGATAATTACACTCATGTGGCCTCAACTGACGAGACGCATAAGCTATTACCTTCCCATCCTGCATCAGAACACAACCAAGCCCAGAACGTGATGCATCACTATAAACCGCAAAATCCTTCCCAGACTCGGGCTGCGTCAAAACTGGAGCTTGCGTTAGAGCTGTCTTCAACTTCTCAAAACTATCCTGCTGAGCATCTGACCAGATGAATGGAACATCCTTCCTCAACAGCTTCGTCAAGGGAGCGGCAATAATAGAAAAACCCTCGAAGAAACGCCTGTAATATCCAGCTAAACCCAAGAAGCTGCGGATCTCGGAAACATTCTTGGGTTGCTTCCAACTCACAATGGCCTCTATCTTGCTCGGATCAACATGAATACCCCGAGCCGATACCATATGCCCCAGAAATGTCACCTCACTGAGCCAAAATTCACACTTGCTCAGCTTGGCGTACAATTTGTGCTCTCTAAGAGTCTGCAGAACAATCCTCAAATGCTCAGCATGTTCTGCTTCAGTCCGAGAGTAGACTAGGATGTCATCAATGAACACCACCACAAACTGATCCAAATAAGGCCGGAACACACGGTTCATCAGATCCATAAAAGCGGCAGGAGCATTAGTCAGACCAAACGGCATCACTAAAAACTCGTAGTGCCCATATCTGGTGTGAATGGCCGTCTTTGCTACATCAGACCCCTTTATCTTTAGCTGATAGTACCCGGAACGAAGATCAATCTTCGAGAAAACTGTAGCTCCCCGGAACTGATCGAACAAGTCATCAATCCTTGGCAGAGGGTACTTATTCTTGACTGTTAACTTGTTCAGCTTACGGTAATCAATACACAGCCTGAGAGACCCATCTTTCTTCTTCACGAAGAGAACAGGAGCTCCCCAGAGCGAAGAGCTGGGTCGAATAAAGCCTCGGTCGAGGAGCTCTTGCAACTGAATCTTCAGCTCCTTAAGTTCCTTAGGAGCCATACGGTAAGGGTTCATAGAGACTGGTGCAGAGCCCGGATAGGTCTCAATCTCAAACTCGACATCTCTATCCGGAGGTAATCCAGGTAATTCTTCAGGAAAGACATCAGGGAACTCGCTAACGGTGCGAATCTCCTCAATCTTTGACAAAGAACCCTTGGTATTCAAGAAACAGGCGATGAAAGTCTGATAGCCCTTCCGGATCATCCTGTCGGCAGCCAAAGCAGATACCACATTAGATAGATACCCTCGGCGCTCACCAACAAGAACCACTGTACGATCATCGGAAGTCTTCAAAACTGCTCTCTTGGACTCACAATCTAGATTAACCCGGTGTTCAGTCAACCAATCCATGCCAAGAATCAGATCGAACTCTTCAAATGGTAGCTCCATAAGGTCAGCTAGAAAGATTTCCCCTTGTACCTCGAGGGGACATCGCCTGAAAACCTTATCTACAACCACATACTGGCCCACTGGACTCATAACGGTAATTGCACTCTCGGTGCTCTCAACTGGAATCTGAAGGTCTCGGGACACAGATCTCGATACATAGGAATGGGTAGAACCATTGTCAAGCAATGCAAAGTATGGAACAGAAAATATAGTGAATGTACCTGCAATGACGTCTGGCTCATCTCTGTCATCACGACGTCTAGTAGCATAAACAAGTGCAGGCTGTCTGGCCTCAGTCATAACCGGTCCCCCACTCTGATGTGATCGGCCTCTACTATCAGATCTAGCAGAAGATCCATGAGCTCTACTCTGATAACGCCCTGAACCCGGTGTCTGGACAGATGTCTGTGAACGGGCTGGAGTCTGGGATCGAGCAGGGGTCTGAAACGATGATCGGTCTACGGAAGGTGGGTGTGGACAATCTTTCTTGAAATGGTCAGTGGATCCACATCTGAAGCAAGCACCCGACATCTTCCTGCACTCCCCTCGATGAAGCTTACCACAATGCTCACATACAGGAAAAGCGGACCCTGATGAATCACCTCGACTAACCGATGGGCCCTGCTGTACCGTGGGCCTATAACTCGAACCACCACCCTGATACATGGTGCGAGCCCTCTTATCTGAGCGTGCGTGAGACTCTCCCTGTCTAGAAGATCTCCAAGATCGATCACGGTCTCGCCCTCGATCCTTGCCTCTATCTCGGTCTCCATCTCTAGTACTCTGACTAGCTGTCAAGATCTCCATCTGTTCTGCAGTCTTAGCCCGGTCCACTAAATCTTCAAACACCTGATCATGGTGGGTAGCCACTCGATCACGTATCCCAATGCGGAGGCAATCCAGAAACTTTTCACATTTGTCTTTCTCAGTAGAAATCAAGCCAGTACCATATCTCGACAACTCTAGAAACTGTATCTCATACTCAGCTACTGTCATGGTACCCTGCACCAGGTCTTTAAAAGCCTGGCGTCTCTCTCTCAAGAACCGCTCGCCCAGAAAACGGTTCCTAAAGCGCTCCTTAAAGAAATCCCATGTCAGACGATCAGAAGGAACACTGCTCATAATGGAATCCCACCAGGTGCGGGCATTCCCATTCAGCATAGATACAGCACCCAAATACTTCCTGGATGGCTCAAAACCCAACTCACCCATACGTCTCTCAATATCGTATAACCACTCCTCAGCCTCGGTCGGTGGTCCACTAAGAGATCCCGAGAAGGTCTTGATCCCGTTGGCGATCAGGGTCTGTGAGATAGGAACTTCAGGTGTGACTCCAGATGCTCTGACTACTCCCTATATCAACTGGAGAAATTGTCTACTCAAGGACTCATCTGTAACTCCAGTCATAGGCTCAAGCCCAGAAACAGTAACTCCCCTGACCGGAGTAGTCATGCCAAAACCAGAAGTAGACAATGGAACAGTGGGAGTAGGTGTAGGAGCAGTCGGGACAGATGTCGGAGTAGTCGAAGCAGAAGCAGCAGCATCAGCAGTAGCTAAAGGACCACTAGGGGTAGGAGGCTCTACAGATGTCTGAGGGTCAACTGCGGCTCTAGCAACTCCAGAGGCAGGTGGATCAGCCACCAGATCATCTATCGGGTCTGCAAATCTAACAGGTGGACCACGCCTACGAGCGGGTCGACGCCCCCTTCCGGTGCTCATCTCGGAGAATCTATACAAGGGATAAAACTTAAGATCAGTTTATGACACTGGAGAATCGAACACAATTAAAACACATAAAGTTGGGTGACATGGCCTCTCTTTACAATACTTTAAAAACGTTTTAAAACAGTACATTAAGAAGGACTTTTCCACAGTCCGAGGTTTTAAAACCAAAAGCTCTGATACCAACTAAATGTAACCCCCTAGACCGGCCTATGCGGAATGACCAAGTCTAGTAAGTCACATTAAAATTTAAAACTCAAGTAGAAAACATGTTTGCAAATTAAGCGTTAATTTCGGAAACATAACGACAGAACTTAGTGAAAACCATCAAGTTAAATAAACCTGTTTAATACGTCAAACAACAATATTTCCTAAATTCATTCACCACATAAACATCATAAATTTTATAGGCAGCCGTGATTACTTAAATAAACCCATTATATGATAGTTACCAAAATAAGTATCAGTTAGTATATTAAAATGCTCTTAGTTTAATACCATACATAACAAAATATAGGCACATGTCACCCTGAAAATACAAACGGGGGATAGAAACATTACAATCAAAAAGAATACCAAATGTGTCGATCCTCCAAGTGTCAGCTACGGGGTGGCCTATCCTAAATATCTGAAAAGGGGAAAGAATTTGGGGCGTGAGCTAGAAGCTCAGTGTGTTCCAACAGTGCAAGTAAAATAGTTGCATCAATAAATAATAAATCATGTTATGCAAAACATATCATAAAGATGCATCAAAGTTTTCATGCAACCTATCTACCCTCCAACCGAACACCAAGATACAGTTCCCCAGAATCGTATCTTATACTGGCATTAACCCAAGCCCATTGGGCGGGGTACCATCCTAAGGTTATACCTTAGAATACGGGCGGCCCTAGTCGAAACTTAGGAACCGAAAACGGGCGGACCTGGCCGAAGCCTAGGATCCGAAAACGGGCGGACCTGGCCGAAGCCTAGGATCCGAAAACGGGCGGACCTGGCCGAAGCCTAGGATCCGAAAACGGGCGGTCTTACTAGCTGGATCAGGGCTGAGCCGATAATCTCCACATCATACCCCAAGTACCTCTACTAACTAGTCCGGGTAGTAACATAGTATGCAACCATCATAGTCATAGCAATGCTCAACAACATATTTTTACACTGATAACCGAAAATCATAGACATGCTTGACATATCGAATGCTAGAGCATAATTCAAACATACAGTGCAATCGTATTTCTTTCATAAACAGAAAACATGCTAGTTTTTCACAAAATCAAGTTTAGCAATCATATACACATAGTATGTTTTATTAAATCATGTGAAGTATGTAAAACAGTAAATATGCAACAGTCATATAGCACACAAGGAACACACCTCAAAAGATGAGATCAGTCAGTCAAAAGGTCTACCGAGCACCGGGATCACGCTCCGCTACAGTACTGGAACCTAAACAGACAAGGATTATGGTTACAATCAAATTTACACCTTGGTTCGTATTAAAATACTAAGTTTAGGGTCGTACGAGTAACGATAGGATCACGAGGCGGTACGGATCGAGACGAGCTGGGCTGGGCGTAGGCACGATTGGGAGATCCACGAGTACCTATTAAATCATAAGATTAATATTAGACCCTAAATCATCAGTTTATCTTAATTGACATAACTTATACATATGCATGTTCGGGTTCAACGTCCAATTTGGAGGCTTTCGGGTTAGAATTTCACAAAACGGGCTTCAAAATCGGACTCATGACGTCGAAAAACATAAAATATGACTTTTTGGAAAAAGTTGACTTTTGGGTCAAAGTCAACGGTCAACGGTCAAAGTCAACGGTCAAAGTCAACGGTCAACTGTCAACGCTGACGTCAGCGGTCAAAGTCAACGCTGACGTCACTGGTCCAAGGCTGACTCGGCGAGTCGACTCACTGGGTTGACTCGGGCGAGTTGACTCACTGGGTTGACTCACTGAGTTGACTCACTGGGTTGACTCGGTCAACGGGTCAGGTCGGGTCGGTCAACGGGTCGGGTCAACGGGTCGGGTCAACAGGTTTGACCGAGTTGACTGGTCTAGCCGGCTCAGACCGGTTCAGACCGGTTCTTACCGTTAACGTCGAAGATCACCGGACGGTCACCGGGACCTCGCCGGAAAAGTGCGTTTCACGCTGTTTTCTGCCGGAAAAACACTCAAATCAGCCCACCTTCAATTTATTTCACTTCTACGAAACGAAAAGACACTAAAACGAGCCAAAACTCACCGGATCTACCTTGATAGCTCGAACTCGTTAGAAAAATTGGCGTAGCTCCGATGACGGAGCAAACGACGACGAACGGCCGAAGGGTGACCTGGGTTTTGATCAGCCCGCGACGGGGAGTCCAACGGCAGCGGCGGCGTGGCTAACGGGCGTCGAACGGCGTCGGAAAATCGAAGGTAAGCGTCAACCGGTTTAGCCCTAGGTTCGCGAACCTTCAACGGTCGATTGCCGGCGATTGGGTGCGTGGGTTGAGGGGTTTTGCTCGGGGTTCGACGGTGAACACAATAACACCGGCGGTGAGCGGCACGGCGCGATGGTGAAGGTCGACGGGCGGTGACCGATTTGGTTCAAAGGAGGGGAAAAAAACGTGAACGATGGTGGGTGTTTTTGGAATTATTGGGAAAAAAAGGATCCCAATTAAAATACACTAGATAGGTTTGGTGGGATATTTTAATTATTTTATTATTATTATTTTATTTTAGAATCCCATAAAACTTAATTGGGGTGACTTACAACCAAGAGCTTCAATAGCTTAATTGGCTGGGCACCCGGCTAAACCACATGAGGTTGTGGGTTCGATTCCCACAACCCTCACTCCTTTCTTCTTCTTTTTTTTTCATTTATTATTATTATTTTCTGAGTGTTACAACTCTCCCCCCCTAAATGAAATTTCGGCCTCGAAATTTACCTGAGTTGAACAGATGTGGGAACTGCTCCTCCATTGACTCAAGGGTCTCTCATGTAGCCTCTTATGGACCACGATTACTCCACTGTACTTTGACCATAGGGATACGTCGATTCCTTAGAACTCTCTCGTCTTGATCCAAGATCTGAACAGGTTCCTCCTCGTAAGACAAATCTGGTCTCAACTCCACATCCTGTACCTGGATAACATGGCTCGGATCTGGGTGGTACTGCCTCAACATAGATACATGGAACACATCATGAATACGGCTAAGCTGAGGAGGTAACTCAAGCTGATAAGCAACAGGCCCGACTCTCTTCCGAATACGGTACGGTCCGATAAATCTTGGGCTCAATTTGCCTTTGCGCCCAAATCTCAAAACTTTCTTCCATGGAGACACCTTCAGGAAAACCTGATCACCAACCTCGAACTCAATGTCTTTCCTCCTCCGATCAGCATAGGACTTCTGTCTATCAAAAGCCTCTTTCAAACGGCTGCGGATCAATCTGACGGTCTCCTCGGTCTCTCGAACCAACTTAGGGCCCAAAGTCTTATTCTCATACAACTCTGTCCAACATATGGGAGTACGACACTTACGGCCATACAGAGCCTCATATGGTGCCATGCGGATACTAGCCTTATAGCTGTTGTTATATGCAAACTCAGCCAAGGCAAGAAATTCTCCCAACTACCACGAAAATCGATCACACATCCCCGTAACATGTCCTCAAGGATCTGAATCACCCTCTCCGATTGTCCATCTGTCTGCGGATGGAAGGATGTACTGAAATTCAGACGGGTACCTAAAGCACTGTGCAAGGCCAATCAGAATCGAGAAGTAAACCTCGGATCCCGATCAGAGATGATAGATAAAGGTACCCCATGTAATTTGACGATCTCAGAGATGTACAGTTTAGCCAGCTTCTCCAAAGAGTAGGTGACTCGAACTGGAATAAAATGAGCTGACTTGGTGAGTCGATCAACAATCACCCAGATCGAATCCTTTTTAGAAGGTGTCAGAGGAAGTCCTGTAACGAAATCCATCGTGACACGTTCCCATTTCCACTCGGGGATCTTAATAGGCTGCAACAAACCAGAAGGATGTTGGTGTTCTGCCTTAACCTGCTGGCAAGTCAAACACCGAGATACATAATCTGAAATGTCCTTCTTCATACCTTCCCAACGATATCTCTGCCTCAGGTTTTGATACATCTTGTCCCCACCGGGATGCATAGCATAAGGGCTGTTATGAGCCTCACTGAGAATAGCCCGCTTCAACTCGGTATCATCTGGTACACAATAACGACCCTTGAAGCACAAGACTCCATCCTGATCAAAGGCATAGATAGAGGTAGATCCCTGCTCAACCTGCTACATGACAGGAAGTAAGGAATTGTCTAGAAGCTGTTTGGCCCTGATTTCCTCGGCCAAGGTCGGTTTAACCTGTAGCTCGGTTAATAAACTGCCATCACTGTATATACTCATCCTGGCAAACAAGGATCTCAAGTCTGATATAGCCTTACGACTCAAAGCATCAGCAACAACATTAGCCTTCCCTGGGTGGTACTCAATCACACAGTCATAGTCCTTAAGGAGCTCAATCCAACGGCGTTGTCTAAGATTAAGCTCTCTCTGTGTAAGGATGTACTTCAGGCTTTTGTGATCTGTGTAGATATAACACTTCTCTCCGTAGAGATAGTGTCTCCAAATCTTCAGGGCAAAGACCACAGCGGCCAACTCTAGGTCATGGGTAGGATAATTACACTCATGTGGCCTCAACTGACGAGACGCATAAGCTATTACCTTCCCATCCTGCATCAGAACACAACCAAGCCCAGAACGCGATGCATCACTATAAACCGCAAAATCCTTCCCAGACTCGGGCTGCGTCAAAACTGGAGCTTGCGTTAGAGCTGTCTTCAACTTCTCAAAACTATCCTGCTGAGCATCTGACCAGATGAATGGAACATCCTTCCTCAACAGCTTCGTCAAGGGAGCGGCAATAATAGAAAAACCCTCGAAGAAACGCCTGTAATATCCAGCTAAACCCAAGAAGCTGCGGATCTCGGAAACATTCTTGGGTTGCTTCCAACTCACAATGGCCTCTATCTTGCTCGGATCAACCTGAATACCCCGAGCCGATACCACATGCCCCAGAAATGTCACCTCACTGAGCCAAAATTCACACTTGCTCAGCTTGGCGTACAATTTGTGCTCTCTAAAAGCCTGCAGAACAATCCTCAAATGCTCAGCATGTTCTGCTTCAGTCCGAGAGTAGACTAGGATGTCATCAATGAACACCACCACAAACTGATCCAAATAAGGCCGGAACACACGGTTCATCAGATCCATAAAAGCGGCAGGAGCATTAGTCAGACCAAACGGCATCACTAAAAACTCGTAGTGCCCATATCTGGTGCGAATGGCCGTCTTTGCTACATCAGACCCCTTTATCTTTAGCTGATAGTACCCGGAACAAAGATCAATCTTCGAGAAAACTGTAGCTCCCCGGAACTGATCGAACAAGTCATCAATCCTGGGCAGAGGGTACTTATTCTTGACTGTTAACTTGTTCAGCTTACGGTAATCAATATACAGCCTGAGAGACCCATCTTTCTTCTTCACGAAGAGAACAGGTGCTCCCCAGGGCGAAGAGCTGGGTCGAATAAAGCCTCGGTCGAGGAGCTCTTGCAACTGAATCTTCATCTCCTTAAGTTCCTTAGGAGCCATACGGTAAGGGTTCATAGACACTGGTGCAGAGCCCGGATAGGTCTCAATCTCAAACTCGACATCTCTATCCGGAGGTAATCCAGGTAATTCTTCAGGAAAGACATCAGGGAACTCGCTAACGGTGCGAATCTCCTCAATCTTTGACAAAGAACCCTTGGTATTCAAGAAACAGGCGATAAAAGTCTGATAGCCCTTCCGGATCATCCTGTCGGCAGCCAAAGCAGATACCACATTAGATAGATACCCTCGGCGCTCACCAACAAGAACCACTGTACGATCATCAGGAAGTCTTCAAAACTGCTCTCTTGGACTCACAATCTAGATTAACCCGGTGTTCAGTCAACCAATCCATGCCAAGAATCAGATCGAACTCTTCAAATGGTAGCTCCATAAGGTCAGCTAGAAAGATTTCCCCTTGTACCTCGAGGGGACATCGCCTGAAAACCTTATCTACAACCACAGACTGGCTCACTGGACTCATAACAGTAATTGCACTCTCGGTGCTCTCAACTGGAATCTGAAGGTCTCGGGACACAGATCTCGATACATAGGAATGGGTAGAACCATTGTCAAGCAATGCAAAGTATGGAACAGAAAATATAGTGAATGTACCTGCAATGACGTCTGGCTCATCTCTGTCATCACGACGTCTAGTAGCATAAACAAGTGCAGGCTGTCTGGCCTCAGTCATAACCGGTCCCCCACTCTGATGTGATCGGCCTCTACTATCAGATCTAGCAGAAGATCCATGAGCTCTACTCTGATAACGCCCTGAACCCGGTGTCTGGACAGATGTTTGTGAACGGGCTGGAGTCTGGGATCGAGCAGGGGTCTGAAACGACGATCGGTCTACGGAAGGTGGGTGTGGACAATCTTTCTTGAAATGGTCAGTGGATCCACATCTGAAGCAAGCACCCGACATCTTCCTGCACTCCCCTCGATGAAGCTTACCACAATGCTCACATACAGGAAAAGCGGACCCTGATGAATCACCTCGACTAACCGATGGGCCCTGCTGTACCGTGAGCCTATAACTCGAACCACCACCCTGATACATGGTGCGAGCCCTCTTATCTGAGCGTGCGTGAGACTCTCCCTGTCTAGAAGATCTCCAAGATCGATCTCGGTCTCGCCCTCGATCCTTGCCTCTATCTCGGTCTCCATCTCTAGTACTCTGACTAGCTGTCAAGATCTCCATCTGTTCTGCAGTCTTAGCCCGGTCCACTAAATCTTCAAACACCTGATCATGGTGGGTAGCCACTCGATCACGTATCCCAATGCGGAGGCCATCCAGAAACTTTTCACATTTGTCTTTCTCAGTAGAAATCAAGCCAGTACCATATCTCGACAACTCTAGAAACTGTATCTCATACTCAGCTACTGTCATGGTACCCTGCACCAGGTCTTTAAAAGCCTGGCGTCTCTCTCTCAAGAACCGCTCGCCCAGAAAACGGTTCCTAAAGCGCTCCTTAAAGAAATCCCATGTCAGACGATCAGAAGGAACACTGCTCATAATGGAATCCCACCAGGTGCGGGCATTCCCATTCAGCATAGATACAGCACCCAAATACTTCCTGGATGGCTCAAAACCCAACTCACCCATACGTCTCTCAATATCGTATAACCACTCCTCAGCCTCGGTCGGTGGTCCACTAAGAGATCCCAATAAGGTCTTGATCCCGTTGGCGATCAGGGTCTGTGAGATAGGAACTTCAGGTGTGACTCCAGATGCTCTGACTACTCCATGTATCAACTGGAGAAATTTTCTACTCAAGGACTCATCTGTAACTCCAGTCATAGGCTCAGGCCCAGAAACAGTAACTCCCCTGACCGGAGTAGTGATGCCAATACCAGAAGTAGACAATGGAACAGTGGGAGTAGGTGTAGGAGCAGTCGGGACAGATGTTGGAGTAGTCGAAGCAGCAGCAGTAGCAGCAGCAGTAGTTGAAGGACCACTAGGGGTAGGAGGCTCTACAGATGTCTGAGGGTTAACTGCGGCTGTAGCAACTCCAGAGGCAGGTGGATCAGCCACCAGATCATCTATCGGGTCTGCAAATCTAACAGGTGGACCACGCCTACGAGCGGGTCGACGCCCCCTTCCGGTGCTCATCTCGGAGAATCTATACAAGGGATAAAACTTAAGATCAGTTTATGACACTGGAGAATCGAACACAATTAAAACACATAAAGTTGGGTGACATGGCCTCTCTTTACAATACTTTAAAAACGTTTTAAAACAGTACATTAAGAAGGACTTTTCCACAGTCCGAGGTTTTAAAACCAAAAGCTCTGATACCAACTAAATGTAACCCCCTAGACCGGCCTATGCGGAATGACCAAGTCTAGTAAGTCACATTAAAATTTAAAACTCAAGTAGAAAACATGTTTGCAAATTAAGCGTTAATTTCGGCAGCATAACGGCAGAACTTAGTGAAAACCATCAAGTTAAATAAACCTGTTTAATACGTCAAACAACAATATTTCCTAAATTCATTCACCACATAAACATCATAAATTTTATAGGCAGCCATGATTACTTAAATAAACCCATCATATGATAGTTACCAAAATAAGTATCAGTTAGTATATTAAAATACTCTTAGTTTAATATCATACATAACAAAATATAGGCACATGTCACCCTGAAAATACAAACGGGGGATAGAAACATTACAATAAAAAAGAATACCAAATGTTTCGATCCTCCAAGTGTCAGCTACGGGGTGGCCTATCCAAAATATCTGAAAAGGGGAAAGAATTTGAGGCGTGAGCTAGAAGCTCAGTGTGTTCCAACAGTGCAAGTAAAACAGTTGCATCAATAAATAATAAATCATGTTATGCAAAACATTTCATAAAGATGCATCAAAGTTTTCATGCAACCTATCTACCCTCCAACCGAACACCAAGATACAGTTCCCCAGAACCGTATCTTATATTGGCATTAACCCAAGCCCATTGGGCGGGGTACCATCCTAAGGTTATACCTTAGAATACGGGCGGCCCTAGTCGAAACTTAGGAACCGAAAACGGGCGGACCTGGCCGAAGCCTAGGATCCGAAAACGGGCGGACCTGGCCGAAGCCTAGGATCCGAAAACGGGCAGTCTTACCAGCTGGATTAGGGCTGAGCCGATAATCTCCACATCATACCCCAAGTACCTCTACTAACTAGTCCGGGTAGTAACATAGTATGCAACCATCATAGTCATAGCAATGCTCAACAACATATTTTTACACTGATAACCGAAAATCATAGACATGCTTGACATATCGAATGCTAGAGCATAATTCAAACATACAGTGCAATCGTATTTCTTTCATAAACAGAAAACATGCTAGTTTTTCACAAAATCAAGTTTAGCAATCATATACACATAGTATGTTTTATTAAATCATGTGAAGTATGTAAAACAGTAAATATGCAACAGTCATATAGCACACAAGGAACACACCTCAAAAGATGAGATCGGTCAGTCAAAAGGTCTACCGAGCACCGGGATCACGATCCGCTACAGTACTGGAACCTAAACAGACAAGGATTATGGTTACAATCAAATTTACACCTTGGTTCGTATTAAAATACTAAGTTTAGGGTCGTACGAGTAACGATAGGATCACGAGGCGGTACGGATCGAGACGAGCTGGGCTGGGCGTAGGCACGATCGGGAGATCCACGAGTACCTATTAAATCATAAGATTAATATTAGACCCTAAATCATCAGTTTATCTTAATTGACATAACTTATACATATGCATGTTCGGGTTCAACGTCCAATTTGGAGGCTTTCGGGTTAGAATTTCACAAAACGGGCTTCAAAATCGGACTCAGGACGTCGAAAAACATAAAATAGGACTTTTTGGAAAAAGTTGACTTTTGGGTCAAAGTCAACGGTCAAAGTCAACGGTCAAAGGTCAATGGTCAAAGTCAACTGTCAACACTGACGTCAGCGGTCAAAGTCAACGCTGACGTCACTAGTCCAAGGCTGACTCGGCGAGTCGACTCACTGGGTTGACTCGGGCGAGTTGACTCACTGGGTTGACTCACTGAGTTGACTCACTGGGTTGACTCGGTCAACGGGTCAGGTCGGGTCGGTCAACGGGTCGGGTCAACGGGTCGGGTCAACAAGTTTGACTGAGTTGACCGGTCCAGCCGGCTCAGACCGGTTCAGACCGGTTCTTACCTTTAACTTCGAAGATCACCGGACGGTCATCAGGACCTCGCCGGAAAAGTGCGTTTCACGCCGTTTTCTGCCGGAAAAACACTCAAATCAGCCCACCTTCAATTTATTTCACTTCTACGAAACGAAAAGACACTAAAACGAGCCAAAACTCACCGGATCTACCTTGATAGCTCGAACTCGTCGGAAAAATTGGCGTAGCTCCGATGACGGAGCAAACGACGACGAACGGTCGAAGGGTGACCTGGGTTTTGATCAGCCCGTGATGGGGAGTCCAACGGCAGCGGCGGCGTGGCCAACGGGCGTCGAACGGCGTTAGAAAATCGAAGGTAAGCGTCGACCAGTTTAGCCCTAGGTTCGCGAACCTTCAACGGTCGATTGCCGGCGAAAGGAACGGCGATTGGGCGCGTGGGTTGAGGGGTTTTGCTCGGGGTTCGACGGTGAACACAATAACACCGGCGGTGAGCGGCACGGCGCGGTGGTGAAGGCCGACGGGCGGTGACCAATTTGGTTCAAAGGAGGGGAAAAAAAACGTGAACGATGGGGGGTGTTTTTGGAATTATTGGGAAAAAAGGATCCCAATTAAAATACACTAGATAGGTTTGGTGGGATATTTTAATTATTTTATTATTATTATTTTATTTTAGAATCCCATAAAACTTAATTGGGGTGACTTACAACCAAGAGCTTCAATAGCTCAATTGGCTGGGCACCCGGCTAAACCACATGAGGTTGTGGGTTCGATTCCCACAACCCTCACTCCCTTCTTCTTTTTTTCATTTATTATTATTATTTTCTGAGTGTTACACACATCTTTCTTAAGGACATGATCTCGAATGAAATGATGCCTTATTTCTATGTGTTTGGTTCTAGAGTATTGGATGGGATTTTTTGTTAGACATATTGCACTAGTGTTGTCACATTTTAGGGGTATGGTTTCAACTTTAATTTCAGAATCTAAGAGTTGTTGCTTCATCCAAAGGACTTGAGCACAACAACTCCCTAAGGATATGTACTCGGCTTTGGTGGTAGATAAGGCTACACTATTTTGTTTCTTAGAGAACCAAGATATGAGCATACTACCTAAGAATTGACAAGTTCCCGAAGTACTTTTCCTATCGATTTTGCAACCCCCATAATCTGCATCCGAATAAGCATGAAGGTTGAAGGTAGAGTCTCTAGGGTACCAAAGACCTAACAAGGAGTATCTCTAAGGTACCTAAAGATTCTTTTAACGGCTATAAGGTGATACTCTCTAGGACTAGCTTGAAAACTAGCACACAAGCAAGCACTAAACAAGATATCCGGTCTACTTGCGGTAAGGTAAAGCAATGATCCAATCATAGAACGGTAAAGCTTAGAGTCAACACACTTACCTCCTTCATCTTTGTCAAGCTTTGTAGATGAGCTCATAGGTGTGGCTTGAGGCTTTGCATTCTCCAAGCCAAACTTCTTGAGCATATCCTTTATGTACTTTGCTTGATTGATGAAGGTGCCATCCTTCTTTTGCTTGATTTGGAGTCCCAAAAAGAATGAGAGCTCCCCCATCATGCTCATCTCAAATTCACCTTGCATTAACTTAGCAAACTCTTGAAAATGACAATCATTAGTAGAACCGAAAACAATATCATCAACATAAATTTGAACTACTAAGATGTCATTTTTATACATTTTTATAAAAAGTGTAGTGTCCACCTTACCTTTTTCAAATCCTTCTTCAATTAAAAAGTTTGAAAGTCTTTCATACCAAGCTCTAGGAGCTTGTTTTAAACCATAAAGAGCTTTGGTGAGTTTGAAAACATGATTTGGAAATTTTGAGTCTTCAAAACCCGGTGGTTGTTCCACATACACTTCTTCATTTATAAAACCATTTAAAAATGCGCTTTTAACATCCATTTGAAAAAGCTTGAAATTATGATAACATGCATATGCAAGAAACATCCTAATGGCTTCCATTCAAGCTGCGGGTGCATAGGTTTCATCAAAATCTATTCTCTCTTCTTGAGTGTAACCTTGTGCTACTAGTCTAGCTTTATTTCTTACAATGTTACCACTCTCATCTAGCTTGTTCCTAAAGACCCATTTAGTTCCTATGGTAGATTGATTACTAGGCCTATCAACTAATGTCCAAACGTTACTTCTCTCATATTAATTTAACTCTTCTTGCATGGCCATAATCCAAAAGTTGTCTTTCAATGCTTCTTTAATATTCTTAGGCTCTATGCATGAGATAAATGCAACATGATTCATTAATCTAAGAGAAGATCGAGTGGTTACCCCCTTGGATGGATCACCCAAGATTTCACCATCTTTGACATAGTTCAACTCCCTTGGGTAGCTCACTTCCTTTTCCTCAAGAGCCAAGTCCTTCAAGGCTTCAAGAGGTGGATCTTGTGTGTCCTCTTCTTTTGTTGGAATCTCATCCTCCTTTGAAGTTTGTCCTCCATCAAAGGCATTTATGATTCCTACATCATCATCATCACAAGAATCCTTCCTAGGAAGGAGGTTATCATCGAATACAACATGAATATATTCTTCTACTACTAAAGTTCTTTTGTTAAATACTCGATAGGCTTTAGAGGTTAAAGAGTAACCTATGAAAATAGCTTCATCACTTTTTGCATCAAATTTACCTAAGTTGTCTTTTCCATTATTTAAAACAAAACAGTTGCAACCTAAAGGGTGAAAATAGCTAATGTTAGGCTTTTTAGATTTTAAAATCTCATAAGGTGTTTTCTTTAAAATTGGCTTAATCATTACTCGATTTACAATATAGCAAGCGGTGTTTGTGGCTTCCGCCCAAAAATATTTAGGTAAATTATTTTCACAAAGCATAGTTCTAGCCATTTCTTGCAAAGTTCTATTTTTCCTCTCAGCTACCCCATTTTGTTGAGGAGTTCGAGGAGCCGAAAAATTGTGGCTAATACCATTTTCATTCAAAAATTCTTCAAACCCTAAATTTTGAAACTTGGTTCCATGATCACTTCTAATATGTGAAATTTTAAGTTCAAGATCATTTTGGGTTAGTTTTGAAAATGTGATGAATTTTTCCAAAGCCTCATCTTTAGTACTTAAAAATAGAACCCAAGTAAATCTAGAAAAATCATCAACAAGTACAAAAGCATAAGACTTACCACTCAAGCTCATAGTCCTAATTGGCCCAAATAAATCCATATGGATAAGTTGTAAACATCTACTAGTAGAAACATCATTAATGGATTTAAAGGAAGACTTATGTTGTTTACCCTTAGAGCATGCATCAAAAATTTTATCATTTGAAAATTTTATCTTGGGTAAACCTCTAACTAGATTAAGGGAGACTAGTTTTTCTAAAACACTTATGCTAGCATGTCCTAGTTTCCTATGCCACAACCATGCATCATTTTCATTTTGTGCAACTAAGCATGCATGAGAAGTATGAATGTCATCTAGATGCACCATGTTTATGTTCCCTATGCGATGACCTATGAGCATAATATTATTAGATTTAATGTCTACAATTTTGCATCCATTTTTATCAAATAAAACATTAAATCCTTTATCACACAATTGACTTATGCTCAATAAATTGTGTTTAAGACCATTGACATACAAGACATTTTCAATGAGAATAGTAGAGTGATTACCTATGGATCCAATACCTTTAATGTGGCCTTTGGAGTTGTCACCAAATGTCACTACTCCTCCACTTTTTAGCTTTACATCCATGAATCTACTCTTGTCTCCGGTCATATGCCTTGAGCATCCACTATCAAGGTACCATGAGTTTTGACTTTGTGCTTTGGCCTTGTAGCAATGCTCCCCCTACAAACAAAGATATTAAGCTTTTGTTTTTGGTACCCAAATCATTTTGGGTCCATGAGTGTTAGCTCCCAAAACCTTGGTTCCCTTAGGAATCCAAGATGACATAGCAATAATATTATTAGATTTTACAAGTTCCTTTGGAACCCATACACTTCTAATTCTTTTAGCTGTACTATGTCTAGGATAGTTACCTTGTTTGTAGTAGTTAGTCTTTTTCTTAGGTTGGTGTGTTCTTGAGGATTCACCTATTTCATGCTTGACACTACCAACATTTTTCAAAGACTTTTTGAGCTCATTTAGCTCATCCAACACCTTTTGGTGTTCACTATTACATTGAGACAAAAGATTATTAAGGTCAACATTTTCATCTTGAAAGAATTTTAGTTCATCTTTTAACCCTAATATCTTTTTCTCAAATTTTGAATTAGCTTGAGTGAGTGAGTCATTTTTCTCATTTAGTTCCAAAATAATCTTTTTGTTCCTAATGACCGACTCTTTATATTTTTCAACTAATTCATCATAGACCTCTTGTAACTCATCATATGCATCATTCAATTCATCATATGTAAAATCTAAAGTAGATGAGTTAGAGGTTACCATGGAGGAATCTTCCTCAAGTGTCGTGAGGCAAAGGTTAGCCACTTCTTGTTCGTCATCCTCCAATGACTCCTCATCACTCCAAGTAGCAAGCTTGGCTTTAAGCTTCTTCTTCTTCTCAAAGCCCTTCTTCTTGAGTTGAGGGCACTCCGAACGTATGTGGCCGGGTTGTTTGCACTCAAAGCAAATGATTGGATCCCTTGCTTCTTCTTTGTTCTTGCTTTTGAAGTCCATCTTTCTTTGGATTTTTCTTCCCCGGTTGGACCTCATAAAACATGAGAATCGTTTGGCTATCATAGCCAATTCTTCTAGTTCATCCTCCTCACTAGAAGAGCTCTCTTCATGTAGTGAAGCTTTGAGAGCTATTCCCATCTTCTTCTTCTTCTCAACCTCAAGCTTTTCTACTCTTTTCTCTTCTTTCTTCTTCTCTTCTTCCCTTCCTTGCTTCATAATCTCATGAGTAAGGAGAGAACCCACAAGCTCATCAAGCTTTAAAGTCTTTAAATTCTTAGCTTCAATGATGGCGGTTCTCTTCCCATCCCAAGATTCGGGAAGTGAATAGAGTAGCTTCCGGACAAGCTTGTCTTCCGGTATGATTTCTCCAAAACCCTTGAACCCATTGACAATAGTGGAGAACCGATCAAACATCTTGAACACCATCTCATCGGGCTCCATCTTGAAATTCTCATAACTAAGATTGAGAATTCCAATCTTAGTTTCTTTAACATCGTTGGTGCCCTCGTAGGTAGTCTCAAGAGTGTCCCATACTTCTTTGGCACTCTCGATGGATGAAACCTTAGAATAGATGTCCAGACCGAATGAACAAAAGAGCATGTGAAGAGCTTTGTCATTTACTTGAATCTTTTTCCTTTCTTCTTCACTCATCTCCATCTTTTTCTTCAAGACCATCTTGCCTTCACCATCTTGCTTCAATGGAATATAAGGACCATCTTCAATGACATCCCACACTAAGTAGTCATTTGACTTGATGAAGAGACGCATTCTATTCTTTCAAAAAGAATAGTTATCACCATTAAAGAAGGGAGGCTTTGTAGTGGATTGAGACTCATACATGCCCGAACCGGAGGTTGAAGCCATCTCTTGATATTTGATGATCACAGTCTTCCAAGGAACTCCTCTTGTGGTTGTTAATCCTCAAAGAGGTAGGCTCTAATACCAATTGTTGAGTGGATCGAAAGATCGATATAAACCAAGAGGGGGTGAATTGGATTTTTAAAGTTTGTGTGGTGGAAATTGCAAATTAAAAGGATTGACAAAGGATTTTAGAGTGGTTCAAGTTCCAAATGAACTCTACATCCACTACCTTAGCTTCACTAAGGATTTGCAACAATTCCACTAATTGCTCTTCCCTTTTTCTAGGCTAAGGAGGCAACCCTTACAATTTTCGGTTAAATTTTCTACCCAAAATTTAACCCAATCCTCACACAAAGATAAAAAAGAATTTGATGGCTAAGATAGTATCTCTCAATACAATTTGTAGCCCAATTACAAGCACTCAACCCAATTGAACAAGATAAGAATGAAAATTACAATTGGGGTTTCTAGACAATTTGGGAATTTAGCACAAATGCTTGGATTTGATGTTTGGATGTTTGCTTTTGGATCAATAGTTGTTGCTGGAGCTTTTAGAGGTCCCTTTTATACCTTCTCGTTGATTTCTAGCCGTTGTGGTTGTTGCACTCATCAATAAAGCCGTTGGGGATGTTATCTCACCTCCATAAATGCAGTCTGCAACAACCCATTTCGAAACACGGGGTACCTATTTCGGAACAGACTAAAATAGAAAGAGTCGTTGGGGTGCATTTAAGAGCCTGTTTCAAAACGCTTGGAGCCGTTTCGAAACACTTTTGCCACTGTCAAGGGTTGTTTCGAAACAGCCTGAGCCCGTTTCGAAACACCCTAACGGTTTTCAGAAAATCAGTTAAAAACATTGTAACGGTCATATTTTCAAATCAAGATGAAGAACAGTTTCGAAACGCTTGGACTTGTTTCGAAACAGTTTTGCTACTGTAAGGGGTTGTTTCGAAATTGATTGAGCCCGTTTCGAAACACCCTATTAATCTATGAAAAAATAGTTAAAAATATTACAACCGTTATAGTTTCAAGTCAAAAATGAAGAACAGTTTCGAAACGCATGAAGCCGTTTCGATACGGGTTCAAGTGTTCTAAAGCCGTTTCGATACGCGTTTCGGAACAGGGGTTGGCAGTGATGAAAACGTTTCGAAACGCCTTAGGGCGTTTAGAAACAGGGACTTGAAAATCACTGTTTCGGCTTTAAACACTTAGAAAAATATTTGAAAACTTTGTTTTTAACACTGGCATAATCTTAAAATCATATGGGGATGTTTTGAGGACTTAAAAATTCGTTTTGACATTTTCAATTTAGTCCTTAGGTTTTTAGTTATATCAAAATTAAAATATTGGTTTCACATATGGTAAAACGTACCAAAAACATGTTAAATTCGAGATTTGACATGAAAGATATGAGACTTGCCGATACAATCCCGGGGATCCAAATAAAATGGTCATATGAAGGTCTCATATTGACTTAGTCACACCATGTGGACAAGATCCTTGAGAATTTTGGCAATGATGATTTTGGTATAGCCAAAACTCCAATAGACATATGCCAACATTTGTTCAAAAACAAAGGCCAAAGTGTTGACCAAGTAGAATATGCAAGAGTCATAGGCAGTCTAATGTACATCACGAGCTACACTAGACCGGATATTACTTTTACTGTGAACAGTCTAAGAAAATTCACAAGCAATCCAGGTGAAAACCACTAGAAAGCAATTGTGAGGATATTGGGGTATCTCAAGATTACGGATTGCATTATTCCAAAGATCATGATGTTTTAGAAGGAAACTTCGATGCCAATTGGATATATGATATTCAAGATACCAAGGGCACAAGTAGATATGTCTTCACTTTGGGATGAGGAGTCGCGTCGTGGAAATCCTCAAGACAAATGATCATAACCAGATCCACAATGAAATCTGAGTTTGTTGCTCTAGATAAATCCGGAGAAGAACCAGAATGGCTAAGGCAATTTCTTGGGGATATTCCTGAATGGATGAAACCTATGCCCACAGTATGCATATACTGTGATAACCAAATAACAATTTCTAGGGCACAAAATTGTATGTACAATGGTAAGTCGAGACATATGGGTCGCCGATATAATATTGTTAGACAAATGATCTCAAATGGAGTTACCTCTGTTGATTATGTAAAATCAAAGGATAACGTTGCAGATCCCTAACCAAAGGGTTAAATCAAGATCAAGTTGAAAAAAAACATCAAAAGTAATGAGACTGAAGCCCATAAAAAATAAAGGCGCTATGTGAAGGAAAACCCTACCAAGTTGACTGAAGATCCCAAGATCTAGGTTCAAAGGGACAACCTAATTGCATAGACTTGTGCGGTCACTGTGGGGGTTCCTCTCCCAAGTTCGTTCCTATGATGTAAACAATAACTAAAATGGAATAGGCTAAGCAAAAGTTTTTAATGACCATTGTGTGCTTTGGTGAGTCAAGCAACATAAGTCACCCATGTGAGAGTGAAGTGAGGCCGCTTCAAGGAGACTATTGGGCATAGTGCTCTCAAACTCTTGTAGAACCATGCGATTTCCACGGCCATATGGACATAATCATAAGAACAAATACTCTTGTTAGAGAGGTAGTTGTGTGGAGTATATCATCGCTTACACAAACGGCTGAATAGTTCAAAGACATCACGTCTACTAGATAGCCAATAAAGTAAATATACTTTCACAAAGGAAAATTTAAGGGTGGACACCTACCTATCCTATGCAACTATCAATCGTAGAAGCTATCACCACATCGAGTTAAAATATTTTTGATAAAAATTATCAATTTCATTCATGTGGGTGTTGTTGGGAAAATGTGAGGAAATGGTAACTTTGAGCCATATTTCGAATAGATAAAGGTGAAGATTCGAATAATGATTCTTTTGGGTCATATTCTACTCCATGAGATCTTTACAACGATATCTCATATGCTCAAAATGGTTTAGTATTGAATGAGAAATTGATACTCAAAGTAACGTAATTGTGAATTGAATAAGGAAATGGAAACCCCCAATCCCACATTGATAGGATAAATGGAATGGGAAGTGTTTCTATACACTTACTCACTTTGTGGTCATTGAATGACTTGGATGGAAATTGTGCTTCGCGTGCAAGGGGGTGCGAACCAATCCCATTCGGGTTGGAGCGCACCCGTACAACGTGGGCGACACGAATGTTCAGACCGGTTAGGCTTTTTGTGGGCCTACGTATATTTTACCCACTTTGAATCATTTTTCTTTCCTTATAATTGGTATATCTTTTTAAATATTTCGAATTAATAGGATAAATTTTGGGTTTCCATTTAAATTTGGATATTAAATAGGTATTGAGTACAATTCACGGGAATATTATGTTTTAATATGGCATTAACTGAGATTTTTAAATTAAATCGAATATATAATTAATGACCACTATTTTCTCACGGTTTTAACATAATTCTCCCCTATAAATAGAATGACATTCTTTTGCTTTACACACAACTCAGAAATCTTTTCTCTTTCAAAACTGCATTGTGTTTTCGGTGATAGTCAAAGGCAAGTTTCTGTTCGTGATCTCTCTGGTAGTGTTGTTGTTGAATATCATCCGTTGTTGTATCCTGAGAGACTGGCGACCTAAGATCTCTAGCACCTAAGAGTGGTCGAATCTGTCTAAAGGAAACTGTGTTTCCGCAGGCCTCGACCATCTGATTATGGTTATTTCGAATCTGTATTTCGAGTTAAACTGTTTTGTTTATTCTATTATTTTATTTGATTTATTAATTTATTGGTTATTTCGAATTAACCTTGTTTCCTCCAACAGTATATATATCATATATGATTATAGAAAGCCGTTTAAATCGAAACTAATTAGTATTATAATATTATAAATAGTTTTACAATTAATTTTAAACAGAAACTCGAACAACTCGACTCGAAATTTTTTAAAATAAAGTTGAAGTTATAAAGTACGACTCATCCATTCGAAATCTTTTACATCAATTTGATTGAATTCTTGTCCCTAATGGGGGGAAAATATTCCATCTCTTTTTAGTGTCCCTATGTATGCCCAACACTAAAAAACCTATACTCTAATTGTAAATTATAAATCCTAAACCATAAACCCTAAAAACTAAGCCTTACGCCTTAAATCCTAAACCATAAGCTCTAAAATTAAACTCCATCCCTAAACTCTAAATCTATATTTTAATGTTAGAATTAAAAAGATAGAGAATTTCTATTCTCCCGATGGGACCTTTAGCCTTTGGGCTTTTAAGCCGTTTGGGATTTCTAATCTCGTGCCCCAAACCCATGGTTTTAGGTTACCAAACATATTTTTCTTAAATGGACCGTAGTTGCCAATGCGGATTGGTGTACTGTAAATAACTAAGGTCGAAATTCTTTTGTTAGTGCATACAACTCAGGTTCGAACCAACAATCATTTTATCTCATTAATCAATATAAGACGTTCAATTATTATTTCAGTCAATATGAGGCTTACCGACCATTCATTCTTTTTGCGTAAACCTTTAAATCAATTTAGAGAGTTTTATTTGTTCGTTTTAACCGAGTAAACTGAGTAAAAGTCGGGGTATTATTGTTGTGGCTTACGGATCGACATTAATTTTAAATTTTAAGCAAGTAATTATCGGCTCCTATTTACTCCAATTCATTTATCGTATATGAATCTCTAGAGGTAATTTCAGATAATTTTTTCACTCTACTATAAGGTGTACTTGCGTGACACAACAATATCGTACTTGTTGGAGAGTGCATGCATATTTGTCATTCCACGCAGTGAAAAAAGAAGGATCAACTGAAACTAGAGATGGAAGATAAGGGAAAGCTGTACACATGCCAAAAGAAGAAAGCGAAAACACACGAAAAAGACCTCATAATTCACAATTTTTTTAAAAGAAAAAGTGATGCAAGCTGAATAGAAAGACAAAGGAGTAATTGAAAAGCCGATGCTTCACTCTTTATGGCCTTCAAAGCCTGCCATATTTTGCTGAGCAAGTAATTGGGGAAGCTTGTAAAATGTCTTTCAGCCAGTCAAGTGCGTGTTTTGATTCGCGTTTGGAGGCACAAAACCCCGGTTCAACATGAAAATGTGCCTCGAACGTCGTACCTACATGTTTGGATTAAAAAATCTAAAATCAATTTTGAATTTCAAACGTGATTTTAGGAAAAACAAGATAGAAGTAGCTTTTGTATTTCGTCATCATTTTTACACTATTTTTACACAATCGAAATTTAAAAAAAAAAAACTCTCAAATATAAATCACGTTATTGTTACTATTTTCACGTTAAGATTATGTCGCTTATTTAATTGACCCATTGAAATATGTGAACGATCCACAAAGTTGAGAGTGACTTGGATATAGAAACATGTGCACAAACTTGAGCATTTATGCACATAAATTTTAAAGCCCGGCCTATGCAATATTGGTCACGGACACATGCAAATCTCATGTTTGTACTTGTGTTGTGTATTGGTAGGGACGGAATCAGAATTTAGGGGACAAATTATAAATATTTAAAAGTGTGGGTAAAATCATAAATAAACTATTTAAAAAATTATATAAAAGAACAAAAGTTAAAAAAGAATTTGAGAAGATAAGGGCACTTGTCCTTCCCCACCTCTATATAACTCTATTCTTATGTATAGGCCTATTCATCCGACTTCTGAAATACTCTTGATTTTATAATAAATCGTTTACGGCTCTAGATAAAGTATAAGAGACAAAACTTCAATGTGAAAATGATATGGATTATTAAGGATTTGATTGATTAAACAACATTTCAATTACTTTTTCTGAAGGACCAAAAGATTCTACTTGGCTGTGTTAGAATTCTGAGAGGGACATAAACCTAGAATTTGTATGATGTTGAGTCCTGGCACGGGAATTAAAGGTGTCGAATGGGATGAAAGCTATGAAGAATGTCACCTTTTTACCTGGCTGGACTGAAACTTGAGCCTTGTTTCCCTGGTTGGGCTTGTTGAACCAGACAATTAAATTGAAGGTCGGGCTATTGAACTTCCATATACCCGTGCAAGAAACAAGCATTTGATTATGGATGATAAAATTACTCCACCTAGACTGAATTGATTTTTTTTTCCTTAAATTTCGGAGATCGAGATGAGGCGGACGGATATTGAAAAGTATTGAGGTGGGGCGGGTTTAGATATAAAATTAAAAATTCTGCCCTACACTGGTATATTTTTAATTATATTTATTTACTTTTTATCATATTTATGAAAATACTACTATTTATAAATACTTTAAAGGGTTTAAAGCTATTTTTTAGTTTATGTTTATCATAAATTTTTGTTAGATGTTGTTCGAGTTTTAACATATCTAATTCTGACGGTCAATGGTTCAAGTTTATTCTTTTAAATATGTATTTTTTTCATGTGGGTAATTTAACTTATTTTATTATATTTTTTTATATAGTTTTAAAGTCCCTTGAAACCTATATTTTGTGATTGTGATGGTGGTTTGGTCAGATCTAACATTTATTGTCGACGAAGATTAACATATATTTTAAAATTTTTGGGTTGGGTTGGGTCGAGTTTATGAGTTAATACATCAGGGCGGGCGGGTAAATTCATATTTATATCTGAGGCGGGGCAGGGTCGAGTTTAGAAGTTTAGAGATCGGGGCGACAAATAGGGATGAACAATTTACCCGACCGGACGAGCCAAATTTTTTTAATAAAAAATTGGGGTCATGTCGGTTCTTTTGTTGAGATGAAGTTGGGTCAGGTTTGGGTTAGGGTGAAAAAATATCTGACCCGAGACTAATGGTTTAATTTTCCCCTAAATTTTTAGGGATATTTGTAATAATACCCCCTCTTTAGTTTCTTATAATTAGGTCATTAAAATTAAATTTTTATTTATAATTTGGTCCTTAACATTATTATTTTTAACAATTAAGTACCCTAAATTTTTTTTTTTACAATTAGGTCTCTAAAATTGATTTTTTTTCTTTAGTTCGGGTCGGGTTAAGGGTATTTATTTTCGGATCGGTCGATTTTTTTTAAGAATGTGGTCGAGTCCGGGTTTATGATAATTATTTTTGGGTCGGGTTCGAGCGGGCCAAAAACCCGACTCGTGCCCATCCCTAGCGGCAAAACTCGCCTCGTTGCCATCCCTACATTTGATGTATTCTTACGGATAATCAATTAGTCTAGCAGAATAAGATAATCTTTACAAGATACGATTCAGATTAGTCAATTAATAAATTAAATAATAGTAATTATAAAAAACTTATTTATTTTTAAATAATATTTTATTCATTTTCTTAGTGAGTTCATATTGAGTAATCCCGCCACCCGAGACATGCTAAGGTGCGGCATCTTAGGGTGCGACTAAAATGAGGCCCTACACAAATTCTTATCATTTTGGTAAGAATTTATGTACGACTGAGTAATAATTAGGTGGAACCTAAATTCTTACTAACTGGGTAAGAATTTGTGTAAGTACATAAATTCTTGGCTTAGGTAAGGATTTGTGTAACTACATAAATTCTTATCAACTGGATAAAAATTTGTGTAGATTTTAGCTTAGGTAAGAAATTGTGTAACTACACAAAATTTTATATTATAATCTAAATTCTTACCATTTTGTTAAGAATTTGTGTAGAATGTAAGAATTTATTTGTGTAGTGCCACCTCATTTTAGCCGCACCTAAGGGTGTCTCACGACAAAACTTCTCCTGCTACACCAACTCAAGGCAAACAATATTTTTATGCACAAATAATTATTTTTGTTGTTTGGCAAATATTTTTTTAACATGTCTTATTCCTGCATTTATGGGAGGGGAGACTCAGAGGGAATGATGCTCCTGACAGGTTTAGAACTTAAAATCTAAGAAAAGAAAGAGAATTGATGAGAAGCTTCATCACCTGACCATTCTTAATTCTTCAAATAAATATTATTTATATCGAATATACCTCGTTAAGAATATCTCTAAATTAAAATGAAGCGGAAAAGTACCAATAATAATATTTACAGAAAAGAGTGAGTAAAAACTCGGCAAAGTCCAAAAGACATAATCAAGTGTAAAAATAAAGAAAGCAAAAACAAATCCAAAAAAGCAACTCTTAGCGGGAACTAATCGTCCGTGCCTCCATGTACATCATAATCACCCAATTGCGATAAAGCGGGTCTGTCCTTGGCTATCAAGTTCGAAAGAGAATGAGAAATATCGTGGAAAATCAAAAGATGCGATTGTTGATGAGAGGAGAACAAACACGACATCCCATCCGCAACATTATTGCAAGTATGTGGCGTCCAAATAAAATTCGTGCACCAAGCATGGTTACGCAAGGACGATATTGCGCGAACCAGCCAATGTGGTGAGCTAACCCGAGTCTCGTCAATTTTTTTTAGTTTATTTTAAAGTCAATTAAAGTGTTTACTTTATCCAGTAAATAAAATTAGGTACATATTCAATTTAGGCACCTATCTCAAAAGTTAAGTATAATTTAAGTACTCTTTTTGTAGTTAAGCTATAAAAAAATAAATTTTTTATAAGTGAGGTTATTTTAGAGAGTGGGAGCTAATTGAAAGGCTAATCTTAAAATGGTATTTTCACCGATTGAGAAGCGGGAGAGTTTACAAGTTATCGCAAATCGCAAACGACAGCAGACGTATCAGCCTTCAGCAGCAACAAGTTGATGCCTTAACCAGCAGCATCCGGATGAACCCATTCTGTTATAACATGTGGTTCCTCGGTTTACACGTCATCTCCATTTTTTGATTTTTGTACCCATATCCACGGACCCTAATCACATTACTCCAAAACAAACCCTTTCTCTCTCAAACGGATAAACCCAAGTTTTATCATTACTTCACCAATCCCATAAACCCTGTTTTTTATTGGAGTGTTTCAGATGGCGACTTTGTCTAGGTTTGTTCTGAAAGATTACGGTTTCCATAAACATGGTGTTGTATATAGTAGAGGACTATCGTCTTCAAGAACACTGCGAACACCTCTTCTGGGTATGTTTTGTTTGTGTTTGTCTTTGATTATTGTTTTCTGGGTTGTCTTTAGTTTCGTTGTTTATGACATGGGTTTCCTTTGGTTTTTTGTTTTTAATATGAATTTGTAGATGTTAGAGCTGGTGTTTCTTTACCTGGGAATGGAAAATGTTTGGGAATTCAAAGCAAGCCAAGTAGTCCCCTTGCTCTATCGGCTCCTTCAAGGTGGTTTCTTAGAACAAAGTGGTTGATTTAATTGAATTTTGTGCACTTTTTTGAGTACTTAGAATCAGGGTTTAAACTGTGGTTGCCGCCGCATTTTCGGTCCCTTTGCATATGCTATTGTGGTCACTGGATGGGGATGGTGCCTATACAGTTATATAGCGGCCGCTATTTAAATCCGTGCTTAGAATGATGAATGATCTGATCTCTATATCCAGGAATCCCAAAGTTCTATGCAATGCTGCAGCCAATGTGCCCGGAGATACTCCTACGCAGAGTGGAATGAACCAGTACGAGAGAATAATCGAAACTTTGACAACTCTATTCCCTGTGTGGGTGTGTATTTGCTTTTGTTAAGTGTATTTGATTAAACTCGAACTTGTTTTTTATGTTTAGTTTTACTTTACAACTTTGATTTATTGAACAGGTTGTTTTGGGGACGATTATCGGCATCTACAAGCCGGCTGCGGTAATTTTCGGTCTTCTGTTGTGTTTAGTGAATGCCGGTTTAAAAGTTGCTTGGCAACCTAACCATTTAGTTTCCTCTTGAAGGTAACATGGTTGGAGACCGACCTTTTCACCGTTGGCCTAGGTTTCCTCATGCTTTCAATGGGATTGACATTAACCTTTGAGGATTTCAAACGATGTCTACGGAATCCATGGACTGTAAGGCAAAATATTCGCATATGATATGCGTTAGTTGACTGCTGATAAAACAGATACGATCCCATTTGTAGTGTCAAATGGTTAAGTATATCAATTTTCTGTTTTGCAGGTAGGTGTAGGATTTCTTGCTCAATACCTAATCAAGCCGATGCTAGGATTTGCTATCGCAATGGTAATTCTAAATTTGCTTTTGCATGGATACCTTATTTTTGATTGGTTGAGATCGAGTTAAGAACACAAGACATCTATATGATTTTCAGACTCTGAAACTGTCTGCTCCACTTGCAACCGGTCTTATTTTGGTCTCATGCTGCCCGGGTGGTCAGGCGTCAAATGTCGCGACCTATATATCTAAGGGGAACGTTGCACTTTCCGTTCTCATGACAACGTAAGAACGATTGTAGCAATAGAGAAAAGTTTCTTGAATGTAGTTTCTACCGGGTTCTTGTTTGACCTTCCTTTTGTATTTAAGCAAGCATAATAAACTATGACATGAAGATTTAAGGCGTTTTCAGCATTTACAAAGTTTGAAATTAAACAATCTTCAAGTTCCTCGATTTGCTCTCGAATTTCTGCAGGTGTTCAACTATTGGAGCAATTGTTATGACACCACTCCTCACCAAGCTTCTTGCCGGTCAGCTTGTTCCCGTTGATGCTGTGGTATGATTAAATCTTATTTGAAGATTGCCTTTATAGATAATTGGCAGATAACATAATTGAGAGGGAAGGTATAAGATCTCAAGTATATTCCACTGATGTAATCAATGTGTTCCCGGGAATTCTTTACAGGGTCTCGCTATCAGCACTTTCCAGGTTGTGTTAGTGCCGACAGTTGTTGGAGGTAACTGAGGATTATTGTTTTTATCTGTTTTATTGATTACGCTTCAATTATCGTTACGACTAAAGAAATTCAACTTATAATAACATGATTCAATGTTTTATTTGAGGCAGTCTTGGCCAATGAATTCTTTCCCAAATTCACTTCAAAGATAATCTCGGTGACGCCATTAATCGGAGTCATTCTCACCACTTTGCTTTGTGCAAGCCCTGTAAGTTATCAGGATACTTTCATATAAAACTCTAATATCCGTTACTTTGATACTTCTTTTGAAAGCCTTTTTCGATACATAAAGAACTCACTTCGATGTCTTTTTGGTGCTAAGATCGGCCAAGTGTCTGAAGTGTTAAAAGCACAAGGAGGTCAGCTAATATTACCTGTAGCTCTCCTACATGCTGCTGCATTTGCCCTCGGTTACTGGATTTCGAAATTATCATTTGGGGAATCCACTTCTCGTACCATCTCCATAGAATGTGGAATGCAGGTATCCATAGAAACATTGTCTTGGTGTTTTTGTACCCCGAATGTTCTTCTCTCGCCTCTCTCGGTAATGTTCCTCTTACCTTTATACTCAAACTCCATGTTTTTTCGATGCACAGAGTTCGGCACTCGGTTTCTTGCTAGCCCAGAAGCATTTCACCAATCCGCTAGTAGCTGTTCCGTCTGCAGTTAGCGTTGTTTGCATGGCGGTAAGAAACATTTTTCACCGTCGTCTCCATTATCTTCAATTTACATTCTCATGGTTTTATTTATTTTGATGTAGCTGGGTGGGAGTGGCCTTGCTGTGTTTTGGAGGAACAGACCAATTCCTGTGGATGATAAAGATGATTTCATGGAATGACTGTCCATGACTGCTTTTTTTCACTTGTAATTCTTTTTCTCAATCTCATCTTCAGACATTCTTTGTTTTCAAGTGAAAGTTTCTTGTTGCTTGGATCAATTTCTCGGAATTCGGATGAATTTTGAAGGCGGATATGTGACATTATTTAAACACTGCTTATGAAATTAAAAAAAAATACTCCGGATCAGAGTTGAATGGATTCATACACATTCTTAACACTTTGATAATCTACGATTGAACTCGAATCTCTTAGGATGCATATCATTTGCTTTTACACTAAGATCACTTATTGGGTTTAGATGATATATGATATTTAGTATTTAATGATAAAGTTTAAAGTTTAGAGTTTAGTATTTAGAGTTTATAATAATTGATACCTGACATTATTTAAATACTGCTTAATTTTTTGCAGTCGGTGTATTTAATACTAGCAATTTTATCGAAATTAAAAAAATATATTGTTTTGTGAAATAAATTAATGTTTTCCTAGGTTTTATACCAACAGAGAAGATAAAATAGAAACTCCAATCCCCAAAAACTACATTAGAAACTAACCTTTTTGTCCTTTTTGTCGTATTAAGAATAAAATAGTACGAAGATTGCGAGGAGTTGATAAATGTTAATTTCTATTATAAAATATAATACATGTACGGTCCGAAAAAACATGATACCCACTGAATTAAATATAAAATAAAATACTTACGGTTAATTATTAATTATTTAATTGTAATGCCGAAAACATTACTTGAAATTATTTGAAAATTTTCAACTTTGGACCAATCTCAGAAAATATAGGAAAGATGGATATTTATTTCCTTAAAATAAGAAATCATACTTTATTTTCTCAAAAATTTCTATAAATAGAGGTAAGTCCTTGCTCATTTTTTCAAGGAAAATTTGATAATGAAGAAATATTATGAGAAAACTCATAATTTTTTTTTGTATTTTATAAATGTATATATATTAAAAAAAGAAATAAAACCTATGGGAAAAAAAAGTTCGAGGCCATAAGTGTAAAATTTGACATATATATGGTTGTGGAGGTCATAAGTTAAATTTATTAATAGAACAATTTCAAAGAACTTATTAGTATTCGAAATTTCTATACTACATCAATCTCGACCTCTATTAATGTTGAGGTTGAAATTTATAAAAAAACAAAGAACGTATTTTAAAAATTATGGTCAGCGTCTATCATTATATAAATTAATAGAACATAAAAAATTAATTATTATTTCTATCTAACGAAAACTCATGAAAACAAAAAAAAAATATAGGGTAAACTACACTCCGAATCAATTATTAGTTTGATTATAAATCAATTATTTTTTTCTAAAACTTTCAATTAATCACTAATTTAAAATTTTTGTTACATTCATTGATTAATAAAAATAAACGGGAGATGGTGACGTGACCTAGTATGATATAATAATAATTTTAATATCAAAATTTATACATTATATCAAATTGGTCCTAATTTAAATAAATTTAATAAATTTAGCACTACATATTTAAAAATCATATCAATTGTCTTTGTTCTTCTCCTAAAGTTTTTGTTCTCCACAAAAATGTTGGATTACTTTTCTACTACAGTTATTTAACTGTTGTTTTTATCAACTTGAAAATACTTTATGATATAATGTAATTATACAACTGCTGCTTTGATCCGATAAATTCGTTTGATTTGATAGTATCACAAAAAAGACTAATGAGTTAAATATATTGCCTTGTTTCGAACTGCAACTATATCGATCGAGTGTAAAACTTTTGAGGATTAAAACTATTATTATACCATATTATATTATACGTTTGTTTCAATCTCAATTTAATAGAGTGACTGAATTATATTTTTTTTAAAAAGTAACATGTTTCTAACCGAACTAATAATTTAAGTAATCTGGGTGTATATTTCCTAAAATTAGTTAACCGTCCATTACACTAAAAAACTGTAATTAATTTAATTTAATTTAATACTACAATCTTATAAAAAGTATATACCAACTCTCTATATAATTAATATAAATATAAAAAAAACGCAGGTTGCGTGAAAGTGTAGTCAACCATTACTGGACCAATTTCTCGCATGATTGAAAACTCATTGCTTTAGAAATACCTAACCATTTTCCTTTCATTGTTCAGGGGTTTACGGATTGTAAGGACATCTTTTTTCTTGTTTTTTTAACCTTAAAAAAATCAACAATCATGTCGCAGACTAACTGGGAAGCTGATAAAATGTAAGTCATTTCTGTGTGTTTTTGCTAATTGGGGTTCTTTCATTTCATTTTCTTCTTGTTTTGTCTATGGGTTTCGAGTTTTAACTTCATTTTTTAATGGGGTGTTAATGAAAGTTTCCATTTTGTTCATCGACCCTTTTTTGCTGTTTTTTCCTTCATTTTCTGGGTTGTCGATGAAATTAGTACGATAAACTGATTTAGGGTTTTGTTCGAGACCATGGAAATGTTTTTTTTTTCATATTAAATGGAGCAGAGATGTGAGCTTTATGTTTTCTTTTTAAAAAATGGTTTTGAAATTTGAATTTGAATGAAGGGTTGTGCTTGTGAAAGTTTCTAGCTTTATGTAGTAATGCATTGTTTTTGGCTAATGAAGGTTTTTCCTTTAAATTAAGGTTTAATGTTCTGCATCTAAAGTTACTACCTTTTACTGTTGTTGTTAAAATCTGAATGATTTTAATGTTTATTCCTTATGAGCACAGGTTGGATGTGTATATATATGATTACCTGATGAAGAGGAAGTTGAATGCTACTGCAAAGGCATTTCAAGCTGAAGGGAAAGTGTCAACTGACCCAGTAGGTATGGCATACTCGATTTTTCTTTTCTTTTCTTGCTTTGAAAGATGGCTTTTTTAAACTAAATGATTCTGGTTTTTAATGTGTTTCCCAGCTATCGATGCGCCTGGTGGTTTTCTATTTGAGTGGTGGTCTGTATTTTGGGATATATTCATTGCACGGACAAACGAGAAGCATTCCGAAGTTGCTGCCTCTTATATCGAGGTGTGTTTCTGCATCTTATAATTGATATTTTCTGTCAGTCAGTTGAGCAAGTTTGTGCTGTTTAATTGAATTGTTTATGAATGGTAGACTCAAATGGCTAAAGCTCGAGAACAACAACAGTATCAGAAGCCTCAGCAGATGCAGATGCAGCAGCTCTTATTGCAGAGGCACGCTCAGCAGCAGCAGCAGCAACAACAACAACAACAACAACAGCACCACCCGCAGCAGCGAAGAGAAGGGACTCAGTTAGCAAATGATGCTGCCAATGGGCTTGCCGGCGAACCTCTCATGAAGGATAGCACTGCGAGTGCAATTGCCGCCACAAGAAAGATGTACGACGACTGTTTCAGGTTTCCACGCCAAAGGGATTCCTCAGATGATCCAGCTGTGAAGGTACATTAGCTTGATAGGATTTGATCCCACCCTTTCCCGCCTATTCTTGTATTTTTTGACATCAGATAAGTTTGCAGCAACTAGGTGATAATTTGGGCCAGCTTCTGGATCCTAATCAAGCTTCAATTATGAAAGCAGCCTCGATGGTTGGCCAGCCTCCCGGGTACTTCTCAATTCTCATGTGGTCTTTTTGTTTTAAAAGGATCATTTATTGTTTCTTTATTTGCTTTTGTCATGTTTGTGCTGTGTAAAAACTGTTAGTGATATACTTACAGGCAAACACTGCATGGCACACCTGGAAATATATCAGGAAGTCTTCAGCAAATGCAAAATCGAGGTCAGCAGGTTTCAGTTCCCACCCAGGTACTTAATTTTCATTTTATCCTTTGTGTGTGTATTTTAAAGTTTTCACCTCAGATTGCAGTTTTTTTTTGCCTCTATATAATTTTGGTTGTTTTATATTCCGTATGCTGATGCAGGATTCAAGGAGTGAGATCAATTCAATGTTGACTCAAAGAGCTGCTGGTCCTGATGGATCATTAGTTGGAGTTCATGGTAAAATTTTCACCTCAAGAGAGTTGTTTTTTTAAGGTATAAATTATTGCTTTTATTAACTTATATTGTTCTAAAGGTTCAAATCAAGCTGGTGGCAATTTGACACTGAAAGGATGGCCTTTAACGGTACGTCTTTTGACTTAGAGTTGACATGAAGTTGCTACTCCATATTCTTAGTTTCATGTGAAGAAGATGAATGTGCTTGCTAAATGATGATATGCTATGTTTGGGTTGGGGATTTCGATTGAATAAATCATTTGCTAAGATCACTCTCGTATCTCATCCCATCCCGTAGAGAAAAAAGATGTTTAAGCTAGATCTTCTGATTTCCTGTAACTAATTTTGGTAACTGCTAAAGTAACTTTGTCTAATGGATACATGATGAAGATTAATTTATGTGAACAATTTTAGTCCATAGAATTAAATCTTATTATTCTTTCTAAATCCATCTTGCGGAAAGGAGAGTGGAGTAGAACAACTGAGATAAGTTAATCCTTTTATCAATGGTTGAAATCTGATAATGATTGTTGGCACTGCTGTGTAACACGTGTATCAGGTTTTATTTGTGAGTTTGTTCTTCAAATTTTATTATTTTATAGTAAACTTAGTAAGGGTAGCAAGATCGATATACAAGTTCCTTGTCTAATTGTATCTTACCAATTGTAGGGACTTGATCAACTTCGATCAGGGATTCTCCAGCAGCAGAAAACTATGATTCAGTCCTCTCAGCCATTCAGTCAGCTTCAGCTACAGCAGCAACTACTTCTTCAAGCACAACATAATTTGTCATCCCCATCGGCAAATGATTTTGAAAGCAGAAAAATGCGTATGCTTCTGAACAACCAGATTATGGGTCTTGGGAAAGATGGCCAACTAAATTCTCTCGGCGATGCGGTTCCCAAAGTTGGATCACCTATGCAAATTGGTTCTCCTGTGCTGTCTCGTGGTGACACTGATATGTCAGTTAAGGTATTTTTTCTGTGCTGCACATCATTGACAATTGTTATTATTCTTGATGCTTTCATTAGATTTGGAGCTGTTGTAGGCTTGTAGCTTCCTCACTCTTGATAAACGGTGTTCATATGTTTCAGTTACAGCAGCAACAACTGCATCAAACTCATCAACAATCGCAACAATTTGCACAGAATCCACTTTCAAGCCAGCAGTCTCAGAATTCAAATCCCCAACTCCAGCAGCAAGATAAAATGGTTGGTACCTGCAGTATGATGCCTAATAGTAGCATATCAAACACCTTTAGTGGAAATGACCAGGTTTAACATATCAAACACTGATATGTTATTCTCTTTCTCCCCCTCCACCTCTGTTTCGATGTTTGTAGATTATCCATTCTCCCAAAATATCTAAACATTTGTATGTAAGTCGCACCAGTGTTTCTAACTGTAGTATTACATCTTTGCTTAAGGCTTCAAAAAATCAAGGTGGCCGAAAGAGGAAGCAACCAGGGTCATCATCAGGTCCAGTCAATAGCTCAGGAACTGCGAACACCACTGGACCATCTCCAAGTTCACCTTCCTCACCTTCTACTCACACGCCAGGAGATGCTATATCAATGCCCACTTTGCCACATAATAGTGGTTCCTCCAAATCATTGCTTATGTTTGGCTCTGATGGTTTGGGTTCCCTTACATCAGCTCCTAATCAATTGGTAAAAGCTCCCATCCATCTTTTGATTAGCATTGTGTCTTGCTTTTGTATTTTCTTTAAGTTCTTATATTCCTGCAGCTCTGAAATTTAGATTTTTAATTCTATAGAAAGTTCCCGGAGCAAATGAGTTGGCAACCAAAGTGTATATATCATATGCTTATTCTGATTTTGGGATCATCTGAGAGGAAGCAGAAAATATAGTTTAGAACCTCCTAATAGGTTAAAAAGTATACAAAATAGACAATATAGTAAAGCGACTTCTATTTTGGATTTTCTCTTTAACTTAAAGAATCAATGTTGAATAACTTGATTTCAGAAGAGATTTTAATAGGATGAAATTTATGGACTGCTTCTAGTTATTTCGATTGATATTCCATTCTTCTGTGGGGTAACTTGAGATGGTACATCACAGGCTGATATAGACCGTTTTGTGGATGATGGGTCTCTAGATGATAACGTAGAGTCATTTTTGTCTCATGATGATCCAGAGCCTAGAGATAGAGTTGGTCGGTCCGGTGATATCAGCAAAGGTATGGTTAATGTTAGTTTTTCTAATTATTGAGGCATGTCTTCCCCCACAGAAATATCAGCAATTTCTTACAATGATTGAAATGCACATATATATTTAATAATATTGTAATGTTAGGTTTGACATTTATGGAAGTCAAGCTTATCCAGGCTAGTACAAGTAAAGTTGAATGTTGTCACTTCTCAGCAGACGGGAAGTTGCTCGCTACTGGTGGCCATGATAAAAAGGTACAGGATTATGAACTATTTAAACCTTTTATTCTGGTTGATAGGCAAACTTCAGTGCTATTCCAGCTGAAGTTTTTAATTTTTCTAGAGAATGAAAGATGAACATGTTTGCTTGATGACATCATTGCGCAGGCTGCGCTGTGGTGCACGGAGTCTTTTGCATTAAAGTCAACCCTTGAAGAACATTCTCAATGGATAACTGATGTTCGTTTCAGTTCAAGTATGTCAAGGCTTGCTACCTCTTCAGCTGACGGAACAGTCAGGGTCTGGGATGCTGATAATGTAAGTAAGCAATGCATGCATCCTTTTATAATGGAATGTCTCATGATCACATCGGAGCTTGGTCTTTAGTCGATAACATTCTGTAGCTGCTTTGCAAGTGACTAATTCTGCTGTGCATTTTTTGGTTTAATACTTTTGGAAACTGTTTCAGTATGCAGTTACTGTATGACCTAAAGAGCTGACTGCTAGGCATTGAGAACATAAATATATTTTCTTTAAATTTTGTCACGCGAAGATGATCTTATCTTCTTGTGGTAATTTGCTAGTGAAGTTCTCTTTTATATTTCATGATTTATGGAATGCATGGTTCTATTTTGCAGTCTTCTTATTCACTTCGTACTTTTATGGGACATTCTACAACTGTTACATCACTTGACTTCCACCCGACCAAAGATGACCTTATCTGCTCATGCGATAATAATAGTGAGATTCGATATTGGAGCATTAAGAATGGTAGTTGTGCTGGAGTTTTGAAGGTATATATAACCTTGCGACTCATTCTCAAGAAATAGTTACGTACAATGCATATCATTGTTTTACTTTTTTCTTTTGCAGATCTTGTTTTTACAGTTAATACCTTCCTTTTTTCCCCTTTTATCAGGGTGGTGCTTCCCAGATAAGATTTCAGCCTCGTGTTGGAAGGTTTCTTGCAGCTGCAACTGATAATTATGTATCCCTACTTGATGTAGAAGCCCAAGTTTGCAGGGCCAAATTACAGGTTAGTTGGGACTTTTCTAGTTATTGTCTAATTTCAGCTCAGCCTTTTGTCACCTACAGTGAAATGAGGTTTCGGTAATTGTTAATGGAATACACTTACACCCTAGCTTTATCGCCTATAGAATAAGAGAACTAATTGATCATGATGTTGCAGTCATGGTTTCTTTGTGATGCAAGGCCTTCGGAGAAGTCTTGACTAGAATGAATGTAATGCTTTGAATGTTGAACTTTTGTACATGCTTTTTGCCTCGAAGGCTTTAGAGGTATACGAGTCCACATGCTCTAAAACTTGTTGTACCACCATGGTGCACAAACTTTTCTATAGGTTTGATTTAAACAATTTGGCATCCCGTATGCCATTATGCCATTTGGTTCTTTTTTAACTAACCCTCCGAGCAAAGTAGATATTTTCCCCTCCTGAATCGAATGACTTTGGGTATGGAATGTAAAATATCTTGTAATTTTCCTGTCAAGTATTCCTATCATTTCTTATTTTGCTTGCAGTCTTTTGCCCGAAACAGTACACACATTAAGCCTAAATTTTAACTAATCTTTTTCATCGCACTGTCATTGCAGGGGCATAAAAGCGCTGTCCATTCTATTTGCTGGGATGCTACTGGCGACTTCTTGGCATCCGTAAGTGACGACTTGGTGAGAGTGTGGACGGTTGGGGCTGGTGGCAAAGGAGAATTTGTTCATGAACTGAGCTGCACTGGCAGTGGCACCAAATTTAACACCTGTGTTTTCCATCCTTCTTATTCTTCCCTGTTGGTCATCGGCTGTTACGAGACTCTGGAGCTGTGGAACATGATCGAGAACAAAATATTGACCCGGCATGCCCACGAGAATCTAGTGTCGGCGCTGGCAGCATCGAATAGCACTCACATGGTAGCCTCAGCCAGCCATGACAAGTGTGTGAAGATCTGGAAGTGATCAACTCCGGGCGGCACTTTTATCCGCATTACTGTTAAAACCGGTATAGTTCCTTACCTATATATTATATATATAGAACAGGGTATTTGGAATTTTGCTCAAAAGAAAGAAAAAAAGAATATGTCACACACTTAGGCCTAACAAGTTGAAGCTTTGAGATTTATTCATGTATTTTGTGAAGGCTAATGTTGTTTGCTCCATACCCTACTTTTGAAGATCACAAGGAATTTTCCGTTAATATATTGAAATTTACCCCTTTTTATTCCTATTATTTTTAATATACACTGCAATTCTAAATTCTGTTTGATTGAGACCTTTGTTTTGAAAGGTAAAATTATAATTATCAAAATAATCATTTTTAATTACTTTTTACTTGGAAAAATTAATTTAACCTTGTGATTTGGAATTCTTTTTAGGAGAAAAAAAAGACAGTACATGTATGAATAATTTTCGTTATTTTATATACAGGATTAATAAAAATATACATAACATTATTTTAGTTTTTTTTGTATAGTTTAATATCTGTTTTATGATCTATGTTCAAGATTCACGATTCTTCCTTCTAATAAACAATATTGTTTTTAAGGTTCGAGAATATAATTGTACCAACTTACAAATTTTTTTACCAAAGTCCTATGATATAGGAATATAACCATGCTGAAAAATATACCAACTATTATTACTCTGCACTGTTAACAAAAGTAAAATTTCAGATTTAATCCAGTTGAGATTGTCATTTAACTACGAAACATTTAATTAATTATAGAGCTTAAAACTTTAAATGTATCCAGTAATTTGTTTTTTCCCTTATTCTAGATTACAGCATTTTTTATATGAAGAAAAAAAAACTTAAAAACAAATATAAAAATTTTCACTATCGAGCCAGAAATATAATATATTCCCTATACAGAGTCGTGTTTATGAGAAAACTGAACTGCATGAGATTAGAGACAACACCATTCATACTCTCCCTTGGTTCAGATCAGATCAAAATCCTGTTATCTCCTCTGGAAATTGAAGGCTTTTATGGCAAAACCGAAAATCACCGCGAAAAAGACGACAAAGAAGCCTACCATAACAGCAGTTACGCCCAAGAAATCATGCCGATACCCGAACACTGCCTTGAGTAACAGTCGTGTAGGCATCGAGTCTACTCCGTTCGATAGCTTCACCATCTTGTCGTCGTCGCCGTATTGCGAAATCACGAGGCCATACAAACTCCAGGCTATGGGGTTAGCCCAGTAATACCATCTCCACCATATGGGGATTCTCTGGAGAATTACACAACTCGGTTACTTTACTCATGAGACTATACATGGCAGAGTAGGCAGAGGTGGAGAAATTATTAAACAGTTGGTTTGTTCATTACCTTGTGGGGAATCATAAAGCCGCTGAAAAGGTTCCAAAGCATATAAAACGGAGCGGCGATGATGGCGGCCACATTGTGGTTCGGAGTGATGGCGGTCGTCATCATTCCGTAAAAGGTGAAGTATAACAATGTTGCGTACATGAAGAACAAGTACCAAATGAATTTTAAAGCGTTCCATTCGAATGAGGCCATGGAGTAGAAAATCGAACTGTAAATTACTGATTGTGCAAAAACATAGGGGAGCTCAATGGCAACCTGCAAAGAAGAAGCAGAATGAGTCCAAGGCTAATTTCTAGCACACGGTTTTGGATCATGTGTAATGGCTGGAAATCGGAGTTCGACCTGAGCAAAGGCAAAGGCTAGGCCTGAATACATTCCTGCGGCTCTCTCTCGGTATGAAACAAATCTCTCGATAGAAACAACAGGTTGAACCGCGGTTGCATTTGTGATGCCAATGAAGAGGACTGCAGCATACATTGACCCCATGGCATTGAATAAATCTTGCTGACTCTCCCTGTAAGTGAACCAAATTGAAACAATAGACTATAAGTAGAGATGAGCTAACCATACTGGAAGATGGCATTTAAGGCACGAAAGGCGATCCATGAACAGAGTGGAAACACATAAAGTGAAAATGATTCGTTCGTTGTTTTCGAAGGAAAACTGGATTTTGCTACAACTTACATGATGCATCATTCTATTAATAAGTCATAAGCTGCCAATATTATGCTTCTATGCACTGCTCTATTAGAACCTTAATAAGCACAAAGCAACTTAACATACTGTGTGCTATAAAAAATGTTGAAAAGTATGCTAAGTAGTAAACCTTTCCGAACCGAATTTCCAGCATATTGTTCCGAGCATCAACGAGATGATAACAGTATAGAAGAATTTAACTGCCGTATATTGGGGGTTTCGCCAATAAGATAAATTTTGCTTCCAAAGACATGTTAAGAACTGTTCATAAACGGACTGGGAATACTTCGCTGGAAAGTTCAATTCTTTTGTATTGCTACTTGGCTTGCTTAGGTTATCAACCAACTCCCTATTGAGCCTGAAACAAAGTAGCGCAACGAAATTAGATGAAGTTTTTGAAAAGATGGTTAGAACTAGAACACTAACTGAATAAGTAAAAGCAACAGCTCAAATTCGGAAACAAGTATCCCTTACTGAAATAGAGTTGATCTTCGATAAATTTCTGCGAAGTCCACCCCCAAGCGATTTTCTTCAGCTGTTGAAGTAACCTCAAGCATCCATGCAGCAGGATTATAGCCAGGTCTGATCTTAGGAACTCCTTCAACTGCCTAGAAAACAAAACTATAGAGTCAGCAAGAATGCACCAACTTCCTTTTCCTTTTAGCAGTGGCCAAGTTCGTAGTTCAGTAAACATTTAGGAGATAAACAATCACAATCTGACCTCGAAATACTTTACGAGTTCGCAAGACTTGGGGCCAAGTGGACCAGCATATATGAGCTCTCCTCCACGCTTCATAAATAAAAGCTGCAATCGTAGATTAAATAAGAAGCTGAATGAGGAAGGATCAAAATGGTTATATAATGGTGAAGTACAAGTTGTGTGCACAGAATAATTTTGCCTATTTGTGATCATTTCTATATTTGTGTATGTATGTGCGTGTACATACGGATAGATCATCTCTCAACCAAAAATTTAAAGAGAAAAACACCTCATCGAAGGATTCAAAAATGTCTATGCTGGGCTGATGGATAGTGCACACGATTGTTCGTCCAGTATTCACAATGTTTCTGACAGTCCTCATTACGATGGCAGCAGATCTAGCATCCAATCCAGATGTAGGCTCATCCATGAAGACTATAGAAGGGTTGGCAACCAGTTCAACAGCAATAGTGAGCCTCTTTCGTTGTTCGGTGGACAAGCCATCAACTCCTGGAAGACCAATCAATGCCCCAGTTAATGGAGTAAGCTCCACAAGTTCCATCACCTCCTCAACAAATGCCTGAAAATTCATCCCTAGATAAGTCAATATGATAGACTAGCTGCCAAATATAAATAAAAAAGACAAAAGCAAAGGGTCTTTTATAATTACCCTTTGTGTCTCGGCATCAACATCTGATGGTAACCGAAGCCAAGCCGAGAATAGAAGAGATTCCAGAACAGTCAGACAAGGAGAATGAATATCATTCTGCTCGCAGTAACCTGAAATTCTTGCAAAAGTTTCTTGCCTTTTGGGATAACCAGAGATATGTATGCTCCCTTCTATGACCCCTCCGGTTTTTCGACCAGCTAAAACATCCATGAGTGTAGTTTTACCAGCACCACTGACACCGACCAAAGCTGTAAGCACACCAGGTCTAAATGCTCCAGTAACATTGACCAACAACTGCAATCGGTCTTCTGTTATTCCTTGTTGCTTCAATTCCTGAAAAGATACATTGATAAGAAAATTGACCAATATATCTCCACAAAACAAATAGAGAAAGGGAAAAAGGTCAGCAGACTATACCACAGGGATATCTACAAAGTAATTTATATTGCTGAAAGACATAGAAAGTTGTTGAAATGGGAGAACCATGCCTCTCTGCTTGAAATATTTTCCTGCCCAGCAGTTGAAAAAAAAAACTTAAATACATCGCTGAATACTTACAAATTAAAAAGATATAAAGATCTAAAATTTATATTACTTACCATTTAGTGAGGCTGAATTCTGCAAATAATATCTCAGTTCAGTAACAATGTTTTCACCCTTCCGTCTCCCGTCTCTTTCTTGCAGCTCTTCCTTGGAGAAAACAGCCTGTTGCTTCCCCACAGCTGTAGTAAATGACAAGGTATAAGATTAATTATATTTAGACCGAAATGTTAAATGTTTTGCTAAGAAAGGAAGTTCAGGGTAAATAAAATTTGAATAGAACAGGATAACTTACGATTAAGGTTAGCCAGAAAGAATGTGAACAGTAGATTCAACAAAACTGTGTATCCTAGCAAAGCACCAACACCTATCCAATACCAGTAGCTCTCTGGAAAATAACTTCGTGCTTTCAACAATGCTTCACCCAATGATAAGTTAGTGTAGTTTCCAGCTCTCTACAAGCAAGGGAATTTAAAACAGTGGGTTTCAAGTTTCACCCTAAACCAATAATGCTGCAACTGTGCATTAAGAAACAACTTTTTGTTGCTTAAATCCAAAGTCTGTCTACTTCTATATATATTCAACCCAAATTCCAACTTGAATCATCACACAGTTCAGAGAACGTGTTTCACACATGACAGAACCCGGAGAACAATGCGACAAATGTTAAGATAGTGAGGTTAATTTTAGCAAAATAAATAGATGGAGGGCTCAGAGACCATTTTCACGAGCTCATACATGCATGGTCATGGCACCATTAAACACTTGTAAAAACAAATGGAAAGTATCAACCCTTGTTCAACAGTCATTGCTGCTGATTTTATTCTTCTCCAGACATCATTACTATTGCCACAAATGATTAAGAAGTAATGCAATAATAAATATTTTATGATATTACCTTATGCCAGGAATTTCCAAGGAACTCATTGACAGAAGCTGCATTTTGAGCATACATCAAAGGAGAAACCCAATAACCCCAGATCCACCAGGTTGGTATTTGATCTGTCAGATTGAACAAGAGTAAATAATCATATAGCATCAGTAATGACTACACACACACACATGGAAACCATGCCTGTTTAATTACCTCTTGAAATGATATAGCCTCCAAGAGCCATGACCACCAACATAGCAAAAGATCCAAAAGTGTTGGCAACTATCATATTTCTTCCCAAGGATCCCATCACACGGAAAAGAGCTATAGACATCTGGTGCAGACAGAAATACAACAAGAACTGTCGAAGAAATCTGCATTGTTTAGAATTAAAATGACAATTAACTCTCTAACATGCCACGATACAAGCCAACATTTATTTGAAAGCAAGATTACCTGGTTATATCAGGATCATAACCAATCACATAGTATGTAATTGCTACCCAGAAACCAGACTCGTAGAGTGATGTTGGAATACTTAGCAGCCAAGAAGGTAATGTATAAGCCCAGCTTGGATAGAAATGCAAATCCCTATGCTTGTAAAGAACAGGAAGTTTTGCCACCAACATTGAAACCTCCGTAAATCCATTAAAAAGAATAATAACCATGGAAAAGTACAGTGCCCCTAGATACAATCCTCCATCATCAATTGTATTATGGTGCAGTGCCGTCCGCATGAAAACACTCATTGTGATTAAGGCAACAATAAAAAGCTGGGGGAAGAGAAGACAATGTTAGTAAATCAGTTTAAATCTCAGGAAATTCAGCTTTGAGATTAGTTGGTATGACATGAAGATAAAAGACAAAACAAATTGATCTAATGGATCGATAGATATGTGCTAGTATGTTGGAGGATAAAGTTTCAGATTTACCTGAATAAATTTGAAAATATATATAAATGAATTCCGTTTCATCAGTAGCATCTGCCAGTCAAAGCTGGTCTTAAGAAGTTCACTCCTCTTCACGCCATAGCGAGAAGTTGACAGTGCTGCAGGATGGTTGTAACGCCTGTCAAACGGAATGCTTAGTTCCTCATGCAAGCTCTTTCCAGTTTGATAGGATCGGAAAGCTTCAGCAATTTTTCCTGGTGGAAGGTAACGATAAGGGCTGAATGGAACAGACCAATACTGCTGTTGATCCTTTTTCGACAAAACCTGTGTGCAGAAAACTTGAGCAAATACAATACCGTTTGTTATATGTTCACAAAGCTCTAGCCTCATACCTCTTGCAAGAAGTCTGCCACATTCTTTCTTTCTGGGCATTTAAATCCCATAAAAGAAAAGAAATCAAGGGCTGCATCACGAGGCCCCTGGTATATAATCTGACCCTCACATAAAAGTATAACATCATCAAACAACTCATAAGTTTCGGGAGCTGGCTGAAGCAGAGAAATTACAGTAGTCCCATCCAGTGCACGAGTTGAGTGTCTCAGATATTTAATAATTTGATAAGTAGTAGAACTATCAAGCCCATTTGATATTTCATCCATGAATAACACTCTAGCTGGTCCAACTAATAATTCGCCTGAAACAACAGTTGTGACAAATCAACATGAATGAAAAGCAGATAGCTGCTTAGTGCTTAGTAAGCAAGTCGCAAGAAGAAAAAAAGTTAAAAAAAACCTGTTGTAAGCCGCTTTTTCTGCCCGCCTGATATACCTTTAAGCATTTCATCGCCCACCAATGTGTCAGAACATATGTCCAACCCTAAAATCTTTGTCAGATGAATTTCAATGCTTCAGAAAAAAAAAATCATTAACAAACAACATAAAGCTTCCTAAATTGCTAATTGCTAGAAAAGACACAGAATGAGACATGCATCTAGATAATACCTTCATGATGTATTCCACCACAAGGCTTGTTTCTTTTCCCCCCAAGGCTAGTGACTACAAGCAAGAAAGACCATTAATATTTCTTAGAATCCTGAACTTATAAAATGATAACGTGACAACCCAAGTAAATTTGGCAACTCAGGGCACTTACCTTCATAAAGATATCGAGATCTTCATCAGGTTTTATCCCAGCATTCTTTTCCCTTCTTGCAAGTTCCAAAAGCATATCTTTTGCAGGTATGCATAAGTAAGCAACTTGAGGAATTATGAATTATGGACATAAAGATGATTTCTCAATGCTTACCATATTTAAATCCAACACCTTGACACCTTCCTGCAAATTCAAGTGTTTCCCTCACAGTCATTTCAGCCACATGCCAGTCCTGTTGACTGACATAAGCAGATGTCCTCGGAGGAACAAATTCCTTTAGTCCATGTCCATTATATGAGATTTTCCCAGACATCTTCAAAGTAATAAAATGTAATGAATAACAAGAAAGGAATAGCAAAGGGAAATATTTCTAGAGGACTAAATTCCTCATTGGAAGGTAAAGAGCAAATCTTCATTAATAATATCACCAATTATGTCCGGTTAATTGGGATTGACATCAAGCTGAATGGAATTTTAGCTCCATACTTCCCTACTGATCCTACTCTTGATTCTTACTGTTAATTAACAAAACAAAACATATATGCAGTTCCAATGACATATCCTGAGCCCACTTAACAGCATAGGATCATTAGGACCATCTTCCTGCCTTATTTCACACGCCACCGTACTACTACTATCCTAACAATTCTCAACAATGTAAACGGTCGAAAATAAGTAGTTTTCTGTATTTTGCCTTTATTTTCCCCACTTTCAGGTTTAGGACTCCAATAAAGGCCAAACTAATTGGTAGTTACAACAGTTACCATAGAACCTTCCAAGTATTCAAATACCTGCAAATGAGATCCAAGGCGTCCAGCCAGAGCCAACAAAAGCGTCGTCTTTCCCGAGCTTGGAGGACCCAATAGTAGCGTTAATCTGCATTTATTTAAGTAATAAATTATGTTGCACTTCAACATAATTAAAACCCATTCGGAAAAATAGTAAATAGAAAGTCGTTTAAACACACCTTGAGGGCCTTATAATACCGCTACATTCATCTAATATAGTCAACTTGCTTCTCTTTCCTTGATATATACGCAACTGTCTCAAAAATGCCTGAAAACAACATTTTAATATTAGCCCGGCTAATTAAGCAAATAGCATTATATGTTCGTTTAAAAAGGGATTAATTGTTACCTCAGCCATGTTAAAAATAAAATTGGGAATGGTTGGTAATGCTCTGCTCCCAACATGGACAAATGATTCAACAGTCAGATTCTGGAACCGAACTTCAATCTTCGGGAATTCCAAATCCACTCTGCAACACCAGAAACCAGAGCAAAATTTAAACAACAATGAAGACCACTCCGGAGGAGAAAAATAAGAAAAACAACCTCTCAACCAAGAACAACAAAATAAAATGCTGAAATTTTTACCAGAAGAAATCTAAATTTTAGCTTCAGTTTTCATTTCCAAAAAAATGTTTAAATTAGAAAAACGAAAAAATGTGTTAGCATTTAATCATCAAACAATTCTAAGAATAAAAAAGTTTCTTTTTTCTAATACAAACAATATAAATACAGCTTACTCGACTAATGCAAATAATAACACGGTAGAATTGCAGAATTTAAATATAATATATATACACACACAGTATCATTTACAGAGAGTTCAATAAAATAGGGCGACTGATTTCAAATTTGAATGAAATTCGTCGCAAAAGAAAACAAGCTCTTGCTTCTAATTACTGGAAACTGTTAGTATTAAACGTTAATTATTTTCTGTTAAAAGATATTTCCATAGATTGTCTTAGCTTAACCCCAGTTAAATCTTACGGTCAAGCTAACATCAGATTTTTTTTAAAAAAAAAAGCGCAAAAGTCCAGAAATCCTGATTTTCTACTGTCGTCAGTATTCTATCATCACAGCAAAAATTCTCTTTGTTCTTTCTGTTTAAGTTAACAATTAATAAGAGAAAGCAAACAATCATTACGCGTCGAATCGTCTCCTCATACGATCGAAGAACCGTTCAGGATCATCATCAACAGAGTTAACGAGCCGTTCGAGTAAAAGCTTCTGGTCGGTCATCTCGAGCTCGCTCACATCCACTTCTTTGGAATCACCGACTATGTTCTTGAATATCCCCCTTCGAACTCTCGAGTACGTCGGCAGCCTCTCCAGCGCCGCCCACCTTAACGCCTCCTCCTCATCATCATCCTCCCTGAACGACGCCGACCTGGAGAACACGTTCTCCGCCGAGTTCCACATTGCCTCCGATCAAAGATCTAAAAACACCAAAAAAGGAAAATAAACAAACAAAAAGACGATAGGCGTGAATGTGAGATTTAGAAATGTGGCGGAGCTTTAATGTAAGTGGAAGAAAGAGAGCTCATATTGGTCTTATAGATGGGTAGTTGAGCTTTGCATTAATGGCGGTTTTGCTTTTCTTTTCTCTCTGTTTGTTTAGTATATTTTGTTTAATCTCGTTTGTTTTGAAACTGTTTTCAGCTAAACTTGTAGTTCACTTCGTTGTTTTTTTTTTTGGTACGTTATAATTGTGCGGGAAGAAGGAAATATTAAGGGTTACATGTAAAAATAGCCCCTAAACTATACTATTTGTTTTTAGGCCTTAAGAGTGCGGATCTTGGCACTAAAACTTACGGGGCTATTTAAAATTTTTAGAGTTTTAAATTATATTTTTTGAAAAGTTTAATTTAAAATTTTCGAAAAATATGGTCTAACTTAAGGATGACAGATGGGTATAATTTCGTGGATTTTGCACCGCATCCGTCCTAATTGGTGCGGGGATGGGTATAAATTTGGTGGGTAGTGGGCGGGTGTGGATATAAAAAGTCATACCCGCCGCGAGTAGTGGGTAGGTGGTGGATTTAAGACCTTACTCGCCCCGCATCCGCCCGCCCCGCATCCTACCTGCCATATAAATTTAGATCATTATGAATTTAGATGTAATTTCACAAATTATTCTACAAATCCTAAAATTTTATAGGATATTGCTTGTAATTTATGTTTTGTGCTTGTTCTTGAATTTATGTTTTATGTGTATGGTTGCTGCTAAGCGAGTTAATATGCGGGTACATGCATGTACAAGATGGGAAATTAGTATCCAATTGGGTGGTGGGTATGGGGAAGGATTTGAAAATATACCCGCGTGGGCGGGTGTGGATTTGAAAATTATACCCGCCTTAGGTGGTGGGTAAGTGGTGGATATGAAAATTTTAGGTGGGTATAGAGATGGGGGAGAAGGTATCCGCACCCGCCCCGCCCGTTTGCCATCCCTAGTCTAACTAAAACTTTTATAAATTTTGAGAATTATTGTGACTTTTAAAATTTTAGAAAAAGGATTCAAATAAAATATTCAAAATTTTTAAACATAATATAATATTTTAAATTTTTTAAAGGGGTCAAATTAAAATTAAAAAAATAAAGGTAGAATCTGAAAATTTAAAACTGGCTTTGGTTACCTTCCGCCGCTAGCACTTAAACTATTTTTTTGGTCAAAACAAGTACTTAAACTATTATTTCTGATAACTTTAAATTTGATAGTTATCCAAGTCAAAAAAATTATTTCGGCCAATAAGATGTCGATACATCGCAAACATTTTTTTACCAATAGATAGTTTAGTTATTAAAAGCAAAAAATAATGTAGTTTAGGAACTTAAAGTGACCCGAAATAATAGTTTAAGCATTTGTTTTACTAAAATATAATTTAAGGGTTAAATGCAAACAAGGGTATAATTTAAGGGTTTATTTTTCGTTTAAGCCAAATATTATGACGACAGTCTTTCGAGTATATAAATAGTGTACTCGCTCTAAGACTGTGACACGTGTTCATATGATCGCTGGTATGAAGGACTACGCATGTGGTGGATGGTGACTGGTTTTATGATCGGTAGACCTGCGAGTGCGGCTGGGAATTAATGTCTTGCTGCTTTGAAATTAAAACTTTGAAAAAATAAGAAGAGAATTTTCGCACCTCTTCTCACCGGCAAAACGAGGGAACACGACAATACCAGGATAAATTCACTTTTTAATCCCTGAATTCTTAGTATTTTTTTAATTTGGTCCTTAATTCTTTTCACTAATTCTTAAATTTGGTAGCTTTTTTATTTTTAATATGATGGTCAATATCATATCGGTACTGACTATACCAGCATATACCACTCGCACAAATCTTAAATCAATATCAAATAATTTAAGACATGTTTCAATTAATTTTCGTGTGCATTTAAATCATTTCAATGTTTTTGGATCAAATATCAGATTGTACATGTGAGTATTAGCGTATATCGGTTGGTATAAAATTTTAATATTTTAAATTAAATTTTAATTTTATTATCTTATCAATTTTAAATTTTTATAATTATATTTTTTTATATAAATAGGGACGAAATAATATTAAGGGTGGGAGTGCTAATTGCTCCCCTCAACTTTGATGGTCTAATTATATTCTAGACCATTGATAGTTTTAAAACTATTTCAATTAAGTCCTTGTCCCTCTTAAAATTATCTGATATAATTTATTTTTAGGACCTTATCAGTTTTAAAATTAATTAAATTAAGCATTGACCCAAAATTTTATGATTTAATTGCTTTTAAGACCTTTTAATTTTAAAATTAACGAATTTAAATCACATATCCTTTAATTTTCTATGGTTTAATTACTTTCTAAGATCTCGGTCATTCTAAAGTTAAACACCTTGCCCCTCTCACAATTCAATTCTGACTCCGTCCATGCATATAAATGTATTTATATATGTAGTTGAAGTATTTATATATATGAATAACACTAAACTCAAACTGTTACATCAAAACATATTAAGACTGATATATAACATAATCATGAAAAATGTACGATACAGTATTGACTACTTTAATTTTTAATATTTTTAATAATGATGCTCTTATATTATGATTCGTGACACATGATATAATTTTATAATATCACATTATAAAAATAACTTAAATCTAAATAAAAAACTAATATAGACAAAAAAAAATTTAAGAATCGAAGTAATAAAATAAACAAATTCAAACACTGAATTTCTCTTTGTGCATAATTCCCCACTTTCACCGTACATAAATCTGTAGTGTCTTTTTACTTCCACGTATATATATATATATATATATTGAATAGGATTATTTATATGTTTTATTTTCATATTTTTATAACGTTTTATTTCCATATTTTATAGTATAATGAATGTATAATTTTTATATTTTTATTTGTTATATTAATGTACTTTATTGAGTAGGTTTTGAATGGGCAAATCCTATAAAAGCTTAAATTAGTTTTCACATGCAAAAACATGTTAAATTCGTTTTTGAATTAATTAGTATTTATTATCGGCTGAATATTTGATTTTTATTTAGTTTTGGTTATATATAGCCCAATATATATTTTAGACAATGTACATAAATGCATATTAATTATAGAAATCTGCATTGAAATCCACTAATTAGCTTAGTGGCTAAGGATGCTCATATTCAGGGATGGACCGAGGGAGGCTGGCGGGGAGGTCGCCCCCTAAAAATTTGAAATTCCTATATGACTTAGAAAAAGAATTTTTCTATGTATTTTCTATTGAAAATCTATTTTCACCCCCTAGAAATTTATAGGTCCTCCCCTTACTTAAAGTCATGCGTCCGTCCATGTTCACATTGTTACATCTTGTATGAGTTTGAATCTCGGTATGAAAATATAATGCTTCTCTATTTAATTAAAAAAATTATAGAAATCTGCATTGACATGAAGCATCTTGTTTTATGTATAAACTATAATAAGTTGATTTTTTTTTATTATGGTTTAATGCAAAATGTTTAAAAGCCAGTAATAATATAATATCAAAGTTGAATCAAGTAGTAAAGAGTTCAACATCGATTAAACAGATCGTGAGTCTTTATCTCGTGAGCGGAAGCAAACAATTATTAGAGAAGTTCTTCTCCCATTTAAAGGTATAACTTTGCTCAACTTTAGAAATAGAAATAATCGAAATATTTAAATTGTGATGTGAAAAATAATACCAATATAACGTGAAGCGAAAGTATTTAAAAAAATCAATACAAATTATTACACAAACGAGTGAATTATCAAATCTAGAAAGTTGGATGTAGTGTTAAATTGCTCTGCATGTTACACTCTCAATAAAAAAATATTATATTTGAATTTTAAAATTTGTCATATTAAAATATAAATTGTAAAACAAAAAAAAAAAAACTTAAAAAATCTGGAAAATGCAATTTTAGTTCCACCTAATGCAATTTCCATGACCAAATCAAAGTGTAAAACATATGAATTTATTGTTTACCTAATATGTTCATTTCAATCATGACATTGGTCGTGCATGTTGATTGACTTCCGGTCACTGCAACATACTATTTTGTTTTTTTAGGCAAATTATTAAATCCCATATGTTTTGTTTTATGAATAATTTAAAATAATATATTTTCCTGAGTTTATTCATTTTTAGTTCTCAAACCTACCAAAGAATTTCATGGAATATTGTTCGAACTCTTCTTTAGCTTCACGTATACAATATACTCTATTATATTCTTCTCATTTTTTATGTTATTAAGAGTTTTTTATAAGTAATTATTTCATACACTGACGGTGCAAGTTAAAATTTTTACAATTATCTAGTTTCAAGGTTTAAGAACTTAGTTTAGGGTGTATGGTTTAGGGTTTATGTGTAAGAGTTTAGAATTTAGGGATATTGATTATAATTTAGGGTTTGTGGTTATAATTTAAGGTCTATAGGTTAAAACCTAAATCCTCACCATATTATCCTAAAAACTATACCTTAAATTGTAATCATAAATTAACTCTAAATTCTAACCATCATTCATAAATTATAAATCCCAACCCCTAAACTTTACACCCTAAAGTAAGCCCATAAACCCTAAAACTAAGATACTTGTGAAAATTTTTAGTTTCCACCGCCAATGTATTAAATATAAATTTTTTATAATATTAAATAATACTCAGCGCCAACTAACTATTGATACAATTAGTATTACCATCAGTTCTATTCAATTAATTTTTTTATGTTTTTTAAACTGTTCATAGTAATTTAATTCGGTTCTTATTTTTCATATTAATTTCGAGTTTTACATTATTTTAACAAAATGGCTAAAACCTATTTAAAAAAACAAAATGACTTAAATAGATGAACACCCATGAAACTTACCATTAAAATTACAAATATGATGTCATTAATTACTGTAGGTAAGAATTAAACATTAAGTGGTTGGACATTGTTTGAGATTGATTGCTAATTATTATTTAATTACTTAATTAGAATAAATTAAAGTTTAATTGTTTATTTCATTCATATAAGTTATGAACCCGTGAAGAATGTTGTTCTATCATCGTACCATGTTTTATTTTCTCCTTAAAAAATTGATTTATATTATTTAAAAATGATTTAACTCTGTTAGATAAATAGGTAATGACTTTCCCCCCCTCTTTCTTTTGTGACTTTAACGATTTCTTGATTTTGGTGGCCTAGTCATGTAGAGATTTGGTAGAACCAAATAAATGCAAACAATTGACATAAGTGGGTTTTTATATAATGTTGAATATAAATTCAAATCGAATATTGTAGAGATTTATTATAGAGTATTTTTTTAATTTAGTTTCATTTTATTCAAATGCCAGGATTCAAACTCTAAGCATTGTTTAAAGATTTAAGTTTCATTTTGCCATATCAAATTATCAATTGATAGATTCGGACATTTAAAGGCACCTAAACACATATTAGTCTCCGATTTAGAGGTTTGCGAGGATTATAACTAATTTAAGTATTGTATAAAAAATTTGTAGAAATGAGAAAACTAATTTACATCGAGTTAGATTGAGTTGTAATCATGGTTTCTATTTTCTTAGAAAATCTAATTCAATTGTTGGGTAAGTATGATAAATCAACAAGATAATCAAATAAACGCGGATTACAGAGACTATCAAATTCAAACTTGAAAAATAGAAAAGAAAAGATGTGCTATAAAAACAGTTACATAATGTGATATAAAAAACAGACAATATCTTATGAGATCTACTTATTGACTAAATAGTCAAGGATGCAAAAAAATCATCCCATTTTGTATGATTCATAACCCAACATTTGTCTTTGCCTCTCTCTATATTTAATAAAAACAAGCAATACTATCTATATGCATTTTCATACGAAAAAATAAGACTAATAAATAAAATAACAATACTTATACTTTTAAATCAATACAATTACATGATTAATTCTTAATGTAGAGATTTCTACACTTACATAATTACATTGTATTAAATATAAATTCATAAGTTGTAATTATAATTTATTTCTTTAAATTTGCAATACACGATAAATTAGTCACTGAATTTGTTTTAATAAATACTTTTAAAAAATAAAAAATTTCATGAACCAATTTGACTTATTTATTATTTTATTTCATTACAGCTGGTTTGTTAGTTGAAATCTTTAATTGTGGCATTTCCCAGCTATCCCACACAACAAAAATTGAAGCATTTAAAAAGCTGGATTATAAAAGCTTTGTCCAAGTCCAACGCACGTTGGAGGTTTTGGACTTTGAAAAAACACCAGGACAGATATATAGACATAAGGGTAAATTACATTATATGTTATTGTATTATGCGTAAATTTATAATTATATTATCATATCTTAAATAATCACAATCGGATCATTTTTTCCAAGTTATTTTATCGTTCAATGTATAATAGACGTTAAGTACATCATTATTACGAGCAAATCTATACTTACGTTATCATATCTTAAACAATCACAATCAGTTCATTTTACTTTATTGTGACCGGCAGGGCCACAACCTCCATTTTTTTTTTTGAAAATACCCCTAAAAGTTATAAGTTGATAAAATGGTAAAAATTTTATTTAGTCCTCTAAAACTATATAATTCATTGTTGGTCCTCATACATTTAAATATTTTAAAATGGTCTCCTCTATAAATAAAATTGAGTTCTGCCACTGTATTAAATTATTTTACCGTTAAGTGAGTAAAAAATATTAATATTCAGGCCCCTCAAATACAACTAAAAAATTAATGTTCGTCACACACGTAATGACAAATCGATAAACAAAGCGATACGAATATGACTTATTTGAAATACATGAATTTAATTATAAACTTACCCATGATATAATTTACTCTAAGCATTAATCATATAAAACCTTCAATTGCGTTGGCGTGTCGTCGTTACCGGGAGTGGACCTATTGGCAACCAAATTGATATGCCACATTTTAATTTGGTAAGAGCCTTTAATGCCGCTACCACTTCAATTATTTTTCATGAGTTTTTGGGACGTGAAATGACTATTAATTATTCCCCCGTTATTTGTTCTCTATTTTTGTCAAATTACAAACTTTTACAATTATTTCTTCTGTCTCATTAAAAGTTTAAAGCGGTCACATATTAATATTTTATGGTCAAAATTTTTTAGTTTTAACTTTTTATAATTTTAAACTTATTATTAATAAAAATATATATTTTAAAAAATTTCAATCGAGTAATTTTTAAATATATATTTTTATAAATTTTAATTAATTAAAATATTTAAATAAATTATAATCAAAATTAAAAAATTAACTAAAAAATATATCAACATGTGACAGTTTTAATAGGACGGATGAAATAGAATGTAAACATGAAACTACACAAAATGGGCTACAAGCGGATGTGGTGTCATGAGTGAATGCCTAGCCACGTTTCTGTTTCGATTTCATTGGACTTCAAACATGTGGGGTAGTTATGCCGAGCACCATCTTAGGGTACTGTTAAATTAAGTAGGGGTCAACGTAAGATCGAGTTGAGTAAATTTTTTTAAATTATTCGAGTTGATATATTATATTTTACAATTTAAACTTTATTTGAATTTTTTTCAATTCGAGTAAAGTTTATAAAATTCGAGTCGAGTTTTCGAGTTCTTATATAAATTTAATTGTAATAATTTATCATGTTATAGTATAGTTTGATTCTAATTTAAACAACTTTCTCTAATCATATAAGATGTGCATATATATTTCATCATATTATTTCATATGACTTGACTTGAACTTAAAAATCAATCTACTAATTACTAAAAATTCGACTTATTTGAATTCTCATTTTACAACTCAAATTTTATTTGAAATTTTTTCGAGCTGAGTCGAGTTTATGTAATTACGAGTCGAGTCAGAACGAGTCGAGTTTTTTCGCCTCGAGTCAAGTCAAAAATTTCGGTTTCTTCGAGTCGAATTTTGCTCACCCCTAAAATTAAGGCGGGATTTTAACACAAATTCTTGGTAAGATTTTTTTGTATTATAACATAAATTCTTATCTAAGGCAAAATACAACCTAAATTCTTTCTCGGTTGGTAAGAATTTTGGTTGTACTTAAATTATCACTCAGTTAGTATGAATTTGTGTTATAACATAAATTCCAACCCAATTGATAAGAATTTTGGTTCTACTTAAATTATTACTCTTTTCAACACAAATTCTTATCAAAATGATAAGAATTTACGTTGGCCGACGCTTTTACTCATATCCTATGGGTATCAGTCACACCTTAGCCCCACACTAAACATTCGACTATCTGTAAAAGAGAGAGTTCTTTGATTCGAGCTAAGAAAAAATGATTTCAATTCACTTATGTGTTTATAAGTAATTTTTGTTTGGTTAAAGAAATGAATTTATTTTTTTGAATTTGAGATACTACTTGATTATATATATAGTTTTTATTTAGTAATAGAATATTTCACTTGAAACTTGAAGTCGGATATTAAAATTAACTTTTACGAATTTCAAATACAAATCATAAGATACGCATGAAGTTTACAAAAAAATTGTTATTTTAGATAAATGAGTTTAACCAAAAAATTATGAATAGTTTGAATTTCTATAACAATTAAGGATGTTCGAATGATGAATTTAATTTAGGAACCAATTTATAAATAAAATAACTTTTAAAATAACACTAAGTATAAAATATTTGTCACAATAAAGCTTTTATAGAGATAGTATATTCTATATATTTATATATTTTTATAATTAAAATAAATTAATTCAATGCCTACAACCGTTGTTGAATCGCTAAACAAATATATTGCAAATTTTCTATGGGGACCTAATTCTGCCAGACCAATTTACTGGATCAAATGGAACAATCTAGATTTAGTTCTTCATCCTACTCTTTGTGGGGTGTCCCTTTTGAAGCCGATCAGACCTTCCTCAAGGCCCTGGGAGGCTCCCCTGTTGGCTTCTTTAAATTCAATGTAGATGCATCAGTGAAAGGTAACTATGGTGTTAATGGTATTGGTGGTATTCTTCGAGACCATAAAGATATGTAGTTGGTTAGAATTTTTCAAATGTATTAGTTTGACAGATCCAACCGGGGCATAATTAGTTGCAATCCTTGAAGCTTGCAAAATTTTCTCCGATTCTCAATAGAACAAGCACTCGTGTTTGATTATTGAATCGGATAGCTTGCTGGCAGTAAACTAGAATAATCAAAATGTTTCGTGCCCAACCATATTTGCATACTTAATCCTAAAGTGCAAGGCTTATTGTGCTAATCATTTTTGGCGTGTCTCATAATCATTTGCATTTAGAGAAGCAAACTGCATTGCTCATAAGCTTGCTCAAGAAAGGGTGGATAGGTCAGCTGATTTTTTTTGGTCAGCAAAGTGAGTTCATCCAACAAGGTCTTACTTTGTTTTTATGTTGTATTGATTTGGTCTTGTAATGTGTTGTGGGAATTTGTGGTGTGATTTACATCACTGTGTTTTTTATGGTGCATGTACTTGGTATTTTATAATGATTAATAAAAGTGGACACTCCTTTTCACTATTTAAGATTCAAGAGTTTTTTTAATAAGGCCCGTTGTTTTTTTTTAAAATATTAATAATTTATAAATTATTTTACTAATTGAATAGTATTTTTGGATATGTTATGTGGAATTAATTACAAAATAGATAAAATAATATACAAACACAAACCTTTAGAAAAATGGTTAATATAGATTTTGGTACATGAATTTGGTATAAGATTCTATTTAATAGTTAATATTTTCTAGTTTATTAGACACATGAACTTGACTTTTTATTCAAATTAGTACATGAACTTGAATTCTTGCTTCAAATTGATTAAAAATCATAAGTACTGAATCAAACAAAAAAATTAAATTCAAAGTACCAATTTGAACTAAGAAAACAAATTCGGATACCTAATTAGATAAAAAATTAGGTACCAAATTAAATGTTTAAGTCAAGTTCAGATACCAAAATACATATATTTACCTAGGGGTGTGCAAAAAAATCCTACCCGATCAATATTGTAACACTCTCTACCCAATCTGGTAGGAAACTGGGTCATAAATACTACCGGAGAACAATAACAGTAGTCGGTACAATAATTTCGGTGACTTAGAAATGTTCGATGTCTCAAAATAAAGATTTAACGATAGAAGATTAATACAGTGATGTCAATGATGTCAACAAATCAATATATGCAACCAAATTTTTCTTAGAGGACTATTCTATGAGATTTACAAGTTTAGAGACTAATCTATAAATTTTATAATTCTCAAGTCCTTATCTGAAATGAATCTTATCAACATGTAATTAAATTTTCATATAGTTTGTCTGTCAGTTTGCATGCCAATCAGAGGTCTTTGACTTAGTCAATTGAGCCATGTGATATTCAATGACCATAATGTAATTTTTAAGAACTTATTTTATAGCTTTTAACTAACTTACCTGTATCGACTATTGTTATTGTTCTCCGATAGAATTTCTAACCCAGTTTCCTACCAGACCGGGTAAAGAGTCTTACATTTGTGGTATCAGAGCTAGGTTTTTAAGGTATTTGTTAAGCTTGATAGACTCGATTTCCTTCAACCGATTTAGCTTACCAAGTGTGGAGAAGATTGTGTTTTGAGTGTTTTTGTTGAAAGCAAAATGTTAAACAAAAGACACAAGAATTTACAGTGGTTTGACCTTCTAACAAGCACCTACATCCAATACCTTAGCTTCCACTAAGGATTTTCAACAATTCACTAAGAATTTTCCCCCTTTTCTAGACTAAGGAGGCAACCATTTACAACCTACACTCACTCACCAAGTCTAGCAACCAAAGCTCACAACCCGAGCTTTGGAAACACTCTAAAACAAGTGAATACTTAACAAATTAAAAATCCTTCTAAAAGGTGATTGTTTGCACTCATAAGCTCTCACCCAAATCCTAAACACTTGAGCATACATTGACATTTTAGCTCACAAGTGTAGTCTATACATTGAATGACAATTTATGCACTAAGGCTTGGTTTTGATCATAATGTTGTTGACAATTGAAGCATTAATCTTCCATGGATGCTTGAAGGTCTCTTTTATACTCCCAATTGAGCTTCTAGCCGTTGTAGACCGTTGGAATTGAATTGGAGCCGTTGGGGTATTTCCCTCCATAAATGCAGTTTTGGGCATTATGGTATCGATACTCGTGTCACTGTATCGATACTCCATTCTTGAAAACTAGCCGTTGATCCTGCTTTAGCTTATGCGTATCGATACTCTTACAAGCGTATCGGTACGACCTGCATTTCAAATAGTCGTTGGAAAATGAACGTTAGGAGTGGTTAAAGCGTATCGGTACGCGACTAGCCGTTAAGGAGTTTTAAAGCTCTCCGTATTGATATGGAAAAGCGTATTGGTACGGGTTTTGGCTATTGGTATTTTCTTGTAGCTGAAACCCTAAAGGGTATCGATACGATATACACCGCATCGGTACTGTAACATTAAAATCATAGGTTTTGGCTACTTTAAAACATTTTAAGTTATTCCAAAGCCTTGTAAAAACCCTTAAACATGTTTTCAAGTTGTTTGGACTTGCAAAATATTTTGAAATCTTTTTTCAATTTAGTCCAAATCAAATTTTCAATTATTTTATCAAAACATATATCTTAACAATCTCTCATTTTTGATATAATAAAACAACTTGAAAAATTGTTTGTGATTCTCCCACTTTGTAAAATAATTTTTGAATAAGAGACATTATTATTTAAAATTTGAAGCTCCTCTTATTCTTTACTTGAAAAAAATCAAATTTTCAAACCATTTCTCCATCTTTTTGTTATATCAAAAAGAATTTAAAAGTCTTTTAAGTTCAAATTAACATAGGAGGTTAAAAATATTTTGACACAAATAAGAATTTTGGTTTTAAAAATGGCTCCCCTTACTCAAAGCATCATCAAATGGTTAGTCCAACAATTATGATAAATTAGTTGAATTAAAATAAATAAAACAAATTAAAATAAACAAAATTCAACTAATTTTTACCACATTTGAACCCAAGGGAGGATGTGAAGCCTTCCTTCTTCAAGTGTTTTTCCTTGTGTGTATGGAGCTCCCCCTCAATATTTGACTTGTTGATCATTCTCCATCACACCTAAAACAAGACAATCAAGTGATTTTTGGTATCCAAATTTATTAAGTCCAAGACGAGTCCCTCAATTTTTAATGATATATACATACCGATATATAAAAATATGAAGAAATATTACCACATATAAAAAAATATGAAGAAATATATATATGCATAGAGAAAGCCGTTTAGATTGGAATCAAAACGTACTATAACATGATAAATAATTACAATTAAATTTTTATAGGAACTCGAAAACTCGACTCGAATTTCTTAAACTCGACTCGAATCGAAAAAATTTCAAATAAAGTTTGAGTTGTAAAATATGATTCGCCAACTCGAAATTTTTTGACTCGACTCGACTCGATCGAGCGCTCACCCCTACCTCAACTATGTCCCAAAACTTGTAATCTTTGGCCTTGATGAAGAACATCATTCTTGTATTCCAATATGCATAGTTGGTCTCGTCGAAGAAAGGTGGCTTGTCGATGGCTTGCGCCATTTATTCGATTGATTGTATTGTTGATCGAGCTTCTCGGATCGCCTCAATAGGTGGTTAAACCTTCTCGATTGAGCATCACTCTGATACTAATTGTTAGGCTTGATAGACTCGATTTCCTTCAACCGATTTAGCTTGCCAAGTGTGGAGAAGATTGTGTTTTGGGTGTTTTGGTGGAAGCAAAATGTTAGACAAAATACACAAGAATTTATAGTGGTTCAGCCTTCTAACAAGCACCTACATCCACTACCTTAGCTTTCACTAAGGATTTTCAACAATTCACTAAGAATTATTCACCCTTTTTACGCTAAGGAGGCAACCATTTACAACCTAGACTCACTTATCAAGTCTAGCAACCAAAGCTCACAACCCGAGCTTTGGGAACACTCTAAAATAAGTGAATACTTAGCAAACTAGAAATCCCTCTAAAAGCTGATTGTTTGCACTCTTAAAGTCTCACCCAAATCCTAAACACTTGAGCATACATTGACATTTTAGCTCACAAGTGTAGTCTATACAATACAATGAATGATAATTTAAGCACTAAGACTTGATTTTGATCATAATGTTGTTGACAATTGAAGCATTATTCTTCCATGGATGCTTGAAGGTCCCTTTTATACTTCCAATTGAGCTTCTAGCCGTTGTAGACCGTTGAAGTTTTTTTTTTGTAACCCCCGTAGCCCGGCCTAGACGGCTGACCCGAACTACGAAGATTACACGGGGAAAACCAAAGTCAACCCGAAAGTCAACCTTGATTAACGACCCTTTTTTTTCTTTTTAAACTTGTATAGATGCACATTAAACCTAGGCATACTCTTGAGATAATCATACTAAAAAATCACAGCAATCGGAAAACAATAAGGGACTCAATTGAACAAAATACGAATTTAGGGACCAATTTGTAAATTATGGAAATTAAGAGGACTTTACCAAATTTTAAGTTACCATTATGAAATTAGTCATGTTTCATGCCTCTCTGCCAAATTTCAACTCAAACGGACATCTCAAACTCAAGCAATTGCACATACGAGAATCAGGACTAAAACGTAAAGCTTGCAAACCTCAAATTTTATGCCCAATCGAAACCTTTGACCATAGTTTCGAAACCTTGCCCAAAGGTTTCGAAACTTTGGCTTCCAGTAGCCCCTGGAACCCAAAAATTTGCAAAGGTTTCGAAACTTTACCCCTAGTTTCGAAACCTAGATGCAGGGGAGCATATTTTGCTTCATTCTAATGACTTTCAATGATATAAACTCATTAGAATCATACATATTCATACATATGAGTTTAAAAGAGGCAAAGGCACTCAACACCAGCCACCCAAGCCTAGATGCATACGTCCTAGATTAAACGTACTCCAACATACTCAAGGCATGAATATGAACCCTCATACATACCTACATAGTACACAACATGAGCATACCTCAATCAACCGAGGAAAATCATGCATTCGATCAAAAGAAGGCAAACATGCACATAAGGTCTCATGCTTCAACATCCAAACACTTAGGCATTCTCATAAGGCATATGATCAACACACATGATAAGCAATTTAAACATCTACTAGACATACATCACTCAAGCATTCATCAAGGCATGCATCATAAGTGATATTTACAAATCGAACAAGGCATCTAAGTGCCAAACCAAATCAACACACATCAAAGCATCAAGAACAACAACACTTATCCCATTGCTTTACTATTACAATCTTTCAATTTATAAATCATACATTGAGCTCACCAAAGCAACACTTGAAGACCTTTCCTTTCCCTTGCCACCCACAAGCTATTTATCTGCATTGTCGAACAAAAGAGAGCGTAAGCATAAAAGCTTAGTGAGGGTAAGCTCATAAAACAAACCTTCGACAATACAGGGTCCAAGCTCGAGCAACTATCATGATATAATACATGATTTTACTTTCGATCCACATGAGCCATAAATATAAATGATGCATGAACATATTACCAAATTCATGTCATGCTCAACAACTTATAAATTCATCATACAATGATACATAACTCAATGTATTAACCACATCATATATCGCTTCACATTTGAAAACACATTTCATATCACATTGATACACATATCAATTCATAACACTTCCGTGCTTAGCACGTACTCACCATGACTCACCGTCATGCACAAACCACATTTCCATGCCTAGCATGTACTCACCATGACTCACCGTCATGCACAAACCACATTTCCATGCCTAGCATGTACTCACCATGACTCACCGTCATGCACAAACCATATTTCCATGCCTAGCATGTACTCACCATGACTCACCGTCATGCACAAACCACATTTCCATGCCTAGCATGTACTCACCATGACTCACCGTCATGCACAAACCACATTTCCATGCCTAGCATGTACTCACCATGACTCACCGTCATGCACAAACCACATTTCCATGCCTAGCATGTACTCACCATGACTCACCGTCATGCACAAACCACATTTCCATGCCTAGCATGTACTCACCATGACTCACCGTCATGCACAAACCACATTTCCATGCCTAGCATGTACTCACCATGACTCACCGTCATGCACAAACCACATTTCCATGCCTAGTATGTACTCACCATGACTCACCGTTATGCACAACCCACATGCACATTATTAGCAACCATAACATATCTATCATCAACATGCATATAACAATGCATCAAACATGCCTCATCATACATGTATACAACATATACATAATCAACACCATCACAATTTAATACGAGGCATATACAACCATTAAAAAGTGCAACCCAAGTCTTTAATCAAAGCTTGGGATTAGGCTACCACTATAATCCCAACTCTAGGTGGGTTTACCAAGCCCATCCTAGGTTCACATGCTTGAACCAAATACTCAAACCATTTTAAAAATATTTAACCACTCACCTCCACATCCAAGCTCAAACACCAAGCAACCATGGTCTTAAATTTCCGGATTTGTTCCCAAGGCTTCACCATCTCAAAACCTCGCTTCTAAACATCTCAACACAAGTAAAACAACCTCGAATCAACTCAACATCAAAGTAGCTAACCCGGAATACAAATTCAAATATCAAACTCAACATATTAAGTCATGACCAAACCCCAACTTTATCTAATTCAAGCAGCCCATAACCTTGATGAAAACTCAAGTTTCCAACAATTTCCAACCCATACAATTCACCAAAATTTCCATTTTCGTACTCCTATTTTACCCAGCAGAAAATACCATTTTCGAACATCCAAATGACACCTAAATGGTCCCAAAACACGTTCCTAACATACATATACCATCAGCCCTTCAACCTAACTCTAAAACTCACCAAAATTCAAGTTTTAGACTATTAAAAAATGGCCATAAATACCCATTTCGGATTTTCATCCAAAATCACTCATTTTAACATATTATGTGTATTTTAAGGTGACTAACTCAAAACCCAACTTAATAATTCAAAATCAATTGAAAAACTCACTAAGAACTCAAATTTTCATTAAACTTGAAAATCACAAAAGTGGGTAGTTTCGAAATATAAAGCTATGTAAACGTAGAGGATGAAGAGGAGAGTTCGAATATGTAATTACCTTCAAAAACGCCCTTGAATTGAAGAAGAAATTAAAGGAAATAGTAATGAGGGTTTGAGAGAAATTTGGGATGGTTTGTGAACGGTGAAGAAGAAGAAATGAGGAAAAAGATGATATAAAAGGGTGTTTATTTTTATTTTGGTTTAATTACCAAAATGATCCCTCCCTTTCTTTCTAAACTTAATTTGCTCATACTAAGATCAATTTGATTAAAATTAATTTTACCGACTCGGACCAATTAACCCGACTAACTCCTAACCCCAAAACACGGATGTTACAACTCTCCCCCACTTAAGAAATTTCGTCCCCGAAATTCATCGAACATGAAGAGTCACTGAAACATACTCCTCAGTACTCTCCTTCTCACCACAACATACTCACCAACTCGGTAGACTTACCACCCGTCTATCGATATCTGATGCTAAGATCTCAACGGTTCTTTCAAGGCATGTCGACTTTAAGCTCAACTCGATCTCTTCTACAACCATAACACAGAACATGTCTGACTCACACTCCCGAATCATAGATACACAAATCACATCACAAACCCCTTTCTAATTCTGGTGGTAACCGCAACAGATAAACAACAGAACTAGCCCAATTCATAATCTCATACAACACTGTTTGAATACTCGACCCATAACTTTCTCTAATTGACCATCTGACTTCAACCGATAACCAAACACTATACAGACGTCTTCAAAAATCTAGTTGGAATCCTCGGATCTCTATTACTCACTTCCATTAATAACCTTCAACGGATGCAACAAACTAGAAGAAAACTGACGTTCGGTCTTGACATGCTGGCAAATTATACACTTACCCTCATGCTGAACCACATTACCCATCATCTCAATCCCAAATCATTCATCTTCAACCCACAATACGTATTCATACTACTCAGATGCTATACAAATGAACTACCGTGTGCATCGGCCGAAACAATACGTCTCAAAGCACTATGTCAATCGGCACAACTATTCTATCTCTAACAACACAAACTCTATCATCTCTGAACTGTATTCTGAAGGTCTTCCTTCTACTATGCCTTGCACGTGAGGTGCCAAGAATTTGTCTTGCAACTGTTTCTCTTCAAACATTCTGACTCAAAGTAGTCTCAACTCGAAACTCGGCCACAAAACTACTATCATTTGATAAACGGAATTCAGCAATATAGCTCGCAACTCAACCACTAATCTGACAACCAAATAACTCGGAACATCGATTACCACGTAGACTCTCTTCAGATAGTACTCAATCTTGGGACCACAGTCTTCAAGCAATTCTAACAACTCATGTTGTTCAAGTTTCAACCCTTCACAAGTCGTCAAATATTTTAAGTCCGGATGATAAATGCACATACTGCGCATTTCTTACTATACGAGCTTTGTCTCTAAGTCTTCGAAGAAAACAAAACTGTAATTAACTCTTCTCTCGGTCTTTCAACTATCTCGATGAATAAACCACAATCTTCTATTTTGCATAAGCATACAACCTAACACTACATGCAACGTATCACTATGGTTTTTTTTTTTTGGATCAAGGTCGAAGCTTCCATTAAAGTTTCTTTCAACTCACATCTTCTTCTGCCTACTTAGGATTTACTCTAATGCACTCGGCTGATCTACATGTCCTAAGAGAACATCTTTATTAACTCGAAGTTCACGCTGCTTAACTTGACATACAACTGATTTCCTAAAAGGTTCTACCACACTAACTTCAAAGCTCGTCATGGCCTTCTTCGGTACTTCAACTTTTCTCACTTTCAACTGGTGGTAAACGGATCTCGAATTAATCTTCAAATAGACTGAAGCACACACTAACTGACCAACAAATCACTGACACTCGGAAGCGGATACTACTCATTCACTGTCACTTGTTTCAGCTGTCTGAAATCTAAACACATTCTCGTACCGTCACTCTTTCTTCTTCACAAATTGTACTGTCATACTCTAAGATGACGTACTAGACCTAATGAGTCTAAGGCCTAACAGTTCTCAAAGTTAATTCTTCAACATTCTCAATTCTGTCAGAATTCATAAGATACAGAGCAAATTAAAACACGAGCAAACTCGGAGACGACATCACTAATAAACTCTTCTTCTCTGTCAGGAGATAAACTGAGCGTTTCTTCTAAACTCTTCTAGGAAGAATCACAAACTATTTTAACCTGCTGCGGTCTAATCTTCATTCAGAATCAACTTCATTACACTTGCTAAGCAAACCTGCCAACTATACTCAAGCAATCTTCGACCTTCAAAGCTGGATCAATCATTCAATATGAAGTTCACATCTTCACCTACTACTACAGTTCACAGAAATCTGCAACTTCCAGGCAACTGTCTCCTTGTCTCAAAGTATACTCTAACTATGTGTTCTTCAAGCCAAACCTTGCCAGAAGGTACATCAAAACTATAGGAAGACGATCACTTCCCATCTACTGCATACATGTAACCCTGAACCATCAACAAACATCTTCCATACATCTTCCTGGCCATCACTATCTCACCACAAGGTCTAGTCACCTGTGTCCCTACTTCTAAGGTCTCAACACGTTCATCAATTTTTTTTTGCATGCTCACACGAAAAGAACAAATCCGAAGAAACTGTAACTACACCTGTGCACAACTGATAGTCTTCGGTCCTCTTGTTTTCAGACTGGTTCTTCAACAAAATCTGACTCTTCTACACTGTTCTTAGAGCATCTCGTAACTTTAAGATTCAATTCTGATCGTACATTAACAGTCACACTAGACTTGTTCTATAACATTGGTCCGGACGGCTCAAAACATCCCACTACCAAACAATCTGAATTCAAAGCTCAAGACTTCCTTCTCGGCTCGACTATATCGGAAGTGACTTCATCTCTCCTTCTAACTGAAAGACAACTCAGACGTACACTGGCCCAATCACACAATTTGATTTCCACTCACGGACACTGACCGGCTGTCTTGCATTAAAACCATAGATTAAATCCCAACGATCACCAACTAATATTTCTGAAATTCATATCACTCACACGAGACCCCTACCTAGATCTCGCCAAAAGAATTAAGGTACTCATACCTACCTCTGACACCTTATCGGCACATTCAAACTTGCATGCTTGCTAACAATGTACAGATTTAGAATCAACCAGAAGGGAACAAGCTCAAAACTGTACCAAGGGCTTATCTACTATATCATCGATAACACTCTGACTCCCACTCATAGGTCGTCACCTCTTTCACCACTAACACCAGAACCGATCACATCGTTCCTCATCAACAGGAACCAACCCACATACACACTAACTCAGTCAAACAAATTGTACCTCAACTCTGGTACAACCATACTTCCCTGACTTGTAACCCCCGTAGCCCGGCCTAGACGGTTGACCCGAACTACGAAGATTACACGGGGAAAACCAAAGTCAACCCGAAAGTCAACCTTGATTAACGACCCTTTTTTTTCTTTTTAAAACTTGTCTAGATGCACCTTAGTCCTATATGTGGTCACACAAACAACATACTCAAAGATCACAGCCATCAGAGATCATACAGGGACCCAATTGAACAAACTACAACTTTAGGGACCAAATTGTAATTTCTGACAATTAAGAGGACTTAACCCAAATGGAAGTTACCAACTTGAAATTAATCATGTTTCATGCATCTCGGCCAAATTTCAGCTCAAACGGGCACCTCAAACTCATACAATTGCACAAACAAGATTCAGGACCAATATGCAAACTTTTTGAAACACATAACTGCCACTGTCAGCCCCCAACGGTCAACCGTTCCGAAACGGAAGACAGCCCGTTCCGAAACGCGGGGCCGTTCCGGAACAGGCATAGCCCGTTTCGAAACGAGGGTCTGGCAGTAGCTAAACCGTTCCGAAACGGTAGCACCCGTTTCGGACGCCTGGGTTCATGCAGGGCACCCGTTCCGAAACAGTGCAACCTGTTCCGAAACGCCTAGCCCAGAAAGCTGCATTTTGCTCACAAAAACACACAATTGACCATCTTAACATGCTCCAAAAGCCACCAAACTTTACCAGCATGCAATTCAACATAAATGAGACATGTTTGCATCAACAATTCAACTGAAACACATCAAATGCAAAAAGCCCCAAATCTATAGGCATGCTTCCTACACAAGCAACCATTTAGGCACAAACCTTCCAAAACAATCTCAATTAAGCCAAATCATGTTCCAACAACTTTAACAACATTAAAACATTCTTGAACAACATAGACGATCACAAACACAATAATCCCAAGAGATTCTACCCCCATTGCCTTTATTAACTATAGCTATTCACCGAGACATACATCTCACTTGGAGTCCACCTTGAATCCCTTGCTCCTTGCTGTCCAAACTTCAAAGATCTGCATTGATGGACAAAGAGAGCGTAAGCACATAATGCTTAGTGAGGAATGCTCAAAACCAAAACACCATCAATGCAGCGGGTCATAAAACACTTGTAAAACAAACCCGATTTGTTTACCAAAACCATGTTTGAAATCCTTTTCAACCACAAGCATCAACCATGCATAAATACCATATGCAAAGCTAAAACAAAACCATGGAAACACTTCCATTTCACAACATACCTTTCATAAACTTGAAAGCCATTTCAAACAAGAAACCTTTAAACCATTTCACAAGCCAACCAACACTTGCATTACACCAAGGCAACATATATACCATACAAACATATTCACATGCCTTTCAAAACAAGTCCTACAAGACTTCAATGCATTAAAGTTATTCATGCTCACATACATCATTTACCAAATGATAATCAACACTTGTTCAACCTAACAAGTAAACATGCATTCACATGCATCATACACCTTTCATGCAACAATGCACCTTTTCGAGCAACTCATGCTTCACATGCAACCATGCATCATTTCAAGCATCTCATGCTTCACATGCAACCATGCATCATTTCAAGCATCTCATGCTTCTTTAAATTTAAGAACATCATTTTGGCCTTCAAGTGATCAATCACATCCACCTTTCAACTCAACACCCGATCGGATACGCGGATTCCGAGCATTGTCCCTACGCTCCCTACACCCTACCCAATCCAAGGTCCTCGAATGGGCAACACCTCCATTATGACCTTACAAGCCTAAAGTTCCCATGCATGGACTTTTAAACACCATACAACCTTAGCTTTTTCCGAGGTTCCCATGTATGGACAACCATACAACCTCAACATGCACAAGGTTCTCCCGTATGGACTTTTAACCACCATACAACCTTTGCATAACCGATTGGTAGTTGTAGAAATCACTAACGAGATCCGGGACACCCTATACAAGATCCACACATGGACTTAACACCGCCATTGTGATCTCAACAAGCACAAGGTCTTCACATATGGACTTTTAAACACCATATAACCTTTGCTTAACCAAGGTCCTCGAATGGGCAACACCTCCATTATGACCTCAAATAACCAAGGTCCTCGAGTGGGCAACACCTCCACTATGACCTCATCTCGTTAGGAAACTTGAAGGGAGCTTATCCGGTCCACTCTTGACCACTCCACCTCCAAGGCGACTTTATTCACGGTGCACCCAATCCTATAGCCGGCTAACTATATCCGATCGAAGAACCAAGAACCACTTACATCACTTGCCAATATAACCATCTTACCACATTAGTCCAATGTTTCACATGCATAACCATTATGCAAAACCATTTCATAATAATCCAATGATTCACATGCATAACCAATATGCAAAATCATTTCATAATAATCCAATGATTCACATGCATAACCAATATGCAAAACCATTTCATAATAAACCAATGATTCACATGCATAACCAATATGCAAAACCATCATTCAACAACATTAACTCACTGTTTTAAAGCATAATACAAAGCCAATGAACATCATGCATCACTATGCATCAAAACCACATTTTCAATGTATAAAACCAAGGATCTCTTACCTTGAGCATCCTTCACATATGGCTTTCGAAACCAGCATTAAACCATGCTAAAATATGCTTTCAAAACAGATTTAAACCATGCAAAACACATGCATCTCAGTCATCAACCACAATTGCTTAAAAGCCAACTCATATCACAAATCAAGTAAGAAATCCATTTACTTACTCTTGAGCTTAGCAAAGTTGTTTAGACTTAAACTAAGCTCACAAAACCTTCAAACCTTTGTTTAAAAGCCGAAAACCCAACTTCACTCACCGATAACCAAACAAGACTAGCCAACAAGCCTCCCTAGCTTCCGAAACCTTCCGCAAACACCTTCAAAGCTCAAGGATCAAACTCCCCTGTTTCAAACACACAAAAACAGCACATTAATGCATCATTATGCATTAAGAACAGCAGCCACACAACCAAACTCGCTGCTCAACACAAATCCAACAATTCGGCTACCAAACACAACCGAAATCACCTCCAAACATTACCAAAACTTAACCCAGCCAAGATCCATCACTTCTAACCATTTTTATACATCAATTAACATCCAAAATGAATACAAACACATCCTTATACCTCCAGGTATAACAGATCACCAAAAACACTCCAAAAACAACCAAAAACTCAAGCGAAACTTAGGAAATTCAACCTATCCGGGATTGCATTAGTTAAACATCAATTTCTAATCAACTTAGCATTCATTTAACATCATTTTGACACTTCAAAACACTGCCCAAACAGATCACACGAAAATTCCACCAAAATCACCAAATCTTGCATTTTAGCCAAAAATCAAGATCTCATTTGAAAAACCATTAACAAATCACAAATCAAGGATTGAGAACTTGGGAATTTCAATAAAGAACTTGAAGTTCAGAGGAGAAGGACGTTCTTACCTCCAAACTTGAATTTCTCCTTTTTAGAGCCAAAAAGCATGATGAAACAACTTGCAAATTGAGAGGTTTTGTTGATGAGATGATTAGGAATCAAATGAGAGTTGAAATGAGAGATTTAGATGCCAAAATCAGAGAAAGAAATCTGGAGAATTTTGTTTGGGTTGAGAGAAAATGAGAGAAAAGGAAAATGGAGAGAAAATGAAAAAGTTAGTTAAGAAAATTGGTTAAAATGATTTCCCTCCTTTTCTTAATCTTTAAAATCAGAATAAAGCCTTAAAATATCTTAGAAAAATCTGGAGAAATTCTTATTGGAATAATAGCTCCTTAAAGATTCAAAGTTTCAATCCTTTATAAAACTGTCCCGCAACTTTCAAAAATTACATTTTGGTCACTAGCCAAAATGTCAACCTTCCAAACCTCATTTTCCAAAATTGATTTCACAGTTCACTTTTATATAATAAAAGATGATTTTAGAACATTTTTCCATATTTTTAATGCAACCCGAACTAGGCTTTCCTAAATTCACTCTTATATATTCGATCAGCACTTTGACCGAACCGGTCAACGCCCAAAACTTCCAAGCCCAAAACCGGGGTGTTACATGACTAAAGCGATGAACTCCCTCAACATCATTCACATTTTCAGAACCCACCGTATCCACTTACAGATTCACAGTCCACGCCTTGACCTCAAACTTACCAAAAAGCAATAAACTAACAACAACAACAACACATTAACATACAAACTGGGTTAGCAAAGGAAAAGGTCCAAGTGGCTCAAGTATGATTTCCTCACTTAAAATCTCTTTTTCCGATGTAATAGAAGCAATGAGACTCTACTCAACATGCTTCAAGCAACTCAACACACATACATGCTCAATCATGCATATTACAGGGCATACTTGCTAAACAAGCAAACATATGCGTACGATCAAACAACATACCTTCTCCATCAAACAATCACACATCACCGCATACACGGGTAACGAGCAACATGCTTTTAAACAAACAATCAACATACTTGTCACACAAGCAATCATACTTACAAAGCAAGCAATCATTCATTACAGCATACTCGAATAACAAGCAACATGCTTACATGATAAGCAAACACCGTGCATCTTAATCATAAAACACAACTTACTCACTTACCTGTCCAAGGTCTTGGAAACCTTAAGCTCTGATACCAACAAATGTAACCCCCGTAGCCCGGCCTAAACGGCTGACCCGAACTACGAAGATTACACGGGGAAAACCAAAGTCAACCCGAAAGTCAACCTTGATTAACGACCCTTTTTTTATTTTTAAACTTGTCTAGATGCACATTAAACCTAGGCATACTCTTGAGATAATCATACTCAAAAATCACAGCAATCGGAAAACAATAAGGGACTCAATTGAACAAAATACGAATTTAGGGACCAATTTTTAAATTCTGGAAATTAAGAGGACTTTACCAAATTTTAAGTTACCATTATGAAATTAGTCATGTTTCATGCCTCTCTGCCAAATTTCAACTCAAACGGACATCTCAAACTCAAGCAATTGCACATACGAGAATCAGGACTAAAACGTAAAGCTTGCAAACCTCAAATTTTATGCCCAATCGAAACCTTTGACCATAGTTTCGAAACCTTTCCCAAAGGTTTCGAAACTTTGGCTTCCAGTAGCCCCTGGAACCCAAAAATTTGCAAAGGTTTCGAAACTTTACCCCTAGTTTCGAAACCTAGATGCAGGGGAGCATATTTTGCTTCATTCTAATGACTTTCAATGATATAAACACATTAGAATCATACATATTCATACATATGAGTTTAAAAGAGGCAAAGGCACTCAACACCAGCCACCCAAGCCTAGATGCATACGTCTTAGATTAAACGTACTCCAACATACTCAAGGCATGAATATGAACCCTCATACATACCTACATAGTACACAACATGAGCATACCTCAATCAACCGAGGAAAATCATGCATTCGATCAAAAGAAGGCAAACATGCACATAAGGTCTCATGCTTCAACATCCAAACACTTAGGCATTCTCATAAGGCATATGATCAACACACATGATAAGCAATTTAAACATCTACTAGACATACATCACTCAAGCATTCATCAAGGCATGCATCATAAGTGATATTTACAAATCGAACAAGACATCTAAGTGCCAAACCAAATCAACACACATCAAAGCATCAAGAATAACAACACTTATCCCATTGCTTTACTATTACAATCTTTCAATTTATAAATCATACATTGAGCTCACCAAAGCAACACTTGAAGACCTTTCCTTTCCCTTGCCACCCACAAGCTATTTATCTGCATTGTCGAACAAAAGAGAGCGTAAGCATAAAAGCTTAGTGAGGGTAAGCTCATAAAACAAACCTTCGACAATACAGGGTCCAAGCTCGAGCAACTATCATGATATAATACATGATTTTACTTTCGATCCACATGAGCCATAAATATAAATGATGCATGAACATATTACCAAATTCATGTCATGCTCAACAACTTATAAATTCATCATACAATGATACATAACTCAATGTATTAACCACATCATATATCGCTTCACATTTGAAAACACATTTCATATCACATTGATACACATATCAATTCATAACACTTCCGTGCTTAGCACGTACTCACCATGACTCACCGTCATGCACAAACCACATTTCCATGCCTAGCATGTACTCACCATGACTCACCGTCATGCACAAACCACATTTCCATGCCTAGCATGTACTCACCATGACTCACCGTCATGCACAAACCACATTTCCATGCCTAGCATGTACTCACCATGACTCACCGTCATGCACAAACCACATTTCCATGCCTAGCATGTACTCACCATGACTCACCGTCATGCACAACCCACATGCACATTATTAGCAACCATAACATATCTATCATCAACATGCATATAACAATGCATCAAACATGCCTCATCATACATGTATACAACATATACATAATCAACACCATCACAATTTAATACGAGGCATATACAACCATTAAAAAGTGCAACCCAAGTCTTTAATCAAAGCTTGGGATTAGGCTACCACTCTAATCCCAACTCTAGGTGGGTTTACCAAGCCCATCCTGGGTTCACATGCTTGAACCAAATACTCAAACCATTTTAAAAATATTTAACCACTCAACTCCACATCCAAGCTCAAACACCAAGCAACCATGGTCTTAAATTTCCGGATTTGTTCCCAAGGCTTCACCATCTCAAAACCTCGCTTCTAAACATCTCAACACAAGTAAAACAACCTCGAATCAACTCAACATCAAAGTAGCTAACCCGGAATACAAATTCAAATATCAAACTCAACATATTAAGTCATTACCAAACCCCAACTTTATCTAATTCAAGCAGCCCATAACTTTGATGAAAACTTAAGTTTCCAACAATTTCCAACCCATACAATTCACCAAAATTTCCATTTTCGTACTCCTATTTTACCCAGCAGAAAATACCATTTTCGAACATCCAAATGACACCTAAATGGTCCCAAAACACTTTCCTAACATACATATACCATCAGCCCTTCAACCTAACTCTAAAACTCACCAAAATTCAAGTTTTAGACTATTCAAAAATGGCCATAAATACCCATTTCGGATTTTCATCCAAAATCACTCATTTTAACATATTATGTGTATTTTAAGGTGACTAACTCAAAACCCAACTTAATAATTCAAAATCAATTGAAAAACTCACTAAGAACTCAAATTTTCATTAAACTTGAAAATCACAAAAGTGGGTAGTTTCGAAATATAAAGCTATGTAAACGTAGAGGATGAAGAGGAGAGTTCGAATATGTAATTACCTTCAAAAACGCCCTTGAATTGAAGAAGAAATTAAAGAAAATAGTAATGAGGGTTTGAGAGAAATTTGGGATGGTTTGTGAACGGTGAAGAAGAAGAAATGAGGAAAAAGATGATATAAAAGGGTGTTTATTTTTATTTTGGTTTAATTACCAAAATGATCCCTCCCTTTCTTTCTAAACTTAATTTGCTCATACTAAGATCAATTTGATTAAAATTAATTTTACCGTCTCGGACCAATTAACCTGACTAACTCCTAACCCCAAAACACGGGTGTTACAATTTTCCTCTACAAATACAGTTCTGGGCAGTAGGGTATCAGTACTCGTGTTACTGTAATGATACTCCATTCTTGGAAACTAACCGTTGAGCCTGCTTCAGCTTATGCGTATCGGTACGGCCTGCAATTCAAATAGCCATTGGGAAAATAACCGTTGAGAGCGGTTAAAGCGTATCGGTACGCGATACAACCGTATCGATACGTGACTAGCTGTTGGGAAGTTTTAAATCTCTCCGTATCGATACGTCAAAGCGTATCAATATGAGTTTTTGGCTACTGGAATTTTCCTATAGCTGAAACCCTAAAGGGTATCGATACGATATACATTGTATCGGCACTGTAACATTAAAATTATAGGTTTTGGCTACTTTAAAATATTTAAAGTTATTCCAAAGCCTTGTAAAAATCTTTAAACATGTTTTCAAGTTGTTTGAACTTACAAAACATTTTAAAATCTTTTTTCAATTTAGTCCAAATCAAATTTTCAATTATTATATCAAAACATATATCTTAACAGTGTTACAAATATGATCCGAAAATTTGGAGATTCGATTCGTTTTTGATTTTTTTGGATAATTCAGAAAGGATATTTGAAAATTTCGGACCGAATATGGATAGTTATTTGATATTCATATCGGATATTTGAATATCCGAAAATCGCAAAATTCAAAATTTTTATGAATTTAAATCTTGTTATATTCAATATTTTTACTTGTTATATATTAAAAATTAAAAGTTTATTGGATACAAATATTGTTATATTCAATAATTTGTTGGTTGTTATATTTGAAAATTCAAAACTTTCATGGATTGGACCGCTAAATTAAAAAATACTTAAATTAAGTCATAAGTCCGAATATCCAATCCGAAATTAGAGATGGAAACATAGAGGGTTGGGGCGGGTTTTTGGCCGCCCCGAACCTGATTCGAAAACTCAAAGTTTCATCCCGACCTGACCGAGTTTAATTTTTTTTTTAATTTTAACCTAACCCGATATAATAAAAGCATCACCCGACTACGACTAGACCCTGAATGTTTTAATAAAAAACTCGATTAAACCCGACCCACCCCGAAAGAAATTAATAAAAATATTAAATATAATATATAAAAATATAATAAATATAAATATATTTATAAATAACCCAGGTTAGAGAATATGGTTTTGAAAACCAAAAATTAAAAAAATTCAATCCTACCGGATTGAAATTCTCCAGATTCAGTTTTTTTTGCCACTCCTATCCGAAATTTCGATATCCAAAAAACGAATATCCGATTTTTTTCTAATAGAATATGGTTCGTTAATTTTCCAATTTCAAAATTTCAGATCATATCCAAAATCCGAAATGCACACTAGGGGTGTTTATTTCTGGGTACCCGATTTTTCCGGGTATTACATCTCCCGACCTATTTTAACCGGGTATCCGTGAAACTTGGGTACCCGGAAAATTGGGTAATGGGTACCCGGTTCACATTTTTTGTTTATTTATTTTTAAATTTAAAATTTTTAAAAAATTACATATTAAACACATACATAATCAAAACACAAAAATTAGTGATTTAAAGTTAATTTTAAGATGAATATTTGGATGTATATATGATAAATATTCTATACACAGGCGGTGGAAACTGAAAGTTTCCACAAGTGCCTTAGTTTTAGGGTATAGGGAGTTAGTTTAGGGTATAGAGTTTAGGGGTAGGAGTTAGAATTTAGGGATAGTTGTTTTAATTTAAGGTTTAGGGTTATAATTTAGGGTTTATAGGTTAAAACCTAAATCCTCACCATATTACCCTAAAAACTAAACCCTAACATATAAACCCTAAATTATAACCCTAAACCTTAAATTGAAACAATTATCCCTAAACCCCTAAACCCTTAAACCATATACCCTAAACTAACTCCATATACCCTAAAACTAAGGCGCTTGTGGAAACTTTCAGTTTCCACCGCTAGTGTATAGGATATTAATCCATATATATATATATATTAAAGTTTATCACCAAAAAGACATAAAAATATGTATCTTTCTTTTTCTTTTGAATCTTGTATTAACAAATTAATAAAAATATATTTGAAAATTTTAAAACTTAAAAATACATAATACAAACATAGAAATAATTTAGAGATTTAAATTAAATTTTAGGTAAAAAATAGTATGCAACCTAAAATAAAAATATAATTTAAAACTACCTGAAAAAATCTCAGATCGAGTACATGGCCCGGTCGAATAATTTTTTTAATAAAAATATTTAACTTTTTCTTTTCGAGTAGTCGGGCTGGGTCAATCGGGTCGGTAGTTTTGAACACCCACCCTTATACGCATGTAAAGAAGGAAAGGATAGACCCAAACCCAATGGCTAATAGGATAAGCAAACAGAGTCCAAGAACACTTTGAACTCCATTTCAGGTTTATATGGCCCAAATTGTATATATGTGATATGTCCATGCCGAATCAACTCGTACACGCCTTTTTATTAGTTCCGACTCAAAATCAAAGGCGCTAAAGCAACAACAATGGAGGGCGTTGCGGCTTCTGCTTCTTCAGAAGCCATAATAGAAACCCTAAAGAACAGAGGCTGGTGTTTAGGCGATATGAACCAGGTCAAAACTCTCATAATGCTATTCAAAGCTTTATCCGACGACGCAGACGCGTGTTCGGTCGCCAATAAGGTTGAATCGGAGCTCATTAACATGGATCTTAGATCCATCAGTGGAATTTCCTTACCCGAATCCAATCTTCGGAAATCTTCTTATATTCTAGGTCCCAAAGTGCTCCAGGTAAATCGCTTCATCTTCATCTTCCTCTTTCTTTTGGATTTTGTTTTTGCATAATTCTGAATTGATTTTTGAACCTTTTTTTGTGTATTTTGCTTTAGATTTCGTCAGTTAGGGATATATCGAAAAGCAGTATAGCCGAATTTTCGGGGAACTCGAGTGGTTCACGTTTGCTGAGGTTGGGCCTGACTGATGGGCATGGTGAGATAACTTCCATTGAGTACTCTCATGTTCCAGCAATTCCAGACAATGTGGTTCCTGGTACCAAGGTATTATTACTTTTAATGCTTTACTTAGCTTTGCTCTGTTTGTTTGTATGATCATTGTGGAATTTGAAACTCATGTATAGCGGAATTATTTGAATTCTAGGCAAGTAAATCGGTATCGACTTCTTTAATTAAGGATAGTTGAACGTTCAGCCATCGGAATTATTTGTTCATCCTCTCTAGAAATTCTTCATGGTACATTATTTTTATTGTATTTCTTATTATTTTGAGTTACGGACTATGATCGGCAGATTCGCTTGGAAAATAAAGTCATGATAAAAGGTGGCATATTATGCTTGAACCCTAAAGTGGTAACTGTGTTAGGAGGTGTTGTTAAATCACTCTATGACGAATGGGAGATGAATAAAAAGTATTCAGGTCTCACCCGTTCATCCCAGGAAAGTGGAACCGGTGGTCCTCCCCCATTTGAGAAGTTGCAAATTGAGGCACCCTCGAGCAGTAGATTTGCTCGCCAAGGCAGATCACATGGTTGGTATTCTGAATCTTTTTAAATTTCTGGTATTTGATCTTGTTTTCCTCTTGCATTGATGTTTATTTGTTTTGCATTTAGAAATCATTCCCGCAGTCTTTAATTGCTTCAATAAATACATAGGCTCCTGTAATGATACGAAACTGAGAAGAATTTTTAGTTGGGAAAGAAGATAGAGGAAGCAAAGGTAGAAACAGAAAACAGAGAATTTTGAGGAAGACGAGAATAATATTCATTCATTCAATAAGCTCTTCCTTCTGTGACTCAGACTCTAATAACCCTATTCACATAAAACGACTGCTTTTTACAGACTCCAACAGGGTTCTAAACGAACAGTTTCATTAAACACTTAAAAACAGAAAACAAACTTAATTAAAAGAAAGCCCTTTTACTTAGGCTCGTTACAACTCCACGTCTAGCCTTAGAGAACCAAAGTGATAGACAGAGAACACATGGCTGGAATGAACTTTGTTGTTGGATTATAGTCGTGCTGTTAACTTTTGTTAGTACGATACCTGTTGTCTATTGGAGATGATGGCTCAAGTTATCACGGAAAATATTCACAATTTGTACGCCTATGTAAAGAGATGAAATGAAATCCTTTTCCCTTGACTACTTTTTCATATTGGACATGCTTGGAATGTTCTGAGGATTCTTTCAGTAGATTTTATTTCTTTAATAAATGTACTTGATCTTTTGTCTATTTTTCTGGGAAACAATTATTGGCAGATTCTAAGAAAAGGAAACTTTCATCCTGATTACTTGGTGTTCAGGAGAAAAAAGACTTGAGATTCTTAGGGACCTCTAAATAAGTTCACAATTACACAAGTCCTGAGTTGTACTCTTGAATGATGAGAAACACACACATAAATAAATATTTCCTTGAATCTCATCTTCCATAAAGAATAAGCACCGGCCATCCATTGTTGATGGTTAATTAGTGGCAGACGGCGTTTGATGTACTTCAGCTGTACCTGCTCTGACTTTGCTGTGTTTATTATTTTTTAGAACTAGTGAGTTGTGACTTGTGAGGCATTTTTACAACTTGGATAATACTCTATGTTTATGGTTTTAGTAGATTATCTTGTTTTTTTTTATATTGGTTATTTAATTTTCGTTCTTTAACGTTTAAAATTTTAAACTGCTAAGGTGGGTGTGTATGCGAACGGACAAAATATTTGATCATCAGAAAAGAAAGTTTATTTGCAACTTTGTACAACATTAAAGGTTAGGCTTGAGAATGAACAATGAGCATTAAGGAGCTTTAACTTAAGGAACCATTGTTGTTCAAAAGGCCCTCCTGAAAAGATGTTCCTTTCCTTAAATTTTCATTTATGACTAATTCTATTTGTAATGCAATCTTTATATGTTGTTCATTATCTAATGGTGATATTATGCAGATTTCTCTGAGTCAACATCGAAGAGAGCTGGACCTGCAGTGGCAAGTCCAGTTGGGGATACTGAAAGCAGGTGGAGCAGAAAGAACCAGAATCTTGAAGTAAAACCAGATAATGTGGATAATGGTCTTAATACAGCTTCCGTAGCTGAAAAAATGGAAGAAAATCCAAGTAGCTCTGAAACAAGACCAAAAGAAGGTGCACAGCTTTATCTTCTGTTTTATTTGTTCTTAATGATACTACAATGGCACATCCAGTCACCACCTTTAAATTCAATTCATAACAGCACATATTACGAGTTGCTGGGCTTCCTTTTTCAGAAAAAAGTGAAAAGTGAGATGTACTGACTTAGTAAAGGGGGTCTGTACACACTACATGCTATCTTTGCTGAACAATGTGTTGAATCTGTTGCAAGGCTATCGTTTTTTAAAATCTTGAGTTGACTTATATTAGTAAAATGCACGAGCATTGTTATGATAGAAAAAAACAGTAGTTTGCTAATTATCAACTTCCTTAAGTTTAGATCACGTGTTATGCTAATCTACATATATTCCTTTTCCAGTAGTTGAGTCCGTCCCTGTTCAAAATCAAGCCGCTGCTCAAAAGCTCTTGCAGAAAATGGGCCATTCCAACCAGGATGGTCGACATTCCAGAGGTCGAAAATACAGAGGAAAGGGAAAAGAAGAAGAGCCTGTGGTTTTCACTTTAGATGAGTGGGAAAAGAGGAAATTTGGCACAAAACCTCAGACAATAAATGAATACCCTGAAACTAGTCATGATGAAGACCTTGCTAGGCAGCTTCAGGCTCAACTCGACATGGAAGATTATCATGTTAGTTTTCTTGCAACTAATTCGTTCCGGTTGCCATTTGTGTTGGTGTTTATCACCTTGCGATGTTTAATAAAATCATTTTATTGTTCAGCCACAAAGGGTGCATGACACCAAGGCAGATGACATTAAAAGAAGTATGTTTAACTATGGAGGAGAAGATGATCGAGATCTAGAGGAACACAGAGGGAGAGGACGCGGAAGAGGGAGGGGCAGAGGAAGGGGTAGAGGGAGAGGAAGGGGGAGGTTTGGCTAACCCTTTTCGTCACCTTTATAGTATTTATGCACTCTTTTTGTACAAGGTAACCTTTTCCTTTATCCTTTTTCTTTTCAACCACATGCATGTAAATAACGATATGGGTCGATTCAAGCTTGGAACTTTTCATGGATTCAGGGATTTAGCATATGTAAAGAACCAGTGCTTCCTTCTTTGTACATAGAGATCTCTGGGCGGCGCGAACTATCTTTTTGGAACAACTGAAGTTTCCCCCCTTTTGATAGCCTCATTCTGTTGTCTTTGCTTTCAATGTCATAGCGTATCAGGCAAACATCCTGTGTTTCAGAAATTGTTAACTGATGGGATAATTTTCATTTATTGAATCCAATATTTGTACACAGGTGAGAATTTTTTTGGATACTGTAATGTCTAGGACTGCTATGCTTTATAATATATAAGAAAAAAAAATACTAGATTCTAAAAGAAATTACATTAGAATGTGCATTCGAATGGAGTTTGCATTCACAATTTAAACCATGGTAGTTGGTATCGGTCTGGATGTGTCGTTGAACTAATCGGTCGAGTTGCCAAGGATGTTCATGTTGTCTCATCTTGTATGAATTCGGATCCCAACATTTGTATTGATGATGTAAATACTCTATACTTAATAAAAAAATCTCAGTACAATCACATTAAACATTTGATTATTTTTAAACATTTAATGTGATAAATATATTTGTAAAAAAATATTTACTTAAAATATATTGTAAGGAATGGTAAATAGCTTGTTTATAAATTTATATTGGTCGTATGCTCGATTCTTAAACACATAATATATAAAAATTATCTTCAACTAAAAAATCGTTATAACTATATGTATAATCTTTTAACATTTTATCAACTGACATCAACTATAAAAACTGTCGTTTTAAGTGATGATTGGACTAAGACGAGTTCACTTTGACAGAAGATGGAGAAAACTCTAATCCAGCCTTTGATCGCTGTTTTAATCTCTTCCTTGATCACGTTTAGATACTACAGAAGAAAGTCTCTTGATTTGACCGGAACTCTCGCCGGATTTCTTGTCATGTCTATTCACTTCGCCGTCGGATACAGGTCCTTTTCATAGCTCTCTTTAAATCGTTAAATAAACGAATATTTCCTCTTATAACGTCATTGATTGGTGGTATAACTGGTCATTACTCTTGCTGCAATGGCGACACTTGTTCCTCGGATATAGGGATTCTAGCAGCATTGGCAGCGGTGACTGTCATCGGTTTAACATTCGTTGTTGTCGGATTTTTCACTACGAGTTGTAGTGATTAGTGAAAGGGGTATAACCAATGGCAATGAAGCAGCTATTGGTTATACCCCTTCCTGCCGCGGCTGAACTTTTAGGAAGTGTCATAGATTCTCTGCTGGGAGCAACCCTTCAATTCAGCGGGTTCTGCACTGTCCGAAATACGGTACGCAGGACGCAATGCCGTAGATTTTTTTCGAACATAGGCCTTCAAAATGGAAAACAATCTCCCAGCAGCATGCCATGATAAATGAACCAGTTAAATGATGCTTCCTGCATCATGATTTTCTGTTTAATCTCCCAGTGAAGAAGATTTCAGGCCTTAACTGAGAAAATGTACATCCCATTCACATCATGAACTTCATATTCGATGTAATCGACATACAGGGAAACAATTTTGCGATTTGTGATTCGAATTAAAGATTAGAATACCATTGAAAGATGACTTGTTCTTTATCTTGGAGTGATCTTTTTTCTGCAGAAAAGATCATAATAAAAGAAAACGGAAAAGGCAAACCAGTCTATGGTTTGCTTATACATACACACATCAAATCAAACATAATTCAACATATAAACTATTCTGCAGGCATCAGAAGCAACAGCAAAGAAACTCCAAGCAACACTCGCAAGTCTCGAAGCAACAGAAGCAGCAACACAGTGCGAACAAACTGCATGTATTCAGGGACGGATGCAGAATTTTATATTAGGGGTGCGGACTTTTATCGAATTTAGATCATCAATATAAAATACAAAGAAAGAAACAAAAGGAAGAAGATTTGAGCAAAACTTTATGGATTAAACTTGTACTAACCAAGCATAAAGGCAACCCTTTTCTTCATGGCGTCTTCGGACATGCTCATGGTACGACATAACTTCATAACCCGGCGGTGCATACATTTTCTTTCTTCTGTCTTTGGTCTAAAACTAGTTCAGAGGAAAGGGTCTCTTTTATTATGATCTAAGAAACTCTGTGCTGCAGAGGAAGGTGACTTCAATGGAAGTTGTGGTTTGGGAGAAGCTTTATCTTGTACAGGAACACGTGTATTGTCGTGGTTTCTGAATTGGGACATTGCCATAAATAATCATAAATATCAGCTATCTTGTTACAGCTACCAAAAGAAACAGACAAAAAGTGGGAACTACTCACAGCTTAAACTATAAATAAAATGAGAGTGACATCCATGGTGATCCTAAATAAGGTCAGGCCAGAAGTGCAACACGATAAGTGTTCAAAAGCCCAGGATCTCCGGGTCCAGTTTTGAGGAGTTAGCCCGAGTCTATGACCCGGTTTCTTCTTTCCTTTTTTTTAAGGAAACATTGTTCCTAAAGTGTTCTGTAAATTCATACCCCAGCTCAGCTACGTCAAACATAGAGTTGAGGTTTCTGCAATTCTTTAAGGAGGCATTTTTGTTCGAATGAAGTTTCTTTCGTTCTTGTATCGAAGCTTCGAGCATGGCTCTAAATGTATACACAAAATATAATCAATACAAATCCTCAGTGCCTCTAAATATTTTGATGGTGATGAGTTACAAATCCTACTGAATCACCAAACTTTGGCCAAATTCAAGAAAACAACATCAAACAGTAAGGGCATCTAGTAGAATATTATGCATGTTTTCTTTTCTTTTCCTGGTTACTCGAGTGATTAACACGCAACCGGGCATGCAGCTGGTGGTTTTACAGGAAGAATCATGTTGGCAGCTGCAGGTTTGAAACTAGCAGCAGTTTCCAGGCGTTCCCATGTTAGTTTCCTTTTCTCAGCTGCCTCACTCGATCGGGAGTTTTCCTCCTCCATCTTACCCTGGCAGGCGAGCACGAGCTCTTCATCCATCTCACAAAACATCTTTTTTATGCTTTGTGTCAGGTTAAGCACTGCTTGGTTCCAATGGTTCCCGGAATTTCGCTCAAGGGCGGGGAAGATTAGAGGAAATATGACCTGGCGGTTATGCATTATAAGATTAAAGATGTGCTCGTTGTTCCATAGCAAGTGAGCCCGTTCCGCCACCTAAAAATGATGGAAACAGAAAAAAGCAAAAACAACTTCTCAATCAACCAAAAACAAAAACAATACCGACCGATAAAGATCCAGATATCATCCAACTTTAACATTTTTCTCATAGTGATTAGAAGAGGAAAATATACCTGGTAATGGGAGCTGTTTAAGCAGAATGCAATACGCCGAAACAGTGGAACCATGATCGTTAGGAACTCGGCCATGCTAGTCATCTCCAAAATCTCTTCTAACTCACTGATGAACATTAATTCCTTCTGGCTATTTGTAACCGGCCAATACTTTAACAGTCCCGTAATCACACTATTGGCTAACTTCGGATCCTTGTCTATAAACTGTATGATACAGTATGTTAATTGCTGATGATAAACACCCACTGGTTTCGGTTTGTGTAGAGGAATAAGGGCTCTCCAGAAAAACATCTTGTGTTCCTCTTTCAATGGTACGGCAAAACCACTAATAATACTTCCGAAAATCTCGAGGAGTTCAGCAATACCATTATGCCTTTCGGTTTCAAAAACAAATCGATAGATGATATTGCTAACAGCTTTTCGCACAAAGGGCCTGTGCACCATGAGTTTCCCATAAATTCTGTGCAGAATTGTTTTCAAACAGTCTCTTTCCCTGGGGTCCTCCGAATCAAAGAGGTCAAGTAACCTCGAAATAAAAGAATGATCTATGTACTTCTTTGCCACCTTTGCATCAAGAGAACTACAACTAATAAACCGAAGAAGTAGGTCATATACGAGTTGCAAATTGGACCAGGAAGGATCAAACATCGGCTCTTCATCTTCCGCTTCACCACTAGTGCTATTAGAACGATGTTTTGGTGGAAAAACTCTGAACAGGTTAATGGCACACATTTTACACATTGCAGCAATTGCTGGTTCGTTGAACTTCGCAGACCCCGAAGAAACAAAATTGACAAGTTCTACTAACGTTTGATGCTTAAGATCTTGCTCGGCACTAGTTTTATCGGGATCACTGAAATCAGAAACCTCACAGCACAGATTCAGTTTACTAATAAAAAGGTTCTGCTTCTGCGGATCTGAAACATCTGTGAAGGAGAGATTGGGCTCCACCGCCTCCACACCAACCATGATGCTAGCAGGAAAAACAGCTGAGGAAACCCGCTTAACAACACTTAGTCGATTAGATATACTGTCCCCGATACTTGTACATTGAGCTCCATTGCCCGAGCTAGAAGTATGGTTTCCAGAATCAATTCCAGATGAATCTAATGAGTCAAACTTCTGCAACTTCCGTGGGAGTTTGCTTAAAATTTGTTTAAGCATCGTAACAAAGAAACCTCCAGCAACACAAACTGCATGAATCAAATCAAACTTACAGTAATTCAATAAATGTATACAACTTCAAACTGTAAGCTAAATCGGGATACTAAGAACAACAACAATTTGTAGTGCCGTAATAATAATTTAGCAAGAAATGGATTCACTTGTGATATTTCAGTGACACTCATTCAGTAGCTGAAAAGCAAAATCATACTAAAGTTCTTAACAAGCTATAATGACAAGTATATTTTCATAGGATCAAACTGAAATACCAACAAGCACAAAATTCAATGGAGCAAATAACAAATTCAGGAAAATGTCAAGATGCCGTGATAAAGAGGCATCTACCCTCAACTCCCGGAACTATAATGCCGAAGTCAGCAGCACACCGCTTCAAAAGCTATTCCTTCTGGGAGAATTACATACATTTTGGCTACTATGAGTGTAAAAATCTCAAAAGCTACCAGTTTAAGTGTAAGCTTCGAAATATTCGATCTACCATAGCAAAGTAAGCTATTAGCAATTATCACATACTAGTCTAGACCTTAGCTTCCATAGAAACCTGGGTAAAAAATGAAGAAAATTCAGTAAAGCAATTGCAATTACCCCAAATCACAGTGTCACAACATCCAACATTATTGTTGTTTAGAGATGATCAAAACAAATCATGGTAAAGCACTCACTTTGATACTATAAAAGCTTGAAAAACCAAATTCCCCAGAAGGAAAACACTACATGGGCCTAACAGCAGCAATATTGTGATGAATTATAGTAAGAAAATTATGGAATTTCGTTTCAACACAGGACAACCATAAAAGCCTTCAGATCTGATAAAATAAAGCAAAAAAGGGAGTAAAACACCAAAGATCGACCACCAAATCACGATCGTATGACAAATGGAAAGATACCCAGATCTTATTTAAAGATAAAATAGCAACTTTTTAACTAACAAAACAACTATGAAGTACAATAAGGCAGAAAATACCAACACAGAAATGGCATCATCATGCATATAATTTTAGCTAAATAATTCGACCCAAAAGGGCCAACAAATCAACGAATCATGCAATCAGGCCAAAGAATGATAAACATTAAAAGAAAAAGAAACCTGCTCTTGTTGAGCTGTCAAAGATGGAAGACAAAAACAAAATGAGTTAGAGTTAAGAATTTAGAATTTAGAATTTAAATAAAGGTAGCATTTTGGTGGTTGTTCTTTTAATTTCTGGGTTTGGGAAGAAATTGGGTTTGAGTTTTGAGTTTAAAAATGGAGTGTTTTTGCTGGTGCTGGATTGGATCTTCGTGAAACATGAACAATTTGGGTTCTTCAATTGAAGAGAATGATAGATATGTCATTTTCTTGAGAAAATTGCAGGCACTAGTAATTAGGGATGTAAAAACAAGTTAGAACCTGGAAACCCGACTGAAACCTGCTCGAGTCAGAACTTGATTTGACCCGAGCTTTTGATGATCCGAACCTGATCTGTAACCGACTGTTGTTGATCCGAACCCGAATTTGACCTGTTACTGTAATAACCGAACCCGATCTGCGTCCGACTGAAACGACCCGAACCCGAATTGGACCTGTTAATTTGGACATGAAACCCGACCTGCGTCCGACTGAAAGGAACCCGAACCCGAAGCCGACCTGGCAAATAACCGAATTTACCCGACTGAATTAACCCGATATCCGATTTTACCCGACCTGAAATGAACCCGACCTGAAATGGACCCGACCTGAAAATGGACCCGACCTGAAATGGACCCGACCTGTTTTGAATCCGACCTGCTTTAAACTCGACCTGTTAAGTGACCCGACCTGTTGTTGACCTGAACTGAAATTAACCCGAAATCTATGACATGATGAATTAAAAAAATTTAGAAGTTAATATACCATATACATATATAATGTATATACATATACACCTACATATATTGATGTACATGATGTATATGCGAGCATACATATATATATATTAAGTACTAAAGTTGAAAAAAGAATAAGTAATTGATAATTTATGAACTACAAAAATTAAATGAAGAGTTGTTTTTAATTTTTAAGTTTTCTCATTAACTTGAATAAAATTGTAGACTTACAAATTATAAAAAAATAAATAACTGTTGTATAAGTCTTTACCGTTAATTTATGAACTACAAAAATTTACTAAAGTTGTATATGCATTTGTAGTTCATAAAATTTACTAAAGTTATAAAAAAATTTGTAAGTCTACAATTTTATTTTTTTATACTTAACATATTCAAGTTATAAAATTTAGTAAAGTTATAAAAAATTTGCAAGTCTACAAATTTTATGAACTACAAATGTTATACATAAGTTATAACAGATTCAAGTTTAAAATTGTAGACTTAAGTAAATTAACGTTATAAAAAAAGAGTAAATTTTTGTAGTTCAAAAATTTTCGTATAAGTCTTACTACAATTTTTGTAGTTCAAAAATGATTAAGTTATAAACTAGATGATTTTACTTAAGTTAGAACAGATTAATTAATTGTTGTCTTAAGTTACAAATTAGAAAGAATAAACTAACATTATAACAAATTCATTTGAAAACTTAAGTTAAGATATAAAATAGAATGAATACACTTAAGTTAAAAAATTAACTGTTATAACATAAAAATAACTAGAATTCAAGAATATGAATACTTGATAACTTAAAAAAATGTCAATGCAGAATGTAAAACAAAATACAAGTTAGAATAGTTTACACTTAAAATTTTACAAACTGAAACTCATAAAACACAAAAAGTTTGTTTGTAATAAAGTTAGCTCTCAGATCTTATAGCAAAGACAAAAGCTAAAAGCACTTTGCTACCAAATAATTCTTCATCGAGCTATCTCATCTAAATGTTACCAACAAAGTTAATTATGGGTAACTTATATTGGTAAGAAACCAACATAATTTAAACCAGGGCAACACTTAGATAAGAGAGAAACAACAAGCTGCCAGTAACCAGCAACAACACCAAGCCATTAACAACAGCAGCATTCAACATCACCAACTCACAAATAACACCATCATTCAGCAAAACTAAGACAAACAACAGCAGCAGCAACACTAAATCATAAAGATAAGCAACAATAAGAAGTAAGCAAGAGCAGCCACAATAAGTAATTAACTAAGTCTTTACATAATAACAAACAGAAGCACTAGCATGATCTAAGTCATTAAAAAACAGAAACACTAGCATGCTCTAAGTCATTAACTAATAATAAACAGAAGCAGCAACATAAAAAAATAAAAACCCTAAGGGAATACCTCACTTAAACAGAAGCAACATTCAGCAAAACCAAATACCAACAACATCACTAAGTCAATTAAAAAAACAGTAAAGGAAAATACCTCACTTAACATCAGAAGCAACATAGTTGACCCCTGAGCACTAAAGTGCTTCCTGCTTGCTGTGAAAGAATCCGACAAAAGAAAAGAAAGTCAGAAACTATATAGAAAAATAAAATAAGAATTAAAAAAATCAGTAAAGGGATATACCTCACTTAGCATCAGAATTCACAACATAGTTGACCCCTAGAGCACTAAAGTGCTTCATGCTTGCTGTGAAAGAACCCTACAAAAGAAAAAAAAAAGTCAGAAACTATATAAAAAAACAAAACAAAAATTAAAAAAAACAGTAAATGGATATACCTTAATCATGAAGTAGATCTTCAACAGACACATCAGAGATTGAGGCATCTTTCCCAACAACAAGAAATTCTTCATCCCTTTTCTCAGGCTCAAAATCATACAACCAATTTCTGGTTGTTACAAATACCTCTACATTTTTAGGCAAAAGCCTAGCCCTCAACTTGTTCAAAATTTGACCCCCTTGCTAAATGAGGATTCAAAAGCAACTGAGGTGATTGGAATGGCTAACATATCTCTAGCCATGAGTGAAAGTATTGCAAAAGACACAGATTGTATTTTCCAATACTCTAAGATATCGAACTCGATATCTTCAGTGCGAGGGAGAAGGGGCAAAGAAATGTAGGAGTCAACATCGAACTTACCACTCCTAGAAGCTGCCAAATTGGCATCAAAGTTCTGACATTAAAATAGAAAAATATTAGTAAACTGTAATTGAAAAAAAAATTAAATATAAAAACAGAAGCAAAAAAATAACTGACCTGAAAGAGATTTGATTTTTTGAAGGCCCTAGGGCGACCAGAACTTGACAGACTTGAACTTTGAGAAGAGTTACTTTGGACAGAAGAATTAGAAGAAAAAGAAGAATGTGCAGATCTTGAATAATAAATATACATACTTACAAACTTATTATAAACAACACTTACCCTCCTTTCAACCTCATCCTCAACATAGAGGACACCATACAACTCCTTCAGAAGTTGTAACTTATACCGAGGATCAAGTAAAACAGCAAAAGACAGAATAGTTGAATGATCAGACTAGTATTTCTCATACAATTCAAGCATAGGTCCTGCCATTGCAGAGATGCCCTCACATGGATCATTGTGAGCATCACACAAAAGCTTCTCAATGGTAACAACATTAGCCAAGTATAAGTTAACAATAGGATACTTGGATCCTGAGAACTGAGTAGAAATTTCAAAGAAGGGCTCAAGGAAATCACAAATTAATTGAGCAGCTTCCCACTCAACCTCAGAGATTATATCCAAACCATTTTCTCTATTAACAAACAAGTTAATAGCATGTTTAGCTTCAAGTGCCTTACGAAGCATCATGTAAGTAGAGTTCCATCGAGTAGGAACATTCAAGACCAACTTGCCAGAAAAATCAAAACCACAATCATTAATAGCAGAATCAAAGCAACAAAGTCTAGAATCAGAAGAATCTATAAATTTAACAATCTCACGCAATTTAATAACAGAGGAGTCGATTACCTTCAAACCCTTTTGAACTATCAAGTTCAGGATATGGGCAGCACATCTTATATGAAAAAACTTACCATTGCATGGTAGGGGAGAAATTGCATGCAAATCATCTTTCAGACACCTCACCATTCTTTCATTTGCAGAAGCATTATCAAGAGTAATTGTAAAAGCTCTCATCTCAAGACCCCACTCAGTTAACATATTTTTAACAAACTTATAAATAGACTCACCATCATGGGGAGGGGGAAAACGACGAAAATTTAAAATCTTAGACTAAAATTTCCAGTTATTATCAACATAATGTGCAGTCAGTGCAAAATAAGAACGTGAAGTGCAAGCAGACCATCCATCACATGTAAAACAGATACGACTCACAACAGAATGCATTGAATCTAGAAGCAATTTTTTATGCATCTTATGCTTTAACATGCAAGCCTTAGTAATAGAATATCTTGAAATATCTTTCACATTAGGATTTAAATAATTATGCAAAACCCTAAGTTTATCATGCTCAACAACACTCAAAGCATAATCATGACACAGAATTGCTTCAGCAAATAACTCACAATATCTTTTCTGATCAAAAGAAGTTTCTGAACTATTATTGGGATTAGTAGCAAGAAACTATTTATAAGATTTATATTTTTCAGTATGCCTTTTAGGATTAGAAGTACCAATATAAGAATCAGCTTTATACCTTTTTGTTTTGCAGTACTTACATTCAGCAAAAAGACCTTCTAGAAGCTTGATGAATGTGTAATGATCCCAAACAGGAGATGTTCTTCTTCCAATGTCCCCTCCAGTTGAAGCTGTAGACTTCCTCTTGGAGGTACGAACTGTCTCAGACAGTTGATCATTTACATCCCCTTCAAGCATTCAAAAAAAAAGAATCAGAAATAAACATAAGTTAAAAAAAATCATAATGAAAAAGGATTAATAAACCACCTTGAGACAGTATAAGTTGGTCATTTTGACTTCCTTCACCAGGAAAGTCCAACTCATAAGAGAAATAATCCATAGCTGTCAAAAAACTGAAAAAGTCCAAATCAGAGAACCAAACATACAAAATATACAAAATTATATATACAGACTGACATAAACAAAATATACAAAATTATCTAATGGTTTCAGTTTAACCCTTGTACATGGCGTTGTTACACCTGTCCACAAGGACCTCTAAAATCCCCCTTTGGCACCAGTAGCCCCGCAGGACGGGTAGTCCAGCCTATATACTCGGATTAAACCAAGGAAACCCTAAAGACTCAGACCATACATATACATACATGCATAAAAACAAAACCATAGAAACTGACATGCATAAATACAAACTGACAGAAACCATGAATACATACAGAAATATACAAACTGACAGAAACATACAACCTTCCAGAATTGAACAGAAAGAAACATGCACAAAGACAAACAAAAATTAAACGAACAAAAAGAAACATGCAAAAAGAAACATATAACCTTCCAGAATCGAACAGAAAGAAACATACAGAAACATGCATAAAAACAAACAGAAATGAAAGAACAAATATAACATGCAAAAAGAAACATACAACCTTCCAGAATCGAACAGAAAGAAACAAAAAAAACATGCATAAAAACAAACAGAAATGAAAGAACATATATAACATGCAAAAAGAAACATATAACCTTCCAGAGATACAAACTCACACGGAAGAGGAACAGACTGACAGAAGCCAGAAACGATTCTGAGATACAAAGGTAAATAGTTAGAAAAATAGTAATCGAACCAAAAGAATAAATAAAAAAGAGAAAATAGAAGATATAACTTACCGAAACTAGAAACTGGAAAGGCTGAGAAGATCAGCTCTCGGAAAATGAAAAGGCAGAGAAGAACAGCTCACAGAATCTGAAGAGGTAAGATGAGAATACGAAAGGATTTTGGGATTAGAGGTTAAGGTTTGGGGATTAGATGTTAGGGTTTGGGGATTAAGGGTTAGGGTTTATGGATTAGAGGTTAAGGGTTAGGGTTTTGGGATTTATGGTTCATGGATTTAAGGTTTCAGACTTAAGGTTATGGTTAAAAATAAATTAGGGTTTAGGGTAAAACAGAACTGAGTTTGGGTTTAGGGTTTAGAAGGATTGAAGATAGGAATTCTCAAGAACACGAGGCTGTTCTTGAGAAAAGTTGGGGTTTTGATCGAAGAAAAACAGGTTTGAGGAGGGTAATTGTGTTTGTAGAGGATCTGGGAAGAAAGTTTGGAAGAACAGGGAAGAACTTGGTTGAAAACCAAGATTTTGATCGAAAGAAAGGAAGAAAATCTTGGAATTTGGTGTTTGTGGATGAGAGAGAAATTGAGAGGATAATTCGACAGAGTAACAGTAGGGAGAAAATGAGCAATTTTGGCTAAGGGGTGAGGCTCTATTTATAGGCCTCGAGCCGGGTCAGAAGATCCGCGCTATTTGAAACAGGTAATTCGGGTTTTGCTCCGCAAGCACTCCTACTTTGCTTTCTTTCAATTTTGTCATTTTTTGTGAAATTGAGCTAAAAGCTTTGTTTTTTTCAATTGTGTCCTTAATTCAGTTTTAATGTTTAGGGTTGTGGTTTTAATTTAGGGTTTGTGGTTTTAATTTAGGGTTTTGGTTTTTAATTTAGGGTATAAATTAAGGGTTTAATGATTTGTTTATGGCTAATATATTTTATTTAGTTATTTTTTAGGGTTAATATGTTTTAGGGTTTAGAGTTTTTCATTTAATGTTTAATGAGGTTTAGGGTTTATGACTTTCAATTAGGGTTTTAATTTAAAGGTTTAGGGTTAAAGGGTTTTAGGGTTTCATATCTAATTTTTAGGTTTAATAGTTTTAGGGTTTTGATTTAGGGTTTAGGGTTTCATGAAGTAATGTAGTTCGAGTGTTTAGTTTTAAGGTTTAGGGTTTAGTGTTAGGGTTTAGGGTATAATGCTTAGGGTTTGTGGTTTAGGGTATAGGGTTATCATTAGGGTTTCGTGTTTTTTTATTTTAGAATTTATATTACCATATATGTTTATATAAAAGTGGATACCCTAAACCCTAAACCCTAAACTCTAAAACCAATTTCCCTAAGCACTGAACACTAAACCCTAAGTCCTTAGATCCTAATCCTAAACCCTAAGCCCTAAAGTATGTAAGTATTTATGCATTTAGGGTTTAGGGTAGTATAATGAACTAAGGTTAGTTCGAGTGACTAGTTTGTAAGGTTTAGGATTTAGTGTTAGGGTATAGGGTATAATGCTTAGGGTTTAATGTTACGATAACATGTGACTTAGGGTTTTGATTTTATGGGTTTCAATTTAGGGTTTAAGTTTAGGGTATAGGGTTATCATTAGGGTTTCGTGTTTTTTTAGAATTTATATTACCATATATGTCTATATAAAAGTGGATACCCTAAACCCTAAACCCTAAACTCTAAAACCAAATACCATAAACATTAAACACTAAACCCTAAATCCTTAGATCCTAATCCTAAACCCTAAGCCCTAAAGTATGTAAGTATTTATGGATTTAGGGTTTAGGGTAGTATAATGAATTAAGGTTAGTTTGAGTGATTAGTTTGTAAGGTTTAGGGTTTAGTGTTAGGGTCTAGGGTATAATGCTTAGGGTTTAATGTTACGATAACATGTGACTTAGGGTTTTGATTTTATAGGTTTTGATTTAGGGTATAGGGTCATCATTAGGGTTTCATGTTTTTTTTATTTTAGAAATTATATTAGCATATATGTTTATATAAAAGTGGATATCCTAAACCCTAAACTCTAAAACCAACTACCCTAAGCACTAAACACTAAACACTAAACCCTTAGATCCTAATCCTAAACCCTAAGCCCTAAAGTATGCAAGTATTTATGCATTTAGGGTTTAGGGTAGTATAATTAACTAAGGTTAGTTCGAGTGATTAGTTTGTAAGGTTTAGGGTTTAGTGTTAGGGTCTAGGGTATAGTGCTTAGGGTTTAATGTTACGATAACATATGACTTAGGGTTTTGATTTTATGGGTTTCAATTTAGGGTTTAAGTTTAGGATATAGGGTTATCATTAGGGTTTCGTGTGTACATATTAATGCATAAACCCTAAACCCTAAACCCTAATCCTTAAACCCTAAACCTTACACACTAAAACCCAACCCCTAATGTACGTAAGTATGTACGTGTTTACATATTAATGCATGAACCCTCAACCCTAAACCCTAAACACTAACCCTAAACCTTAAACACTAAAACCCAACCCATAGTGTATGTAAGTATGTACGTGTGTACATATTAATGCATGAACCCTCAACCCTCAACCCTAACCCTAAACCCTAAACCCTAAACCCTAAACACTAAAACCTAACCCCTAATCTATGTAAGTATATGCGTGTGTACATATTAATGCATTAACCCTAAACCCTAATCCTTAAACCCTAAATCTTAAACACTAAAACCCAACCCCTAATGTATGTAAGTATATACGTGTGTACATATTAATGCATGAACCCTCAACCCTAACCCTAAACCCTAACCCTAAACCCTAAACTATAAACCATAAACACTAAAACCTAACCCCTAATGTATGTAAGTATGTGTGTGTGTACATATTAATGCATTAACCCTAAACTCTAACACCAAACCCTAAACCATAATCCTAAACCATAATCCCTAAACCATAAACCTTAAACACTAAAACCCAACCCCTAATGTATGTAAGTATGTACGTGTGTACATATTAATGCACGAACCCTCAATCCTAACCCTAAACCCTAATCCCTAACCCCAAATTCCTAAATCTTAAACCTTAAACACTAAAACCTAACCCCTAATGTATGTAAGTACGTGCATGTGTACATATTAATGCATGAACCCTTTAACTTTATTTTAATTCCATATTGACCCTTATATATATTTTAATTCATTATGTTTTATAGTTCTAATTTTAAATTTTGTTCATTCTAGACACTAAAACTTTATTTTTATTCTAAATTGACCTATACTTATTGTTTTTTTAATTACTCTAATTTTTATACTTTTAATTTGATATTTTTGTTCATTATAGTCCCCAAAACTTTATTTTTATTCCAAAATACCCATTTTCCTTGTTTTCTTTTAAATTTGTCTAATGTTTTATAATTTTAATTTGATATTTATGTTCATTATAATCCCTGAAATTTTATTTGTAATCCAAATTGACCCATTTTCAGTCCAAATCGACCCATTTTCATTATTTTTTAATTACTCTAATGTTTTATAATTTTAATTTGATATGACTTTAAATAATTAACTCAAAATTAATGACGATTGACGAAGGTCAACCTAAAGTCTATCAACTACTTATACGGTTGTACGACCGAACTCAAACTGAATACGAATTTCAATCCCGAAAATACCCCGACCTGAAACTACCCGACCTGAAATGCACCCGACCTGAAATGCAACCGACCTGAAATGAACCCGACCTGAAATAGACCTGACCTAAAACGGACCCGACCTGAAATGGACCCGACCTGAAACGAACCCTACCTGAAATGAACCCGAACTGAAATGGACCCGACCTGAAGTGTAACCGAACCCGAATTAACCTGCCAATTATCTGCTTCGGACCCGACCCGTTTTAACCCGACCTAAAATGGACCCGACCTGAAATGGACCCGACCTGAAATGGACCCGGCCTGAAACGAACCCGACCTGAAATGGACCCGCACCCGACCCGAGTCGAGCCAAAACAGAAAAATGACCTGTATCCGATTTTGCCCGACCTGACAGTACTCGACCTGAAACCCGTCCGATTACCTGTTTTTACATCCCTACTAGTAATCAACCCACAAAGTACATATGTATTTTTTTAAAATAATTATTAGGACAACGATAATTAATTATAGTTTGTATTTGTTAGATAGTGCTTAACAAATTTCAAATTGGGATAAAGTAATTTTTAAACTTGAATTTAGTAATATTTTTTAATTTGATCCTATTTTTCACCTTTGACATTGAATTTAAATTTTTAATGTTTTTGGTGTTGTAGTACGCTATCACATATTATCAAAATGACTAAAAATGCAAAGAATTACTACATTTGGAGTTTAAATTAGTTTGACAAATTTACACATAAAAGTTAGATTATCCCTTTTAAATTAATTAATAATAAGAGATTTTATACAAAGCCTTTTTTTTTATAGAAATCGATAATTTTATTAAAGATGAAATGTTTAAAGTTATAATGAGAGTTTATCCGTAAACTTTTTTAGGTTTGACTTTATATCTAAATTAAATACATAATTTGGATACTTTTTATAACTATTAAAAAAATTAGCCGTTTGAGATCATATAAGAAAAATATTTAAAAAAATTTAACCAAAAAACTCCAATAAAAGATAGATACGAATAGATCTGACTAAATCGACAAACTAACTACAAAAGAGGAAAACTACTAAAAGACCACCAACAACCGTAAATCATAACCGAAGGTCGTGAAAAAACTGTCCACGAATACAAATCTCGTATTTAAATTTTTTTTTTTGAAGAATCGTATTTAAATTTAATCGGATAATTCAAACAGAAAAAGATCAACAAAATATTAAATAAACTTCATTTTTATCAATCAAATCAACGTTAAATTTAACATTAAAAAAATAAACAAAAAGTCAAAATAACCGGGAAAAAACCAAAAATGTGTCAAAAGGCGTTGGTGTCTCACCCTGTAGTTTTTGGGCGTTGTTATGTTTGGGTCGAGTGATGGGTGGCTCGTTGAGTATAGAGTTTTGTGACAAGTAGGGGCGGAATTTGAAGTAAGAGTTTGAAAGTATTAACTTAAATTTTTAAAATTTTATAGGCTTAAACAAAAATTTTCAAAATAATTTAAGGGTTTAACTAAAATTTTAATAATTTTAAGAATTTTAACAAAAAAAATAAAAAAAAATAGAGAGAATTTAATTAAAAGTATTCAAAATTTTGAAGCTTAATATGAATTTTTAAAAATTTTGAGGAGGTCAAATTAAAAATTTTAAAGGTAAAATTCGAATTTCTCAAAATAGGAGGTGTGTCCCCCACTAGTCTCATATCCTTTTTTGGCATTTTGCGTTGTCCTTTTTATATTATCATGTTATACTCTTTTGTTTTACATTAGATATAAGGAGTTTTTTAATCATAATAATATTTGTTTTGTATTATTTTTCCTTTTTAAATCATACTGTAGACCAAAAACGTATCATAAAAATAAAATTATTTTTATGAAAATTAAAAAGTAAAGATTACCGACAGTTAGAAAAAAAAGCAAACGATGTCGTGAAAATAAATAAGTTATACGGCTAGGCTTTAATTTCAAGGTATAACCTTTTGTTTTTGAAAGGCTTAATGATTGTTTGGCCTCTGAAGTATACACAAAATATCGAACTGTCCTTTAAAGTATTTTTAGGACATTGTAGCTCCTGAACTAAAAATTGTTATCTCGTTTGGCCCCTTCGTCTAACGTGGTTAAAAAAATTCACAGGCAAACACGCCATGTGTATTTAAATAACAAAAAAGCTGATTTAAATTAAAGGGGGAAATTGCACGTTAGGTATGCCAAATTTTATTTTTTGTTCATTTTAGTCCCAACTATTCATCTTCTACTTCAAAAAAATACTTTAGTTCAAGGGCCAAACGGGATAACGATTTTTAGTTTAGGGGCTACAACGTCCCAAAAAAATACTTTAGAAAACAGTTCGGTATTTTATGTATACTTTAGGGGTCAAACAGGCCATTAAACCTTTTTAAAAATATAAACTTGTTTTTTTTAATAAAATATAAATTACAAAATGTACCGACAGAAAAAAAAAAATAGGTGTTTCAAATTCAATGGATAAGAATGGAAATAAAAAGAAAAGAAAGCAACATTTAAATAAGTGTAAAAACATCAAGGTGGAGGCTTCAGCGACTATGTCCAAAAGCTACATAGGCAAACATTATTGTATTGTTGAATATGTGTGCCTCAAGTTTAAGTGATGCAAATGGAGTAATATGCTTTTTTTTTTTCTTCTAAAAATTTGTTTTCTCAGTTGACTTGTGATAATATCATATATGGACTAATATTTTAATAAAATGTTCAATGTGATTCATAATTTTAAAACTTTAATGTGATAATTGTCTTTTAATAAAATGTTCAATATAATATTGAATTATCATTTCATGTATTACCATGATGTATGAGTTAACACCGTTTATAAGTGTCATATTTAAACTATCATTTCACACTTTATTAAAAAAATATGTTGACATTCTTAGTAGGGATGTAAAAAATTCACCCGACTTGTAAAACTGATTGAAATGATTTGAGTCAGAATTGCTTGTGACCCGAAGGACTGGTGATCCGAAACCGATCCGAGTATGAATTGGTGTTGACCTGAACTCGAGTTGGACCTAAACTTTTTGGATTTGAATCCGATCTGAGAACGACCTGAACCCGACTTCAACCTGATAATGCGATAACCGAATTCGACCTGCATCCGACGTGATATGAACTCAAACCTGAAATTAACCTGAGAAATTACTGATAAAATGTTCAATATAATACTGAATTATCATTTCATGTATTGCCATGATGTATGGGTTAACACCGTTTATAAGCGTCATATTTAAACCCTTTTTTATGTGCCACGCTTTTGTAATTGTACTGCCGATTGGGTAGCAAAAACATTTAAGACGAATTTGTGTCGAGTGTCGACTGGATTTTACCTATTCCTCTTACGTTGAGAAATTTTCTGTAATTTTCGGTTGCGTCAGTGAATTCCTTATCTTTTAGTAAAAAAAAAAATTACATTATACATGTTAAAACTATATCTACCACATTAAACATGTTCTCAAAGTACTTATTTACATGAGATATTTTATGTGTACTAGTAGTACATTAGACATTTTATCAAAGTATATATAACAAATATAAATTTATCCCTTGATTCTTTATCAACAAATTCCCTTAACAAATTATAAAAATTGTGTTTTTTAGAAAAATAAACGTTTTAAAGGGTGCGTTTATAGTAATATGTGTAGAAAAAAATGCATAACTCTTCTTATTTAAACTATAAAATCTAAATCTATAATTCTAAAATCTCAAACCCTAAATTATAACTTATAACAATACATCTTAAATTTTAAATTTTAACTCTATAACATAAACCCTAAATTAAATCTCTAAATCCTAAAATTAATATTTTTATGTAAATTTTAGTTTATACAATTTATGTATTATTTTATGTGATATTATTACTATTATAGTTATGTTGAACTTGAATGTATATGAGTATGGGTGTAAATGAACATAGTGTTCAGCAAGCTGTTTTCGTATAATGTCCGTTTATGTATATGTTCATTTAATAAACTAAATAAACGAACATGAACAAAAATTTTATGTTCATTTATAAACGAACGAACACGGACAAATGTGTATTTGGTTCGTTAATCTTCATAAACAAGCTCGTTTACATGGTCTCCCTTTTCCCTTTTTTTACATTTTTAAATAATGTTAAAATTGGGGAATAAATTAAACACATGGTGAATTTTGAGTTCAAAATGTAAAGCTTGAAGAGCTTAGGACCAATGTCATAATTTCACCATTTTCTTCAACGAACATTTTTACAAACGTTAAACGAACATGTTCGTGAACATATAAACAAATATATTCACGAACGTTAAACGAACATGTTCACGGACGCTAAACAAGCGAGCACGAACATCTTCAAAAAACAAATAAACGAACACGAACATGATATTAAAAATTTAAACGACACAAATCAAACATGAATAGATTCAAAATAAATAAGCAAAGGGTAAAGTTCACAAATGGTAACTAACCTTTGGTCCATTATTCAATTTGGTAACCAAACTTCTAATTGCTTCAAAGTTACCATTAAATTTTATGTTTTGCTTCAATTTTACCACTCACTTGTTAACATCAGTTAACGACCGTTGAGTTATTTGGTTTAATAACACATTTAGTCCCTTACGTTTACACATTCAAACAATTTAGTCTTAATTCGAAAAAAATATTAAATTTAACCCTCACTATATACACATTATTTCAATTTAACCCTAAATACTAAACCTCTAATCTCAAAACCCTAAAACACTAAACTAGAAACCATAAACCATAATAATTTAACAATAAACCTTTAAATTCAAAACCCTAAACCCTAAAACACTAAATCTCAAACTTAAAACTATAAACCCTAAATATAATACTTTAAGAATAAACTATAACCATAAACCATTAAATATCATAATTTAACCCTTAAACCCTAAACCCAAGCTCTATTTTAGTTTGGCTCAATGACAGTCGGATCTGGTCAACTGAGGTGTTGAATAGAACGACCGGACGATAGGGGTTGTATGGTTGGGTAGAGGATGTACTATGGAGGGTGGTAAACGGCTAAAACCATGCAACTTTTGGGCTACCATTGTAGGGGTTATTCGCGGTTGGATTTAGACTGGGAGATGGCACGATCAAGGTTAGAATGGAAAAAAGAGGTGACGTGAACTTAGCCGTGCCACTAAACGGCCGAAAGGCACGGATGGAGGCGGCGGTAGAAAACTCAAACGGTAAGGGAGTGATCTCGTGTGGCGATGGAGGATACGTCCAAGGGAGTCGTAGGTACATGCGAGGTCGCACGAAGGTGTGAAAGAGGATGAAAGGTTTCGCCGGAAGGTGAAGTGTGTGCTTAAAGAGTGGCCGAAGGATTGAGGACGCCGATGAAAGGTTAGGGTTAGGGTTTTGTGGGTTAAATTTAATATTTTTCAAATTATGACTAAATTGTTTGAATGTGTAAACGTGGAGGACTAAATGTGTTACTAAACCAAATAATTTAACGGTTGTTAACTGTTGTTAACGGGTGAGTAGTAAAATTGAAGCAAAACATAAAATTTAATGGTAACATTGAAGCAATTAAAAATTTGATTACTAAATTAAATAATGGACTAAAATTTAGTTACCATTTGTGAACTTTACCCATAAGCAAATACAAACACAATATTCTTTGTTCAACCTGGATTCATATATATATATATATATATATATATATGAGTATGGCTCGCTCGTCGAGTACTGATAAGCACCACTAACGACGAGCATCGATGAGCCCCGATAATTTAATTTATAAAGATTTAAAATTTAAAGTACTCACCGCATAATTATAATTTTTAAAAAAAATTAAAACTGTAATTTAATTAAAATACATTTTGTTATTTTTAATTTTATATTAAATATTCTTTAATCAAAAAATCTATCCCCAAATCAAACAACCCTAAGTAATTTTCTTTGAAATTAATCCCTTTGTCGTCGCTGCCATTAGCCGCCGCCGCCGATCATATTCGCCCAGCCCTGTCGCCGGCCGTCTGCCGCCGTCGTTGATATCTACCGTCGTTCCCCTTTTGCAAGTAGGTAATTTATCCTTAATTCCCCATTCGAAATTTAATTTAAACTTGATTCGATTTTGGTGTTTTTCCTTCAATTGTCGCCGTCATCGGCCACTCCCTCGCACCCCCTTTCTATTCGGCCACCCAATTCCGAGATCCCCTAAACCTATATCCCAAAAATTGCATCCTATAATCCCCTAATTGTCAAACCCTAACCATAATCCAAACCCTATTTTTGAAAATTTGAGTGCCTAATTCCAAAATTGAGTAACCTAACACTTATATTAGGACCCCAATTACATTTTCAATGCCCCAATTTGTCTGTTAGAACCCTAAATCCCATGGGCAATTCAAAATCCCCCAATCGCAGCTCGTCGCGCATACCGGTACGGTGGTTTTAGCATACCGGTAAGCGGGTTTAACTGTACCGGTACTGTATGCATACCGGTACAAATTTAGCTCACTGGAATTTTTAAGAAGCACCTGTACCGGTACGCTTGCACGACCGTTCCAGTACGGTTGCTCTTTTTCTGCACTTTGTTTCTTTAAGTTCGATATGATTGCTTAAGTTGTTATTTAGAAATTTTGTGTTTAGTTCTTTAATAATTTCTGTTATTTCATTAAATTACAGATTTTTTTCGAGATGGTTGATAACGAAGATACCAAAATTCAAGCTACAGAGTTGGAGCATTGTAACAAGGATGAAGGTTATGAAATTAATTCTGGAGAAGAACAAACTGATCATCATATTGACGATGTCAAACAAATAGATGATTAGAAGACTCTTGACTACTTCATTGATGAAAGCATATGGGACAAGATTGGGAAAGAATTAAAACATTACGATGAGAATGTTGAGTACGCTAAAGTGGAATACTTTGGATGATTGTATTAAATTTTACCATACCTATACCAAAGTGAAAGGTTTTGGAGTTCGAGTCGACCAAACAGTGAAAAGTCGAGCTGGTAGTCATATTTGCAAAGAGAATGGTGTGTCGTAAGGGGGATATAGAGAGGAAAGGTGGATTAACTTTTCAAACAGAAAACATGAACAAAGATCGGACATCAGAGTTGGATGTGGAGCATTTATTAGATTCAAATTGGTTATATCAAAGTATCAAATATATAATTTATAAATATGGTTCAGGCAACACAAGTTGCTTATATCAAGTATATAATTTACAAATAAGTAAATTCCCTTTGTAAAAAAATAATCAAAGTATCAAATTTTCTAGTTTTATTAGTTTTTATTATATTTTTTGTAGTTAATCTTTGGAACCAACTAGTATTTACCTTGTTAAATAATATATATAATAACTACTCACATATATGCCAAGCTTTAAAAATGTCAAGTCATCACAAAAAAATGAAAAAAAAATAAATGAAAAATAAAAATAAAGAGAAGGTTGAGAACAACCCAAAAAATTGTTTAAATAGCCTTCAAAATTTCTTAATCCTCGACTACTTGACCTTTTGTGGGCAGTTTACGACAATTGAAAAGATCATCTTCATTGTGGTTGATAGAAACAAATTTTGTCAAAGTTCTCAATCGTTCAACTCCTATTTCTCGTGTCTACACAATAGATATATCACATTATTTAATATCACACAATGGATAAACGAAACTACATGGTATACTTTACTGTGAAAGAAATCTTCGACCAATCATTTTTGTTATCGGCTTCAATATACTTCAATGTGTACATGCCGCAATCATCTCTGAATCAAATATAAAATGGATTAATCTATTAAGAAGAAATTCATAGAGATATATATCTTCAAAATAAATTTTATTTTAAATTTCAAATACGTACAAATTTGGCTGCTTCGGTAATTCTAGACAATGGAGTGGAAATTTTACAACATCTTCAAATAATCTACCCAAATGAGCATGACCCTCTAACTAAAGTAGAGCTTTATTCAACTGTTATAATAAGTCAAAACAAAATTAAGAAATTAATAGTTAAAAACTATACAAATTCTATTATTTTTCATAAATGAGTAAAGAACTTACTATATTTTGTGCAATCTTTTTACGCACTCTATTAGCGCCAAGAGAGTCCAAAACGTAATTATGTCTCTCATCAACATCAACAACTAATACAAACCAATGTTGCAACTCTTGCATCATGTAAAGGCACATATATCTGCTAAATCATGTGAGTTCAAAATCACTGGTAACTACATACAAGCAAATAACAAAGTATAAATATACTTGTTCAACATTACTACTATCAATAAGCATAAAGTGTAACCCCCTAGACCCGCCTATGCGTTACAACAGATCCTAGGAAGTCACATTAGGGTCACAAGAGAGACCCACAGTAAAAATACACATAAAAACATTTTTTTTCCTCAAAACACTTATTAAACTGTAAAATCAACTTCTGTTTAAAATACCATATCAGGAAGTCATTTAAACACATAACATAAATTTCAAAAAGTGTTTTACAAACACTATCATAAAACAGTACATGACATACATGCCCAATAACTATACAATATCGTACTCTAAAAGCAACACCGAGAGAACTCCGAACACTGATGTCAAACATTATCTCATGATATATTCTTTTAACTTGCGATGGTAAAAACAACGTGAGCTTGGAAAAGCTCAGTAATACAAAACTACCAAAAGATGCTATAAGCTCATGCAGATATATAGTAGGCATAACATTTTCATGATGTTCCAAGTAGTAACAATCTCCATTTCTGTTTTACTATTTCGAGGTAGCATTACTCGAGAATAACGATATTTGCTATTTATTCAAACATCGAGAATTTGAAGAGAATTATAGGCTAATAACATACAAAGGTGGAAACAAAGAGTTTAGTGTCTAGTGTGTTCCAACAGTGCAACGTTAATGCATGAAATGTAACAATGTAGTAAACCTTTTTATTTCAAAAACATTTGTTTCAAGTAGCAGTAAAGTTCATTTTAATTCTTTATTTACCCTCCAACCATACTCAAGTATATAGTTTCCCCAGTGCGGTATCATGTACAAGCATTAACCCGAGCCCATTAGGCATGAGTACCATCCTAAGGGAATACCTTAGAATACGAGCGGCCCTAGCTGAAGCATAGGAACCGAATACGAGCAGACCTAGCCGAAGCATAGGAACCGAATACGGGCGGACCTAGCCAAAGCATAGGAATCGAATACGGGCGGACTTACCAGCTGGATCAGGGTTGAGCCGTCAGTAATTTCATATCATATCCCAAGTACCCCAGTGAATTAAATCATCAATAGTTCATTAATCAATAACAGTATTTTCAGTAATACATTATCCATATAGCATGTTTGTTATATCGGGTGCATAGACATATATTAGAAATACAGTACGGTCATGCTTAATTTATAAAACATGTCATGTTCCCGTAAATTCAAGTATGTCAGTCATGTACACGTGATCGATATTATAACATGTAAATCAGTATGCAAAAACAGTCGTGTAGCACACATGGAACACACTAGGTGGAACAATTTATTTCTTGGAGATGCCTGGCATTTATAGAAGGGAACACATTAAACTTTTGACAATTTGAACAGATTTTTGAAACGAGGCCCCTATTAAAAAGGGGGGTTTGTACTAACGGTTCAAACCAGATATTCAGAAGATGATACATCAAGATCTTTGAAAGTTTAGACATGTCATGAGTGATTTAGTCATTTAAGCCTACAAGGACATCATGGTCATTTTAGAAGGGAACACATTAAACTTTTGACAATTTGAATGGATTTTTGAAACGAGGCCCCTATTAAAAAGGGGGGGTTTGTACTAACGGTTCAAACCAGATATTCAGGAGATGATACATCAATATCTTTGAATGTTTAGACATGTCATGAGTGATTTAGTCATTTAATCCTACAAGGGCAATATGGTCATTTTATCATACATGAGCATTTTGGTAATTTATACCAACAAGGCATAAAAAGTGGTTCGGGAATTCTATTTGCTCATCAGGTTTCCAACCAAACATTCATAGATTTTTATGTCAAGATCTTTCACGATATCAGATACATTCAGGGCTATTTTGATTACTTTGGCCTACGAGGGCTTTTTGGTCATTTAATGATCATGGGTGATTTTGTAATTTAGCCCAATAATGATAAAATGGCGATTTACAATATTTAAGATTTCCAAAACTTTATCGAGCCTCTAAAACTAATCAAACTAACATGTCCTAACCTTGCAGTATTAACCAAACCTTCTGATGCACTTCACGGGTATCATTTCCAAATACTGATTGTATCATATATCTGAACGGCTGCCTTCATATTTCACCACAGGACTTGCCACAGAGTAGTCGAACTTATATTCTGTGCGAAAAAACTTTCATCCTTTTATTAATACCAGGAGTGATTGACGTACATGAGTCATGCTTCAACCCTTAGGGACATTTCAGTTATTCTCAACTTTATTGGCATTTCTAGAATTTTATCAAAGGCAATTTACTTATTCCAGTCAATGGGGTATTTCAGTCGTTCTGAAGCTCGGGATATCCATCATTCCTGTCAATTGAACCATTTATAGTATTTCAATCATTTAAGTACATGTGGGTGTTTCAGCCATTCAAGAAATTTCGTTACCTCTAACCACTTCATTCATTTCATAACTCAAGGGTTTATCCATCGTTCCAGTTAATTTGCAAACCTCAGTGTCCGAGGATACTTCAACCTTTTTATCAATACGATCATTCCGATTAATTTAACCATAACAGTATTTCCAATTCTTTTAGTCATTTCAATCAATTCAGAAATTTGAGCCACTTGATTAATTCAGAGGTATGGATAGTTTCCCGTAAATCTATATTCGGAGATTCATTCCAAATCCAAGGAAACCTAACACCTTACAATCTCGAAGGTTTAAATCTTGATACCATAACTTTCTAAGTAGTTCGAGGTTTTCAGATAAATCGAGTTGTTTTACCATATCCAGTGTAGATTTCTATATCGCTTCCAATTCCAAGGGTATTTTAGTCATTCTCATACCTTAAGGGCATTTTCGTAATTTCATATCCAAATATTTTTAGCATTTAATCATTTGACATTAATAATCAGGTTTAGAGATTAACTGCCTTATTAATTAATTTATTGAACTCCAGATCCTTACATTTATTAACTTTCTCATTCAAATATTTCGATCTTTTCTAGGTTATCATACTCAATTTCATATCTGGTTTGACTTAAGTAGAGTTAACATCACTCCCCGTCATATTTATGCATGTATTAACCGAATACCAACATGTTCATAAAGCATACTAGAGGTAGTAGTGTATTACCTTTAAAACATGCTACATCGGTCAACCATAATACTTCATTCGATCACTATCGAACTCGAATGTGACGTCCTCAACATCTCGAATACAAGGAACTGTGAATACCTTCAATCACACAAATTTCAATTTCAGCCCTTATTCACATTGCTCATAATTGATTAATAAAATACATAAGCAAACTCGAGTTCAAGGTCAAATTCGGAGGCTTTCAAGTCAGAATTTCGTAAAACGGGCATCAAAATTGGACTCGGGACGTCGGAAAACATAAAATTTGGCTTTTCGGGTAAAGTTGAATTTTTGGTTAAAGTCAACGCTGACGTCATCGGTCAAAGTCAACGCTGACATCACTGGCCCAATGGCTGACTCAGCGAGTTGACTCACTGGGTTGACTCGGGTGAGTTGACTCGGTCAACGGGCCGGGTACGGGTCAACGGGTCGGGTCGGTCAACGGGTCGGGTCAATTATTGGGCTTGGTTTACCATTGGGCTTGGGCCGGTTTGTTCGAACCTGTTTGGGCGGCTCGGTTCGAGGTCAGACCAGGTCTGGGCCGGCCGGTTCAGTAGCCACCGTCCAAGGCGGGCGAGAATCGCCTTAGACGGCGCGTGAAGCCCACGCGCGGCCTTTCCCGGTCGGAAACCACATCGAACAGCACCAAAAATGCCGAAAAACGACCTTAAATCTAACATATCTCAATCGAAAACCCAAAAATTAAACCAGAACTCATCGGACTTACCCAAACCGTACGAAATGGTCGAATTTTCGCGTAACCCCGATGAAGCCCTTACCAGCGTCGGATGAGTGGTTGGACGGTTGGGTTTTGCTCGTTGTCACGTTAGGATCCCAGATCTGGTGTTCGTGTCGCGAACGAACGACAACCGAGAAAGAAAAAGTCAAGAAACCGAGAACGAGCTTGGTTTCCGACGAACCTTCAAGCCCTCATTCCCGTCGGACGGCAGGGAAGCAGCACGAGTGGCGACCGGGGTTGAGCTCGTGGCACAACAACGATCACGCCGACGGCGGCGGTGGCGGTCACGGTTGAGCGGTGGCGCCGATCAAAGAGACGAACGGTGAGGGGAAGATGAAAAGCTCGAGAGTTTTGGGTATCTCTCTCATGATTATCAGATAACATTCAATGTCAAAGGGGGGTAGTTGAACGGTTAATTAATTTTAGTTAATACAAGTAGGTATAGATTAAAATTAATTTAGGGTAGCTAAGAACCAATACCAAACTTAGCTCAAATGGTTAGAGCTTAAGAGCACAAGGCTAATGCCACGAGTTTGACTCCTCGTGGAAACAAATCCACATTCCTTCCTTTTTTTTGGTTCCCTTTTTTTTCCACCATGATTATCAGGGTGTTACATAAAGTTCTCTATCCATCGATTATGAAAGTTGAAAAGGCTTAGTTGCATTTCCGACTTCTTATCATGTGTAAAATCTTGTAGCAAACTCTGTGACAAACATTAAATTTGAAAATGTCATGAAATCATCAATTGAAAATAATGTGTTATTTACCCCATGAATTATTTCTTACTTGAAAGGACAGAGGCAAATATAACTTCTTTGGCATAGGCTCTTGTCTCAAATACAAATCGTACATATAGATATCGATAAACTATTAAATATAAAAAAAATACTTATATTAATAACAAACAAAATAAATATTTATTTAACATGTTAGATATCTATAATACCCAATCAGATAATCACTTTTCTGAAAAAACAATGCAAGTATTGCCAAAGTCCATATGATTATTATTTGCCATGTAAAGAGTGTTGTATCTATCATTCCAAGTAGCAACATTCGTGCAAACTCTACTTTCTTCAGGCGTTAAGAACTTGCAATATTGCTTGTACACATCACTTATCCTACCAATTTTCTTGCATTTTTCTGATAAGAGATCACCTGGCTCATATTTATATTGCATGAAATACATTTAACTCTTACAAATGATAATAACTTAAAAACTAAATGTCAATATTTAAAAAAATGTGTGTATAATTTACACCTTTCTTGTTTTAAATTTGATTTGAGCTTCTACGAACAAATCTTTCGATCCTTGTTCAATCTCATGATTACAAACCTTGTTCTTGTTTCCAACCTGCACAATCAAATAGTAATTGATCTTATATTTAATTCAAATAAAATAGTTGTACATAATTTCTTTTAAATTTTCACCGCACAAAGGAAATTATATTTTTGATCATGTTACTACTTCATTTTTTCAAGAACTATCAACTTTAGATTTTTTTTCCAGTATCATTACAAGTAGTGTTGTTTTTCTGTATCTACATATCATACGAAAAATATTATTTTTAAGCAAAATACGAAAGATAGCCAATAAAGAATAATTTATGCATACCTTTGTATTGGCAATTTTGGGTGAAAAACCCCTTTTTTATTATTATCTGAAAAAATGGCTCCCAAACCCTTTTATTTGGCAAAATGACCCCCTTTCTTGCCAGGTCGGACGACCTCGCGTTTTGTAGGACGCGAGGTAGGACCTCGCGTTCTGCAGAACGCGATTTTAGTCGACGTGGCAAGGCAGTCCGTGTTAACGGTTTCACAGTACCTCGCGTTCTGCAGAACGCGAGGTCCCCGAGAAAATGAAAAGGCGGCTGGAATATATCGCACGGACCTCGCGTTCTGTAGGACGCGAGGTCTGTGCGTTTCCAGCCTGAACCACAAGCAAAAACATGCGTAAGTAGGCCTGTTCGAACCCAATTTCGAGCGTGTAAATGGTATATTTTTAGCGATCATCGAGTTTGGGGTTGTAGTACTGAAAATTGTCTATCGTATGATACCAACATGGTTAATTTCCGTCCATTCTACAATTGTTTAAAATGGCTTCGAAAACCCTATGCTAGCATACTTTTTTTGATTGAAGTTGTATTTCAACTAATGTCGATTTTCGGTTTTTTAATCCTATTAAATTTAGTAAAAACAAAAATTAAATAAACATTATAAAGTTAAATTATAATATGCAAACAAAATTAGAATACGACATTATAAAATTTAAAAGTGTTTAACATAAATATTAAAAACATAAGTAGAAAACAACAAAAAAAAACTAAAAATGCCTATGTCCACCGGTTCCGCAGTCGGGTGGATGACGCTGGCGATCCAGATTCCTCCTCGGTCCATCGTGTGGTGGTCCCTGGTCCCTATCATCCTGACCATCGTGCGCGATCTGCGGATCTGTGCTGGGCCTAGGCGGGGAGTAAAACAAACTACCTATCGGCGTATTCTCCACCATCGGAAACTCATACTGAGGTGGATAATCGATAAGTAGAAGGTCAGTCGTGGGCGTATGGGGGCGATAGGCATCAGTGGAGCCGAACTGGGGTGGAGGCATCGTCTGCTCGAAAGTCGATGGACCGCTATGCAATGGTGGGGCAGAAGATGATGCCCCTAGAGTGTCATATCGTGGTCTCGGACCGCGCTGCGGCGACTGCCTCTAGGTCTGCCTCTGGGTATGCCTCTGGGTCTGCCTCTGGGTCTGGGTCTGGCTCGCTTGCCCGCTCCCGCGTGGGCGGTTTTGGGGTCGCTGGGGAAGCCCTGCTTCGAGCTCGGCCGGAGTAAGGATATGTGGCATCCCATTGTCCCTATACCACTGCTCATAATTGAAAGTAACCAAAGGACCCCCTACCATAATTGGTTGGAGAAACTCTGGGCGTCTGAGAAATCGTTGACCCTAAAGCGCTATCCAGCTAGCGTGGTGCTCGGCCCAGTCAATCTCCGTCTTCCCCTGACGCGTAAGATTGTGGAACTCGTCCATATTTTGCGGAAGGCGTGGAACATTTTGGACGTACCCGAACTGTCGGAGTACCCTATCCGCAGAATGCCACACGCAAATTTCGTAGTTCAGCAGGGGCACGACGGAAATCCAGAGGTCTCGCTCTTGCACAATATCTGCTGGAGTAATGATGCGAATCTCCCCTGAATCGTAGGGCCTCCACACGAACTAAAAAGAATGAAAAAGTTAGTAAAATTTCTATATGAAATATTATTGGAAAAAATAGTATGGAAAAAACCAAAAATAATTGTTGAATTACCTTGTCCTCCGTCAAGGCATCGAATGTATGTCTGTATGCTTTCTGGGAGTCCGGCAGGCCGACGTGAGTTACTGTGGTGCTCCACCTTTAAATAATGAAATAGATCGTTAAATAAAATAATTTAATAAAAAAATATAGTAGATTATGTAGTACCTCCGTAGAAGCGGAAATGACAGAGGACTGGGAATCCTAAGCTGTGGTGCCAAAGTAGGGATCCGAAGCCAAACTCAAGCCTGCAGGAATAAACAGCATCCTCCCATCGATGCTTTGGAGGCGTCAACGTTTCTGCAGAGGTCTCTGATAAGAAACGCCAAGACAGCTGACCCCCAAGATTTTCGTCCAGACTCGTCTAAATTTGTCAGATGACGAAGCCACATAACGTGCACTTTGTTGCGAGTTTTGTCGGGCATTAATATCCCGCCAATAATGCGCAAGATGTGGGCTCGCGCACACCGCTGTGAAAATATAAATTAATAAAGGCATCCTAATTAAAAAAATTGTAAGTTCATCCTAAATAAAAAAATTGTAAGTTCATCCTACATATTTATAATTCATCCGAAATATTTATTAAAAAGATCCTAAATATTGTTTGAATTCATCATAAAAAATTCATAAAGCAGCCTAATGTGCAAATAAATAATTTAATGTAGGCAACCTAAATATTTAATAAAATATCCTAAATAGTTACTGAATTCATCCTAAAAATTTATCCTAAATATTTATAATTCATCCGAAATATTTATTAAAAAGATCATAAATATTGTCTGAATTCATCATAAAAAAATCATAAAGCAGCCTAATGTGCAAATAAATAATTTTAATTTAATAATAAATGTAATAATAGCATACTAAATATAATAAAAAATACCTGAAGTGCAACTTCATCCGCATCGGCGGGAGGGATTCCAAACTCTTCCTCCATGTACGGTAGAGAAATTTTCCCTCCGTCCCACGCTCTATCAGGGGGCATCACGCCCAATTGATCAGCAACTAGGATTCGCCAATCCGCCATCGCTATACCAGTAATAACGCTGCCATTTATAGGCAACCCGAGAATGTAGGCAACATCCTCCAACGTAATTGTTGCCTCGCCAAATGGAAGATGAAACGTGTGCGTCTCGGGTCTCCATCGTTCTATCAGCGCGCTGATCAACGACGGTCTAACCTTCACCCCCTATATAGCGAGCTATGTGCCCAAAACCAGCCCGCTCAATAAAACGCATAACAGCAGGAACGGGTTCGACGGTGATACGATTAAGGTAACATTGTAAGTTACGTTCGTATCCCTGAAAAAAAATAAAATATAATAGTTAGTCAAATAAAAAAATTTAATTAAATAAATTTTTTTAGAAATTAATAGGGAAAAAAATAATACCTCTGGACTGTTGCGCCAATATTCACTGCAGTGACTCGCTTGGTTGCGTAGCAAGGGCTCCATGTGATCGAACGATATATAAAAATTACTAACAATATTTTGTAAAATTTCTATAGAACTCGCGTTCTGTGGAGGTTTTTAGAAAAAAAACCTCCAATTTATAGAAGACCTCGCGTCGTTTGGGAGGCGATGTTAATGAACCTCGCGTTCTACAGCACGCGAGGTTCACTGAAAAGGCGCGTCAGTGATCAGACGCGTGAACTGAAGGGTCAGAAGGGACCTCGCGTTCTATAGAACGCGAGGTTCTAAAGTAATCGCGTTCTACAGAACGCGAGGTCGTGGGGTTTTTTAAATTTGGGTTTTTAAAGCGGGAAACTCATTATTAGTATTATAACTTTTATTATTGATTTCTTATTATTGAGTTTATATTATATAATTTTATATTATATAATTTTATAATTTATATTAGATATTAGAATATTAATTCTAATTAATTCTATTATATATTTATATATTCTAATATATATTCTAATTAATGGGTAATTTTATATTATATATTTATATATTCTAATTAATTCTAATTAATTCTATTATATCATTTATGTCGAGTAGACTTTGTTGTTGCGAGAATTCTTAATTCATGAGTTGTAGGGAGGGACTTCTGTCACCACAAACAGAGACTAAAACAGGTGTTGGATTCGAAGCAATTAGGGTTTTTAAATAAGGGTTTTTGATTTATAATAATAACAATAAAAAAATTTAAAAATAATAATAAAAATAATAATATTATTAATAATAAAAACAACAATAATAATAAATGATACTAACAATAAAAATTATTAGTATGATAGTAATAATAATAACAATAATAATAAGAACAATAATAATAATAACAACAATGAATCATACTAAATACGCGTTATATTTTCAGTAGTAACTAAAAATAACGACATAGCGCAATATTTTGGAAGTTAAATTAAAACAAAACTTCCAAAATATGCGCTATGTTTCCATTAGTAGCTGCAAGCGAAAACTGCGTACGTGAATACAGGAAAACATCTATGTCGGTGCTCCGTGCCTCTCCAAGAGTTTGCTATTTATAGAGGTGAATATGATGACGTGGCAACCTCGCGTTCTGTAGGACGCGAGGTCACTATTACATCGCGTTGTACAGAACGCGAGGTCTATGAGATGTTAGTATATATATATATATGCAGGGAGGAGATGAATTTTTGTAAGAAGTTAAGTTTAGTTTAGGTCAGTTGAATATGAGTTCGTGTAATGCTGAGTTTTTTTCAGTTGCAATTTTTATGTCCGAAATATTGTTCCTTTATGATAGTTGGAGTTCACTTAAAGATTTGTGTTCATCGGGGGTACATACCTTTATATTTACCGACATATCGCAATATTTTGGAGATTGTATGCTGCAGTAGTGGCTTCAATGGCAGGTTCTGTAGCCGCCGTCGAGAGGATCCCCGGCTACAGTTTTGAAAAGAAAGGACTTTTAGGAAGCGGGGGCGGATTCAGATCGACATTTTCAGATGCGGCGGGTGCCGATTACATTTGTTAATGTGCCGATTACATTTTATTTTCTCGATACTTATTTTGAGTCAACAATCACCGGCAAAATGTCATTGAAAGATTTAATACAGTTGACAACAATCGAGGTTAGTAAACACACCGAGAAACAAATTGCGGGCATGGAATGTCGAATCCCAACACCGTCAGCTAATGAAACGCACTACGTTATGAAGCTTACGAACAAAACAGACATTCGTAACATGTATGACCGGCTCAATTCCGTCGGAGCTAGAGACGTCGATTTCAATGTTAAGTTTGTCAACGCCGGCGAAGGTAGTACGTCTGCACCCATAGAACCTGCTCTGAACACTGAACACGCACCGTCTTCACCGGATGTTGATGCGGCTGTGGAGGAGCTACAACTTTTTATGTACAGGCGTAGAGAAAGAAAACAACAGATGATCGAAGAATTAAACCTAAGTTCAGACGTGTCCACTGACTACGATGATTCGGATTAACCATTAACTTATGAAATGATCTTCCAATTATATTATATGACGTCTTATTTCATCCTTTATTAATGTTAAACGGACTTCAAGTTATTAAAAATTACTAGTACTCAATTACATTATAGGCAACACTAGTAGTATTCAATTACAAGACTACAATTGTCTCAAATTCTCGAACATGTTCTCAATTACACAAACAAACAAATAGTAAATAGTACGGTTATTATAACTTCTGACGGAATATCTGAAACAAAGCATTTAAAGTGACCTCGCGTTCTATAGAACGCGATATCAATAGAATATCGCGTTCTACAGAACGCGAGGTACGAATATCGCGTTCTATAGAACGCGAGGTACTGGTTTACCCTGCCTCCCATCAAATCTATCCCTTACTTGTCGAAAGTTAGGGGACTGCCTCCCAGGCACACACACGCCATTCCTGCCTCCCATCAAATCTATCCCTTACCTGCTTATCGGTTTTAGGTAATGGACAAGCAAAGTTACCTCTCTAAACCATTATTTGCCTTACACAACTAGATTCTCCTAGATTGCAAGGGCCAATAATTTTGCCTATATATGAAGAAGAACCATAAACCGAAAATATAAGTTTCAATTGGCAATCAATTCCTAGAATTTTCTAAGTATCCCAATTTCAAACGTCTTTCATAAAATATTCAAATGGCCGGACGAGGCGTTACTACGAAAGTTTACTACGATGGGCAGATATTCGAGGGTATCGAACTCGGCGTCCTTTTTCACTGCGAAGATCCGGTAACGATAAAGCTTCCGAGGAGATTATCGTTCAAGAAGTTGGTCAAGGAACTGAAGGCAAAAGTTCCTCATTTCGATAATCATCGTTTGTCCGACGTGAAGTATCGGGTGCCAATATCTGTAGACCCTTTAGAGTACTCTGTATGCCAAATTGCGGAAAATGCTGATGTGCAAATGATGATGGAAGCCCACTTCGAGTATTCAATTGGGGGCCCCTGGAGCTGTATGTATCGTTCTCCGAGTCTAATCCAGTTGTCGAAATACCAAGCTGGGGCCGGGCGAATTTCGACTTCGATCCGAATGCCAACGTTGATAGCCTGACCGCAGGTCTACGATGTGATTTTGGCCTACTCTGTCGAGACTACGAAGTTGGTGCATCGTCATCTGCTCCTCCAAGGCAGTCCTGCGTAGCTAGTATCGGGTTCGACCTGAACCAACCCCCAAACGATGAATTCGATGCACCAACAAATGCATCATACAGTCCATACAATACATACAATCCATACAATCCTTATAGTTTTGGGGGGGAGGGAACGTCGGCTCCTTACGTTACGCACGACCATGAAGCATCATATGGCCGGCACTCAATGTATGTCTCTGGCACCGACTACGGTCAATCATCTATGGGGAGACATTCTTCTTTTGGGGGTGAGGGAGCGTCGTCTTCTTACGCTATGCACGACCATGATTCATCATATGGACGACACTCAACGTATGTCCCTAGCACGGAGTACGTTCAACCATCAATGGGAATACATTCTTTTATGGTGATCTTGATTTTGGTCTTGGAAATAAGGTTCCTAAGCGATCTCATGAGAGGTCTCACGCTCATCGACCCCAATCCTCGCCTCAAATGGTAGTGATTCCAGAAGCTCTACTATTCCAGCTCCCGGAGGATGCTTCTGACGAAGAACCGATTAGAGAACCCGGGCCAGACGGAGACGAGCTGGGGCCATTCTATCCCGAACCAGAAGACTTGACAGAGTTACCAGCAGACCCAGAAGACACTGTCGTTCCACCACCAGATTTGGACGAAGAACCGACTGCGACCAACTATCCTGTAGACGCAAGACCAATTTCTATGTTCCAGCCACCATCCCACTTCACAACGGTTGATATGGATGCAATGGACGTCCATGATTTTCTCCATGACGACACAATAGATGGCCGAGTCCACCGTTCTGATGGTGAACTAAGAATTGGTATGGCGTTCGCGAAGAAGGAAAATGCGGTGGCGGCAGTTAAGCAGTACAACCTTCGTCATAATGTTGAGACGACGGTTAAGAAAACCCAAGCCGAATACTACAAGGCTCACTGCATCCAAAAGGATCAAGGCTGTAAATGGAAAATCCGTATATCAGAGTTGAAGAGGGCAGGCAACCGTTGGAAAATAACAAAACTTGAGGGGCCCCATACATGCACCGTTTCTAGCCTCAACCAGGATCACAAGAACCTGGATGCAAAGTACCTCGCGGACATCTTTTCCACACTGGTGAAAACAAATCCCACTGTGTCGGTCCCCACATGTCAGGCTGCAGCTCAAGCTGTCACCGGCTTCCGTCCAGGTTATTTGAAAGCATGGTATGCAAGGAAAAAGGCCAAAGAGGAATTGTATGGCCGGTGGGAGGAATCTTACATAGAGTTGCGCCCGTGGCTTAATCTCCTACAGAAACACATCCCCAGAATGGTTGTCAAACTTGATACGGTTCTTGCATATGAAAATGATCGTGTCGTCCGAGGTGTTTGTCAATTCCACCGGTTATTTTGGACTTTCCCCCAGTGCATCAACGCATTCAAGCACTGCAAACCGATGGTCCAAATCGACGGCACATGGTTGTACGGAAAATATACACAGATCCTACTTCTAGCTATAGCACAGGACGGCAATCGCAAATGCGTTCCTGTTGCATTCGCAATCGTCCCGAAGGAGGATATGGAGTCTTGGACGTTCTTCCTTACGAACCTACGAAAATATGTCCTTGATCCTGTAATACGAAGAAGAAGGGATGAAGGGGTGTGTGTTATTTCTGACAGAGGCACAGCGCTGCTGTGGGCGATACAAAATTTGGGTGACTATTGGAAGCCTCCATACATTCACCATCGTTTCTGCTTGCGGCACATAGCCGCAAACTACCTGCTGCAATACAAGAACCGTGATGAACGTCAAATGGTGCTCGATATGGGTACGTCCTTATGGCATTTTCATTTACTATATTATTTCTTACTCCCTTTTATTATTTCTTACTCTCATAACTATTCAACTGTCATTCCGTAGGCAACTCGCACTACAAACAAGAGGTGGCTGAGCTGCTCGAGGAATTGAGAGCGAGAAACAAAAAAGGCGCAGAATACCTTGAAAAAATCCCAAAGGAAAAATGGCTTCGATCGTATGACGAGGGCAAACGTTATGGTCACATGACAACGAACTTGGCTGAGGCAGTGAACTCATCACTGAAGGGAGTTCGGCAGTTGCCTATCACTTCCATTGTCAAAGCCACCTATTATCGTTTAGCTACCCTTTTTGCAACCTTGAGCAGGCAAGCAGCTGAGTACATGGCAGGTGGACACAAAGTCCATCCAGATTTCCGCTCAAGACTGCATATTCAGTTGGCCCAATCAAGACAGGTGCAAGCAACTCTCTTCTCGCGAGAAGGACACTTGTTTCGTGTTGCGGAATTTTCCAGGCGGATAGAAGGCATTCAGCACAACGCTTACGTTGTAGATCTGAGGGAAAAAACATGCGAGTGCGGAATATTCCAAACTTTCAAATACCTGTGCGCACACGCCATTGCTTCTTGCACTAACCAACGAATAGAATACATGCATATGGTTGATCCGGTATACTTACTCAAAACGGTGCTTAAAGTTTACGAAAAAGAGTTTCCTCCAATCGGAAATGAGGTTGATCCAAATGCTGTGGACACTGAACCGATCATACGCCCAGATCCAGCACTACTACGAGCCAAAGGACGTCCACCTTCTACAAGAATATATTGTGCCGAGGATTTGGTCGAACATCGAGAGAAAACCGGACAAAAGAAGCATTGTTCTATATGTCGAAATCTTGGGCACACAGCTCCTAAGTGTCCTAATCACTCAGCCCCTCGTATTAATTAATTATTTTTCATTTGTATATGTGAGTTCGCACATGACAATCTAATCAATAAAGTCAGTCCACTTCGATTTATACAATCCGTCATCTTATATTTTCAATCATTCAAAAAAATATGTTATGATAGTGTTTTCGAACAACTTTAAATCAGCGTACAATGGACGAAAATTGACCGTGTCAGTGTCATACGATAGAGAATTTCCAATACTACAACCCCAAACTCGATGTTACCTAAAAATTTAAAATTTATACGTAAGAAATTCTTCTCGAACATGCCTATCGACATTAGTTGAAATACAACTTCAATCAAAAAAAGTATGCTAGCATAGGGTTTTCGAAGCCATTTTAAACAATTGTAGAATGGACGGAAATTAACCATGTTGGTATCATACAATAGACAATTTTCAGTACTACGACCCCAAACTCGATGATCGCTAAAAATATACCATTTACACGCTAGAAATTGGGTTCGAACAGGCCTACTTAGGCATGTTTTTGCTTGTGGTTCAGGTTGGAAATGCACAGACCTCGCGTCCTACAGAACGCGAGGTCCGTGCGATATATTCCAGCCGCCTTTTCAATTTCTCGGGGACCTCGCGTTCTGCAGAACGCGAGTTACTGTGAAACCGTTACCACGAACTGCAACGCCACGTCGACTATAATCGCGTTCTGCAGAACGCGAGGTCCTACCTCGCGTCCTACAAAACGCGAGGTCGGCCGACCTGGCAAGAAAGGGGGTCATTTTGCCAAATAAAAGTGTTTGGGAGCCATTTTTTCAGATAATAATTAAAAAGGGGTTTTTCACCCAAAATTGCCCTTTGTATTCATTTCAGAAGTTCAAGCTTTTTTATGTCATATCTTTTAACTTCATATTATCATTCAAATCAGAACGTGCAGTCGAACATCTCACATTCTTTTTCTGTTGAGAGTCTGTACTCTTTGACAATGCCTTCGGACTAGGGATGGGCATTTCACCCGGGCCCTACGGGTTCCGACCCGACCCGACCCGATCGGGTCGGGTTTTTTTGTGAAAAAATCAGGTTCATGTCGGGTCGGGTCGGGTTTTTGTGGAGGGTGAGGTCGGGTTTAGGGTGAAAAAAATCTGACCCGACCCGACCCGGGACTAATAGTGTAATTTTTCCATAATTTTTTAGGGATATTTGTAATAATACCCCCTTTTTATATAATTTTTTATAATTAGGTCCTTAAAATTGATTTTTTTATTTACAATTTAGTCCTTAAATTTATTATTTTTTACAATTAAGTCTCTTAAAATTATTATTTTTACAATTAAGTCCCTAAAATTAATTTTTTGGGTAAACTACATAAATAGTCCCCCGACTATGTTCCAATTATCTTTTGCGTCCCTCGTCTATCAAAAGTTACAAATTAGTCCTCTAACTTAAAAAAGTAACAAATTGGTCCATCACCGTTAAAAATTTAACGGTTGATGACGTGGCAGTTAATATAAATTGATATAATTACATAATTAGCCCTCAAGTTCTACACTTATTTTAATTTGGCCCTAATTTTAAAAAATTAACTCACAAATTTCAATATTCTATCAATTTAGTCCATCTTCTTTTCTATTTCTCCTCTCTTTTAATTCTTCAATTCATTTTCACCAAAAATCTATAAAAACATGTATGATATTAAATTTGAGGGATAAAAGATTGCAAAAGACTTTGTGGGATCTTCTTCAATTCACTTAAAAACTGCTACTTTAATCAACCAAAAATTCCAAAAAAAAAGAAAAGAAAATGGAGGCAGTATTGTTGTTTCTTCTCCACAATCAATTGTTTCCCAGAGTCCAATCTCTTTAAGAGATTCCAATTTCACTTTCCTTGGTAATTCCTTCAAGGGTTTTTCTTTACAATTGAAACCAAGAAAAAGATTGTAACTTTAGCATGGTGGTTACCTCAGCTGTTTGGGTGCTATAACTGTTGGGTTTTTCGGTGCGCTCGAATCGATCACCGAAACCGTCAATGAGGGTTGTGATTGCTTGGTGGTTGAATTGGCTAAAACCGAAAATAGTAGACAATATTTGCACGAGGATTTTAGAGTGGTTCGACTACTCAACCGAGTCTACATCCACTACCTTAGCACACCACTAAGGATTTTCCAATTCATTCAACAATGAATTCTTCCTTTTGAGGACAAAGGGTAACCTTACAACCCTATCTTTTCAATGGCTAAGATAGAACCACTCTAGTTTTTCTCTCAAGGCTAAACTAGAACCTCTCCTTATACAAGGGTAGAAAAGATGTAAACAATGAAACCTCACAAGGTGGTGTTTACGAGAATTTAAGCTCACAAGAGTGTAAAGAATAAAAACAATGAAAAACAAAACACTCTCTATACAATATTTACAAGAGAAATGAAGGAAATGAAGACTTAAGCTCGATTTCTCTTGAACATGAAGCTTGGATATTGTTTCTTGCTATCTTCAGGTGTCCTTGGGGTGTATTTATAGTGTGGAATGAGTATCTAGCCGTTTATGGCCGTTGGGGATGTTTTGGAGCCGTTGGAAGCCATTTAGTTTGAGCATTAAATGCTCACCTGCACAATAGTTTCGAAACCTTTGAAGAGGTTTCGAAACCTTAAGAGGGGATTTAAAAAACTAGCCGTTTTATAGCCGTTTGGAGCCGTTACAGGGCCAAAGTTTCGAAACCTTGTAAAGGTTTCGAAACCTTTGCCTAGGTTTCCAAATCTTTGGCTACTGCCCTGATAAGTTTCGAGACCTTTGTTTAAGGTTTCGAAACTTTACTCTAAAAGCATGTATTTCGGGCATTTTTCGACTTTTAAAAGTGTAGTTCGATATAGGTATTCAATCGAACTCTTTCAAAACATTTTGTCACGTTTTAAGGACTTTTGAATTATTTTTGAAATCTTTAAACAAGTCCTAAAACATTTTTCACATAATTGTTATATCAAAATATTTCTCAACAATAACCACCACAGTTGGAAGCGATAGTGGTAGCTCCGCCAACATGTTTTACTTTAACATCACCGACTTTCCTTTTCCCTTGGCCCTTTTCTTAACAGGCGCACTACTAGGACTGAGGTCATGTTTCTCTCCATTAATCAAATGTTTATACCAAAATCGATTGAAAATTTGGGTTTTGGTGACTATGGTTTCTCTCCATTGATTACTTTGGCTATCAAAAATAATAAGAAAATACCCACAAATTTTTTGCAATCTTTTATCCCTCAAATTTTAACATTATACGCGTGTTCATGGATTTTGGGTGAAAATGAATTGAAGAATTAAAGGAGAGGAGAAATAGAAAAAAAGATGGGCTAAATTGATAAGATTTTAAAATTTGTGGGTTAATTTTTTAGAATTAGGGTCGAATTAAAATAAGTGTAGAACTTGAGGGCCGATTATGTAATTATATCATTTTATTTTAACTACCACATCATCAACCGTTAACTTTTTAACGGTGTTGGACCAATTTGTTACTTTTTTTAAGTTGAGGGATCATGTGAAACATATGTTTTAATTTCGATATAACTAAAAACCTAAGGACTAAAATAAAAATGTCAAAACAAATTTTAAAGTCCTTAAAATTTCCTATATATTGATAAGACCTCTTCATAGTTAAAACCAAAGACTTTCAAAATATTTTTTTTAAGTATTTCAAAGTCAAAACAGTGGATTTTCAAGCCTTGTTTCGAAACGGCCATAAGGCGTTTCGAAACACTTTCAGTTCGATGTACACCTGTTCCGAAACGAGTATCGGAACGGGTTAAGGTGTTTCGAAACGGTATCACTCGTTTCGAAACTGTTCTTCATTCACATGAACAAGGGCAACGGTTTTTAACTGATTTTTGAAGCATAAACAGGGCGTTCCGAAACGGGATAAGGCCGTTTCGAAACACCCCTTTGGCAGTGGCAAAACGTTTCGAAACAGCTCTAAGGCGTTTCGAAATGGGCTCTCATAAGACGCTCCAACGGCTATATTATTTGAAAAAACGTTCCGAAACAGGTTGACCCGTTCCGAAACGGTAGGCTGCAGACTGCTTTAAAGGAGTGAGAAAAACATCCCCAACGGCTCTATTCTCGAGCCCAACACCCACAACGGTTAGAAATCAACAAGAGGCTATAAAAAGACCCCAAGAAGCTCCAGCAATCGACATTGAACCTCAAGAATACATCCTATCATCAAATCCAAGCATTTTGTATTAAAATCCCATTTTTGTCTAGAAACCCCAATTGTATTTTTCATTCTTATTTTGTTCAATTGGGTTGAGTGCTTGATATTGGGCTATCATTTGTATTGAGAGATACCTTATTAGCCAACAAACTTCTTTGTTCATTTGTGTGAGGATTGGGTTAATTTTTGGGTAGAAAAATTAACCGAAATTGTGAAGGTTACCTCCTTGTCCTAAGAAAAAGGGGACGAGCAATTAGTGGAATTGTTGCAAATCCTTGGTGAGACGAAGGTAGTGGATGTAGAGTTCGGTTGGTGAACTTGAACCACTCTAAATTCCGTGTCAATTATTTTTGAGTTGCAATTTCCATTACAACATCGTTAAAATTCCAATTCACCCCCTCTTGGTTATTATCAATCGTGTGATCCACTCAACAGATCAGTTTGTAACTTTTGATAGTCGGGGGACGCGAAAGATAATTGGAGCATAGTCAGTGGACCATTTATGTAGTTTACCCTAATTTTTTTATATAGGTCGGATCGGGTCGGGTCGGAGTCGGGTTTAAGGTATTTATTTTCGGGTCGGGTTTTTCAAAAGATATGGTCGGGTCGGGTTCGGGTTTAGGGTTAATATTTTCGGGTCGGGTTCGGGTGGGCCAAAAACCCGACCCGACCCGACCCGTGCCCATCCCTACTTCAGACCGTTTGATATTTTAGGCCACATCTTTTACTTATTGGAGTTTCCTTCAACATAACTAGTTGACTAAGAAATCAATGGGGAGTAAATTCAAAGTTAAAAAACTCGCTAGGAATTTTTGGAAAACCATCTCTATCAGTCTTGATTTTTTCTTCTGAAATAACTTCAAGTTTTCTTTTACCAATAGGTTCTAATTAGGGAGAATAATAATCCGTATCACAATTAATAAATGAATATATAATCGGTATTTTAATACCATTATCGGTTTCTTCCTTCAATGCTGCGGCAGTTAATTCTTCTTTCTTGTGAGATTTATTTTCTAAACTCCCATCATTCAATAGACCGCTATTTAAATTAGTCTCTTCTGGTCTATTCTTTAAATCATCCCTCTTTAATGATGTATTATGTTTACCTTCTCCTTTCACTAAATCACCATCTTGTATTAAACTTTTAACATTACTCGATGTTAAAATGGCCACTAATTTTTTAAATTGGCAATTTAATTTCTCAAATTGGCCATTCATTTTAACAAATTTCTTTTTAATATTTTACACCGAATGAATGAGTGTCTCGAACTTCTGAAAACTCTGATAAGAAATTCTTATGTTTTCACCATGTACAACTTCAGCCTTTTCCTATATGTACATAAAATAATAATCTTAACAAAAAAATTTAACACTATTGTTGAAAGTTCAGGTAATTATAATGAATGTACCTCGTTGTTTGTCTTCCCCGAGCATATGCCAATATAACACTTGCTCTTCATCATTGTATCTTGTTTTGAAGGCGTTAAATTTAGATCCATCATCTACATTAAAGAGTTAAATTTTAAGCAATCAGATCGCACTTAAAGCAACAAAGTGCAGAAAAAGAGCAACCGTACATGTACGCTGGCACTACTGTACCGGTACATGTGCTTCTAAAAAATACAATGAGTTAAATATGTACTGGTACGCATACAATACCGGTACGGTTAAACCCGTGTACCGGTACGCGCGACGGGCTGTGATTGGGAGATTTCGAAACGACAATGGGATTTAGGGTTCTAATAGACAAATTGAATTTTTGAAAATGTAATTGGGGTCATAATATGGGTGTTAGGATACTCAATTTTGGAATTAGGTACTTAATTTTTCAAAATTAGAGTTTGGATTATGGTTAGGGTTTGAAATTAGGAGATTATGGGATGAAATTTTTGGAGATATAGGTTTAGGGGATCTCGAAATTGAGTGGCCGAATGGAGAGGGGGTGCCGGGGTGTGGCCGATGACAGCGACAATAGAAGAAAAAACATCAAAATCAAAGTAAGTTTAAATTAAATTTCAAGTGAAAAAATGGGGATAAATTACCTACTTGTAAAAAGGAAAATATCAACGACGGCGGTGGACGGCCGGCGACGGGACAAGACAAATATGGCCGGCGACGGAGGCGACGACAAATGGGATAATTTCAAATAAAAGTACTTATGGTTCTTTAATTTGGAGATAATTTTTTTATTAAAGAATGTTTAATATAAAATTAAAAATAACAAAATGTATTTTAATTAAATTATGGTTTTAATTTAAAAAAAAATTATAATCATGCGATGACTAATTTAAATTTTAAATCTTTATAAATTATATTATTGGTGCTCATTGGTACTCGTTCTTAGTGGTGCTCATCGGAACTTGTCGAGCGCTATAAAATTTTCACACACACACACATATATATATAGGATTAATATCCTATACACTGGCGGTGGAAACTGAATGTTTCCACAAGCGCCTTAGTTTTAGGGTATATAGAGTTAGTTTAGGGTATTGGGTTTAGGCGTTTAGAATTTAGGGATTGTTGTTTTAATTTAAGGTTTAGCCTTATAATTTAGGGTTTATAGGTTATGGCTCCATTTTAAGGTAATATGGTGAGTATTTATATTTTAACATGTAAACCCTAAATCTTAAATTAAAACAACTCTTCCTAAATTCTAACCCCCTACACCTAAATCTTATAACCTAAGCTAAATTCTTATACCTAAAACTAAGGCGCTTGTAGAAACTTTCGGTAGAAACCGCCTGTGTATAAAATATTTATCTATATTATATATATAAAAGTCTGTTTGCAATAATAGAGATGTCAGAACCTTTCAAGTGATGAAGCAAATGAATATCCGACAACCATGTGCCAAATGCTGCATGTCGGCGCCGTGTCGTTTTCTTTTCATCGCATCCCTTTTTTCTTTAATTAAGAATTTTTTTGAATGGATTAATTTAGAAATTAAATGAGAAAAAAATTAAATTATTTCAAGGTTTCACTAAAGTCAAACAGCAAAAAAACAGGCGGCGCACACAGCTTTACAGTGTAAAATGCGATTTTGTCCCTTTTCAGTAATTTTATCAATCAATAAATCAAATAATCCGATAAAAATATATGTTAAGAGATCATAAGGTAGAGTTTAATGATATTTTAAGCAAGGGTTTTGCTTGGCAATCAATAAAAATCGCATAGTCTTATTATTAATATTTATTTTGTTTTTCAATGAAATATAATAAAATATAATTAATTATATTTTAAAAAAATTGTTCAATTAATTTATAGAGTTTAATTCAATTAATACTCATCTAAAGGTTTATGTTTTAAGGTTTATTGTTTAAGTTATTAGAGTTTATGGTTTAGTGTTTTATATTTTTAGGGTTTAGTGTTTTAGGGTTTCATAGTTTTAATGTTTGGAGTTTTATGGTTATGATTTTAGAGCTTGTGGTTTAGGGTTTAGGTATTTATTGTTTTATTTTTGAGTTTTAGAGTTTAAGGTTTTATGGCTTAGGGTTTAGAGTTTAGACACAATTTATTATTTTAGAGGTTTATAATTTTATAGTTTAAAGATTTAATTATTTTAAGAAATTCATTAATGAAACATAATTTTTTAAGAATGTAATTAATTACATTATACTAAATTTTATTGAAAAGTAAAATAAACATTAATAATAAGAATCTATGTAGTTCTTATTGTTATTGACAACACAACCCTTTAAGTAATTATAAAAAGTTAATGTTTTTTTTAAATAATGTTGTAGTTTTGAATTTTGTAGTGAAAGAAATAGTGTTTGAATACTTGTTTCGATTTGAATTGTTTTTGAATAACCAAAGATTTTTGTGATTATGAATATTATGAGATCTCATACTAAAAACAATATATAATAAGAGTCAAATGCCTGGTGGGTCAACGTTTAAGTTTAATGTTCCTTAAACAATTTTACGTTTTCAAGTTTTGCGGTTGAAAAATCAATGTTAAAGAGAGCTTTAGTTTTCATTTAAAGGTTCTTTTAAGTAATGTTGTAGAATTAGAAAATGTAGTATTAGGAGATATTTGTGTTTTTGTCGAAGGGTTTGATTCGAATTGACTTTAAATAATTAAAATTTATATAATTATTGAACATTAATATATTTCAAACAAAAAATAAGAGAAGACAAATGAAAATCATCTGTCTCTTTTCGGTGCCTTATATATGCCTCAACACTCAAAATTAAATTTAGAGTTTAAGATTTAAGGTTTAAAATTAAAATTTATAGTTAGTGTTTAGGAAATTTAAGGTATAAAGTGTATAGTTACAATAGGCATGTGAGTCGTGAAATCGAGTTCCATGGTAGCGGGGGTTGGACTTTTTTTCATATGCCTATGTACCAACAAATTAAAATATAACATAATATATGTATATCAGACTATCAGTATATGCATCCAATGTACAAACAAGAACTTGTTATTGAACATTTGTAGTTTATGTTACATTATATCCATTTCCATGTGATGTATGAATATACCCTTAGGTCTAATATATAAAACATTGATTTATATTTGAAATAGCATATACTCATTATACAATTGGTTTTTATATATAGAGAGAGTTATGATGGTAAAATTTATTTATTTTTATATTTTTGACTAGAATGAAATTGAATAGATAATTAAGAATATTCTTATTTTTTTCATAAAATCTTCTCATTTCTTACCATTAAATTTTAACCATTTAGCCTATAAACTAATCTTATCCTCTTTATAAAGGTAAAAATTAATCATCTAAAAAAAATAAGATTTATATCTAATACATTAGCGGTAGAACCTTTTAGTTTTCACAAGCGTTTTAGTTTTAGGGTTTAGAACTCAATTTAGAGTATAGGGGTTTAGGTGTAGTGATTTAAAATTTAGAATTTAGGTGTTAAGGCTATGATTTAGGGTTTAGAAGTTAGGCTTTAGATTTTAGGATCGTATGTTGAGGATTTAGGTTATAACCTATAAACCCTAAACCCTAAACCCTATTCACAGCCACTAAATTCTAAACTACTAAATCTAAACCCTACACCCTAAATCGAGTACATAAACCCTAAAATTAAGGCACTTGTGGAAACTAAAAGTTTCCACCGCTAGTGTATCAAATAATTATCCATAATTTGGAATATTTATAATTTGTAATTAGGTTTTTTGAACTAAATTTATCATAACCTAAAGTAGGGTCACTAAGAGTGAGAATGAAAGAATAAAACAAAAGAGCTAATTACAGTGTGCTTATAAAGCTTAGAAGCTAATACGGATTCAAAGAACAGAGGATACATTCTACAATGCATTGGCATTTGGCAGTTCGACGCTCAGCAATGACCCAACTCAGAGCTTGAGATTTGTTTCTACACACTTTGTGCCGGAACTCCACCCATTTTACCAAATCTTTCACCATTCTTCGGCCTCACCTGAGTCCTCCCTCTCACGATCTCGGACCCTTCCTCATGTCGGAGCAAGTGCTGGCACTCGATTTCACCCGCGTTTACCATGTCGCCCACACCGGCATCCGAGACTGCAGTTAGCACTTAGCAAATGCAGCACGCTGTCCCTCCTGTACTCCAGTGTCATGGAACAAAGCTCATGATTCTCCACGATCAGCACGCTGATCTCCACAACATTCGATTCCTCAAATTCGATCTGGAACGCATGCATCGGCAATATCAAATTGTGCACTGTATGTCTGTATCAGCGTGCTACCATGATGATACAGATAAAATCACAACCACATTGATAAAGCATATGTGGCTTATTATGAATTATTTTGAACCTATAGGAGCAAACATGAGCAAAAAAGCATGCCTTACCAAGTAGGATAGCGATCGACCGCAATTCGCATCCGAGTGACCACCCATATCAGGTTCTTCTTGCACATCCCCGGGGTTGCACCAAAACCATCTCCTAGCAGTCCAGCAGTTTTACAATGATTAATTGTTGTTTCCTGCCAAAAAGGAAGACGTATTAGTTAAAAATCAAGCTTATGTAATGTATTTACATGAACCAATACATACAAATTTTAGTTCCTACTAATATTCTTTGTTCAAACATTCTAGTCGATAACCAAAAGCAAACCTGTAAATGATGCATCAGTGTCTCTATTGATCACCTATCTCATAAGACCTAATTGAGAAGTTCTGACGGAAAACAAGACCATCCTGAACAATCCTCTCTATACCAAACGGATCAATCAGCATGTCGGACCGCCTAGGCTTCCAGTCAAGCATCATCCACTGCTTCTCAGCAGCCAAGAAAATGGTTGTGATAGCAGCAAGAAGCATGCTCCAATCAGGTAGCTGGTTTATAAACGTCCTGAGAGGAGGGGGACTCGCGACATCTTCGTCCTTGAAACCTTCCGCCGGTCATCAAAACCGCGGTACCATTAATCTTCGGAGGGGCGTGTGCATTTGCCTTGACTTCCAAACTTCCAGAAGAAGCCCCAAGGTTAGTAGATCCACTTCCAAGGCTCTTGATCTTTGAGTCGGAGGAATCCGGGGCGAAATCGATAGGAAAGAATGCTGATGTAGCAGCAATGACTACCATGATCTTATAAATCAAAATGAACTTCTATTATCCGCTGAAATCCCTTCTTTCTGAAGCTGCAATGTATCACAAACAGTAAGAATTAGAACATTTCCAAAAAAACACATTCAAAACTTCAAACCAGGTTCCAGTTTTTTTCTCTCCATGAAAAGGAAGGAAATTCTAAAATGGTAAAGAATTCTTTCTTTCTTTTTCAAAAAGTCAGCATTTAGATTAGATTTCTACATAATGTAGCCAAAGAATCGAAAAATAATATTTAAAAAATCAAAGAAATTGTCCATATCTGAAAAAAAAATAAAGGAAAATAGATAATCGAAAGGAAAAAAAAAATCAAATTGTGCTACATTCGGTTGCGGAGAAATGAGAGAAAAGCTTAAATCTCCTATTTCTGCCACCATCACTAAAAACCTTGAATGAAAACAAGAAAAACAATGCAATACCAAAAATCCTTTTCCTTTCCTCTCTCGGCAACCAAACAGAACAGCTACATTTCAACCAGAAGGCGCTGATCAAGCTGAAAATAGGAGAAAATTACAATGAATAAATCATAATCATACCCCAACCGAAAGAGTAAATGAAAATTTTCTCGAGAAAAAAAAGCGCTAAGAGGAGAATCAATTGCATTACATAGGATCCGCTAAAACTCTTCTCGTAACTTCCAGCGCTCGCGATCTAGCACATTACTCTTGATTTCTTCTGCTTTTTTGAAACCTCGTTTCGAATTTCAAAGGATAATAAGGGGGAAAAAACAATGGAATTTCTTCTTCTTCTTCTTGATTTGCACAAAGAGAGTAGAATTTACTCCAGGGCCAGCAGTGATCTTCAATATGTAGTGTACACCTGTTCCTCCTTTTTATACTGTACACAGTCTACGTGTGCGAATTGGTCGGTTAAAACTTAGTATTTTACTAACTTCAATTTACATACCATATATTCAATACACTGTCGGACAAAAAAAATATACTCAATACACTTAAATATACTGTTGAAGTAGAATAAGATTTTTGTGTAAAATGAACGGCAAAATAGAGAAATAAATAAATGAGAGAAGTCACTCAAGCTTAATAAGGTTTAAATAAAAGATACAAATATATTAATAATAAAATAGGTAGATATAACAATTTTAGTCCTCATGCCCATTTAATTTTCGAATCTCTACAATTTTAGGATATTTCCATCTAATTTCCACCCCTGTACACATTTCCTCCCGCCCTGCATTTGTTATTCTGATTTTATCAACATTATCTTCTCTGTTGCCACCCGCCAGCTGAATCCAGTGCTGCTGGTTTTGAGTTCACTTATCTCTCTGCCGCATTTAATCAAATAAAGAGCTTGTGAATTTGGATACAGTTTTGTTCTACTTACCAAATATCCCATCATATTCTTCAAGTAATTTACCATTTCACCATTAGCAATGGATCCGATTGCCACGAAGCAGAAGATATTTAAAATTAAACACCGAAAGCAATATTTAGCTTTTTAGAAAAGTAAAAAGGAATCGACCACAGTGGGAGTCGAACCCACGACCTTCTGATCCGAAGTCAGACGCGCTAATCCACTGCGCTATGCGGTCATGTTTGAACACTGTTTAGATTTTTTTTTATACATTGGTTAAATTTTGGTATGATGTCAGAGATAAAAAATCAAGTAAACTGCAATATCCACGAACAAAACAAACACTGAGTGAACGTCTTATGCTTAAGGGTAAACTATACTAATGACCACCGAACTATGGGGTTGGTGTCGATTTGACCACTATATTTTCAATTGTGTTAATTATATCACACAACTATTTAATTGGTTCCAATGTAGCCACCTGCCGTTAAAAAAAAAGGGACTAAATTGAATAATTAATTTATTTTATTAGATTAAAATTAGAACTAAATTGAATGATTATATAAATAAAGGAGACTAAATGTGTAATTATACCAATTATTTTAATTTTTCCGTTTTTTTAACGGCAGGTGGCTACATTGGAACCAATTAAATAGTTGTGTGGTATATTTAACATAATTGAAAATATAGTGATCAAATCGACACCAACCCCATAGTTCGGTGGTCATTAGTATAGTTTACCCTATGCTTAAATGCTCCTTAACATCAGCCTATCCGAGTTAGAATTTCTCGAAATGTGGTGGAATCTTACAACTATAATATACCCACAAAGCAGACCATTACATCACTATGATTTTGTTTAATAAAATGGAAAAAAATTGGAAGGATTAAAAATTAGAACGTAAAAAAATGAAAAGATATATTTTTTTCATTGGTAGAAAAATAAAAACATTTTAAAGAAAATATTGATAATGCATGTCGTTACCTTATTAAAAAGGGTTAATTATCTCATTCATACATGAATTATACTGAATTTTCAGTTTCATACATTTCTTTTTAGTTTCATACATGAATTTTTCTATCGTCAATGGGTTTGTACATTTTCATCACGGAAGCTGGTGCGTACCATTGGGACCATTCATATTTTGACACGTGACATTTGTTTTATTTTTAAAAATCTCCACTTATAACAAGACCAGTCTTCGATGTTTTATTGATATTTTAATTTAGCCTTTCGGATTTATTTATTTTTTAAAAAAAATCCCATGTTTGTTTTAAAAAATATTAAAAATTGATGACCTATCAATGCTTGACACGTGTTAAATTATAATTATTTAAAAAAATGGTAAATTACACCAATGACCACCGAACTAATTGGGGATACTTATTTTGACCATCGAACTATCGAACTCGTCAATAAAACCACCAAACTTATTAAATTGACCTATTTTAACCACCGCTGTTAAAAAACTAACAGATGGGTGACGTGACAGTTAACGAAAATTTATAAAATTACACATTTAGTCCCGTTATTTACTTATAATCAATTTGATCCTAATTTTAATTTAATTAATTAAATTTAATCATTGAATCAAATGACAACATGTGTTGTCATCCGATTGGACCATTTATTTTAATTTTTAATTATTTTATTTAATATTTAATATATTTATTTTCCTCCAACCAAGAAGTGACATGTGTCACCACTTGGTTAAAGGAAAATTAAAGAAATAAGGAATGTGCTTGGTGTGGTTTAAACCTATCACCACTTGGTTAAAAGAAAATTAAAAATTAAAAAATGTGTCTAGTGTGGTTTAAACCTAAGATCTCCAACGTAAAAACCATGTTATTACCACCATGCCAAACCACTTTTATTAATATAAATTATACCCTTTTGTATATATTTTGTAATATAGTAATAGTTAGGGAAAAAAAGTAAAATTGATTGAGAGGAAATTTGAACTTTGGATCTGTAAAAATATACAAACCACTTAATTAAGTCAATTTTTTAAAAACAGTTAAAATATTTTAAATATATTTAAAGTATAATTAAAGCAAGATTTAAAATGAAAATAAATGTATAGTTTTTATATTTTTAAATTAAAATAAAAACCATAAATGCGAGAAAGAAAGCATATTTAATTTAATCTAAAAATATAAAAACCATAAATTTGTTTTCATTTTAAATCTTACTTTAACTATACTTTAAATATATTTAAAATATTTAATAAAAAATATGTGATAAAAAATATTGTATCTATGTTATTATTCGATAAATAACTCTAGTGAATTAGATAATATTACATCATAAAAAACTTAAACTAAATTCGTTTAATTTCATATGCATGATGATGATAATATCATAATATCTTCTTTCCATGAAATGACAATGTTTATATAGGCATTCAAACGAATGCTAAAATGAACTAGCACAAAATCATGATCTCAACTGTTTAATTGTATTGGACAACAACAACAGACAACATTTTCAATTTACAATCAGGTCCTGAATTACTTATTCTTTACAAAAGGGCAGCTCAAATACTTTCTTCTCTTTTACCATATATGTAGAACATAAAAGATCTTTTCACTGGGAAAATTGCAATTACCACCTTGGCCTTTAATCAAACCTTTTACCGACGGAGCGGGTGAAAAGAAAGGGGATATTTAAAAAACAAAATTGAGACTGTACACTGAGCTATACAGATGTGTCACTGTTCATGTATAATTCCTTCTTTATGAGAGCTGATCCTGGTTTCCATTTGAATCAGACACCGTTGAACTTGGTATTCTTGCCTGTGTGTTTTGAGGCGGAGCTGTGAGGGCGTAAATGAGTCTGGATGAGGAATTCTCGATTAGACCAGCAACTCCGGCTGCAGCGGATTGGGCATTCGAAGGAAGGAAAAGGTCGTGTTTCTGGTCTTTATAAGCACTCCAGACCTACAAAACACACATGATAACCCCTTAAGATAGGACAGGTACATGAAAATTCGGGTATGAGAAATGTCGATAAATGTCGGTCTGAGGTTCATAATAATTGAATTTGCAGAAACCATGTGTGAGGACTTACATCAGATGCATTCAATATTTCGCGCACTTTAATACAATGAGCCCCTTCTGCTGCGAATGCATGCAAAACCTGGAACAAAATGAAAAGTTAATATGTAATTCCTGAGAACTCAAGCACTTCAAAGAAAGAATCCGAATGCAGATGCAATTTGTTTATCTCCTCGAAAGTTATAGGACTGAGAGATAACAATAGCAACAATGGTATAATCGGCCAGACAAACTTTCACGGAGAATGATTGCAATCTAACCTCAATAGCAAGCACCCTGCCAATGGATGCTTCCGATTCATTCCATTTCATCTGAGAGCAAAGTCCATTCCTTCCCCCGGCTCTCCAGTCGAGAAGTCCCAGAAGTACTTCAAGAAGACCAACCCTGCATTTATTTACCCATTTTGTTTCAACATCAGAAACTATACAACAGAGTTTGAATAAAAACACATCATGAAACTGATACAACTGAGCAAACCTCTTAGCACTGCAAACATGATAATATTAATAAATGAACTAAATGTGGAACTCATCAACAAAGTTTCATAGTGAATAGCCGGAATTATATGGAAAAAACTCTTCAACTAAGAAAGAGATAGTATCCAACTCCGTATGCATGCTACAGTAGCAATTCAGTTTCAAATAGTTTGAGCTTGGAAGCAACCTACTATCTGTCAATAGGCTAAAAGAGACTGCTATTGGCTTATTAGCATTTTTCACATTGGTTAATGCCTACAAAAAGTTACTTACTTAAGGCCTTGGGCAACAAGTGCATCCCTAGCTCGATTTCCAGCACCCACCACACGTTTTAATGTTTCTAGAGCTAGAATGCTTCCACCTTGCCATCCGATAGCTTTCATTAGAAGGGGAACGACCTGCAATTATATTTTCTTGGGTAAACAAGGGAATAAAAATAATTCAAGGGAAGAGCTGTAAAATACATACACAGGCTAAAACAAACCCCATCAACCCAATCTCATTAGAGAAACTTCCCAAGAATATATAAAGAACAAGGACTAAACAAAGTACCATGACTCATGAGAACCTATTACAGTAAAGAATGCATAAAACTAAAAGGCGACGCAAACCCCAAAAATCAGTAAGAAAATAACAAATAAGGTTGTTATTAGAACACATACCTGTGTTGTTCCAACACTAGTAGCTGCCATGGCTTCAGCACATATTGTACTGGCAGCAAGTTGATGCAGAACTCGCAAACAACTAAGGCGAACGCGTTCCTGTGGAGTTTGCGTGGGCTGGTCATCAGATTCATACTTCCTGTCTGACATATTACTGTCATCTTTCATATCCCCAGATGACATTGCTTCTCGTCTCCCCTCATAAGCCACAGCAGCAACAAGTTTGGGCACATATCCAAGATAACCAACATGGTCAGCAAGTGCAGGGTGTACTTGCAATAATGAAACCAAAGCAGCGGAAAGAAGCAAAGGAAGCTCAGGGTCTACAGATTCAGACTCGTAATGTGTGGCAGCAATAGATGACAAGTACTGATCTAGTAGCCCTTCCAGGAATCTCTTGGGATTTCTAAGAGGAAATTTGGGATCTTTTAGGAATAGCCTGACATAGATTCCACCAACCTATATGATTATGAAATCATTAGTTCCACAGCAAATAACAAATAGAAATTTTGATGAAATTATATCAAGTAATACCTGGGGCTCATCTCTCATTTCCTGCTGCGCAGAAGCTTGCTCAGGTACATCCCAGTCAACTATACGGCCTTTCACCTGTTCACGGTACAGGTCTGATACCATAGTAGCAATTTGCGCAGACAACGATGCTGCCATGGCTGGAGTCCATACAAGTTCTGGTGTTTCTGTATTCTGTTCAAGGGCAGACACAACAGCTTCACCAGGCCCATCCCTTATGACTGATACTAGGCCATCAGGAAGAAACCTAGCCAATGTTATAGCAACTCTAGGACCATGCATCGGCTGCGCAACAAGTTTACCCAATAAAGAGGCTGCTGCCGCTCTTTGCTGCAAGGGAATTTCTTCTGCACACAGCCATTTCTAACATCAACAAGATTGTCTTCCAAATAGAGAAGGGCGAAAAGGAAGGAAGACAAATTACCTTGTAAAGGCAAGAGAAGTTCGAGAATGTACACAACACCACCATGCTTGGCAGCTGCCCAAGCAAGTTCAGGCGTGCTTGCCAAAGCATAGAGGACATGAAGTGCCCCTTCGCGGCAAGCTGGGGAAGAATGGAGCATTTGCAGCAAAAGAAGAAGACTAGACCCATCTGCAACCATGGCCTCCAAGCAAGGAGCATATGTAGTCAAGAGAGAGAGAACGTTCAGGCATAGTTGAGGAATGTTGCTTTCTGATGCAGCAGGCACAGAAAAGCATTCAAAAATTGGTAATAGCTTCTCTTTAGTGGAAAATATGGATGCCAGATTAGGATATGCTGTTAGCAAGTTCTGCAAAAGATAAGTGTTAGAACTCAGATGTATTAAATTCTTTATGACATAGTAGACACAATCAACTGAATTACCTGTAGTGACCTAAGTCCAGATTGAAGGTTTTTAATCAGCACAATTTCTTCCTTATCTTTCAGTTTATTATCAGATGCAACCAGAGAATCATCAGGAACTTCTTGTTCATCTACTGAAGCACCAGTTGCATCACTTTGATGCTGAGACTCAGGGGGTGAGTTGCTGATATTAAGTTTTTCATGAACATCAGAATCCACAGAGCCCTGATTGTGAACTAGAGAAGCTATAAAATCAATTAAAGCCACACAGAATGCTTCTGGTTCACTTATCTCAAAGTCTGGTTGATCATTATAAACCCTCAAATAAACATTGCCAACAAACAGTTCCTTGGACAGTGCTTCATATGCAAAGATGTGGGAATCTTTCAGGTCATACGAACCATCTGGGCCTTGGCTAGCTCGCTGCTGGTCCACAAATTTCAGCAATTCTGCTCGAGTTGAAGAGTTCCAGATTATCTATGACAGAGAAGAAGTTAAGACTTTAAACAATATCAAGATAATTGAAATAAAACAAAAGAAAAACCACACTGTTTACCTCTGGTGACTCCAAGTTCGTGTTCAATTTGGACAGTAGGTCTTTTGGTACTTGATCTCTCAACATACTGGCAAGTTTTGGAGTTAGCAAAGCTCTGAGCGCATTGACTACAGATTCATTATAAGGTGTTGAGCTCTCATCGCGGCACAACCCACTAAGCCTAGATAACGCCTGGGATGCTCTTACAGCATGCATGTTTTTTGCAATTTGAACACTAGCACCAACACCATGGGACTCTGCTGTATCAGATTCCTCTGCAGTTGAGTCATACTGAAGCAACAATGGCAGAAGGTACCTAAATAAACCATATTATCCAAGTTAAACAAGTTATCAAGTAATAAAGAATTATAGATATAACTTATATGATTGCCAAAGTACTTATCAATGTATTAAACCTAAAACCAAAAGAAGAACATCTTCAGCGGCAAGAAGCAAAACTAATAATGGTACAAACAATCATCTCAAACTCAGCCTCGTCTATGGACTATGATGTCATTCTCATGCACATCCAGAAGAAATATTTTTTACATCCAGCATAAAAACAGAAAAATCCTAATAAATTTATAATAATGGAAAAAAATACAGAGAAAGTAACGACACCAAAAAGACTTGAACATGAAGTCTGAAGCTGTCAGAAAATATGCGCATAAATTAGAGATTATTTGTATAATTAGACAGGATCTTGTAGATCCTTGTTAGTGATTACAATCCCTAACTTGAAGGGATTTTAGTTTACCTAGAATAGTCTCTTTCCTAACTTAATAGTTACCTAAGTTAAGGATATAAGCTGTATATAAAGATGTAAGCTGTTGTATAGAAATCAAGTGAGTTTTCTACAGTAAATCACTCTATTTTGACATGGTATCAGAGCCTTGTTAGCTCCTTTTTTTGAGCTCTGTCAATCTCGATTAACACCCTTCTTTTCCCTTAAAATTCCTCCTTGAGTGTTCAGTGAAGGTTCACTGTTAAATCCAGCAGAAAAATATGGTTGAGGTAGGCGATGAGAGCAGTACCAAGACTGTGCAAGGAATCTCAGTGAGTGAAGGGAGCCATTCGAATCAGATAGGTGACTTGCAAAGCATACAGGCTGCCTATAGATTGAATGGAAAAAACTATCTTAAATGGTCTCAGCTTGTTCGTACTTTTTTGAAGGGTAGAGGAAAGCTAAGTCACCTCCTTGGAACTGGACCTAAGGAGGGAGACCCTCGTTTTGAGGCTTGGGTTGAACAGGATTCACTAGTCATGTCCTGGCTATGGAATTCCATGCTACCATAAATTAGTGATACTTGTATGTTTCTCAATACAGCCCAAGAGATATGGGAGGCTGTAAAACAAACCTATTCAAAGGTTAAAGATGCTGCCCAGATTTATGAGATTAAGACCAAAATCTCATCCACCAAGCAAGGAGGCAGATCCATCACAGAATACTCCAACTTGCTGCAAAATTTATGGCAAGAGATGGATCACTACCAATGTATTCAAATGAAATGTAGTGAAGATGCAGCTGTCCTAAAAAGGTTTGTTGAAAAAGAAAGAATTTATGATTTTCTTGCTGGACTAAATATTGAGTTTGATGCAGTAAGAGTCTAGATTCTTGGTAAAGAGGATCTACCCTCTCTAAATGAAGCCATTGCAATCATTCGGGCTGAGGAAGGAAGAAGAGGGGTTATGATTGAGAGCAATCAAGTGGAAGGTTCTGCTCTAGCCACCAGAAGTGCAGCAGAAAGAAAATCAAACCTGGAACAGCAGGTTTTTAAAGAGAAGTCAGAAGGATCAAAAATGGTGCACAAAGACTCTTTATGGTGTACCTATTGCAAGAAGTCTCGCCATACAAAAGAGAAGTGCTGGAAGCTTCATGGGAAGCCATAGACAACAAACAAAAAAAATTTGAGAGAGAGGGACCATCAAGAGGACAGGGAAAGGCATATATCACCAAGCAGATGAATGAGGAGGCCCAAGAACAGTCCTTTGAGTTCAACAAGGAAGAAATAGAGAAATTAAAAAGTTTACTTGGATCCCTGGAAAAACCTTCCTCTTCAGGTACTTGTAGTCTCGCTTTTTCAGGTATATCCTCTTCTCAAACATCTAAAGTCTCGGATTTCCCTACCCAAAACTCCTGGGTGATTGACTCAGGAGCAACAGACCATATGACCAATTCCTCTCTAAATTTTATCAATTATATACCCTGTCCTAGTAATAAAAAGATAACAGTTGCAGATGGAAGTAGGATAACCGTGGCTGGTCAAGGAGATATTGTTATAAGTAACACCCTGACACTTAAAAATGTTCTTCATGTGCCTAAACTGTTCACTAATCTCCTGTCTATCCAAAAAATCATCAAAGACACTAGCTGTTGTGTTATCTTTTATCCTACCCAATGTGTTTTTCAGGAACAGGGAACGAGGAGGATGATTGGGCATGCTAAAGAAGAAAATGGACTGTATTATCTTGAAAATTCCAGTGGACAAGTCAGTGTTTCATCTTTTTCACTTGTGTCAGATTCTAAAACCACCAAAGACCAAATATGGCTTCATCACCTTCGTCTTGGTCATCCTTCATTTAAAGTTTTAAAGTTCATGTTTCCTTCCTTGTTCAAATCCTTAAATAATGAAGAATTTCATTGTGACATATGTGAGCTTGCCAAACACAAACGTGCTTCCTTTCCCATAAGTAATAAAAAGGCATCTACACCCTTTTCTCTCATTCACAGTGATGTTTGGGGACCATCCACTGTTCCAAATATAAACGGGGCTAGGTGGTTCATTTCATTTATAGATGATTGCACTCGTGTGTCCTGGATATTTCTTCTAAAACAAATATCTAATGTCAGTTCTACTTTTAAGACCTTTTACACCATGGTTAAAAATCAATTTGGGGCTGATATAAAAAGGGTTAGGTCAGACAATGCTAAGGACTACTTTAATCAAGTCATATCTTCCTATTTCCAAGAAAAAGGCATCATACATGAATCATCTTGTGTAAACACCCCTCAACAGAACGGTGTAGCCGAAAGAAAGAATGGCCATCTTCTTCAAATAACAAGAGCCTTGTTGTTTCAAAAAAATGTTCCTAAACACTATTGGGGGGAAGCTGTGTTAACTGCCATCTATATTATCAACAGATTACCAACTCAGGTTCTTGAATCTCAAAGTCCTATTCAAATCCTAAACAGTTTCTACCCTAACTTTAGTCCTTCTCTTCATCTTGAGCCTAAAATATTTGGTTGTGTTGCCTTTGTTCATATTCATTCTCAGAATAGGGGTAAGTTGGATCCAAGGGCATTGAAATGTATCTTTGTAGGTTACTCATCTACTCAGAAAGGGTATAAGTGCTATCATCCACCTACACGGAAACATTTCACTTCTGTTGATGTCACCTTTGCTGAAAATGAAAACTATTTTACTCACCCTTATCTTCAGGGGGAGATTTTGTTCAGGGAAGATAAGGACAAAGATTATTTCCTTCTTCAGCCTCTCACCTTGCCTCCACAAAATCAGCATGAATCTGCCCAGCCTGTCCAAAATCAGCAGAATCAGCCTGATCTTATCCCATCTGCCCAGCCTGTCCAACTATTTAGTCTCTATAACATTCTACACTTAAGAGAATGTTCCGTGGGAATTTATAAGAGTAATTGACTCCAAGAAAAAGAAAAACAATAGTCCCACAAGGCAGCTCCATACAAATTATTTATTTAGCAATGGAAAGACTACATAACAGAAGACGCAAAGAAAATATTATGAATATTGTAACTTTGTAAGAGACATGAAGAGATCAAGTATTTCACAGATTAAATGGACATAGATAAACAAACAAAAGTGGTGCAAACATGCATTCAAATCATATATCAAATATGGAAAGATAAGCCAACTTACCATAACACCCCAGCCTTTATCAAGGCATCTTGCAAATCAGGGGACACAGAAACATGAGCAATAGTCTGGAGGGCACTATCAACAGCAGCAGGCACTACCTCCAGTTCAGTGCAGTGCACTATGTCATCAACAAGTCCAGAAAGCTCAAGGATCTCAACTCTGGCAGTTTCAAACTGACTCAGAACAGAAAAGGTCTGCATCACATTTGTAACGATGATAGCAGACGGTTCATTTGCAGGAGTAGTTGGTTGAACTACACACATGCAACGAGAGAGAAGTGTTGCAAGAAGTTGTATCCCACCATCTCTAACAAGTTCTTCACCATTCAATGAGGACGATGCACACCTACAGATAAAAAAGGGAAAGAAAGTAGAAGAGATGAAATCTCCAACCAAATTTTTAGGGAAACCATTCTACAAAAGTATATGTTGGTAGGATAGGAATTTACGTAAGCCAAACAAGCTCTGATGCTGCAACAAGAAGTGGTGCTCTATCTGAGGAGAGAAAATTGTTATCTTCCTTGTCAACAGTTATTGCATTGAGCAACATGGGATATCCAGCATATTTAAATGGTTCCAACACATCTCCATATCTTCTATACAAGATGCATTGTCCTTTCAATAGAAGCAACAGCCTCCAAGGCTGAGGACCTTGCAAGCCTTGCATTGTAGCCTACATAAAGAGAAATCATTAATTTTATTCCAAGCAAGTTGGTATGCACTACACTGAGGAGCAAGCATCTACCTGGAGTCGTTCATAAGCCTTTTGTACAGCAAGAAATTTCTCCCTCCCTTCAGGATTTTTGTCAGGATGATATTTCATTGCAAGTTTCCTATATTGTCGTTTAAGTTTTTCTTCATCAATGTTCTCAATTTGCTTGGATATGATAGATGTATCTCCATTCGCCTTATGATCAGCGTCATCGCCGGATACATCTTCCAAGGTAATCTCTAATATTTTGCAAGCTTCTTCCTCAGAAAGATCCATTGGTTTCCGTGTCAACTCTTCTCGCCACATTACTAGCAAGGACTGTAGAAACTCCACATGTTCAACAATCGGCCAATTCGGAAACTGGATCTCATCACATAGATTCCGAAGATAATAACGGTGACACCACATTTCATCTCTGAGTTCTGGATAGGTCACTGGTGGCATAGGAGCATAGTCGTATAAAGAATGACAGTGCTGTGACAATTTCTGGGGGAAATCACCAAGATGCTGCAAAACCTTTGGAAAGGAATAAACCATGTATCAGTTGGTGGTAGTAAGTAGAATTGTAACCTTTATCCTGTTCAATTGGACTTCAGAGATATATCCTCAAGCCATACTTTGATTAAGTAGTTTCCACTAATCTATTTGCACTTTTTTAAACATAGTTAGGTTTCTGCCCAAAAATAATAATGACGGCAAAGGATAACAGGAGGAACAATTGCTTCAGGAAAAAGCAAAAGAGAACAAAAGGATATCCGACTCCAACACACATGAAGACAGTTGCAGAAAGAATCTGGGGGGAAAAAAGAAAAAAGAAATGTATGTCTCACCAAGTCATTTACATGTTTCAATTTCCAATTTTATATGAAAATTAGTTTATCTATTTTAATTCAGAAAACTAATTGCTTATTAATAAATAAACAATATACTTGGGAACATGAATTCCTTCATATCATAAACCATTGACTATTCCAAACTACTTTATATTGCATCATAATCTATATGACTATATGCTTATGTCCATATGGGTCCCAACAGAAAAACCTACTTCTACCCTGCCAATATCTTTTTTGCATGTGAAAGCGCAGAGTGAAGACATCAAGATAACATACTATTGCACAATTAAAATATGGTTCACCTGACGAATCAGATGTTCAGCTCGCATTTTATGTGTCCAAATGATCTCTGGAGTATCAGACTCAGAAACCATTGCCGCAACAAATGCAAATGGGCCACTACGCTCCAATACATACAGCAAAGATTCAGGGAGAAGTCCACCCAGTACGCTACGTTTAGCAAGTGGCAATGAAGAGGAAACTGCAGCTTCTTCGCCACCATGGAAAGCTTGATGTAGATGAGTTACCGAGAAGAGTTGTGCAATCGAAAGGAGGTTGGACCCAGGGTATGCAAGGGCAAAATAAAATGCACCTGTGCTGTACAGACGTGTCATGGCCTTGGGATTTCTGGTCACAATAGCCTTCAGCAATGCAGCAGCAGCTTCTACAATACTTGGCTCGCCAGAAAGCATAGCCTTTTAGGGAAAAAGAAATAGATGTGACTGTATGAGTAGAACACTTCATAGATAGATTATACTATTTATAAAAGAAAAAATATCCTATTTTTTCATTAAAAACGGAAAAGTGAAGTGCAACTTTCTATTTGCAATATCTGGAAGCACAACTAAATTATCAACTATACCTGTGCAATATGTGGAAGGCAACGTGGACTTGACAAAATCCGTTTTACCCTAGGAGTTGGGGTAACTATCTCACCAGCATCATCTAAGTCTGAATGTGAAGAAACCATGCTATATAAAATAGACAATGCAGCCTCTCCTACCTGCAAACAGAATTATCAATTAGACGGCGTCAAGAAAACAATACTAGGTTATACGAGAGTAACAGCCAAAGCAACACCAGTGCATCGGCTGCTTTGCGCTTAAATACAGTATCATAAACATGTATGAGCATACCATTTCAATGTTCCCAAACATTATAGTGGCTCAAAGAAACATCACATAAGAAACTAAAGTACAGGAAACACATTGTAATGCACATTGAAAAGTTCCATAAAGAAAAGGAATAAAAAAGGAGAATAAACTCTGCAGATGATCCCAATCATTAAAAAAAACTTCAGATTTTCAAGCATTTGACAAGCACAAATTGAACAGCAAGAAAATTCCAACCAGTTAATAGACCAAAGTTACCACTGTTTAAGCAAACACTGCAAACCACTTCCACGATGCAAATGTATCTGTGCAAGAATGCAGATCAAATGTGAAAGACAATACCTGAGATGGTGTAAGGACGGGAACCCGAACAAATAGTGCCCAACGAAGCTCACGAATATCTCGTAATCTCTTCCAGTCCTGCATACCTGAAGCCCGGCACCTTGTTGTCCAATCAATAGCTTTCTTTGACCACAACCTTCTGACAGCATCCTTCTCTAAAGGCCCAACTTGCGCACCATCTTTGTCGATATACATCCACTCCTTGAGTGGCTCCATAAAAGCAGTAGCGGCAATCAAATTTGACTGTAAAGGGATAGCAGTCCTCTCAGAAGCTTCATGAACCACAGTTAGTAAATCAACAGCTAGCACACATCCTCCCACCAAAACACAAGATTCCACATTTGCTAAAATCTTCATTAAAACCTGCACGTACAGAAATACAGAGTTTGTCACTTTCAAAATGATCATGACTAGAAATCAAAATCTATTCTAGACTTAAGATCAAGCCTTCTCCATGCTCCATCAAAGATCTAAAAAAGAATCTCTTATAGTTTGAAATATGTAAAGCACCTAAAATTTGTTAGTAAAAGGCACCTTCAAAAGTAGGAGTAGACGGTGTCTCAAAGCTCTGTCATCTGTTCTGTCCAAAAGAACAGTAATGTGTGCAGTCCCTTCGAAAGGGCCGATTGTATTGCAATGTTGTTCATACACAATTGCCATTGCCCTTGCACAAAGCTCCCTAACTGAAGAGCCCCCACCTCCTCCAAAGCCATCTAATCTTGCCATATCACACCAATCATCAGAAGAACCCAATTCATCTGGAACAGTACCATCAACTGTAAGGCCTATGTCAGCATCACATAAGAACCGGTGATAGAGTGCTCTGAAGAAAGCAACGGGGTCACGAAGTGGAAAATCCTGTGCCCTACCACTACTACCACTCTCAAGCAGCAAACGCAGATAATATTGACCAACACAAACTTCCTTGGACAAACTAGGATAACTAACAGAGAATTCGGAATAGTTCCAAGAGATCCTGGGTACACTATCTTGGCCACTCATGCTCTCTACCACAGCATCACCGGGAACAATATCTTCAGTGCGCTCCTTCTCAACATCCAATTTATGAACCTCCGCTTGCAAAGCTTCCCGCAACTCTTGCCTGGTACGCTCATTCCAGATCAAATCCGCACGGTTATGATCAAGGCTGAAAGCGCGCCAAAATTCAGGCCAGTTACAAAGTAGGCGACCAGAACCAACAGGCGTGTTCTCCACAACAACCTGAGCAGGTGCTGGAAGACCAGTGTTATGTGACCCAACTACATTGTCATCAGAATCAACTGAATTTGAAGCATTTAAATCTGATACTCCATGCACATTTGTTGACGGGGAATCAGTGGAAGCCGATATAATTAAATGGCCATTTTGAGAAATTCCTGTGGAATATGCATCAGTGGTCAAACTTTCGACAGTATGAGCAGCAGAAGATTGATTTAAAACTTGACTGGAGTTAGGGTCTGCGGTTGATTTTTGATAGTTATCTGCCACTCTATGAAAACCAGAATTAGTCTGCCTCGCTGCATCACCTGCCTCAAAATTATTAGGAGATGGTAAGGATTGCTCTTGTGATGGAATAGCCTGCGCTGTACGACCTCTCCTCTGCTGAAGTAAACGCCTGTGTCTTTTACTGGTCAATGATCCTTCTTGAATAGATTCTTCAGGTACTCCATCAGGCCGTGTGTGCAAATAAGCAACAAGCCCAGGTGGCAAAACTCTAGACAGCAAGTCTAGAGCTGGCTGGTAGGAATCTGCCCATAGAGCAACAAGCTGACGACTAACCTCGCGGCGCTCTCCAGCAGGAAGGAAAAATGCATGCAATAAATGCCTCAACAGAGCACCATCACGTAAAGCAGCATCGCGCATTGACTCTGCGGCAATTGCATCTTCTTCCGCAATAGTACGCATTATCACAGCAACTGTTTCCCTAACACTCTCTGCAGGATGGGCAAACAAGGCAAATAACCGACGCTTCAAACCAGCTACTTGGCGCAACAGCTCAACGAAAACAGTGTATTGGGTAGTTTCACCATTTGGATCACATATCATAGCCTCCAGAACTTCAACAACAGCCATGGACAATAACGGGGATACAGACATAGGTTTCAATCTATTAACAAGGATAATGACATAACCATGCTGAGAGAACAATATGGACTTAGTATGCATAATTGTGGCATGTTGCTCTCCTTTAGAATCTGTTAGAACATTTGTATCACCAGGGCCACCACCAATGAGTGCTGCAACAAGCCTTGCTGCTTCAGCAGCAACACCCTCAGAACCATTTCTAAGTAGGCCCATTATTCTTCCAACAGCAGCCGGAAAAGACACAACATGAGAAGCAGCATTTTTGGAAGCTAACAATCTCCGTAAACATGCAATGAAACCCATCACTGTTGCAGCCGCTTTAGGTGAAGGAGGCGGCAAGGGAGGAGACTCCGGAGGAAGAATCGGTGTTGCAGGAAGCATTGTTATCAAGGCCATCAGAGTCACCTCAGGGACTTCAACAGTAGGAGGCACCCCACCATATGGAATGCATGCATTGAACTCCCTAATTCTGCGCCATAGCTTAGCCCTTGAACCAGGAATAGAACCACCTTCAGCAACAGCATCTTTGGCAGCAGCAGCTAAGTGTTTCAAATGCATGGATGCACTTTCCACATCTGCAAGAGAGCGCTGTTGCCCAAATTGCAAAGAAACTCTCCCACAAGGTGGATTAATGCGATGACCAGGCATTGTCAACCTTGGCAATATGGGTACAGAGCACTGACCCTGGACAAGGAGACGATCAAGCAAACCACATTAACTACTTATGTTATCTAGAAATTATAAAACAAAAAATAGTAAGCGTGATGATTAGAGAAAACCCTGTCTGTGTGCTAGACAGAACAGGTATACCTACTTCTGTTTGCAACACATCACAAATTGCTGCCAGCAAGCTATCTCGTGAGGTGCTTGCATAGACCTGTGAGCCATAAAATACAGATAAGCTGCATGCTCTAACACATTAAGCTTTCAAAGACAGATTTTATTCTCACATGGATAGAGCATCCATCATTGAATTCAATTGCAAACATCTGGGGCTCCTCTGAAAATCGAACAAGGGAGCTCACTGCAGATAAAGGACGAACAATAACAGCCTGCAAAGCTCTAAGGAATATTCTCAGCATTTGATTAATCTTACTACAAACAATTCTTCAGAAAAGATCAAGCATGTAATATCAGCCATCTGCATTGTGCAACAAGTAACACTTTCCCCTATATGTTGAACTATTAGTTTGACACTTTTTATCAGTCATGCAATATAGCAATTAATTTTTGCTTACGTTATCCAAAGAAGTATCCGGTAATGCCTTTAGAACCATAAACAGAGAATTGCTTTTTGTCAATTTTGGAGCTCTTTAAAGCCTTACTTTAGCAGAAACGTTTTTATCTCATGAACTTGAATGGTTGTTAAATGATTCAGGGGTAGTGACCACATTCTGCCTTTGGATTAACATATTAGCAAAGATAGTCATGTCTAGCATTCAGCTAGTCCTGAGTCAAGCAGTTCCTAATTATAACTACACTCAACCAGAGTAAATGCTAAAGCCAATTAAGGGTAATTAACCCTAATAGACTCATAAGGCAGTTATGCAGGCAACATACAGCATCTACAGTGTAATATACTAATTCTATTTTTTATCAACGGATGGAGCTCGTTAGCTTACTTCATAGTTATCTGGTCGCCTCTCAACAAGGGAAGCTTTTGTGAGGATAAGTTGACGAGAGACAGCATCACCATGCTCTCCAAGTCCTCCTTTTGGGCCAACACTGAAACTCAATCCAGGAATATTTAAGGTTCCATGAGCCGCAGAACGCAATCTTGTCACAGACCAACCACCACAAGGAGTTTCTTCTGCTCCAACAGCTTCTTTGGCTGTGATTACATATTTTTCCATATTAATTAAATAAACACTAAAAGAAATATATCCAAGAAAAAGAAGATGCAAGAAAGAGGTAAAGAGGAAGAAAGAGAATAAAGTTCATTTTAGTAAGGTACCTCTTTGCTTTATATACTCTGTTACAGTGAGAGATTGTGAACTGTCTACGGAAAGTGACACTCCAACCATCGATTTTGCAGTTTTAGTCTGCATGATATATTTAATGATTAACTTATCAATGAAAAATGTAAGGAGAATAGTAAAAAGAATTTCAATATGAATGGAAACACAATTACTATGTTTGAAAACATGAATTTTGGATGATGGATCTAGATTTGGTTTCTTATATAAGTAGAGCTGGATAGCAGTAACCATTATCTGATAACGAGTGAACTTAAAACTATAGGCATTTGGAAATCTCAATAAACTTAAGTATTTGGAAAAGTATATTAGAAGGATTTCAAGTTTCATGAATTATTAAGGTATTTCAAATTCACTAATGAAAAGAGACCTAGCAAATTCATGAACATGAATGTAATCAAGAAAGTCACGTTTTCTGTGTTATTTCACCTAAATTTGTACTAATTAGAAATACAAAACACTTCTTTCAAATTTAAGTTCCCAAAAGCATCCAAGGTTAAAAAAATAATGAAAGTAAATTAGAGATGGTATCATACCAGATTTGAAATGATAACAGAATTTGTGGTCCCTGTAGCAGCTTGAAAGGCTTTAGATTTCCTCCCATACAAAGGGCAAAGAACGAAACTACCATGATCAACGTTTTTCTTCCCATAAGCATCCGCCAATAGAACAATGGCTGGGGAAGACATATCTCTAAAATCTAAACACCAGCGAGGGTCTCCAGTTGTTAAGTCTATAAGTTCAACCCCACAATACGTGACCTTCAATTTCTATACAGACGATTGTAGTTAGAACCTTGAATCAGAAAATTTAACAAATAAATCTGAAGTAATCAACAGTAAATATAGACCATAGATAGTTATAAGAATTACTCTTTTGTTTAGTATTCAGTTAATACTAGAACAAGATAATTTCTAGTGAATAACAAGAGAAAATCTTATTTCAATGACCAAAATCTCTGATCTCAAATCTCAATAGTCAATAGTCAAACCTTGAGCCTTAGTATATCCAATTATCAACATTGTGAACACTCAAAATGTCAATAACTCAAGTTGCGGTAAATCAGAATCTTTTAAAGCTACCAGGAACTAAAACAGCATAAGAATTCTAGGCTAAACCCTAAACCCTATATAACCAAAAGTACTAAGCAATCAATAAAATGAAATCCTAACAATTCCAATTCTCTGGTAAGCATCTATGTGTCTTTGCATCATTTCCCATTATCACGGAAGCCTAAAATATGTTTGACAATTTTACAAAGCCAAAATCAAAAAGTTTACAGAAGTTTAATTTACGTTTGACTAATAAAGCTGTTAAAGAATAATCTAAAGACAACAGCCAAATTCAGTAAACTGGTAACTAATTGAGTAATTTCATCAGAAATCCAAATTTTAGCACTTGACAAAGTCAATCAACAAATGCAAGAGCAAAACTTAAATCTAAAAAAATCTTACAAAGGGGATCCACTCAGCACGGCGTCTCCGTAGATGCAACACGGGGAACTCCGCCACGGCTCCCAACCGGTGCCACCTAATCCTATGCAATTCAGTCAAAATACTAGCCCGATACTGCGACGAAAACTTTATGGCCTTAAATTTCCCTTTTCCATCGGTCCTCACGTTCAAATTGAACTCAGTAGAATTCTCATCCCTGCCTATAATCGGCGTGGCGGCTTCAAAGTCAGTAGACACGTCGTACGAATTCGTTACTGACAAAGTTGACGGATCGAGCGTGATAATCGCGACATTCGAAATGCAAAGAATTCGCTTGTAGCGTCCGCGCCACGAGTGCTTGATGACGATGTAGCGGGCAAGGTACTCAGGCTCTTCCTGGGGAGGAGGGTTAGCTGACTGACGGTGCTGGTCCATAGATGAAGTGGGTCGGGGATCGGATCGGGTCGTAGGCAAGGGTCGGGTCGGCACGGAGTCTAGGTACTGGAGAGTGTGGAGAGGAGGAGCATTGTTATGGCGGAGGAAGTACCAGAGTCCCACACGTTGAGCGGGGTGGGTACGGTGAGACAGAGACTGATTAGCCCCCAGCTTCTAGCCGTATTTACCAAATCTGCCACTCCGGCCAGTTCTTTTTGTCTTTTCCGATCAATTTAACCCTAATTTGGCATCGGAAAAAAACGAGATCCAGCTCTCGTTGAGCGCGTTTGAGATTGAATTTTGTTCTGTTAATTATTAGTTAATTTTATGGATTTGAAATTAACAGGACAAAGAAAAGGAAACGAAGAGAAAACGGATTGAAGCAAATAGAAAGAGAGGAGAAAGCAAATGGACAGCTCGGAGAATTTGTTTGATTTGGTGTTGTTTGTGACCGACCTTCAACACTATCAAAGCAACTACTAATTGCAGTTCGAGATAACATTACGGGGCGGTGACTCACGGCTTTATTTATATCATCTTTGGGTAAAATACGCAAATAATCCCTTGACTATAGGGCATTCTTTTTAGCCACTCTCATCCAAATGGCCCTTCTTAAAAGCATGTACCAGTACGCAGTACACACCAGGGATTTAAATAGTCGTCCACAACTGCAGTAGCATCTGTTATTAAAAAAATTCACGACTGCAATATCCGCAATAGTATTATTAACATATGTTATGTCTACAATCACAATAAATACAAGACTATCGAAAACGCATCCCCCATCCAAAATCAGCCGATTCATACAATGCAAATCTAGTCCATTGTGTTAGTCAGTTTCCCTCCAAATTCAAGTCTTTTATGCCTATTAATTTACATATAGTCAGCAGTAGGCCTTACGTATTCCTCCGATTCCGCTGTTAAGATCGTAAACCGAGCTCGTTCTACATGCCACACAAACTACATTGCCGTAAAACCCTTGTTTCAATGGTGGGATTTTCAGTTTGGGACGAGCATTGACTGAGAATGTGAGCCTAAGTTCATAGTCTAATGGTTTTACATCGAGTGCTTTCAGCCATGATCTCCAAACATGAGCCGCCCATTATGTTGAAGGTGGAGCAGCCGAGCATGTTGTTCGGTTTAGCTAGAGATTTTAGTAGAGCTTGGAACCGATGGCTAACCTTGTAACACTTTTGAACAGGCTTGGATTTCCATAGACTTGTTGTGAAGCTCGAACCTTCTTCGATTCTCATGAACTTGGGAAGTCGTTATTTGATTGTCGGTGGATTTCGAGGGCGGAAAAATCCCCTGTCCCAGCAAGGCTTCGGGTTTGGTTACCAATGTACCTGTTTTTGCAGAAGCTGGCCGAGCAGCAAGAAACAACATAGCACCAACGCCATCACATATGAAATGACAAAGTCTAAAGTCCAAGGGCAAAGCCACAACAAGCAAAAAGGGTCACCTGAGCTATCACTAATGGCATGCCTATAACTTTATACGGGTCTTCGTGGGGGAATCTGTAGTTTAATGGCGACCATGCCGGGTTCGGCACGGCGCAAGGTCACCTAATTCTTCTAAAGCCATATCAGAGTGTGCCTCCACCATAAGTGCACCCTGTTCTCGTCCAAAACACTTTGAGTTCCCCATCCGAGGCCTCTCTGAGCCGACCAGATAAAGGATAGTAAGGAACCAAAACTCTGGCTAGAGCATCACAGTGTTTTTATGACCGGTTTTCTATTCAAACTCACATATTTGGATCTCTAAAAATACACGGTTTGCGTGAAAACTCGAACTCCGATCATATTATCGAGGTTTGACAAGTAAAGCCTGCTGCCAGCGACAGCAGGAATGGGACCGGCCAGCAAGACCGGAATCTTTCTTTCAATGGTTACAGGGATGTCCATGTGAGACATATGAAGCTCTTGAACACAAGAAGCCATGAATGGGAGAGGTAATGCAATTGACTCGAAAATTGCTTACATTATATTAGCAGATTTTCAAGCATTATTGGTGAGAAACAGTTTTGATTTTCAAGATTAGATTTTCTGGGGATTTTCTGCCTTTCTTTTTTTAAGTAATATTGATTGTATAACAGGATAAATTTAGATGTGTGTATTGTACCATGGAAATTAATTTCTGTCAATAAGATCTTTCATATCAGAAGTGAAAATAGTACAAACAATCCTCCAATAATTCTCAGTAAAACATCCAAAAGACTATCATAGTTGTGAAGCAGCAGGGAAGAATGAGCAAAAGCTATCATGACCGGGAACTGGCAACCCGCTTCCGATGGATTATCGTCGGTGACAATAGCCAAACCGGAGAAATCACAGTCCCAAATGTGCTGGTTATTCACTTGATAGTACATGTTGAAAGCATAAGAAGCATTTCCTTTAGCAGATAAGTGATTGCATGAAGAACCATAACCCAAAGCAGTGCAATCCGATAAACTGCAAGCATAGCTAACACTTTCAGGCAACTCATCGAAATCAGTCGCTTTAGGATCGAGTACACACCATCGTGTGAGTTGGTACTTCACATCTTCCACTGGAGCTAGCCCTTTGTCGAGTTCTAAACCGGTTAAATCGAGCTGATATTTCGGCTTTCCATCGAACTCGAAAATCCCCCAATGTCTCTCAAACCCACCAGGTTCAATGCTTTTAGCATTTTCATCGATGAGGCTGAATAGATAAACTTCGATGTTTCCTTTCCGGGCTGGGGTTCCATCTCCACTCAGAGCATGCTTGATTAATCCTTGGTTAAACCTCTTTGCATTCTTGGCATTGGCATTTTTGTCACCATCGGTCGGCCAACCAACCTCTCCAACTATGACCTCCATGTCAGGGAATCCAGCCTTACTCAAAGCATAAACGAGAGTATCAAGGTTAGCATCAAATGCATTTTTATAAACATGATTACCATCTCTAAGAGGCTTGCTAGATCCATCGAAAAACGCAAACTCCACCGGGAAATAATCATTTCCATAAAGGCTGAGGTAAGGGTAGATATTGACAGTAAAAGGCGCATCATGTAGATACAGAAACTGGACTATTTCAATCGCGAGGTCCTTGACCTCAGGCCGAAAGTCACCGGCAGAAGGAACCGGATTGGACTCCGGGGAGTTATAGATGTCGGCATTGAAAGGAACCGTGGTCTTGTACTGACATTTAACCCCGGATTCATCAAGCGCTCTCTGGATGTTTTGGAGAGCTGGTAATGTGTGTTGTAGATAGGTGCCATTGTATGTTTGAAGGAAGGGTTCATTTCCCACTGCAACATACCTGCCAAACCACAATTCAAAGCAAATTCATGCCACAAGACCAAAAATGACTCTGATACATATGCAGCTTGTTCTAAAGCTCAGAAATCACTATATCAAAGATGTCACCGAGCTAAAACATCGCCGAAGGCGATAATACGATCTAGGGCCACCCTTTTCTTTTTAAACTATGTGTGCAAATGAACTCAACCATCCAAGTTGAACCCCTGGCCAGAGATACGAGTCACCTCCAGCTCATTTGCATGTTTACAGGGTTGTCTTTTGCCTCGTACAAATTTCCCAATGTCAAAGAAGTGGACCACTAACATGAAAATCAACTTTTAAGGAAAAAGTAGACTCTAAAATTCCCAGAATCTGGGTTTAGCCTACCAAAAGGAACATCTTTTAGTAGTAATTTACATTCCCCAAGATCCCCTAAGCCTAGGCTTTCTTTATGAACCAAGAGCAATAATTCCCAAGAAAACAGGGAATTCGAGCTCAAAAAGACAAACGATCGTCACTAACAAAGATAAGAACTAAAGATAAGAAACCCCATTCAAGAATTTCATTGAAGATTAACGTGAAATGAAGATTAATGAATGAAACAGTTCAAGAACAGTGCATGCATGAAGAAATGCAAAGCCAAGAAACTGTGTCTATATATATACTTATATAGTATATGTATATACTGGATTACTTGATGTTAACTCCGCCGTCATAGCAATAACCAGTGACGTTATTATAAACCCAAGAAGCGGCAGCTCCGGGATCTTCACTCATCTGTTTCAGCATGCTATTCGGAATCCCCACCATCACTTCAATATCCGTCCCGATTAGAGCCGCCATAATCCTTTCATTGTACTCGAAGAGCTTCAACTTATGAACCCCATTGTCTTTCAGCATTTTCACCACTTTATCCGGCGGGAGCTGGTGGGTTGTCATGGTTCCCCAGTTCACTCCGATGCTGTCTCCATTATGGGGCAGAGTCACCAAGGCAAGAAACAACAGTGGCAAGAGATGATGAAACTGGCCGTTTAACATTCTTTTTGGTGACATTTTCTTTCTTTTTAGGTTCCTTCTTTAATGGGATTCTCTTGAAATAATGATCTTTCTTGGATCCAGAAAGGATTAAGAAAGGAATTATGATGATTGGGAGAGTGAAGGGGAAGTAGCTCTGGTGCTTGTTCTTGGTTTTATAGGCCTTGGGAAAGGGGAAACGAGTAATGTATGATATGAACACTTTTTTTTCACTTTTCTAGTTGATATAAAAAATAATAATATTAAAATTTTAGAAATTTTTTATAATTCATATTTGAATCGTAATAATTAATAAATAATTAAAATAACATATGTCTGAATACATTGAGATTATTTGCCTTTTGCAGTTATTGGCCAACTTGAGGATTTTCAAATGGTGTAGCTTTATGATACACAAAAGCTAGAAAAAAAATAAAACAAAAGGAATGCAAAGATTCCTTCCTTAATTCAGTTATTTAGTTAGAATCCATTTTTCCAGAGCATGCTGACATGTGTCCCAAAATGTTACATAAAACTATATAATTTGCCATGCTTAAGATATGTAATGGAAGTATAACTTTGTTTCAACCATCAATATAATAACTAATGACACATGAAATTAATGGAGTTTATTATTAATTATTAGTTGGTCTACCGTGACAAGACGTTAGCTCCATTAAATAAGATCAAATGTTTTACAAGATGTGTCCGTAGGAAGCAAGCTTCGTATTGACTTGGGAGTCAAGGCATAGTGCAAACATAAGCTTTACACTTTACAGCTTGAGTTGAGAATAAAAGTAGAAAGAAACCCCATTGACTGCTCTTTTGGACAATATATAAAATAGAAGAGAAACCTCTAATACTAATATTGCTAAATAACTTACAAATTTCCACTCAGATGCATAGGTTTTCCCTGTTGGATTCAAAGGTCAGCCAATGCTTGTCTACACAATTTGGGGACTCAAAAGGCCAATTGGGCAGAGGCTTTACTTTTTCTTTCCTTTTCCCATTAAAAAGTGGGTTTTTTAGTTGTAAAATATTTGGGGATAAGTTGTGAGAGTCTATACGGCAGCCTAAAAACAGATAATCTAAAATGTTATACATTTAGGTAACATTTTCGATTGCATGTTTTTAGCCTTCTTTTAAGCTGTCGTTCTTTAGACTCTCCCGAAAAGTTGATCTTTTAGTCTTTGGGCCTTTCATGTGCATGGTTTCACACAGGATTCAGCTGGGGATTGGATGCATTGCACTGTTACAAGGGGAAATGGTTCCTAAAAAGACAGTTTGGTATCACAAAAGTATTAGTCTTTTCGAGTGTCGTTGCACCGAAGTGAGCATCGTGTTGATAATGTCAAGGTATTGTCTTCCTTAGATGCCGTTGCGCTAAAGAGCAACATACAAAGTTTTATCCCCAACTTTGAAGAGAGTCGAGGGATGTCTCTTGATGCCTGAACAGTCAAAAGCATGGCTGCCGAAGAGTACAGTGGAAGTTAATATAATGTGAATTCGAAACTTTGATTCGATTGATTCATGCAATTACACCTAAAAATTGACATCTGATAAATTTGATGTCTGAATCTTAACCCTTTCTTTATCTGTAAGCTACTTGTTTTCTAATAAAAAGAAAGGCGGAAATTTCATGAAAGTTTTCTCCCCCTAGCCAATACTAACACTACATTTTTTAATGTGAGATCAATTAAATCTGGTGTACTACAAGTTACAACAAAAGTTCAAACACTCGAAAACCGGATACTTCATCGGATCATAACTCATAACCCACCAGTAGCATGACAGGTAGAGTCAGTGATCTCTTCAATAAAGCATGCTTCTGGCAGCCTAAAGCTTAAGCAAAACATTGCCTGCACCATCAAGAAGTGTGGTTCAATAGAGGCCATTGCAAATCGGCGTAAACTCTCCTCCTCTACCCTCAATGACAAAGAGGGATTTGGCGGGAAGAGATGGGAATTATAAAATACAGAACATATTGAAATTATATAGTTTGTGTACCTTGTTCGGAGCGACGTCCCTAACCCTATGAAATACTGGGTCTTTTATTTTGGCATTTAAGGCAGACTCTGCATCCTGTAAAAGATTTGAGAAATCAAATGCAGTTTTAACAGCATAAATAAAATAACCGGAGATTCACGGTAAGCTTTTCGCATCATATGGAACTTGCCAAATGAACTGGATTAACAGTGGCTTATGTAAAGGACAAGATAATGATGGGAAATAATGTCATCCATGTTTTCGACTGACACAAGCAACTTCAATTAGAAGGGATTAACAAATGAAATGACCCAAAACTTCTAAATCCAAAAACTTGCACGGATAACCTATGATGCTATTGAAACAAGTTATTAAAGAAATACAGATCATAGCACATCAGACTTACTGATATTATTGATTCTGTAGTTTCATTTGCTCGTATGAAGCAATAGCAGTGAACCAATGGAAGCAGTCCTTGCCATTTCTTCCTTGAGATAATAGCTCTGAAAGCATCTGAGGATAAAAAATATATATTTCTTTTACTAAATCTTCTAGCAGAGGAGTGTCATGCAGCAAAAATAATAAACCACTAGCATGTATGGATAGGACAGCAATATGCACAGAACAGTAGGAAAAAAAGCAATATTCAAGAAAACAGAGCATTAATGATTACAATTGTGATCGGTGAAATTGAGGTGCCACAAGAATCAACACATCCGTCCACCCGACCACCCAAATTAAAGTTATTTAATAGGGAGTTAGGGACTGCTTGACCAGTTGTCTGAAGTGCAAGCGCAAACACACACGAAGACACGTTTGCACATATATAGATATACAAATATCACAATAGAACAGAATATGTACCTAGAAACTGTAAAGCAGAAGCAGGGAGATTCATAATCACATGATCAACATGCTCCCAGGCCTTCGTTTTAGGCAGAACAGAGGCTTTCATCCTCTTATGTGCATTTCCTTTTTTCTTGTGATCATTGTTGGCATTTCCACTCTCTGCAATATCAGAGCAAAAATTCTCACTCATTTAATTCTAAGAAGAAAGTGAAAAATAACTACACATATAGCTATTCTAGATTCCAAGTTGGTGATAGAAAAAAATACAAATATATGATTACTACAAGTTCTTCAGTTATAACCTATGCCTGGTCTACATTATTGCCATACCTTCTAAGAAACAATCTGGAGGTCTTTTACCTGCAACTACAGAATTATCTACAGTCCTAGAAGAATTTTGCACATCCTCCACTTCATTTTTGACACCAGTACCAGTTACTTCTTTCTCCCTAACTGAAAAAGGAAGGAATACACTGATAAACTTATACATGGCTCAAAGGAAGATGACGCATAAAATAATAACACAGTACCATCAAGCTTTGTGCCTTCTTCCTTTGCATCATCAATGCCTTTTACGCTGCAAGTATCACTAGCTTTGACCATGGAATTATCAGATTCTAAATTAGATTCACAAACCGGTACTGCCATCAATTGGGAAATGAATTTCCTAGCATCCATATTGTATGCAACAACATAATCATCAACCTTATTGATTTTGGCATTGATCTTCAAATAGTGAATGCTGTCTGGATTTAAGTCATTTGCATACACTAAGCATCCTTTCTGTGCTGCTGGAATTGCAAATGGTCCAATACCAGCAAACATGTCACAAATTGTCTCCCCTGGACGGAACAGAGACACAAGTCTTATGTGTTCATGTTCCAATCTTGAATTCCAATAAACCAAGCTGTAATCTAGCTTGAATGTAGCCCCATATTGCTTCACTTCGGTAACCATATCACTTTCACCTGCCAAAATTTCAAATTTTGGCACTCGAAACTCATTTGTAATCATTCCAACTTTATTAACTATTGTTTTAATTCTTGGGTAATTTTTCTGCCAAGAGATAAAATTCCCAGCAATTAGTACCAGATAAAGACAATTAGAAGCTAATCAATAATAGCAATCATAATACAACAGTAACTAAATGTTAAAAAACTACAAACACCAAAAGATACGACCAACAAAGGAACAGGAAAACAAACCCCGATAGTATTATATCAATTCAAGAATCCCTGCAGACAGAAGGTTTGGAATACTACTAGCAAGGGAAACTTTTAGATTTAGTGCCACAAAGGACAGTTTTACCAAATATGAAGCAAAGTGAAGGGCTAGCATGAAATGATGAAAATGGGAAAGGAAACCAAAACCAAATAACGGGTCTAATTCCAACACAATATATAGTATGTCATAACACCTTATTTACAGGAAACGGAAGTGAAGAATGATGAAATGTTCAGGTCAGAGACAAATGAAAACTCACATCATAAATGACTTTTGCAATCACATCTTTGAAAGGAAGTAATTCATCATGTATATTTAGATGGGCAACATGACCTGCAGAGATCAGACGAAATGTTAGCCGTCAATGACATTGAACCATGTTACTTATATGACCTTCATTTTCCCTAAAGTACACATGTCCAACATATATCCGGATTCCGGAAACAAGTACAAGGACATGAAAACATACTTGCATCGGATAAATATTTTATCCGGCATTCACCCGGGTTAGTCAAAAAAGGGAAAGCTTAAAGATGCAAGATTAGTTAAAAACTTAACTATTGTTTCGAAAGATGAAGGTACCTCTACCCCAGGAGGAAGAATTTGCTTCAATATATGATCTACAAATTCATCAAAACACCCTTTAAACTCAGGATTAAAACCAAAACATATACAAAAACCAAACAGAATCGATGTAGACAGGCATTAATTAATGAGAAGAAAGCAGCTAACCAGCAGTCCAATAGGAATATCCGAGTGTCAATGAATATGGAACAACTTCAATCTCACATAACTTCTTGAGTTCATCAAGTTTTTCGCTTGGAATATCAGATAAATCTGTTCCATTCAAAAATAAATAAAATTCGTACTAGTTAAGGGGGAAAACATAAAAGGTAGGAAAATTTTACAATGACTTGTTTCTTACCAGGATTTTGAACTTCCTCGGACAAAATCACGTAACGGGTCTTCTCACTCGTTGGATCTTCAGTAATGGGTTTAACACGAGGCTTGTCCAGCAAGTATCTACAATACCAAAAATTATGCTTCAAAAAAAGAAAAAAACTGGAAATTAGGAATTAAATTTAGAAAGGAGGAGGCGTACCCATTGAGCAAACGAGTGGCTTTCGTGCAGAGCTCGCGAGGGATTCGAAGTGCTAACAAGTTGAAATTCACATCGAACTTACTTTCGTCCACCATTGTTTAAACTCGCAGTTAATTGAATTTGAACTCCAATGAAAAAAAAACACAGTTTTGCTAAGAAAAACTGGGGAATTAAAAGAGAAATTATGGGGGGTTTTTCAGTTTTAGGGTTTATGGTGTAAGTTGAAGAAAGTTATCGAAATGACGTCGTTTTAGTAGCGCAAATTGAAACCACCTTCGTTAGTTGAGCTGGGCTTGCTAGAAAGGTAAATTGGGCCATCAACCATTTAGCCTTAAAATTCTCAAATATTTTTAATTGAATCATTCAAAAAATTTAAAACTCTTATTAAACCTCTTAAATTTTCTAAACGTTTTAATTAGATCCCAAAATATTTTATAAATATCATTAAACCCCTCATTTAAAAAAAATAATTAGACCCATAGAATTTTTAAAGATTTAAATTAGGTCTTCCTATACTGTTTTATTGAAATCCAATCACCAATCAACCTACTATACGTCTTTCTGGATTTTCTATGGTTTAATTATGAATCATTAGAATTCTAGTGGGTTTCAATTTTATCAATAGTTTTTAATATAACTTCTTAAAAGTTTCAATCGGACAAAAGACAAAATTTTCATTAATAATAGTTATGTTGACTTATAAAGTGAACACCTATAAACAGTGAAATGACGGTAATTCTGATGATGGTCAAAGATAATTCTAGTGTACTTTGGTCTTGTTTTTTGGTAAAAGAGTGTGATCGTGTGTATTACTCTCTATTGCATGTCTATTTATAGTGATTTGGACAAACATCGATAGAGAGTTGTCGTGACATTGATATTGATTGGACGTGCTAAGAAATGATGGCCTGGACTGAATTATCATCAAATGAGAACACGTGGTTGCTGGTGATTATTCACGGGAGGTCGTAGGTGATCGACACGTGGTCGCTGATGATCGTTCACAAAAAGTCGTAGATGATCAACACATGATCGTTGATGGTTGTTCGCAGAAAACGTTTTGTATATCTGAAGGCCCGTATAATAAAAATTCGTATAGTGACGGTTCGCAGGTAGTAAGAAATTCTTTAGGAACCATAATGGCTCACATTATAATAATAGAAATGTTACTTGCAGTTGCAATATCATATGTCATGTATGCTAAGATGCATTCCTTGTATGCTAAGATGATAGATAAATATGGTAATAACATAAATGGATATTCCCTAACTCAAATTCTTTATATACATCATTTTGATATTTACAGCTTTGCTCCTCTTGTTTTTGCCAACTCCCATGGTTAGTCCTAGTTCCATAATCTTGATTTTCCAGCAGGAGAGAGACCAGTATAAAACAGCCTGATCAGCGCTTGAATTCCTCGTCTCATTTTCCGATCAAAAACTCGTGAAACCTGTATTTATCTTCCGAGTTCAAACGGACATATCGGCTACGCCGGGGAACGAAACAGCAAGAATCTCAATCTGAAAGAAAAGGAATGATCATTCATTCATGCCAACACAGAAGCATGGAGATACAACGTCCCAGGATGTAAAACCGAGTTTTCTGCTGCTTTGCCATCGACAAGCAACGCTTTCGAAAACTCGGTTTCTGAGGATTGGATTTGGTGCTTGAAACAAAGTAAGGAGTTGTTGCAGACATGGTGGGGAAAGCTGATTGTGGTTTCGATTGATTCTCTGCTTTAGACCACGAATGCAGTACACTGCTTTTAAGCTCACCTCAAAATATATAAAGGCTTAATACCTAAGATGGCCCCTCTACTTTAATGAAATTATTAATTTGGCTCTCTTACTATTTCTTCAGATAGTTTGGCCCCTTAACTCCCAATCTGTTATCACTTTAGTCCTTTTGACATTTACCAATAAAATGTCATGTGATCCAATCAGGTTCTGCCACGTGCAATATATATATATATTTTCTTTTTCTTTTTACACTGGGGCTAAAATGATAACAAATTACAAGTTGAAGGGCCAAAAAGAGGAAAATCAATAAAAATGGTCAAAATAAAAAAAAAATTACTACTAAATAAGAGGCTAAATTAGGTATTAAACCTTATATAAAGTATGGTCCCCTTGCATTTCCTGGAAGCTAGCTTTTTTCTTCTTCTTTTTCTTTATTCTGGTCAAAGAAATAGTGGCACTTGCAGTAGAGAAAATAAATAAATAAATAAAAGGGAGGGTGATAACGGTTTCGTTCCTAATTGATTTTTTTAAAATAATACAATTAATATGTATAATATTAAAAAAGAAAACCAAATATAAACAAATTAATCTAAATCGAAATCAGCCTATTCGAAATATGTATAATATTAAAAAAGAAAACCAAATATAAACAAATTAATCTAAATCGAAATCAGCCTATTCGAATTAATTCGTCTAATCAATTTTTAAAAATATTTTTAAAATTTCTGTTTGGTATTTTCGCTAGGTTAAATATAAAATATGTCTGTTAGTTTATAAAAATTAAAGTTAATTATTTATTATTTAAAATATTAAATTAAATTCAGTTTAAATAATTATATTTTTAACCAGTAAATCGAAAACAAAGCTGAACCAAATGCAATTAAATAATAACCAAATTGAATCCAATTTAAATATAATAAAACCAAACTGAAGACGAAACTACTGCTTTTGATTTTAATTTTTTAAAATAAAGTGAATCGTAAAATAGGTATTGTAAACTCAAATAATTTGATTTTTTTCTGGACTCAATCGAACACGGAACCCTACAAATCTTATAAAACATAAATTCTTACGTTTCCTTTAGTGACTTGTCTTTGGTTCTCCTCATGTTTGTATGAGTCATTCGGAGCTTCCCGTACGAACATGTAAACAACTTTAGAACATAATAGCAATTGTTGTTGGGAGTTTTATCGTAGATTTATTTTGAAGAAGTCGAAAGATTCCTCAATAAAAATGAAATCGAAAAAATTCTAAATCGTTTCAAATGAAAAGTAGTAGTGGATTTGTCTTCAAGAGAAATCTACGATAAACCTCTCAACAACGAATAGTATTATGTTCAAAGATGTCTACATGTTTGTACAGAAAGCTGCCAATGACTCACACAAACATGATGAGAACCAAAGACAAGTCCACCAAAGGAAACGTAAGAATTTATGCTTTATAAGATTTGCAGGGTTCGACGTTCGATCGAGTTCAGTAAAAAATCAAGTTATTTGAGTTTACACAACCTATTTCACGATTTACTTTACTTAAAAAATTTGAATCGAGTCGAGTTTTTGAGTTTTGGTACAAATTTAAATGTAATTATTTATATGGTTATAATACATATTGATTCCAATTTAAATGACTTTTTATATTCATATACGACACACACACACACACATATATATATATATATTTGTTCATATTTTCATATGTGATATACATAATATATCATGTAAAATTAACACTCGACTTGAACTTAAAAACTGATTAACTAATTATTAAAAAATTAGAGTTATTTGAATTTTCATTTTATAACTCAAACTTTATTCGAAATTTTTTCGAGTAAAATCAAATTTACGAAATTACGAATCGAGTCAAAATGAGTCAGTATTTTTTGCTTCTAGTCAAGTCGAATTTATTTAATTTCTTTCTATTCGAACCGAATTAAGAAAGAATCGGATTTTTTCACTTCAAATCGAGTCGAATAATCCAATTTTTTCGATTTAAGTTTTGCCCACCACTAAAAATTTGAACTCGTGTTCTAAAATATACAAGACAGTTCTCAAGGAATATTTACCTTAGCTATCTCCTACCAAAAGGGGCCCGAACCAAGGGAAGCAGATGCACTAAAGTCCCCACCACCGTGAATTCTCGCCTACCCATGACGTCAGCACACTAATACTTGTCGACATTGTATGCAAACGTTGCCGTTCTTTATTCACTTTCGACCGCCGAAAGTGAGAATGGCTCGATTCGGTAGAGAGAATAGAATATGAATATTACTATATTTTGAGAATATGAATGGGATTGAAGAAAGAAAAATCTACATTACACTTTGCTGATGTACTTCTTGCTATTAAATATCTAAATTCTAACCAATCAATTCTTTTAGTTTGGTCCTTACAAGTTACAAGTTTTGATTCTTACGGTTTAAAAGCTCAAACAATATTGATTTAGGATTCTTAATTCACCAAACAAATTTGTAACCAATCAAGTTTTTACATGTTTTATTGAGAAAATATTCCGGCGACATAAAACTTATTTTTCACAAACATGTCTAATTTAGGGTTTAGAATTAGAAAACAGCTCGATTGAAAAATCATTAATATCTAATTGTATTCTATCTTTTTCATACTTTTATATAATTTTCAAATAAAATGATTAAAAATCACCACTGTTCGAACACGGGATTAATAAATTTGTTTACAGACTTTTTACCACCCCACTAATAATTTATGAAATATATTTTTATAGATATATATTATCATTCATTCGTGAGTCATAAAATCTAAATGCAACGAAGATGAAGCTTACTGTATTTTGTGGTGTACCTATAGGGCATTATGGATAAAATTTCCCAGTTCTTCATGTTTTCTTGTGGTAATATTTGTCAAGGAGCAACTCGGAATACTCTCCGAAAGTAAGGCTGCCATTTGGTGGTATCAACTGAAACCATTGCACAACAAAACTTCAGCGTTAGCTGGTGTGCGAGAGTGACACCCCCTACACATTAATAATAATACTAGCATTTTTCTATTTCGGTTCTAAAGATGTAATCGAAATTGAATCCAATTCAAGCTGTGAGAATTTTGAGCTCGATTCGAGATAAAAATCAAACCGGTGAAGTTTGCTCAATCTCAGGTTATTCAAGCTCAACTTGACAATGACTGGGCTGAATGCAAGCTTTTGCTCGCTTGACGCTCGCTATTTTACTTACTTCAAGTTGAACCCGAATAACTTGCAAGCATAGGTGTCACATTTACACCCTCATTTTAGGCGACTGATAAAATCATACAAGTTTAATATTCTCTTCTAAATACCATAACCGGTGCATTTGAATTTCACTTCTAACAATGGTAGAAATATTGAGAACATACCTCTTTATGAATATGAACGTCCTCAGGAAAATTAAGTTTTTCATCCCTGCAAATAAAAAATAAATAAACATCCTTAAATGGAACTGATTTTCCTAGCCAAATGCTAATAACCATTTCTACACAGCAGACATTTATATGAAAACACAACCAACATACGTGATACGTCAAGTCAATAAACACGGTATTACACATTATCGAAACATACCAATCGGGTTGCATAAACAATGCAAATGTTGATCGATCAACGCCAGAAGCCTCCTTTCCTTTTGGTGCCTAACAGAATCAATGAATAAAGGATATTATAAAGGAAAGACAGGATAAATGAAGAGTAGATACTAGACAACAATTTTTCGCCGAGAGAGGAGAAAATACCTGAACACAATGAGGTGTTGCACAAAGATAACCTTGAGAAAGTATTTCAGTGGTCTCGCCAATTTGGTATGCTATTTCATCTTCTCCAAAAACAGCCTATTGCATAGAAGCACAAGTTAATAAAATAAATATATGTGGTAATCGTAGGTAACAGAAGGTTTGGTTGAACCACACTATTGCTTCTGCAAGCCTTTTTCCGATTTCTCAAATTACAAGTTCAAGAGGCTAAGGGAATAGTTGAGATTCACAAAATATAGAGAAGTTAAAATGCAAAAAAAAAAAAAAAAAAAAAAAACAATTTCTAGCATACTTAGATTTTTTGAAGCCATTCTATATTCCATCCACGATCAAACTTTGTTCATTTGATGGAAAATCATAAAACAAAGTTCTCCATTTTGACAAGTGACAGCAATGATCAGTTTTACGGTACTCTACGATACCAATAATTTATATTACCCCCCCCCCCTACTTGAAGAAACTTCAAATATTTTAACTCAAGTATTATCCCATTTGAGACTTAACACATCAGGTAATATGAAGCCTTTTAAAATAATTAAAAAAAGAAGTCGTAGACAAGAAATTATGATGAAAACAAGACATTATAAATTTGCATGTTCATGTAATGCAATTATTGATAAGTGGAGTATTGAGACCAAGAATGTATACTTTGACGATTTCACCACTCCGTGTTCTTATATAAAGGCCAGCTGCACTATCAGGACAAGATATTTCTACACCATTCCTCTTAAACATGCCACATGTCAGACCTACAAATTAAATTGAAGCAGAAATCAGGGATATAAATAAAACTGACAACTAAGATATCAATCTTTATGCAAGGCTATGAAAAGATCAGACTAAAGACTCATCACCTGTCAATGAGCCATGGTCAGTATGCCATCCGCACCAAGATGACATGGAATCACCATTTTCTTTGTGATTACTGCAAGTAACATCATATATTACTTCATAGTTCATACGTTCTAGAAGCTAGGGAGAGAAGCTTAATTGTTCAACTGTGGAAAGATATATAAACAGAAAGGTACTGAGGGGGGAAAAACCTCAGTTGTGCAGGAAAGTAATAAAGCAAACGCCCTTTATGACAACGAGAACGAAGAAGTATTTGTTCAAGACCTTCATCCTTTTGCATTTTCATCCCCCTAGATACTGATCATGTAATGATAAAGTTAAAGAGTAACTCAAGATAGTGAACAAAAAGACCTTGTCCTCTGTTTAAGATAAACTTAACAGGATATACAATCAAGAAACTATGTACAGTTGCCAATTTACTCAAAAGGACTAGGCTCAATCCAGCACATACATCATGGTATAGGGTCAGATCAAAATATATGAATTTCAAAATGTTGAAATGTGGCCACCCTTCGATTTTCAAAGGTCTAATCTCAACTATAAAAGACTGACTGGTCAGTGAAGCTAGTACGTATAATTTAGGTCTAGATATGAAACTATCCAGATTCATATTATCTGTATCTAGAAACTGGAATTCAAGGGAAATGTACCGTAGCGATCACAGTGATATGCCACCAGCAACCCAACATCAAATATCAGCTTTCCCAGAGCTTTGAAAGCTACAGAGCAGAGTCCAATAATCAACATTTAGAAAATCCTATGTCTGATGATATATAAGATGGAGCTTGATGACAAAATAAACAAATGTTTGATATTATTTCATCAGATCAATTCATAACTTGCAAAAAGATCATAACATGCTTAAATTCCATTATTTTTCTAAGCAGAAACATGGACATACCCACTTCAAGTTCTGGCAAAGCAGCCTGAGGCCAAATATTTGCTCCACAATATGATGCATACCTACAAGGCAGAGCATAGGTGATCAATTAAACATCTGGGCACAATCACATATGGCAAGCCATATAGTGCATAAGCTATATAATATAAGAGCCTACAGAAAATATAAATAAGGGACTGGTTGGCCTCTGAGTTCATAAGGAAAATGCAAATATGGCACTCATCAATGTTCCTTTCATGTATGGTACTCATTGATGCAAATATATCACGTATTGAATAATCTATATATCATATAATATAAGAGCCTGCAAATTGGTGTGTGTGTGTGTGTTTGGGGGGGGGGGGGAGAACTGCTCTCTAAGCCAATCCAATACAATGCTACACAAGGAAAATGCAAATATGAAACTCATCAATGCCTTTCTTTCACATTTACCTCTGAATCAAGGATGCATCATTGGTTGGCACATCAAGTAGGGGATTTGCATAGAATGAACCTTTCAGAAGATCTTCATAGCATTAAAGAGAAAATAAGTTGAAAGTTGAAACCATTGTAAGGCAAAGAAAAGTTAAAGGGGCCCAATAAGAAAAAAGAAACACAGTCTGAGTATAAACTAAATAGATATATCAAAATCAATTAAATAGGAAGAAGCAGACATTTTCAAGGCGGATCTGACATTAAACTAATTGAAAGAGCCTTTCTCCTTTAACTGTAAATTAGAATTGAACATATCAGTAACAAAGAGAGCTACGCACAAGGTTAACTTTATAAGCAGTTTAATGTTTTAGTGTTGAGTTAAACTAGAATGTTAGTGTGGCCTACTTTAAATCAGAAATTGGGTTCTTTATGTTCTAGGATTACATAAAAATAAAAAGAAAATCAACAAAACTACATGCCATCGACTAGTGTAAATATGTTGAGTTGTAAAATTCAATGTGTGTACACATTTACCAGGTTTCCCAGATTCAAGCTGCTCTTTCCCATGACTCCCTCCAAAATGTTTTAGTGTTGAGTTAAACTAGAATGTTAGTGAGGCCTACTTTAGATCAGCTATTGGGTTCTTTATGTTCTAGGATTAACATGCAAATACAAGGAAAATCAACAAAACTACATACTATCGACACGTGTAAACATGTTGAGTTGTAAATTTCAAAGAGTGTACACATTTACCAGGTTTCCCAGATTCAAGCTGCTCTTTCCCATGACTCCATCCAAAATTGTACCTACAGGTAAGAAACAGTTAAGAAGAACAGTGCATAAAGGAACCAGTATCCGACATGATGCCTTGACGCTGTATTTAAGAACAGCAGTTATGCATTTTTAATAAATAAATTCCCCAGAGGACCATTAGTCCATTACTGTGAGACCAATAAATGTAGTGAGATATATTAAGATTGTGATATAATTAGGATGCAATAAATTAGAGATAATGATATGGTGTCCTTGCTTGATTCTTTCCTAATCGGTATGAGCTTCTTTTCTTTTGACAATTACTAAAGAAACATCTTGATTATTAGGGAAAATAAACTAAAAAGAAAAGAAGCAAAATAATTACCTACTCTGAGGATCCTCGAGTTCCTTCTTCACATCTTCAGGCAAGGCAGCTAATCTGTTAAGAAGAAGTTTATAAAATATTTTTCAATTCTCTTACTTGATGAGTCATAAGATAATTTTGTTTTGCAAATCATATTGTACCTAGCTGAAAGGCATAGAAGATTTCGACGTAATGAAGGAAAATCAGGAACCTGTAAATAAACTACTAATGATTACACGAAGTCGAACAAAATAAAATCATATAGAAGAAAATAATTGCAAATGAAAATCAAATCATGAACAAACAAATTTCTATAAGAGAGAGAGAAAAAAACACATACATCAGTAATTGATAGAATTCCAAGTCCATTCGGTCCAAATCCTTCTTCAATTTTCAACGAAAGATCAGCATCCTTGTCCTGCTTCAATACATTTCCATAAACGAGACGGGGAAAAACAATAACCGTACTAAAATCAGACGCATGCAGATACGAATACGCAAAATCCAGTAATTTAATAATAACACGTCATTAACTCTGTTAGGTTGCCAAGAAACTGCAGGAAAATGCAAGGAAACTAAGAACCTCAAACCACATGATCGCGGTCAAATTTGTTTGAAATCCAGAACAAAACGAGTAAACTCAGCGAAGGCAAAGCTGATTAGGAACTCACCTTGAGTTCGTAATAAGATATGGTAACGGTTCGGAGAGTTGGCGAAGGAGTTTCGGAAGAGCAAGACATGCTTCGACACGTAATCTGGCAGGAACGATTCCGGTTGAGCGGCGGCGGAGAACCGGTGGAAACTTTGGCGAATTGAGCGCGAAAACGGGCAGAGCTGTAATAAATAAGCGAATTATATAGAAGGGAAGGCATGTGGAATCGAAAGAAAATTCTGAACAGGAGGGAAAAGAAAATTAATCAAATGACTCAACAAAACATTAAAATAAAATAAATACATTTAGCGTTGTTTTGAAATCTTTTATTTGTTCATTGTTAAAGTGCTCGGTTTAGCCCAAATATGTTCCGAAATCTTTTATTTTCCCGAATTGGGCTGGATCAGGATTGTATCGGCCCAACATTTATTTTATCATTTAAAAACCAACACATGTCATTTATTTACAAATTTATAATAAACAATTTATTTTTTCTTAAAAGTAACAATTTAGTCATTCGATTATAATTTTGTTACAAACATATCACTTGTCGTTAAAATTAAAACATGGCCTAAACATGGCCTGGTATAATATAGTTTTAGTGCCCAAAATATATATATCTATTAATTTTGTCATAATTAAAAATAATTTAATAAATTTAACTATTTACATTTAAAAAATTTCACTAAAACTATTTGACATTAAAAAGTCTTCAAAAAAAAGGACATCAAAATCACACTACAAAATATTCTAATGGATAAAACATATAAATACGGTAGATAACTAGTCAAATCAGTTATGTGGTTTTACCTAGAACTAAGAACCGTAAGTGGACCAAAATTTTAAAAAAAATAAATCAAAATCAAAAATTTCATTTCGATTAACTGAGTTTTCAATTCAATACTTTTGTGTATTTCGATTTTCAATTTTTTCCCCACAGCCATATTCTTCCATTTTTAAGTATAAAAGAAATCAAACAAAAAAGGTATAATAATAATGAGAGACGGAGTCAAGATCGAATATCGTGAGAGGTCAAATTATTAAACTTAAAAATATAAGGATTTATTAATATTTAAACTCAAAATTGAGTCGCATTACTTAATTTATTTAATATTTAAATTTATAGGGACATAAATTGTCATAAGACAAAAAAAAATTAATGACCAAACTAAATTTTTAAAAGATTTAATTAAAAATATTTAAAAAAATAATAGTTAATATAAATTGAGGCTAATAAAAAAAAATTCAAAAAATATATTATGAAATTTTTAAGTTGTTCGAGGCCAAGGCATGTATACGATAATAACTATAATAAAAGCCAAACTAATATTACCAATAAAAACTCTACAAACGGCCAACCTCACACACATGTTAAACCATAAAATAAATATATACCCAATGGCCATATAATTTATTTCTAGCTTTATCCCTTATTTTGAATCAGATTTCAAAGCCTAAAACTCCACCTAGCACAGCAAGGAACTCAAGATGTGCAGTCAACTGAGGGAAATGGCCATTGGTCTTCACAATCTCCACCGTTGATTTCCCCTTGATCTTCTTCTGCATGTAGTCGGCAACCGAACCGGGCACGACAATGTCATTCGTGGTCTGAATAATAGTGCATGGCGTCGTAACCTTGTCGAGGATGCCCCTTTCGTCGCTGCGAAACACGGTTTTTGCTAAAGGGACGGCAAATTCATGCCTCATCCTCTTCAAGCATTTTTTTAGTTTTTCGACTGAAGTTGGATCCGAATTGTCGACGACAAGTGTCGGGAAAATCGATGTCCAGTTTTCGTAATCAGATCCGATGCTTGATATGATGCCATCGATCGCTGCCTCGTCGAATCCACCTTCGTAATCATCTATGTTAATGTACCTACAAAAATTAAACATTGTGAATATCGTAAAGACCAAATTGCATGATAAGTGAATATACTCGAATCATTTCAGAGAAAAGAAGTTGAATAAAAATTAATTTAAATAGAACAAGATTTTTAATAGATTTTTACACATAATTATGTGGTCTTTGATGTTAGCTGTCTTTATATATATAAACAAAACCATTATACAATTGATAACCCAGCTACCAAGTTGAATCAAAATCTCATAATTTTTGGCCGACACCAACAACATTTAATGTATTATTTCTTGTAAAAAAACCAAATTAATAGTTATAAAAGTAGACATAATATTACTAAAAATTAATGGATTTATATTCGGTACACAAGCAGTAGAAATAAAAAATTTCTACAAACGTTTTAGGGAAAGATTTTAGGGTTTAGGGGTTTAAAATTTAGGGTTTATGGCTATAATGTATGATATAGAGGTTACGGTTTAGAGTTTAGAGTAATATAGTTATGGATTTAGGTTTTATCCTATAAACTCTAAATTATAACCTCAAACCATAAATTCTAACAACAACCATCAATTCTAAACTACTAAACATAAATGCCTAACCTCTAAACCCTAAAATTTAACATAAAACCTAAAACTAAACCACTTGTGAAAATTTTTGTTTCCACTACTTGTGTGTAGAATAATTAGAAATATAAATCAGGGTAATAAAGTTTGTTTTGACTTGTTAATATGAAAATATCAAAACCAGAAAAAAGTAGGATACATGGGCGGAGCCTAACCCCTAAAATTTTGAAAATTTTAAATTTTATTTTTAAATTTTTTAAAAAATTCAATTTGACCCTCTCAAAAAATTTTAAAATTCATATTAAACTTTAAAGTTTTAAATATGCACGTTATGTAATACTATGAACAGTATCAATAATTGAGGATATATATATATATATATATATATATATATATATTCACACACACAGTTGCAACCTCATCCTCCACACAATTTAGAAGGGCAATGGAAAAGTACAACAGACAAATAAAAAAACAATGGCCATCAGCCTATCATATCATATTCATAACCGACCCAAATCGTCCCGTCCACATATTTTGCTGTTAATGTTATGTTGATTTTAGGTGGTTTTGAGTATGTACAATAGAAATGATCGTATATAATATTAAAGAATTCAAAATAAACTAAATATTTTATAAAAATTTAATTATGACTACTAATAAAGCAATAAAAATGTAAAATGATATTAGACTTTATAAATTTCGAGTTTTATTAGACAAGTTTTCATTCAAAAGTTAACAAACATTTATTTTTTAAAAATAAATGGTCTTATTTAAATAAATTGCACATAAGGACTCAAATCTTTGAGTCGTCTCTAACCTTGCACATCTAGTCTCAGCTTTTCAGTATATATGGGATAAGATTCAGTTACATAGTGTAAGAGTTTTTAACTATTATACGTTTTTTCGATCGTTGGATGAGTGAATTAGATAACTGAGATTAACAGTGAGTTATGTGAAAAGTAAAAAGTTAATCTCAGTCAACCATTTCACACACCCAACGATTAAAAAACATATAAAACTATGAGTTTTACATTTTGTATAAGTGGAAGGATGGATGAAACATAATAGTAGTATTGACTTATTGTACCACTGGGTACCCATTGGGCCGATTTTAAGCACCCCTAATTATATCCATATATATCATATCAAGTTGGTAAATAAATTAAAGTATTGTGTATACAACCCTTAGATGATTAAAATTATACAAAACAATGAAATGAAGTCATCAAAAAATGGAGAAAAGAGAACATTTGTCACACAAAAAAAGGAGAAAAGAGAACAGTTCTGGGAAAACTATAACGACTCAAATATAGTCGAGAAAAGTATGATAAGGAAAAGTTTGTAGAAACTATGAGTCTACGACTCAAATATATTATAACATGTAATATTTTCATAATTGAAGATTTAGCAGAAGCAATAAAAAGCCCTCTCTCGATATATTTATATCCGTTTTACGGTTTATGTCCGAGATTAAAATTAATAACACAAGAGAACAAAGAAAATGAAAATACCTAGGAGAAGCTGCAACAAGAACAAGCCTGGTAAAAAGCTGGGGTCTTTTAACGGAAGCAATGCAACCGATCATACCCGACATGGAATGACCGACAAAGACCGAGGGTTTTAACCGGAGCTCGTCCATGAGAGCGATCAAGTCATCGGCAAAGGCATCGTAGGAAGAGTATTTCAAAGGATCGAAGAGGTTCGGGTCTTTTACAGCCCCCGAGAATGTCCAGTCGAAGACGACAACCTGGTAATGCTGTGTCAAGCAAGGCAGGACTTTGTCCCACACGGATTGGTCTGTTCCGAAACCGTGCGCCAGCACCATGGTCTCGCTGCCACTCCCGAGTATTTTCGCGTTCATGGCCGCTCCGAGGCTTGTTTCTAGTGCCACCATCTTCGACAGACAGAAGAGAGAGAGAGAGAGAGAGACCAGAGACAGAGAAAGTGGGAGCTAAAGCTGTTTTTTGGTGTTGTCTGATGTTGGTATGGCCGTATGGGTTTAATTATATAGAAAAGTGAGTGGTTTATCTTGCTTCAAGATTCGGGTTCGGTTAGATTCAAGTAGACCCTTATCTAACATGATTTAACTAACCCTCATCATATATCACTATACTAATTATATTAAATTTTAAAATGTATTTTTAACCGACGGACTGGTCCAAATGGTAAGCATTTTGGTATTGTTTAAACATGTTTCAAGTTTGAGGTCTTGTGTATGCATGAAATTCTCGTTGGGAAACTTACTCACCAAAACTATATGTATGACACGGATCAGTCCGAACTAATTAGAACAAAGTATTAGGGAACCGGGAGGACAACAAAAATATATATTTGTTTAAGAATGAATTTTATCTTTTACTATATTTTATGAAAACAAATAATTCAACAAATTATACATAAATAATAGTCAAAGTTAGGGTTGGGAATTGGGTGGGGCGGGGCGGATTTACATCTTCACTCCGTCTCCACTCTCCAATACTTGCGGTTACAGTTTTGAAGAATTCCCATTAAATGTGTCGGGTATTTTTTCGTTCACATATCCTCCTCGTGCAGATCTCCACGATTTTCGGGGAATTTTCATGCCTAAAAATATTAAATAAAATTATTATTTTACTGACCAAAATAAATGGCCAAATTTAGTTTAAAATATAATGTTTGAATATTTCGATTGGAAGCACTTATGAGATGATGAAGATTGAAAGGGTGTTGTGTTGGGGAAGATTTAGACGATAGTTTTAGCTTATATCTAAAAACTAAGAAACATGTGAGAAACTTAAGTGGGGCTAAATTTGAGAGAAAGTTAAAGTGATAATAATAATAATATATAAACTAAGATAGAAACATGCTGAGAAACTTAAGTGGGGCTAAATCTGAAAGCGTGGTAGAAGTTTCAATCTATCATCAAACTCCATCAAACATAATTAAATGAATAAATTATTCTTAGTAGTTTCAAACAATGATGGATCGATGGGGTTCGAGGGAGCGATCGCTCCCCTGAATAATTATTTTATGTATTTTTTTATTAAAAATTAATTTTTGTCTTCTTTAAAATTTATAAATTCGTCCCCTAAAAACATTTAAGTTCGTTCCTCCTAACATAAAATCTTAAGTCTGTTTTTGGTTTCATACATCAACCTTTTTCACAAAAGCACCATTTATTTTAAATGTATATTGGGGGATTAATAATTTTAAATTAATGAAATGAAAAGGTTTACTAACCTATTTGCCACCCACCATGGTTACAACCTAGGAAAGTTTTTTACTGTTGGGTAATTAATGTAATTAGGGCAGAAAGTTTCATAGTCATAAATTACAGCTCTTTGTCAGTGAGTATGAAAGCTTAGTGTTCTTCAGTGGTGGCTGAAAAAGAAAATCAAGAGGAGTCAATCCCGGCATTAGCACAGCTTCAAAATTCAGCAATTGCAGGCTCATTAATATTTTATAAATGAAAAAAAAAATATGACATTTATTCATTTTGAATTCCTGAAAGAATGAGTTAATTGTATTGTATGTACTCAAACTATGACTCTTGTTTAAATTGACCTCTAAAGTTTTTAATATTCAAATTTCATCATTAAACTATGGCTCTCAATCTAAATTGATTCTCAACCTTTTGAATGTTCAAGTTTTACACCCAAACTACTACCCTCGTTTTAAATTGGTCCCCAAACTTTTGAATGTTCAAGTTTCACGCCCAAACTATTACCCGCATTCTAAATTGATCCCCAAACTTTTGAATGTTTCAATTCCATCATCAAATTATTGTTTACATCATATCATTACATAATGCACATGGGTGTTTACACGAAAACTAACAATTTTATAATGGTTTTATTAACATGGAATATGATTAGCATATATTGATAACTTGCGGATGAACTTAGAATATGATTAACATATATTGATAATTTGTGGATGAAATTATAGTGTTTAAAAGTTTGAGGATCAATTTAGAATAAGAGTCATAGTTTATGGATGAAATTAAAATGTTTAAAAGTTTGAATTTCAATTTAAAATAAAATCATAATTTAATGATGAAGCTGAAATGTTTAAAAAATCGAAGATCAACTTAAAATGAAATACATAACCTGATAACATGTAGTACAACGGACTCTAAATGAATTACATGAAATTCTACATCTTATTGTTCTATTTTGTTTTTCATTTGAACGTGGTATAGTAATACTAAAACACTGGATGAAGAAATTAAAATTAAAATAGATATTTATATCGCCTCATTTATATGAGTTTTAATTTGAGTATGAAAATGTAATATATCTTTGAACAGAGAAATCTTATATAAATAGCATTTATGTACATGATGTACCTACTCTAGTGATTTAGTTTAATTTGTTGTGTTGTGTTGTGTTTGTGGCCACCAAAAGGATATCATCCACCGACATGATTTAAGGATTTTATTACATTACCAATTTCTTTGTTGCATTATCTCCCAAACATTCCTCAAAAATATCAAACAATGTTTTATTAATTTACATTATCGAACCAACAATTTGTTGGTTTAATAAGATGAGACGTTTGATCATTTAATTAAATTAGAGATTTAAATTATAATATTGTGAATAGAGTAAATTGAGTTGGGGTTGTTCTCATAATGAGTCACTACAATATTTGACCCGGATTAATCAACTAATAAATTAAATATTAATAGTTATAAAATATATATATTGTCGAAGAAAAAAAAGGAATTTGAGCTTTCAGTTTTTGAAGGGTTAAGATTCATCAAGGAGATAAGGTTGTCCATATAAACACATTTTTAATTATACATTGTTTATTATGATTATGATAGCTCCAGTGACAGATGCATTATGGTGCATGGTAGGTTAAGTAACCACCATTAAGAAATATGATAAGTTGTTTTAGCAATCACTAAATTTTTAGGGTGTTTTTACTTTGATCACTGAAATCAAAATTTTTTCATTATAATCATTAAAATTTTAATTTAAATTTATTACGGTCACCATTGTAGTGTTGTTAACCCCGCTAAAAAATATTGATGTGACTCGTTAAAGTCTTCTTCCGAAAAAGACTAATTTTTTAAAGTTACAAGTATTGCCAAAGTCCTAAATTCAATCAATGGAACGATCGTTGATCAATCCCAACGGTGGGAAATATTAGTTTTATCAGAAGTTTAAAATAGTTTAGTTTAAAGTTGATTTGATGGTTAACATTGATGAATCAAAACTAAAAACCTTGATTGAAATTTAAAATTAACTTTCACTATGGTAAGTTTTTATACTTTCTAAAACACAATTACACCAGTGTAAGATAGTTATAATCTCTCAAACATATTTACACAGATTGGTTCTTTAATGTCAATATATCTTTGATTATTTACCATATTTGCTTGCGCAACAATTATCACTGATTAATATATTATTACAGCAGTATAAATTGATTTTAAATTATTACACTAATCAGTGAACTACAACGTTTAAATTTCTGGATCCGTCCCTAAATAGCTTTCATTGCATTAAATCAGGAAAAGAAAATATAAAATTAAAATAATAAAAATGTAAGAAGTTAAAATATATGGCCGGTCTCCGTCAATTAATCAAGATTATAAAACTCAACAATTTAATCCTTATGTATTAATTATTATTATTATTATTTTTAATAATTTTAATATAATTATAATGTAATATTATATTATTATTTTTTAACCATTTAATAAAACACACATTTTACAAACAAATCTACTCAAATCTGAATCTCTTAAGATAAACATAATTTTTTTTTTCTTATACCACTTCTTAAGATGAACATAATGTAAAATGGGATGAGTGGCAGCTGCCGCCTTGGTGGGGTCAAGGAGGGGGACCCACTGAGAAAGGGACGAGTAAGAAGGAGACACGTGACGGAGAGATTAGTGTAGGAGTTACGGCACCCAAAAAGGAGTGGTTTGTCGTGTTGTGTGTTTGAACTTTTGGATAAATTAAGTCCAAGACCTACCTTTTCCCTCTCCCTCCCATTAAAAACTTGCTCTGCTCCACTCCACCTCACACCTTTATTAAATTATTTATTTTTCCATTTCAAAACTCCACGTTCGAATTAGGTATATATTACAAATAAGTACTTGAAGTATATCAAAATTTTTAGGCTTATATATTATATTAGTACCTAATGTATACTAACTTTTTCATTTTGGTACTTAAAGTATTTTGTTGTCAAAATAAGTACCTATAGTATACTTTTTGGTTAAATTAAGTATCTAAAGTATACTTTTTGGTCAAAATATGTACCTAAAGTATTTTTTCGTTAAAATAGGCACATAATGTATTTTTTAATTAGGGCAAGGGCTTGTAGAAACTTTTTTACACAAGCGCCTTAATTTTAGGGGTTAGGGATTCTATTTAGGGTTTAAATTTTAGGGGTTTAAGCCTAGTAGTTTTAAATTTAGGGGTTGTTGATAGAATTTTGGGTTTAGGGTTACAATTTAGAGTTTAAAATTAAACCTAAATCCCTACCCATATTACTCTAAAACTTAAACCATAACCCTAAACCCTAAATTTTAACCATGAATAGTAAATTCTAAACCCCTACACTAAAACTCCTAAACTCCAAATCCTAAACCCTGCAATTGAGGAGCTCGTGGAAATAAAAAGTTTCCACCGCCAGTGTATATGATAATAATCCTTTTAATTAATGTCACATGACAATTTTTAGGAACCTATATAAAAATATGTATACTTTAAGTGCATATTTTGATCTAAAAAATACTTTAGATACCTATTTTGACCAAAAAATATACTTTAGATACTTACTTTGATGAAAAAATACTTTAGGTACCTATTTTGACTAAAAATTATACTTTAGGTACTTAGTTTAACCAAAAAGTATATTTTAGGTACTTATTTTGACCAAAAAATACTTGACATAAAGGTGTAAGAAGCCCTTGAACTTTTGAAAAAAAATCAAAGAAGCCCTTGAACCAAGAAATTTAATCATTTAAGCCCTTAAACCAAGAAATTGAATCAATTAAGCCCTTTGACCAATTTTGACCATTAAATATGAACAATTTTTTTGATCAACTGTTGCAGTGCGCCGCGTCACAGTGTTTCCACTTGACATTTTTAGAATTTTTTTATTTTATTTAAAAAATCTTTAAATGTTCTAAAAATTCTAAAATTTATAAAAAAATCTTTTTGATTTTTTTTGTAAATGCAACGTGATAAAATTGTAATGTATCATGTGCTGGTAATATCTAAAGAAAAAATTGTCAAGATTTAATGGTCAAAATTGGTTAAATGGCTTAATTGATTTAATTTCTTGGTTCAAGGGCTTAATTAATTAAATTTGTTTGGTCCAAGGGCTTAATTGGGGTGCAAAAATAGTTTAGGGGTTTAATTGATTTTTTTCCAAAAGTTCAAGGGCTTATTACACCCTTAAGCCAAAATACTTTAGGTACCAAAATAAAAAAGTTGCTATACTCTAGGTACTAATATGATATGTAAGCCAATTTTTTATATAAGTATTTAAAGTATTTTTTACTCAAAATAAGTATATAAAATATTTTTTTTATCAAAATAAGCACCTAAAGTAGGAATTGTATCAATAAAAGTAGACAATAAAAACTCAACGTTATTTATTAGGGGCTAACAATATAAATTATATATTTTTAAGGACTAAAATATAATTTTACTATTACCGTAACTTGATTTTTTTATTACTTTTTAAAATGGTGGGGGATCTTCATTGAGTACCTGTACCGCACAAAGGCCAACCTTTTAAGGACTAGTGAAATCATGACTCAAAAAAAAATTAAACGGTGGTAAATTACATATTAATCCCTTCAAAAAATATATAATTTTTTTGTCCCATAAATTTTAAAATATTTAAATAATTCCCTCAATAAATAATGTTTATTTGTGTTACTGCGCTTATATAATAATTCAATTATTTGGATGGTCAAAGATTTAGTCCATAATGAATCCTTTAAGAATCAAATATTTTACCAATAGAATATTTTTAAATAATAAATTTTGTGATATATCCAAAACAGTCTTTAAACTAACTTCAATATTAAATATTTATATGTTTATGTCATATTGGTGGTTTAAAGAATCAAGCAATTTGATTTTTATTTGTTTTCAAACCTAACTTTATTTTGATTTTGATAGGACGATAATGTGAATTCTAATTCAAATTAGACAAATAGCATGAAAGTCTTTTGGAGTAGTTTCTTTGCATAACTACTAGATTATGTATTAATTTGGACATGAATTTATTATTATTTTTAATTTCAAATAACTTAACTACCATTATTTACAAGGTTTCAATGGAAAATAAATTGATTAAACTATAAAGAACAATAAAAATAATTAATTGAAGTTAATATATAATCGGATTCAATTTTGGTTTAATATTTTACCTAAAATAATTTGTTTGAAATGTTTTACATGTATTAGAATAAAGAGTTATAGAATAAAAAAAGAGAGAGGACAAAAGTAAAATATTATTATTATTATTAATTGAAATTTTATTAAAAACAAATTTGCATATATTTAATAGAAAATAATCTTAATTTTATAACTATTTTTATAATACCATTAAAGTACAAGTCAATATTTGTATTCTGGTTTCAAATATAAATAAAGTTAAACATATCTATATATTAAATTGCTCGAATTTGGATCACCTAGATGGAACATGTGCAGCCTTTATCGTTGAGTGAAATAACATCAACTCAATAAAAAATTCACAAAATCTAAAATTTATTTTTAAGGATATATGTTCATAAAAATAACTATAGATTTTGTTTTGAGATAAGATCCGCTTACGATATGTAAAAGTAGAAAGTTTTACACCTTTTTAGGATTGGATGAAGGTATGGGCGGAGCCACACTCATGATTGGGGTGTCTATTGACACCCAAAAATTTTGAAAATTTATATTTTTCTACATAATTTGTATATATAAAAATAATATATATAATTGACACCCCTTTATAAATAATTAACTCCTCTTAAATATCATTTAAGAAAGTGACACCCCTTAAATAAATTCATGGCTCCGCCCCTGGACGAAGGTAAATGGACGGTTGAGATTAACAATAAAAAATGTGAATATTATTACAAGAAAAAAAGAAATAAAAAAATAATCTTAATTATTTATTACCCTCATCTAATGGTCTAAAAAAAGTGAAAAAAATAATTGAGTTTTAGTTGTATAAAAGTGGAGGCTAACCCTTTTTTGTTTTTATTAAATATTTATATATATAATATCTAAATTACCTATACAATCCTCTAAACTCTTGTATAAAAAATAATTACGTTTAATTGTATTTGAACTCATAACCTATAATAAATATTGACATAATTAAGTTTTAGTTGACACGAATAAATATTTTTTTGAATATACTAGTGTGATGTAAGGGTAGCATCCGTTCAATTTTCTTAGTCTTTTCAAAAACGGCACACACAGCATGCATTACTGGTGCTCGAACCCGAGTCCCAATGGATGATGAACATCTACCTTTGCCACCAAGACACATAGGGATGAGCAACACAAATAAATATTTTTTGTTATAAAATTGATCAGTTACTATTATTTTTTACAATATAACGATATTTAAATTCACAATATAAGTGTCAAAATTCAAATTTATATAAATTAAAAGTGGATGACATACTTGAATACTCGACCAATTAAAGAATCTATTAGTATTATTTTTTTTTCCAATCTAGGAAACCTGTCAATTGTAATTATAATAAGGCTTAGTATCAAAATAAGAGCCCAAACCATCTTGTTTTGTCCTTTTAAGTGCCTAAACTTTTTTACGCCATTTAAGTGTTTAAACGGTCATTTTTGTCCCTTTTAAGGTCAAATAGGACACTTACTTTGACAAAAATAATAATAATTTAAACACCAAAATGAAAAAAAAAAGTTTAAACACCTAAAAGAAGAAGAAAAAAGGATAATCTAGACACTTATTTTAATACCAAACCTTATAATAATGGCTACATCATGGTGATGCAATAGTGACAACAGCCCAAAAAATAGGTACATATACGAGATAAAAAAAAGTAAGATTAGAATATCTTAATTAAGGGTAAATGGATTTTGTGCCGTGGATGATGATAACATTGAAAAAAAAAACATATATATATATATATATATATATATATATATATCATTTTTAAGGAGGCCTTATATAGTCTCCGGTAATTATTTAGAATATTCATAATAATGAATCAATTTAGTAGAATAAGACTCGAAATTCTTTACATAAAATCAGAATTTTAAGTTTTGGGGTAAACTATAACAGAGGTCACTCAATTATGGGTAAGGTTACATTTGAGTCACTCAATTATTAAAAGTTACATTTAGGTCACTCGATTATGGGTAAGGTTATATTTGGGTCACCCAATTATTGAAGGTTACATTTAGATCACTCAATTATGGGTAAAGTTACGCTTGAGTCACCCTTCATATTTAAAAGAGTACATCAATTTAGTCATTTTTTCTTCGAAATCATGTGTATATTCTCGTTAACATTAGAGTACTTCATTTGAAATCATTAATTAATCTAATACATAAATTGATGCACTTTTTTTAAAATATGAAGGGTGACTCAAACGTAACTTTACCCATAATTGAGTGATCTAAATGTAACCTTTAATAATTGAGTGACCCAAATGTAACCTTACCCATAATTAAGTGACCCAAATGTAACTTTTAATAATTGAGTGACCCAAATATAACGTTACCCATAATTGAGTGACCTTCGTTGTAGTTTACCCTAAATTTTAGTATTATAAATGAAGCTGATTTGGTTGATAAGATTGTCTCGTAATAATTTTTTATAATATTTAATATAAATTATTCGATTAATAAATCAAATATCAGCAATTATAAAAAAAATACCTGATTCAAAACATTTTCCTTGGACTACTTAATTCAAAACATTATCCCTTCAAAATATTCAAATGGAGGGCCCAATCACATAAAAATTGAATATTTGGAACATCTATTTGTTTTTAGTTTGACCATGTATTTCCCTTATTATTATTATTTTATCAATTTTTACGTATGAGAGGAGAAATTTTGCTCTTACTAGGTTTTAAAACCACAACTTAAAAGAAGAGAAATATGTCAATCGAGAGTTTTAACCATTTGCTCTAGAGATTGTTGGCTATATTTCCCTTATTAACTATTTATATTAGTAGTTATAATTGTATCATTTAAGACCAATTCCATCCATTGTGTGCTAAAATATGATTTTTTTTATTTGAACATTAAAGATGATATTATTAAAAAATACCAGTTTTAAATTTAAATCATAAAAACATGTAGGACCCAACCAAGAAATTTATTATAAACTCATAAAAAGTGAATACTTGGAACATCTATTTGTTTTAGTCTGACCCTATCTTTTCCTTATTAAACTGTATCTAATAGTTCTAATTCTATCATAAGACCTAACTCATCCATTATGTACTTAAAATATAATAATTAGTCGTCTAAGTGCGTCCATCACTTATTTAAAATGTAACTGAGCATTAGTTTGCACGCCAAAATCTTATTATTTTTCTCTTCCTACAATGTTTTTAAGAGCTTGCTTAAATATTTTAAAACCGATAATATTTAAGATACTACAATTACAATTATTTTAAATCAACCTAAAGTTATTTCGACTAGTGTCAAGGCGGATCTTGACATGATAGTTTGGAAAGGTTTAATAAATATTTGAAGGACATAATTAATTTTTTTTTTAAAAATGAGGGTCTAATTTAAATTTCTCTGAACTTTGGGAATACCAAGGTTCTCCCGGGCTCTAATAAACACCCGCCTCTAGTTATGTTAAATATATTTGATGTTATTAGATTACTTTAAATATATTTTTTGAAAAAAAATATTACAAAACAAAAGCATGTAATTTTGAGAGATTCATTATTTGCATGTAAGGAGTCATAATTTTGAGAGATTCACTATTGAAATTTATGAGTTTTCCTATTAGGGTTGTCAATAAAAATTATATAGATTTTTATTGTTAATGCTTATATTGTTTTTAATAGTGTTGGGCTCGAATATGTCAACCGAATATCGCCAAGAGAGGGTGAATTGGCTTTGAAAGAATTGTGGTGGAAGCAATGAAAATTAAAACTTTTTTTAAAAAATAGAAATTAAAACTTTGAATACAAGGATTTATAGCGGTTCGACTTCTCAACTAATTCTACATCCACTACCTTAGCTCATCACTAAGAATTTTCGATAAATTCACTAATTTGTCTTTCTTTTGAAGAAAAAAGATAACCGTACATAATCAAGACTTATACCCTAAAGTCTTGTCTATCTCTATCTCTCTCCCTCAAAGAGAATTACAAAAGAGCAAATAAATGAAAAACCTCACAAGATAAGTTGTTTGCAAATTTAAGCTTTTACACAAATCCTAACACTTGAGCAAATATAACAATTAAGCTCACAAGTGTGTTCTACAAAGAAATATGACAAAATTAAATACAAAATAATTTTTCTATACAAAGAATGTTGTTGTTGGCTTTCTTGTTGTTCCATGGATGCTTGAAGGTGTCTTTTAAACCCTTTAATGAGTTTATGACCGTTGGTTGGTTTGGAGCCATTGGGGATTAATTTTCTAGCCACAAATGTAGTTCTGTAACATTAGATATCGATACCTACCGACACAAGAAAGAGCTGTTACGAGAAAATGCAGTGCGTACCAGTACGCGATACATCAATATTGGTATGGTGCCTTGAGTATCGATATGGAAGGGATCGTACCGGTACCAGAGTTACTTACTGAAATTTTGGAAAATCTTCCCGTATTGATACGCTTAAGAATTGTACTGGTACAAGTGTCTGTGTATTGGTAGTTTGGTACCAATGGTAGGGTACCGGTACAGAAAGACTATTTTTTACACTTGAGCTATTTTGAAAGCATTTGTTCAAGTCAAAAACACTTTAAAAGTATTTTCAAACATATTTGGACTTACAATAATTTTTGTAATTTGTGTTTGAGTCTAAAAATATTTTTCACTTTGTTATATCAAAATAAACATCTCAACAAATATAATCTAGAAGCATGTAATTAATTGCATTCTTAAAAAACGTGTTCCACCAATTTATATTTTTAATATAATTAAACCCCAAACCATAAAAATCCTAAACTCTAAACATTAAAAACTAAAACCCTAAACCCTAGATAATAAACCCTAAACACTAAGCATTTAACCCTAAATCATAAAAAACATAGAACCTTAAAACTAAAAATACAAATCCTACCATAAACCATAAAACACTAAATCATAAACCCTAAAACAATAAACTTTAAAAACATAAACCATAAACATTGAACCTTAAACCCCAAACAATAAGCCATAGATCATTCTAGGTGAGTATTAATTATAGAGTTAACTACTGGAATTGTCACTTATGTTTCTCCCCAGTACAGAGTTGGTCACTGATTCCGAAAAAATGACCAGTAAGGTCACTTACGTTTTCAGAGGTTAAACTTATGGTTACTCAGCCGTTTGTTATCGTTAAACGTTGACGGCTTGCTGATCTGGCAGCAAAAAAAAATAAGGGTAAACTACTGTAATGGCCACTTACGTTTATCTCATGTACATTTCTGGATCCCGATTTTTAAAAATTAAACATTATGGTCATGACTGAAAAAGGTTTATTTCTAATTTTACCCTTGAATTTTTAAAAATTCATTTTCAACCCTAAAACTTTGCAATCAATTAGTACTGTAGAAATATATGTTTTGATATAATAATTGAAAAAATGTTTTGGACTTAATTGAAAGAATTTAAAATATTCTCTAAGTCAAAAACAACTTGAAAATAAGTTTAAGGATGTTTAAAAAGGTTTTGTCAATGTTTGAAACGTTTTTAAGTAGCCAAACCAATGCTTTTAATGTACCCGTTTTGATACAAGTATAATTTGTATCGATACGTTTTGAAACTATCAGAACCTGTTTCGATACAGGGATTACCTGTTTCGATACGGACAAAGGTTGTTTCGAAACACCTTTTAGTGTTTCGATACGCCTACGTGGCATACATCCCAACGATCAAAACCCCCAACGGCTATTTCTCAACGGCCATTTGAATTGTAGGTTGTTTCGATACGTCACTAAGCAATTTGATATGGGCGTTCTGATACGGCCCAAAGTGTTTCGATACGGCACACTGCATCAGACTTTAACAGCTAGTTCTGAAGAAGGGCGTTTCGAGACAGCTACCCGTGTATCGAAACAGATATCACCAGAACTGCATTTATGATGTGAAATAAAGGCTCTAACGGCTTTAATTCAATCCCAACGGTCCTCAACGACTACAAACTCAATTGAGAGTATAAAAGGGACCTCCAAGCATCAAGAAAAGACTAATGCTTCAATTGTCAACAACATTATGATGAAGAAATTGTCTTAGAGCTTAAATTGTATTATTTCTAGTATAGACAACACTTGTGACTCAAAATTGTCAAATTTGCTCAAGTGTTTAGGATTGGGTGAGTGAGCTTAAGAGTGCAAACTATCTACCTAGTGAGGGATTTCAAGTTTGCTCAAATTTCTCTTGTAAAGAGGGTTTACTCAAGCTTTGGGTTAGAAAGCTTTGAGTGTGTAAATGTTGCCTCCTTAGCCTAGAAAAGGGGAAGAAATTTAAGAGTGAATTTGGTGAAATCCTTAGTGGGAAGCTAAGGTAGTGGATGTAGGTTCTTGTTAGAAGGCTGAACCATTATAAATCCTTATGTCCATTGTCTATTTTTTGCCTCCCACAAAATCACCCAAAAATCCAACTTCTCCACCACTTGGCTAGCTAAATTGGTTAAAGGAAATCGAGCCTATCAAGCCTAACAATTGGTATCAGAGTGAGGCTCAATCGAAGGGGATTAACATCCTATTGAGGCGATCCGGGAAGCTCGATACAACAATTCAATCAACCGGTCAAATGACGCAATCCATCGACAAGTCACCATTCTTCGACGAGACCAACTACGTTCATTGGAAGATTAGAATGAAGTTATTCATCAAATCCAAAGACTACAAGCTTTTGGATATAGTTGAAGAGAGTCCTTATGTGCCACAAAGAGTAAAGGCAGAATGGAATGCGAATGCGAATGATCGCAAGAAGATGAAGCTTAATTGTAAGGTTCTGCACATCCCCTTTTGTGCATTTAACCCTAACATCTATGAGAAGATGTCCTCTTACGAAGACGCTAAGAAAGTATGAGACAAGTTTGAAGTCACATACGAAAGAACCAAATAAGTAAAGCAGACCAAGATCGGTCTTCTCAACCTCAAGTATGAGAACTTCAAGATGGAACCGGATGAAGACATCACGAAAATGTTCGATAGATTCTTTACCATCACAAATGAGCTCAAAAGCTATGGAGAAATCATTCTAGAAGATAAGCTTGTTCGAAAGCTTCTCTATTCTTTTTCCGATTCATGAGACTCAAAGAAGACCGCCATCATCGAAGCCAAGAATCTCAAGACTTTAAAGCTTGATGAACTCATGGGGTCTCTTCTCACTCATGAAATTATGAAGAAAGGAAAAGAGGAAGAGAAGAAAGAAGAGATAAAGAAGATGGGGAAGAAGACAATCACGGAGCTTGGCATCAACACCAATGCCATTGTTCTCAAGTCCTCCAAGTGCACCATGTTGAATCAAGTGAAGAGGAAAGTGAAGAAGAAGAGATGACATATCTATTCGAAAAGTTTGCCCAATTCATGAAGAGCAAAATGAATGAGTCCAAGCATGAATCGAGGAAGAAAGAGAAGATAAGCTCTTCAAGCCATAAGAAGAAGGCATATGTGGCTACTTGGAGTGATGAAGACTCCACCGACAATGAATAAGTCAACCTTTGCCTTATGGCCATCGAAGAAGATTCAAGGGTAACTTCTAACTCATCTATTTCAAATTCATATACATTTGATGAATTACAAGATGCCTATGATGATTTGCTTTTGAAATTTAAGACATCATTTTTAAAAACAAAAAATTACTTTCAAATTTGAAAAAAGAAAATGATTTGTTTTCCAAAATAAATCTAGAGTTTGAAGTAAAAATCAAAGATTTGAACTTAAAGTTTTAAATTTACAAAATTTGCTTCAAACGATGGAAAAGGATCATAAAAAGAAGTTGATAATCTGTGTAGTCCTTGTTAAGGATGTTAATAGTAAAATCTTAAATTTACTGAACGACTAATTGATTATTTAATACATCGACAAACAATATTTTATAGACTTTTTTTAAATGAATCGAAAATTTGTACATATCTCTCAAGAAGTTTTATTCATATGAACAAGTTGTTTGTCAATCATTTTTAAATTTGAGTCGGTCAGTCAAATTTAATGTACAAACACTTTTATTAAGAAATTTATCTAAAGTCATAAATATTGTGTTTCATTTTATTTATTAATAATACATATATTGTAGTCAGCAATCTCTAGAGCATGTGGTTAAAACTTTCAGTTGATAACTCATTCTCCTAGGTTGTGGGTTTAAGATCCAGTTGGAGCAAAATTCCTCTCCCCTTCTCATAGGTAGAGAGATTATTTAACCCAAAATAAAATATTGAGAATTTAATTATTCTAAAAATAATAAAGGACAAATTAACTATTCAGTTAAACATTAGAGGATATTTTTTTTAATTTTATGCCTTTTTAAGAAAAAAAAAATAAAGTGTGCTAGTCGGACAAGCCTTTTCACATTATTGTACAATTATGCATGAATCAAAGACCACCTCACACATTACTATCGGCAATCGCATGGTTTGCCAAGTACCTATATGGAAAAATTATTATACGACCCGATTCATTATGTTATTCATGATTTTTATTCATTAAAAATTAGTTAATTAATTTTTGTTTTTCATGTCATTTTTTTCATTCATACTTAATTTTTTTGTAACCACCCACTACTTATTTACATGGCAAAAAAATGAAGGTTTATTTTTGAAAAAAATAACAAAAAATATAAAAATTAACTTACTAATTTTTAGATGATAAAACTACAGATTACATGGTGAACCTGAACAATATAATAATATTTCCCATATATGTCAAAGAAGAGGCTATCATCACTTGAAGCCTAATAGCAAAAACAAATTCCCAATTGGCAACCACCAAAGGATTCATTGGATCTCTCTACATTAAAAGATAAAGCATTTATTATGGAAAAAGACATATTTAAAACCAAGAGGTAAAAAGTTTAATATATAAATTGACTCATGAACTTTACAACCTTTTCAAATTGGTCCCATTTTTTTGGATCAGATTGCCCTTTAGATTGGATAACATGACATTAGTTAGTAACTGTCAACTGAGACTAACATCGTTAAATTTTAAATCCAATTTACAAAATATCAGTCTTAGTAATTAATATCTTTGTGCATATAGTAAATTAAGTTTGGAAGGTCTCTTCATAATAAATTTTTACAATATTCGATATGAAACTGACTCGTGGATCGAATAAAATAAAAAAGAGGTAGCTTTTGAACATTAAAAAGACGGTTCCTAACGCTGTTTAATGCCCGATGACATTCAACTGTCTTTTTAAAGGCATATGCCTAACTCTCATTTATTGCCCCCTGTTTCTTTTTCTACAAAGATACTGGGAATCAAACTCGTAGCTCCATAGACCAATTGGAATAAAGCTTGGTTCAACAGTTATTTTTTTCTCCTTTAAAGACTGCTATTTATTGCAGCAGATTATTCAACTTGCTAAAATCTTACGTTTCTTTAATGTACCATATTTGTATCTACATAGGTAAAGTTGTAAAGAGCTCGATGTCTCTTTAAGTAAGGTAAAAACAATGTTGGAAGAGCTTCGTCCCTTATTCGACTTGGCTCGAGTCTAGATATAATCGAAATTCATATAACCGTAGCAGATGTCACCACACTAGGGCTCAATGGAGAATGCAGACATTCCTCTTGTTTTGTTTTGGAGCATGATTGGACAGAAGTTGGTTGAGGAACATAAACTAAAACTAAGCGCATGTTGTCGCAAGTGATATCAACAACATGCACAAAATTTACGAATATAAAACACCTTAAATACGACCGTAACATAAAAGAAAATACATTACATAATCATAAAAGGGGTCAAATATATCGAGCACACCTTAAATACTATTAATCTCAGCCATCCATTTAAAACATGTAAAACTTCAAAACTCTTACACCGTGTAAACATGTATATATATATATACACACATACATATGGAAACATGCACATACACCAAGTAGGACTTGTCTAGGTCATTTTTTCTTGCTAGAAAGTAACAATTTTTTGCTTTAATCAATAGTCAAACGCTATAATATCATCTAGATTTGCTAGAAAAACAACATTTCAGGTACCTACAAATCATTGGCGGAATGGTCCAAACAAAGGATTTGTGATTGATTAAATCTACCGACTTTGTCAAGGATACAAAAGTATATGGATTTGAGCATGGTTTTTCTCTACTTCTGGTCCTACACACTCCCCAATTTGTTTTGTGGAATTCTGTGATAAATGACAAAAGCAGCAAACTAACAAACCCAAAAATCATATGGTGGCAAATGATTTGTAAGGCAAACAAGAAAGTACAAGGTTTTTTTTTTCTCTAGTGGTGCTCATATTTTTTTCCCTGAGAAAACAACGAAACCGGCTACGATGTTATCATCATTATCAACAAGAAAAGGTCATTCACCACACATTGGGGGGAATATCAGAAGGAAAAGGGGCATGTGAGTACCTTGCTGGTGAATCTCGGCACACCGTTGCTTGACGTATACTCCAGGGTTCTAAAATGGAGCGTCCATCGCTGGAGGCAATCCACCATCACCACAAGCAGAAAGCTGCCAAAGTTAAGAGCAATCAACTATAAACTGGACAACGATCTCCAACACATTTAACGCATTTTGTTTTGACACTTAATAGAACATAAAAGAATTTGTTCGAAAAGAGACGAATCAAAGATCCATAATATATTAATTCATAAAAGTTCCCATATAAGAGTCTTACTACCTCAGTAAGATTAAAACCTATGGAAAGATCAAATAAAGGCTTGTGTGCATATTTATCTAACATGCAGAAGGGTTCTTGATACATAAAAGATTGTGCTTTTAGAAAAAAAAACAAATATTTAGAAGGAATCAAAATTAGAGATTATTATACTTCCTGACAATGTTTTCAGCTCTAAAAATCACACTGACTTGTAACAGAAAAGAAAAAAACTGCTGCACATTTTGGATTTTATAACAAAGGAGTATAGAGAGTAAGAGTCGAGTCTTCCTGGGTTGGGATTCGGATAAGTTATGAAGTATTACTGCTTGCTTCGACTGAGGCGAATTATGGGTGAAAGAAGCAGGCTGGTAGTTCCATTGAAGACATTTTGTAAGCAAGAGCAAAGAAAAGATAGAACTTTTTTTCTGTTTCCAACACCAAGCTAGCAAACAGCGGCGGTTGAGCCTCATGTATGTTTCGGACCTTCAGTTGTCCGCACGACAAAATAAATGGTTCAAAATCTGATCTTTTCAGATGAGAAAGTACATGTATGTTTGCATTGAACTACCAAAGGTCCAAAAGAAAATTTCTCAGTGCTGCATACCATCAGATCGTCAATGACAGCATACATCAACAGAAACACCAAATCAGCAAAGAGTAAGGTGTGAAAACCCAAGGTCTTGCTAAAATTTGAGAACAAATACATAGCCAAATAAAATTCCAGAATAACCTTCTTCGATTAAAGAAGGCAAAAATAAAAGCATCCACACATAAATATTTTCTCCCGTGATTAATGGTCTACTGCTTCGAATGTAACTAGGATGTTTTAAGAAATGAAAAATGCTTCAAAAAGACAGCCTTCTGTACGTCCAAGGTTCCGCTTTAACTAAAGTGGGAATCATGCCAGCAATAAGCGAGCCAAATCTTTCAGCCGCACAATCTAAGTCGGTGATGCAAAGAATCACCTTTAGAAAGTGATTAAGAAAAAATGGCTATACAAAGTTGGTGGAACAATCAGAGATGTAAGTTTATCGCAAGAAAAAGAATAACGATCTTTGGAATCCTGTAGTTTAGAATGCCCAGCAGTAAATTAGTGCCACAGCTTACTACAGAATCCATTACGTGGCCTCTTGCTAGATATGATATCTGAAAATGAGTCAACCAACTGCCCTGCCAAGCTACTTGGATCGTCAATCAGGGTTTGAATGTATGTGTTGACAACCCTACGTTCCTGCTCCGTTGACCTCAAGCTAAACCATGTTAGTAGTTTCAATCTGAATTCCTGGTTAATATGACCCTCACATTCTAGCCATCTGATTATCTTCACACAGGACTCAAAATTCTCATCCAAGGAAGTTGAATAATTGGAGATTCGAAATGGTGACCCATTTATTAGAGTGCTATCACAGTCATGTGCCTCTTCATTTGAGTTGGCTGCTCTTTTCCTGCACAACTCTGTATGGGAATTAACGGCAGGCACTTCCCTAGTTGGTCCATTAGTCCAGGTCTGGGAATCCCCACTACCATGTGATCTTGCTAATCCATTCTTTTCCATTTCATGTGAAGCAGCATCATCATCTGCCTCCACAGCCTGTCCTAAAGTGCAACCATTGTCTTCATCCCTGGAGGATTCAAATGGAGGTGTAAGTTCTTCGTTAAGATCAGGGAAGGAGAGAACATTTAAGTCAAGCTCACGTGAAACAGATGGCACATAATCATGTTCTCGAGTTTCAGGTTTGACAATTTTGCTTGCTCCACGGCCTTTGTCTATATCAGTGCTGCAAAACCCTTCAAGGCAGCCTTGCTCTTGAGCGCAAGCAAGACGCATGATCTTTCCAAGGTCACGAACCTTAAATATAGATGAACCATCTGCTGTGAGCTCCTTTGAACCTGAAGAACTTCCTTCAGTAAGGGCATCTTTCTGGCGATTCATGACAACAGTTGGAGTAGGATTCTTGTGAACTATCTCTACACTCTTGGTAAAGCATTTAGCTTCAGAATGACCCAAGTCACCGGCTTCGGTATAAGAAACAATACGAAAGGTATACTCGGTGCAGGGCTGCAGATTAGCTATTGAAATCCTTCTCTGAGTTATTGGAAAGACACAGATAGGTTCTTTTGTATGTGTCTTGTCTCTACTATTGAAATACCAGAGCTTATAGCCCTCAATCTCATCAGATGATGCAGTAGACAGTGCAATTAGAATAATTACGACAGATGACGACGTTACTTCTTCAAATAGAAACCTGCAAGCAGCAGGACGTGAATCTGCCCAGATATGAAAAAAAAAACCGTTACTCATATAACTAACTTCAAAATAACTAATAAGAAATAGAAGAAGCCACTACATGTTCTAACCTTGGCACTTTGGGTTAGTGTTAAGGGTTGTCATCCATTCATCTGCTTTTTCAATTGCAAGAGAGCATAGTTTATGTATATCACCAGCAACAGAAAGCCTGCTGACAATTCCCCGTTCCATTTTGGCAGAAACCCCATTCACAGGGCCCACTTCTGTTTCTAGTTTGGCCTTTGCATCTTTCACAAACTCGTGCAATTCTTTAAAGCAAGAAGTCTTATCTAGGAGTCTGTAACTCAAGTATATTCTATAACAAAGTACATCCAGGCGGCGAGCATCCTTAGCAATACTTAGCTGCTTCTTCCAACATCTGCCAGAGGCAAAAAAATCACACAATCCTGTTAGCCCATGCTGAAATAACAAGTATGTAGCATATTCTCTAGAACCTAATTCATCAAGTTGAATCAGTTTCAAAATAAATTAAGATGTCGATCACTTGAAACATGTCTCGTACAACTTCCATGCAAATAAAAGCAGATTGTAAGGCTAGGGCCCAGTGAATTGAATGGGGCATGAACTTCAAGCCAGTTACTTACCCAATTATACCTGAAACTTTACCACATGAAGCACAACAATAGCTGCCATCCAGCTGCATTAATTGGCCAAGATCAACAACCCCCACCTTTTCACGTTGAAGCGCACACTCAACATGGCAAGACAACCCACAAAAATCCCCCTCACCAGACTCAGAGGTGCATACCAACCAAAGACTGGGATCCTTGTTGTCATCAAATAAGTGACAGATACAACATGAGCATCTCTTGCAAAATGTGTCATCTATGGACAGAACAGCTCTGCAAGCAGAATTTTTACAGGTCCATGAGTTAGACAATCCATTATCTAAAGGCCGCTCAGAAGCTAGAAGCACCCTCATAGGGTTCTCCCCTTTTCTGGTTTGCTTCCTAGAGGAAGTCTGACTGTTGGCAGTGGATGAGGCCTTTCTTAACTCTGACTTCTTGATTGGTTTGTTACACAACTTTAAAGCTTCAGTCATTTTGCTGTTTGAGGAAGCCAAAATTTTCTTGTCTTTATCAGAATAGGTTCGAATAAGCTCCTTTCTTGGACCAGATTTCAGTAACTCTTGTGGGAGTTCTGGACTTCTCGAAGCATCATCTAAATGGCCATTTTTCTCTCAGGTGCTTTGCACACTTGAAGAAAGACTTTGTAAGCCAGAAACTGTACAGATAAAAGAAACGTGAGAAAGCAATCGGTGAGATGGAAAAGACTTAGTAGAAACTAAAACAAAGGTTTTAAGGTAAGGAAAAAAGATACTACATATTGTAATTTGCAAAGACAGTCTATAGAAGAAAAAAGTACTAATAGCGGATAAATTATGCAGCGAAAGCTGAACTTTGTTGTTCCAAGTCAATAGGCATGAAATATAACTTCATCTTCTTCACGGCAAACCCCCATTATGAGTCCCCCTTTTCAATATTAAGTAGCCTGAGATTTGTGGGTACCATTTGATTATATACTTTTTGATCCTATTCTCAACCCCTAAACATATATAACTCTCACAAATGAGCTCTTTCTAAAGACTCGGGTTATTGGAAAATGTCATGATAAAAGTAGGAGTCTTTAACTCATTATCTAAATTTGCTATTGAAAGCTGCTAATTAGCTCTCAAAAGACATATCTAGATAGAATTTAACCGCAAGATTTCATTAAGTCAAACTGCAAAAAATTGAAAAAGAAGATGAAAGAACATATTAACATCAATACAAACAAAACTAGACACGCTATGCAAGTTAAAGTAGTTTGTAACTTTGTATCTGAATTCTAAACAATGCCAGCAGTACCAAAATTTGAAGACTAAAATAACTAGAAACAAAAGGAACAATAAGGAAAATGAAATCAGCCCAGATTAGGCTGTTGAATGCTCTAGTTTTATTTACTCCTACAATTTTCATTGAGAATTAGCACATAAATATATTTATCCATGATGAGACGCAATGCATCCTATTTCTACTAAAAAATTAAATGAGAAATAAAAGTTATGAAAGCAAAAATTTCTAGTCCATTCTTTTACAAAAGACTTCTCAGACAAATAATCCAAATTCAGATATTTGGGACCCATGCTATAATTATCTGCATGTGACTGGAGCATATCAGATCTTGGGCGTAAGGTCATCCTTCAATGTAACTAAAGAAAGAAAAGTAGGTACTTAAAATAAGAATATAAGATTGCATTCAAGGGAAGCAGATGTTCCTAGAATTTTGAATGGTTTGTGCAGACCGTAAAACATATGAAACAAAATTGACAACAAAAGGAACAGGTTTGTTAAACAAAAACATTATTGAAAGAAAAAAAATGCATAAAATTTAATTGTATCATAAATTAAAGAAAAAGAGTGGCAAATCATCTACTCCAAATAAAAATTGGCAAGAGATACCTGATAGATACGGGATCCTTCTTTACAACGGAAAGAAAAGGAAACAAATTGCAAGAATTTCACTTCGGAAGTGCATCCATGAAGCAGGCTGCAGCAGAGTATTGCAAAGCAATCCGAGTTAAGTTATCCAATACAATTAGGATTCAAGAGTCTTATATTTTATAAGCTCCATAAAGGAAATAAAAAATAAATCTATTTGGACCAGATTTTAATGGAGTGGTTCAAACAAGTTTGAATCAGATTAGTAACTTGATTAGTGATCAATCATAAAATTCACAATCATCTTAGAAAACTCTATCAATAGTGCATTATAACTGTAACCATATTACTTGTAAACACCAGTGATAACAAATTCCTTGTACATATGTATACCATCAAACTTTAAATTAAACAAAAAAGAGATATAAAGAGGTTTAAATTTCACGGAATTATTGGGAAGAAGCAAAATCAAGTGACTTGATTTGCCTAAAAGAAAAATGGAAAACAGGAAGCCAGAGAGAATGGCAGGGATTGCATATATTTTGAAGATGGTTCTCAGTGTTTTCCATTGCATACAGGCCATTTCATCGGCCTCCATCATTAAGGTCGAATAAACACTTTATAGAGCCTTCTAATCCAATATACTTAAAGCATCTTTTCTCAAGGTCAAGAACCAGTTACTTCAGTACTTCAATAACAATAAAAACATAACAAAGTGAAGCTAAAGTGACATAACTATCTTATTGCTCATCTTCAACAAAAAATCTCTTATAAGAACACGGGTTAGATAAGCAACAGATAAATAAATGAAAACATGAAGTTATAGAATAAACAGAAGAGAAAACATGATGATTATACCTTAAGCAAGATATTTATCTTCTAAATCCATAATTTAAATGTTGAAACCCCCAAAGCTTAGCTCTCCCCCTGTCAAAATTAATCAACTTTAACATTCAGCATACCAGTGAATTATCAATGTTAGACTAATCTCTTAAATCCCGAGAGAGAGAAAAGCAGAATCCGAATCTCCTCATCAATCAATCATGAACCCCCCCCCCCCCCCCCCCCAAAAAAAAAAACGAGCAATAAAGTGTGGAAGAAATTTTCATTCTTTATTTAAATTTACGCTTCCAATTACTTTATCCGCAGTGCAACACATAGTCAAACCAAAATTAGACTACAATAAATAGCAAACAAACAATTAAAAACTCCACTCCAAAAACAAATTTACATCTTTTAATTAAAACAGAATCCATTGACTAAAAAAAGCAACTTTCCAGCTTTCCAGAACCAACAAAAGAGATTTAAGCATTTCCACCACATTTGAAAGCTCCATTAAGAAACTAAAAACAAAAAATTGATTGCTTTAAAACATGAAACACTCAGTAGAAAGAGAATAAAATAAAAACAGAAACAAAATTCAAGATGAAAAGGCCGTTTGAGTAGCAAAATAAAAACAATGCCTGTGAATTTAACAATAAGTTAACAGGATAAAAAATCAAATAAAAACAGAACAATAATTCAAAAACAAGGAAACATCAAATGTAGGATAAATAAAAGATCGTAAATTTAAAGCCGATATGCGTACACGGAGTATAAATGAACTAAATTTCAAAGAACCAAAAGGAAAAAAAGAGAGCCAAAAACTCAAACGAAGACGGATCTGAGAAAATTTAAAAAAATCACAAAAAGGAGAAAAGAAAATATAGGAGGAAACATAGTACCTTCGTATAACGATGATTGGGGGAGGAATTTAGGGTTTTTAACGAAGCCAAAACCCCCCAGAAAATATTCCCTTTGAATCCAAAGGAAGAAGACAATGAGAAAATAAAAAGAGTGTTAGTTGGATTTTGATTTTTGAAGACAGAAGCTTGTACGAGTTGCTAACGTTTTGAGTTTTGACGGGTGGGGATACTCACGCGCTCAGTGAGAGCGCGTTTGATTTGTTGGTTGAATTGAAAAGGCCGGATTGGGTGCTTGACTTCTGGCAACGCAGGAAAAATAAAGTACGTGCAAGAGGATTTCCTCTCCTTTTTGTACTATTTGGTGAGTGTGATTTAACCACTGCCGTGGCAGCGCGTGATTGATTGTTTTTCATACGTAAGGTTATTTTTTATGATTTTAGGGTTTGTTGGGAATAAAAGAAGTTGATCAAATCAAAATCGTTGGACGTTTACAACCGTTGGATCATAGCCTTTTTTTGGGAAGGGATTGATCAGTGTTTAATATGCGTGGAAATTTTAGGAAAAACATTTAGTAAGTATTTTGTTTTAGGGTAAATTATAAAAATCATAACTAAATTTTATTTTTGACCTATTTTAGTTATTAAACTTTCATAACGATTAATTTACGCACCAAACTTTAATTTCTAACATATTTTGATCACTCCACTGTTAACTCAGTTATTTTTAGGATGACATAACTTTTTTTAATGATTTTTAGCCACTTAAGTCTTTAATCATTTAAAAAATTGATACATAAAATTATACTTCTAATTTAAAATCCTATCTACCTTTAAGAAATTAAAATCCTTAATCCTAATAACTTTTCTAACATTCAAAATAAAGGGAAACGTGAAGGTATATTTAGTAAAGAAGAAGAAAAAAGAATAAGTTAGAGGTACATTCAGTGAAAAAGTATGAAAAAAATTAAAAATTCATTACTTGAATCATCCAGTGAAGAAGAAAGAAGAAATTGAAACGTTTAAAGATTTTTTGAACCCTTAAGCTATATTTAAAAGACCATCATTATTTTTTTTAAATTATTATTTATAATTTACCTTCTTCAATGTTGTATTCCAAAACAGATTTTTTAACCTCAATTGAAAGTAGAAACGATAAAAAATTTCCCCAGCACCACATATTGAAACTTGAAAGATAACATCATAATTTATTTATTTATTTATTTATATGTATGTGTGTGTATATATATATATATATATACATACATACATATAGCAAAACTTAATTGACATAAAATCTGTATCAAATTAAGAAGAAAAAAGAGAACGTTACGCGAGAAAATATTGATCAAATTTTACCGTTAAGAGCAAGGTTGATGAAAAAAACATACGTTATTGACAATAAATAACCAACTACAATTACTCGAAATTTTATTAAAAACCTAAAAAAATAACATTTAGTAAGAAATTAAAATCTATTTTCATTTACATGAAAGGAAAGAAAAAAAGAAAACCTCTAAAAGTCTCCCATGGCTAAACAAGGCCATCATGGTTTCTATAAAAGAAATTTCAAATTTTGTTTCACTCAAATGTTTGTTGAATCTATGACGACTCTAAACTCAAATTTTCTTCCAAAACAATAAAGTCTTCAACTTAAAATTTCTTCCAAATCAATCAAAACCTAAACCCAAATGTTCCCTAATTCTCTATTGAAATTAAAATCTGTTTTTTTTTTGTTTATTGTTTTCATGATGCATTATGAGTGTAATAATAAAAGGTTAAGTCTCAATCCCTTAATGCACTGTCGTTTTGGGTTTTAAATTTTTATTTATTTATTTCCGTGTCTACTTATATTATTATTTATTTATGATACATCATAACGGCGTTAATAAATTAACGGTGGAGTGACCAAAATAGGTCAATGTATAAAAATTTAGTAAGTAAATTTGTCATTTTGAAAGTTCAGTGACCAAAATAAGTTAAAGAGCAAAGTTTAGTGATGATTTGTGTAATTTATCCTTTGTTTTATGCTTAATTGTAAAAATAATTAGTATGTATTCAATACTTCATTTATTTTTGTGTTTCTATTTTGATAACTAAATATTATTTTTGATAAAATTATATTTAATACTATATTTTTTATTTTAATAGTTGTCATAAAAAAATTATATGATAATATATATTTTTTACATTTTAGCCATTTAAAATGGAGTCTTCCATACAAACAAATTGCTCGAATTTATGTCTTCTAATCAATCAATGATTTATATTTAAATATGATATTAATTATTTTCCATCATTGTAAAAGACAAAAATTATTTAAAAAGGAAAACCTGCGACCGCATGCCTATAAAACTTATTTATTTTTTTTAAGATAAAATTTACAAATTATCATTAAATTTACAAATGATCATTAAATTGCTCGAATTTAGGTTTGAGCACCAGCAGCATTGATTGATCGTTCATTGTCAAATAGTTGAGAATATATTCAGAACAGATACTACTTGTAATCACCTTAGCTTTCATCAAAAAAAATTCATAACATAATCGTGTAGGCGTTGGTTTGTGTTCAATCAATTTAGTTGTAAAATGTTGCTTGGCAGTGTAGTGAAGTTATTTTTTGGTCGATTTTTATGGAAATGATTACAATGTCAAATAAGCAAATTAGGAATTAATTGGATTGGAATCTCTGTGTACTGTCTGCTGGTGATTAATGATGATTTGGAGAAGATTCATCTCTACTGAGTCTCTGACTTCTTCCAATCTTTTTTTTTTGTTGCAAATTTCTAATTTTACCTTTGCTTATTTTGATATAGGAAGGGTGCAATGGATAGTCGAGTGAAAGAATACGAGAAAAATGAGTGAATAATTCGGGGTCTACTCAAACAACCGGAGAATCGTAGGTGTATTAACTGCAACAGTTTGGTATGATTTTCTTGTTTATGTTTTGATCTCATGATTACTTGATAAGTGTGTTGTTGTATCCTGCTATAGACTGATGGAATATAACTCTGGGAATTGATCATCAAGTAAATTGTTCAGATTTAATTACAGATATACTTGCTTATATACTTGAACCTTCAACTGATTGCTAGCTGGCAACAGTGATCTTGGTGAAATCAATAATGATTAATGCCTGTGGTCCATTTGTGATTTATGGTATATTATTGATACTTCTATATTTATATCCCGACATTGATGAAAGATTTTGGAAATAGATGGAAAATAATCAGGGCGTGTTAAGGTTGGTACTTATGTCCAGTGAGATAGGTTGAATGTCTTTGAATACTTTATTGATTTTTTACAAATAGAAAACCTGATTAAAGTTTTCATGATTTCTGGATCATTACTTTTCATCCTTTTGGGAAGTTTTAATTGTTTGACTATCCCCTTGAAATGTTGCTTCTGGTAATTTTGCAGGATTTTCCTTATGCTAAATTGAATGTGATTTTGTGCAACTTTTGGAGTGTTTACTTCTTTTGTCAACTGAACAGGGGCCACAATATGTTTGCACAAGTTTCTGGACATTTGTTTGCACCACCTGCAGTGGAATACAATAAGTGATCAAATTGTTTGGCTTTAAGTTTTCTTGATAAATTGGATGCTGATAGCTTATATCTGTGACATTAGTGCCTCCGATTATAGTCAGATGTCAATAGGTTCTCTAAAACTGGCTACTAGTTTTAATTGTTTCTAGTCGGGAGTTTACACACAGAGTTAAATCAGTATCTATGGCTAAATTTACTTCTCAAGAAGTTGCTGCACTTCAAGAAGGGGGAAATCAGGTAAAGATCAACCTTCTTTTCTGCTCTTGATGAAGTGTAAAAGGAAAAGATTTCTTTCATGCATGTAGTTTTCTATTCATTCTAATGTTCAAAATTGTCATTACGACTTGTTCTCTTCTCTAATTTGCAGTGTGCAAAAGAAATCTATTTTAAAGAATGGGATCTGCAACGTAATTCTGTTCCTGACAGCAGGTTATCACTCAAAATACATTCTTTTTGTTCCGTATTTATTAGTTATGTAACGCCCCGGTTTAGGGCCCGGGAGTTTATCGGTTTTGATATAAGATTAGTTCGGGTTAAAATTAGATTTCAAATGGTGATTTTATAAAAATTGTATTTATTTACGAAAATGCCATTAATGAAAATTGAAGATGGGAATTTAAGTAAAAAGGATAAAGAAAGAAAAGGGAAAAGTTTGAAAAGAAAAACAAAAGTGTCATCTTCTTCAAACACCATTTTTCACCAAAACATCTCTTAAACCCTAAAATCACTATTCCATTGCCCAATCTCTCTTTCAAGCAAGTTTTCCAAGGTAAGCATTCTATTGTTTTAATTTTTCTTCCTTTAAGTTGTCATTAGTTAGATTTTTCTTAAAAATCCATTATTTTGGGTTATTTCAAAATGCTATGAGTTTGAAAAATGGTAAAATGGAGGGATTTTCGTGTGGGTATTCTAATGTAATGTTTAAGGGTATTTTTAATCGTGTTTGGGTGTCTTAAAAATGTTAAAAAGATTGTAAATGGTTAAAAATCCGAAATGAGTATAAAAATGCGATTTTTAGGTTGAAAAGGTTGAGTTTTTGGGTTGAAAACGTGGCTGGTGGTTCCTTTGATGTTGGAGAGTATTTCTAGATGATTTTGAATGTGTTTTGGTGGTTGAAATGGCTGGTTTCAGTGTGGGGTTTGTCTAGAACGAAAATGGTGAAGTTTAAATGAAATTTGGGTTTGAATCAAAGTATTTTGGTTGCAAGGAGTAGAATTCCGGGTTGTTGCTGGTTTACAAGTGTATTAGCATTCTAATAGTTTGTTTTAGGTTGTCTTGAAGCAGCGGATATTGATTCGGGTACTTCGGGTGCGATACTGGGTGCTACGGAGGCGTGAGAACGGTGTTCTGGTTTCCGTTGGGCTCTATCGGTGAGTGAAAACTGTTTTGAGACTTTAAATGCGTTCAATGAATGTTTTTGGGGTTTGGGTGGAGTCTTAGAGACTAACCTAGACCCGGGTGTAAGTTTATCTACTCTCGCTTTTTTGGTTGATTATGGGCGTTCTCGATTATGTGTGTTGTAGTGTGTTTTTAGATTGTTTTTACTCTCCGTTTAATGTTGTTGTATAGTCGTTGTTGGTGTCGAGCCTCACGTGATGGTTACCGTTGCTACGATGATGTGTAGTCCCACCGGTATTGACTAGTAGAAGAGTACGATGATATGTAGTCCCATCGGAAAACTACTAGTTGTTGTGAACGGTGATGTGTAGTCTCACCGGGTTTTGATTATGCATGTGCATACCATGTATTGTTTATGTTTATGCTTCGTTTTAATTTCTCCTTAAATGGTTTTGCTTTAAATCTAAGGTTTATGTTTTAAAACTGCATTGTTGTTGTGTTTTAGAGCTCCGCTCACTAAGCTGTTAAGCTTACGCTCTCCTTTTTTCAAAAATGCAGATCGTTAGAGGTTTGAGAGGCAAGTGGGCAAGGGAGGAGTTTTTTCGGAGTTCTCGGCTAGCTCAAAGTATGGTTTTGCATTTGTAATAACATTTAGACAATGAGATTGCTAGATTTGTATGTTAAGGAGTTGGTGATTAAACTCTTATGTTATGACTTGTTTATGTTTCAAGCATGTTTGAAATGATGATACTATGTCATGTTGGGGTTTAATGTGGCCTTGTATGAATCGCTTCGTGTTTTGACATGTTAGTGTTTTTGAATCTAAGTGTCTTTGTGAGCCTTGAACTTGAAATCCACTTTGTCACTTGAATGCATGTCAAATGTTGTGATTAGGACATTTTACATCTAGAATGTATGTATGATATGTTGCTATGTGGTTTTTGATGATTCGGGACAAGTTTGGAGGTGTCAAAGTATGTTTTTGGGCCAAACTGTGTGTAGACGTTTCGAAACGCTCGATATGGTTTCGGAACGGTCGACAGCTCCAGGGGTACTCGTATCGGAACGGGGGTGGTGTCGTTTCGATACGATTTGCCACTGTGAGCTCCCGTTTCGATACGGTCTGCCATTGTGAGCCCCTGTTTCGGAACCCGTTCCGATACGTTTTGTCACTAGAAGCCTCCGTTCTGGAACAAGGTGGGATCGTTTCGAAACGACCTGACTTTTACTTTTTAAATGGAGCCCGCATTTCGGAACGGGCAAGCCTGTTTCGAAACGCAGGCAGTTGTAACGGTTAAGTGACCCCTTCGAAGGTTTATGGATGTTGCATTTTAGTCCCTAGAGCTTGTATGCTTCCTTGTTGAGTTCATATGTGACCCTTGAGATGGTTTTGCCCCGTGTGGATGTAAATTGACTAACAAACTATATGGCAAGTTTAAATTATTGTATGCCCTCTGCTCGACTTGAATCTATGTTCGCTTTGACACTGTTGTCTTCTCACTTAGGGTAAATTGTGATATTTAGACAAGATAATAAACAAAAAATAGGGTTGCTAATCGGAGTGAGGCCTTAGCGGATTTTGCTTCGATTTTCCCCGTATAACTCGTTCGGTCCGGTCTATTGGCTAGGCCGGTACGAGGGGTTACAAGTTACATGTTTCTGAGTTAAAAGTTCTGTTGTCAGCAATGTTGAGAGGCTTCGTGACTTCATTAAGCATGTCTATGAGGATAGAAGATTTAGTGGTGGGAGAAACTATGACAAGCCGCCAAGAGGAAAGATGGTAAGACGCCCCACCCTGTTCCTATATTTCATTGAATGTCAATCAGTTATGAAGTTTGAAAGATGCTATGAGAAGAAATTATATGTTAGGGTTCCTGCATGGGCTCATGAACGCACATCTTTAGCTAATTTGATTCGATGGAGAGATAAACTAGTGGCTCTTTCTATTGTGCAAGCAAGATTGGTTGGATTAGCCCACTTTTCTGTAGGTTATACATTTACTTATGCGGCTTTCTTGATTGCCTCTACGTCGGACAAATTTGGTTAATTCCTTATGTTATGCGTTGTATCTGCGATAATATCATCTATCTCGATGAAGAATGTCCCCTTCTATTTCTACATCTAGGATCCGACTTGTATCATATGAGGGAACTTTTATACTATCAAATCTTCAACAAAGAGTGTTGTGTTATGATTTTTTACTTTTGCACTATGCAGGGTCACAAGGAAGACATATATGAGAATAAGGTTGATGGATATAGGGGAGGGTCCAGAAGTCCACCATATGAAGGCCCTTTCAGTGAAGGGTCTAGTCCAGGGGGAAGGAATGATGACAGATATTCGAGATATGGTTATGAAGAAAGGCGAAGTCCTGGATATGATCAAGGAAGTCGACAATATAGTGATTACTGAAAAAGTCCTGCTCGTCATGAAGTTGTCAATGACTGGCGCCGAAAAGATAGATTTGGTAATGGGAGGAAACCTGAAGATCATAGAGTATCTGATGGAGACCCAAAGTTGGAAGGGAGGTCACCTGAGCGACCAAGAGATTTAGAGTCATCCAGTCCCCCAGTGGGTCGTCCTGTTAGAGAAATTTTGGGTGAAAATATAATGCCCCTTTGTATAAGTGAGCCTCCAAAAGCAAATGGTAGTAGAACTATTGATGGCCCCAGACATAGGTAGTTTCTGCTTAGTACTTGTACCAATAGTTTAATGTTATAGACAGTTTTGTTTTGGTTTAAATTGCAATGTTCACAAACCTTCTCTTTGTTCTTTGTCTTAGAGTTATGCACTTGTAAATTCGTTTTGAAAGCCTTTAGTTTTTGTGGTGCCATGTACCACAACTAACCACTGAGCACAGTTTCTATTCATTTTTAAATTACCTTTTTCTCCTTTCTGCAAGCGTCCATAGATAATTACTTAATTAGTGTTCATAACAGAGAAGAGAGCAACAGTAAACCGAAGCCAGCGAGCTCAGCCGAGCACGTATTTAGCAAATGGTAGTGCAGTGTAAGCTTGTGAGGATCTTTTACTGTTGTATTTTTGTGCAGATATGATGTTTTGTTTTATTTTCGATCGAGTGATCTTTGTTGCTTACAGAATTCGATCTGTGTTGTATGATTTTGCAGTTCACAATTTGTAACTTTTCAATGTAATTGAATATTCAAGTGTTTGGAATCGGCATTCTTTTGTTGTTTTTAACCATGAAATTAAGTCCAATATCTCAGCCTAAGAACAAGCTTAAAGTTGAGAAAGTGATTTTTAGCCTATTTTGTTTCATTTATAATATGAGAATTTAATCCACGAGATATTTTACGGTTTATTTCATTAAATATTTCAAAATCAATAAAATCTTTATTCATATAAATTAAATTTAAAGATAAATCTATAAAAAGATTATCTATATTTATAAGATAATTAATTTATTTTTAATTCAATTATTGAATTAATTATACATCCGCGGAATTAAAATTAACGTTAAGAAATCAATGTCAGTTTTTTTATATAATCATTAGTATTTAATTTATTAACTGATTAATTTAGATCGAATTTTTTTATTATAATTATTGGTATCATTCCTTAATCATACATACATATTTTTAAAAAAAAAATTCCTTCACTCGCAAGATCAAATTTTAAAATTTAGGGTAAACTACATAAATAGTCCCTCGACTATGGTCCAATTATCTTTTGCGTCCCCTGACTATCAAAAGTTACACATTGGTCCCCCAACTTAAAAAAAATAACAAATTGGTATGGCGCCGTTAAAAATTTAACGGGTGATGACGTGACAGTTAATATAAATTGATACAATTACATAATTAGCCCTCAAATTCTACACTTATTTTAATTTGACCCTAATACTAAAAAATTAACCCACATAATTTTGATAATCTATCAATTTAGTCCATCTTTTTTCTATTTCTCCCCTCATTTAATTTTTCAATTCAATCCTGGTATCTCTTCCAGTCACATCTCGTTAAAGCCATCTTGTTTCTTCTATTTTTTTTAAATCTCAAGCCTTTAGAAATAGCAGTAAGAATGTGAACTGTAAAGCATGCAGATAACGAGCTAAAGATAACATGAATACATGATAGTATCACACAAACTCCTTGCCAAAATTAGGGTTCGCATTTACTATCTTCTTTGAAACGCTCCAGGTTCTAGCCAACTGGTTTTAAAGCTATCTTTTTTACTTTTCGAGACCTTAAAAACTAAGAAAAAAAGGGTCTTCTTGTTAAAGAGAGAGAGAGAGATTGAAAATGAAGGGCTAAGCAGCAATAAACAAGCACAAAAAGAGTTTCGCTTGCCTTCTTTCTCTTTCTTTTTCTCCATTCAAAATCACTTCTTTTGTAGAGAGGGAGTTGGAGACATTTGAAATTTGTCCATCCTTTTGTCTCCTCTATCCTATTTTTTTTTTACTTTTCATTTGTTTGGTTTTTGTGGAACACAGTTGTTTTGTATATGTTTTAGTCTGCAAATTTGGGTTTTGATGGGAGTGTAAGTGTAAAGGAAGTTCTTGTAAATTTGTGGGGAAAAGAAAGGACCTAAATCAAAGGTGAGTTTTTTTTATAGGTAGAGAAAAGCAAAGAAAAAATTGCATAGAAAAAGAAAATTTTCTAAACAATGCTTATTTTAATGGTAAGAATTACTAGGTTTGAATTGAATAATTAAAGGAGAGGAGAAATAGAAAAGAAGATGGACTAAATTGATAGATTATTAAAATTATATAGGTTAATTTTTAAGTATTAGGGTCAAATTAAAATAAGTGTAGAATTTGAGGGCTAATTATGTAATTATATCAATTTATATTAACTTTCACATCATCAACCGTTAAATTTTTAACGGCACTGGACCAATTTGTTAATTGTTTTAAGTTAAGGGATCAGTTTGTAACTTCTGATAGTCGGAGGACGCAAAAGATAATTGGAGCATAGTCGGGGGACCATTTATGTAGTTTAGCCTAAAATTTATTTTACTTAAGCAATTTAATACATTATCCGCAAATTTTTCTTATGCAAATATTGAAAGATAGTAGCGTAAAAGTAGAGAGTTTGACTCTATAGGACTGAGTAACCGAAAGCATCTAATTTATGTAAACACCCTATCCCAACTCATTCAATCATAAACAAACAACACTTTCTTTTAATGCACATGTGTAAAAAATTTATATAATCATACATATTTACTCTTTAAAATTAAAATTTAAATCTTAAAATTTAAATTTTAATCATAAATCCTAATATTAAGAATCATACATATAAACTTTAAGTTTTTTAATTGGTCTCATTTTGGCTTGGGCGTCACGCTAGTTACCGTGTTTCTATATTACCCACGTCATCAATAAAGAATGGATAAACAATTGCCATGTCAAATAGCAAAGAAGCTTCGAGATGTCAAAAACCGGAAGAACATTCCAGACCCAAAACCACTATATAAACTCCCCATTCATTATCTTTTCTTCGCCATAATAATCTGTCTCAATTTGTTCGATCTAAGCAGTTTTCCGGTCACGTCATCATCCTCAACAATGCCGAGCCGATTCGGTGGAGCCGTGAGTCAGGACTGGGAGCCAGTCGTGCTCCACAAGTCGAAGCCCAAGTCTCAGGATCTCCGCGATCCCAAGGCCGTCAACCAAGCGCTGCGGTCGGGCGCAGCGGTCCAGACGATCAAGAAATTCGACGCCGGATCCAACAAGAAAGCCGCGGGACCGGTGATCTACGCCAGGAAGCTCGACGAAGCGGAGGAACCGGCGGCTCTGGACCGGGTCCCGACGGATGTGAGGCAAGCGATACAGAAGGCACGGTTGGAGAAGAAGATGAGCCAGGCGGAGTTGGCGAAGCAGATAAACGAGCAGCTGAAGGTGGTTCAGGAGTACGAGAACGGGAAGGCGGTGCCGAACCAGGCCGTGTTGGCCAAGATGGAAAGGGTTCTCGGGGTTAAATTAAGAGGCAAGAAATGATTCCGTAAAGCTATTGCAGGGTGTTGTTAATGTGTTTTCCAGTGTTTCTTGAACATATGTGTTGTGTAACTTGTGTTGTTTAGATTCTCGTGAAATGAGCCAAAGTGTAATGATTTGTCCTCATTATTTTGAGGACTTATCATGCAATTAATCCTATTTTAATGGTGTCTCAAAATTTCAATCAGTAACCAGGACGCCATTTTTAAAACTAACAGTTTAATCTTGACGGATTGAAGAGGGTTATTATACCCCTGAAAATTTAAAATATATGTGGCTAGATTTTTTTTTATATAATTAGATGACTTAAATAGAATAAATTCTAAAAAAAAAATTTACACAAGTATAGTCTACATCTTTGCGCGTTTTTCGTCTGCAATATTGCACGCTTTTCGTATCAGTTTTTCTGATCTTCTTTGCGTAATGGAGGAGAACTTGGCTTCTTTGTCTATTGAAGATGGGGAGGAGGAAGCATTTGAAGTCCCATCTGAGTTGTTAGAGGCTGAGGATAAGTATGCTCTTTGTCTGGTAGGAAAATTCTTAACATCTAGTGTAATCCATTTCCTTGCCATGAGGAACACGCTTGCAGATTTATGGCACCCCCTGGGTGGGATATCAATTACAGACCTAGGAGAAAAAATGATCTGTTTTCGTTTCTATGCTGAGATTAACCTGAACCGTGTTTTAGAAGGCTGCTCATGGTTCTTTAATGGCCACCTGCTTGTGTTGCGAAGACTGGGTAAAGAGAGGATCCACTCCAAGTGCCTCTTGAGTTTGCAAACTTTTGGGTGCAAGTCCATAATTTGCCGGCGGGATTGATGTCTGAGGGGATGGCAAAGTAATTTGGTAAGTTTATAGGCCAATTTCTTGAGTATGATTCAAAACTTGTGGTCACGGGACGCAAGCAGTATATGAGGGTCAAGGCGGGAGTTCATATTAATTGCCCGTTGAAGATTAAGAAAAAGATTTCCCTGGGAAAAGATCGTACTGTTTATGTATTTTTTCAGTATGAAAAACTGTTACTATTCTGCTTCATATGTGGAAAACTTGGGCACGGAGAAAGCTTTTGCCCACTTCGCTTAACGTTGGATGACAAAGACATCGTCTTTGGTTGGGACCTCTCGCTCAGAGCTCCGGCAAGGAATGGGCCGCCGGTGCCTAGCAGATGGCTTCGTGAGAAAGTTACAAGCACACCACTACTGGAGATTCACGCAATGACCAACGTGCATGGTCAGTTGCATGAACGTGGTCTGGCAGTTGGAGCCTCACCTTCTCAACAGTCAACACGTGGGACTTGGATTATGGGCCCAGAAAAGGAGGGAGTGGGCCATATGGAGGGTGGACACATGGAAATCGGATCAGACGCAGAGGACAACCCTATTACATTCGCTGATAACAACAAAAGACAACGTGTTTTGGGGGAGTTAACTCCAGTTACGAAAAGCATTGACTCTGATGGTTCTGGGAAAATACCTGATGTTTCGGCTAGCTCTGCCGTGCAGAGCAGGCGGCAGCCATGAAGATCCTTACCTGGAATGTCCGTGGGTTGGGGAAACCACGGGCAGTACACCGCCTCAGGAATGCGTTGAGAGGCTGTAATCCCCAACTTATGTTTCTCATGTAAACAAAGCTTGATGCAAGAAGGATGAAGAGAGTACGTCGTAGATGTGGGTTCGTTTTTGGTATTGATGTTGCTGCATACGGGACTCGAGGTGGCCTATCCTTGGGATGGAGACCAGACATGGATGTCACCTTGCTCAGTTATTCTACTTCTCACATTGATGTCCAGATTAAACAACACGATGGTGTTTCGTGGCGCTTCACAGGCTTCTATGGCCATCCAGTTCAGCAACGACGGAGGGAATCTTGGGATCTACTAAGACAGTTGGCCTCCCGTGAGTCGTTGCCATGGTTAGTAGCAGGCGACTTCAATGAAGTTGCATACTCCTTCGAGAAGCAAAGGGGCAGATTGAGAGAGGAACGTAATATGGCAGCATTTCGTGACGCTTTGGAAGACTGTGACCTATGTGATCTCGGATTTCATGGACCATGGTATACATGGGAGAGGGGGAGATTATCGACAAACAATATAAGGGAGCGCTTGGATAGGGCCGTTGCTTCACCTGGATGGTGGAATTTATTCCCAGGTTATTCGGTTATCCATCAACAGCATACAATATCGGATCACTGCCCTTTACTTATACTCCCTGATGGATACCCTACACAAAGACTTGGTGCCAGAAATGTAAAATTTCGCTTCGATGCAAGCTGGATATTGGACGAGGAAGTGGAACACATAATTAGGAGCCACTAGCAACAATCGTCTGATGATATCCCTACTAGATTGACCAACTTGGGATGTCGGTTAGCAAGGTGGGGTTCTGATAATAGGAAAAGGTCCCGTGCAACAAAAAGAGCCTTAGAGGACAGGCTGCGAGAATTGTCACTGGCTGAACCGGAAGATGAAATATTACAGGAACTAATCGAGGTGAAGCTAGGGTTGAATCTGGAGGCAGATAAACAGGAGATTTCGTGGGAACAAAAATCGAGGGCCAATTGGCTTAAGCATGGGGACAAGAATACACCCTATTTCCACAACCATGCTACGTTTCGTAACAAAGTGAATACAGTCAAAGGGCTTTATAACTCCTCTGGTGAGTGGATTGATTCGCAGGATGGAATGTTAGAGGTAGCCACAGGTTATTTTGAGAATCTCTTTTCTTCTTCCAATCCGAGAATTGCTTCAGATATTTATGATCTGATGTGCCCAAAAATCTCCCCTGACATGAACGCCTTACTACTTGCACCTTTTACCAAAGATGATGTGCTTAATTCAATCAAGGAAATGGCTCCCCTAAAAGCTTCCGAAGATGATGGTTTTCCTGTATTATTCTTCCAGCGTTATTGGAGTATAATTGGAGATGATATAGCTGATTACTGCATTGCCGTAATTAATGGTATGATCTCACTGGATTCAATAAACAACACGCAGGTAGTTCTGATCCCAAAGACCACCAACCCTAAAACAGTTGCACAGTTTCGCCCCATTAGTTTGTGTAACGTGATTTACAAGATCATTGAGAAGATGTTGGCCACGAGAATGTCACACATGATGGATATATGCATCGATAAAGCCCAAGGAGCATTCATCCCAGGCAGACACATCTCTGATAATATCATCATAGCTTATGAGCTTCTCAATGGTATGCACAAGCGTCGTGTGGGTAAGCAAGGATATTTTGCTCTTAAGGCTGACTTAAGTAAGGCATATGACAGGGTCGAATGGCCTTTTTTAGAAGGAATGATGCTGCACCTGGGTTTTGCCGAGGAATGGGTGCAACTTGTTATGCGTTGTGTCCGGACAGTCTCGTACTCAGTGTGTTTAAATGGTTCCTGTGGTAGAAACTTCAAGCCATCTCGCAGACTTAGGCAAGGTGACCCAATGAGTCCATTCTTATTTTTAATTTGTGCAGAAGGCCTCTCTACTCTTCTTAATGATGCTAATAATAGAAACATTATCAAGGCCACTACAATTGGAAGGGAACGTCTACAAGTGGGGCACTTACTTTTCGCTGATGACAGCATATTACTTGGAGATGCTTCACTGGCCACCGCAAGTAAGATGGTAGAGCTACTCACCCTATATGGCAATGCATCGGGCCAATGTGTTAACTATGAGAAGTCTCTTATCTTCTTTAGTTCAAATGTTGACAGCAGCCAACAAGAACATATTGGGCAGCTGTTGGGTGTACGAATCTCTTCCAACCCAGAATCATACTTAGGACTGCCAACCATGGTTGGTAGAAATAAGAAAGAAGCTTTTCAATTTTATCTCGACAGATTCAACAAGAAAACAGGAGCTTAGGGTTTGAAATTCCTATCGTTGGGAGGTAAAGAAGTATTGATCAAGAGTGTGTTACAAGCATTACCTGTCTACGCTATGCAAGTCTTCTTGTTGCCTTCATCCTTATGCCAATCAATGGAGCGTCTTATGGCAAGATTTTGGTGGAGGAACCAGGGTTCGGGTAAAAGAATACATTGGTGTACATGGTCACGCCTAACACGTCCTAAAGTTTGTGGTGGCCTAGGGTTCCGTGATATGTGTGCCTTCAATATAGCTTTACTTGCAAAGCAATGCTGGAGGCTGATCACCCAGCCCAACTGCTTCCTTGCTCGAGTTTTGAAAGCTAGATATTATCCTCGTTGTGAGTTCCTTCAAGCTAGCTTGGGCTTGAATCCATCATTTGTTTGGAGAAGTATTTATAGTGCTAGAGCTGTGATTGAACAAGGTTACGGATGGCGCATTGGTGATGGGAGAAGGTTAATATTTGGGGAGATCCTTGGTTGCCCGGTCAAGGTAGTGGCAGAATTCAAAACTGCTCTATTGACATCAATTATACACATGTGTCTGACCTAATTGACGCTAATAAGGCTTGGAAATCAGATGTAATACAGCGTGTTTTCGATGCTACAGTGGGGCGAAAATTCTCTCTATTCCTCTGGTCAAGAGTGGCTTACAAGATCAAATTATATGGCGGCTGGATGGCTTCGGGGCGTACTCGGTGAAAAGTGGCTACAGATTCTTGAAGAGTGACCTCAACACAAATTTTGGTAGGGCCCCTGATACACACTCCACACCACTGCGTTCTTTCTATACGACCCTATGGGAGATTAACATACCTTCGAAAATTAAGATACACATGTGAAAGGTAATTAATAATTTCTTGCCAACCTATCAAAATCTAGTGGCCAGGAGATTGAATGTAGTTGATTGTTGCCCCTTTTGCCATGAATCAAGTGAAACAACAATGCACATAATGATGGACTGCTCCTATATACAGCAACTGCTTGCTCATCAAGGAATCCAAGTGCAAGTGGGAAATGGGACTCTCGAATGGAGCCAATGAGTTGCGGATTTTTTCAATAAATTGAGCACATCTGATAGAATTGCTTTGCTGGTTACCTACTGGGCTGTATGGTTCTCGCGAAACAAGATTGTCCATGAAGGTGGTCTAGCAGCTATCCAGGAATCACTGTCATTGATACAGGCCTTTGTGCTTGAGCATGGTGGTATCTTACATACATCCTCGACAGCTGAAGCACGTGTCAACAATGTTTGGTCTCCCCCAGATGCAACTACCATAAAGTGCAACTTTGATTCCTCAAATGATGCTCAGTCTAAAGTAGCTGTTTCAGGTATCATTTGCAGGGACTCGAATGGCTTAATTATGGCATCATGTATTGTTCTCCATTGGAATGTTGCAGATGTATTTGCTGCGGAGGCTTATGCTTGCTTACAAGCAGACACATTTGCCAGTGAACTAGGTTTTAATAGGGTTATAGTGGAGGGGGATTCCCGATCGGTGATATATAGGGTACGTGATGCTAAACCTGATCAATCGCTCATTAGCCCTCTTATCCATGATATCAAGGAGCTGGCAAAAGCTTTTGGAAGCATATGGTTTCGGTTTGTGCATCGCGAAGCCAATAATGCTGCACACACGCTGGCCAAGGAGGGGAGGGGCGGTAGTCTCCCACAATACTGGATTGAGGAAGCCCCTCATGGTGCAACATTAGCTGATGCTCGAGATTGGGGAAGGGTGAATAACCGATAAAGATCTACCTATTGCGTTCGAATGGTCCATTGCCCATGATCCCCAGGGAACAATTGATTGAAGCTGGATGTTTGGAGTTAATTTATATCAGTATTGGGATACATTCCATTTCTTAATGTTTTTTTATGGCTTACTTTACTTTATGTTGATTGTTTAGCAGATGTGGGACATATGTTCTTAATGATGTATTTTTTTTCCCATTTATAATATATAAGCCATCTTTTTTAAAAAAAAAAAGAATAAATTCTAAACAAAAGAGACTTCTTGAGCTTGTATCTTTTAAGATGTATATCATTCGCTTTTTATTAAAATATTGTCCCCTTAAAAATTTAAGTGTGTGTTTGGATGGGCGTTTAGAGGCCTAAAATTTTGATTTAACGATTTTTAACCTCGAACGCCGTGCTCACATGTTTATATTCAAAAATCTAAAATCAATTTTGGACCTCAAGCGTGATTATCCTCACCGAAATTAATTAAAATTAATTTTACACTATATTTTTATACAATCGTGATTTAAAAAAACTCACAAATATAAACTACGTTACTTTAAAATTAATTTTACATAAAATTAATTATATAAAATCACGTTAATACAAAATTAATTTTACACTATATATGATTTATGAACAAATGAAATTTTAAATATAAAAATTAAATTTATTGAATTATTTAAACTAAACCGAAATTAATATAATAAATAAGTTTTGAGAATTGTAATTATTTCAAGTTTAAATTATTAAAGAGTAAACTATATAAATGGTCACCGAATTTTTAGGGTGGATTTATTTTGGTCACTTTACTTTTAAAATATTTGAAAATGTCACTCAACTTTTAATTCGATTTTAATATAGTCACCAATCTTTTAGTTCGTTTTCAATGTGGTCCCTCCCGTTACCTTTCATTTTTCTTTGATAAAAAATGAGTAAACTACACCAATCATCACTCAACTTTCTTCTCACTTTTATTTTGGTCATTAGAGTTTAAAAATTTTCAGTTTAATAATTTAACTTTCGAATTGTTCATATTTGACCACTCTCAAATGACATGTTTATACAAATAGAAAATTTTGATTAATCCTTAAAGAATATTTTGGTTAATTGGTAAATTCAGATTATTCAATTTTCGATCTTATATTGTATCAGTTGAATGAGATAATCGATTGACCAATTAATCGACATATTTGATTCTAGAAATGATTTTTACTTTGTTTATTAAAACATCAAATATGATAATATGGTAAATTTAATAATTGTTCGGTTGTGATAAAAGTGTAAAAACAACTAAAAAGTCAAAAATTGAAAGTTCACACTTATTATCCTACCTAGAGCTAAAACTTTAAAAAAAACCCAAAGGGTATCAAAATCACTAGACTATAATATTTTGTAATGCATAAAATTTAGAAATATTGTATATAATAGATAAGATCGGTTAATCATGTTTGCTTAAAACTGTGAACCGTAACCGAATTGAAATAATGTATTTTAAAAATTTGTACCAAAATTAGATTCGATTAATCCTTAAAAAATTATTTTGGTTAATTGCTAAATTCAGATTATTCAATTCTAGGTCTTAGATTGTACCAATTAAATCAGATAAATCGATTGACCGATTAATTGAAATATTTGATTCGAGTAATATTTTTTTACTTTGGTTATTAAAATATCAAATATAGTAAATTTAATAAGCAAAGTAAAACAAAAATCATTACTCAAAATTTTTAAGGATTAATCAAATTTTTCTATTTATATAACCATGTCCAAAATATAAACAATTCGAAAATTAGGTTATTAAATTGAAAATTGTTAAACTCTAGTGACCAAGACAAGTGTGAGAAGAAAGTTGAGTGATGGTTGGTGTAGTTTACTCATTTTTTATTAAGAAAAAACAAAATCAGACATCAATTTAAATTATAGCATGATTTGTTCGTCACAAAAGTTTAATGAGTGACATATTTGTTCCTAAATATATAATTGAATAATTAAATTATCAGTTTTAGAAGAAATATAAATCCTAAATTTATTATTAAATAATTAAGTTATTAATTTTAAAAGAAGAGTGATTTAATTGTTTTTAAAAGAAAAATGCCCGATTAAGTCGACTATACAATTTATTCTTCAAAACCCACAAATTTACTCTAAAATCGAAGCTTTGAATCGAGAGAAGTGAGATATTATTATAAAACCAACCAGGATTCGAGTGATCAAAACATATTGTTGGCTGATGTACCTATATAACAAAAGCATTGTCTATGCTCATAAAATCCCATAACGGCTACTAATTTACTTGTACAGGCTTAGTGCCAGGGAGAATCTATAATGGGGGTGACAACGGATTTCACTTGAAGATACTGATTCAGGGCATCCAAACCATAATCCCTTCCGAATCCACTCATCTTGTATCCGCCGTAAGGACAATCCACATCGAACGCGGTGTAGCAATTGATCCAAATGATGCCCGCACGGATCGATCTCGACACCGTGTTCGCCACGTTCAGGTTCTTGGTTACAATCCCGGCTGCCAGGCCATAAGTTGTGTTGTTTGCTCTTTTGATTGCTTCTTCCATAGTCCTGGGGGAGACAATTTTCTCGGAATATCACTATTTGGTTCATCATCAAGAAAAGAATTGTACTCTAATATTGAAACACAACTTACTTGAACTTCATCAACGACATCACCGGTCCGAATATTTCTTCTTTCACTATGATCATGTCGTCCTGTTACAACATCATTGGTGTATAAATCCAAAACCAAAGCTCCAATGACAACATTGTTTTAAGGTTGTCTTACCTTGACATCGGCGAATATCGTCGGCTCGATGTAGTATCCCTTCTCACCGACACGCTTGCCCCCGGTTAACAAGGTTGCTCCTTCTCTCTTTCCATGTTCAATGTAAGATAGGATCCTCTCGAATTGTGCCTTGTTAATCTAAAACACCATAGGGAGAAACACTGCATTAATCATAAAATTCCAGTGTTTCAAAGGCTGTATAAAAATCTAACTTAGCTTACTTGGGGTCCTTGATGAACTTTGGGGTCAAAAGGGTCGCCAACCACTGTTGCCTTCGCCTTCTCTACCAATTTCTTCTCGACTTTTTCATAGATACCTTCTTGAACATAAACACGAGAACTAGCCACGCAAACTTCTCCCTGCGAAACGTATCGTATTACGACGGTTTTAGTACTTCTAATCGCAATGCCAATGCTGGATCAAGTAAAAATAACTTACTTTGTTGAAAAACATGCCTCTGAAAGCAATATCTGCAGCCTGGTCGATATCAGCATCATCAAATATTAACAGAGGAGATTTTCCTCCCAATTCTAGCGACACCGGCTTCAGATTACTTGCTGCTGCTGCTGTCATTATCTTGCGTCCGACTTCGGTAGACCCTGTAAAAGTCACCTGAAAGACAGAACAAGGTAATAAGCTAATGCCTTAATCGCTGCGAACTTCGTATGAAAAAAACACGAAATCGAAATCTCACTTTGTCAATGTCCATATGGGAGCTAATGGCAGCTCCAGCGGTCTGTCCATATCCGTTCACAACATTGAGCACTCCATCAGGGACACCAGCCTGTTTTCAAATTTCAACAAAACAAATCAATAAAACCGAGCCTATTAGGCAAATCTTAAAACCCTGTTTTAACATTGATTAATGAGTACCAGCTTGGCAAGGTGAGCGCAATAAAGAGCTGAAAGCGGAGTCTGCTCGGCGGGCTTGAGGACAATGGTGCAGCCAGCGGCTAATGCTGGGGCGGTCTTCATGAAGAACATGATAGTGGGGAAGTTCCAAGGGATTATGCTTCCTACAACTCCAATAGGTTCCCTGAGTGTGTAGCCATGAAGTCCCTTGGACAGTTTTAGTACGGTTCCGTGAATCTTGTCGGCCGCACCGGCGTTGTAGCGCAGTGTCTTCAATGCTGTAGGGATGTCGATCACCTTGCAGAGAGTAAACAGCTTGCCTCCATTAACGGCATCCAATGCGGCTAATTCTTCTGCGTTTTCTTCGATTAGGTCTGCAAACTTATTCATGATCCTTCCTCGCTCCTAAGAATCAGGATTTAAAGGATGAATAAGAAAAGAATGTACTAGTTCAGTACCAAACTGCAAATCTCTATATGTACTGTGTTACATCAACTGGTATGACATATATACATATAGTCGATACATTTTGATATGTGCTTTTCATCAAAATATATTCTGAGTTTTTTTTTTCTACCAGACAAATTTATTTTCATATTAAATTCCTACTTTAACATTATTTAAAAAAAAAAAAAAGAAAACCCAACTTGAACATAATGACTACTAACTTAAAATCTACACAGGTTTTTCCTAGAATAATTATATGTCGTTCAATCTAGATCAAAAATTATACAAGTCCAATATAAAAAAGATTCTCTTAACATAATTTTCTCTATTCATATCATCAAAATTTTAATTTCTAATCTTGTTTAAAAAACTTAACACTCCTCTCGCTAGCCCAATTTAGTTTGATAAAAGGCAAAATGACAAAAGATGCCCCCAACGTTTGCATGTTTTGTCATTTGGCCCCCTATTCTTTTTTTTGGTCCAAAGATGCCCCCAACGTTTGCTTTTTTTGTCATTTGGCCCCCTATTCTTTTTTTTGGTCCAAATATACCCCCCAACGTTTCATTCGTAGTCCAAATATGCCCTCAACGTTTCAATTTGGTCCAAATATGCCCCTGTTAGATGGAAACTGTCAGACAACTGACGTTCAACAGCTGATGCTGACTGGACTTGCCGCGTATTAAGATCTGCTGATGCCACGTCAAAATTTTTTTATAAGCTGTTGACCGTCAGTTGATTGACAGTTTACATTCAGCAGGGGCATATTTGGACTATGAATGAAACGTTGGGGGCATATTTGGACCAAAAGAAAGAATAGGGGGCCAAATGACAAAAAAAGCAAACGTTGGGGGCATCTTTGGACCAAAAAAAAGAATAGGGGGCCAAATGACCAAACATGCAAACGTTGGGGCATCTTTTGTCATTTTACCTTGATAAAAATCTAAGTAAGCTATTACCACCACTTGCCTCGTAACTTATTTTTGTTTACTAAAGGATGTAACACTAAACCATGTTTTTTTATTGGTTTGTCTAACATATGCATGTAGGTTATAGGTTATTCAAGAGTTTGTATTAAATATAAGATTTTATTTGAAAAAACACAATCATTTAATATATTACAAAACCTTAAAGATTTTATTGAAAAATCACTCATTTAATGTATTAGTAAACCTAAAACCCTAAATCATAAACCTTAAACCCTGAACCCTAATATATTAAATAAGAATTTTTTTAATAAAATCTTTTAGGATTTTGTAATATAATAAATGATTGTGATTTTTCAAATAAAATTTTATATTTAATACAAGCTCTTAAATGACCTTTATCCTATATATAGATTAGAAAAAGTCATTTTCTATTTATGAAAACATGTTGTTTTTGGATAGTTTTTTTTTTCGGACAAGAACATTGGAAGTTGGAACAGTTAGGTTCTGGATTGAGGTATTAATTGATATCTATTTTTTAAAAAATAATATAAATGTTATATAAAAATATAAAATATAAACATAAAGCTATTTTAATAGAATACTTACACTACTTTTTAAAATTTTGACAGTATATTTTTAAATTATGACACTATTTTAATTTTCTGATTTTATCATTGGATAAGAATATACTTTCACTTAAAAAAATAAATGAAAATTGTATATTAATCCAAGTGGTAAGTAACTTGACATCGCTTAACAGTTTTTAAATTCAAGATCTTTGTGTACGTAAAAAACTTTAATGAGAGACTCATCTACCAAAATTTGATGTGCAACTCATATTAATTCGAATTAATCAATACAAAATTCTAAAAAATCAGGAGGGCAATCGGAAAAAATATAATATAATCATCCCAGAATATTTGGACAAATCATTTTGATTTCAGTTGACTTGAGATGCGTGTAGATAAACAAACTATTTTAATCACGTAGTATTAATTAATGGAGATAACTGCGTGCTTAACGACTCAATTATTCGGGGTTGTGCAATTTGTCCTTTGGTGGCGTTGTTTTATGAGCCATGTAGTGCCACGTTAAGCCTCGGAATACCAACGCCACCCTGTAAATTTGTACACTGCCAGGTGCCCAAGAAAACGCTAACCCATAGGCTTAAAAAATTTAACCACTAATTTTTGACTCATACGCCGATTAATCAAGATCGAATTTTATATAGTCTCATTATAGGACGACCCTCTCAACTTAATTTTTTTCGTTCACAACATTATGATTCGAATAATAATAAACTAAAAAAAACATGGCCAGAAAACGAATTATTAGTCTAACCACTGAGTTTATAAGATATTTTAACAGTGATCGTATTAATTGATAATAAAGTAAAAAAACATGTTTCTAATTCTGGAAAGTACAAGTCAGATCGAATTCAAATGGTAAACAGTTCAAAATTTTCAAGCAAAATCCTAAATTTGAATTTGTGTGAATGAAAAAAAACGATTTGTTTTTATAAGAGTTCTAATGCGATTTAGTTTTGAAATAATCAAACAGAATATGATTATCGAATTCCGATAGATTTTACTGACGAAAACGTGAATAGTGAAACTTACCGAGCCGGACATGCGAGGCCAAGGGCCATGGTCGAAGGCGTGACGCGCAGCCTTAACGGCCAAATCAATATCCTCCGCATCGCCGAGTGAAACTTTTGTTATCACTTCCCCTGTTCTTGGATCAATTGTGCCGAACGTTTTCCCTGGTAAATAACGACGACAGAAACAATAGAATCCCTCATATTTCTCATCCAAACAGGCAAACGCGAAATCATAAAGCCCAGAAAACGACGACCACGAGAGAAAGAAAGAAAACAGAAACACTTGTGTTTGACGGAAAAGAAAGAAACCTGAAATAGAATCGACGAAGTTGCCATTGATGAAGAGCTTAGTGAATTTAATCGGCGGAATCTTGAGGGAAGGTGCAGTGTGGTTGGAATTTCCGTTGCTGTGATTCGCCATCTCTATTTTCTCTGGCACTCTGGTGTTACGTAAATGAAGGAATAGGCCCTTTTATCATCTCGGTTGCCTGTGGCGGCTATTTTTTTTTAGATACTCCTTTTCTTATTTTTCTGATTTATGGTATTTTTATTTTTCTTACCGATTTTACTGTTCATAATTATTTTTTAAAAAAAATTACCGAAGTCGATTTATACTTGCAGGACGCTGACTAGCGTAAATAACAGATCTTATTATTTTTACTATTTTTTATTAAAAACATGATGAACAATAAAATTGACATATACTCAAACAGACTTCTACTTTCACTATTAAAGTACTATAGAATTAAAAATAAAATAACAAATACAATCCTTAGGGGTGACCTTAACAGATTTTATTTTCAATATTTTATTTAATGCCAAAGGAAAGAGTTTTCAATTTTCAAATATAGACCAGAAGAGAAGGGATTTTAAACGAGTCTAATATAATGCACATGGTCCAAACTTTACTTTCTTAGATTTTGGCTTAAATGAAAAATCAGCCCTTCAATTATATCTTTTGTTTGCTTTTAACCTTTAAACTATTATTTTGTTAAAATGAGTACTTAAATTATTATTTCTGGTCGTTTTAAGTCCATAAACTATTACTTTTGGTCATTTTAAGTCTCTAAACTATCTATTGGTTAAAAAATCTTTGTGATGTGCCACTATCTTATTGACCAAAATAATTATTTTTGACTTAAATAACTATGGGGCTTAAAATGACCATAAGTAATAGTTTAAGTACTTATTGTGACCAAAAATAGTTTAAGGGTTAAAAGCAAACAAAGAGTACATTTTAAGGGTTGGTTTTCCATTTAAGCTGATTTTTAATAATTGTATCACGTATTTTACTCTATGTGCGTCTCGATTTCGGATATTCAATGGAGTCTATATTTAAATTCTTTTTAATTGGTCGAATAAATTTAGTTTGGTTGACATGTTACTATATAAAATATAAAGAAATGTAGAATTAATAATATTTAAACATTTAATATCTTTTGTCTTCTTAATAATAAAAACTTTGTATCAAATAGAAGAAAGTTATTAAACTTTAATCTAATCTAAAGTATGAGACTAAAAATTTGGGAAAACACTTCAGTATTTGTAAATTGCTAACTCAAACTTGTTTTAGGTCGGGTTTATATGATTTTTTAAATATTTGTTCATTTTTAATTTATCAAATTAAACTTTTATATATTTTATGTTATTTAAATCATTATGGAATGACCTGATTTTTTTCAATCTTATTTTTCATACCAAATATTTTATCAAAATTATTCCAAATCTCAAACAAAACTTAAATTAGTTAAAAATAAAATTAATTTATTAACAACCAATTGATCTAGTCGGACTAGACACTATATTCCTTAAACAATATCAAATGTTCGAATATCGTGAATTGTGTAAATTAAGTTAGAGAAATTATTTCAAAATAAAATTAATTTGGAGAAGAAATGAGATTACTAGGAGAAGGAATCTAACTTTTAGTGTGAATATAAACAAGCTTACCACTTAGGTTGTAACTACTCCGGCAATTTCGATATTTTTCTCTCGAATGTTTAAATCTTATAAAATATGTAAAAAAAAACGACATTCGGCAGAAAATTAGTTGGCAAGTAGTCATTATTTTATTTATGTTTATTATCTTAATAATTAATTAATGAAATAAATAATAAAATTTTGGCTAAGAGTCCTTTTCTCAAATATCCTTTTTCGATAGTCAACGAACCATTAAATGGGGCAACTAGAAAAATCCAAATGTTTTAAGTTTATAAGTCTAATTTTAGTGAAAATTCTACTTCAGTCCTTATATATTTTTTTTCAATCAGTTTGACTTTTAATTTTATTTTAAATTGTTAGTTTTATGGATGTTTTCCTTTAAAAGGGATGATGTGGTGCAAATAAATTTTGCCGTTGTAAAAATAAAATAAAATTTTAAAAAGAAATTAAAATAGTAAAAATACACAAAAAATAAAAAAAAACATAATTTTTTAGAAATAAATTAGAAATTTTGTTTGGAGAAATAATTTCAAAAACATAAAGTCTGATTTCTTTTAGTAATTTGTCTGGATTTTTATATATTTTTACTATATTATTTAAATTCTTAATTATTTTTTAGTTTGCTAAAAAGTGTCACGTAATAAAATCTGATTATATCATATAATATTATTTTAGTGGTTTAGGCTGATAAAAGTTGAGGTACCAAATGTTTTTTTTCTCTACTTTCATTCTTTTTAATTTTTTTATGGTGTTGGTGGTAACATTAGTTTTTCGTTAGTTATCGACAATCGGTAATTTTTTTATTTTTAATAAGAATTTTCATTATCTTAAATTCCTCATTTTTGCATATGTTGTTGCGTTGTTTCATATACTTTTGTGGAACAATTTCTTTTGTCAAGTAACATGTTTTTCTCTATTTTGTGACACACTTCTCTTCTATCTCCTTTGTGGTAGTTTTGCATTGGTATAGCTGTTGTTGCGTACATCAATGATCAGGAAGGTTAACGGTCTAGTAATGATTAGATGCCCTTTTGTAACGATTTGTTGACGTAATCAGAATCATTAGCAGTGTATATCTACAAAATTGTTTGCTTATCATCTGTCCCACATTATTACATGAGCGTCTAGTTAGATAGAGATAAGTAGATTTTGATGATAGTTGTTGAGTTTCTAAAGAAAATAAAATGTCATGTTTAAAGAAAGGTTTTGTTTTTCTTCACGCCCTTTAGGTTTTCACGTTATTTTTAATAAGTTCTTGGTTAGCCTCTAGGTTTCTCTTTATGTTTGGGGTGTGTTTTGTTTTGCATTTAATTATTTTTAATGATATTCGGCTCTAGTTTCAAAAAAGTTAAGGTACCAAACTGATTGAAAAGAAAATAAAAGAGTTGAAATAAAAATATTACTAAAATAGAAGGACCTAAACGGACCATTGGATTGGCAAATAGAAAAGTCCAAATGTCTTGCATCGGGAGAAACATAAAATTCCAGAAATGTACGTAACAGCTGATGTGAAACAATAATTTTTTTTTTTTGCAAGATGTGAAACAATAATTTATTAACTTCAAATAAAGGGCAAAGTCACAACACTCCAACGGTCCATTGATTCTTTCATGAATAAAAGCAACACAAAATTTATAATATTGTATTCAACTTGTCATAGGCGGAGTCACATTTGACATCCAAAATAATTTGAACAAAAGTATTATTTATATTTTATATAAAAATTAATACTATTTTAAAATATAGATTATTTTAATAAAAAAATTATTTTACACAAGTATTTTATTTTTAAGTGTTAAAAATTTAATTTAAAATTTAAAGGTTTAAAAATTAAGGTTTGTATTTAGAATTTAAATTTTGCAGTGCAAATAAGCAGACTTATGTGTTAATTTTTTTTTATCATATTTTAAAATTGTATTAATACTCCTTCAAAGAAATTAATACTATAATTAATCTTCATCAACTTAAGAAAATTATTTTATGGAATTTTTTAAGTTTTGGCATTATAATTTTTTTTGTTCTGTCTCTTCAATTTGTGACATTTTATATTGTAAAATCTAAAGCATAAATTTTCTCTCACAAGTGATGTAATTTTTGTTTCGAAAATTAAAGTTAATTGTACTATACGTTCTCAAACTAGGATTATTATTTTAAATTGGTCCTTGAAGTTTTAAATGTTTCAGTTTCATCCCTAAACTATTACTCTCATTTTAAATTGATCTCTAAACTTTTGAATGTTTCATTTTCATCCTCAAACTATGACTCTCATTCTAAATTGGTCCACAAACCTTTTGAATATTTCAATTTCATCATCAAATTATCGTTTGTGTCACATCATATTATTACATAATACACAACCGTGTTTCGTGGCAATTAACAATTTTTATAACAGTTTTATTAACATAAGATATGATTAGCATATACTAATAATTTGGGTATGAAATTAGAACATTCGAAAAGATTGAGGACCATTTTAGAATGAGAGTCACAATTTGAGGATGAAACTGAAATGTTCAAAAGTTTGAGGACCAATTTAAAATGAATGTCGTAGTTTGAGGATGAAATTATAATGTTTAAAACTTTAAGAATCAATTTAGAATAAGGATCATAGTTTATGAATACATGATGCAATTAACTCCAAAAATTAAATCGAATTTAATAGATAACTGTTAAATTGGAATTGAAATGAAACTATACAACGAATCATTCGTATAGTCAATAGTGTGAAAAATTATTTGATATATTGACTCTATTGTCGAAACTGAACTGAAATAACCATAAACCTTTTTTTAAGGTTTTTTTATAAAATAAAAAAATTATCATTGTTAAATTTAAAATATTTATATGCATTTAATTAAATAATTTGATTGAGTTATTTCACATTTTGTTATCCAGTTTCATATTTAGATTAAATTAATTAAACATAGGAAAATACTTTGATGCACAAGCTTGTGTAAACTTAGTTTACACAAGCCCTTTAATTTTAGGGTTTAGGGTTTAGGGGTTTAGTATGTAAATTATATAATTTAAGGTTTATGGTTAGAATTTAGAGTTTAGAGTTTAGGATTTACGTTGCTAGGGTTTGTGATTTAGATTTTAAATTTTATAAAAGGATTGTGTAAAAAAAATTTACACAGCTTGTGCATCAAAATAAAACCCTTAAACATATACATACAAGTTCATAATTTAAGAAAATTATTTGGTTTCAATATCCAAAACTGCTAACCAAATTAAATAGACGGTTTAAACCAAATAAATTAATCCAAAAAACTGCAAATTTCTGATTTATTTTATTAATTTGATTTAACTGACTATTTAGTGGTCTAGTTACTGTTAAAATCTAGGGGGAAAGTAAGTAGGATTAATATCCACACTGGCTGTGGAAAACAAAGTTTCCACAAGCGGGATTATTTAGGGGTTTAGAATCTTAATTTAGGGTTTAAAGGTTAGATATTCATGTTGCAGGGTTTAGAATTTATGATTCATGGTTAGAATTTAGATTTTAGGGCTTAGGGTTCGTGGTTAGTTTTTTAGGGTTTTAAGGTTAAAATTTTAAATTTTAGATTAGGCTTGGAAAAAACATGCTTGTATAAACATTTTTTTACACTAGTAGTGTATCAAATATTAATCCAAATAAATAAATAAATAAATAATCTCACCTTCTAGGTTTTGTTTAGAACCCAAGTCAGTTACGCTAAAATTAAATACTAAGATGAGCACCAGCTATTAATTTATCGGGTAAAATACATCACAAAGTTATTTAATTATAAGTTTAATAACAAATAAATTATTTTTTAAAATAAAATTTTATGTTTCTCAGTTAAAAAATGTAACTAACAAGTTATTTTGGTATTAAAATTGAAATGAATGACTTGATATAATAAGTTAATAACAATTTTAGTGTCTAAGACTTATACATTCATTTAATATGGTCCTAATTCAATAAATTTAACCTCGCATTTAAAAAATTCTACTAGTGAAGTGATTGTAACTAGTAACAGACGATGTTAAGGGTCATAATGAGTCTGTTCCATTAGTCTATCAGCTACTAAGTAGTGAAGTGATTGCAGTTGTCGAACTATCACATCTATTGATTATTGAGCTGAGGATAATAACATAAAGTATGATAAGTGGTTAAAGAATGTGTCAGAGAGTGTAGTGTCGAAATTTTTAAATATGAATGATTAAATTTATTGAATTAGGACCAAATTGATATAATGTATAAATTTTGGGATTAAAACTATTATTATATTAGTTCATACTATAATTTTAACGGTAGAATAATATATTTGTCACAAAATTTTAATTAAGTGATTAAATTATCACTTTTTAAAGAAAGATATATATTTATTATTAAACTTATAATTAAGTAAATTATGGTGTATTTTATACTAATTTATTTCAAACAAACAAGTTTTTTTTAGGATAAATATTTTATACACATGCGGTGGAAACTAAAAGTTTCCACAAGCGCCTTAGTTTTAGAGTATAGGGAGTTAGTTTAGATTATAGGGTTTAGGGGTTTAGGTGTAGGGGGTTAGAATTTAGGTATAGTTGTTTCAATTTAAGATTTAAGGTTATAATTTAGGGTTTATAGGTTAAAACCTAAATCCTCACCATATTACCTTAAAAACTAAGCCCTAACCTATAAACTCTAAATTATAACCCTAAACCTTAAATTGAACAACTGTTCTTAAATTCTAAACTCCTACACTTAAACTCCTAAACTCTATACCTTAAACTAACTTCCTATAGCTTAAAACTAAGTCGTTTGTGGAAACTTTCAGTTTCTACCGTCAATGCATAGGGTATTAATTTTTTTATTTCCTTCCAAATTAAAGAAGAATAAGAAAAGAGAAAAGTATTTGGTCTCACTAGCCGGCGGAACGCCACCACGAAGGCAACCAGGTCATCAACGTGTCTGTTATTCCACCACCCACGGGAATTTTATGAGAAAATAACTTTAGATGAATATATACAGGCTGAGTATTGTTCCATTAATATTTTTATCCATATATCAATAATGGTTGAGTGTAATGACGAGATATATTATTTTTAAATAAAAAATTTAACTTTTAATTTTGGAGGTGAAATTATTAGAAAGAAAAATCATAAATTTCAAATATAAACAATAAAATAAACATATGTTATACTAAAAAATATTATTATCGATGTAATGTATATGAGAATGTGTGATTGAATATTTTAAAATGTTAAATATACTATTATATGAATAGAAACCCCTCGTACTAAAAAATAAATTTAGGATTTAGTGTTAATGTTAGGGTTTAAGGAATTAAAGATATAATGTATTTTAAGGTTTAGTGTTTATAATTTAAGTTTAGAATTTAAAATTAAGCCTTAGAATTTAATTTTTTAATGCTAGGTATAGAGGAGTACGGAAAAGGGACATAAAATTTTTGTCCCTGTTACATATGAGTAAATATAAATTTAAATAGTATACCAAAATTGGGATGAAAATCTTCTGACTTTCCGGTGTCTTTATTTATGCATCTCGTTCAAAATTAAGTTTAGGGTTTTAAGTTATGAATTAGAGAATTTAGGGTATGTGTATTTTTAGGGTAAATAGTTTAAGATTTAAAATTTAAAATTAAAGCGAAATTTAATTTTATAGTGTTTTTTAGTGCTAGAACATAAGTAAGGACACTGAAAATAGATAGTAGATTTTTATTCCAAAATTGTACGTTAAAGAAACCTGAATAATTTTTCCTCGGTCAATACCCCTTTTTGTAAAATGAGAATTGATTGTTCAAACAAATCTTTCGTAAGGAAAAGTTGAAGTCAAATGAATTGAATGGTTGAATTAATGAACATTTGATATTAAATTTTTATTAAAATTAAATTTTATAATCTGTGTGAAAATAAAATATTTCATATGAAATAGTATCTATAAACATTTTTATCAATAAAAATATTATTGGTAAGATAGTTGAAGTTAAATTTAAAAAGTTATTAATTACTTTAAGTATACTAATTTTTATTTGATCTATTTGTTTGTTCCTTTTCAAATTTTAATGTAATTAAATAACATAAGATAATCATACAGTATTATTTGTGAAATATACTTTTCAATGTTTTCATCCTCAACGTGTAAAATGAGTTTCAATTTTTTTATTTAACTATATGTATTCAATTCATTGACTAATTATTTCAGATATGATACTACATAGATTTATTATGGAAGTAATTTTACTAAATCAAATTGTTCCATTCATAATAACAATATTCGAACCATTGATCTTACTTAAGAGATTTAAGGTGTGTTTGGTTCTAGAGAATGATGATTGTTTTCGTTTCCATTTTTTAAGAAAATGGATAACAATTAAAAAAACATGTTTGGTTGAAAATTAGAAAATAATTTTTAGAAAATGGAAACAAAAATGAGTGAAAATTTGAAAACACGGAAAATATATTTTTATTGTTTTCATTAAAAATGTTTTAAGAAAATAAAATATATGAAAACAATGATTTTTTTAATTTTAACACGAGTTCGAATCTTTCTAATGCTATTTTTTTAAATTTTTTATTTATTTTCTCATATTTTATTTATGTATTAATATACTAATATTTTTCTAACTATTTTATTTTAATTATTTAATAATTTTTTTTTTCATTTCTATTTTGAAAAGCTAGATACAAAATACATTTTCACTATTTTCATTTTTAAAAACAAGTTTCTATCTCTATTAGCCAAATATGTTTTCTATTTTTTTAAAAACTGAAAATAAAAATAATATTCTGAAAATGAAAATAAAAAATAAAAAAAAATTCTAAAATCAAACGGATGTCTCATCTTACTAAACCAGCCGGACGTTGTTAATTTTTTTTGAATTTAAATATATTAAGGATAAATATTCTATACACATGCGGTGGAAACTAAAAGTTTCTACAAGCGCCTTAGTTTTAGGGTATATGGAGTTAGTTTAGGCTATAGGGTTTATAGGTTTAGGTGTAGGGATTAGAATTTAGGGATAGTTGTTTCAATTTAAGGTTTAGGGTTATAATTTAGGATTTATAGGTTAAAACCTAAACCCTCACCATATTACCTAAAAACTAAACCCTAACATATAAACCCTAAATTATAACTCTAAACCTTAAATTAAAATAACTATCCCTAAATTCTAAACCTCTACACCTAAACCCCTAAACCCTATACCATATACCCTAAACTAACTCTCTATACCCTAAAATTAAAGCGCTTATAAAAATTTTCAGTATATTAATCCATATATTAATTTCATCATTTTCTCAATTTAACGCGGAAAACAACTGTTGTACCCACTACCCATAGTGTCCCACTCATTTATACATGAGATTTTGAAAAGAACAGGTTCAGATTTGGAGGCCACTCCGTTTGGAAGATTTGAATATCTTTTTAAGTAGTGGTACAACTTCGCCAGCGAAACTAAGGACCAGTAGGGATAAACTATGACTTGTAGAATTATAAGTTTTTTTTTTTTGCCCTCCCGGACTAAGTCAAAATTTAAGGTTGGGTCAAAATATAAATGTTTAAAAGTGGGGGAAATTCAAAAATAAATTAATTTTTTTAATTATGTAGGGGGACAAAAGTGAAAAAAAATCTTCTTAATTAATTGGACTGACCCGCGTTGTATACCTGATTTTAATATGTGAATTTCTCAACGAAGATTTCATGAATATACAAGACTTCAAACTCGAGACTTGCTTAAACTATACTGAATTGCTTTCCACTTAAACCAACCCTGTTGATTGAATTATATGCATTAATAAACTTATATTTAGATTTTTTTTGAAAAAAAAATAGTTTAATTTTGATCTTAAAAAACTTCAGATTTTTTGGCCAATAAATTGATAAAGGCAATACCCTTAAACTTGATTTTAGATATTTAATTGATATTCAAATTCCATCTTGAGATATTTAGCTGATTTTGATTTTTTTTTCTAACTCGTTTGATTTCTGAACTCGAAAATCATCACATACATTAATTCAAAAATTTAACTCAGCTAAAATTTTAATCACCGAATGACATGAGTCTTTAAAGATAAATCCGTGACCTTAGCCTTAAGTACCTGATACCTGAATATTTTTTAGACTTATTTGGTATTTTTTGTGTAACATATTTGATACTAAACTTGAAAGCCCTCACATACATTAATTTAAAATTTTATAACATGTCATCTCCAACCAATCAATTGATGTCACGTATTTTTAAAAATAAATCTCATAATATGAAAATAGGTCGACTAAATGTGACAGATCAATAAATTTTAAGAAAAGTTAAAATTTTAAATTAATGTATACCACGGTTTCAAAGTTTAAGCATCAATGAAGTACTTAAGGCTAAGTTTATTGACGAAATGAATTCAAAAAAGTTCAGGACCAGCATTTAAGGCTAAGTTCAAAAGTTTAATAACTCTATACAAAGTTTAGAAACTAATTAGATACATTAGGGTGCTTAACGATTTCAGCAACTCGTGAGCTGCACGAACTCAATTCGGTTCAAACTTGGTAAATGTTCAATTTGGATTGATTCGACTCGAACTCAAATTCGACTCGAGACCTTAACGAGCTGAGTCGAGTAAAGTCTAACTCGACCCGATAAGTTCGCGAGCAACTCGTTAATTTTTTAAAATATTTTACTTTAGTTTGATGTACTTGTGGATTGTTACTTTAGTTTTAATATAATAGTTTGTTAATTTGTGGATTGTTATTTTAGTTTTAAAATGCTAATTTGGTGTATTTGTGGATTGTTAGTTCGAATTTAGACTTTGGAAGTGTCTTATACACTCTTTTGATGTTTTTTTTGTTAAATTTGTTAATTTATGTTAGTACTAAGCCTCATATAGTATTATTAAATTTTACTCTTAGTTAAAAAATAAGGTAAATTTTTAGTGAGCTTAACGAGCAACAAGCTTAATGAGTAATGAGTCGAGTTGAGCAACAATTTTTTTAACGAGCATGAGTCGAGCACAATTTTACCGAGCTTAACGAGCAACAGGTCGAGCAACAAATTTTTTTAACGAGTACGAGTCGAGCACTGCCCAACTTGCGATCGACTCGCTCGATAAGCACCCCTAGCTAACCTTCAGTTTAGATGCCAAAATATATATTAATCCAATTGATTTCTTGGAACATTGGGTTAAATATGGTACTGTTTTAGTACTTACTTTTACTTAACTTAGGCTCTTGTTTTAGTTTAGGGATGGGCACGAGTAGATTTTTGGCCTACCCGAACTCACTCCAAAAATAATGATCTTAAACCCGAATCCAAACTAACCACATTCTTAAAAAAAATTGACCCAACCCAACCCAACCCAAAATTTATATGCCTAAACCCGATCCCGTCATATTTATTAAAAAAATTCATTTTAGGGACTTAATTGTAAAAACAATAATTTTAGAGACCAAATTGTAAATAAAAAATTCAATTTCAAGGACCTTATTATAAAAAATATATATATAAGGAGTATTAGTACAAATATTTCTAAAAAATATAAAGGAAAATTACATTATTAGTCTCAGGTCGGGTCAATTTTTTTTTACCATAAATTAAAACTCAACCCGACCACACACTTAAGGAAAAACCCGAACTGACCTAAACTCAAAATTTTAATAAAAAAAAAATTATCCCGACCGAGTCGAAAAAATGTTCATTCCTATTTTTTTCGAATATAATGTTCATTCCTATTTTAGTTGTGAGAGTAAGGACTTCGAATATCTAAACTGAATAAATATATTATTTTTAACTAAAAAGTAAACTCCACACCCATAACAATAGCTAAGTCAATATCCAAATACTGAATTATCCAATATAACTCAGTATAAATCCAACCCAAAAATTAAAACATAAACCCACTTGAATTATCCAAACAATTAATTCCACTTTCCAATTAATTAACATAATCTAAATGTGAAACTAAATACCCAAATATCAATCAACTCACCCAATTAAATTACGAATATATGATTAATTTTATTTAGACTTAAAAGACTAAGAAACATATATATTTCTAGTTTTCCTTACTTTTCTTTGTAAAAACCTATCGAAGAACTAATGTTTTGATATAATAATTGAAACATAGTTTTGGACTAAATTGAAAAGATTTTAAAAGTGTAAGTCTAAACAACTTAAAAATAAGTTTGTGTATATTTTAAATGGTTTTGGCAAGGTTTAAATTGTTTTTAAGTAACCAAACTAAACTTTTCAAGGTAACCGTTTCGAAACAGGGGGACCTGTATCGAAACATTTCGAAATTGTCAAAACCCATACCGAAACAAGGTTTGCACGTTTCGATACGGAGGGTCTACGTTTCGAAACACCCCTTTGGTGTTTCGATACGCTCAACGGTCAAAACTTCCCCAATGGCTATTTTCCCAACGACTTTTTAAATTGCAGTTCAACTGTCATACGTTCCGAAACGGGATGCTACCGTTTCGATACGGATCAAGAGTGTGACGTTTTGAAACGGCTTGCTGCATCAGACTTCAACGGCTAGTTCTGAAGAAGGGCGTTCCGAAACGGGTTCGATTGTTTCGAAACGGACGTCTGGAGAACAACATTTATGGTGGGAAATAAAGTCTCCAACGGCTCCAAAACAACTCCAACGATCCTCAACGGCTACAAACTTAATTAAGAGTATAAAAGAGACCTCCAAGCATCAAGAGAAGACTAATGCTTAAATTGTCCATTTCTTGTATAGACAACACTTGTGAGCTAAATATTGTTAAATTTGCTCAAGTGTTTAGGTTTTGGGTGAGAGCTTTATAGTGCAAACAAATACCTATTAGAGGGATTTCAAGTTTGCTTAAGAATTTCTGTTGTAAGAGAGTGTTTAATTAAGCTAAGAGTAGTTAGCTTAATCATTGTAACAGTTTCCTCCTAAGCCGAAAAAATGGGACGAAATTCAAGAGTGAATTTGTTGAAATCCTTAGTGGAGAGCTAAGGTAGTGGATGTAGACATTGGTTAGAAGGTTGAACCACTATAATTCCTTGTGTCATTTGCCTATTTTTTCACCACCCGCTAAAACACCCAATAATTCAACTTTTCCACAATTGGCGAGCTAGAACGGTTGAAGAAAATCGAGCACCATAAAACTCAACACTTATCCCCGCTCTTATCCTTTTTATTTTTCAAAAGTCTAGTCCAATTTTCTTTTTTTTTTTGTTTATTTTTTATTTTCAGCAATGATGTCAATTTTAATACTGGTCGCCGTCGCCAATAATTTTTTTTCTTATTTTAAGTTAGTATTTTTTTATTATATATTTTTTATTTTTTATTTATCTTGTAGTACATTTTTTTGCCTTGTGACACGCTTCTGCCTTATGTCACGTCACTATTTATCGTTGTGGTAGATCTGTATTTGTGGATACGTTTTTTACAACGTTCAACTCTAGTTTGCGAATTGTCGGTAATCTTCAGTAGTCTGATTTCCTTTTGTGATTTGTTGCCTACAAGAAATCTTGTTTTCTACTTCTCTGGTGTTTTGTCTTTATCATTATTTTACAACTCAATAAACATGTTTTATTGGTTTGATGTTTTTATTTTCTAATTTTTTAATATAGATTCGTTATGTGTTTGTTTTTATACTGCAATTTTTTTTAACTGTTTTTCAATTTTAATTTCTAATAAATCGTTTAAAAAAAATAAGAAACCCTTTTACTTTTGAAATTTCTAATTAAACTCTTGAACCAATAAAATTAATTAAACTCTTTGACCAACATTGACCATAGATTCATCTCATATTAATGTCACTTAAAGTTTTCAAAATTCTTTATTTTATTTAAAAAGTTCTTTAAAAAGTCTATTTTTAAAAATAAAAATTATAAAAAACTATATTTTGAAAATCTGTAAATGTCTGCTGAATACATAATTTAAACAAAACTTAATTATATTAACCAAGATCAAACAAGAGAAAGAGGACAATGGAATGAGATGAACTACAAACAAATAATGGTAAACAAAGAATATTGGGCATTGAGAAGGTGGGAATAGTTGATGAATTTCAGTGTGATGGGGCAAAATTACAAGTCCATCCTTACCTTAAACTTGCTTTGGTTATACATATTACAACCCCCAAGTTTTAGGCTTAGAAACTATACTAAGTAAGATTTTTACATTTCCTCAATGCTTTTAGGGCATTTACAAACTTGGCAGGCTTTCAAAAGCCTTGCATTGTAGCAAGAAAATATCATACTTACTCTGCCGGGTTCAAGCTACGAGGCGATGATGACTGCCGTTGCAAAAGAGCATCATCTCGGCAACTCCAAAAGCGTTTCGGTATAGACTCCAGAATGGCAAGTGACAAGCAAATATCTATTCGAATGACGACGGAAAATGTGAACTTTAAAGTAAGTTTGTTTGCATAGCAAAATGTTAATGCAGGTTTAAAATGTCGAACATGTAAACTGACCCGCATGTGTCAAGACACACACAACTTAAAGCCTAGTTAGTGGTCGAAATTAAAGAAATGCACATTCTTAGCCTAATTGATAATTGATAACCAAGGATGAAAGTAAAATCATGATAAGATGGAAGGAACTTTTGATTGACAAACATGAAATATTAGCAGGATTGTTAGGCAAAATGAAATGGAATCCTTACCAGATTCATTAAACGATCTTAATTTCAACACAAACCGGATGAAGATTAAATTGGCAACACATGACTAGACCGGAATAATTTACCTGCCTTCAACTTGTATCTGTAGTTTCTTCTTCTAAATACCAAACATCATGAAACTGTCCTTCCATAGCATATGGATGAAATATACAAATTTTTCAACCATTTATCCTGAAAAACAGATAATAGCAAGAATCATAGGCTGGTATGGGATAAAGAAAAGGTATAATTTGGAACTCCACGGTTAAGCTTGGCAAACATAATTCTGTTTATTCAAAAGGTAAAATACATGAAAAATATACAGCCTTGTGTAAATTGAACCATTCTAGTCATTTATAAGCTAGAGCCTAGAGGACACTATTCAATAAATGGTATTGCTAGTTATGAGATGGATAAAAATTCTCAAGTTTCGAGTGTAATGGATAATAAAACACAGATCACCGAGGCCGCTTCAAGCATCAAAAATAGAGATAGAACTATATATAATATCACACATCCTTGAGGAAGAAAAATCCGGCAAAATTAGATTACCTTTACGTGGGTACTAGGAAAAGCAGATGTGCGCAAAGTTTCTTGCATCACGTCTTGTGATTTTCTCTTGGATGCACTAAGTATGAATGCAGCTTGGTCATCGGTAGCAGCTGCTGATGTAATCCGATATCCTTTTTCCCATCTTCTATGAATCCCCTCACTTGGATAAAGGAAATCGAGTTCAACCACCTAGTTAACAAATACCAAAAGACAATAAGTGATAGCTACAGTATCATATAATTGAGTGTATTATTAGTCTGGAATTGGACAACCTGACTAGGATAGCCCGCATTACGGGACATGACAATGCCCCACTTGTTGCCAGCAGTGGTCATTGAGGTCACAGAAAAGCCTTCTTTCCACTTCTTATTAATCCATTTGAAAGGAAATACATCACAAACTTTATAGGACTGTTGCGTGTAGGGTGTACCTTTAGAAGCAGCAAGAAGAAAGCAGTATCAACATTAATATCAACCGCCAAATTAAGTTCACAGGAAGTGATTGATCAACATGATAGCCATGACTGCCATATCAGTTTGGCATAACCGACAACACTAAACATGTGAACTTAAACTCTCATGAAAAAACCCATCCTGCTGGATAATTTATCTGGTGAACATAGTACTTGGGGGGAAAACAATAAGGCAAATACAAATTTACCCTTTGACATAACAACGAGTGCACCGCCACTGCTAGCACCAGCAACTGCAGTGATATAGTAATTCTTGTCCCACTGTTCCATTATCCACTCCTGATCATATCATCAGTAAAGAATAAACTTCCTATGACTTGTCTAATTAGATGAAACCGAAAAGCTGATAACTGAGAACACGTAATTTCTACCTTATGCAAAAAGATAGGCGATAACTCATAAACCTGAGATGTGAAACCTGTCCCCGCATCCATAACAATGGCCCACAGATTCAATGATGAAGCTACACAGCTAATGTACAACCCATCTTCCTTCCCCTTCTCCACATGCTGGTAGAGTCTTGAATCCATAACATTGTAGTGATATCTGAAAAGGGTATTGTGATTTTTTTATAACAAAGAAGAATCTAATACAAAAAATGGCAAGAGCTGCATATTTTGAAAAGAAGCAGCCATGGCTGGCTATGTGCCCTCCTTTTTCATCCCTTTATTTATTATTTATTATTTATTATTTTTTTTTTGGGGGGGGGGGGGGGTGTGGGGTGCGGCAGAGGGGTTTGGCTGGCTATTTAATGGAGTTTCTCTATCAAGTTTCCATTCAAATTATCTGTGAATCATGAGGCAGCCCATCACACAAACGTAGATGCAATCCAAGAAAATCTTATGCCAAAAACAAAATCTTAGACTTAGAAGCAAATTTTCACCTCTGCTTCATTGAAGGTTGTCTGGAATTATAGACTGAGATCCACTGACAAGCAGGTGATCCTAGTCGGATTTTCTTCTTAAGCGGCTCACCATCTTCCAAATCAACGACTATTCTTCCCCTTTTTTGACCCACCTGATACATTAAAATTTATCAACAAATTCTTTTAAAAAATGAACTTCTTGTTTAAGAAAAGATATCAGCACAAGTTAAAATCTCAGGTAAGACAACCTTAATAGCACCATCAATTAGGATAGGACATATTGGTGAATTGAAATCTATGCTATTATGAAAAAGCGAAATGAGCTTCGAGTAATTTGGCTCTTCATCAAATTTCATATTTGTCACAATCTCAAGAAACTGTTGAAAAGGTGGAGGGCACAAGTAACAAAGCATCTCAGGAGAAGTTGCCATCTTTTTCTTACAAACAAGAAACCCTTTGTTCTCACCCTGCAGTCTCATGTCAAATCAAATCACAAAACATTAATGACAGGAGAGAGCAATTAAGCTATTCTCATTGGAAATACAAAATGAAAAAGTTGACTAAACTTACAATGTAACCTTGCCAGGGAAGTTTTCCTCTAAGTAGAAATATTAGTGTATAAGCCAATGACTCAAGGTCATCCCTTCGACTCCCAGTCCTACCCAAATGTGCGTGTACACTAGCATAACGTACAGTTCCCCTAAAACGAACAAAATAATAAACATTTTAAAATGGCAATCCAAACGTCCAAACCTTTCCTTATTCAGTCTGACGTATGAACAAGCAACTAGGCAGCAAAATTGTGCTTGCTACTTGATAAATAAAGTCTATAAAAATATATGCTTTAGAATTTATAAATAAGCAGCCCCGGTACTTGGAGCCCATTACCTAAACACATCAGGCTTTTGGTCATAATCAACATGATGTCCAGAAACTGTTTCCTTCCATCTCGAAGCTGAAAAGAACCAAGAATTTTAGGCCACTCCAAAATAAAATATAATACCAAAGCATCTCTAACACGTAAAAAGGGAAAGCAGCTATACCCAAACCAAGATCAATAAGATACAATTTCTTCTCATTTGAGGTCCCAGGCTGACCAAGCAAAAAGTTCTCGGGCTTAACATCTCCATGTACAAAACTGAAGTGGAGAAAAGAAATGTGAACAAAATACAACAGATACTAAAAGAAGTGAGGGAGATAATCGAACTGCAACAATTTCAAAGTACCCCTTCTGATGAAGCTGCTCAAGAATTGATATTGCCTCCACTGCTATACAAGCGACCATCTCTTCTGTCAGCCTATACCAAAAAACCAAAACAACATATAGCAACAACAAAGCCTTAGACCTTAGTTCAAAAATTCACAGCATAGAATTCTAGGAAAACCAAGGATAATACCCAAAGAGAAGAAGAACAAGAAAATAACAATTCTTACATCTGGTTGTTTGAGTTCCAAACATCCCATAAGCTTGGACCTAGGATATCCATGATCTAGATTCAAAAATTCACAGAAACATCAATAAGGACTCTCAGTTTCTTTTTCTTTTTCCAAAATAAAACAGTGTATTAGAAATTCTTTACTAAAGTAACTGACAAGGATGTAGTAGCCTCCCAGTTGACCTTTGTAATGAACCAAAGGAAGTCCATAACAACCATTAAGATCGCTGAATGATATATGAGATAGAAAATTATATTAGGCAATAGAATTTGGAAGTTCAAATGACTGCACAAATGAAAATTTGGAAGTTCAAATGACAGCACGAATGAAATCTGGCATACTTGTACACTTGCCACTCATAAGGAGGACCAGAACTGCATCCCTTACCATTTCGATGCTCAAGTTTCAAAGCAACCTGCAAATTGAAGCAGGATAATAATATTAGCAACAGAACCAACTTCTAGTGAATTTTGTTCAGGTCCAGAGGAGTTTCAAGTGAAAGAAAACCTCAAAGGCATCTGCTCCAGTGCACCCTAGGCCACCAGAGATCCTTCTTCCAACATAAACCTGTCCAAAACCCCCTTTACCCAGCTTTCTATCTAACTTGTACACAGGAGAGTTTCCAAGCTGTACCTGCCAAAGGAGAAGCGGATAGAATACTAGCATGAATCACATGAAAAAGTTCGGCACATGAAAATTGAAGATGAAAAATATAAGTGAAACGGTCAGATTTGAGCATAAAATACTTATCACATCATGCATAACCAGAAACAAATTTATATATTCCTCATCTTTTTCTTTATTGGGGGAGGTTGGAATAATTAAGCTGTTGCTTACACCAGTCTGGTCATTTACTTAAAACAGTTTGACATCCCCGTCCACAAACATGAGACTCTCATCCATCATCATTCATTACAACAAAAGCAAATTATTGAGCTCAGAATTCAGATTAATAACAGAAAACATTCATACCCTTTCAGGAAGTGGACTAGTGCTTCCTTCTTCCTCGGCAGCAACCAGTCTTTCTGCAGTTTTCTCAACTATGGGCCTCACAGGCAAATTTATTCCTGTGCCACCCCTGCCACAGGCACCAGGGCCAACAAGCTTGGCATTGTCATCCTGATTCATTGCTCTGCGCCCTCTACCTCTACCTCTACCTCTAGTAGCTGAACAACGATTCATATTATACAAAGAAACAGCTGGTAAATTTGATTTATTCAAACACAAAAGATTTAAAGACAAAACCGAAAAGGTTATTACCAGTGCCACGTCGAGCGGTTGGAGCTACGGCAGCAGGGATTTCCTGGTTATCATTGATCCTCTTTGATCGTCGTGTTCCACCTCTCATATCTTCCATTCTTTTTCATGCAAAAAAAGAAACCTCATCCTATCAAACCACTATTCGTGATATTTTACCAAATCATCAATACATCTTTGAGCTAAAATCTCCAAATCTCCCACCATAATATATCACACCCGCAAAAAGGAACTAACACTTATTTAAATGGATAATCATACAGTTTAGCATTAACAAATAAGAAACAACCACCCCACAAAATGTGAATTCATATCATATGCTAGTAAAATTCATAATCAATTTCATTCTATTGCAACCTAAAGAATTCCACTTCAACAATTATACATCAGCCCTCGGGTTATACACAACCATAGTTAAATTGCATGCTTATAAAATCGAAAACGAAGTGCAAACCAACATCAAAGTGCGAATGCACTTCAATATCAGATTCATCCAAGCAGCGAAACCCACTCTGATCATCATAATTAAAAACTAAAAATTCACATTTCACATTGATCCATTACTAGGGGGAGAAAAACCCAATTACTCAAAACTGAATCCAAATCAGTTCCAAACAAATATACATATCATCCATATAAATCATGTTCATTTTCTGAAAAAAGTTCAAAACTTCAACAAATTTCAGCATCGGCTCTAAACAACAACCTGATCAAACCAATAATATCAATCTTTGCACTCAAAAACCAAACGATCACCCAAAAACTAACCCCATAACCACAAAAAATCCACATTAAACAGCATAAAAATCAATACCCACAAACCGATTGCCATAAACAAGGCAGTAAAGAAACAAAAACATCAAAACATACCCAAACCGATTCGCTTTTTTACTGGGTTTTCCCCCTCTCTCTTTTTTGCCGCTGTTTCAATAAAGCCAACAGATATAAGGGAAGAAGAAGAAGAAGATGAAATTGAAATGAGGCAAAGCAATCACGTGGTTAAAAAAGAAGAAGAAAAGTTTGGTGCATTAACCAACAAAAATGTGGAAGAGTTTGATCGAGAAGAAGATTAATGCGATGGAAATAAAAATGAAAATAAAAATAAAAAATGGAAGAAAAAAATAGAGAAATGACAATGACGGTGAGTGAGTCGAAGGCAGAAAGAAAAGGAGGCAAAGGGCAAGGGGACATGGAGGACTTACCTACGTAGGATGCCATTAAGGAGCTACGTGGAAGGATCTTATTGGCTCCTATTTGGTTATCATGAACTAGGGCAATTTCACTGTTTGTGAACAGAATAAAATTAAATATTTTGATAAATTCAAAATTATTATTATTATTATGGATTATGATTTTACATAGATTATGGATATTGGATAAGATCAAATTATTTAATTTTTCATTTTATATTAATAAAATCATCATTTAATAGTATATTTGATATATTTAAAAATAAAATTTGCAATATTACAGAAAAATGTTAAAAATATTTATGTTTTTAAAAAAACAAGAGTTTTTTTTTTGAATTAATTTATCTCCAAAGTTAACTTTTTTGATAATTTAAGAAAGTAAAAAAATCAATATAATTTCCAATGTTAACGCATTTTTTAGTTATGTGATATATAACTTTATATTTACTAAATAAAAATCAATATAACTTTTTTTTCATTTTATCAGTTTTCTTGTTTTTATTTCAATAAGAATCTCTGTTTCTGTAGCACGCTTTTTCTCTGTCCTAGTGACACGCTTCTTCTTCTGTCTTTGTGACATGATTTTGTTTTATTTTTTTTGGTTTGGTTCATCTGTCTTCGTGGCAGGTTTCAGCATACCCTAGCGTTCGATTGTTGTTCGCACAGAGATTCACTCGGCGCTAGTTTCTGATTCATGGTGTTGTCGGTGGTCACTTGGAATGTTTTATCCCCACTCGTTGATGGTTGTTTGCCGACAAAATCAGTCCTAGGTAGCGGTACCTTTTGCCTGACAGAATGGATCGCGCACCACTCCTTCCTTCTTTATGCGTCTCGTTTGGACAGAGACAAGGAGATTCAGGAAGCTTTTGAATTTTCGTTGGTATGCGTATTTCCATAGAAATTTTTGTTTTCATTGTTTTTGAGTTGTAAGAATTTTTTGGGTTATTTTAACCCAAAATTTCTTCTTATTGATTGCGTTGTAATTGAATTTTTCTATGGTTTAATGAAAATTCAGTGGCTATTTCAAAAAAAAAAAATATATCCTATACACAGGCAGTGAAAACTGAAAGTTTTCACAAGCAGCTTAGTTTTAGGGTATATGAAGTTAATATAGGGTATAGAGTTTAGGATTTTAGGTGTAGGTGTAACCCCCTCGTCCCGGTCTGGTCGGATGACCGGTCCGAATGGGCCACACGGGGAAAACCGAGTGAAAACCCCTAAGGATTCCCCCTCGGTTAACGACCCTAAAAATTTCTTTTTACTTTAATCTTGTCTAGATGCACATTTAAATCCTAAGTGGAGCATAACAGCGGAAGATACAATCAACGGAACATTCATCGACCAAACTAAGCATAAACAGTCCATTTTACTTTATTACAGCAGGCCGTTTCGAAACGCCCCTAGGGTGTTCCGAAACGCCTTGACTTAGTCAACGGCCCTGGGTCAACCATAAGGTGACCGTTCCGAAACAGGGGTGACCCGTATCGGAACGACCTTGACGGTCAATATCTCGTGGTCAACGAGATTTGACCGTTTCGAAACACCAAAGGCCCGTTTCGGAACGGCTACATCTCGCCAATTTCTCAAAATTCCAGTAGCAAAAACGTTCCGAAACGCCCTCATCCGTTTCGAAACGGCAGGTCATTTACAAGGGACCGTTCCGGAACAGGGGGACCCGTTCCGAAACGCCCCCTGTCTGCAGACTCGTCTGGGCTGTTTTGGGGCACAAGGGTGCCCCAAAACACCACCAAAACACCATTCAACAGCTAAACAAAGCAACTTAGGGGATAACGACTATACTAGCATGCTTCAACATGATTTAGACATGTCCAACACTAAAGCAACAATCCACAACATGCATTCATTCAAACAACATTCAAACACATGTAAAAACTCTTAAGGCATAGGCTAAAATCCAAAGTAAGCAATTAGGCATGACTTACAATTCATCATGGCAACACAAACCATGCAAAAGAAGGATATAAGGGAATCCATACATGCTCTCAAACAACCAACAACTACTCATCAAAACCATACATGTCCCATTGCTCAAACTATTACATGTCTAACATTTAAAAATCATACTTGATGAACTCAAGCCAAAAACCACACTTGGAGCCTTCCACTTGCGCGAGCAACCCACGAGCTAAGGATCTGCAATGTTGAACAAAGAGAGCGTAAGCAATGATGCTTAGTGAGGGTAGCTCTAAAAACAAACCTCAACATTGCAGGGTCCGAGCACGATCTAGCCAAGGTAACCACAATCATACCAAGGGTCCACAGATAAATTGCATGAACAACATATCACATATATGCCATAACCATGAGCTCAACACTACCATACATGTAATCACATTTAAACATCCAATCAGCTCATATATCTAAACACATTGATACACATATCAATCAACATTGGCACCTAGTTAAGACTCAAATACACGGATAACCGTTGGACTCACATCCAACAACACAACCATTACCTGACGGTGGGATTTCACTCATCACCGGTCTCGCGGAGGGGATTCCACTCATCCTCACGCCCCGTCGATGGGATTCCACTCATCACCGACAATATTTAAATACCATTTCCGGGCGTACCCGTACTCCTCCTTGGTGACTCAACGCCACCAAGGCCACGCGCGACTTTTGACTCATGTGTACACACTAACATCCTAATGATCGATCATTTGTATTTAAGTTTACTAGTGCCAATATTTTACTCGTTCCACATTACTCATTTCAATCATTTCCGTGCTTAGCACGTACTCACCATGAATACAATCATGAACCAACACCATGCATGCATTAAGCAATACAAATCATGCCTCATCTCACATGCATAATACAATGTATATAAGCATTCATATCACAACACATACGAGGCACATACATTCATACATTTAAGTTCATCCAAGGGCTCTAGATCAAGCTTAGGATTAGGCTACCACCCTAATCCTAACTCTAGGTGGGTCTACCAAGCCCAACCTAGTCCATATACTCGAACCAACCAATTTAAAACCATTTAAGACAATTAACCACTCACCTAACTCCCAAGCTCAAGACCAAGCAAGCAATTGTCTTCAATTTCCCGGATTCACTTCCGATGCTTCACCGATGCCTAAACTTGACTCTAATCAATCCCAAACACAAACAAAACATCCACAATCAAAATCTTGTCATCGAAATTAACCCGGATTACCATTTCCAAGCATTCAACACCCAAAATTAGACCAAAAACAGGATTTTCGAGCAGCCCTTAACACCCACTGAAAACTCTCATTTCAAGCACCCAAACAATCATCAATTGCACCCAAAATGATCCTCATATGTCATACTACCTACAGCCCCCAAAACCCAACATCAAACAGCCCCAAAACATACTTTAAAACCCTCCAAAAACCCCCTTGAAACACAATTCCGAAAATTGCCCCAAATTATTTGAAATTTATATATGTTATACCATTTGGTCTCTATATACTATAACTAAGCATATTAAATCAGATTACTCCACTTAACTACATAAAGTCCTCATTTTTTTATTCAAAACATTCAAAACCTCCATTTCTAAAAACTCCATGAAAATGAAAAAGAAGAGTACTTTCATGAAGGGGAGGATGAGGGGAAGTCGAAAATGCTATTACCTTTCAAAACGGAGTTGAAACGAAGAAGGGAGGTGATGGAACAGTGGATTTGGGTAGAGAGCTTAAGTTCCCGTTGATGAAGAAGGGAATGAATAGTGGATGATGGATTTTTTTTTGTTTTCTTTTAGTTTAAAAGCCAAATGACCCTTTTGCCCTTAATGAAATGAAACATTCACAAAGACATAAAACCCATGGCTATTTGGGGTTTAATTTCAAAGTATAGTCTAACTTCAAATTAATTAATTTGAAAACCAAACCCGAACCATTATTTAAATCATAAAACCGAACCCGATTTATATTAAAATATTATTTTCACCTAACCCCTAAACCCGGGTGTTACAGTAGGGATTTAGAATTTAGGGATAGTTGTTTCAATTTAAGGTTTAGGGTTACAATTTTAGGGTTTATATGTTAGGGTTTAGTTTTTAGGATAATATGGTGAGGATTTAGGTTTTAACCTATAAACTCTAAATTATAATCCTAAACCTTACATTGAAACAACTATTCCTAAATTTTAAACCCCTAAACCTTATACCCTAAACTAACTCCTTATGCCCTAAAACTAAGACACTTGTAGAAACTTTCAGTTTTCACCGCCTATAGAAATCCCAAGAAGCCAGCTAAGGTGGGTCGATTAATCTTTTATCAGAAGCTGCCATTGTCATTGCATGTACAGTCCGATTCCCGTTTTGACCCACATAAAGAAATTGATAACATCGAAATCGATGATAGAGAGATTTGGCTTCCGCTACTAGTGATCGAATGATTAAAACATCATCGTTATGGGAAAGTACCTTTTGTGTCACAATCCGAGAGTCACTCTCCACAAGCACATCACGACACCCTATATCATTCCCAAATTCGAAACCCTGACAGACGGCCAAGGCTTTAGCTTCAAAAGCCGAACGAACATGATGATTAGCACGGTGAGCAACCCTTAGAATATATCCCTCATTATCCCTGATAACTACACCTGAATAGGATCTGTTCTCGCCAGGTATAAAACTCGCGTCAACATTAATCTTCACCTTCGAGCTTGGAGGGGGCTTCCAATGGCTAGCTGCACGGACATCCGCATGTTCTAATCTTGCATTTGTAGACCGAAGTTCAATATTGTAGTCTTTGATGAATTTTACCAATTCAAGTACGGTTTGGATTAAATTCTTTTGCACCAATATGTTTCTTGCAAACCAAATTGCCCATATAGTAATAAAAATCTCAATATATCTGTGCGGACTGAAATGTTATAACATATATTGTAGCCATTCATTAAATTGGTAATCGTAAACTGTGTTAGGCCAATGAAATTCCAAATTATGCCATACTTGCTTTGCAAACTCACAAACGTAGGTAACATGCGAAGTACTCTCTATATCTTAATGACACCGAGGGCATACAAAGGATTGGACTATTTGCTTAGCATATAAATTCTGCCTATGAGGAAGATGGCTCCAAGTACATTTTCATATCATAATTCTAATCTTAGATGGGCAGTTAACACTTTAAATTGCACGAAAAAATGAAATAAAATTAGGCATAGAGTCATTTATAGATAAAAAAAATCTGTAATCATTGCGTACAAAATAAATACCAGATAGTTCGCCCACCCAACATAGCTTGTTTTGTTGAGGCGTGATAGAAATTCTAATAGACATGATAGCTTCAACATCTTCATTGTTGAATATTGATAAAATAACAACAGAGTTCTAATATTGTCCATCAATAGACAATAACTTTGATACTCTGTGCAAGTCTTGTATTTTTGGAGTAGAAATTTTCTTGCAAGGTTGCATAGGCAACCAATAATCATTCTATATATTAATAGAATTTTCAGATCCAACTGATTAGCTTGGACCGAGATCAATAAGTCCTTTAAAACTCTAGATGCTCTGTCAAATATATGAAGGATTAGAGCCCAATGGTGAGTGCAGAAAGTTTGTAGTATGGTGGTATTTAGATTTTAAAATTCTAGACACCAATGAATTAAGATTCTGTAAAATACATCAACCCTGTTTGGCGAGTAAGGCAATGTTAAATTTTCCTAATTCTCTGAAACCTAACCCACCTATATTCTTAGGTTAACACAAATGCTCTCACCTACACCAATAAATTCCTTTTTTGTCCATTAAATTCTGCCACCAAAAACAAGAAAAGATAAATTCCAGCTCCGTACCGAAGCTCTTAGAAAAAAGAAAACAAGACATAGCAAAGACCGGGACTGACTGTAAAACTGCTTTAATTAAGATTTCCTTGCCTCCCATTGATAGTACACGAGCACTTCGATTCTGAATCTGCTTGTGACATCTATCTTTTAAGCTCGATAATGCCAACTTTTTATTTCGGTCAATTATGAAAGGCAATCTCAAATATCTCTTTGGGCTACTCTGACTTGTAACTCCAAGTATTCTGCAAACATCTTGCTTATTACTATCAATTACATTAGAACTAAAAAACACACTTAATTTTTTGAAATTAATCTTCTGACCAAAAGAAGCTGAATATTTTTGGAGCACCCTCTGTATATACACATCCCCTTCAGCTATAGCCTCACCAAAAAAGAGACTGTCATCCGCGAAAAAAAATAGGAAATCAGAAGAGTCCTTCTATTAATGTGTATTCATACCACGGATGAATTAGCAGTGGCCCTACGCAGCAAAGACGACAACCCCTCACTACAAACAAGAAATAGGTAAAGGCTAATGAGATCACCCTGATGCAACCCCCTACTTGGTTGGAAGCTGTCTCCCACATGATTATTTACAATCACAGAGTATGTAACAGAGGAGATACATCGTATAATATTACAAACCTATTTATCAGCAAAACCCATCTGTCGTAACATTTTCTCTAAGAAAACCCATTCTACTCGGTCATAGGCTTTACTCATGTCTAATTTTAGAGCGAAATTTTCTTTCCGGCCAGTTCTTCTATTCTTCGGTGAATATAAAATTTCATATGCAACTATGATATTGTCCGTAATAAGTCGTCTCGGTAAAAATGTACTCCATGCTTCATCAATGCAAAAAGAAAAAATCGATTGCATTCTGTTCGCAAACATCTTTGAAATGATTTTATATAAAACATTACAAAGAGCTATTGGACGAAATTGCGACATATTATTTACATTCTGGACTTTAAGGATCAAAACAATATGAGTAGAGTTGAAACTCTGGAAGGATTGATTACCCCTTAGCATATCAAAGCAGAATTTACCAACATCCTCTTCAATTATATGCCAGAATCTGTGATAAAAGATTGCACCCTGACCGTTTTCACCTGACGCTTTTAGAGGACCCATGGACCGAACAACACAATGAACTTCTTCTAACGTAAAGTTCGCTAATAACTTCTGATTCATCGAGCCGGATATACATACTTCCACACCAGCTAAGATTTCGGATGCATCCTCAATACCCTAGTGGTAAAAAAGGTGTTGAAATAATTTGTGGCGACTTGAAGAATATCTCCATCAGAGTCAACAATAGTCCCATTGCCATTAGACAGATTATGAATTTTCTTCTTGCGTTGTCGATAAGAATCATGTTGATGGAAAAAAAACCCAGTATTTTTGTCCCCCATTCTTAACCAGTTTGCCCTTGCTCTATGTTCCCAGTACAACTCCTCTTGATCAGCTTGAAAATTCAAAGTTAATTTAACATCTACAATTTCTGCAAGCGTATTATTCGACGGATAGGCATCGTTAAGGGTCTGAAGACGCCGCTTTAAATCTGTAACAATTAGTCTTTGTTCTCTTTTAATACGTCAGAACCATAACTCCAACCCTTGACTGAGAATTCGTAAACGATCTAATACTATACCAGAACTGTTTTGCCACAACTTTCTTACCTCTGTTTCACAGGAATCCTCTAATAGTCATAATGCTTCAAACCAAAAACGAGAAATGCAGACGGAGGATCTAGTTTGATCATCAATAGTCAATAACAGTGGGCAATAATCAGAGAAAATATGCGTGAGATGACCAAAATGAAAGTGAGGAAAAGGATTCCACCATCGTGGACTAGCCACTTCTCGATCCAATCGTTCTCTTATATTATTGTTTTCAAAATACCTTTTCCCCTAAGTAAACCAAGTACCAGAAAAATCAACATCATCTAAACTACAGTCGGCCAAAGCATTCCTGAAACTATCTATTTGTCTCTTATTTCGCAGTCGGCCACCACATTTTTCAGAAGCATAGAGGATCTCATTAAAGTTACCAATTACAAACCAGGGAAAATTTGGAGTATCATTTAATTGACGAAAGAAGATTTCACGACCCCTCTCTATTTTGCTCTTCAGGTGCTCCATAGAATTCAGTGCATCTCCATGAATTACCATCTGAGTCATCATAAAAAATAACATTTATATGTCGATCCGAATAAATTCGAAGTGAGACAGAGCAATTAATATTTTATCCCAAAGAAAGCCCTCCACTTCTACCACGTGCACTAACGTCTATACCATTCGAAAAACCACAAAACTTTCTAACTTTCAACATCTTATTGCTTTGTAACTTTGTTTCAATTAAAAAATAACAGAAGGATTGACGTCCCGAAGTACATTCTTCAGACGTCTTGTCGTCCGAGACTTGTCCAAGTCATGAACATTCCAACTTAGGAGTTTTATGATCCCAGTTAGCCCGCTGAGCGAGACCTGCCGATAAATTATCAAAAGCAACAATTGAATCATTATTAGAAACAAGAGTTGTGGTACTGGTTCTAGGACGCTTAGACCCATCTGGCAATTCTCCAATCTAGTCTTCTTCTTTATGGGCCATAATTATATCAAAATTTATCTCACCACCTCACTATGTTTGGGCTGAGAAAAAAGGGTCTGGTATTAGATGTAGCGAGCCCAATGTTTTTTTTTGAAGAGGTTTGTCTCGAAGAATTTCTTTTAGCAGAATAACCATTCCCACATAACTTATCATTTAGTGGATCAGTTACAGGAGACAACTTACCCCTAAACTCTCGAGATTGTGGTGATTGTGCCTTAGAATTTAAAAGTTTGACTGAATCATCATCCCGCAACCATCTGCAAGGTTGAGCCGCCAACATACGTCGTGTTGGTGCCCAGAAACTTAAATTTCAAAAAAACACAATCTCAGATTTATCTACGATCATGCGTACCGGACAGAAAGCTTTACTGTGTCCAATCCTTCCACAGATAAAACAAAATAACGATAATTTTTCATATTGATAAGTTATGTGGGAATGGTTATGAGAATACGAGTTGCAACAGAATAACCATTTTTTTCTTTTGCTTCAAAGGTTTACGTATATCAGTTGCAACTCGTATTCTCATAATCCCTTTATATCTCAGAGCTGTATTGGATGATGAATTAATAGAGAGGAATTAATAGGGGAACTTCCCCTGATTTAAGACGATGCAGAATGAGGAGATGGGAATTGAAATTCCATGGTCCTCCTGCCTCCACTCTATCAATGTCCACCACATTGTAAAAACGAAATAGAAATCGTCCATCCCAGCTCTTTAATTGAAATTCCCCCAAGTGGTCGCCAAACGTTAGCCAACGTTATTCGCATAGAGAGAAAGTGAATAACACTGTTAGTGAGAAATTGTCCAACAAAAAAGTTCTCAAATGATAATTTTGAGTCCCATGCTGCATTTTCTACTTGAATCTCAAATTCTTTCTCATCATCATTTGATAATTTAGTCAGGTTGTTCTCCATTGCAGGATCTATCATACAAAGTGAGCTAGAAATGTGCTAAAAAGCAGAGTCGTGACAGATAAAAAAACGTGCTAAGAAGCAGAGTCGTGTCACCATATACATAAAATTAATATATATATATATATATATATATGTTTATTTTTTCTTAACCTTTTGACACTACACACATACCTTACATACAAATACTTGAATCCGAGTGTCCTAACATAAATATCTTCCTCTTTTATAATAAAACCACTTGTTGGGTTCTTCACTATAATGATATTTAAAAAAACATATACTATACTAATATAATATTTTGATGCCTAACACATAATCAATGTAAAAAACATAGGTAACATAATATTTTTCAGGTTCGATCTCATTTTCAGAAAATTACGATTATTGTTAAATGGCATAAATTTATAAAAATGCTCATAATGTTTGACTGAATACTCATTTTGATTTCTATTTTTTTGGAGCAATTCAACTCTCAATGTTTTATTTTGGGTCAAAATGGTCATTCTGCAGATGAAAATTGTTAGAAAACTGACAGTAAACAATTTGAAATGACTTGACAAAATGATAAGTCATCATAAAAAATAATTTTATACTTTATATAATTTATAAAATTATTTTTTGACTGATGTAACATTTTTTTTCAAGTCGAAACATTTGTTTATATGATAATATCATGTCAATGTGCATTGCCAAATAGGTTTGTCACGTCATTTCAAGTCATTTACCGTTAGTTAACGGAGAGTTTTCATCCGTAAATAGGTCATTTTGACCCAAATAAAACGTTGAAGGTTGAATTACTAAAAAAAAGTATGAGCAAAATGACTATTCAATCAAATGTTAAGAGCATTTTTTGACTATATGTCTAGTTAAATTTGTACTTGTTTATCAGTTAAGTATTAATTTAATTAGCATTGTTGAAGATTATGAGTAGAGATGATGAAAGATCAAATCGATCTGAACTTTATTTTTAAAGTTTGAACTTGAATTTAAAATTTTATAAAGTCGAAATTCATTGAATCCAAATCAAATGATTGTGCCTAGTTATGGGTGCCTTTGTGTTAGTTGTTTTATCAGTTTACAAGGGTTCCTTTGTGTTAGTTGTTTTACTAGTTTACAGCCTTGTAAGATTTATAATTTCGGCTTAGAAAGAATTTATTACATGGATGAACTTTATGGGCTGAGATTACGGGTGGTGAGCCGGTAGTTTAATAATTTTTCTGGAAAAGTTGATATATATAATATGTCAACCGAATAGAATAGCATTGAGCAGTGGCGGAAGATAATGGGGACATGTGGGTGCCATGACCCCCCAAAATTTGAAAAATTAGAATTTAGACCCTTATAATTTAAAAAAAAATTAATTTATCCCCACAAAAATTTTAAAAAATTAGATTAAACTTCAAAGTTTTTGAACTTTTTTAATTAAATCCCTCCCATAATTTTTAAAAGTTCTCATCAAGCCTCTCAAATTTTTAAAAATTTTAGTTAAACCCCAAAATTTTTGAAAAAAAAATGTAAATTGATCTCTTCAAAAATTTTTGAAAATTTTAATTTAAACTTTTATTTTTTAATATTTTAAGTTGGCCCCCTCAAACTTTACCACCAAGTTCCGCCACTGGCATTGAGAATACATAGATGGAAAGAGAACAAAAAAATATACAAATCCCCTGGCTGAATCCATGGAGAAAATAGTAAATCAAATGTTAAAATGAATAATAATAATAAGTAGTTAATGGAATCAATGGAGGAGGTATGTAACAGCCAAGGCTAGTAGGAGGAGAAAATAAGCAATTCCTTGATCAATCGCAGTACCGTCACTCGACGGAGCAGGTGCCGGCGAAGAACCCATGGCTTGCCCGTAGCTGAGCTGCACAAGCGCTAATAGAACGAACCCAATGGCCTCCGGAACAACGTTAAGCTTCATTGAACTCATCTTCAAATAAATAAATAAATAAACAGATTTAAACCCAGAAAAGTTTTCTAAAAAAAGATACGAAAACAAGAGGGTTTTCTGGGTTTTTTTTTTCTTCTGAATTAACAGTTGGTGTGTTTACGAGGGAGATGGTGATGAAATTTTGAGGGATTTGATGGTATTTATATGGGGAGGGGAGGAGGATAGGCAATTTCCTGGAAATTGTGAGAGAGGTTGAGAAAGTGGAAGCTGACATTGGCATTTCTACGAACGCGTAGTGAACATCGGAAGTTTTTGACTCGGTTGGCGGCTTGAAGAATAAGAGATTGACTATAGCCTTCCAAGGCTGGCTTGGCTTCAAGTTTTAGAGAAATCTAATATAATCTGGTACCTAATTTCACACTTTTCGTGATCAAATGCAATGGTTAAGATTTTTTTGACATAATTTAATTAAATTCATCTCATAAAATTAATATTTTTTTCTACTTATTTTCAGAAAACGAACATTTTACTTTTATAAACTTAAAAATTTGTGTATTCAAGTAGAAAAAGCACGAGAACCAAAATATAAAGAGATAATAACTACATATTTAGTATTACACCTATTCATGCGTTATTGTTTTAGTACTTTATCTATTTTTTGGTAAAATGGTACTAGACCCGACACTAGGTGGGGGCAACAAGGGCACATGCCCAGGCAGAGCCGTCCCTAGGCATGGGCAATAGGGGCGCCCGCCCAGGGTCAATTTTTTTCGAATATTTATAGTTAAAGTTTAATATTTTTTAATATTTATTATTTAAAATTTAATTTTTTAATAATTATTATTAGAGTTCTAATCTTAAATTTTATTTTTTCCAATATTTTTTATTAGGGGTATAATTTTTTCCAATACTTGTTATTATAAGCTATTTTTTTGAATACTTGTAATTAGGGGCCCATTTTTTTATTATTTATAGTTATTTCAATACTTGTTATTAGGGTACAAATTTTTTAATACTTGTTATTATGAGGCCAATTTTTCAATACTTGTTACTAGAGCCTATCTTTTCTAATATTTGTTATTAGGCCTCTACTCTTAAATTTTATTTTTTCAGATACTTGTTATTATGAGTCCAATTTTTTTCAATACTTGTTATTTATGGTATATTTTCCCTAATATTTGTTATTACATGCATACTCTTAAATTTTAATTTTTTAATACTTGTTATTAGGTTTCCATTTCTCCTTATATTTGTTATTACAAGAATACTCTTAAAATTTATTTTTTTCAAAATTTGTTAATAGGGACCTATTTATATATATATATATATATATATCACTTGTTATTAAGGGTCTAATTTCAATTTTTTTTCAATACTCGTTATTAGGGGAAAGGGTGAGCAAAACTCCACTCGACTCAAAAAAATTGATTTTTTCGACTCGACTCCTCTTGACTCGAAAATAATTTCAAATAAAGTTTGAGTTGTAAATTAAAAATTCTAATAACTCAAAATTTTAGTATTTAGTAGATAAAATTTTAAGTTCGAGTAGTAAGAACTCGTAAAATCGCATAACTTGAATTTTTTTTACTCAATTTAACTCGATCGAACGCTCACCCTTAACTAGGAGCCTATTTTTTAAGTTCGCCCATGGGCCACCAAAATCTCAGAAACGGGTTTGTGCCCAGGGCCCACCGCTCAAAAAAGTTACACATTTTTAATCTTATTTGAATTTTATTTTTTCTTAGTGGCCTAATTTTTTAGTACTTATTATTAGAGTCTAATTTTTTCAATATTTGTTAATAGAATTTTTTTTTCATATTTATTATTAGGGGCTTACTCTTAAAATTAAAATTTTTCTAATATTTGTTAATAGGAGCCTATTTTTTAATATTTGTTATTTTGAGCAAGCTCTTAAATTTTATTTTTTAAAATTTTTGTTATTAGGGCCCCAAATTTCAATACGTATTATTGTGTACCTACTCTTAAAATTAATTTTTTCGTTACTTGCTATTAAGGACTTAAATTCAAATAACGACATGCAACCGCAACAACGACCGTTACATGACAATAGTGGTAGTGGCGGAGCCAAAATTTTCTTATAGTAGGGTTACGAGTGAAGTATGAGCTATTGAGGCTTTCTATACGATTAGAATAAGTATTGTTGACCCCATACCCCAACAAATTAAGTGGGGTCAAATCTAATATTTCTTATGAAAAAATCTATATTACCTCATTGAAAACTCGTACCTAACAAATCAAGTGGAGTCAATTGACAATTGCATCCCCAATTTATATGCTACATCCACTCATGGGTAGCGACACAATCTGAAATCGCGATACTCGCAACGGTTGTGTCGACAATATCGTATGTTATTAAGAGATTTTACAACTGCGATACTTGCAGTGACCGAAATAGCATCTATAATGTCTGCAGCCACAATAAAACCTAGCATTACTGTAACTATGATAGCAAACGCAATTTATATTTATAATTTGGGGCCTATTTTTTATATTCACCCCGGGCCACCAAAAGCCCAGGACCGGCCCTGAATAATACCTAACGTTACGTTTTGTTTTTATTTTTGTACCCCATCGTTAAAAAATTAATGACAAACTAATTAGGAGAGAGAAAATCACATGTGACAGATTACAACGTCATTTTACCTCTCCTAATCAGCATGCCACGTCAACTAAAATCATAAAAAGTACATTTAGTATGTTGTTTAGGAGAGAAAAGATGACATAATAGCCTATCACATGTAATTTTTTCTCTCTTTGTCAGCATGCCACATGTGCTTTTCTCTCTATTAGTCAATATGTTGTTGATTTTTTTAACGGCGAGAGTACCAAATTAAAAACAAAATCTAATGTTTGATACTATTTTGTCAAAAAAATAGGTGGGGTACTAAAATAATAATTCGTGATTAGATAAGATACTAAATATATAGTTATCTTATATATAAATTGTGGATTCAAGGCAAGTCAGTGGCATGCCTGAGGAGCTAACCAAATACGGCAAATAACCTCTCTTACTTGGAGCAAATACAGCAAGAGAGAGGCCGATAGAATATTCAGAGATGAAATTAAGATAAAACACCCAACGACATGACTCCTTTCACAATCTACCATTCCCAGAAAGACCTAATTCTTACTCAAGAACCCAACCTACTGCTCTTTTTTCCCCAAACACAAACTGTATTAATTTCCACCCAACTACACCCCATTTTTGGCTCGAACGCGGTGTCAAAAGGTGTTTGTCCTCTACTGAAAAATCCAACACCACAAATGTACTTTTTGACGAGGATCAGACTAGGAAGTCTCCTCATTTTGCATTTCCACACTCTTTTCTTTATGCAACTTAAGCCCAAATAGACCAGCGTCTAACACAAGCTAATATTCAATGCCCACTAAAGACTTTTGCTCACTCTTGTAAAATGCAACAAAAGGACGTGGCAGCACTGGTTTTTGAACCCGGAATCATGGTGATTGGTGGGCAAGAATCGTTTTATTAGGCCACCCGAATAACCATCCAGTCACTTGAAGCTTTCAAGATATAAAGCAAAAGCTTTTACGGAATCCATAGGGAAAAAAAGCTTTACTTTATGCCTTGTTCCTTTTGCTTTTGCTTCCCTTTATATGTTATCTCGCTGGCACACTGATGCTTTGCTTTGCTTTACGAGCTTTGTTCATACATAATAATACCCAGAGTGACAGGGGAACAAAAAAATGTGTTATGCTGATGATGTTCCTTGTGGCGGCAAACCGGGGCTGTTGGTGCAACGGAGATGGTCTGTTCTGCAGGCACCGATGGTGGCTGCTGCTGAACATCGTGCACCCGGAGTGGCTAGAGAGACTGGTGGATCCACTGGTTCGATGAAGTGTTTGTGTTCGCCTACGAAGCACCCCGGGTCGTTTCGATGTAGGTATCACCATGCGGAATATGTGTGGGGTGGTCGACTCATCGGCAAGAAATGACTGCGCCACTGCTCCTAGAACGTGTGTGCCTGGTAGTATATAATGGAAGCAATGGTTTGAACTATTTTATTCCATGTGGCTTCCCCTTCCTAGATTTTTTTTCTTTGTTTTATTCCCAAATCCCAAACCTTTTCTTAGTGCAATAACTCAACTCAAAGACCAGTGTTCAAAATCTGGTATTATCATCTCCTCTGTAACAACAAAAGAACTCGGTGGATCGAAAGAAAATTGTAAAAATCACTGTAATTTAATGTATTTCAGCTTCTGCCTGTTGGTCTTATCCAATTGAAGAAAAACAGAACAGAATTGACGGCCTCCATGCCACTGCAACTGCAATACATTTTCTTCTGTACTTGTTCAGCTTGAAGGAAACTAACTACACATGTGCTTACTTGCTGAGCAAGCAAAAAAGTTCTTGGGACCTGACTCTACAGTACCTTATTTGATAACGGAACTATGGTCATTTACATTAACATGTACAGTATAACCAAAGACGAACCGAATCACAGCGGCATTCGAATCTGTTTCCCACTTCTAGAGCATCTACTGGTCCAAATGGTATATTGCACTGTCCACCACATTACTGCAAATCCAAGCCATTATAGGAGTATCAGTGAATGGATCTTTCATTTTAAAAAATGGCGATTCGAGTATTGAAGAAAGACTTTTTGTATAGATGACAAGCAAACTAAAACCAGTTTTAGCAAGGTACAGATTAAAAAAAATGGCATATTATACTAAAACCATGGATTTTCTGCACCATGCTAATGGCTGGCAATGATTCAACAGCAAAACTTAATCCAGCTAATTAAGTCAACATTGATTATGACAACCAGATTATATTTTATGTTGCCATTCATGTCAAAGAGCAAACTTCAAAATCAGCACAGCGACATGTTTCGTGGTACATCCTTCGAGTTAGTATCTCCTAGCACTGTAATTTACACGTCTAGAAGATTAACATTGGCGGAAGAGGAATAACAAAAAGTTGATTGCTCACCTTAGCATAGCAGTCCCGACGAACAATTGTCTGCTTATCTGTATTCACATACACCTCACATGCTACTTTTGCCTGAAACATCATAGATACCAAAATCAAATATGGTTGAAGCACTGAGCATTCTCATTCGGTGAGGAGAATCATTTAAAACAACTACAAAAAGTCAGAGTGAAGAATTCATGAAAATAAACAAACATTAACGTGTACAAAATCACCAAACCACAATTCTCAGAACAACAGAAGGGGGGGGGGGGGGGGGCTAATTGACCATCACCATTCTCTACTAATACACATTTTTGGGTGCTTAAAAGTTTAGTATTTCCAACTAAATATTCAAGGCATACCAAAGCTATATGTATAACACTTACGAAAAGATTTCCAATAAGAATGTTAAAAGTCCTGCTGATCAGGATTGTGCTATTATAAACATCGATTGTATCTATAGACTGAGGCTCACGAATCATAAAAAAGACAGCAATAATAAAAAGGAATTGGAAGCATGGCAGCACTAATCCTTCGCATTACTTCTGGTCAACCTATCAACCAACTTGTTTACCACAGCCTTGCAATTTGGGCCAAATATAGCATCATATCATTAAATTATTGAACTTAGTTCCACAGCTCGATCATTTCAAGACTTTCATATACCAGCTTGGCATAACTAATTAGAACAAGCCATCTCAACAACCAAACTACAAAAGCCACAGCCTCCTCCAAAAGGAAAGGAAATTTTTTTACTTTACAGAATTTCTGCTTCTTCTGTTCACCAAAACATAAGTGGCTTCATATATTTATGATTAAACTAAATTGAGTACATGAATTTCAGAGGTATGGCCTAAACTTTAGGCACTCCGTAATCATGCTTATACCTTTAGTCACGTAGCTCTAACAAGTACAACAACCATCCAATTCTTTTACCAACCACCTACGCAGCCAACTAAATTTAAAGGATTTATCCTGGCTTCAGCTTCTTGTAGACTGCTATTTTGTAGAGATATTAGTTACAACGACAGAATATCGAGTTAAAAGCAGCATAAATCCATTCAAATCAAAGGAACAACATCAAAACCAAATCATTAGAAATGAAACAAAGTTGACAACTCAACCCCCACAAACAGGGTAGTGCAGTAACAAGCATTACCCTTTTTTCTATAAATAATCCATTAGTAAGATGTGGCTGAATTTAGAACATAACTGTAACTTGAAAAAAATCTGTCCAATGATTCTGGTGAACCCACAAACATGTTATTAAACAAGGCTTATATCACATATAAGTACATAAAGTATACCACTTTTTTCATCTAAGCAACTAAAGTTACTATCTTTTTTTTTATCTAGGTACTAAAATACATACTTCAGGTACCTAAATGAAAAAGTTGATATACTTTATATACTTATTTGTATACAAGCCATTGAACAACTATAATGTTCAATCCAATCGTGAAACTTTAGTCTTTTTCTGGGATTTATACAGGGTTCTTTCAAATTATACTCTTCAAACCTAATAAACCATCAAATTGGATGCAGATTCGCAGAACCAAATTCGAGGGGAAATAAATAAATAAAGGGTTCACCTTGAGGGGAATATTGAAGAGAAAAAGGCCGAGATCTCCATCAACTTTAGTATTCGTATCAAAGGGAATAACCCCTTTAGCCCAATCGGAAAGTAAATAAATCACATCATGAATAACCTCAAGCCCGTCCAAATCGAGCGTGGCGTTCACGTACGAGCTCCCTCTTGCTCTCACGCGCCCTCCTGCCGAGCTTACCACTCCGAGTTCCCTCCCTCTATACCCAACTGAAACGACGAGCTTATCGTAGTCCAAAGAAAAGAAATCCCTGTTACGGACCCTGATGGTCAAAGAAAAAGAGAGGTCGAGGGTGAGTTTGGGCGACGTGTTGACTCCTACGTGGTTGAGTTGGAGTCGGGCGAGCTCGAGAGCTGGATCGGAAGGGTAAAGGAAGAATACGGCAGCGGAGAAGAGGAGGAGAACGGCGGTGAGCGCGATGCAACGGCGGAGACAAGGGAAGTTATCGTAAGGGCGGTGGTAATAGACGGGTAAAACGATGACGTTTTGGTGGTTAGAGTTTGGAGGGAGACGGATGTAGGGTACGGACGATTCTCGTAAACCCTGTTTCGACATTTTTGCTTCTGCTAATAGTCGTCGATTTTTGCAGAGGTTTTTTATTAGATGCGGACAAAAGTAAGGAGTGGACGCTTCTTTGGTGTACTACGTTGTCGTTTTATCGCAGTGTTTATATTATTATTAAATCTCATAATCCAGGGTATACTTTGGTTAATTTTTCAGTCGGAGGATTTTATTGATTTTTTAAAATAAAATTATTTTAGTTATTGATTTTTATTGTGTTTTAAATTGTTTGAATGTTTTTATTTAAGTACCCTCCTTAATATTTTTAAAAGTTTTCATTAAGTTTTTTTTTTTAAATTTAGTTAGATCCTATTTTTTAAAATTTTAAATTAAACTTTTTATTTTTTTGAAAAATTTTAATTTAAACATTCAAATATTTAAAAAATTTAAGTGGGCAGCCTCAAATTCTCTTACCAAAATCCGCCCTTGACACCAATAGAGTTGTTGATGTTATCACTAACACATCAGTATACTTAATGGTTAACAATAGTTACAAATGTTGGAAAAATGTGAGAAATTGGAAACTTTGAGCCATATTTTCTAGTGGTAAAGGTGGATGTTCGAATGATGAATTTATTAATTTATATTCTACTCCATGAGACCTTTATAACGGTATCTCATATGCTCAAAATGTATGAGAAATGAATAAGAAATTGATGCTCAAAGTGAGGTTGTTATGAATTGTGTTAAGTAAAATATGAACTCCTTATCCCACATGGACGGGATAACAAGCTTGGGAATGGTTTAAATACACCAACCATGTCACACCCCTAATGAAGTATTTAAAGTTGATAAGGAAGAAAAAATGAGAGGGAAAAGAAAAAGAAAGGAATTGTGGTTTGGGGGAGTCAAACCCGTGACTCATAGATGAGTTGCTTAAGTCTTAGCCATTTGAGCTAAGGTCATTTCTGGTATGAACCTACACCTACTTATTATTAAGTGGTTCTTGTAAAGTTAAAATAATAATAATAAGATAACAAAATATCCTACCTACCATTTATGGATCATTTAATTTGATTCACCCACCCGAAAAAAAACATTCGGGAAGACTCTTCATCTCCCCTAAACCCAAGCCGTGACCGCCACCGTCCTTACCAATGGAAGCGCCGTCGCACCTTGATCACGTACCGTCCGTCACTCGCAGTGTAACATCGTCGTTTGCCGCGAAATCTAGGTTAAAGGCGGAGGTAAACCTAGAGTCCTCTGTTCCTTGTGTCCCCGTCACCGTCCGGCGTCGTGGCTCGAAACGGAGGTCACCGTCATCCTCAGGGGGCTGAACCGAGCAGAACCTGTACCGTCAAGCGCCAATCGGCCGCCGTATTGACCGTTTTCGGAGCCACGTTAATCCGATCGTATCACTTTTGATTTGGTAAGATCGGTGAGTATTTCGGCTTAAATTTTGAGTTATTTGAGCTTTAAATGAAAAATGGATGACAATGGTTATTTTAGGCCGCGCGTGGGCCTTACGCGCTGTCCGGGCGATTCTCGGCCGCCCTGGACGGTGGCCGTTGAACCGGCCGGCTCAGACCTGGTAAACCAAGCCCGTTGACCGACCCGACCCGGCCCAAGCCCAGTGGTAAACCAAGCCCGTTGACCGACCCGACCCGTTGACCGAGTCAACTCGTCCGAGTTAACTCAGCGAGTCAACTCGCCCGAGTCAACCCAGTGAGTCAACTCATCCAAGTTAACTCAGCGAGTCAACTCGCTCGAGTCAACCCAGTGAGTCAACTCACCGAGTCAGCCATTGGACCAGTGACATCAGCGTTGACTTTGACCAAAAAGTCAACTTTTCCCGAAAAGCCCTATTTTATGTTTTTCGACTTCCTGAGTCCGTTTTTGAAGCCCGTTTTGTGAACTTCTAACCCGAAAGCCTCCGAATTGGACCTTGAACTCAAGTCTGCTTATGTATTTTAATAATCATTTATGAGCAATGTGAATAAGGACTGAAATTGGAATTTGTGTGATTGAAGGTATTCGTAGTTTCTTGTATTCGAGATGTTGAGGACGTCGCATTTGGGTTCGAAAGTGATCGAACGGAGTATCATGGTTGACCGATGTAACAAGTATTAAAGGTAATACATTACTACCTCTTGTATGCTTTATGAATATATCAGTATCCGGTTAATGCATGCATGTGGAATTGAAGATCTGAATCAGATTAAGAATAAATGTTTGATCATATGTGGTAACCGATATAAGATCACATGTAAGGTAGCTCGGTGATAATGATTATGTTTGAGAATATCCCGATAGAAAACTGATAAAACATGTATGAATTTAGAAGGAAGGTGTTCGTGAATGTGGCGAAAGTGTAAATCATATGGTAACTCTATTTTACACAAAGGAAATCGATGTTTGAAAATTTTGCTAAAGGTAAATTTTAACCGATCAAAATCTTTGTTATGTTCAGTCAGCTTGAAGGCAAACATTTCTTAGGAAATGTAGCTTAGTGTATAGTTATATATATCATATCTGACTGAAATCCAATGCTACATCCTAATTCTGAAAGGCCATGTTGAAGATTTTGGATACTCGTATGAATTTTAGGTATAGTTTTCACCTGTAAAATTGATGGTCAACCTAGTAAAGTAATTCAGATTCTAGAGGAGATATTTCCATGTCATAAGATTATTTCTATTGTTGGGAAGGCTTTGTATCCCTGATTGAGACCGTGTATGATAAAACACATAAGACAAGTGTTGTTTGGCACCGTATAAAGTTCGGTATGGATTCAAATATTGTATTCTGATTAGTTGGTTTGAGATGTATAATCGAAAATTTGGGTATAAGGCCAATCCGAAAAACTGAGGGCACTACTAAATTGATATGTAATCGTCTCAGAAAGTCATGAGAAACAAGCATATTCTGATGGATAAGGTTTGATGGAAGAATAGATGAAATAGCAGTTTCTGTATTTCTTTGACCATGGTAAATTTCGAGGACGAAATTTTCTTTAGGGGAGAGAGTTGTCACACCCCTAATGAAGTATTTAAAGTTGATAAGGAAGCAAAAATGAAAGGGAAAAGAAAAAGAAAAAGAAAGGAATTATGGTTTGGGGGAGTCAAACCCGTGACTCATGGATGGGTTGCTTAAGTCTTAGCCATTTGAGCTAAGGCCATTTCTGGTATGAACCTACACCTACTTATTATTAAGTGGTTCTTGTAAAGTTAAAATAATAATAATAAGATAACAAAATATCCTACCTACCATTTATGGATCATTTAATTCGATCCACCCACCCAAAAAAAACCAATCGGGAAGACTCTTTAGCTTCTTTAGCCTTTCATCTCCCTTAAACCCAAGCCCCGACCACCGCGCTGGTCTCCCTCACCACGCCGCCGTGACCGCCACCATCCTTACCAATGGAAGCGTCGTCCCACCTTGATCACGTACCGTCCGTCACTCGCAGTGTAACATCGCCGTTTGCCGCGAAATCTAGGTTGAAGATGGAGGGAAACCTAGAGTCCTCTGTTCCTTGTGTGCCCGTCACCGTCCGGCGTCGTGGCTTGAAATGGAGGTCACCGTCATCCTCAGGGGGCCGAACCGAGCAGAACCTGTACCGCCAAACGCCAATCGGCCGCCGTATTAACCGTCATCGGAGCCACGTTAACCCGATCGTATCACTTCCGATTTGGTAAGATCGATGAGTATTTCGGCTTAAATTCTGAGTTATTTGAGCTTTAAACGAAAAATGGATTACAATGGTGTGATCGAAGGATTTTTCCGGCCATTTTAGGCCTCGCGTGGGCCTCACGCGCTGTCCGGGCGATTCCCGGCCGCCCTGGACGGTGGCCGTTGAACCGGCCGGCTCAGACCCGGTCTAGCCTTGAACTGAGTCACCCGAACCGGCCCAAGCCCAGTGGTAAACCATGCCCGTTGACCGACCCAACCCGTTGACCAACCCGACCCGTTGACCGAGTCAACTCGTCCGAGTTAACTCATCGAGTCAACCTAGTGAGTCAACTAGTCCGAGTTAACTCAGCGAGTCAACTTACTCGAGTCAACCCAGTGAGTCAACTCACCGAGTCAGCCATTGGACCAGTGACGTCAGCATGACGTCATTGTTGACTTTGACCGCTGACGTCAGCGTTGACTTTGACCAAAAAGTCAACTTTCCCCGAAAAGCCCTATTTTTTGTTTTTCGACTTCCTGAGTCCGTTTTTGAAGCCCGTTTCGTGAAATTCTAACCCGAAAGCCTCTGAATTGGACCTTGAACTCGAGTCTGCTTATGTATTTTAATAATCATTTATGAGCAATGTGAATAAGGACTGAAATTGGAATTTGTGTGATTGAAGGTATTCATAGTTTCTTGTATTCGAGATGTTGAGGACGTCGCATTCGGGTTCGAAAGTGATCGAACGAAGTATCATGGTTGACCGATGTAACTAGTATTAAAGGTAATACATTACTACCTCTTGTATGCTTTATGAACATGTCGATATTCGGTTAATGCATGCATAAATAAGATGAGGAGTGATGTTAGCTCTGTTTAAGTCAAACCAGATATGAAATTGAGTATGATAGCTTGGATAAGATTAAAATGCTCGAACGAGAAAGTTAATAAATGTAAGGATCTGGAGTTTAATAAATTAATTAATAAGGTGGCTAATCCTCAAACCTGATTATTAATGTCAAGTGATTAAATGCTAAAAATAGTTGGATATGAAATTACAAAAATGCCCTTTAAGGTATGAGAATGACTATATTACCCTTGGAATTGGAAGCGATATAGAAATCTATACTGGATATGGTAAAACGGCCCGATTCATCTGAAAACCTTAATCTACTTGGAAAGTTATGGTAACAAGATTTAAACCTTCGAGAATGTAAGGTGTTAGGTTTCCTTGAATTTGGAACGAATCTCCGAGTATAGATTTACGGGAAACTATCCATACCTCTGAATAAATCAAGTGGCTCAAAATACTGAATTGATTGTAATGACTAAAAGTATTGGAAATATTGTTATGGCCAAATTAATCGGAATGATCGTAGTGACCAAGAAGGATGAAGTATCTTCGGACACCCAAGTTTGTAAATTAACTGGAAGGATGGACAAACCCTTGAGTCTGAAATGAATGAAGTGGTTGGAGGGTACCGAAATTTCTTGAATGACTGAAACACCCACGAGTACTTAAATGATTGAAATACTACAAATGGTTCAATTGACAGGAATGATGGATATTCCGAGCTTTAGAATGACTGAAATACCCCATTGTCTGGAATAAGTAAATTGCCTTTGATGAAATTCTAGAAATGCCAATAAAGCTAAAAATGACTGAAATGCCCCTAAGGGTTGAAGCATGACTCATGTACGTCAATCACTCCTGATAATAACATAAGGTTGGAAGTTTTTCCGCACATAATATAAGTTCGACTACTTCGCGGCAAGTCCGGTGGTGAAATATGAAAGCAACCGTTTAGATGTACGATACAATCGGATACATTAGAAGGGTTGGTTAGTAATGCAAGGTTGGGATATGTTAGTTCGAATAGTTTTGGAGGCTCGATAAACTTCTGGAAATCTTAAATATTGTAAATCATAATTTTCTCATGATTGGGCTAAATTACAAAATCACCCATAATAGTTAAATGACCAAAATGCCCTCGTTGGCCAAAATAATCAAAATAGCCCTGAATGTATCTGATATCCTAAAAGATCTTGACATAGAAATCTCAGAATGCCTGGATGGAAACTTGATGAGCAAATAGAATTTCTGAGCCACTGTTTACGCCCTGTTGGTATAAATTACCAAAATGCCCGTGTATGATAAAATGACCATAATGCCCCTTGTAGGCTTAAATGGCTAAATCACTCATGATATGCCTAAACTCTCAAAGATCTTGATGTATCATCTCCTGAATATCTGGTTTGAACCGTTAGTACAAACCCCTCTTTTAATAGGGGCCTTGTTTCAAAGATTCGTTCAATTGTCAAAAGTTTAATGTGTTCTCTTCCGTAAATGCCAAGTATCTCCAAGGAATAAACTGTTCCACCTAGTGTGTTCCATGTGTGCCACACGACTGTTTTTGCATACTGAATTACATGTTATAATACCGATCACGTGCACTTGATTGACATACTTGAACTCACATGAACATGACATGTTTTAATAATTAAGCATGACCATACTATATTTCTAGTATATGTCTATGCACCCGATATGACAAACATGCTATATTGATAATGTGTTACTAAAAATACAGTTGTTGATTAATGAACTATTGATGATTTGATTCACTGGGGTACTTGAGACATGATATGAAGTTACCGTCGGCTCAGCCCTGATCCAGCTGGTAATCTTCCCGTATTCAGATCCTAAGCTTCTGCTAGGTCCGCCCGTTTTTGGACCCTAGGCTTCGACCATGTCCGCCCGTTTTCGGTTCCTATGCTTCAGCAAGGGTCGTCCGTATTCTAAGGTATATCCTTAGGATGGTACCCACGCCCAATGGGCTCGGGTTAATGCCTATACATGATACCGCACTGGGGAAACTATATACTTGAGTATGGTTGGAGGGTAAATACAGAATTAAAATGAACTTTATGGCTACTTGAAACAAATGTATTTTAAATAAAAAGGTTTACTGCATTGTTACATTTCATGCATTAACGTTGCACCGTTGGAACACACTAGACACCAAACTCTCTGATTCCTACCTCGTATGTTACCAGCCTATATAATTCCCGTCTAATTCTCGAGGTCTGATTAAAGAACAAATATCGTTATTCTCGAGTATGATGTAACCTCGAAATTGTAGAACAGAAATAGAGATCGTTACTGCGCCGAACATTATAAAAATGTTATGCCTACCATATATCTGTATGAGCTTATAACATCTTTTGGTAGTTCTGTATTACTAAGCTTTTTCAAGCTCACATTTTTTTACCATCGTAGGTTAAAAGAACATATCATGGTATAATGGTTGCCAGCAGTGTACGGAGTTCTCTCGATGTTGCTTTTGGAGTACGGTACTGTATAGTTAGTGGGTATGTATGTCATGTATTGTTTTATGATAGTATTTGTAAAGCACTTTCTGAAATTTGTGGTTATGTGTTTAAATGACTTCCCGAAATGGTATTTTAAACAGAAGTTGATTTTACAGTTTAATAAGTGTTTTGAAGAAATATGTTTTTATGTGTATTTTTACTGTGGGTCGCTCTTGTGACCCTAATGTAACTTCCTAGGATCCGTTGTAACGCATAGGCGGGTCTAGGGGGGTTACAAACCAACTTGGAAGTCATTGAATGACTTGAATGAACATTATACCTCGCGCGCAGGCACATGGGGGGTGCAAATTGAAGCTCGTCGAACCCATTCGGGTTGGGGCGCGCTTGCACGTCGTGGGCGACGCGAATGTCCGGACCGGTCGAGTTCTACTTAGGACTTGCGGATATTTTACCCACTTCGAATTAAATTTTTTCCTTATATACAACATATCTTTTTGAATATTCCGAATTTAATAGAAAAATTTGTGACTTTCATTAAATCGGATATTAAAAGATATTAAAATCAATTTGTAAGAAATATATCCGTTTAAATAAGGGATTAATTGATTATTTCCGATTTTGCTCGGATACAAAGTCAATGGCTTTAATTCGGAATATTTACCTTCCATATTTTTCCTCCTCCACTCCCCTATATAAACCACGCTTCTCCTCAGTTTCAAAGCACTCCAAAAATTGTTTTCTCTCTTGTTTTCTTTTATCTCGGTGATAGGCTAAGACAAGGCTCTAATTCGAGATCTCTTCAGTTCGTGCTTCTGTCGAAGATCTTCCTGTTGTTGTATCCTGGGAGACGAACGACCAACCAAACTCAAGCACCGTGGAGTGGTCGAAATTTGTCTTAAGGAAACTGCTCTTCGCAGGCCTCAACTTGAATATGGTTTTATAATTCTTCTCTTCTTACTTATTTGATTAAAGTTGTTCCTTTTATTTTTTATTATTATCGTCTTGGATTGATTACATTGTAACAACAAATATATTTAGTTAAAATTTTCTGTTGGATGACTCAATTGAATGTAAAAATCACAAAATATCTAATTGAATTTTTCTAAAAAAAATCTTCTTCTATAACCCTAAGTCATAATAAATCTAGTGAATATATCTAATTGTTTTTTAAAAAATAAGTCATAAGTTGTATATAATATTATTTAATTAAAGGTAATTATACCATGCACTGGCGATGGTAATTTTTTTCTATAATTGTCTTAGTTTTAGAGTTTATGAATTCAGTTTAGGGTTTTATAGTTTAAGTGTTGTGGTTAGAATTTAGAGTTTATATGTTAAAACTTAAACATCTAAACATATTATCCTAAACCCTAAATTCTAAACATAAAACCTAAATTATAAACTCCTAATTCTAAATCATACATATTAAGCTAGATCCCTAAACCCTAAAACTAAAACACGTGAAAACTTTATATTTTTAACGTTAGTGCATAAAATATTGTCTTTAATTAAATTCATCATATGTCAATAAAAACTTTAATGCAATTATAAAAAGTAAAATTTTAATTTATCTAAATTCTTATTTCACCCATACATGAAATATTTTTAGTTTTGATTAAATTTTTATCTAAATTTTATTATTATCAAAATTCCTAAAAGAAAAAAAAAAAGACAGAGTACCACATAAGGCACGCAACCACCGGTCGAACTCAAACGGTTTGCAATACTCTTCAACTGTCTTTATAAATGGCAAAAAAATAAGAGGGTAAACTATACAAATGGTCATTAAACTTTTGGACGCTATCATTTTGATCACGGAATATTTAGGACACTTTTGTTGGGATCATTGAACTTTTATTTTGCTTTCATTTTGGTCCTTCGTGTTATTTTTCGTTAAAAAATAATGACATGGTCTGTTAGTTTTCATTTTTTTGATTAAAATCCTATAAAATTAATACATTTGCAGCTATTTAAAAATAAAAGCATTTTCTCCAAAAATTAAAACGAACTAGCCACATCATCATTTTCTAACATAAGGTAATGACTAATGAGAGTGACTAAAATGAAAGTGAAATAAAAATTAGGTGACTCTGTTAAAAGTTTTAAAAATTTGGTGACCAAAATGAAAGTATTCTAAAAGTTTGATGATCATTAATGTAGTTTACCCAAAATAAAACTGTCTTTATTAAAGGCCCACTCACTTGTTAGCATCAAACTTGCTGGAAAATAATAATAATAATAATAATAATAATAATAATAATAATAATATAATATTATTATTATTATTATTATTATTATTATTATTATTATTATTATTATTATTATTATTATTATTATTATTATTATTATTATTATTATTATTATTATTATTATTATTATTATTATTATTATTATTATTATTATTATTATTATTATTATTATTATTATTATTATTATTATTATTATTATTATTATTATTATTATTATTATTATTATTATTATTATTATTATTATTATTATTATTATTATTATTATTATTATTATTATTATTATTATTATTATTATTATTATTATTATTATTATTATTATTATTATTATTATTATTATTATTATTATTATTATTATTATTATTATTATTATTATTATTATTATTATTATTATTATTATTATTATTATTATTATTATTATTATTATTATTATTATTATTATTATTATTATTATTATTATTATTATTATTATTATTATTATTATTATTATTATTATTATTATTATTATTATTATTATTATTATTATTATTATTATTATTATTATTATTATTATTATTATTATTATTATTATTATTATTATTATTATTATTATTATTATTATTATTATTATTATTATTATTATTATTATTATTATTATTATTATTATTATTATTATTATTGCAGACAATTCAAAATCCACCTCAATCTCATCCCATTCCAGTCCAGAAAAAAGAATTCAATAATCAAATCCACACAGTTTTATGTGGATAAAGGTGTCTTATCTTTTAAGAAAAATATGTTAATGAGATTGAGATATATAATCTTAATTTCTTTAGAAAGTTCTTATCTTTGTAGCTGGAACCCGTGAGAGAGTAGGTAAAAATATTATATTTAATATTTAATTATCTGTATCTAATTTATTAGTCGATTAATTTAGATCAAATTTTGTGAAAATTTAATATTAAAATGATCATTCTAACTCAATTTCCTCTATTCGCATCACTAAAATTCGAACCCGCTTAATAACCTCACAGTCTTATCTCACTAAATCAATATGTTGTTTTGTAGGTAAAAAGACAATTCTTTTTCTTCATCAGATCAGAGTATTAAGAACAAAGTGCTGATTAAAGAGTTGAACTTTGAAGATCGATTACACAGATATACATGGCCTGAAATAGATAGCTTTACCAGACCAGATAAGAAAAACCAAGCAAATACAAAAACCCCATCACACTTTATATATATATATATATATGGTATTGCTTTTTAATCTTTATATTTAAGGTTTATGTAGATTCGACAGATTTGGGAGAAAACGAAGTGACTGAACTATTATCGGCAGGCATGGATTTGGATCGCTTCATCTTCCAGGACGACGAGGTTGACCGATGAAACTTGCATCGAAACGAGCCCTGGTGGGTCGTCGGTGAGCACAAACACTGCCCTCCTTTGCCTGAACCGGCGCCGTCGGAGGCGTTGCTGCTGCTGTCTTTGGGGGAGGTGGTGTTAACTGCAATATTCCCACGGGAAGCCATGTTTTTTTGGCAGAGAAAGAGAGAAGGGGCAAACTTGAAGAAGCGATTAGGCCATGGTTATATAGGACAAGATGGGTAAGAAAACTGGAACGCTGTCGCTCGTGGGAGTTGAAACTTTGGATAACAAAACAAAACAAACCATTGGTTCCATTACGGTGTGATTCTTTTTTATTTGTCTTAAGTCTTAACCATGGTAGACTGGTAGTGCAGATATGAGATATAGGGTTAGTAACCCCTGGGATTAGATTCCCATTTTCAAGACCAAATACGAAAGCGACGCATCCATCAGTAAAAAAAAAAAGCTAGCATCAGGTCGAGGCACCGTATGGGCTTAGGATTCATCTCTAACACCAAAAATCTCTTCCTCATCCCTTTACTTTTCGAGACCACGAATAAATTTTTTTGTCGGTTTTGATATTGTCGGGAACTATGATACTCACAATTGTTTTGCCATAATAATATTTATTATTAAAAAATTTATGACCAGAATACTTTGAGTGATCATAATAATATTTGTTATGTCTGTAACCATAATCAAAGACGGAACCAAAATTTAGAAGTAGAGGGGCAAAATATAAATTTTGAAAGGTAGGGATGAGGACATCAGCCCTCCTAGGAGCTTAATAGCTCCGTCTTTGACCATAATAAAACAACACAAACAAAAATGTGATGATACTTCTATATAAACCTATGTTGTACCTCCACCAATACTTTTAGAATTCATAGGGCTAAACTCTGTATTGTCTCCGGAGGGACTCATATGCCCCCATAACCCTTAGTTTTCACACCACACCTCAGCACACGAAGCATCACGGCCTCTGAAGCTCTCACCTTCAGATTACTTTCAACATGACAGAGATCAGGTCTGTCTGACCCAACTACTCTGCCAACTCACATAACAAAGCTAAAAAATTTATCGACTGAGAATTGGACCTTATTTTGTCGACCCATCAATAGCCATCACTAGACATAGTTCTATCCCATCAAAACAATACTACCAACGAGTTGAAGAGGACAATCAAGCAAACTCCTCTCACCTTATTTTCGGCAAACTCACTCTACTTCACTCAACATCACCATCTTTGGCTCTATACTTATTCCAAAATGGGTGAACTAGTACAAATCATCCCTAACTATTTTCTTGATCTTATTTTCACCACCTTGATCGATGTCTCACACTTTTGACATCGACCATCTCTAATCTCATCATCTCAACAAAACCAAGGTTGGTCCTGTTTCCCATTCAAGAATTTCTTGTCACGTAATTTCATTTTTACGTATAAAATCTTTTTTTGATGTTTGATAGTTACGGGGGTGGTGGGTGCCGGGGGCGTTACGTATATGGTATTGTAGGAGGACAATTTTGATGATGCCTGGCCGGTTGGGACTGTTGCTATAATTGGGGGGTTTGGACCTCACCTTGTTCATATTTTGTCTTCAGTTTGTTGAAATGAATGCGCATTTGTAGGGTAGGTATTGGGTGCGGCATGTTTAAGGTGCAGATAAAAAACGGTAAATTTTAAAATGTTTTCGGACTGAAAATGTTAGACTTCTTGTTAATATTTTCGGATGATTTTTTTTGAGTTTTTCTGCAATTATTGATACTTATAATACTTAATTTTTTGATAAATTTTCAGTTTGAGATAAAAACATCGAAACTTACAAAATAAGTATCGATATTTGCAAAAAAACTTAAAATAACCAACCAAAAATGTAAATGTTATCAAAAAGTCTAATATTTTTAGTTTAAAGACAAATTTTAAAACTTGTCATCTTTTAATCGTACCCTAAACATGACGTATATTAGACTCACCGGCCCATGCTGTGATTATGACAGAATCGGGTGTTTGTTTCAGTGAATTTCTGGTTAGACATTATAATCAATTGAAACACTGTTGGGCATGTGAGGCGATGTTACCTTGGGAATTGGTATGTAATATGGCAACCGCTTACTATAAATATAAAATTGAGCTTTATTCTTCTTTTCGGTTGCTCTCTGAAATCTTTTGGGGATTTAGGAGTGGCATTTGATCATATTCAAAAATAAGAAATTAAGCTGCATCTAACTTTTTCTCAGCGGTTAGTCTCTTAGTCATTAATTATATAATTCAGATCAGGTTTTATAATAGCCAATATAAAAGTAATCCTCCCAACACTTTAAATCTTTAATTTTGTTCACAAAATTTAACGTTTTAATCTACTAAATAAACTGATTGTTGATAACTATTTCTAACCTTTTAAACAGGTGATAAGTTTGAATTCGGTTTCAGTCGAAAAACTCAACACTTTCCTCTTAGGGGAAGTAAAGGTTGGAGTAGACTATGGACCTTTCAGATTATAATTATGGGTGGGAGATCAGAAATGGTTTAACTACATAATAAATGTCTAAACTATATTTTTTTCTACAATAAGTGCCTAAAGTTGTTTGGTTGAAATAGCTGTCTTAATTTTTTTTTTGCCAAAGTAGGTGTCTCAGTTGACTTTAAAACAAACTAAAAATAAAATTTTAGGCACTTATTTCAGTCAAAAAATACTTTAAAACATATTACAAAAAGGAAGTATAGTTTGGGCACTTATAGCTAAGCTATTAGAAATCTATAAGTATTAAAAAGACATAAAGTCAAAAAAATACTGTCGCAGCCGTTTTTGATATTCATTTGTGGAAAAATAGCCTGACGATTAGGGTTTTGGAAATCTGGGTTTCTCATTTAATTCGATCTTGAAATTAGGGATTTTTTTAATTTTTAATCAAATTTTCTTTATTTTCTTAAAAATCGTTTTGGAGTCGCCACTGGTCACCTTGGTAGACCAGACACCATAAAAATCGGACCAAAGATTCTTTTAATAAAATTTGGGTTCGAGAGTCGTTTACGTGTAGGGAAAAGTTAGCACCCCTACAAACGCCCGTTATTGGTACCTCATTAATTCCACGTGGTATTTTGGCATTTCGAACATTAATTTAAATTTAATTAAGTCTTTTAATTGTAAAATGGATTTCGCTCCAAATGAGAATATCCTTTTGTAAGAAAATGCATTTTGGACAAATATAAGTTATGAAACGTCCAATTGCATTAGGACACTTCAACTTATATTCAAAATGCATCTCAACACAAAAGGTTTAATGCATGTCCAATTATTGTCTTGTTCATTTTAAGTAAACCCTAATTAGGCTTCATTAATTAGATTAATTAGAAATTTAAGAATATTATTAATTTTTGGACATAATTGGTAACATCCAAATAATCTTGACACTACCTTTAATGGGTCCAAAAGTAATAATATTCCTAATTTAGGGTGATACTAATTGTTTATCCTATTTTTTAAATTTAATTTAATTTAATTAAGTGAATGCCATTTTCTAGGTTGAAATGGACTATTAAAATCTTAGTTTGGATATCCATTGGTTAACATCACTCTTCAATGTGATACTAACCAATTTAAGACATTCAAACTTGATTTTAATATTCATTTATTTTCTACAATGTTTCTTTTCTTATTTAATTAGGATCAAGTAACTTATACTAAGGCTTCTAGTTAACTCTTATTTATGTGATTAAATCCTCTAGGCAAATATACTACATGGATTTAAAATTATGCAAGCATTCATATAAATTTTAAAAGAAACAATTGCAATTAAAATAAACTAACTAATTATAGGAAAAATGACTAAATTGAATTGTTATTAAAGTATAAAAGCTGAATTACAAATTAATAGTGTCCAAAATGTACAACGAGATAAACTGGGAAACTCAAACCTAAATCCGTTGAGAGTTCTGACCGAAACCCCCTAAATTGGCCCAAATCTCATTAAACCGGCCCAAACCGGGCGACTCAGCCCAAACGGTCTGGCCTCAAACGGTCTGAACCGACTCCCGGGTTGCGGCCCTGTATCCATACCCGTTTCAAAAGTACGCGGGTCGTATTGACCCATTCCCAAAATGAAGACGTTGCCCCTCATCTATATAACCCCCTAACCCGGCCTCACTCGATCATTTTCAGCTTTTCCAACTCGCCATCAACTCACTCTCTCCTGAAACAGTATCAAAAGCGAAAATCGGCCACCATTTGGCAATTCCCGGCCACTGTGGTGTGAGCTCCGGCCACCACGGGGCAATTTCTGGTCACCGTAGTGCGATTTTCGGCCACCGCGGGGCGATTTTTGGCCACCACACACCGTCGTCCGTCTCCATTCACCAAAACCCTAACTACCCAAAGAAACTCCATTTTCTCCGATTTCGAACCCTATTATCCTAAATCTAGCCTAATCCGATCGAATCACCCGTCTTCGCCCAACTAAACTACCTACCCGAAACCCTATTTTTAACTCCGACGAATCACCGGCAACCAAAATCAGACTCTCTTTGGTTCTCACAGTGTCTAAAACTCTCCGATGACACTCCGACGACCGGTGGCAGCAAGATAAGTGATTCACCCTTTCATTTTTCTTTTTCTTTTTTTTTGCGTTTAGATCTAGGATTAAATCCGGTCATTTTCTTAGATATAAGACTAGAAAGGAAAAAATCTATTCTGTTGACTCCGATTTTAGGCCGTTTTTCGAGTTTAGATTTAGGTTTTCTTGCTACTGTTTTTTTTTGTAATTTTTAGCTTGAATCTAATTTTTTATTGTTTTGTTTGCAGGGGAAATGAAACGGAGAAGGAATTTTTCCTTCCCGGCGTGTTTGACCGACTCTGGCGAGCAACCGATCGTCTTCTCCGAGGTTCCTGGTGACTTTTCCTTTTATCCAGGTAACTTTTTCTCTCTTCTTTTTAATTCCCGTAATTATTGTGCATTAACTTCTTGTCTGGCACTAACTCGCTCTCTCTTCCTTTTATATATGGCAGGTGGATGATGTCATGGTATTTGCTGGCGAAACCAGCTGGCTCCAAACGAGTAACGATCTGTGTGAGAGATCTCGGGCGAATGAGGTAATACCACGTGTATGTGACCTCTCTGTTTGGGCGGGAATTAAAAACACAAATCGGGTTTTGTGTTTGTTTGGGCCAACTAACATGTAATTTGGGCGGGAAGTTTGTAATATAAAAGATTTGGGCTTTGTAAATGGGCTGTAGAGTATTTATATGTAAATTGGAAAATATATATTGGATTTTGGTATTTTGGACTACCTTTAACATTTATTTATTTATGTATATATCTTGGGTTTTATTTATAGTGAAAATATAGTATATACGAGTACCCGGACAAAATACGGGTATTACAGCTGCCCCTCTTTGCTCATTGCTCTGGAGCGAGAATAGAGAAAAGACTGAAAAGACACAGATTTTGTCCGAACCGTCTGACCATCGAAGTTTGAAGTTGTTCTTCTTATTATGAAATTCTTCAATATTCTGTCAAACCGTAGAGTCCAAAGCTGTTCTTCTCATTATGAAATTCTTCATCTTCTAAGGTCTGATATTGATCATTGAAATTCTTCATTTTCTAAGGTCTAGTATTGATCTTTGAAATTCTTCATTTTCTGAGGTCTGAAGCTTTTCTTCTTATTATGAAATTCTTCGTTCCTCACTCTTTGCTGGTCCACATTTCTGTAAAGGCACAGAATAACCAAGCTCTTCTCATTAGGAACTTCCTTATTTCAAAAGGGCAAACTCTTCTCATTAGGAGTTCTTCATTCTTCTGGAAAACATGGATTTGCTTCTCTGCAAAGGCGTCGAATAAGCAAGCTCTTCTCATTAAGAACTTCGTCATTCTTCAAACGACGAACTCTTCTCATTAGGAGTTCTGTCTTTGCTGAGTGAACTCTTCTCATTTGGAATTTTGTCTTTGTCGGGGCGGACTCTTCTCATTAGGAATCATTTCTTTGCTGGGCGAACTCTTCTCATTAGGAGTAACCATTCCTGCAAAAAGAAATATCATTAATTAATAAAGATTCTCCTTGGTATAATATGAGATATCTTTAATTTTCCGCTTGAAGCACTGGAATCTTTAAAATCACTGCTTTTCTGCTTATGGTGTTGATCTTTGAATCTGAATCCCGTATAAAATCTCTTGTTGCTTTCTTCATTGGTTTATCTCTTTCTACACTCGAAAATTGCATGACAAGTTAAATTGCGAATCTTCTTCATTTGAGCTAAAAGTCGATCCATCTTGTTTTCCATTCTCTCTTTTTTAACTGGTAACCCAAGAGGTTAATATCTTTGCCGATATCCACCTCTTCAAACGGATTGTTGAGATCCGCTTCTTCAAGCATGTTGAAATCTTTACTGAGATTCGTCTCTATAAATGAAATGTCCCCGCCTCTGTAAACGGAGTGTCTTGAGATCCGTTTCTGTAAACGGTATGTCTTTAAGGTCCGCCTCTATAAACGTAATGTCTTGAAGTTCGTCACTGTAAACGGAATGTCTTGAGATCAGTCTATGCAAACGGTATATTTCTGCCCCTGTAAACATAATGACTTGGGATCCGTTTTTAGGAAAAAATTGTAACCTGCAAAAAAGAAATATCACCAGTTAATAAGAATTCAAATTGGAGTAGTATGAAACATATTCAATTCCCATTTTGAAGCACTGAGATCTTTAGAGTCATTGTCTTTTTGTCAAAGACATCTCAATCTTTCAATCTGAAACTCATATCAAGCCTCTTGTTTCTTTCTATATAAGTCTATCTCTTTTTACTATATGTGATTGTGCATTTTCGTTATTTGACCCTAAGGTTGATCTTTCTCGTGCTTCCCTCATGGCAGCAGGAATCATTTTTCCTCTTATCTCATTTCTTTTCCCTTATTTTAAACTGAGGCCTCAGAAGATCAATATCTTCGTCAATATCATGCCCCAACCGTCCAACTGTCCAACTATCTTACTATGACAACATCCAAAAAGTTATCATCATTTACAGAAGTGTCGGTCCAAAAGGATTTAACATCATGCCTAAAGGGCTTACTGACGACCCGAAGGCTTTAAAATTGAATTGCACTATTTGCCTTGTGCAAACAATCACATCACTCTCGAGGGTGATGACCCGAAAGACTTATCATTATGCCTGAAGGACTTATTGACGACCCGAAGGATTTAGATTTGTAATGCACTTCCTTTCCTGTGCAAACAACCACATCACTCCCGAAGGCGATGGCCTGAAGGACTTAACATCATGCCCAAATGACTTATTGATGACCCAAAGGATTTAGATTTTGTAATGCACTTTCTTTTTTGTGCAAACAACCACATCACTCCCGAAGGCGATAGCCCGAAGGACTTAACATCATGCCCGAAGGACTTATTGATGACCCGAAGACTTTAGATTTGTAATACACTTCTTTTCTTGTACAAACAACTACATCACTCCCGAAGGTGATGGCCTGAAAGACTTAATATCATGCCCGAAGGACTTACTGATGACCCAAATGATTTAGGATTATAATGCACTATCTGTCTTGTACATACAATCAGAAAATCTTGTTGAAATCCGTCTCTGTAAACGGACATGTAAACTTTGTTAAAATATGCCTCTTCAAACGGATTGAAAACCTTGTTGAGATCCGTCTCTTCAAACGGGTTGAACTCTTTGTTGAAACCTGTCTCTTCAAACGGGTTGAACTCTTTGTTGAAATCCGTCTCTTCAAACAGGTTGAACCCTTTACTGAGATCAGTCTCTTCAAACGGGTTGAACCCTTTACTGAGATCAGCCTCTTCAAACGGGTTGAACCCTTTACTGAGATCAGTCTCTTCAAACGGTTTGAAATCTTCACTGAGACCCGTCTTTTCAAATGGATTGAAATCTTTATTTTCACTTGCCTCTTCAAACATATTGAAATCTTTGACGTGATCTACTTTCCAATTTTGATGTCGCAGATTGGAATATCTTTCATTCTTGGTAAATTCCTGTTAAAATGTACATAAATGCTTTGAATGTATGAGTTAGAATGCTCATATCTTATGGATGTCTGACTTATGATGCATGAATTGTGTCAACTAAAAACCACTTGGACATGCTCTAATTCTCTCCGCCTCTTCCTTGAGCTTTCTGCTTATGCAGCAACAATACTTCATCTCTTTAGACCGCTCTTCTCAAATCCGACTTAGCTTGATCTTCTTGAGTTTCATCTGTAGCTCCCATTATCATCATATTCCGACAAACTTTGCCCCAGAATTTGTTGTCGAGTTCATTTTCTTCTTCTTATCTGTTGGGTTGTGTGGTGCTCTATTCGTTCAACCGATTATGCTCACCAAGTGGTGGAGAGGTGGATATTTGGGTGTTAGGGTTTAGGAAGCTAGAAAGGAAATAGACACAATGATTTTAGAGTGGTTCGGTCTTCTAACAAGCACCTACATCCACTACCTTAGCTCCCCACTAAGGATTTCACAACCAATTCCACTAATTGATTCGTCCCCTTTTCTAGGCTTAGGAGGAAACCCTTTACACCGATCAAGCTTCTACCCAAAGCCTTGATCAAAACCCTCTTTTACAAAGAGAAACAAGAAGCAAACTTAAACCCTCTAATAGGTGTTTGTTTGCACAATTAAGCTCTCACCCAAAACCTAAAACACTTGAGCAAATTTGACAATTTTGGCTCACTAGTGTTTGTCTATACAATAATTGACACTTTAGGCTCTAAGACAATTCTTGATCATTTGTTGATTGACAATTGAAGCATTAGCCTTCTCTTGATGCTTGGAGGTCCCTTTTATACTCCCAATTGAGTTTGTAGCCGTTACTAGCCGTTGGGATCAAATTGGAGCCGTTGAGGACTTTAATTCCCACCATAAATGCATTCTGCAGCTCCCCGTTTCGAAACGCTCGATGCTGTTTCGAAACACTCTCAATGTAGAAAAAGCCGTTGCAGTCTGTCAGGGCATCCGTTTCGGAACGCCTCCTGGCCGTTTCGAAACCCGTATCGAAACGCTATAGGCCCGTATCGAAACGCCTGCATTTAAAAGTTGGTTGGGAAAATAGCCGTTGGGGTTTATGACCGTTGGGGTCATTGCCACGTGGGCGTATCGAAACGGCCTAGCCCGTTTCGAAATGCTGGGCAAAAATCAAGTCCAGGGAAAGCCCGTTTCGAAACACGTTTCGAAACGAATATGCTACTGGAATCCCCTGTTTCGAAACGCCCTATGGTGTTTCGAAACACCTGGACAGGTTTGGGAAATTTGGCTTTGAAACACATTAAAAACCCATTTAAAAACATCCCTAAACATAGTTTCAGAATATTTGGACTTTGGAAATTGTTTTAAATACTTTTTAAATTAGTCCAAAACATTTTTCAATTATTATATCAAAACATTAGTTCTACAATCTCCCCCTTTTTGATATAATAAAACTCTCTTGAAAAATTGTTTGGGATTCTCCCCCTTTAACTTTAAAAATGTGAATAAGAGACTAAAGATATGAAATCAAATAAAGCTCCCCCTTATTCATTTGAAAGTTCAATTTTTCAAACCATTTCTCCTCCTTTTTGTTATATCAAAAAGAATTTAAAACATTAAGTTCAAAAATAACAATAGAGGTAAAAGTTTGACAAAAGTAAGAATTTGGTTTTAAAATGGCTCCCCCTTACTCAAAGCATCATCCAAATGTTAGTCACAACATATATGATCATCTAGTTGAATTTAAACAAAGATAAACAAATAAAATCAAAACAACTAGAATTTTACCACACTTGAACTCAAGGTAGGATGTGAAGCCTTCCTTCTTCAAGTGTTCTTCCTTGTGTGCATGGAGCTCCCCCTCAATGTTTGACTTGTTGAACATCTCCATCACACCTAGCAAAAGACAATCAAGTAACCTTTGGTATCCAAATTGCTTTGGATCCATGAACGTTAGTAGCACAAATTTTTGACCCCTTAGGAATCCATTTTTCAATGTCATCCTTTTTAATTGAAGTGGTTAGTCCTTTTGGGATCCAAACACTTCTAAAACATTTACCATTTTTAAATCTAGGGGCACTAGATTGTCTAACATAAAAATTTGATTTTCCAAAATTGTTTTTCTTTTCAAGCTCTTTGGAAATCAAATCTTTTTCTTCTTGAACATTTTGAAGCAATTTTTGTAAATCAAAACATTTTAATTCAAACTCTTCAAGTTTTGCTTCAAGTTCAAGTTTGGTTTTAGAAAGCAAATCATTTTGAATTTTTAACTTTGAAACCAATTTTTTGTTTTTCAAAATGTGGCTTTTAAAATCTAAAACCAAATCATCATAGGCATCTTGTAATTCATCAAAGGAATAAGAACATGAAGTAGATGAATTAGAAGTTACCCTTGAATCTTCTTCGATGGCCATAAGGCAAAGGTTGGCTTGTTCATCGTCGGTGGAGTCTTCATCACTCCAAGTAGCCAAATGTGCCTTCTTCTTATGGCTTGAAGTGCTTGCCCTCTCCTTTCTCTTAGGTTCTCGTTCAAGCTCTCTCAAGGCTTTCTTCATGAACGGGGCACACTTCTTGAAGAGATGAACTATCTCTTCTTCTTCATCCTCCTCTTCACTTGAGTAGACATGATGACAAGTGGAGGATTTGAGAGCCATGGCACTAGCATTGATGCCAAGCCCTTTGATTTTCTTCTCTCCCATCGCTCTAATTTCTTCCCTTTTCTTCTCCTCTTCCTTGTTCTTCTTCATGATTTGGTGAGTGAGAAGAGACCCCATAAGTTCATCAAGCTTCAAAGTCTTCAAATTTTTGGCTTCGATGATGGCGGTCCTCTTTGAGTCCCAAGACTCGGGAAGTGAGTAGATGAGCTTTCGAACAAGCTTTTCTTCCGGAATGGGTTCTCCATACCCTTTGAGACCATTGGTGATGGTGGAGAATCTATCGAACATTTTCTCAACGTTCTCTTCCGGATCCATTTTGAAGTTCTCATACTCCAAGGTTAGGAGCCCAATCTTGGTCTCCTTGACTTCATCGGTCCCCTCGTATGTGAGTTCAAGCTTGTCCCATACCTCCTTGGCACTCTCACAAGAAGACATCTTCTCATAGATGGATGGGCCAAAAGCACAAAACAAGATGTGCAAGGCCTTGCAATTGAGCTCCATCTTCTTGCGATCGTCGGCACTCCACTCCGCTTTGCTTCGTTGAGGCACGAACGGACCATCTTCAACTATGTCCCATAGCTTGTAATCTCTAGACTTGATGAAGAACTTCATCTTTATCTTCCAATGGGCATAGAATGTTCCGTCGAAGAAAGACGGTTTGTCTATGGATTGCGCCATTTGAGCCGGTTGATGAACTAGTGATTGAGCTTACCGGATCTTCTCAATAGGATGTGAATCCCTTTCGATTGAGCCAAGCTCTGATACCAATTGTTGAGTTGTGTGGTGCTCGATTCGTTCAACCGATTATGCTCACCAAGTGGTGGAGAGGTGGATATTTGGGTGTTAGGGTTTAGGAAGCTAGAAAGGAAATAGACACAATGATTTTAGAGTGGTTCGGTCTTCTAACAAGCACCTACATCCACTACCTTAGCTCCCCACTAAGGATTTCACAACCAATTCCACTAATTGATTCGTCCCCTTTTCTAGGCTTAGGAGGAAACCCTTTACACCGATCAAGCTTCTACCCAAAGCCTTGATCAAAACCCTCTTTTACAAAGAGAAACAAGAAGCAAACTTAAACCCTCTAATAGGTGTTTGTTTGCACAATTAAGCTCTCACCCAAAACCTAAAACACTTGAGCAAATTTGACAATTTTGGCTCACTAGTGTTTGTCTATACAATAATTGACACTTTAGGCTCTAAGACAATTCTTGATCATTTGTTGATTGACAATTGAAGCATTAGCCTTCTCTTGATGCTTGGAGGTCCCTTTTATACTCCCAATTGAGTTTGTAGCCGTTACTAGCCGTTGGGATCAAATTGGAGCCGTTGAGGACTTTAATTCCCACCATAAATGCATTCTGCAGCTCCCCGTTTCGAAACGCTCGATGCCGTTTCGAAACACTCTCAATGTAGAAAGAGTCGTTGCAGTCTGTCAGGGCATCCGTTTCGGAACGCCTCCTGGCCGTTTCGGAACGCCTCATGTCCGTTTCGGAACGCCTCCTGGCCGTTTCGAAACCCGTATCGAAACGCTATAGGCCCGTATCGAAACGCCTGCATTTAAAAGTTGGTTGGGAAAATAGTCGTTGGGGTTTATGACCGTTGGGGTCATTGCCACGTGGGCGTATCGAAACGGCCTAGCCCGTTTCGAAACGCTGGGCAAAAATCAAGTCCAGTGAAAGCCCGTTTCGAAACACGTTTCGAAACGAATATGCTACTGGAATCCCCTGTTTCGAAACGCCCTATGGTGTTTCGAAACACCTGGACAGGTTTGGGAAATTTGGCTTTGAAACACATTAAAAACCCATTTAAAAACATCCCTAAACATAGTTTCCGAATATTTGGACTTTGGAAATTGTTTTAAATACTTTTTAAATCAGTCCAAAACATTTTTCAATTATTATATCAAAACATTAGTTCTACATTATCTCTTTAAATTGTTTTCATCAGCTCTTGATCAAATTGACCTTCTTGAGATATGTCTAAAGCTCTTATTATCTTCAGGCTCTGAAAACATTTGCCCTAGAACTTCGTGGCTGGGATCATTTCCTTTTTGAACAAATTCTGACTTCTTTAGTGATCGAATTCTTGTAAGCTCTGTGTCCTCTCTTGCCTATTCTGATTTGGATCCTCATACCCCAAAAATCTCATCTTCACAGTGCATGATGCCCTTGATCTCTTTGTTTCTTGCCCCATCATGTAAAATTTACCCCTCTTTTATCATTTAGGGTGAACCAATGCCTCAAGACACTGAACTTTTCAATCCCTAAACTTTCTTTAAAACCTTAAACTTTTATCAAGTTCATACTTCAATTTCAAAGATCAACCGGAACTTTATGGTAAAACTTGCTTTAAGTCTCTAAACTTTCTCGATTTCTATGTAATTTCTTCAGGTTCTCGAACTTTATCGAAGTCACTGTACCTTCTTCAAGTTTGTTCTATAGACTTAATAAAAAACCCAAGGTAGAGATATACTTCAGGTCCTTTATCTTTCTGATATATATGTATTCTTGTCATTATCCTCATTACGACCCCTGATGGGTGATTCATCTTTCTGATCAGAAGATTGCCGAACAGATGAGCATTTCACACTCAGCCATGTCTTTACCATACCAGATTAATCATTTGTATCCTCAATCTTATATTCTGAAGTTCATCTCTAAAGCAATACAAGGGATTTTTTTGTTTTGAAAAAAATGTCAGTTTATTGATTAATATTTCAATGAATGATACCTTACATGACCTAGAAAATCAAGGTCTTAATGTAAAGTGAGAAAAACAGAATAGGATGCCCTCGATATCAAGTGTAAGAGCGTTTTAGATTCAACCCTCCCATAGGTAACATTACTCATGAATGTTGTAGCGATGTCTGAGGTTATGAGATTTCTTCCAAATTACTCGGTTCATATCCTATGATTACCGCGTTGCTCGATCCAATCAGAAAACAACTCATTTTCTGTTCTCTTCATCCATTTTCCATTCATAAATGTGTTCAAGCTTTCCGGACTTGTTTAACCAGTATAGTGCAAAAATATCATTCTAAGAATAGAATTCTACAAGTGCATGTGTGTGCTTTTGATTCTTATTAGCTATTATTATATATTATTATACACATACCTTCAAAGATACATCTCCGACGCTTGGGTATTGGACAGGTGGAGTGTAGCTCCTTATTAGATTTGTCGACATCCCCCACAGCTCCATCAGGATGTTTCGAGACTTATTTATTCAATAGTTCATTACTTCACTCCTCCCCATTTTCTTTCATTCTTCTCTATTTTCTTTTTTACTTTCTTTATTTTTCCCTTTTTTCCACTTTTTCTTTTCCCAATTTTCTTTTTCCTACCTTTTCTTTTTCCTCTCTTTTTCCTCTCTTTTTCTTTCTCGCTCTTATTGTGTCTTTTAGGGTATAGAAGACTACACTTAGAACTTTAATTTCAAGCAACTCTACTTGGTTAAAATCGCCTAGTTCGTTTCACTGTTTATGAATTTCAAGGATTTGTCATCGAACATCATCAAAAGTGTTGTAATCTGGCATTTTCTTACTTTGCTGACCTAAGTAGACTAGGAAATAAATCTCACTTCATTGTCTTCACAACATCCAATCGTTCTCTGTACCAGAATCAGTATCGCATCTTGCAATTGGCATCTAGGGGCCTACAAGGGTAAGAGGAGATATACATATATTCATAGTTTTTTTAAGAAAATCTCCATTGAAATGAAAATGATCTCTACTACTTTCGGGCCATAAGTAGCAAAATTATTCCCTTGTATTACTTCGGAAACAGTCCTTGCACAGACATGAGTAAGATATGCTCTTCAGAACTCTAGACAGTCTTGGAAGTATTCATCATGGTTCTCAGATTCATCGGTTGGTATAACAGCTTGCTCTATTCCTCTTGTCTCTCATTTCTGAACTAGTTCTCGTGTTAGGACTCTATTACTGACTAGTTTCTTGATCTCTTCCATTAAAGGCCTGCACCTCTTGTAAGCGTGTCCTGATACCCCCATGTGAAAATCATAAACATTGTCTGGATCATAACTATGGGCAGATGGCTTTGACACGACCTTCATTGGCCTTGGAGTGATATATTGTCCTTTAACGAGGTAAGGAAATAAGTCTGAAATGGATACTCCAAATATTTCCAGATTTGCACTTGCTAGAGGAATTTTCTGTGGTCGTTCTGATGAATCAGCTGACCTTTTTCTCTTGTAGTTCCGGGAACTTTGAACATTACATTCACTAACCTCTTTCTCTTGCTTCTTTTCTTGATCAGTGCGGCTTTCAGATTTAGGTTCAATTTTCCCTTGTCGGATCCCTATTTCAATTGCTTCTCCAATCACCATGAGGTCACTAAAATTGTCCCTTGAATTCGCAAGCATTCTCTCGAAGAAAGGAGATGGAAGTGTTTGATGAAACATGAGAGATATTTCTTCTTCTATCATGGGAGGTTGTACTTGAGCTGCTAATCCTCGCCACCTCAGTGCGTAGTCTTTAAAGATTTCGTTGACCTTCATACTAATTTTCTTCAAGAGTTGGCGATCTGGAGCCAGGTCTATAACATACTTGTATTGCCCAAAAAATGCTTTGGCCAAATCGACCCACGATCGAATCTGTTCTTGACTTAATCTGTTGTAACACACTACAACAGGTCCAACCAGGCTATCATGGAAATAGTGGATCAACAATTTGTCATCATCCAAATGTCCTTCCATTCTTCTACAGAACATTGCCAAATGAATCTTAGGACATCTTGAACTGTCATACTTCTCAAAATTGGGGATTTTGAATTCAGGTGGAATAACCAGATTAGGGACTAAGTAGAATTCTCTTGCATCAAATTTAAGATTACCAACATGTTTTTTGACCTCGATATTCTCCTCAACCCTTGCATATCTACCTTTCAACTGCTCGAGTCTTGATCCTGGGATGATAGGCTTCACAGAACCTTTCTCTGCATTCGGGTTAGATGCCCTGGGGTACATGGTTAAACACGGTGTAACATTGTGGTTCTTCACATTTTGTTGAGGCTCGGTCATCCGCTCTTGTAACCCTTCTTGATCTTATTCAATTCCCACCATATTTTCATCCATGATACCAAATTTTCAAACTTCCATTGTTTTCTAGATTGCTACCATTGAAACCCAACAGCTTAGATCATGAATGTTAATGTAATGATTATAAAATAATAATGTTATGTTGATAAATATGCAATGCATGAATGCAGGAGATATTGATTCAAGAGTGATTATCATATAACTACTTTCATTGAAATTAAAGGATTCAATACATACGATATTAGATTCTACCAATATTGGTGAGCTTAACTCCCAACTTCTTAACTTCCCCTAAGAGCCAAGTCAGTTTCCGTCCATTATCTAGTGTTGGTTCAATGTTCTGACTCAGTGCCATTGCTACATCTGCTAAGTCTGCCACTTGTTGAGCCACTTCTCGTGCTTGGGTAACATCATTTTTCATGTCATTGTCCCTTTCTCTTATCTTCATTATCGATCTCTAAAATTGAACATGCCACATCTCCTCACTTTCTTGACAGTCTTCCTTAATGTCCTTCATAAGATCGTTGTACTTTAGTGTGAGATTGAGGTACTCATCTACCTTTTTCCTTAGTGTTTCATTTTCAACTTGACTGGCCTTCAGCTTGATAGCGGTATCCTCATACATTTTCTTGTACATCTTTATCATCTCGCGTTTAGCTTCGCTAACTTTTAACTCATCTACAACGACATTGCGTTGAATTTCCATTGCCTACAGATCACACAAGAGTGTGTTGACTCGATTCTCACTTGCTTTAAAATTCATTTTCCAGTACTCAGCTCCATGCGTCAGCTCTTTGATTCGTTTCTTTGACTGTTCCAGAGTCACATCCAAACCAGCATCTTTGAGCAACGAACAAATTTTGTTGATAATCAAATTGCAGACTTTTCAACTCTTCACCAGATTATCCTTCTCATGCCTTAACTTCCTTATTTGAACCTCATATTCGAATTGATGCCCCTCTTTCTGAGGCCTTTGATCTCGCGTCTCCCACTCAGTCATTGAATCATGACGATTTTCTATCTCAAATTTCCATTTTTCGTGCTCCAAAAGAACTTGAAACCGACGTTTAAAAGCGATGCAATTTCAATAGAATGCCCATGAGTTCCATCATGATATTCACAGTGAGCCTTGGCGTCATACCATTTCGGATACGGAGGTTGCAAATGTGTGACAAATTGCAGGGTCACCAATTGGGCTTTCAGCAACTGAGGATATAGTTCTTTGTATGAAATAGGGAATTGGTCAAAATGAAACTTGTAATCTTTTGTCTTTTGGCAATCTGCTGAAGGGATATTGAAGTTCAAACCTTGTCCTGGACACTAAATTGATTCTGATGGACTTGAATTTTCTTTCATCTTTACATCTCCATGTGTTCTATTAATTGTCAGGCTTCTAGGAAATTTTGGCCTTCCGTCTTTAAAACTCAATAGGCCTACCCTGATAAGGTTTTCAACCTTGTTCCTCAAAGCTTCACAATCTTCGGTAATGTGATCTGAACTTCATTGGTGATAATCAGATATTGCGTTGTTGTTGTAACCTCTCGAATAAGAAAATTCTTTGGGCTTAGACCAGACTGGGCTCACAAATTTCTTTTCTACCAAAATCAAGATTAAGTTTAAAGTCCCTCCATTTTTTCCACTCGGACTTCTTTCGGGCCCATCATTACGTTCTCAGAGTCTATCCTACTTTTACCTCAAGTTGGTTTATTAATGCGGATTGTAATAGTGCTCGGACCTGGTCGTTTATACATGTTCTGGTTTTTGTTCAGTTCTTCTTTCAGTTCAGTGTGCCCTTTTTCTTTGGCCATAGCTGTCATCATAGTCATCATTTCAGCCATTTGTCTTTTCAGTTCTTGCACCTCGTTTTTGTCAGCATCAACACTAACAACATCAGATATATGATACTTGGATGAACTGCCTTTAATTTCTTCTTTGACTTGTCCCGAACATTGCCTCGTATTTGTAGTCTCCTCTATCGGATTACGATTCCCTTTATCTCTCATGATCGTCTTCTAATATAACCACTTTTGAATCAATACCTCTATGCAATGAAGATGCGGTGCAAAAATGTAAAACAAAAAGAAAACAAAAGAAACAAGTCAGTATAGTAAATTAATTGTGTAAGCAAAAATTAAATTGTTGATAAATAAAACAATTTAATTAAGCAAGAAAATAACCAGATAATAATATTTAAACCGGCACCACCCTGTCCTAGGTCCATGTCTGGCTCTAGCGGGGTGGGCATCTAAAATAGAATGTGGGCTTTGTTCTAGACTCTTGGTTTATGAACTGTCATTACTGTCTACTACAACAGTAAGACATCGATTCGGTAGTATAGGTCCATTATAAAGGAGGCGTGAGCCCCACGACGCATAAGGTTAGTATACCGGAAGAACACAAAAATCTGAACTCGGAGCTGGAAAGCATCACGTCGGATATTGTCTTACTCCCTCTTAAGGGTGAAAAAACCTGGGTCGAGGGTTTATGCATGATTAACAGGTATATCATACACAAAAGCAATCCCCATTTTTTTGGAAATCCATCCAACAATTCTTTAGAAAGAATTAAATTCATATTAATATTTGAAATGCCAAAATGCCACGTGGAATTAATTAAAAAGCATGACTCTCAATTTTATCTCCAGTAGATTCGCCAAGCTATCGCGACCGCTTTTGAGATTCGTTTGTGGAAAAATAGCATGACGATTAGGGTTTTGGAAATCGAAATTTCTCATTTAATTTGATCTTGAAATTATGGGTTTTTTCATTTTTAATCAAATTTCCTTATTTTCTTAAAAATCGTTTTGGAGTCGCCACCGATCAATTTGGTAAACCGGACACCATAAAAAGCGGACCAGAGATTCTTTTAATAAAATTTGGGTTTGAGAGTCGGTTACGTGTAGGGAAGGGTTAGCACCCCTACAAACGCCCGTTATCGGTACCTCATTAATTCCACGTGTCATTTTGGCATTTCGATCATTAATGGGAATATCCTTTTGTAAGAAAATACATTTTGGACGAATACAAGGTATAAAACGTCCAATTGCATTAGGACACTTCAATTTATATTCAAAATGTATCTCAACACAAAAGGTTTAATGCATGTTCAATTATTGTCTTGTTCATTTTAAGTAAACCCTAATTAGGCTTCATTAATTAGATTAATTAGAAATCTAAGAATATTATTAATTTTCGGACATAATTGATAACATCCAAATAATCTGGACACTACCTTTAATAGGTCCAAAAGTAATAATATTCCTAATTTAGAGTGACACTAATTATTTATCATATTTTTAAATTTTATTTAATTTAATTAAGTGAATACTATTTGCTAGGTTGAAATGGACTATTAAAATCTTAGTTTGGATATCCATTGGTTAACATCACTCTTCAATATGATACTAACCAATCTTAGACATTCAAACTTGATTTTAATGTTCATTTATTTTCTATAATGTTTCTTTTCTTATTTAATTAGGATCAAGTAACCTATACTAAGGCTTCTAGTTAACTCTTAATTATGTGATTCAATCCACTAGGAAAATATACTATATGGCTTTAAAATTATGCAAGCATTCATATAAATTTCAAAAGAAACAATTGCAATTAAAATAAACTAACTAATTCAAGGAAAGAGGACTAACTTAAATTGTTATTAAAGTATAAAGGCTGAATTACAAATTAATAATGACCAAAATGTAAAACGAGATAAACTGAGAAACCTAAACCTAAATCCGCTAGGAGTTCTAACCCAAACCCCATAAATTGGCCCAAATCTCACTAAACCGGCCCAAACCGGGCGACTCAGCCCAAACGGTCCGGCTCTAAACGGCCTAGACCGACTCCCGAATTGCGGCCTTATATCCATACCCGTTTCAAAAGTACACGGGTCGTATTGACACGTTCCCAAAACGATGTTATTGCCCCTCATTTATATAACCCCTAACCCGGCCTCACTCGGTCATTTTCTGCTTTTCCAACTCGCCCTCAACTCTCTCTCTCTTGAAACACTCTCAAAAATGAAAACTGACCACCATTTGGTGATTCTCAACCACCGCGGTGTGAGCTCCAACCACCACTGGGTGATTTTCGGCCACCATTGTGCAATTTTCGGCCACCGCGGGGCGATTTCCGGCCACCGCACACCGTCGTCCATCGCCGTTCATCGAAATCCTAACTACCCAAAAAAACTCTATTTTCTCCGATTTCGAACCCTATTATCCTTAATCTAGCTTGATCCGATCGGGTCACCCGTTTTCTCCCACCTAAACTACCTACCCAAAACCTTAATTTCAACTCCGACGAATCACCGGCAACCAAAACCAGACTCTTTTCGATTCTCACAGTGTCTAAAACTCTCCGATGACACTCCTACGGCCAGTGGAAGCAAGTTATGTGACTCTCCCTTTCATTTTTCTTTTTCTTTTTTTTGCGTTTAGATCTAGGATTAAACCCGGTCATTTGCTTAGACTTAGGACTAGAAAGGGCAAAAACCTATTCTGTTGACTTCGATTTTAGGCCATTTTCGAGTTTAGATTTAAGTTTTCTTGCTACTGTTTTTTTTTGTAATTTTTAGCTCGAATCTAATTTTTTATTGTTTTGTTTGCATGGGAAATGAAACGGAGAAGGAATTTTACCTTCCTAGCGTGTTTGATCAACTTCGGAGAGCAACCGATCGTCTTCTCTGAGGTTCCCGACGACTTTTCCTCTTCTCCAGGTAACTTTTTTTCTCTCTTTTTTAATTCCCGTAATTATTGCGCATTAACTTCTTGTCTTGCCACTAACTCTCTCTCTCTCTCTCTTCTTTTTATATCTGGCAGGTGGATGACGTTATAGTATTTGCTGGCGAAGCCAGTTGGCTCCAGACGAGCAGCGATCCGTGTGAGAGCTCTCGGGAAAATAGGGTAGTGCCACGTGTCTGTGGCCTCTCTGTTTGGGCGGGAATTAGAAATACAAATCGGGTTTTGTGTTTGTTTGGGCCAGGCAACATGTAATTTGGGCGGGAAGGTTGTAATATAAAAGATTTGGGCTTTGTAAATGGGTTGTAGAGTATTTATATGTAAATTGGACAATATCTAATGGATTTTGGTATTTTGGACTACCTTTAACATTTATTTATTTATGTATATATCTTGGGTTTTATTTATAGTGAAAATATAAAATATACGAGTACTCAGACAAAATACGGGTGTTACAAATACCACAAACATTTAGTTGAATAGTTATTATTTTTTTATTTTTTGAAGTAATTTAACTCTCAATATTTCATTTTGAATCAAAATGACTCTTATACGAATGAAATTTGCTAGTCAACTAATGGTAAATGACTAGAAATGACGTGACAAACTTACATGGCAGTATCATATAGACAAAGATGTCATCTTGAAATAATATCACATCAGTCAAAAAATAATTTTATAAAATTATATAAACATAAAAAAAATTTTCTACCGACGTATCATTCGGTCAAGTCATTTCATTTTGTTTATCATTAGTTAACTAACAATTTTTAACCACATATGGGTCATTTTGACTCAAAATAAATTATTAAAGTAACTATTTAATTACATATTAGAGACATCTTTTTGGAAGCCTTTTACGCTGATTCTTGGAGTCCTATTAGCATTCATGTAGCTTTGTGTTGTTCCCTTCAGTTTAGTTCCAGTCATGGTAAGCCCTTATTAGCACATAAGACCTCAGACCTCGTATGTCCGAACAGGGGAAGGTGAGATATATGCTACAGAAAATGGCTTGAATTTCCTTGGAACATCTGCAAACACTGTTGCACACAATGTCAATGAACTTTTCTACCAAATAGGTAATATCGTATTCTGTAACCCGCTTTCTTCATATTCGATGCAATTCGAAGCTCTTCAACCATAGGAGCGAAGCTTTTCAAACATGAATTTAATTTAAGTTCCGAGCAATCTACTTTGCTCATTTTGCATTAGCTTGTTTGTAGACCTTTTGTTGATGTCAATTCAAAGGCACTCCCCTGAACTTGTTTCTTATTCTCGCACCATCTTCTCGGCCCAGCCGGAATGAAATTGCACTGCAGACAACAAGAATTCAGAAGAAGGTTCTTCTGTTGATCCTGATCAATGTGAACTCTGTATAAGTTGTATGTAATTCGTGTCATTGACATCCAAGTTTCGTGTTTTGCCACTATGGTCTAATTCACATTCAAGTATATTTGTTGTATCTACAATGCTCAAACAAAAATCCTTTGTTGCCACCTTCAAAGTGCACACTTATAGTGTAAGATGATCAGGGAACTCCAAATGAATAAGGGGTTGTTAATGCCGAGATTAGCATACACCTAATAATGAAAGTGGAGATGAGAATCAAGACGGTTGCTGATGGTTTCAGACAGTTTACCTCGATTATTTTCTGAAGACAATATGATGGTCGAAACAAGGAAATAGAGGAGAGAAAAGATGTTATCTCTTGTCCTTCTGTCCCCTATCTCTCTATTTGCATGTTGTCGATGAGATGGTGTACAGATATAGACCTAGTGTCGGTTATTGATGGTCAAAAGATATAGGTTTAACTCCAAATTACAAGGCATAGTAGTTCGGTCACGTGGGTGGAGCGTTGTAGGTTTTAACAGTGTCTGTTCTCGAGATCCAATAGAACTACGATACTCTGGTCTTCAGCAATGCTCCTCTCTGGAGTTTTTCGAATACAAATATATCAAGTATAATAGGGCTACTCAAAGAAATAAATTTGATTATTAAACACAAGTCAAGAATCTCGAATTTAAACCATTTACATGTATCACTAACGGGGTTTGGTTCAAGTGGTAAGCAGTTTGTTATTGCTTAAGAAAAGTGTAGGATTAGAGGCGTTGTGTATGCAGAAAGTCCCCTCATAAACACAAACCCAGAGAAAAAGGTTTCATTTTGTGCAGTCAAACAACTTTGCAGAAACAACAAAACAAATAAATCCAACAAAACATTTCTGCAAAGTAAAAAGAAAAACACAATAAGAAAAACCTAGGACCACCGCGATATCCTTAATAACCGTTATATCCTTAATAACATCTGTTTTTTATTACCACAATAACTGCAATGATCACTATAACATTCGTTATATCAGGAACCGCGATAATGCGACTGCAAATTTAAATCTCTCGCTAAGATCACTATGAAGGCGAAGTGCATGGAGAGCCTGATGAAAGATCATTATTACAGTTTGAATCACTACCCGAAACATCTCTAAGAGGAATAGAACAAAGTTGTGCCGGAGTCTGAAAGCTTCTTCATCGAACTCAATGGAAGTGTAATCGGAGGAGGTGAATAGATTCCAAACCAACCCAAATTTCTTGCTCATCATCTCCCGAAGGACCACCGTTCTCTAAATGTGAAGGCGATGTGTCCGGTGCACCATCATTATTATAAACTGGATTCGATATGTAAACCAAATCCCCCACCCCGAAACTCGAACTGCCACTACAAGCTTTGTTAACTATTGAAATGGTGAGATAAGACTCAATTCATTCAACTCAAAGGGTGATTTACAAGAGCTCAAAGGCTCCCTATATATACATGAACGTACATCTCTTAACTGACTATAACAACATTAACAAATTCTTAACTACCCTAACAGCACCTAGCAGAAAAGGTAGAGAAGATTCATAACGTCTAACATTCACCCTATTTTCTCAGCTCTGGGAATATCTCTTGATCTTCAATGATAGACAACTTCCTTCGAAACAACTCAAACTTCACAATTGGAAGTGGTTTGGTTAGAACGTCTGCTATTTGACAGTCTGCAGAAACGTGATTCACTTGCAACTCATGAGCAACAACTTTTTCCCGTACAAAATGCAAGTCAAGTTCAATGTGCTTGGTTTTTCCATGAAGAATTGGATTTGCTGCCATGGCCACAAAGCTGGTGTTGTCACACCAAATCCTGGGAACATCCTCAAACTGCAATCCCATTTCATTGATCACTGCTTTTGTCCATGTTACTTCAGCTACAGCATTTGCCAAACTTCTGTACTCGGTCTCAGCAGTCGATCGAGAGATGGCTCGTTGCTTCTTCGAGCTCCAAGATATTAAGTGTCATGCATTGTACACACAATACCCTGAGATGGACCTTCTGTCATCCACATCCCCAGCCCAATCAGCATCGGAGAAAGCAGTGATGTTTACAGCATCTTGAGCTTGACTGGGAAACCATAAGCCATAGTTGACCGTACCACGTAAGTATCTCAAGATTCGCTTGACAGCTAGCCAGTGATCAGTTATAGGTTTTTGAAGAAACTAAGCAACTTTGTTGACTGAGAAACAGATATCAGGTCGAGTGTGGACAATATATTGTAACGCCCCTACCACACTGTGATATTGTTGCTCACTGTCCAATGGAGTTCCATCTAGCTTGCTCAACTTTGTATTTGAAGGCATCGGTGTGGAAGCTGAGTTAGAATCAAGCATGTTCACTTTCTGCAGAATTTCAGTGACAAACTTTCTCTGTGAAAGAAATAAACCAGATGTGGATCTCTTGGCTTCGATTTCAAGAAAAAACTTGATTTCTCCAAGATCTTTTGGTGAGAGTTTATGATGCAGTTCCTGAATCACGTGGTCTATGGATGGAGGAGAGTTTCCTGAAACAAGGATGTCATCCACATAGACCACCAGGTAAGCAACCTCAGCATCTGCCTTGAGAACAAAAAGTGATGGATCAGCCTTGGAAGAAGAAAAACCCAATTGGCACAGAAATTCCTTAAGCTTTAGAAACCAATTTCTGGGTGCTTGTCGAAGACCGTACAGAGCCCTTTTCAGCTTGCATACTAAGTTCTTGCCTTCACTAGACTTCTCCTCAAAACCTGGCACCTGTTGCATATAGACATCTTCACACAAATCCCTTTTTAGAAATGCGTTGTTGACATCTACCTGTCTGATCTGCCACTGATAGGTTACAACAACAAACAGAAAGATGTGAACTGTAGAAAACCGTACCACTGGGCTGAATGTGTCCATGAAATCGAAACCAGGGACTTGAGAGTAACCCTTGGCAACTAATCTGGCCTTGAGTCTATCAATCGATCCATCAGCATGATATTTAACCCTGAAAAGCCACTTGCATCTGATGGCTTTCCTCCGAACAGGTAATTCAACAATTTCCTTCGTGTTGTTACTCACAAGAGCCTCATATTCAGCCATTACAGCCACCCTCCAACCATCATCACGTAAGGCAGCATGCACATCTGTAGGCAAACTCTCTCGACATTGCACAGTGTAAAGCTTAGGTTCGAATATACCATTCTTCCTTCGAGTCACCATAGGGTGTGTATTACTGACCTTAGTTTGCTCCAAATCTTGTTGATCTTGAATAAGAGGTGCATGAGACGATGTTGCAGTATTGAGAGGAGCATCTTGTGTAGACTCAGCTAGGGTACCATCATGACTATGTGGTTCCTCAGCATCTACTGGATCATGTGCCTCAACTTCATCGAAGGGCTCGAATTCAGACTGTGCCTCCTCAAATTCTTGATTTTCCTTAGTTGTCTCAAATCCTTGATCGCCATGCAGCGTTGGAGAAGTGTCATGCACACGTACTAGTTCATGAACATCTGAAGGAACAGGTGATGTGCCATGCACACGTACATGATCAGTGTTTTCAGAAACATCAACAGGCTGCACCATAGGAACAGAACATGATTTATACAAAGAGGATGAAGTAGCAGCACTCGAACTATCCTTGGGTTGGAAAGGAAAAACCCTCTCATCGAAAACAACATTTCTGGACACAAAGATCCTTCCATCCTGGGCTAAGAACAAGTAACCATGATGAGACGGTGAGTACCCAAGAAATGTACATGCCTTCGACCTGTAATCAAATTTGTGACGATTATAAGGTCGAAGATGTGGAAAACATAGGCAACCAATGACCTTGAGAAAAGCATAATCAGGTTCAACACCAAACAACTTCTGAAATGATGAGCAGCCTTCTAAGACTCTTGAAGGCATTCGATTGATTAGATAGACAACACTAAGGGCAACATAGGACCAATACTTGAGAGGAAGAAATGCTTGGGCCAACAGAGTTAGAGAAGTTTCAACAACATGCCTATGCTTACGCTCAACGACACTGTTTTGTTGAGAAGTATGGGGGCATGACTTTCGAAGCTGAACACCTAGTTTATTCATTGTGTGTTCCAAAAACCTAAACTCACCTCCACCATCCGATTGAACTGCAACAATTTTTTAATCAAATTGAGTTTGAACAAGTGCATGAAACAATTCAAAGGCTGTAGAAACCTCACTTTTATTCCTCAACAAGTACATCCAAGTATTTCGACTAAACATATCAACAAACAGTACAAAGTATCTAAAGCTATTAGAAGCAATGGGGGCTGGACCCCAAACGTCCATTTCAACAAGCTGAAATGGCTTGTGATACACTGTTTTTGAAAAAGTAAATGGTAAGGTCTTGCTTTTTCCCATTTGACAAGTTGTACATATGGTAGATTTGTCTACAGTAACGGATTTGTTCACTAATTTCACTACTTCTCCAGCTGGATGTCCCAATCACTGATGCCATAGCCAGTAATCTTCATTGTCTTTCATCGAAGTGTGGAAAATTGCCATCTCATCTACATCTTGACATTCAAAGCTGTACAAACCACCATCTACCCTTCCCTTGATTAGCATCTCCTTAGTTTTTGAATCCTTTACATAGCATACATCAGCATGAAATTCAAAAAAGACATAATTATCTTTGGCAAATTTAGCAACAGAAAGAAGATTCTTGGTGATGTGGGGAACATGTAAAACTTGTTCTAAGCATAAGGATCTCATATTGCTCTCAATATATGTGTTACCAATATGATTAATAGAAAGAGATGTACCATCACCAAGGTGTACTTTACCATTCCCAGTGTACACATCCTTGTGGCGAATGGCAGACACATTTGAGGTCACATGATGCGTTGCTCCAGAATCGAGGAACCATTTGTGAAATGAGACAGGGCCACCAACGGTGAGAGCATTGACATGAATATCCTCATTTGAAGTATTTGCCGATGACACCCCATTATCAGCAACAAAAGGATTGTAATTGACTTCAGGGGTATGGCTGCACGAGCATACATTGGCTTGAGCTCTTGGTGTATTTCTTTCTTGCTGAGAGGATACTCCCTTAAAGTTCTGATCGAACCGATGCCGGCATCGATCAACAAGATGCCCCAGCTTGCCACATAGCTGGCACTGCGGTCGTGGCCTGCCTTTATTTCTCGGATTGTATATCTGTCGAGACAAATCTTGATCCATGCTTTGAGACCTGACTGGTTCATCATTCACCCCAGCATTCTTAGGATTGTAACGAGTATAATTGATTCCAACTGGAAATCACGAAGAATCTTCCATTCTTGACTCAGCATCAACAATAATTGCCACAATGTTTTCAACTGAATAAGATTCCTTGCTGGCCGTGATTGCAGCAATCGTTGGTTCATACTCAATTGGCAAGCCATTAAGAATGGTGGTTATATGTTCGACTTCTGAAATTGAACTACCACATGCTGCAAGGAGATCACATATCTGCTTGATCGTCATGGTGTACTCATTCATAGATTGGGCACCTTTCTTCATTGACCTGAGGCGACAGTGTAAGTTCATAACTTTGGTAGTGGAAAGACTAGAATACGCCTTAGAAACAACATTCCAAACACCAAGAGATGTCTCGGAACCCACAAACTTTGGCAAAAGATGAGGACTGATGGTTGACAGAAGCCAAGAAGCTAAGGAGCTGTCTTGCTTCACATGTTGAAGATAACGAGGATTAAGAATTTCTTCACCTGCACTACTGCGAACCATCTTTACTGGAACAGAAATCGAACCATTAAGATAACCTTCAAGACCTAAACCTCGGATAGTGAGGACAACTTGCTGCTTCCACAAGAGATATTTTGTTTCATTGAGGCAGATGTTGACCCTTTTGTTCGAGAAAACTTGGGTTTCCAGGGTTTGATTATCAACATAAAGCTCAAGCAGTTCTAAAGGAGCCATGAAGAAAAAAGAAGAAAAAAATGAGAAGAAAGAAAGCAGAAAGGAAGAAACGAGAGAGAAAAGAAACAAGAAGCGTGGATCACTCAGCAACTGATACCATGTTAACTATTGAAATGGTGAGATAAGACTCAATTCATTCAACTCAAAGGGTGATTTACAAGAGCTCAAAGGCTCCCTATATATACATGAACGTACATCTCTTAACTGACTATAACAGCAGTAACAAATTCTTAACTACCATAACAACACCTAGCAGAGAAGGTAGAGAAGATTCATAACGTCTAACAAGCTTGAATCGAGATTTCATTACCATTGTTAGGGGAAGCTGCAAAGGAAGAAGATAGAGATGCCAGAGACAATATCCCAATCCGGCGAGGCCTCGTGTTCGATTCCCGACAGTGGAGTTCGATGAAATGGTGAAGAAAAGTGAGTTTATTGTCTTTTTTAACCTTTTCTGGGAGTGTTGTTGCAGGGAAGAGGAAGTTCCTAGGTGCATGAAGTACTCATTGTGTATAAACGTTACATAGGGGATTGGTTGTTGATTCGGTGATGGTGGGGGCCATTGTGTCGGTTGGGACGGCGGTAGAGTGTATTGAGTTTTGAGGTGGTCGATTCCTTCAACCGTTCTTGCTCACCAAGTGGTGGAGAAGTGGAAATTTGGGTGTAAGGGTTGTGGAAGCTAAAAAGAATGGTGACACAAAGATTTAGAGTGGTTCAACCTTCTAACCAAGGTCTACATCCACTACCTTAGCTTCCCACTAAGGATTTCCAATCAATCCACTATTGATTCGTCCCCTTTTCTAGGCTTAGGAGGAAACCCTTTTACACCGATCAAGCTTTCTACCCAAAGCCTTGATCAAACCCTCTTTACAAAGAGAAAAGATAAGCAAACTAAAATCCCTCTAATTGGTGATTGTTTGCACAATTAAGCTCTCACCCAAAACCTAAAACACTTGAGCAAATTTGACAATTTTGGCTCACTAGTGTTTTTCTATACAAAGAAATGACAATTTAGCACTAAGACAATTTCTTAATCATTTGTTGTTTGACAATTGAAGCATTAACCATATCTTGATGCTTGGAGGTCCCTTTTATACTCCTTGATGAGTTTATAGCCGTTATTAGCCGTTGGAGTTGAATTGGAGCCGTTGAGGATTTTATTTCCCACCATAAATGCAGTTCTGCAGCTCACCGTTTCGAAACACTCGAACCCATTTCGAAACACCCTTTAAGTAGAAAGAGCCGTTTGCAGTCTGATGCATCACCCGTATCGAAACGCCCTTGGCCGTTTCGAAACACCCGTATCGAAATGATCTGCATTTAAATGTTAGTTGGGAAATAGACGTTGGGGTTTATGACCGTTGTGTTCGATGCCACGTAGGCGTATCAAAACGGCATAGCCCGTATCGAAACACTGGGAAAAAATCTCATCCAGGAAAGACTCATTTCGATACCCGTATCAAAACGTTTTTGCTACTGGAATACCCCGTATAGAAATACCTAAGGGTGTTTCGAAACACCTGGATGGTTTTGTGTAGTTTGGCTTTTGAAAACATGTAAAACCTTTTGAAAAACATCCCTAAACATAGTTTCAAGTTATTTGGACTTTAGAAGTAGTTTTGAATTCTTTTTAAATCAGTTCAAAATATTTTTTAATTATTATATCAAAACATTAGTTTTACAGAGTGCTTGAGCTGACTGCAGTGGCGGCGGAGTAGGAGGGAGCAGTAAAGCTCGACTAGCAACACTAGGATTAGAGCTAGAACAATGGCGAGGGTTACCACCATTACTAGTGTTGCAGCCATGATTACTCTGGATAAAAAAAATCCTCTACCTTATAAGTATGTCATTTCTATGGCCCACATTAAAAATATAAAAAAATTAAATTCTAAATCTTAAATTTAAATTTTATATCTTAAACCTTAAACCGTAAAAATACATCATACTCCTGATTCTCTAAACTCGAACCATAAACCATAATTTAAACCTTAAACTCTAAATCCACCTTTTTAAAAGTAAGGCACCAAAAGGGCATAATTAAGGAGCAGACAATTTCTATTCACTTTGGATGCTCCTTTCATTGTTTTCACTATTTTCTCAGAAAAATTATTAGATGGACCCGGCTCACCACGTCATCTATGGTACATTCATAATATTCACCTATTTCAGCGTAACTTCTAAGTAACTACTCACTACTTAATTACATGTAAGAAAGATGTGAAGATTTACCTTAAAATGACATGAAAAAATATTATTGGATGAGATGGTGTATGACGAGATAATTTTAATTTTAATTTTGTACTTTTTAATTTTTTAGATTTTTAATATATATTACAAGGATGATGCAATTAAATTACATGGAAAAATGATCAAATTGAGAACATGAATTAAATCTAAGACTTGTACATAGTATATAGACTAACGATATAATTTTACTGAACAAATTCAATAGCTATCGTTTGGATTTGGATTAACATTTTAAAATCGAAAAAAAATATAAACCAAAATCGATTAAATTAGAATAATGAATTAAATTCGTAACTTACATATGATATAAGGACTATATTATAATATGAAGTCTTTAAGTTGTTTAGGGTGCGGTTAAAAGACGGTAAGTTTTAAAATTTGTCATCGAACTGAAAATGTTAGACTTCTTGATAACATTTACGGTAGTTTTTTTTTTTTTGCAAGTATCGATACTTATTTTGTAAGAATAGATTTTTTTTTGATAAATTTTCAGTTTAAGACAAAGTATAGACTCAAAAAATCAACTGAAAATGTTATTAAAAACTTTAACATTTTTAATTCGAAGACAAATTTCGAAACTTGTCGTTTTTTAACCACACCCTAAACATAACGTAGATTAAATCCGCCCTTATTTTTGAGATGGTCAATGTGGTCATTTCAGTGACTGCAACATAAGCTTGATGCATCATCATGGCTTTTCTCTGGCTACAAAATACTTAAAACAGTTAAAAAGACATGCAAAAGTGTCATGGTCGAATACCAATAGATTACAGTGCCCAATTTCCATACTCAGTTTTCAGGGTGATTCTAACGTTAGTCACTTAATTTTAAACTAATATTAGGCTGTATCGATATTACTGTTAGATCTAAGATAAATTAATTTCAGCCGTTAGATAGGAAAAAAAGGGGGGAATAAGGATCCGGTGAAACCGGTAAATCGATTTCTTTATTTCGTATAAGTGCCTCATATTGGAGTAGCATCGGTACTGAACCCAAAATTTTGAAAAAAATTGACTTTCTCTCTCCCTCCCTCGTGAAAACTTTCAAAAACTCCCCCTCCCTATCGGTTGGTATTTTGGTTCATCTTGCAGGCGGAAATCGTTGGTTGGGTTGTTGTTATCTCTTAAATTCAGGTTAGTAATGTTTAAGATTTTTTGTTAGTCAAATTAGAGGTGAAAAATGTGTATGAAAAATTATTAGGGTTTTAGGAAAAGTGAGAGTTTAATAATGATTTTGAGGGATTAAGATAAAGAATTTAATAGAGTTTACTTATTATACTGAAACACATCAATTTCCATAGTTTAAGGATTAGGTTTGGTGATTTTTGTTACAAATGCGGAGGTTGAGACACAGTTATGGGAAAATAGCGTTGGTATTGTTCATCAGATACCGATGCTGAGAGTATTTAGAATGACACAGAATGAAAAAATGATATCGGTGTTGACATGTGATATCGATATTAATAGGATAAAATATCGGTATTGCAGTAGTAGTATAAATATTGAAATAATTTGAATGACATCGAATGATAAAATGGTATCGGTATGGGTAAGTCACATCGGTACTAATAGATAAAAATATCAATATTGTAGTAGTAGTACAGATATTGGAATAAACTAAAAGACATCGAACAGGTAAACGGTATCGATATTTATAAGTAATATCAGTACTAATCGTTAGAAATGTCACATATATAAGAAAAAAAATGTTTGTTTAACACGGAGGGAGACATGTTAATAAATAATATGGTATGATAACCATTAATAAAATGTTGTGTTTTGTTCGTAGGTGTGTGGGCAAGGATGAAATAAAAAAGATGGATGTAGAATGTGCAAAGGATGAGACGGTGACGGTCGAGGTGGCTAAGGCCCGTAAACCTGTGTCTGGGTTTATGAACTTTTAGTAAGTTAAAGTTGAATTTGTATTCAATATTTGAAGTTGATTAATTTGTTAGATTGTAGTTTAAATATGATATATTTGAATGAATGTATGTATAGCATAATTGAATGCAAAAGGAGAAAGGGTGGGAAGAAGAAAATGACTAATGAGATAAGTGTGAAATTTCGAATAGTAGAATGTGTTTGCTTGATTTTTCAATAACGTGTATATGAGGCAAAATTGTAATATATTTTGAATGATAAAGGTGCAGAAAACATTGGGAAGAAAGTGGAGGAAAATGAGTGCTGAAGAAAAAAGGTTATATATCGAAATGCACTTGCAGCAGAAGAAAGCATATATAGAAGCAAAATCAAAAGGCGAAGATACGGCTACTGTTAAGAAGGTAAGAGTTGCATTAGTTTTAGTAAAAATTATTACTATTTTATAGATCTCTAATGTTGATGTAAATAATTGTATGTTTGTAGGAAGCACCCACAAGGTGTAGCATAAAGAAGTTGTCAAATTTGTTTGAAAAAATAAAGAGTAAAAAGATGGATGGTGTAGTCGTAGAACTTGAGTTTGAGAGCTTACTTGGATTAAAATCGCGTGAAATTCGTCGCGATCTGTGTCGTGAGTTAGAGCTATGCAATCTCAGTTTGATGGAAGACTGACCGGCATTCATTGTCAACAGTTGGCCATGCAAACTTAACTAGTGGAACTTCATTCTATTGTTGTTCATCGGTTGCACACATTGTCGGTTCAGGCAGCTGCTCCCTCTCCACACTTGACTACCCTACTACCGGAGTCCGATGCTTAAATATGTTTGTTATGTTGGTTTTAATGTTCTGCAGCAAACACTTTGTTAGTTGTTATGACTTGTGCTGATACTAGTTTGGTACTTTTCGTACTTTAAACTTTTTGCTTATTATGTTGGTTTCAGCACCTAATCTCATGTAATGACACATATTTTTTTGTTTGCAATGATATTATATTTTGTAAGATATGGTAAAGTCTTGTTTACTTTCATAAGCTTCACCACCACTTCTAATGTTTTGTTGTCAAAATGCTTTAAAAATTCCCAAGAAACAGAATAACAAATCAATACCGAAACCCCATGAACAGTACATGTATGCCATGAACAGTATCGATATGCTTTAAAAGTTGGGTTGGTTTAAGATTAGGACACATGGGGTAACGAATTCAGTAGTTACCTTCTTATTATACATTGTGTAATGAATTAGGTAGGTAAGGTGAGATATATTGTAGGTACAAATTTTCTTAGGCGTTTTGTAACATATAGGGTAATTCTTTAAGAGATAAAGTAGCTACAAAATTTCTTACTATAAGTTGGGTTGGTTTAAGTTTAGGATACATGGGGTAACAAATTTGGTAGTTACCTTATTTACTATATATTATGTAACGAATTAGGTAGGTATGGTGAGATATGTTGTAGGTACGAACGCGTTTTGTAACATATAGGGTAATCCTTTAAGAGATGAGGTAGCTATAAAATTTCTTATCATATGTTGGGTTGGTTTAAGATTAGGACACATGGGGTAACAAATTCGGTAATTACCTTCTTTATTATATATTGTGTAACGAATTAGGTAGATATGGTGAGATGTGTTGTAGGTACGAAATTCCTAACGCGTTTTGTAACATATAGGGTAATCCTTTAAGAGATGAGGTAGCTACAAAATTCCTTACCATAAGTTGGGTTGGTTTAAGATTAGGACACATGGGGTAACAACTTCGGTAGTTACCTTCTTTACTATATATTATGTAATTAATTAGGCAGGTATGGTGAGATATGTTGTAGGTACGAAATTTCTAACGCGTTTTTTAACATATAGGGTAATCCTTTAAGAGGTGAGGTAGCTACAAAATTCTTTACCATAAGTTGAGTTGGTTTAATATTAGGACACATGGGGTAACAAATTTGGTAGTTACCTTCTTTACTATCTATTGTGTACCGAATTAGGTAGGTAGAGTGCGATATGTTGTAGGTACGGAATTTCTTACGTGTTTTGTAACATATAGGGTAATTCTTTAAGAGATGAGGTAGCTACAAAATTCCTTACCATAAGTTGGGTTGGTTTAAGATTAGGACATCTGGGGTAACAAATTCGGTAATTACCTTCTTTATTATCTATTGTGTACCGAGTTAGGTAGGTAGGGTGCGATATGTTGTAGGTACGAAATTCTTTACGCATTTTGTAACATATAGGGTAATCATTTAAGAGATGAGGTAGCTACAAAATTCTTTACCGAAAGTTGGGTTGGTTTAAGATTAGGACACATGGGGTAAAAAGTTTGGTAGTTACCTTTTTTACTATATAATGTGTACCGAATTAGGTAGGTATGGTGCGATATGTTGTAGGTACGAAATTCCTTACGCGTTTCGTAAAATATAGGGTAATCCTTTACGAGACGAGGTAGCTACAAAATTTACTACCATGATAAGCTTTTTAGTAACTACCATTTGTCTTACAATTACTGTAACAAATTATGTGATCATATCATAACAAATTCCGTATGTAACCCCCTCGTCCCGGTCTGGACGACTGATCGGTCCGAGTAGGCTACACGGGGAAAACCGAAGTGAAACCCGCTAAGGCTCCCCTTCGGTTAGCAACCCTAGAAAATTTCTTTAATTATTATCTTGTCTAAATGGATTACATTAATCCTATGTGGAAAGACAACAACAGAAGCAACAAACGAGGCGATCAACCCAAACATCAAACCAAAAACAGTCTATTTTAGCTAAAAAGGCAGGCCATATCGAAACGCCCAGAGGGTGTATCGATACGCCTTGACTAGGTCAACTGGCTAAAGTCAACTCGAGGAGACTGTACCGAAACGTTGGTCAACCGTATCGATACGCCCTCATCGGTCAATTTCTCGTGGTCAACGCTACGAAGACCGTTCCGAAATGCCTAGGACCGTTTCGATACCCTTAATTTCTCGTCAAAATCTCAGATTTCTAGTAGCAAAATCGTATCGAAACGCCTCCTTTGCGTATCGAAACGCCTGGCCTGAAACAAGAGACCGTATCGAAACGGGACCAACCATTTCGATACACCTGCTGCGAACAGACAGATTTTTACTGGTTTATGGCACAAGGCTGCCTTAAACATTAGCTAAAACCTCCCACAACCAAACATACAACAACTCTAGATGCTAGGCACCCTAAAACAACATGCTTAGCACCCATCATACATATAAAAGCCATTCAAAGAGAGCATCAATTCGTCAAGGATAAATACATAGCATTTAAGATAACATGCCTTAGACAAACACACATAGCATTCATGGAAAAAGGGTAAAGGTCTTCAAACACAAGGCATTTAAGCATCAAGCAATACATGGTCTAAAATCCACAACATAAGGCATAGACATGGTAAACATAGCATCAACAATTCAACATGCTCATACATACTCAAAATCAAACTAAGGAGTTTGACACCAACTCCAAACAAGTCTACACCCCCATCGTCTAGGCATTATTACAAACACGTAAATCATACTTGAGCTACTTGAGAACTCTAAAAGCTCTTCCCTTGCCCACTTCCCTCCCGAACTCTAACGATCTGCATGTTGGAAATAAAGGAGAGCGTAAGCTATCTAGCTTAGTGAGTGAAGCTCTAAAACTCAACAAGCATGCAGTTTTCAGAACACTTTTCATAATTGACAAATAGATCAATGGATGCACGAATGATAACACAACAAGACTACACATGGTTTGCACATGCACAACCAATACACACGGTGGGACCACACATCATCGTTTGACTAGTAGTTTTTCGATGGGACCACTCATCACCTTACTCTACTACTAGTCACTACAGGTGGGACCACTCATCACCGTAGTTGTAACAACCATCACGTGAGGCTCGACATTAACACGACTAAACAACAACAACGGATGTAAAGCAACTCAATGTACATGATACCACAACATATAGTCATTCATCAACACATAATAAAAGGGTAGGAGTAGTAGCTTACACTTGAGTTTAGGTGAACCCTCTAGGTCCCACCCAAACCCTCAAGAGTCCCTTTTCGAATGCAAATCAAAGTTAAACATTTTCACTCACCGTTGCTACCCAAGCGGAAGCCGAATACCAAGCTCAAGTCTCCAAATTCTCCGAATTCGCCCCCTAGGTTTCACCAACACAATTCCTTGCTTCTAATCATCCCAACACAATCAAAACAACCATAATTCAGTCCACAATTTAATGTAGAAAGCCCTAGACACAAATCAAGCACAACATACATAATTTCAAGCTAAAGACAACTCCAAAACCTTCATTCCCGAGCAGCCCTAAAGCACAGTTCAAAACCAATATTTCCAACACTTAAATTACTCCCAAAGACTTCCAAAACAACCCTTATACATAGCCTAACCATCAGCCAACAAATTCCCACATTAAACAGCCCCAAAACTTCACCTAAAACCCTTCAAAAACCTCTCTAAAACCCAATTTCGGGAAACACCATAAATCCATGTAAAAATCGGATATGTTGGACCTTTTAGATAGCAAATAACCTCAACAAATCAAAAACTTAGGTTAAAGATAATAAAGATGACATTTTTAATCAAAAACTTCAAAACTCCAAATTACAAAACTATAAGCTTTAATGAAAAATAATGGTACAAGCTTGTAGAGGAAAGAGAGGACAAGTCGAATATGAGTTTACCTTTGAAAAATCTTCAAAATCATGCAAGTAGGGTGATGGAATAGTGAAATGGAGGAGGAGAGGTTTTGGGTGTCGTTCAAAAACAAGATGAGGAAAAGAAGGCTTTTGGGTGTTTTTATTTTATTTGCTTTATTCCACCAAAACCATAATTACCATATTGTCATTAATGAGATGACTTAAATTCTCATCTCCTAAAACCCATGGGATTGGATTTAGAAGATACGCCCAACATAGATTTTAATTATTTTAAAAATAAAATCAAAACCCGAAATATTATTTTAATATTATTTTTACCCGAACCCTAAACCCGGGTGTTACACCGTAGATACCGGTTACCGGTATTACCGAGAGACCTAAGATTAGCCTAACGTTAAGGTGACCTACCAGTTTTTGGCCATTGGTGGTGGATGACAAAAAAAATCAGAATAGAATAATAAAAAATAGGGTAAACTATCTATTTGGTATCTCGTCTATTTTTTTTGGTCATCCAACTAATAAAACAGTACGTTTTATTTTTATTTTAGTATTTCACCATTAAAAATTAATGATAAAATTAATGTGATATTTTTTTCATTTTCTCTTTCTTAACTAGAAAATATCACGCCAATTTACTGTTAACTTTTAATGATGGAGTACTAAAATAAAAATAAAACGTAACATTAAATATTATTTTACCAAAAAAATAGTTTGGTGCTAAAATAAAAAAAGGAATAAGTAAAATACCGAATAAATAGTTTGGATGGAAATCATCTGCCCCCAAAGTATGCCCCCATTTGTGCCCCCACTTTAAAATAGTGGGTTTAGGGTTTAGGTTTTGGGGTTTAAGGTTGGGGCTTAGGGTTAGGGTGCAGGGAATTAGGGTAGGGTGTATTTTTTTAGGGTTTAGGGTTTGGGGTTTAGGATATGAAAATTAGGGTTATGGGGCAAGATTTAATTTTTAAGTAATTTTAGGCAGGGGGCATAGAAGGAGGCATGGTTAGGGGGCAGAAGATTTTTACTCAAATAGTTTACCTTATAATATATCATAAATGAGAAGAAAAACAAATGAAGAAGTTGAAGCAAAAGTCAAAGAATGGGAATGACAAAGAGGTAGGTTTTTGGTTGTCTCTACCCAACCCAAATTTTAAACCATCCGCCTAGTCCTACCTAGACTCTAACATATGTATCACGACTCGACCGGTCTCAACATAATAAAAACATAATCCGACCCCGATCAGACTCCCAATATTTTAATAAAAACCTTAATTAAACCTGATTCGCCCAAAAAAATTAATAAAAATATTAAATATATATATAAATATATCAAGTTGAGTCAAAAAAATTTCACCCTAAACTCAAATCCGCCCCAACTTTATTTGTTCATAACCCCCAACCCGAACCTAATTTTTCAATAAAAAAACCCGCCTTTATCGGTTCAAGACCCGACAGAGATGCGTTATTTTACCATCCCTAAATGAAGTTGAAGCAAAAGTCTAAGAATAATGCTCTTCACCATATTATACATAAGCTAAAACAATCTTTACCCACATATGGATATAGTTTTAAAATTGATGCAACGCATTCAAATTGAATAGATGAAAAAAGAATAATTCAGTGTGGTTTAAATTAAAGCTCTATCTCCCTTTCATTGCCGCAAAGTGCGCTGCCAAATCATCATAATCCGGTAACTTCGGATGCACATGCTGGGCCGCATTCGACCTATCAGGCTGAAAGGAGGCAGCACGGGCATACACCTTGGTTCCCTCTGGTTCAGCAGTTTGTTCAGGAGGGAGAGATACTGATCGGACTGGACGGGAAACGGACTCGGACATATCATCATCAGTTCTAGCCCTGCTTGCTTTCCGAGGAGCTTCACAATCACGCGCATCACTTCCGCTATGATGTGCATGACGACTTTTAGACTTTCTTCTTACCATTCCCTCTGCACCAGAGGGTGGCTTCTTACTGTAATGTATCAACAGTTTGTCGATTATCCTTTCCTCCTCGTCGTTTTTGTGCTGCTCATCATCAAACAGAATTTGCAGACCTCGTCTTGAGTCCTCCTTTCTCCTGCTTCTTGGTCTTCTACTCCTTGCAGATTCAACATCTTCGGCATTATCGACTTCAGTATGACCAGAAGATGATTTATGTCGCCTTCTAGATGATTTCCGTCTTGGTATAGGAGCATCACTTCCATCATGATTATAGTAATAATCCTTCTCACCATCACCATCATGATTATTCACGTTAGGAGGTGGAATTATCTGACCCTCTTTATCAGGTTGATATAACCCTTCTCGGTACTTATCGGTCCTATTAACCGCATATGCCCTGTCATGAGTTGATCGATCAGCAGAGACCCCATTGCAGTCAGAAGCAGTAAGTGAAGACCCCGCATCAGCGTCATCATGCCTGCGATCCTTTGGTTTGGTACTGGGTTTAACATAAGGAGGGGGAATGCTACTATTAAAGTGGGACTTCCATTTCGGTTCATCTTCCTCGTGAGTCTTTCTTGTTGAATTTGGAAAACCGTACTGGCGACCATAGTTATCAGCAGCGGACTGGTCTTTGTCACGACTCTTTGACCAAGGATCTGCATAACTAGGACTTTGCTCTGGCTTTCTCTCGGGTAGAGCATTTTGATTATCTCTTCTAGGTGTGCCGTTCTGCCTACCATCTTCTAGTTTGGCTCCATCATCAGCTCTTTCCATTCTTTTCCCATGCGAAGAACTGCTTAATCTTGCTGTTTTCAAGGCAACATCATCCTTCCCGTTCCAATAATCAAGCTTACTAGCAGATACTTCTTGTTTTTGCCGTAATGGAAGGTCTCGAGTCTCCTTCCGTGCAGTAGCTTGCTCCCCACCATGATGCAGATGGTAACCATCAACAACAAATTCCTGTTTAGTCGGAAGGACGATCTCATCCCTTTTTGAGGCATTACCCTCCTTGGAGTTGCCAAATCTGTGCGCAGCAACACCCACTTCGAGTTTTTCCTTAGATGAAACTTTAAAATTTTCCTCTCGTGGATCAGCATTTCTTCCATCGTTTGATTTATGATTATAACCACTGACGGGGAAAGAGCCATGTGTTTTAGGTTGGTCCTGTATTACCATGCCAAGGATTTAAGAGTTTCAATGTGAGGACACCATATGAATAAGCTCAACGAGAATACGGAAAAAAAAAGCAAAGATCAAACACAAGTGCACCTGTGGAATCATGGCAGGTTTAGACATCCTTCGCTTGAAAGCTTCGGAGTCCCATTTTATGGAAAACTCCGATGCTACATCATGCATCACCTTGACTTTCTTCTCCATTGTGAAAGAATTTGAAGCTGAATTCTCGACAAGCTATCATCAAATTTTAAAATGTTGGTCAAAGAAAAGCACCGACAACCATAAAGTAATCTCTTTTCGGAACAGATCGACGGAAATTACCTGTTTATTGACAAATAATTCCAGGGAATTTCCGTATCTTTCATGAAATATTTGCCTAAGATCACGCAACTCTGGCAAATCAGAGAATCTTGCAGCTGCAAACATTAGAGATGAGACAGCTTCCCTGCAATCTTCAGGGCAATCTCTGCAAAATGCGAATTGATTGAAGAAAATAAGCAAATCTTTTCCTCTTGTCATCGGCAACATAGAAATGGGTTACTATATTCAGAAAGAAGGAGAAAAATGAGGAAGTAATCCAGAAAGAAGAATGACAACTAAATCTCGCATTTAACATTCCCTATGCAATTACCATCTACATCAACCACATGCTATAAGTATATGTAACTTGTAATATACGGACACTATTACAGGTTGCAGCAGAATATGGCTCACAGGAGAATACATTAGCATGTCAGTTTAATGTTATTGCCAACAAACTGCAAAAGAGATGGCACTACCCATAAGAGAATTGACAATCCCCCCTTTATCCTGATATTTCCAAAGATATATGGCAATGAAAAAGCCTACAATGTGAGGCCACCGGCTAGTCATGTATACACTAAACGCAGGAAAAGGCGATCACAATTCGAGATGCAGCAGTCACAGATTAAAACAAGTCAACCACAGGTTCAAATGAAAGAGAAGTAACTCATAAGTACTTCCTGAAAATATGTCTGGGAATATACATTTAGCCAGTCTTGAAAGTTACAGTTTCTATTAATTGTTGGACTTCACTATCGAGTCGCCTTAGGATACTTTTTAAGATTAGTTAATGTACAATAAATAGAAATAACATCGTATTAAACACAAAATTAGACAACCTTATCCATCAGTTCAGTGCATTCGATGAAGATATTAATATATAATGGAGCGCCCATGGAATGAAAACTAGTTAAGCATTTTTCATCATCCCTACTAAGGGAAGCCTAAATTCTAATTTCTACCAGAAAGTAATAAAAATGCAGCTTCACAAACCTCAGTTTTTGCAGAAGTGAAACATGCTTCGACACGAAATCGCAGCATTTCTCGACAAAATCGTAGCAAGATGAAAGGACCAATTCAGCAATATATCCTTCCACCTGTTTCAACCTCGCAAAAAGTTAACACACTTTTAATTTTACGTCCAGAAAAAATGTAGTTATTTTATTTCAAAACAAAGCTTAACATTTTTCAAATATTCAAAAAAGTCAGCACAAAAATACATACACAAACTCGAAACCTTAGTGTTCCGCCATTAATCATTCTATATTTTTTATTTTAAAAAAAACACTGGACTAAAATGATTAAAAATAGAAACAAGAATTCTAAAGAGAAATTACCCTGCCGTAAGCATTAATATCGAGGCCATTAGCGAGCAGATCAGCTACATCTTTCTTCAAAAACTTAAGCGTCGCAGTCTTCTTCCTCCTTATCACCTCGATCCGACTCTTTATCAGTTTTATCAACGACTTACTGCAAGGAAAAAAAAAGAGAAAACAATTATCATCGATCTGATTTTCCAAAAAATGAAAAAAGGAAACAATGCATTCATTCAAAGAGAAAATAAAAACCATTTGGAGGCAAAGCCACGGCCTAAGATTCCGTCCAGCATCTCCGATCACTTCCTTATTCGACTCGGCAGAACGATTCAACTCAGCTAGCTCCAAAACGAAGGCCGTTAACTCAAAATGCTAATCAATAAAACGATAGATCTGCCATTAAAGAAGACGAGAAAAGGCTCTTTGCTTAAAGCTTTCTTCAGTGCCGTTTCTCAGACAATTTTCCTTCTTTTTCTTTTTTTAAAGGAACACTCATTTACAGGGTTTTTTTCTTCCAGCAGGGAGCTAAAATCATGGACACATGGTTGGTTTTACGACCATGCCCTTCTTGTTTCCATTTAATGACTGTGACTCTCAACCGGTCGATTATTTAAACGTTGGGAGGGTATTCTAGGAAACTAAAATGTATTTTGATTCGGTGCGGATAAAGGGGTAGGTTTGATAGATCGTGATCGATGGATGAGGGATTTGGGTGGCGGTGATGAACGGTGGGATTGGAGTGTTTCCTTTTCTCACACGTAGGGGTGAGTGTTCGATCTACTTTACTCAAGTAAAATAATTTTTGAGTTAATCGAGTTTATGAGTTATATTTTAAAACTCAAATTTTATTTAAATTTTTTCGATTCGAGTTGAATTTTTTAGTTTTTGTATAAATTTAACTGCAATTATTTACAATGTTATAATAGAAATTGATTCCAATTTAAATTTGTTTTTATATTCACATAGATACATATATATTTTTTATATGTGGTATATATATATATAAGGCATAATTGAGACACTCAATTCGAATTAAGAATTAATATATCAATTACTAAAAATTTTGAGTTATTCAAGTTTCTATTTTAGTTTATAAAATTACAAATCAATTCAAAGCAAGTCAATTTTTTTGCGCCAAATCAAGTCAAAAAAATCCAGTTGTTTCTAATTAGAGGTGACAAACGGGTCAATCGGTTCGAATCATTTCGGTTTCAGTTATTTCGGGTTTGATATTTTCGGTTCAGATTTGATTTCGGTTTCGGTTCGATTTTAGTTCGGGTCTATTGTGTTTCGGGTCGGTTGATTTTCGGTTCGTTTATTTTCGGTTCGGTTATTTTCGGTTCAATGAGAGATCAATCGATTTTAATCAAATTTTTAGGTTGATCAGATTTTTACACCCTATATATGACTTTATAAAGTCAATATATTTGACATTTTAGTGACTTGTGCGGCTGTTCATATTTTATCTTTCTTTATTTCTATTAATCGGGTCCATTTGATTCGAGTCTATTCGGTTCGGATTTATTCGGTTCAACTAAATTCGGTTCAGTTTCGGTTCGATTTATTTTGAATTTCGGATCAGATTTTAAGTCAATTTCGGATTAATTTTTAGTTTTAGTTCAAGTTTCAGGTCACGGGTCAAGTTTTTCGGATCTATTTCTAACCGAGTTGAATTTGAGTTTTGTTCAACTCCACTCACATGTTGAGGGAATCGTGAATAGGGGAATCTGATGAGCTGGACCGCATAATTAAGGTTCATTAATTAATGCTGGTGAATTCTTTTGGGTGACTCTATAGTCTTTAGACAAAATTTCCGATTTGTCAGCGTACAATGAAAATCAAACTGGTCGTTACTGACGGTCTTAACTGAATTTATTTTAGACTTATATGACTAAATAAGTTTAAAAGGTTAAGAAAAAATTCACAAATAATCACTAAGTTAATATTAAAATATTCATTTTCATCATTTAAATAACTATTAACAATTTATGAGATTATAATTTTTAATTTTATGTAGTTATTTTTACAAGAGATTTCTAATCAAATTTTAATATGTACTTAAAGAGATGGTATGTTTATATTTTGGCTTATTGCTCAAACTGTTTTTTTAATAAGTGATTACAAGGTAGTATCTGTTCATAGATATTTTTTAACTTTTTGATAAAACACATGCATCTTGCAGACATTACAATTAAACTCGTGTCTCTTGGGATAAATATCATCCATTTTTTCACTGGGACAGTTGTTGAGTTTAATTTAAGCACATATTATAAAAAATAAAGTATAATTTAAACACATATTTTATAGTTAAGCCTTATAATTTAAATATATTAAAACGTGAGTTTTTTTTTACAAATATATTAAAAAGTGAGTTCAGATTGACTTTAACATGTAGTAGTTAATGAATAAAATATAGGAAAATACTTTGATGCACAAGCTTGTGTAAACTTTAGTTTACACAAGCCCTTTAATTTTAGGGTTTAGGGTTTAAGGTTTCATGTTAGGGTTTAGGGGTTTAGTATGTAGGGTATATAATTTAAGGTTTATGGTTAGAATTTAGAGTTTAGGGTTTAGGGCTTAGGATTTACGTTGCTAGGGTTTGTGATTTAGATTTTAAATTTTATAAAAGGATTGTGTAAAAAAAATTTACACAGCTTGTGCATCAAAATAAAACCCTAAAATATATGGGTTCCATCACCAACAGCTTTACACCAAACTAAAATACTATCAACATTTTATATTTTATTACCTATTTTTGAACTTAGTTCTAATTTCATCCCTAAATCATTGCTTTATTTTAAATTAATTCTCAAACTTTCAAAAGTCTTAATTTTATCCTTAAATTATGACATTCATTTTAAAATGGTCCCTAAACTTTAATGTTCTAAAGTTATCATCAAATTGCCATTTATTTCATCATATTATTAAATAATATGCATTAATATTTACATGACAGTTAATACTTTTTATAACAATTTTATTAGCATAAAATATTATTAACATATACTAATATTTTGAGATGAAACTAGAACATCCAATTAGAAGGATACCCATACTTTAGGAATGAATTGGAATGTTGAAAGTTTGGGACCAATTAGAAATAAGGGTCATAGTTCAAGATAAAATTGGAACATTTAAAAGTTTAAGAACTATTTTAGAATGAGGGTCATAGTATAGGGATGTATAGTGCAATAATTTTTCTAAAAAAAAGTAAATTTGATGGATTTCACTTTAAAAAAAAAAAGCAGCTTAAATGGGTTGGTTGTGGCAATTGTCACCATCTTCTACCTTATCATAATTAAAACAACAATAGAGTAAAGTTCACTCCATGGAAATTCACAAGACTTTTGCAAAATGGTTTCTATTTTCTGGGTTTGTTGGCTGCCCCTTTCTTATTTTCAATCTTTGATATGTTTGTCTCAGCATCTGTCCATTCCAAATCTGACCGAGTTCGTAAAATCGGTTCGGAATGTCCGAACCGAAAGTGTCATTACTACTCAATTTTAATTTTTCTTTCACATACAAAAATAGAATTACTCAATCACCAAAGATGAACAATTACAGTTATCCATGGAAGGGAAAAAGAGTGGCTTGAAACCTTGCCTAGCAGCTTGAGTGGTAATGGTCTTAGCAAAGACATCTCAAGAAGTTGATGAGTAAATGGAACAAGTAATTTTCCCTGTCTAACATTTCATGTCGAACCAGCCTTTCCCATATGATGTTTTGGGGCAGATGATCACTGTAATACAGCAACGTTGTGACCGAGGCTGTCGGTTCGGTGATTAACGATATCAACAGCCGTAGTAGAGACCGGAACATTAGGGGTGCAAGAGACTGCAACAAAGAAGGAAATAGAGTATACTGTCAAACTTATCTATGTATGCATGCATGTATGTCGATGTTATGAAGATACGGAAAATGATGGAATAAGAGATGGAGAAGGAAAAGGAGAACATACCATGGGGAGCCTGGAAAAGTGGTGGAAACGGGGAACTTGGGGCATTTTGTTTTGAGTTCTCTAACTGTCAATCTTCGGACCAGCTGACATTCAGACCTAACCTTCCATGTAGTGTTTATTATTACAGGGAACTATGAAAATGTTGGGACTTGGTAGCTGAAGAAAACGAGGTCAAGCACTGGTGGCAAGTGGAAACTAGCAACAATGAAGAAGAAGAAAACAATGCTTCAATGACAATAGATGATGCAGATTCAGATATTTAGGAATATTCTATTTGTTTTTTTATTTGGATATTCTGATTACACAAATATTAACTTTCAGATATCCAAATCCATTTTGAATTGTCTGTTTGAGCAAGGAAAACAATTTAGGATCTCCTTCACAAAAATTGTGACAGAACATTTAGGATCTCAGTTTATGTCTTAATTGTAACTATATGCAGATTCTAACTAGTATTAAATGGTTATGCATTGAGGATTGAGCTGTGTCCCCGGAGTATGTGAAGTCTGATGTCTTCAGTGTCAAAAGGAGAACAGTGTTTACTCATCGTCTAACCCTGCCGGCTGCCGACCTTTTTCATCATGCAGCATAGAATTCAGGTGGCCTTGATGCGTGCACGAGTGCTGCCGATAGACATACCAAGAGCCAAAAGAAGCTGCATATATTATATATGGAATCCTAGCCCTTCTCGTTCCATTTTCATCAACGAAATCACGGTTATACTTTCGACATCATGGATTTTACGGTCTGAAAGAACAAATGAACAAGAAAACAGAATAAATGGGGAATCGGGTGAGCCATATCGGTTGAACGAATCGAGCTCCTCACATCTCAACAGATATAGTTAGGGGTGGGAATCGGGTGGGGCAGGGACGACTTTGTATTCCTCATTCCGTTCTAACACTTGCGGTTACGGTTTTGGATAATTCCTATTAAATATTTTGGGGATTTTTTCGTCCTCATACCCCACGGTTTTTGGAGAATCACCATCCCAAAAAATTAAACAAAATTACTATTTTACTGACCAAAATAAATGGGGAGTTAGGTTCCAAATATAAAGTTTGGATACTGAAAGCAAATACGAAATGATGATATTGAAAGGGTGTTGTGTTGGGGAAGATTTAGATAAGAGTTTCAGCTTATATCTAAAAACTAAGAGTTTTGGCATGTTCTTCATCTGTTGTTGTGGAACGTTCTTTTTCTGCCTCTATGGCACGCTGATATTGAAGACGTCTACAACCTGGCAGGGACGGAGCCAGGATTTGATGTTAGGGGGGGCAAAATATAAATTTTGAAAGGTGGGAGGGGCAAATTCACAATTATCCCAATTTTTTCAAGAAAAATATAAATAATTAAAGGGTAAAAAAAAATTCCCCCTACCGGGGGGGCCACAGCCCCTCCCATGGGAGCTGTGGCTCCATCCCTGCAACCTGGTGTATGTTACAATTGAATCTTACCGCACAACATTGTGTCGGTTGGTTGTTCGTGGAGATAATCAATAGTTTTTTTCTCTCTTTCTGTTGATTGGAGTAATTCAACGATATGCGCTCTTTCAGCGAGCACTCCAAGATTTCGCTATGGTGATAGATTTGAATAACACTAATGAAGATTTTATGAGAATATTTAAATTTGATATTCATGTTTGCATACTCTTTGCTTTTTTACGTTTATTTTTATATTTTAGGGTATGCTTATATGTGTATTTTTTCTCATTATTTTAATAAGATCTAGTGTTTGATTAAAAAACTAAGATAGAAACATGTTGAGAAATTGAATGTGGCTAGGTTTTGGAGAAAGTTGAAGTGATAATAATATAGTTAGTTTTTTGTATTAAGATATATATTAGGAGTATGTAGATAAATAAGTATATATATAGATAGAGAGATAGGATCTGTTTACACAGTGTAAAACTCTTTAAGTTTTACACGTTTTTTGGACCGTTGGATGAGTAAAACGAATGGATGAGATTAACAGTAAATATGTGAAGATTATCACTTGAAAAAAAGATTAAGGAGTTAATCTGAGTCATCCATTCCCTCATCTAACGATCCAGAAAACATGTAAAACTTAAAGAGTTTTACATTGTGTAAGTTGATCCTAACTCATATATATATATATATATATATATATATATATATATATATATATATATATATATATATGGCTGTAATTGAGACGAGACAGATCGCGAGCTACTCGAGCTCGACTCGGTCAAAACTCAACTCGATTGGACTCGACTCGAGTTCTTGACGAGCCGAGCTACTTGATACCCGACTCGAAAAGCTCACGAGCTACTCGAAAATATAATATACTTGATACCGGATCTATTAGTTTTCTTGTTTTTTATTTTAATAAGAATCTCTTTCTCTGTCCTTGTAACACGCTTTTTCCTCTATTCTTGTGGCATGTCTTTGTTTTTGTTTTGTGGTTTGATTCATCTGTTTTTGTGGCATGTTTCAGCATACCCTAGCGATCGGTTGTTGTTCGCACAGAGATTCAATCGGCCCTAGTTTCTGATTTATGCTTTTGTCGGTGGTCACTTGGAAAGTTATATCCCCCACTCGGTTGATGGTTGTTTGCCAATGAAATCAATCCTGGGTAGCGGTACTTTTTGCTTGATAACTTGGATCGCGCACCACTCCTTCCTTCTTTACGTGTCTCGTTTGGACATAGACAAGGAGATTCAGGAGGCTGCCAAATTTTGTTGGTATGCTTATCTCCATAGAAGTTTTCATTTTTCTTTGTTTTTGGGTTGTAATGATTTTTTTGGTTGTTTAATCCAAATATTCTTCTTTTTGGATGCATTGTAATTGTGATTTTTCTATGGATTTAATAAAAATTTAGTGGTTTTTATCAAAAAATAAAATAAAATATAAATCCTAAATTCTAAACCCAATAACCTAAACCTCTAAACCCTAAACTAACACCATAAACCCTAAAATTAACAAGCTTGAGTTTACACAACTTGTGTATCAAAGTTTTTTCTTCATAGGACTTTAAATGAGACGTGACAGATGAAGAGTTACTCGATTCCAATGCAGTCAAAGATCGGTCAATACTTGACTCGATTGGGCTCGAATTAAGCTCGAACTCGACTCGAGTTCTAAACGAGCCGAGTCGAGCTCAGATTTCTCAGGCTCGTTAGAAATTACTCAAGCTCGAACTCGACTCGAAATCTTAACGAGCCGAGCCGAGCTTAGCACTACTCGAGCTCGACTCGGCTGGTTTACACCCCTATATATATTTAAAAATATTGTGAAATATCAAGGATCCTTACATGTATTTTTTAGATTCTTACGGTTATTTATACGATTACGGTTCTGTTATCCCACGGTTTGAATATAGCAATCCCCGTCCCCATCCCTATTTGAGCTTCGGTAATAAAACTTCTCTCGTCCCTATCCCCATAAATGAATATTTCGATTATTCCTCGCCCCGTCCGATCAAATCCCAACAGTTTTTGGATATTCCCAACCCCTGATACAATTTGCACATTACACCTACAAAATATGATAAAAAAGAATGACTCGTCATGTAATTCAAATTTCATATTTGTCAAACTTATGTAGATACAATATAATTTAAACAAACAGAAAATTATACTAGCTCAATATAAACACACCAATTGTCGATTGATACTATTATTTGTACATTAAATCGAAAAACGTAAAATCAAATCTAATTAAATGTTTAGAGTCTCACCGTTACAAAATGTTTGCTCGGTTCATTACAACCATGAACCGTGTTATATACCAAAGAACCTAGACAAATGGTGATGGGTTGGAAAATGGGAATTATAACTAATTTGATTCAAGACTTAAACCCTCCACTTCCAAAGTCGCTTCCGTGTTGCTAGTGGCCTTCTCGTCCTCAATGTAGCAGTCTGTCCTTCCCCCTCGCTTTCTTCACTATCTACCACTACTGCCTTTTCAGATATTGAACATTCTTCTTCCACTTTCTTCTTTACCCCCACATAATTTTGCATACTTTGAACAACTTGATTAGATTGCTGCTGCTGGTTCTGTTGCAATTGTTGAGTTGAAGGAAGTAGAGATAGCTTACGACCGAGCCCGTTTTTTCCAGGAGTTTGGGGCTTTGAATGTGACAAGTTATGAACCGGCATCACATTCTCTTTGTTACTCGCCTTTGGTCTATGTGATGAGCCCTTCAGTCCCAGTGAAAGTTTCTTACCTACTGAAGTAATCTTCTCCGGGTTTTTATTCGCAGAGATGTTCTCGGTTCTTTCGACATTCTCATGTGTCTGCATCAGTTCCATAGACCCAAATGGTTGTTTCTGGCCTTGATGAAGCTTTGAGCTGCTTTTTGTGCTGCTGTTTCCTGACTTACCATCTTCATCCTGGTCATGTTGATTGCCAGAGGAAGCTTCATGTTGGCAGAGCGATGATGAGTAATTAGGGTCCACATTCTCCTTGTTATCAAAGTCATCCTCGCAGTGATCAGACATTTTCGGAGATGATTTCGGTCCCTTTCCGTTAATTTTCTCATGGTTCAAGCTGTATTCGTTCAGCACATCATTTTCCTTCTCTCGTTTTCGTTTACTTTCCATCTGAGTTATCGATACCGAGAGAGAAGTGTTGTGATTAGGCATCTTCTGATCAGCAACCTTTTTCTTGTTTGAGCTAGCAGACTCGAGTGATAACTTCTGGCTAATGCCATGTGATCTTTTATGGCTAGGATTAAACTCCAGAGCACCATGGTTTGGTTCCTGGACCAATCCTTGAACTTCGACCTGCAATCGAAAGAAGTATGAAGAAAAAAGAATCCAATACAAAGAAAACATAAAAACCAAGCAAACCAACTACTAATATCCTAACTAATACCATCGTTGAATCTGTTCTAGTTTCAGTGCATTGATTGCTGCAACTGCTTTCTCCAGCTCCAGCCTTGGCATATTTCTCGGTCATGGATCGCGCTTTATGGTCAAAAGCTTGCCTATTATATTTGTATTCCCTACTCTGCAAATTCATATACAAATCAAAAGCAAGGAGGGAAAAAGAATTTCAGTTCATCAGCCTAACACAGTCCGTTTGGATTCCGGAGAGAAAATATACTTACTGCTTCACACATTAGTCCATCATCAGGATTTGGTTCACTGAGCAATAGCCTTACACTTGTAAGCACTGTTGAAATGTTCAATGACGGTTGCCATGCTCCCTGCTCGGACCAAAACCATACTCATTATGCCATATATCATATGCTTCAAAGTTCAAAGAAACAAAGCTTCCATTTTGGAAGTGAAATAGGGAATCAACGAGGCAAATGTGGTTTTTTAGTATAAATTTTAGGGTAAACTACACCAGATACCATTGAACTTTAAGTTTAGTATCAATTATACCACTAAACTAAAAATCGATACTATTATAGAACTGAACTTTAAGTTTAGTGGTATCTGGTATAGTTTAACCTAAAATTTATGGCATCCTCCTATGTTACTCCAACTCTTATGTTGCTTGGACTATTCATTTTTCATGAAATACTAGTGTCCAATAATCAAACATGAAAACATGACCTCTAAGGATACTCTACAGTCTTCATATATGGAAAAAAATCTAACCATACTCATGTCCAAAATTTACACTCGAGTTTAGTAACATAGTATGAAAATATGACATTAGAATTGTCCCCCAAACATATAAAATAACTTGGAAAAAATATTGAGCATCCCCTTATCAAAACACCATTCCTTTATCTTATACTTGGAACCACTACAAAATTTACTTGGACTGAACAAAATATACCTTGGGAGGAAGATTGAGAATGTCGAGGCAAATCCGACCTCCATTATCGATGTTCGGGTGATAGATAGGCGTCGCAAAGGTCACGATCGGAGGCTGAAGCGGATACCTTAATGGAAGGGGAAAAAACCAATAATCCCTTCATTTAAAAAGCGAAAGAAGAACTGAATTCATTCTGCAACTTAATTAGCTATATACCTTTCAGGTATCTGAATCTTGATCTTGAAGATTCCTTTGCTATATACAGTTTCTTCCGGACCTTCTATTTCTGAAAACAAAAACAAATCCGGATTTTGGATTTCAATTAATTAATCGAAAAACAGAACTATCTTTGCAAGATTTTTAGCGTAAATCAGGAGAGAATTGAAATTACGGGCGTCGATGGAAGAGAGATCGGATTGTGAGGAGAGAGAAGGGAAGGAAGCGCCGTGAGGCGGGTCGTTGAGGAGAAGCTTCAGCTCCTTTTGCATTCGCAGATTAAGCCTTGCTTCTTGCGCCATTTTGTTCTTCTAATCTGGAGGTTTTTTGGGGTTTGGTTCCGTGTGTTCCTGCTTGGCCTTTGTTTCTTCAATTTTAGTAGAAAAAATCAAGATTTTGGGGCTTATGATTTTGAGCGGGAAGGGGAACCTTTTTCAAATGTGTTTTTCTTACGAATAAACTACAACAGATGACACTCAAATATGAATAAGATTACATCTAGTTGCATAATTATGGTTAAGATTATATTTGGGTTACTCAATTATTAAAAGTTACACTTAAGTCACTAAATTATGGGTAATGTCACATTTGAGTCACCCTCAATATATTAAAAAATACATCAATCTAATCATTTTTTCTTCCAAATCACTTGTATACCCTCGTTAACGTTAAAATACTTCATTTGAAATCATTAATTAGTATAATACAAAAATAATATATATTTTTTAAAAAATGAAGGGTTTACCAACTGTAACCTTGCCGATAATTAACTAATTTAGTGACCCAGATGTAACTTTTAATAAATGGGTGACCCAAATGTAACCTTAATCATAATTGAGTAACCTAAATATAAGTTTTAATAATTAAGTGACCTAAATATAATCTTACCCATAATTGAGTGACCTACGTTATAGTTTACCCTTTTCTAATCGGTTTTCAACCTTTTAAATCTCCCTCGCGTCCAGCTGATTCGGGTTTATGTGTAGTATCAATATCATTATAGTTTGTTCGAAACTTCAAATCCGATTAATTCAAAATATGAATTTTAAATTATCTTTATGTTTATCTATATTTATTTGGATTTATATTAAACACAGCGGTGGAACAAAAAGTTTTTATAAGTCTTTTAATTTTAGGGGTTTTGGTCAGAATTTAGGGTATGAAAGTAATTTTAATTTTAAGTGTTATTAATTTATGGGTTATAATTAGAATTTAGGGTTTAAGATTAAATTTTTCAGGTTTAGAGTTTAAGCTAATATAATTAATGATTCAGGTTTTAACCTATAAAACCTAAAATTAAACCACAACGCATTAATTTTAAACCATTAAACCTAACCCTCTAAACCCTAAAGCTAAGGCACTTATAATTTTTTTCTTCTTCTATCGCTTGTGTATGTAATAATTATCCTATTTATAAATGAATTTAAGGCCCAATTTTTTGCTGCTTCTAGCCGCCCATAATCATTTTTTTAGAAAAATGAATACCAAACAATAGGTTAAATGAATCAGGTTCGAGTTTTTTCTACACCATTATTTATTTATTTATTTATTTGGTAGAATAGTTGAATTTATTGAACTAAAGTAAATTAAGCTTAAATTAATAAAATGTGTAAATAATAAGGATTAAATGTATAATTATATAAATTTATTTAATTATTATGTCAACATTTAACAAACAATTAACAATCATCAAATTTGCCTCAAACCCTTAGATCAAAGATCAACACGTAATTAATAAGTTTCAATAAACATAGTTTCGAATCTCGGCATGAAAATATAATATCGTTTTATTTAATAAGCAAATTCTTAAATGTTACAAGACTAATTACATATCTTCTTAAATGTTCTAAGACTAATTATATCAATCTAATTAAGACTTGATTCATAGTTAATACTCCCATTATTAACTGAGCTGTGGATCGAACCACGGCAATCCGGGCTCTTTTTTTATGAAGGTAGCCCAGTTCATTAGAAACCCATTCCCTCCACCCCCCCCCCTTTTTTCTCAAACCTTGTAGTTTTCCCTAAAACAAAAGTAAATTTGACAATCTCCTATTATGCAATCTAGTGTAGGCGATTCATGTTATTGTCACTAAGATCTCACTAAATTTAGGTTCGAATTTTAACATTTTCAATCCATTCCTATATATCATTGGCTACTTGTCTGCACAGTGAAAAAGGGAGCAAATTTTACTGTACGGTGTGTATGCGTTTTCAAAGAGCTAAGAGTATATAATATATACTACTCATGGCCGTCTCAAATATTTTCGGAGCCCTGAGCGAAAGCTAAAAAGTTAAGCTCTTATAGAATAAAAATATATTTTATCTGTTTGAACTATTAATTTAAAATATATTCAATTAATAGAGATTAGGGTAAAGTACACCGATGGTAACTGAACTTTGATGCAAAAAACAAAATGGTAACCAACGTTTCAAAAATCACGAAGTAGCAATTAAACTTTAGATTTTGAAACAAAATGGTAACTGAGGCGTTAAACCCCGTTAACCCCTAACGGAAATCTGACGTGTATGCCACATCCCTACCCACTTTTCCACCTCATATATAAAAAATAATAAAACTATATTCCACATATTTAAAAAATAAAAAATAAAAACAAAATTATATTTTATTATTATTAAATAAAAAATAAAATAACCCATTAAATCTCCCAACACTCAAACCCTTTCACCGGCGTTATCGTCACCGGTCACCCACCCCTTCCGGCGTTAATTCAAAAACAATGTTTGGTGAAGAAATCAAAGGAAAAAGAAAAAAAGAAATTGATTTGAAGGAGAAACAGATACAAAAGCACCAATTAACCTCCAAATGATCACTTCCCAGAAGAAACTCCACTATTCTGTTAAAGCAAAGAACACGAACTTTCCTAAAATCGTATGTCCTACAGAGGGGGAAAACAGAATTTGATGCAAACATAGCTGAGATTAAAGAGTTAGTGTTGAAGCATTTGAAAATAAAATGTTAATCCGGACAGGAAATGTGGGGATACTGTAACCAAGAGCTCCTTACTATGTACACTCTCAAATAGGAAAATAAACACGAACTAATCCAAAGATCAAACACCAAAAAACAAAATTACAACAAACTAAAAGAAAGTCAATGTTTTTTTATCGGAAAAGCTTACACAACTCTGCTTGAGGCAGTAGTAAGAGGAGGTTGCGCAGCGACAACAGGGGTGGTAGCCACCACCGGCGGCTTTATCTGTTGCTGCTGTTGTTGTACAGTAATTGCAGCCGAAGACGATGGCACGCCTACGCTTTGGGTGGACTGCGGGTGTTCCGGAAAATTCACACCTCCAGAAGAAACCCTGCCAAAACCGGCAGTGAAATCGAGCTGCCTTGCTAGCTTCTTCTGTAACACCTTATACCTGTCTATGCGTTGTACCTAAGTTACAGAGAATTATCACAACCTATACATATATATATAACCTGTATTCATTTTTCATTAAATTCAGGTATCACTATAGAGTGATCAAGATAATAATAGGTAAACACATCCATTCGAATCAACTATCAAGTTCATAATTTAAAACCATTTCAGAGTTTGAGTTACAAAATAATGCCATCATGACTAACTAGTAAAGTATATCTTAACAAAATATAGGCTCATGTCACCCAAAATAGACAGTATGGTGGATAAGAACATTACAACAAAAGTATAGTAAGAATGTGCCGATCCTCCAAGTGCCAAGTCCACGGGTAGCCTATCCAAAAGTATCTGAAAGGGGGAAAGTTTGGGGGTGTGAGCTAGGAAGCTCAGTGTGTTCCAATAAGTGCAAGGAAACATATATATATACAGTTCAGATATGCATCAGACAATACAAACATGCCATAAGAGCAACCAAGGTTCCATTTTAACCTATCTACCCTCAAACCGAACACCAAAATGCAATTCCCCATGAACTGCATACTGAAGGACTTATCCTAGGCCCGAAGGCGTAAGAGCCTACCCAGAAAGTCTTACCCTAGGCCCATTGGGCGTAAGAGCTTAACCGAAGGTTTTACCAGCTGGATCAGGGCTGTACCTGCAGACACTTCAATCACATCCCAAAAGTATACCCCAAGCAGTGCAATTCAGTTCAATATACCATCAACAGAGCTCAGACAACAGACAGATAACATTTCTATCATTTAGAGATCAGATATTTCTAGTTCAGATCAGACAGGAGGCATATATTCTAACATATCACAATAAACAGACTTTCATCACATTATAATCATGCTTTCAAACAGAAATCATGCTTTTCAAATAAAAGTACAATTTATAACATTCAGTGAATCGTAACAGGACCCATGTATACATATATGTATATATATAACAGAAATGTAGCACACATGGAACACACCTCAAAAGCTGGTCAGAGAATCTATCTGGCTCCTGTCTCGCTACGGTCTGCCGCTGAGCTAGATCCTAAATCAATAAAGGACCATGGTTACTACAAGGAATAAGTGTTAACTCTAATAGCTTACAAGGTTCACAGATTCATACTAGTAACTATCGAAACGCGCGGAGGAGCAGATCGGGAGGAACTAGGCTGAGCAGACGAACGGTCAGGGGAGTCTTGATTACCTTCAAACAGATAAAAGCGTATATTAGACATTTATTCGATTTACTGATATCTGAATGGAATAATTAAGTACATATGCATGATTTGGGTTTAAGGTCAGATTCGGAGGTCTTAGAGTCGTAATTTCGCAAAACGGGCTTCAAAAACGGACTCAGGACGTCGAAAAACATAAAATATGGCTTTTTCGGAAATTTTGACTTTTTGGTCAAAGTCAACGCTGACGTCAGCATGACGTCATCAGACAAGGTCAACTGAGTTGACTCGGCGTGTTAACTCACTGAGTCAACTCGGGCGAGTTGACTCACTGAGTTGACTCGGCGAGTTGACTCAGCCGGGTCGGTTCGGGTTATAGGCGGGTCGGGTCTGACTCAGGTTTGGGTCAACCGGTCTGGTCGGTTAAGGCCGGTTCACTTACCCCAAACGGAGGTGTCGCCGGAAGCTGCCGGAAAAGTCGCCGGTGACGCGTTTAGCTGCGATTCTGCCGAGAAAAGCTAGATCGTTAGCCCAAGGTCTTAACCCACTCAAAATTATCCGAAAATAAGTCGGAATGTCGTCGGAATTTACCTAAAAAGACCCACGACGGCCGGAATTCGCGTAGCTCCGATGATGGGCTTACCGGTGTCGGACAGGCGAGAGATCGACTGGGTTTTGATCAGCTCGACGAGTGGAGCGTCGTCGTACCGACGACCAGTCAAGACGGCGGCAACACGGACGAGAAATCGGAGGCGGTCCGACTCGAACTAAAGCTCGACTTCTGAAACAAACGGAGGCACGGAAGGGCGCGTCACCGACGGCAAAGGCCCAGAGCGGCAAGGTGAGTTCGCCGGCACAGGCGGTGACGCACACCGGACGGCGGTGTGGACGGCCAACGGTTGCCGAAATCTAGGGAGAGGGATTTGTGAGGGAGATGAGGGGACGGTTCTGATTTCGAAGGTGGGTGGAAATTAATTACGGGTAGGTGAAGAGGCAGATAAAGTTTAATATGTTCGGAGTTATTTTTAACTAAGTTAAAATATAAAATTTGGTAAGCTTTGACAGAAATGAGCCCTTAGCTCAACGGTAGGAACATTGAATGGTGAGGGGTGAGGTCGCGGGTTCGAGCTTCCACACCCTCACCTAATTTTTTTTTTTTTTTTTTTTGCATACAAATATATATATATATATATATATATATATATATATATATATATATATATATATATATATTTATCAGGGTGTTACAACTCTCCCCACCTTAAGAAAATTTCGTCCTCGAAATTTACCTGAATCAAACAGATGAGGAAACTGCTTCCTCATGGATCCTTCGATCTCCCAAGTAGCCTCTGCAGGGCTACGATTGCTCCACAGGACTTTAACCATAGGGATACGTCTGTTCCTCAAAACCCTCTCGTCTGAGTCTAGAATCTGTATTGGTTCCTCCTCGTAGGACAAGTCTGGCCTCAACTCCACATCCTGGACCTGAATGACATGGCTCGGATCAGGATGGTACTGCCTCAACATGGACACATGAAAGACATCATGGATACGGTTAAGCTGGGGAGGCAACTCAAGCTGATAGGCAACTGGCCCAATTCTTTTCACAATACGGTAAGGCCCAATAAATCTCGGACTCAGCTTACCCTTTTTCCCAAACCTCAGAACTTTCTTCCATGGTGATACTTTTAGAAAAACCTGGTCACCGACCTCAAACTCGATATCCTTCCTTCTCCGATCAGCATAAGACTTCTGTCTGTCAAACGCCTCCTTCAGACGGTCACGAATCAATCTGACAGTCTCTTCGGTCTCTTGGATCAACTCCGGACCCAAAGTCTTCTTATCATGCAACTCAGTCCAACATATAGGAGTTCGGCACTTGCGACCATACAAAGCTTCGTAAGGTGCCATGCGAATACTAACCTGATAGCTGTTATTATAAGCAAACTCGGCCAAGGGCAAGAAGTCTTCCCAACTACCGCGGAAGTTTATCACGCACCCCCTCAACATATCTTCAAGAACCTGAATTACCCTTTCAGACTGACCATCGGTCTGTGGATGGAAGGATGTGCTGAAATTTAAACGTGTACCCAAAGCGTTATGCAAGGCCGACCAGAAATGAGAAGTAAACCTCGGGTCTCGATCAGATATAATAGATAAGGGTACACCATGTAACCTGACAATCTCTGAGATATACAGCCTAGCCAGCTTCTCTAGTGAATAATTAACTCGTACAGGAATAAAGTGAGCTGACTTGGTGAGTCGATCAACAATAACCCAGATAGAATCCTTTTTAGAAGGAGTTAGGGGCAACCCTGTAACGAAATCCATCGTTATACGCTCCCACTTCCACTCAGGAATCTTAATGGGCTGTAATAAACCAGAAGGATGCTGATGTTCTGCTTTGACTTGCTGACAAGTCATACACTTCGATACATAATCTGATATATCCTTCTTCATACCCTCCCAACGGTATCTTTGCTTCAGATTTTGGTACATCTTGTCTCCACCAGGATGCATGGCATAAGGGCTACTATGAGCCTCGCTGAGTATGGCTCGCTTCAGGTCAGCATCATCAGGAACGTAATAACGACCCTTGAAGCACAGAACGCCATCCTGATCGAAGGCATAAACGGATGTGGATCCCTGCTCAACTTGCTGTATAACTGGAAGTAGGGAACTGTCTAAGAGTTGCTTGGCCTTAATCTCATCGGCCAGAGTTGGTTTAACTTGCAATTCCGCTAACAAACTGCCATCGCTATAAATGCTCATCCTGGCAAACAGGGATCTCAGGTCGGATATGGCCTTACGACTCAAGGCATCAGCAACGACATTGGCTTTTCCCGGATGGTACTCAAACACACAATCATAGTCCTTCAGAAGTTCCACCCAACGACGTTGCCTCATATTTAAATCCCTCTGAGTGAGGATATACTTTAAGCTTTTGTGATCAGTAAAGATATAACACTTCTCTCCGTAAAGATAGTGTCTCCAGATCTTCAGAGCAAAGATCACTGCAGCTAACTCGAGGTCATGGGTCGGATAGTTACACTCATGAGGTCGTAACTGACGTGATGCATAAGCGATAACCTTCCCATCCTGCATCACTACACAACCTAGCCCGGAGTGTGAAGCATCACTGTACACTGAGAAGTCCTTTCCAGACTCATGTTGTGTAAGAACCGGGACTTGAGTCAAGGCTTCCTTCAGTTTCTCAAAACTAGCCTGCTGGGCATCTGACCAAACAAAAGGAACATTCTTCCTCAAAAGCTTTGTCAAAGGGGTGGCAATGATGGAGAAACCCTCGACAAAGCGTCGGTAGTATCCAGCCAATCCCAAAAAGCTACGGATCTCAGAGACATTCTTAGGCTGCTTCCAATTGGTGATGGCCTCGATCTTACTTGGATCAACCTGAATGCCTCGAGCAGATACAACATGTCCCAGAAATGTCACTTCTTTGAGCCAAAATTCACACTTGCTCAGCTTAGCATACAAACGATTCTCTCTCAAGGTTTGTAGAACAATTCTCAAGTGCTCAACATACTCTGCTTCTGTCCGTGAATAGACCAAAATATCGTCAATGAAAACTACAACAAATTGGTCTATAAAGGGTCGGAACACACGATTCATCATGTCCATAAAAGCAGCTGGTGCATTAGTAAGACCAAAAGGCATCACTAGAAACTCGTAATGCCCGTATCTGGTACGGATGGCCGTCTTAGCAACATCATCATCTTTTATTTTCAATTGATAATACCCAGATCGAAGATCAATCTTCGAGAAAACAGTGGCTCCCCGAAATTGATCAAATAAGTCATCAATCCTGGGTAATGGGTATTTGTTCTTCACAGTCAACTTATTCAACTTCCGGTAATCAATACATAACCGGAGTGAACCATCTTTCTTCTTCACGAAGAGAACAGGAGCTCCCCAAGGTGAAGAGCTAGGTCGGATAAAGCCTCGGTCCAGAAGCTCTTGCAACTGGACTTTTAACTCCTTAAGCTCTTTAGGGGCCATACGATACGGATTCATGGATACAGGCACAGACCCTGGATAAGTCTCGATTTCGAACTCAACATCCCTGTCTGGCGGTAACCCGGGTAACTCTTCTGGGAATACATCAGGAAACTCGCTAACAGTGCGAATGTCCTCAATCTTAGATAGAGAGCCTTTCGTGTTCAAGAAACAAGCAATGAAAGTTTCATATCCTTTCCGGATCATCCTATCAGCAGTCAGAGAGGATACCACATTGGACAAGTAACCTCGACGCTCTCCGACTAAGATCACTGATCGGTTATCTGAAGTCTTCAAGGTAGCCCTTTTTGACTCACAATCCAGACTAACCCGATGCTCCGTCAGCCAATCCATACCCAGAATCAAATCGAACTCCTCCAACGGAAGTTCCATGAGATCGGCCAGAAAGATCTCCCCTTGAACCTCAAGAGGACATCGCCTAAGTACTTTGTCCACAATCACTGACTGACCCACTGGGCTCATGACTGTAACAACACTTCCTGTGGCTTCTAAAGGAATCTGAAGGTCTCGGGATACTGATCTTGAAATATAGGAGTGGGTGGAACCATTGTCGAGCAATGCAAAGTATGGAACAGAATAAATGGTAAAGGTACCTGCAATAACATCTGGCTCGTCTCTGTCATCCCGGCGTCTAGTGGCATACACAAGTGCCGGCTGTCTAGCCTCAGATAAAACTGGTCCTCCACTCTGATATGGTCGAGCTCTGGTATCAGTCCTGGCAGTAGATGCAGAAGGTCTACCCTGACTACGACCCCTAGCTAGAGTCTGAACAGAAGCCTGTGAACGGGCAGGAGTCTGAGGTGATGCTCGATAAGAAGATGGTGGAACGGGGCAACCCTTCAAGAAATGATCTCCAGAACCGCAACGGAAACATGTGCCCGCCTTCCTCCTACACTCCCCTTGATGCCATTTGCCACAATGCTCACAAAGAGGTGCCTTAGAAAAACTTGATGAACCACCTCGACTAGCTGTCGAGGGCTGAGGGGCTGGAGGCCTAGAATCGGTGTCACTCCTCAGAGGTACAGTAGTGCGAGCCTTTTTACTTGCCCGTGCTGAAAACTCAGTGCTAGAAGGCCTCCTAGATCGCTCTCGATCTACTCTGTCGCTCTCTGTGGCCATTAACTCAACTTCCTCTAAGTCTTTAGCCAACTCGGTCACCTTATCAAAATCCTTATCAAGATGGCCGATAACCTGTACGCACAACTCATGACGGAGTCCGAGTGCAAACTTACGGCATTTTTCTTTTTCAGTGGGCACCAAACTAGATCCAAACCTCAGGAGGTCTAAAAACCTCGTCTCATACTCAGATACAGTCATATCCCCCTGTGTCAGAGTCCTGAACTGCTCTTGCATCTGTCTCATATAACGCTCTCCGATAAAACGGCTCTTAAAGCGTTCTTTGAAGAAGTCCCATGTCAGACGAGTAGCGGAGACGCTACTCACAACAGACTCCCACCATGTTCGGGCACTCCCATAAAGCAAGGAAACGACTCCCAAATATTTCTTGGGTGGCTCAAGACCCAACGAATCCATCCGTCTCTCAAGATCATGAAGCCACTCTTCTGCCTCAGTCGGGGCTCCACCAGTAGGGCCATCAAAGGTCTTAGCCCCGTTAGTGATTAGGGTCTGAGAGATAGGAACTTCAGGCACAACTCCTGCAGCTCTAACTGCACCATGAATCAACTGTAAAAACTGTCTGCTAAGAGCCTCATCAGACACTATTGTGGATGGCTCAGCACGGGGTGCAGGGGCTCCCCTAACCGGAGTCGTCATATCAATACCAGATGTAGGCGGTGGATCATCCGGGGCTATAGGACCTCCAGGGGCAGGAGGATCTTCTGAGGCCGGAGGATCGCTAGTTACATTATCAAGCGGGTCGGAAAACCTAGCAGGTCGGCCTCGCCTCCGAGCAGGTCGAGAACCACGTCTAGTACTCATCTGTTGGTCTCGGCTCTACAAAAAGAAGAACCTAAGGTCAGAACTGGCATTGGAGTACCGAGCACAATTTAAACATATAAAACTTGGTGACATGGCCTTTTTCTGAAAATATATAAATGTTTAAGTCGTTTTATAAAACATAGCATTTAGGACCCACTCACAGTCCGAGGTTTATAAAACTAAAGGCTCTGATACCAAATAAATGTAACACCTTATACCTGTCTATGCATTGTACCTAAGTTACAGAGAATTATCACAACCTATACATATATATATAACCTGTATTCATTTTTCATGAAATTCAGGTATCACTATAGAGTGATCAAGATAATAATAGGTAAACACATCCATTCGAATCAACTATCAAGTTCATAATTTAAAACCATTTCAGAGTTTGAGTTACAAAATAATGCCATCATGACTAACTAGTAAAGTATATCTTAACAAAATATAGGCTCATGTCACCCAAAATAGACAGTATGGTGGATAAGAACATTACAACAAAAGTATAGTAAGAATGTGCCGATCCTCCAAGTGCCAAGTCCACGGGTAGCCTATCCAAAAGTATCTGAAAGGGGGAAAGTTTGGGGGTGTGAGCTAGGAAGCTCAGTGTGTTCCAATAAGTGCAAGGAAACATATATATATACAGTTCAGATATGCATCAGACAATACAAACATGCCATAAGAGCAACCAAGGTTCCATTTTAACCTATCTACCCTCAAACCGAACACCAAAATGCAATTCCCCATGAACTGCATACTGAAGGACTTATCCTAGGCCCGAAGGCGTAAGAGCCTACCCAGAAAGTCTTACCCTAGGCCCATTGGGCGTAAGAGCTTAACCGAAGGTTTTACCAGCTGGATCAGGGCTGTACCTGCAGACACTTCAATCACATCCCAAAAGTATACCCCAAGCAGTGCAATTCAGTTCAATATACCATCAACAGAGCTCAGACAACAGACAGATAACATTTCTATCATTTAGAGATCAGATATTTCTAGTTCAGATCAGACAGGAGGCATATATTCTAACATATCACAATAAACAGACTTTCATCACATTATAATCATGCTTTCAAACAGAAATCATGCTTTTCAAATAAAAGTACAATTTATAACATTCAGTGAATCGTAACAGGACCCATGTATACATATATGTATATATATAACAGAAATGTAGCACACATGGAACACACCTCAAAAGCTGGTCAGAGAATCTATCTGGCTCCTGTCTCGCTACGGTCTGCCGCTGAGCTAGATCCTAAATCAATAAAGGACCATGGTTACTACAAGGAATAAGTGTTAACTCTAATAGCTTACAAGGTTCACAGATTCATACTAGTAACTATCGAAACGCGCGGAGGAGCAGATCGGGAGGAACTAGGCTGAGCAGACGAACGGTCAGGGGAGTCTTGATTACCTTCAAACAGATAAAAGCGTATATTAGACATTTATTCGATTTACTGATATCTGAATGGAATAATTAAGTACATATGCATGATTTGGGTTTAAGGTCAGATTCGGAGGTCTTAGAGTCGTAATTTCGCAAAACGGGCTTCAAAAACGGACTCAGGACGTCGAAAAACATAAAATATGGCTTTTTCGGAAATTTTGACTTTTTGGTCAAAGTCAACGCTGACGTCAGCATGACGTCATCAGACAAGGTCAACTGAGTTGACTCGGCGTGTTAACTCACTGAGTCAACTCGGGCGAGTTGACTCACTGAGTTGACTCGGCGAGTTGACTCAGCCGGGTCGGTTCGGGTTATAGGCGGGTCGGGTCTGACTCAGGTTTGGGTCAACCGGTCTGGTCGGTTAAGGCCGGTTAAGGCCGGTTCACTTACCCCAAACGGAGGTGTCGCCGAAAGCTGCCGGAAAAGTCGCCGGTGACGCGTTTAGCTGCGATTCTGCCGAGAAAAGCTAGATCGTTAGCCCAAGGTCTTAACCCACTCAAAATTATCCGAAAATAAGTCGGAATGTCGTCGGAATTTACCTAAAAAGACCCACGACGGCCGGAATTCGCGTAGCTCCGATGATGGGCTTACTGGTGTCGGACAGGCGAGAGATCGACTGGGTTTTGATCAGCTCGACGAGTGGAGCGTCGTCGTACCGACGACCAGTCAAGACGGCGGCAACACGGACGAGAAATCGGAGGCGGTCCGACTCGAACTAAAGCTCGACTTCTGAAACAAACGGAGGCACGGAAGGGCGCGCCACCGACGGCAAAGGCCTAGAGCGGCAAGGTGAGTTCGCCGGCACAGGCGGTGACGCACACCGGACGGCGGTGTGGACGACCAACGGTTGCCGAAATCTAGGGAGAGGGATTTGTGAGGGAGATGAGGGGACGGTTCTGATTTCGAAGGTGGGTGGAAATTAATTACGGGTAGGTGAAGAGGCAGATAAAGTTTAATATGTTCGGAGTTATTTTTAACTAAGTTAAAATATAAAATTTGGTAAGCTTTGACAGAAATGAGCCCTTAGCTCAACGGTAGGAACATTGAATGGTGAGGGGTGAGGTCGCGGGTTCAAGCTTCCACACCCTCACCTAATTTTTTTTTTTTTTTTTTTGCATACAAATATATATATATATATATATATATTTATCAGGGTGTTACATCTTCGCTGGAAAATCCGCCGTATCCGATTGCACATTTTTTGGCGGGATTTCACCTCCTTCTTCTTCCCCCATCCAACTCCAAATCCAACTCCCCCCTAAATTTCAAAAAATTCAAAAAAAATCTACCACACAGTCACAGTTAAAAAAATCCACCAAATAATCTCACAAATTACCTTAAACCAACTCCAATTCAGCCACTTTTAGGTCCAAATTCTAATCTACTATCTCAAAACCTCAAATTACTAAAATAACCGCGATTCCCCCAAGCTCGAGATTTCCACCATGAACTTCCAAAAAAAATCGAGAAGGTAGAGAATCCGATCGATGCATAGAGAGAGATAGAAACCAAAGAATAGTACAGAGAGCAATATAAGAGTTAGGGTTTGTAAAGCAGTGATTTTTGAAGAAGGGAAAAAGAGAAGCAAAAGTGTGAAAGCAACTTTTTTTAAGGGTAAAGTGGGTTTTATATTTTATTTTTTAAATATGTGGAATATAGTTTTATTATTTTTTTATATATGAGGTGGAAAAGTGGGTAGGGATGTGGCATATCCAGTCAGATTTCCGTTAGGGGTTAACGGGGTTTAACGTCCCAATTACCATTTTGTTTCAAAATCGAAAATTTAATTGCTACTTCGTGATTTTTGAAACGTTGGTTACCATTTTGTTTTTTGCATCAAAGTTCAGTTACCATCGGTGTACTTTACCCTAGAGATTAAATAGAAATAGAATATATTAGAAATAGTTTTTTTTAGGTCATTAGTTTTTTTTAAGGCAATTAATTATTTGTCAGTTTTCAATAAATTCGCATCTTGGAATTTAAAAACATTGGTCAGATAGATAGATAAGTCTATCACTTTTTAGTTTTTCAATTTAACATAAATATTTTCAAAAGATACATTTTCACCACTAAATTTTTACACATTCGAAATTTTTATGGGGCTTGGGCAGGCGCATAAGGTGCCCCTGCTATAAGCTGGGGTTGATACTACTATGTAATTATACAAAATATATTAAAAAAAAGCCATGTTTCATTTTATGTCGGTTTGTTGTTGTTGTTGTTAATACCAAATCAAGAAAGAAAAACAATACCAATGAAATTCAAGTCTTGATCTTTGGAATACCAACAGAAAAATGTTGAAAATACACGAGAAAGAAAGAAAACAAAAATTGGCAATTAGATTACAAATACTAATGATCTTCAACATGGAGAGAAATTCTAAAAAAGAGAGAGCCTAATTTAAGGTTAAAAAACGGTAAATGAGTTGTAACACGATATGTTATCAAAATTTACAATAACTTAAATTGCAACCTAAACTGTTATTTATGCCTAACCTAAAATGTTATATGTTTCGATAACCTTTCTAATTTCTTATAACAACCGATCATATCATTGTTTAACTATTTTTTTAACTGCCGCACAACAGAACTACCCTCCGATGATAACCAGAGAAGGGAGATTGAAAGAAGCACAAATTGGTAGGGCAATACCGCAATAGCATGAAGTGAAAGTGGTATGGTTTCATACATTAAGAATGGACTCATTGATGGATCACATTACCTATCAATGTCTCCAAGTGTCATTGTTTTAGGGTCAATTATTTATACCCCTCCAATGAAACCCTAACCCCAATTCCCCATGAATCATCACAAATCAACATCAAAACCCTGTTTGGAAAGAGCAGTCATTATGAGGAGGGTCCAAACCTTACCAATTGGACAAGGCGACAATAGTATAATGCCCACCGCACCCAATCAGATGTGTCCAAATCTCAAGACATTTCCCACGCTTCCCTCTCTACTCATATGACAATTGAGAAAACACCGCTTTTATGGACCCCTTTCAACAACTTCTTAACACAATTATTTATTAACTTACATGGAAGTCCAAATAAGATTGTTGATGACATTCTGACCTTGGTTTTCACTTTACATGCAATTTATTAGACTCACGAAAAAGAAATAGTTTTGTGACCAAAAAAAAAAATTGATGACAAAACATGAAAAAGAAGTAATATTAGTGACAAAAATAAGAAAAAACGTAACGTTATTGATAATTTTGTATAAAATTATAGTTTAGTGACAAGAATAAAAAAAATGAGAGTAAGTTAGTGACCAACGGTGATATTTACACAGAAAAATAACATGAGAAATTGATTAAATTCTTGCATGATATTTGAACTTAAAATGAAGTCTTTTAGGCTTCTGTGTATACTTTTGACATTTTTTAATAGTCAAAGTTATTAGGCATTCAATTTTATTAATTATTAAAATAAAAGTTTAATATGATCTATGAGGTCTTGACTTGATGATAAGTTTGGGATTTTAAGAATTTTGATTTATCAAATTTAAGTCTTTTGGATACATTTATGTTTGGATACATTTTAATTCTAATATATATTATGATTGATTCTGAATGTAAACCCGAATATTTTAAAAATATTTCATACAAGATTTCAATGGGCTTCATCGAAGTAATAATTAATCACATGGGTGACAATTTGTTTGAAAATCAATGGGAATAAGAAAGTTGTTTTAACAATATAATCCACACAAAAAGTACTATTTTTATTGTAAAAAAAAGTACTATTTTTGGAAAGCTGAATTGTTTTCCACTTTTTCTGAGCTTTGGTGTCGTAGATCAAAGTACTATTTTTGGATGTATTTTATTCAAGTACAGCAAATCATAGTGGCAAAACCCAACGGGGCCAGAAGGAAATTGTAAGTGTTTTATGATGTGTCCAAATCCAACGAAAAAGGGGGGAAAAAGATTGATGAATGTGTTTATTGTCACGTGGACATACCAAAAGAAAAGTAGGGCAAAATTAACATCGCCCGAACACCTGTCCTTATTTTTTTTATTATCAAAAACACCTGTCTTTATTTAGTTATTTTTTATTAAATATAAAAATATTATATTTTTCGGGATTGAAACCTATGCAAAATTCGACAATATGAGTATTTTTAATCACTTGACAAATTAGTGGATCTGAATCTCTTTTTATTTAATTATTTAAAACAATCCAACATGACACATATTTGATTCAGGATAATTCTTCTATGTATTGGCAGTGGAAATTTCTTTTCCACGAGCATGGCTGATTATATTTTAAAAATTAAAATCTTAACCGTTAGATTTGAAACCCTAATCTCTAACTCTTAGATTTAAATTATAAACTTTTAGTAATGCAAAAGAAAGTATCCCACATTGAGTGGGAAACTAACATGTGAAGGGTATTTATAGCCTTCATCTTCCCCTCCCTTGTTGAGTGATAGAGAACAAGGGCTAGTTTCGCGTGCTGCCGCCGTTCGTCTCGGGCTCGGGTTCGAGCACTACATTAAAAAAGTGTTAAAGAAGTTTGACAGTTTTGATGTTGTCCCTGTACGAACCCCATATGACTCTAGCATTCATCCTTAGGGGCACTATGGATTGGAAACTTAATTTTGTTGGTTTTTCTTCTGTTTTAGAAGGATATTGTGACACCAACTGGGTTTCAACTAGTGACGAAGTAAGCTCTACGAGTGAATATGTTTTTACTTTAGGTGGATCAGCAATCTCCTGAAAGTCTTCTAAACAGACTTGCATTGCTCATTCTACTATGGAGTCAGAGTTCATAGCTCTTGACTTAGCTGAGTAAGAAGCCGAGTGGCTCAGAAATCTTTTAGCTGAAATTCCGTTGTGGGGAAAACTGACTCTTCAAGTTTCCTTACTATGTGATTCACAAGCTGCGATATGTGTTGCCAAGAACCAAGCTTACAATGGTAAGAAAAGGCACATTCGTATAAGACATGAATCACTGAGACATTTAATAAGGAATGTAGTACTCTCTCTAGAGTATGTGAAGTCGGAAATGAACCTAGAAGATCCTCTTACCAAAGGGTTAAGTCGAAAACTGGTCCTAGATTCGTCGAGGGGGATGGGTTTAAAGGCCATTGGTTGAGGAATTCATGGTGGATACCCAACTTAGTTATCTAAGTTCAATGTGGTCAAACGAAACCATGGAAAGACTCATAGTGTACATTTCTCACTACATATCCCTATGACGAATAATGTACATGCTCAGGTTGAGTACTACTACTCTTAATAAATTCATAGCCCAGGTTTTGGGTGGTCTTAGTGAGAAAGACTTGATGAATTTACTGAATCATGATTGAATACTTATTCTTAATAAGTTCAGGTTATTTCAACCCAAAAGAAAGAAATAACCACTTAGCAAATCACCATAAATCTTGAGAGGTTGAGCTATTGTAATAGTTCTTAATTATTTCATAGTCCTTTTTGGATGGTTTTATTGAGAAAAACCAGATGAAATAACCTATGTAAGTTCAAGATTCGTTCACTAGTGCTTAAGCATCTAATTTCACTGATGATTCTTTTGGAAGATTGCTTTTGAGTGTAAGAGAATTCTTTCACATTAGTGGGGGAATGTTAGTAATGCAAAAGAAAGAATCCCACATTGAGTGGGAAACTAACATGTGAAGGGTATTTATAGCCTTCATCTTCCCCTCCCTTGTTGAGTGATAGAGAACAAGGGCTAGTCTCGCGCGCCGCCGCCGCCATCCGTCCGTCTCGGCTCGTGGCTCGTGGTAACACGTGTCTAAAATTCGTAAAGAATTTTTCTCCGAGGATGAAACAGTGAAAGAATTATTTCTGAAAATGGATCTATTTATAGGCTGTTTGTTGACGTTTGAAATTCTGTATTAACAGAGGATAACGATTGTTTTAGTTCTTTCGAATTCTGTATTAATCATAATCAAAACAGTCATATTTTAATATGAATATAGAGATTGTACCTGGACAGAATTACAGCTTAATTCAGTTGTTTAATTCTGCCAGTTACGAGCATAAATACAGGCTTTTTAACAGAGTTATAACCGAGTTATAACACATGTTATAATAGCTGATTGATGGTAATAAAATACCATAATTCGGATTAAATATTATGGTTGTTGAGATAATGAATGGACAATTTTGTCCTTCATTTTTAGCCTATAAATAGCATGCCTTGCATGCTTCATTTGCATCCAATTCCAGAAACAGTAATACAAACACACTCTCACAGCTTTCTTCATGTTTTCCACCATCATCCACTTCGAGTTCGGGTGTACGAACTTCAAAGAGACCGTGTTAACCTCAGGGGACGTATTTGCCCGTAGCAGCGATTACACATATCGGGGCAAATTTGTTTCTAAGACAGTGGCAGCTTCCACGACACGGTTCAGCTTATTCTTCTGTTTTTTTTTCCAATCAGTGCTAACGTTCTGTTTTGCAGCTTATATTTCCAACAATTTAGAAACGAATTTCAATCTGCAAACATGTCGCACCCTCTCAGCAAGTTGATTCCTGATCTGCCCAAGCTTGATGCACTTGATGGCAAAAACTACTGTAGGTGGTCCCAGCGAATTCTCATCTTCTTCGAGCAACTCAATCTCGACTATGTTCTGCTCGAGCAACCACCTTTTGTGCCACCATCATCCAGTGCAACTGTTACTAACGGTGTTGGTGATGATACCACCGAGCAAGTCTCAGATGAAGCAGTTGTCATCCTTCGCAAGTACGAGAAGGATAACAAGACCGTTCGTGGCAATCTCCTTAGTCACATGTCCAACAAGTTATTCAACATGTATCTTAAGGAGAGGAGTGCAAAGGTGATTTGAGACTCGTTGGAAAAGAAGTATGGTTCCGACGACGCGGGTATCAAGAAATACGTGGTGGGCGAGAGGTTAAAATTCCAGATGACCGATGCCAAGCCAATCATGGATCAAGTGCACGACTACGAGAACCTTGTGTCCGATATTATAGCCGAAGGGATGCAAATGTGTGAAGTTTTGCAAGCAAACGTCCTAATTGAAAAACTTCCAAAATCTTGGTCCGACTACCGAAATTCTCTCAAGCATAAAAAGAGAGACATTTCACTTCAAGAGTTGGTGGGGCACATGAAAATTGAAGAGGCCAACCGATTGAAAGATAAGGTTACTAATAACTTTAGTCAATTATATTTTAATTCTAACTTGGTTGAATCTAGTGCTGCTTCAGGGTCTAAATTCAAAAAGACCGTGAAAAAGGGTGTTCAAAATAAAAAAACGAGACCTCAAAAAAGCACAAACTTTAAAAAGCCACCAAAAACCAAGCCGGACAAGAAATCCTTCAAGTGCTATGTATGTGGACATGTTGGTCACAAAGCGTACCAGTGCCTACACCGCTTAGACCGCCAGAATGAGCATAAACCACATCTACACGTGGCCGAGGACATGAATGATGATATCATTGCCGCGGTGGTTTTCGAAACAAATTTGGTGGAAAAAAATTCTGAATGGGTGGTGGACACTGGTGCATCCCGACATTTCTGTGCAAGGAAGGGGTTTTTCACCGAGTTCAAGGATGGGAGCAGCGGTGAACGTGTATACATGGGAACTCTAGCAGCTCTCAAGTGCTAGGCAAAGGCAAGGTTTTACTCAAATTGACATCCGGTAAAACTTTAGCTTTGAATAATGTTTTGTATGTACCTTCCTTGCGTAGAAATTTGATAAGTGGTGGGCTTCTGAACAAGGCAGGCATTAAGTTAGTTTTTTAGGCAGATAAACTTGTACTTTCCTGAAATGGTGATTATGTTGGGAAAGGGTTTTTAAATGAGGGTTTATTTGTCATAGAAACTCAACTTAATGAGAATAAAGCTACCATTTCTGCTTATATTGTTGAATATGTTGATATGTGGCATGCTAGATTAGGACACATAAATATTCAATCTTTAAAGAAAATGATGAATATGAATATTTTGCCTAAACTAGGCAGAACAAACTTTAAAAATGGAAGTTTGTGTAGAAGCAAAGCATGCTAAACCTACCGTTAAAACTGTTTCTAAGAGAAAGACTGAACTGTTAGAACTTATACATACTGATCTAGCAGACTTTAGAAACTCTGAAAGTAAAGGAGGAAAACACTACTACACAACTTTTGTAGATGATTACTCTAGATATACAAAAGTTTATCTCCTAAGAACTAAAGATGAAGCTGAAAACTTCTTCCTTATTTATAAGGCAGAAGTAGAAAATCAGTTAGATAGGAGAATAAAACGTGTTAGATCTGATAGAGGTGGTGAATATGGATCTAATTTTCTAAAAGAGGTTTGTGAGACGAATGACATAATCCATGAAACTCCAGCCCCCTATTTTCCTCAATAGAACGGTATAACCGAGAGGAAAAATAGAACTTTAAAAGAGATGATGAACTCATTGTTGATAAGTTCTGGGTTATCCGACAACATGTGGGGGGAAGCCATTCTATCGGCTAATCATATATTAAATCGAGTACCTGTAGAACTAATGTTTTGATATAATAATTGAAAAATATTTTGGACCAATTTGAAAAGAAATTAAAACTTGGTTTTAAGTCCAAACAACTTGAAAATATGTTTGAGGTATTTTAAGAGGTTTTTGGCAATGTTTTTCATGATTTTATATAGCCAAACTTGTGTTTTCAAGCTACCCGTATCGATACGGCTGTACCCGTACCGATACCTTTTTGCCCCAGTTTGGTCACTGCCAAAACCCGTATCGAAACAGGCTTGGCCGTTTCAATACGGATCAGGATCGTTTCGATATGCCTGGTAAGCGTACCGATCCCCTTTCAACCACCCCAACGGCTATTTTCCCAACGGTCATTTAAAAGTAAACCCGTACCGATACGCCCTCAAGCGTATCGATACGCCTAGGCTGGCAAGAGCCCAACGACTAGTTTCTAATGAAGGTCGTACCGATACGGGTCCAAGCGTATCGATACGGAAGGCTGCAGAACAGCATTAATGAAGGGAAATAAAGTCCTCAACGGCTCCAAATCATCCCCAACGGCTAGTAACGGCTACAAACTCAATTGGGAGTATAAAAGGGACCTTCAAGCATCAAGTAAAGGCTAATGCTCATATTGTCAAACATCAAATGATCAAGAATTGTCTTAGAGCTTAAATTGTCATTTATTGTATAGACAAACACTAGTGAGCCAAAATTGTCAAATTTGCTCAAGTGTTTTAGGTTTTGGGTGAGTGCTTAATTGTGCAAACAAACACCTATTAGAGGGTTTTAAGTTTGCTTTCATTGTCTCTTTGTAAGAGATGGTTTTCAATCAAGGCTTTGGGGTAGAAAGCTTGATTGTGTGTAAGGGTTACCTCCTAAGCCTAGAAAAGGGGAAGAGCAATTAGTGGAATTGTTGGAAATCCTTAGTGGAGAGCTAAGGTAGTGGATGTAGACCTTGGTTAGAAGGTTGAACCACTCTAAAATCATTGTGTCTATTATCTTTTTAGCTTCCTAAACCCTAACACCCAAATATCCACCTCTCCAATACTTGGTGAGCAACATTGGTTGATCGAATCGAGCCCCACACAACTCAACAATTGGTATCAGAGCTTGGCTCAATCGAAGAGGATTAACATCCTATTGAGAAGATTCGACAAGCTCGATCACTTTTTCATCAACCAGCTCAAATGGCACAATCAATCGACAAACTGCCTTTCTTTGACGGAACCCACTATGCCCATTGGAAGACAAAGATGAAGTTCTTCATCAAATCAAGAGATTACAAGCTATGGGATATAGTTGAAGATGGTCCGTTCGTGCCTCAAAGAAGCAAAGCGGAGTGGAGTGCCGACGATCGCAAGAAGATGAAGCTTAATTGCAAAGCCTTGCACATCTTGTTTTGTGCTTTTGGCCCAACCATCTATGAAAATATGTCTTCTTATGAGAGTGCCAAGGAGGTATGGGACAAGCTTGAAGTCACATACGAGGGAACTGATGAAGTCAAGGAGACCAAGATTGGGCTCCTAACCTTAGAGTATGAGAACTTCAAAATGGATCCGGAAGAGAACATCGAGAAGATGTTTGATAGGTTCTCCACTATCACCAATGGTCTCAAAGGCTATGGAGAAGCCATCCCGGAGGAAAAGCTTGTCCGAAAGTTCATCTACTCACTTCCCGAGTCTTGGGACTCAAAGAGGACCGCCATCATCGAAGCCAAAAATTTGAAGACTTTGAAGCTTGATGAACTCATGGGGTCACTCCTTACTCATCAAATCATGAAGAAGAACAAAGAGGATGAGAAGAAGAGGGAAGAAATTAGAGCTATGGGAGAGAAGAAAATCAAAGGGCTTGACATCAATGCTAGTGCCATGGCTCTCAAGTCCTCCACTTGCCATCATGTCTACTCAAGTGAAGAGGAGGATGATGAAGAAGAGATAGTTCATCTTTTCAAGAAGTGTGCCCCGTTCATGAAGAAAGCCTTGAGAGAGCTTGAACGAGAACCCAAGAGAAAGGAGAGGGCAAGCACTTCAAGCCATAAGAAGAAGGCACATGTGGCTACTTGGAGTGATGAGGACTCCACCGACGATGAACAAGCCAGCCTTTGCCTTATGGCCATCGAAGAAGATTCAAGGGTAACTTCTAATTCATCTACTTCATGTTCTTATTCTTTTGATGAATTACAAGATGCCTATGATGATTTGGTTTTAGAGTTTAAAAATCACATTTTGAAAAACAATAAATTGATTTCAAAGTTAAAAATTCAAAATGATTTGATTTCTAAAACCAAACTTGAACTTGAAGCAAAACTCGAAGAGTTTGAATTAAAATGTTTTGATTTACAAAATTTGCTTCAAAAAGTTCAAGAGGAAAAAGATTTGATTTCCAAAGAGCTAGAAAAGAAAAACAATTTTGGAAAATCAAATTTCTATGTAAGGCAATCTAGTGCCCCTAGATTTGTAAAAGGAAAATGTTTTAGAAGTGTTTGGGTCCCAAAAGGACTAACCACTTCAATTAAAAAGGATGACATTGAAAGATGAATTCTTAAGGGGACTAAAATTTGTGCTACTAACGTTTATGGATCCAAAGTAATTTGGATACCAAAAATTACTTGATTGTCTTTTGCTTGGTGTGATGGAGATGTTCAACAAGTCAAACATTGAGGGGAGCTCCATGCACACAAGGAAGAACACTTGAAGAAGGAAGGCTTCACATCCTCCTTGAGTTCAAGTGTGGTAAAATCTAGTTGCTTTAGTGTTTATTTGTTATAATTTTTCTTTGTCAACTAGATGATCATATATGTTGGACTAACAATTTTGATGATGCTTTGAGTAAGGGGGAGCCATTTTTAAACCAAATTTTTATTTTTGTCAAAATTTTACCTCTATTGTTATTTTGAACTTGATGTTTTAAATTCTTTTTGATATAACAAAAAGGGGGATAAATGGTTTGAAAAATTTCTTTTTCAAATGAATAAGGGGGAGCTTTATTTGATTTCACATCTTTAGTCTCTTATTCACATTTTTAAAGATAAAGGGGGAGAATCCCAAACAATTTTTCAAGTGAGTTTTATTATATCAAAAAGGGGGAGATTGTAGAACTAATGTTTTGATATAATAATTGAAAAATGTTTTGGACGAATTTGAAAAGAATTTAAAACTTGGTTTTAAGTCCAAACAACTTGAAAATATGTTTGAGGTATTTTAAGAGGTTTTTGGCAATGTTTTCCATGCTTTTATATAGCCAAACTTGTGTTTTCAAGCTACCCGTATCGATACGGCTGTACCCGTACCGATACCTTTTTACCCCAGTTTGGTCACTGCCAAAACCCGTATCGAAAGAGGCTTGGCCGTTTCGATACGGATCGGGATCGTTTCGATACGCTTGGTAAGCGTACCGATCCTCTTTCAACCACCCCAACAGCTATTTTCCCAACGGTCATTTAAAAGTAAACCCGTACCGATACGCCCTCAAGCGTATCGATACGCCTAGGCTGGCAAGAGCCCAACGACTAGTTTCTAATGAAGGCCGTACTGATACGGGTCCAAGCGTATCGATACAGAAGGCCGCAGAACAACATTAATGAAGGGAAATAAAGTCCTCAACGGCTCCAAATCATCCCCAACGGCTAGTAACGGCTACAAACTCAATTGGGAGTATAAAAGGGACCTCCAAGCATCAAGTAAAGGCCAATGCTCATATTGTCAAACATCAAATGATCAAGAATTGTCTTAGAGCTTAAATTGTCATTTATTGTATAGACAAACACTAGTGAGCCAAAATTGTCAAATTTGCTCAAGTGTTTTAGGTTTTGGGTGAGTGCTTAATTGTGCAAACAAACACCTATTAGAGGGTTTTAAGTTTGCTTTCATTGTCTCTTTGTAAGAGAGGGTTTTCAATCAAGGCTTTGGGTAGAAATCTTGATTGTGTGTAAGGGTTACCTCCTAAGCCTAGAAAAGGGGAAGAGCAATTAGTGGAATTGTTGGAAATCTTTAGTGGGGAGCTAAGTTAGTGGATGTAGACCTTGGTTAGAAGGTTGAACCACTCTAAAATCATTGTGTCTATTATCTTTTTAGCTTCCTAAACCCTAACACCCAAATATCCACCTCTCCACCACTTGGTGAGCAATATTGGTTGATCGAATCGAGCCCCACACAACTCAACAGTACCTCATAAGAAAATTGATTCTACCCCATACGAAATATGGAAAGGGTATGCCCCAAATTTACAATACCTGAAAGTGTGAGGGTGTCTGGCTAAAGTGGAGTTGCCAAACTTTAAGAAGTCCACCATTGGACCTAAGACCGTTGATGCAGTGTTTATAGGCTATGCTTCTAACAATGCCGCATATAGATTCATGACTTTACAAGATTCTTCTATTTGTGAATCTAGGGATGTTGTTTTCTTTGAAGATATCTTTCCTCTCAAGAAACCTAGATTAAGTGATGAAACACAAATAGGAAACTTGTCATCCACTTCTTCTAGTGTGCCTGCTAGGTTTTCTCAAGAGATAGAATTTGAGCCTAGAAGAAGTAAGAGACAAAGAGTTGAAACCTCTTTTGGACCAGATTTCATAACTTCTTTTATTTCTAAGATGAATGATTATGACACCCTTTCTAATCATATAGCTCAATCTTTTTTGTTAGATAAGGATCCTAAAACATATGAAGAAGCTATACGATCTATTGATGCTATTTTTTGGAAAAGCGCTATAAAAGATGAAATAGAATCAATAATATCTAATCATACTTGGGAATTAGTTGACTTGCCTAGAGGATTTAAGACCATCAACAATAAATGGGTCTTTCGAAAGAAACTCAGACCAGATGATTCTATTCAGAGATATAAGGCAAGGCTAGTAGTCAAAGGGTTCACTCAAAAATTTGGAATAGACTTATTTGATACATATTCTCCTGTAACCAAAATCTCAACGATCCGTGCATTGTTTGCACTAGCCTCCATTCACAAGTTGCAAGTACATCAAATGGATGTAAAGACTACATTCTTAAATGGAGACCTAGATGAGGAGATTTATATAGAGCAACCTCTTGGTTTCAAGGCGCCTGGTATAGAAGGTAAAGTATGTAGACTAAAAAAGTCTCTTTACGACCTGAAACATGCTCCTAAACAGTGGTATGAGAAATTTCATAAAACTATTCTTAGTTTTGGTTTTGTTGTGAATGGTTCGGATGCATGCGTGTATTCGAAGATGTTTTGTGTAGATTGTGTCATCATAAGTTTGTATGTTGACGACATGTTGATTTTTAGCACCAACATTGAGTCCATTAACAAAACTAAACATTTCTTATCCACTAAATTTGAGATGACTGATTTGGGAGAGGTAGATGTAATCCTATGAGTCAAAGTTATTAAAACTGAAAAGGGATTTTCTTTAGGTCAAACGCACTACATTGAGAAAGTGTTAAAGAAGTTTGACAGTTTTGATGTTGTCCCTGTACGAACCCTATATGACTCTAGCATTCATCTTTTTAAGAATAAATGAATTAGTGTTTCCCAAACTGAATATGCTAAAATAATTGTGTTGAGTTGTGTGAGGCTCGATTCGTTCAATAGTTCTTGCTCACCAAGTGGTGGAGAGGTGGATTTTTGGGTGGAAGGGTTGAGGAAGCTAAAATAAAGATAGACACAATGATTTATAGTGGTTCAACCTTCTAACCAAGGTCTACATCCACTACCTTAGCTCCCCACTAAGGATTTCCAAACAATTCCACTAATTGCTCTTTCTCTTTTCTAGGCTTAGGAGGTAACCCTTATACACAATCAAGCTTTCTACCCAAAGCCTTGATTGAAACCCTCTCTTACAAAGAGAAACAAGAAGCAAACTTAAAACCCTCTAATAGGTGTTTGTTTGCACAATTAAGCACTCACCCAAAACCTAAAACACTTGAGCAAATTTGACAATTTTGGCTCACTAGTGTTTGTCTATACAATAAATGACAATTTAAGCTCTAAGACAATTCTTGATCATTTGATGTTTGACAATATGAGCATTAGCCTTTACTTGATGCTTGGAGGTCCCTTTTATACTCCTTGATGAGTTTATAGTCGTTACTAGCCATTGGGGATGATTTGGAGCCGTTGAGGACTTTATTTCCCTTCATTAATGCTGTTCTGCAGCCTTCCGTATCGATACGCTTGGATTCGTAACGGTACGACCTTCATCAGAAACTAGCCGTTGGGCTCTTGCCAGCCTAGGCGTATCGATACGCTTGAGGGCGTATCGGTACGGTTTCACTTCTAAATGGCCGTTGGGAAAGTAGCCGTTGGGGTGGTTGAAAGGGGATCGGTACGCTTACCAAGCGTATCGAAACGATCCCGATCCGTATCGAAATGGCCAAGCCTGTTTCGATACGAGTTTTGGCAGTGACCAAACTGGGGCAAAAAAGGTATCGGTACGGGTACAACCGTATCGATACAAGTAGCTTGAAAAGTCAAGTTTGGCTCTTTAAAATTAGTAAAAACATTGCCAAAAACCTTTTAAAAATACCTCAAACATAATTTCAAGTTGTTTGGACTTAAAACCAAGTTTTAAATTCTATTCAAATTTGTCCAAAACATTTTTCAATTATTATATCAAAACATTAGTTCTACAAATTGGGAGTCTAGTGTTCTTAAAATACTATACTCGACCAGATATTATCTATGCTATGAGCAGACTTAGTAGATATATTCAAAACCCGAGTAGTGAACATTGGATTGCTCCTAGACGCTTACTTAAATACCTTAGGGGTACTATGGATTGGAAACTTAATTTTGTTTGCTTTCCTTCTGTTTTAGAAGGATATTGTGACGCCAATTGGGTTTCTAATAGTGATGAAGTATGCTCTACGAGTGGATATGTTTTTACTTTGGGTGGAGCAGCAATCTCCTGGAAGTCTTCTAAACAGACTTGCATTGCTCGTTCTACTATGGAGTCAGAGTTCATAGCTCTTGACTTAGCTGGGCAAGAAGCCGAGTGGCTCAGAAATCTTTTAGCTGAAATTTCGTTGTGGGAAAAACCGACTCCTCCAGTTTCCTTACTATGTGATTCACAAGTTGCGATATGTGTTGCCAAGAACCAAGCTTACAATGGTAAGAAAAGACACATTCGTATAAGACATGAATCAGTGAGACATTTAATAAGGAATGAAGTACTCTCTCTAGAGTATGTGAAGTCGGAAAGGAACCTAGAAGATCCTCTTACCAAAGGGTTAAGTCGAAAACTGGTCCTAGATTCGTCGAGGGGGATGGGTTTAAAGGCCATTGGTTGAGGAATTCATGGTGGATACCCAACTTAGTTATCTAAGTTCAATGTGGTCAAACGAAACCATGGAAAGACTCATAGTGTACATTTCTCACTACCTATCCCTATGACGAATAATGTACATGCTCAGGTTGAGTACTACTACTCTTAATAAATTCATAGCCCAGGTTTTGGGTGGTCTTAGTGAGAAAGACTTGATGAATTTACTGAATCATGGTTGAATACTTATTCTTAATAAGTTCATAACACAAGTCTGAATGTGTTGTTCTATTGAGAAGGACAAGATGAACTTACCGCCAGAAAAGGTTGAGTTTCAAGAAACTCTTAATGAATTCAAAGTTTGAATGATCCTATTAAGAAAGACATATTGAATTCACCGATAATGAGGTTGAATATATATTCTTAATGATTTCTTAGCCCAATTGTTGGGTAGTTCATTTAAAACAAACTTGAAGCAAATCACCATAAATCTTGAGAGGTTGAGCTATTGTAATAGTTCTTAATTATTTCATAGTCCTTTTTGGATGGTTTTATTGAGAAAAACCAGATGAAATAACCTATGTAAATGAGAAGAGTTAGCCACCTTCTATAAAAAACATTGGGTTGTTTTTCTAAAACACTTACTACAATCCTGAGGTAAGATGGCTAAATATACATTTGTATATATTTCTTATGCACCGAGGACTTCGGTGGATGAAGGATAAAAGAATTAGGTGTGTGTTATAAGTTTACTCTTATCTTAGAAAATTCAAGGCTAGTTTCACTTATCTAAGAGAATAATTGCTTATTATCACTATGTACTAGTTCAAGATTCGTTCACTAGTGCTTAAGCATCTAATTTCACTGATGATCCTTTTGGAAGATTGCTTTTGAGTGTAAGAGAATTCTTTCGCATTAGTGGGGGAATGTTCGTAATGCAAAAGAAAGAATCCCACATTGAGTGGGAAACTAACATGTGAAGGGTATTTATAGCATTTATCTTCCCCTCCCTTGTTGAGTGATAGAGAACAAGGGCTAGTCTCGCGCACTGCCGCTGTCCGTCTCGGCTCGTGGTAACACGTGTCTAAAATTCGTAAAGAATTTTTCTCTGAGGATGAAACAGTGAAATAATTATTTCTGAAAATGGATCTATTTATAGGCTGTTTGTTGACGATTAAAATTATGTATTAACAGAGGATAACATTTGTTTTAGCTGTTTCGAATTCTGTATTAATCATAATCGAAACAATCATATTTTAATCTGAATATAGAGATTGTACCTGGACATAATTACAACTTAATTCAGCTGTTTAATTCTGCTAGTTACGGGCATAAATACAGGCTTTATATCAGAGTTATAACCGAGTAATAACACCTGTTATAACAGCTTATTGATGGTAATAAAATACCATAATTCAGATTAAATATTATGGTTGTTGAGATAATGAATGGACAATTTTGTCCTTCATTTTTAGCCTATAAATAACATGCCTTGTATGCTTCAATTGCATCCAATTCCAGAAACAATAATACAAACACACTCTCACAACTTTCTTTCTGTTTTCTACCATCGTCCACTTCGAGTTCGGGTGTACGAACTTCGAAGAGACCGTGTTAACCTCGGGGGACGTATTCGTCCGTAGCAGCGATTACACACATCAGGGAAAATTCGTTTCTAAGACAGTGGCAGCTTCTACGACACGGTTCAGCTTGTTCTTCTGTTTTTATTTTTTTCCAGTCAGTGCTAACGTTCTGTTTTGCAGCTTATATTTCCAACATAAACATACAACTTAAATGCTTAAAATTTACACCATAGACTTTGTTGTGGAAAATAAATTTTCCACCGTCAAAGCGGGAATATTTTTCCTTTGATTTATTGGTCGATTAATATTTAAACTCTAGTCATTATTAAAAGAAAAATATTTTGATACACAAACCTTTCAATTTTCGGGTTTAGAGATTTATATTGTGGTTTAGGGTCTAGAGGTTTAAAAATTTAAACCATAAACTTTGTTGTGTAATTTTTTTAACACAACTTATGTATCAAAATATAGCACCTATTAAAAACCTAAGCCCATTGTCTTTTATAGTTGTTTCCCTTCAAAAATGTGAAAAATAGAGGTAACAAGTGGATCAAATCTGCTGAGGAAAAAAATCAAAACGAGATATTTTGATACGTGTTAAATTTAAATAAAACATATTTTTATTAAATAGATAATAATTAGAGCTTATCGATATTATCCCAAAAAATAAAAACCAAACCTACGAATAAATCAAATATCAAACGGAATACATGGTTTATTTTTCTTTTATGAATAAAGAGAGAAAACAATCAGAGCATTATTTCGCTTAGAGGGGTATATGTAGGGTGAGCAAAATTCAACTCGACTCGAAAAAATCGAATAACTCGACTCGACTCGAGGCAAAAATACTCGATTCGTCTTGACTCGACTCGAAATTTCATAAACTCGAATAACTCGAAAAAATTTCAAATAAAGTTTGAGTTGTGAAATGGAAATTCGAATAACTCGAAATTTTTAGTAATTAGTAGATTTATTTTTAAGTTCGAGACGAGTCCCTCTATTTTTTATGATATATACATACTGATATATAAAAATATGAAGAAATATTGTCACATGTGAAAAAATATATATATGCATATCTTATATGATTAGAGAAAGGAGTTTAAATTGGAATCAAACTCTACTATAACATGATAAATAATTACAATTAAATTTTTATAGAAACTCGAAAACTCGACTCGACTTGACTCGAATTTCTTAAACTCGACTCGAATCGAAAAAATTTCAAATAAAGTTTGAGTTGTAAAATATGACTCGTCAACTCGAATAACTCGAAATTTTTTGACTCGACTCGATCGAACGCTCACCCATAGGTATATGAACCAAGTTTGAACGAATAAGATTATGTTTATGTTCGTTTGTTTATTTTTAAAGATGTTTATGTTTGATTCGTATTTGTTTAATTTTTTTAATATTGTGTTCATGTTCGTTTATTTATTTTTAAAGGTGTTCGTGTTCGTTTAAGTGTTCACGAATGTGTGTCGTTTAAGTGTTCACGAACGTGTTCGTTTATATGTTCAGAACTATTAACTTAATTAACAATAAATTAATAAATTAATTAAACAAAAACAACAAAATAGAACTTACATTTCAACATGAACTTATGCAACATCTTTAGCAACAACAAAAAGTAGTATTTACACAAGCATTTTCATCATATAAACAGGATTATAAACGAGCCTATAAATGAGCATGTTCGTGAACATAAACGAATCGAACATACCTCAGTTCGTGTTCGTTTATTAAACGAACATAATATTTTTGTTCATACTCGTTTATTTAACTTAATAAACGAACATAAACAAACGGTTCATTAAATTAACGCTCAGTTCATTTACACCTCTAATTTCGCTCTCAAATTACAGAGTCATTATGAACAAAATTTAAGATTAATCAGACGGATTATGAAAAATCCAACATTTGAACTCGCTATCGCAAGTTAATTTCGCCGAATTATCTGCAATTTTGCTGCTCTCTCAGTGCCTCGGAGTAAACATACCACATCTATGTTATCCAACTCCACAATGATGCGTAACGTTGTAAACATTTATGTAGTCTTCATTCCTTCTAATATTCCTACAGTTCGGTTTCGAAAATCGAGCAAATACCTATCAATTTGGAGAAATTTAACGACCAGTTACCATCTTTATCCAATATGACACTCCCACAGGATGCAAGGCCATTATCATCTACCTTTCGAGCCTGGTCTGTATCGTTCAATTGAAAGAAATTTTTTTTTAAAGGAGTTTGGTATATGACTTTACAGGACTTGATAAGAAAGTGGGTTTGTTTCATGCCATTATTATTTATGGGTATAACAATAATCATAATGTCTTCAAACCTAAATCATAATAAATTCAGACGGTGTTGACACGTGCCAAATAAAACTACACAAAACTCACACATAGACGAAGCTAATTGGGTGTGAGATTCAATAAGGGAGACGAATCTCAATTTATCAATTTCGGGACTAAAAAATATTTTTTTTATCGAACTAGGGATCTAAAGGAAATTTTATAGCTCTAAAGACTAAAATAGTAATTTTACCTACCCGAGGGGCCAAGGCACATTTCATCCCTTAGTGATGTTTTTTTAATATATTTATCGGTATCTAATTTATTGTGTGATTAATCTAGATCGTGTATTGTAGAGATCCATTATGAGGTGGATCTCTCAATTCAGTTGCTCCATTCGTAATATCGAAATTCGTACCCTTGATCTTACTTATAAAATCTAGAACATAATAATGCTAAACAAACTGGTTGTTGGTTACTCTTACCCTTAAACCTACAAGGTTTCAAGATCTCAACGTTATCATTAAACTAAAACTTGTATGTAATTGTAATTTGAAATACATGTAAAAAAGAGAAATACACTAATTGGCCTAATGACTAAGGACGTTAATATTGTCCTATTTTGTATGAGTTCGAATCTCGGTATGAGAATGTAATACTTATCTATTTAATTAATAAAAAATACATGTAAAAAGGGAAATGCAATATTCTAATCCTCCCTTATACTCCAAGGCATGCATGTATCTAATTGTTTACATGCTTTATATAATATATAGTCATTTCTAATTATGGTAAGTGAGGGAGTTGGCCCATGGTCCCATTAAGTTCAAATTTTGGCGAGCAAGGGACCTTTGCTTGCATAAAGAAGAACAAAAAAAGGGCAAGATCATGACCAAGATATGATAAGAATTAAGAATAAATTAAAAAATGAATTTTAAACATGCACAAATTAGCTTCAAAATATCTCAAATGTATCACATTGATACTTAGTTGGATGTGAAAAGCAAAGGCAGATGACTTAAGGTTAAGGATAATGTAAAGAATAATAATATAATTTAGTGATCAAATAAAGCCAAATGGAAATTGTCGATTTGGTTCTATGTGATTTATAAGAATAATAGAAATATATATATATATATATATATATATATATATAAGATATGTTTTCATTTTATAATGGATTATTCAAATTTGTACTCAAGATTAATGTTAAGAAACACTTCATTAACGCAAGTAAATTTTAGTAATTAATTTTGATGTATTGTGATTCGTGAACTTGCACTGTTGCACCTACCTAATCAGGGTGCACATTTTACGTAAAAGCCTATAAATTGTTGACAAAAGGGAAGCTTGTAATTTAAAGGTTTTATTATAAAATAAGTTTCTAAGTTATATAGTTAATTTTACTTTATATGCTTAAACTTTTTTTTCAGTGTCTAACATATTATTTCGTAATCATTTTCAAGTCACTTGTTAAAAAAAATATGTCTAGTGAATGTGTGACACGTGGCCTTCGACTATATATCTTCTTCCTTACTACCACTTAGATTTTCTAAGAAAACAAATATAAAAACAAATTCAAAATTTGGTTCGTTTATGAAAAATCAAGTAATTCTAAGTCTCAAATACTTTAATTTTGAGAATTCATCTATTCTCGGTGCATCTATTTCGATCAACGAGTCTTTATTATTCTTTTTTGCAAAAAAAAAAATCTCAAAAATGTCTAAAAACATTTTATTACGGAAATTTATCTATGCGAAAGTGAAATCAAGACACCATATGGACCATATCTAAAAATTAATCTCAAAACAATTCGATTTTGCTTGTAATGACGAGTTGTGTAAGAAAAAATATAGCTTGAAGATCTCATCAATGAAGGATAACATTTTTTTAAAATGAAACGTTATGCATTTATTTTGATTAAAAACAGACACCTAAAATAAAAACGGTATAATTTAGATTATTATTTTATTATAATAAAGTATAATATAAACATGCCATTAATCTTTAAGTAAACATCACCAAATTTAAACGCCCATAACCACCATAAAGTATAAAAAAACTTGGAGAAAAACAACTCCATAGACCTAGAATAATTATCAAAATGAAAGTGAAATTTGGTCTAATATTCTATCAAGGGTAAAAGTTTGAAATGATATGAAACAACTATTCCCAAAAAAATTTAGTGATAGTAAATGATAGAGATTAAAAGAAATTACCCTTTTTAACAATTTTAAAAGGTTATAATATAGTATATGTTCATACTTTTTTAACTATTCGATAATATATCTTGCAGAGAAAGCTACTCAAATCCAAATATCCTAAGATCACATTTGTAGTGACGGAATTCTTTGAGGCCCAACCCCTGTCACCAATTTTAAATAATTTGGCCCCTCGTAATGTTCAATCATGGCTCTGTTCTTGCACATTCGTTGTATTCTAACATACAATACATGACTTTGTTTGTTACTTGATATCTATATATTGTCCTATTTTAGAGAGGCTGATTACTTGAGGAAGACAAGAACTAATTGCTTTTCTACATGTAAAGCTTGTAACACTTGGGTTTAGGGGTCGAGAGTTGAGTGTGTAAATTGGGTTCGAGTCGTTGGGCTCGTTTTAATTAAAATGGGCTTTGCTTTAAAATTAAAAAGGCCATGAGTTTTTATTAAGGGTAAAAAGGTACATTTAAAATAAAAGAAAAAGATGGTAAAAATGGGCTTTTATTTTAAACTGTTCATCTTCTTCCTTAGTCTTTTTCACGACAAAAACCTCCCCTAACCTCCAAAAACACTATTCCATCAAATTTCTTCACCATTTCAAGAGCTCTCTTCAAGGTAAGATCATTTTTTACTTCTCCTCTGTATTCCGAACGTTTCTATGGTTTTATTTTCACATAAACACCATCTTTGGGGTTTTCAAGTTTTCAAAATTTCAAGTAAAAGGTGGGAGCTTTAATGGGTTTTCATGTAGCTTTTGATTTACTAAGTTTATTTATGTTTTAATCTTGCCCTTAGATGTATTATATCTCAAAATGGTGGGGTTTTGATGAAAATCTCGAAATGGGTTTTTGTGGGTATTTTAAAAGGTTGAAAATATGGGTTTTTGAGATAGTTTGGTGTAGGAGAGTTGGGCTGATTTTATAGTGATGCTTGAGGGTTGTTTTGAAGGTTTTTAATGATAGTTTGGGTGTTGAATTCGATGGGTTTCTGCTGGGTTGTGAGTGAGTATGAAAATGAGGATTTTTGTATTAGTTTTGGCTTGGAAATGTAGAGGATTGACCTTGTGGTAGTAATCTGTTGTGTGACAGTGGTTTGTGGATGATTTGTGTAGTAATTTGTAAAACATATGCGTTAATTTTGATATAACTAAAAACCTAAGGACTAAAATGAAAATATCAAAACAAATTTTAAAGTCCTAAAATTCCCTATATCTTGTTAAAGACCACTTCATAGCTAAAACCAAAGACTTACAAAATATTTTTTAAGTATTTCAAAGTCAAAACAGTGATTTCTCAAGCCCCGTTTCGAAACGGCCCAAGGCGTTTCGAAACACTTTCAGTTCGATGTGCACCTGTTCCGAAACGCGTATCGGAACGGGTCAAGGCGTTTCGAAACGATATGACTCGTTTCGAAACTGTTCTTCATTTAAACGAACAAGGGCAACGGTCTTTAAACTGAAATTTGAAAATAAACAGGGCGTTCCGAAACGGGCTAAGGCCGTTTCGAAACACCCCTTTGACAGTGGCAAATCTGTTCCGAAACGGGCAATACCGTTCCGAAACGGCCCTTTGGCAGTGGCAAAACCGTTCCGAAACGGCCCTAGGCGTTTCGAAACGGGCTCTCGTAGACGCTCCAACGGCTATATTATTTGAAATCCGTTCCGAAACAGGTTGACCCCGTTCCGAAACGGTAGGCGTCTGGAAGCTGTAAAGTCATGAGAAAAACACCCCAACGGCTCTAATCTTTAGCCCATCACCCACAACGGTTGGAAATCATCAAGAGGCTATAAAAAGACCCCAAGAAGCTCCAGCAATCTACAATTGAGCTACAAGCATACATCCTTTCATCAAATACAAGCATTTGTGTTAAAATCCCATTTTTGTCTAGAAACCCCAATTGTATCCTTCATTTCTATTTTGTTCAATTGGGTTGAGTGCTTGATATTGGGCTATCATTTGTATTGAGAGATACCATATTAGCCAACAAATTTCTTTGTTCTTTTGTGTGAGGATTGGGTTAATTTTTGGGTAGAAAAATTAACCGAAATTGTAAAGGTTGCCTCCTTGTCCTGGAAAAAGGGGACGAACAATTTAGTGGAAATTGTTGCAAATCCTTGGTGAGGCTAAGGTAGTGGATGTAGAGTTCGGTTGGTGAACTTGAACCACTCTAAATTCCCGTGTCAATATTTTTAAGTTGCAATTTCCGTTACAACATCGTTAAAATTCCAATTCACCCCCCCTCTTGGTTATTATTATTCGTGTGATCCACTCAACAATTGGCATCAGAGCTTAACTCTTTGAGGATTAACAACCACAAGAGGAGATCCTTGGAAGAAGTGTGATCATCATCAAAATATCAAGAGATGGCTTCAACCTCCGCTCCCGGCATGTACGACTCACAATCCACCACAATGCCTCCTTTCTTCAATGGTGAGAACTACTCTTTTTGGAAAAATAAAATGCGTCTATTCATTAAATCAAGTGACTATCTTGTGTGGGATGTCATTGAGGATGGACCATATATTCCATTGAAGCAAGATGTTGATGGCAAGATGGTGCTTAAAAGAAGAACGGAAATGAGTGAAGAGGAAAGGAAAAAGATCCAAGTAAATGATAAAGCTCTTCACATGCTATTTTGTGCTTTCGGTCCGGACATCTACTCAAAGGTCTCATCAATTGAAAGTGCCAAAGAAGTGTGGGACACTCTTGAAACCACCTATGAAGGCACCAACGATGTCAAAGAAACTAAGATTGGAATTCTCAATATTAGTTATGAAAATTTCAAAATGGAATTTGATGAGACGGTGTCAAAGATGTTTGATCGATTCTCCACAATTGTAAATGGTCTAAAGGGCTATGGAGAAGTTATACCGGAAGACAAGCTTGTCCGAAAGCTACTCTATTCACTTCCCGAATCTTGGGATGGGAAGAGAACCGCAATCATCGAAGCAAAGAATTTAAAAACTCTAAAGCTTGATGAACTTGTAGGCTCTCTCCTTACTCACGAGATCATGAAGCAAGGAAGAGAAGATGAAAGAAAGAAAGAAGAAAAAAGAATGGAAAAGCTTGAAGGGGAGAAAAAGAAGAAAATGGGAATAGCTCTCAAAGCTAAAACATCCCAACTTGATGAAAGTTCATCTAGTGATGAGGATGAGCTTGAAGAATTGGCTATGATAGCCAAACGATTCTCACGCCTTATGAGGTCCAACCGAGGAAGAAAAATCCAAAGGAAAATGGACTTTAAAAGCAAGAACAAAGAAGAAGGAAGGGATCCAATCACTTGCTTCGAGTGCGGACAACCCGGCCACATACGTTCGGAGTGCCCTCAACTCAAGAAGAAGGGCTTTGAGAAGAAGAAAAAGCTCAAAGCCAAGCTTGCTACTTGGAGTGATGAGGAGTCATCGGAGGATGACGAACAAGAAGTGGCGAACCTTTGCCTCATGGCACTTGAGGAAGATTCCTCCTTGGTAACCTCTAACTCATCTACTTTAGATTATTCATATGAAGAATTAAATGATGCTTATGATGAGTTACAAGAGGTATATGATGAATTAGTTGAGAAGTATAAGGAGTCGGTTATTAGGAATAGAAAAATTATTCTAGAATTAAAAGAGAAAAATGACTCACTTACTCAAACTAATTCTAAAATTGAGAAAAAGGTATTAGGATTAGAAGATGAACTCAAATTCTTTCAAAAAGAAAATATTTATCTTAATAATCTTTTATCTCAAAATAATTGTGAACACCAAAAGGTGTTAAGTGAGCTAAATGAGCTCAAAAAGTCTTTAAAAAATAATGGTAGTGTCAAACATGACATAAGAGAATCCTCTAGAACATACCAATATAAGAAAAAGACTAACTACTACAAACAAGGTAACTATCCTAGACATAGTAAAGTTAAAAGAATTAGAAATGTATGGGTTCCTAAGGAACTTGTTAAATCTAATAATATTATTGCTATGTCACCTTGGATTCCTAAGGGAACCAAAGTTTTAGGAACTAACACACATGGACCCAAAATGATTTGGGTACCAAAAACAAAAGTTTAAATATCTTTGTTTGTAGGGGGAGCATTGCTACAAGGCCAAAGCACAAAGTCAAAACTCATGGTACCTTGATAGTGGATGCTCGAGACACATGACCGGAGACAAGAGTCGACTAATGGATCTAAAGCCAAAAAGTGGAGGAGTAGTAACATTTGGTGACAACTCCAAAGGCCACATTGAAGGTATTGGCTCCATAGGTAATCACTCTACTACTCTCATTGAAAATGTTTTATATGTCAATGGTCTTAAACATAATTTATTGAGCATAAGTCAACTATGTGATAAAGGTTTTAATGTTATGTTTGATAAAACCGGTTGTAAAATTGTAGACATTAAAACTAATAATATTATGCTCATAGGTCATCGCATAGGGAATATATACATGGTGCATCTAGATGACATTCATACATCTCATGCATGCTTAGTTGCTCAAAACGAAAATGATGCATGGTTGTGGCATAGGAAGCTAGGACATGCTAGCACAAGTGTTTTAGAAAAACTAGTCTCTCTAAACCTAGTTAAAGGTTTACCCAAGATAAAATTTTCAAACGATAAAATTTGTGATGCATGCTCAAAGGGTAAACAACATAGATCTTCCTTTAAATCCATTAATGACATTTCTACTAGTAGATGTTTACAACTAATTCACATGGATTTATTTGGGCCAATTAGGACTATGAGCTTGGGTGGCAAATCATATGCTTTTGTATTAGTTGATGATTTTTCTATATTCACTTGGGTTCTCTTTTTAAGTACTAAGGATGAGGCTTTGGAAAAATTCATCACATTTTCAAAATTAATTCAAAATGATCTTGAACTTAAAATTTCACATATTAGAAGTGATCATGGAACCGAATTTCAAAATTTAGGATTTGAAGATTTTTTAAATGAAAATGGTATTAGCCATAATTTTTCAGCTCCTCGAACTCCTCAACAAAATGGGTTAGTTGAGAGGAAAAATAGAACTTTACAAGAAATGGCTAGAACTATGCTTTGCGAAAATAATTTACCAAAATATTTTTGGGCGGAAGCAACAAACACAGCTTGTTATATTATAAATCGAGTAACCATTAGGCCGATTTTAAAGAAAACACCTTATGAGATTTTAAAATCTAAAAAGCCTAATATTAGCTACTTCCACCCTTTTGGATGTAAATGTTTTGTTTTAAATAATGGAAAAGATAATTTAGGTAAATTTGATGCAAAAAGTGATGAAGCTATTTTTATAGGTTACTCTTTAACCTCTAAAGCCTATCGAGTATTTAACAAAAGAACTTTAGTTGTAGAAGAATCTATTCATGTTGTATTCGATGATAATCCCCTTCCTAGGAAGGATTCTTGTGATGATGATAATGTAGGAATCACAAATACCTTTGATGGAGGTCAAACTTCAAAGAAGGATGAGATTCAACCAAAAGAAGAAGACACACAAGATCCACCTCTTGAAGCCTTGAGGGACTTGGCTATTGAGGAAAAGGAAGTTAGCTATCCAAGGGAGTTGAACTATGTCAAAGATGGTGAAATCTTGGGTGATCCATCCAAGGGGGTAACCACTCGTTCTTCTCTTAGATTAATGAATCATATTGCATTTATCTCATGCATAGAGCCTAAAAATATCAAAGAAGCATTGAAAGATGATTTTTGGATTATGGCTATGCAAGAAGAGTTAAATCAATTTGAGAGAAGTAATGTTTGGACATTAGTTGATAGGCCTAGTAATCAATCTACAATAGGAACTAAATGGGTCTTTAGGAACAAACTAGATGAGAGTGGTAACATTGTGAGAAATAAAGCTAGACTTGTAGCACAAGGTTACACTCAAGAGGAGGGAATAGATTTTGATGAAACCTATGCACCCGTAGCTAGAATGGAAGCCATTAGGATGTTGCTTGCATATGCATGTTATCATAATTTCAAGCTTTTTCAAATGGACGTTAAAAGCGCATTTTTAAATGGTTTTATAAATGAAGAAGTGTATGTAGAACAACCACCGGGTTTTGAAGACTCAAAATTTCCAAATCATGTTTTCAAACTTACAAAAGCACTTTATGGTTTAAAACAAGCTCCTAGAGCTTGGTATGAAAGGCTTTCAAATTTTTTGATAGAAAAAGGATTTGAAAAAGGTAAGGTGGACACTACACTCTTTATAAAAATGTATAAAAATGACATCTTAGTAGTTCAAATCTATGTTGATGATATTATTTTTGGTTCTACTAATGAATGTTATTGTCAAGAGTTTGCTAAGTTAATGCAAGGTGAATTTGAGATGAGCATGATGGGGGAGCTCTCATTCTTTTTGGGACTCCAAATCAAACAAAAGAAGGATGGCACCTTCATAAATCAAGCAAAATACATAAAGGATATGCTCAACAAGTTTGGCTTGGAGAACACAAAGCCTCAAGCCACTCCTTTGAGCTCATCTACAAAGCTTGACAAAGATGAAGGAGGTAAGTGTGTTGACTCTAAGCTTTATCGTTCTATGATTGGGTCTTTGCTTTACCTTACCGCAAGTAGACCGGATATCCTGTTTAGTGTTTGCTTGTGTGCTAGGTTTCAAGCTAGTCCTAGAGAGTCTCACCTTATAGCCGTTAAGAGGATCTTTAGGTATCTTAGAGACACTCCTTGTTTAGGTCTTTGGTACCCTAGAATCTCTACCTTTAACCTTCATGCTTATTCGGATGCGGATTATGGGGGTTGCAAAATCGATAGGAAAAGTACTTCGGGAACTTGTCAATTCCTAGGTAGTATGCTCATATCTTGGTTCTCTAAGAAACAAAATAGTGTAGCTTTATCTACCACCGAAGCCGAGTACATATCCTTAGGGAGTTGTTGTGCTCAAGTCCTTTGGATGAAGCAACAACTCTTAGATTATGGTGTAAAAATAGAAACCATACCCCTTAAATGTGATAATACAAGTGCAATATGTTTAACGAAAAATCCCATCCAACACTCTAGAACCAAACATATAGAAATAAGGCATCATTTCATTAGAGATCATGTCCTTAAGAAAGATGTGGCTATAGAGTATGTAGACACCTTAAATCAATTAGCGGACATTTTCACAAAACCATTAGATAAAGAGCGTTTTTGGTCCCTTAGGAGAGAGTTGGGTCTAACTAGCCTATCTTGACCTTTAGGACCTCTTTTCAAACTTAAATATGCTTGATTTTGTGAAATATCATGTTTATATGTTTAGACTCCCAATTTCTTCCATGCATATAGTTAGGGGGAGTATGTTTATGCCTAAATATATATTGCCTGCTCATTCGTATCATATATGCATGTTTGGCCTCTTAGAAAATCATCTTTCTGCATTTTAGAGCCTCATCTGCACTTCCAGGCCCAGGTGTATCGAAACGGGTTAACCCGTTCCGATACGGGTGCCTTAAAATTTGTCCTGAGAGAAGGACGTTTCGAAACGGCCCCAGTTGTTTCGAAACGTTTTCGGTTCGATGTAAGGGTGTATCGGAACGCGTTCCGATACGGGTCAAACGTGTTTCGAAACGGTCATCCCCGTTTCGAAACGATCTGTCAAAGGTTTTAAGAAGGGTCAAACCCTAGCCGCCCCGTTCCGAAACGGTCGTGACCGTTCCGAAACGGACTCGCGGACAGCCCTATTTAGGGCTTCTAAAAGTTCAAAAACCTAATTTTTATCAAACCCTTAAAACCCTAAAAACCCTAACCGACCCCCTTCTATAAATACCCTCATAAACTCTTTGTTTTTCACAAATTTGTGAGGGATTCTACTCTAAAACTCAAAGTCTAAGCAAGCTTCATCAATTTTGTGCAAAGATTTCACTCAAATCATCCATAATCCCAAACTAAGGTAATTTATCTTATTTTCTCTTTTTAAATATTTATTTCGAATCTTAGGCTAGAAAATTATAATTTTGTATAAATTATATGTTTTTAGTTATGGGTTTCTCATATCTTGTAAAAAAATTTCAAAATCTCAAATTTTTTGATTCGAATATAAAATTTTTTAACCGTATTTTTTTTTAATTTTGTTTTTCAAAAACCTAAGTGGGATTTCCTATTGGATTGATTTTAATTATCAATGCATACACTCAATTTTAAAACTCTTGCTTAATATTTTAGATGGCGGATCAAGCGAACAAAAAGCGCAAAGCCGTTCAAACCGGAGAATCAAGCATTCGTCCAAATATTACTCAACTCTTTCAGAAAACTCTAAAAACTCCGCAGCAGCGTGCTCGCTTCTCCTACGTCAAAAATCTCGCTGTTCGTAAAGAAAGAGTTATTGATGTCGAATTCCTTAATTCCGAGCGATTTCTCTTTCGCTATCTTCATCGTTTGGATGAGTGGGATCTTCTTTTCTTCTTGAGCATTGAGGATGTTTGCTACAAAAACTTGGTACTTCTCTTCTACTCTAATGCTCGTTTCCTATACGATGAAACCAAAACAGAGATTGTAGGAATTGAGTCATCTTTACTAGGGCAAAAGTTTGTTATTAATATTGCTCTTTTGGAGTTGGCCCTTAAACTCAAGAATGAGGGTATTGAAGAAGAACGCCACTTTGGCACCTTTACCGGAAAAGCTCTTCATTTAGATGTGCACGATCGTGTGCTTCATTTGATGGTTTCTTGGTTCATTCGACCATCCGGAGGAAAATACTCCCACATCCGGGAAAAAGATCACTTTTGGCTCGAATGTTTCCGAAGAGGTGAGCGCCCAAATGTGCCCAAAATCATCTTTGCCGAGATCGTCAATAATGTCAAACTTATTGACACCAATGAGTTGACTTCATTCACCTACGGCATTGTCTTGAGTTTTCTCTTCGATCATCTTGGTATTGATTGTACCTATGATTCCCCGGAACCTAGCAAGACCAAAATTGGTGAGTCCTCTCTTCGAAAATCCGGATTCACATATTTGGATGGTTATTGGCAAAGAATTGATCGAGAAGCGATTCCTCCTCCCGTTGCTCCTCCACCTCAAGTTCAAATGGAAAATCAAGATGCTCTCACGGTTTTTCTTACCGAGCGTTTCAATGCCTTGAATTCTCGTTTTGACACTATGGATACTCGTATTTCTTCGGGCTTTGAAACTATGGGAAATCGATTGAAGAACGTCGAGGATCGTCTTCAATCCCTTGAGACTTCCAATGCCAACCTTGATCTTTCATTTTCTACTCTTTATGGAGAATGGACAAAGTATCACCGTTCTCAAGCCAAGAACGATGATGATGATGAGGATGATGATGACGAGGCCTAGGATACTCATATCATATCATATTATATTATCTATGCATTTAGGATTGAGTTTGCTTCTTTATGTTTTCTCATGTTTTAGGAACCTATGCTTATGATCTTTTATTTTGGGATTTGATTATGAACTTATTGTTTATGCTTTAGATATTTTGATGATATTAATTATGATTGCTTATTATTGCTTATTGGTACTAATCTTCTTTATGAGCTTGTTTCCTTTTGATCTAACAAAAAGGGGGAGAAGATATTTAAGAGAATTGCCATGCCATGCCATGCCACCAAAAATTTTCAAATTTTTAAAATTTGTCTTAAGGTTTTGATCCTTGATTTCAAAAGTCACAAGTTTTAAATTTCAAAACCTATCTTAAATTAAAGGGGAGTTAGAATATCTTCAAAACTTTTAAAATGCTTAAAAATTCTAACTTTGGTTTTGTTATATCAAAAAGGGGGAGATTGTAAAACATATGCGTTAATTTTGATATAACTAAAAACCTAAGGACTAAAATGAAAATATCAAAACAAATTTTAAAGTCCTAAAATTCCCTATATCTTGTTAAAGACCACTTCATAGCTAAAACCAAAGACTTACAAAATATTTTTTAAGTATTTCAAAGTCAAAACAGTGATTTCTCAAGCCCCGTTTCGAAACGGCCCAAGGCGTTTCGAAACACTTTCAGTTCGATGTGCACCTGTTCCGAAACGCGTATCGGAACGGGTCAAGGCGTTTCGAAACGATATGACTCGTTTCGAAACTGTTCTTCATTTAAACGAACAAGGGCAACGGTCTTTAAACTGAAATTTGAAAATAAACAGGGCGTTCCGAAACGGGCTAAGGCCGTTTCGAAACACCCCTTTGACAGTGGCAAATCTGTTCCGAAACGGGCAATACCGTTCCGAAACGGCCCTTTGGCAGTGGTAAAACCGTTCCGAAACGGCCCTAGGCGTTTCGAAACGGGCTCTCGTAGACGCTCCAACGGCTATATTATTTGAAATCCGTTCCGAAACAGGTTGACCCCGTTCCGAAACGGTAGGCGTCTGGAAGCTGTAAAGTCATGAGAAAAACACCCCAACGGCTCTAATCTTTAGCCCATCACCCACAACGGTTGGAAATCATCAAGAGGCTATAAAAAGACCCCAAGAAGCTCCAGCAATCTACAATTGAGCTACAAGCATACATCCTTTCATCAAATACAAGCATTTGTGTTAAAATCCCATTTTTGTCTAGAAACCCCAATTGTATCCTTCATTTCTATTTTGTTCAATTGGGTTGAGTGCTTGATATTAGGCTATCATTTGTATTGAGAGATACCATATTAGCCAACAAATTTCTTTGTTCTTTTGTGTGAGGATTGGGTTAATTTTTGGGTAGAAAAATTAACCGAAATTGTAAAGGTTGCCTCCTTGTCCTGGAAAAAGGGGACGAACAATTTAGTGGAAATTGTTGCAAATCCTTGGTGAGACTAAGGTAGTGGATGTAGAGTTCGGTTGGTGAACTTGAACCACTCTAAATTCCCGTGTCAATATTTTTAAGTTGCAATTTCCGTTACAACATCGTTAAAATTCCAATTCACCCCCCTCTTGGTTATTATTATTCGTGTGATCCACTCAACATAATTTGTTGTTTTTGGTTGATCAGAATCAAGGGAAATCGTTGGAGAAGCTTCGGGCTCGATTCCGGAAAGTTTGGAGGCTTGATTCGGCTTTTCTCGGTTTGCTTAAGGGTGTTCGGTGAGTGGATCATTTTAAATGGATTTAAATTGGTTAATGTGTGTGGTTGAGGTGTTGGATTGTGCTTGGTAGGCCAATCCAAGGAGGGGATTAAGTTGGTAGCTTAATCTCTTGTTTTGCTTTATGAGTTATTGCTTATTGTGCATAATGTTGACTTGTGAAGTATGTGTTTGATTATGCATGTTGATATACATATTGATGTTGTATAAAGATGAGGATATGTTGTGTTGCATGATTTTGATGTCGTGGTGTGGCTTGTATAGTATGATTGGCACTAGTTAATTACCGGGTATAAATGATCGATCATTAGGATGAGTGTGCACACGGTTGAGTCAAATTCGCGCGTGGCCTTGGTGACGTGTAGTCATCAAGGAGGAGTACGGTGAGGTAATATTCCACCGAAAATGTTAGCATGTGATGATGAGTGTAATCCCATCCATGAGTGAAAACGGTGATGAGTATAATCCCACCGGAAGGTAATTGTTATTGAGTACGTTGGGTTTGTCACCAGCGAGGAAGGCGAACGGACGAGAGGGAGAAGAAGAGACGCGAAGGTAAAAAGACCTAGACTCATTTCTGTTTTTTTGTTTTTTACGCGATTCGAAATGAAAATGAAATGGAGACGACGATATACCACTTGTAAACTGAGGTTTTTTGCTTGTATTACTCTAGAATATTCCGAATACAATTTTGCTCTCTCAAAAATTTCCGAAAAAACCCCTTTACAATGCATGCTTTCGGGTATTATATAGCCCGAGAAATTACACATTTTTTAATTACATGTAATTCCTGAAATACGTTGTTGGTTCCCCTGATTTTTGTTGGTATTCGGATGATATGGTTTGTTTATTGCCTCTGAGATCTCTGCCTTTTTTGCGTTTTGCATTTCTGGTCTGACATTTTGGTTGTTTTGGCTGCATGCATCACTCGTACGAGGGGGGACCAGAGGAGGCTGACCGGGCGACATGGAGTGATCCGAACGGTCCGAGGATTCAAAGAGGCTTGAACTCACGCGCGTGGGAAGCTGAGCGATCACGTGTGAGGGAGCTGGGAAGCCGCCCGTGTAGGCGTGAGGGTTCTAGAATCTTCGTCCTCGATCGTGGACCGTCAGATCATGCCAGATCTGACGGTTGGAAGCTTGCAGCGCCAGGACCCTGTGAGGGCTTCTCTTAGGGTTTCTGCTCGATTGGATCTGGACCGTTAGATCTGTCCCAGATCTAACGGCTGAGGATGGGCTGCGCGAATACAAAACATAGAGTTAGGGTTTTTTCAAACGTAGGGTTTTTTATTATTTGGGCCAACAGGCCATTTGAAATTTTTTTGGGTTTTGAATTTTAATATGTAATGGACTTTAAATTAACTGCTGGGCTTTATTTATTTTTATTAATATATTGGGCTTGTTTATAGTTAGTTTTTTCTTTTTTTGGATTTTCAGATTTGATAATAAATAATAATAATGAAAATAATAATACTACTAATAATATAGATAACAATAATAATATTAATAACTCTAATAGTAATAATAATAATAGATAGTAAGTAATAATGATAATAATAATAGTAAATAATATGATAGATAAATATAGTAATAGTAATATATTATAATGGATAATAAGAAATAATAATAGCATAATAGATGATAATAATACACGATAATAGTATATATAATAGTAAATAGTAATAATAGATACTCTAATAGTAATAATATATATATATATACTATTTTTAATTTTTTCCTTTTTTCTTTTTTTTTTGGTTTTTAATCACAACATAAATATTAAAGCCCATTACTAAAAAAAACGGGTTTAACACCCCGGACAAAATAGGTGATTCTAGCTGCCCCCCTTTGCTTATACTTGTGGAACAAGAATAAAGCAAAGACCATAAGCACCAATTTTGTCCGACTTCCCTGTTTGGATTTCGAGTCACCATGCACTTGAACTTTTGGCGATCCGAAAGTCGGTACGGGAAAATACAATGGTCGCGGAGGCCTGAAGCTGTTTTTCTCATTTCAACATTCTTCAACCCTTCGAGGTTCGAACACAGAGACAATTAGCAAAAGCTCCTTCTCAAAGTGCCCGAACGGATAGGCAGATTCTATTCTCCAAAAGCTCGAACGGATAGGCGGGTTTCATTCTCCAAAAGCCCGAACGGATAGGCGGGTTCCATTCTCCAAAAGCCCAAACGGATAGGCGAGTTTCATTCTCCAAAAGCCCGAACGGATAGGCGGGTTCCATTCTCCAAAAGCCCGAACGGATAGGCGGGTTCCATTCTCCAAAAGCCCGAACAGATAGGTGGGTTCCATTCTCCAAAAGCCCGAACGGATAGGCGGGTTCCATTCTCCAAAAGCCCGAACAGATAGACGAGTTCTATTCTCCAAAAGCCCGAACGGATAGACGGGTTCCATTCTCCAAAAGCCCGAACGGATAGGCGGGTTCCATTCTCCAAAAGCCCGAACGGATAAGCGGGTTCCATTCTCCAAAAGCCCGAACGGATAGACGGGTTCCATTCTCCAAAAGCCCGAACAGATAGGCGGGTTCCATTTTCCAAAAGCTTGAATAAATAGGCGGGTTCCATTCTCCAAAAGCTTGAATAGATAGGTGGGTTCCATTCTCCAAAAGCCCGAATAGATAGGCGGGTTCCATTCTCCAAAAGCCCGAACGGATAGGCGGGTTCCATTCTCCAAAAGCCCGAACTGATAGGCGGGTTCCATTCTCCAAAAGCCCGAACGGATAGGCGGGTTCCATTCTCCAAAAGCCCGAACGGATAGGCGGGTTCCATTCTCCAAAAGCCCGAACGGATAGGCGGGTTCCATTCTCCAAAAGTCCGAACGGATAGGCGGGTTCCATTCTCCAAAAGCCCGAACGGATAGGCGGGTTCCATTCTCCAAAAGCCCGAACGGATAGGCGGGTTCCATTCTCCAAAAGCCCGAACGGATAGGCGGGTTCCATTCTCCAAAAGCCCGAACGGATAGGCGTGTTCCATTCTCCAAAAGCCCGAACGGACATGTGTGTTCCTTTTACTAGGAAAAGCTTTAATATACCTGTCAAAAATAGGTGAAAATGATATGATGATGTGAGTTAGCATGCCCCTGATCCTAGGGATGCCTAACTATAGATGATGCATGATTTATGACATCAAAATTGCTCGAACGCTTTCACTCTTCGGATTGGTCAATCTCGGCCTTCTTCTTCTTCTTAATCTCTTTTAGCTTTCTCATCTCTTCTAAATCTCGATATCTTGGTCTCTTCTCAAAAGGTAACTGCTGACTTTCACTAGTCAGACTGGATATAACACTTCTCGTAGTGCTCGCTCTCAAAACATTGCCCCTTACTCAAACTGGGTGCTCAACTATTCTCTTCGTCTTAACTCGACACAACGTCTTTTCTCAACATTAAGGGAAGCACATGCCCCCGAGTCCCTAAACTTTTCTCTTAAGTTCATTAAGGCCCACTTCTCATCTTCTAAAGCAGTTGAAGCATTTCAACAGAAACCTGCTTCAAACCCCTAAACTATGGCATGTAGAATCTTCTATTGTCCTCTCTATGGCCACTGACAAGCTGTCATTTGTATTCATGGCATTGTATTCTAAACTTTATCCCTGAAGCAATGGGGATATTTTTGTGCTCACAAAAAATATTTTAGATTGCATCTCCTAATTTCAAAATGAGATGCATTTTCAAAAACTATACTTTCTTTTCAAATTATGGATATATCAAGCCAGATTAAATACTTTGAATATCAAGTGCACGGACGACACTATTATGGCTTACCAAGGATTGCCTCAAGCATCATGTGTTTAGGAGACCTCGAAAACTGAGCTGATGTCTGAAAATGTGACATACTCTCCAAGCTATTTCAACTTTTGAATCAATTAGACTTATCTTCTATAGGCTTCGCCTTTATCATTATTACTTCGTCTCAATTCTTTATGATTTTGGGGAAGTCAACTCATCACATTCCTTTGGCTCGAAATAAATGATGGAGCAAACAACAAAATCCCGAGCTACTCGGCATTGTCATGATTTGAAAATATTACCATCACTCATGTAGCTAAAGTGAATGGTGCATAGCAACCTTATTGGTCTTTTGCTACAACAGAGTGCCCCAAAAATTCCACACTCGTATCCGAAAATGCCTATTACTAGGCTTCAGACATTGGAGTGCTTTTGTTACGCTTTTATTATCCTCGTATTTTTCCTCTTTCTTTTTCTTTTTCTTTTTTTTTTCTTTTTTTTTCTCCTTTTCTTTTTCTTCTTTTAGCACGTAAGATTTCCTGTTATTCTCCCGAAGGCCCTAATTCTATGTGTACTTATTTAGATGACCAAATTAACTCAGAGTGTAAACCACATATTCATCATCTTCAAAGCTTTCGATTTCCACTAGACACAGGCTGCTCGAAATCAACCTTTGGGGTCAAGGTCAATGTCCCTTGTGCAATTGATATACAGGGACTCAATAGACAACTATATACACACAAAATGAAAAGGCAAATGAAACACAATGCATCATTTCATTAAATATTTAAACATGCAATCTTAGGCCCTTACAAAAAGATCTTTGCTACCTTCGGGCAAAGGGTAGCAAAGTTGATTCCACACATTACTTCAAAGAAAAAATTAAAATGCAATGGAATGAAAACAAGCAAACTCGGATGCACTAAAACTCTGGTTACTGCTAGGCTGGCCATCCATCCCACCCTTTAAGCTTCTTCGAGGAACTAAACCTCCTTATTTTCCATCAATTCCTTAACCAACTGCTTAAATTATGGACGAATCTGAATCTCGTGCCCCACAGTTTGATGGTACTCAAAAGGATTTATGACCATTATATGCCCCCATTCGGACCCTTCTAAAGTCGGCTTCTAACTTAGCAAAACTTTCCTCCATTTGCCTCCTTTGATGGCGAGTGAAGTGTGGGTGCAGAATCTTCGATAGCCACGAATGCTGCCATGACCCTGAACAATTAATCTCATGATGTAATGCATGAAATGTGGTATGCATAACAGAAACAGATGATTGAAGGTAATAAATTAAAAACACAATCGAATGCAAGAAAATGCTGATTCGAAGAATATCCTCATTAAACAACTTTCCACAACGGAGATCAAGTCTTGTTGCAACGAGGTAATAAATACATAAGGTACGATTTTCAACAAATTTTCTCGTCCTTTCCATTTAAACTAGAGCGTTTCGGAAGCTCCGTTGTTATGGACTCTTTTCTCTCATTGTGAAAGTTTTTAACTTTAGACTGTTCTCGAATCAACACTCCGTATGAAAATGCAATGAGTATGCAAAAATAATCAAAACAAGACAAAAAGGCAACTGGATTAGTAACAACAATATAAATACCGACTATAACAAACAAAAGGAAACACATCAAGGCAAATTAACGATGCAAGACCTAATAGCATGAATTCTAATTCTACGGTTATCCGTATGGCTCTAATTGGGGTGAGCTTCTTAAATTCTTACATATGTAGGTTCGGTTCTAACAAGGGAACCCGAACCTATCTTATCACCTACTAAGGTGACAAAAGCCTCAATTCTGGCCCAATACAAGCTTGTGAATTGGTTTCGATTCGGGGGAAAGAAGGATCTAATGACGTGGAGGGCTGCTCACGTGTCAAAGGTATGGATTCTGGAAGTGAATTATCGACCCATGGAGGGAGACTCATGTGGGTATGGGCGTTTCACTCCCACTTAAGGGACGGAGCTCGGGTATAGAGCTTAATGATCGTGATGCAACACATGTCGGTGACCCCTTTGAAATTAAATGAAAAATTGATTCAAAGACCACCAATTATCGAAGCTCGTATAATTCAAGTCCTATTTTCAAGGAAGAACCACCTCACTAAAGTCAAATTAAATTTCAAAATTTTCCATCAATTTAAAAGCAACAAGGGTTTTTTTTGGCTTAACTCTCCTTTTGTTTTGTAAAACAAAATTTGTCCCCAGCGGAGTCGTCGTGCTGTGATAAGGTTTTTTTTTCTTACCACTAAAAAGGTCCCTACTTTTTTGAAAACATTTAATTTAAAAGGGGGTTTTAAAAATTCGAGTTTTGGAAAAACCTTAAAAAAATCTTTTCTTAGTTGGAGTCGCCATCGGTCACTAAGGTAGGCCGGACACCGTAAAAAACTAAACCAGAGATTCATTTGAAAGGGTTCGGGAGTTGGTTACGTGTGGGGAAGGGTTAGCACCCCCATCACGCCCGGAAATCAGTGTCAAAACAATTATTGCTTTTAAATTGATGGAAATTATTCGAAATTTAAAACGACTTTAATTAGGGGTTCTTAATTGAAAATTGGACTTTAATCGTACGAGCTTATCTAAATTGGTGGTCTCGAATTAATTTGACATTTAATTAGAAAGGATGACGGTACACCGGACCAAAAACTAAACCGACATCATATAAGACTGACTGTCGTGTTAGTTTAGGGTTCGGATCCCGTACGTCACCTTTATGCATGATGCAAAGCAATTAAAGAATGATGTCATGGTCTTGTCCGTTTTAATTACAGATTTACCTTTAGACGATTCAAATTAATTCGAATATCCGAGGAGTATCCAATAAGCTAGGATAGTCGACCCGAATACGCGAATTAATAGGTATCTCATTTTTATAGTTAAAATTAATTAACATGCAAATTTAAACATTAAGGAGTCACATGGATGACAATTAAAATGCATGTCACAAAAAGCATATTCAAACGTCATTAAAACAAATAGGCATGCCACATTAAAAAAACATATATGCACATACTAACATAAACAATATGGCAAAACATAAATTCGATGCAAATAGGTAACATGCATGTATAACACACAAAAAAACATAATAAAATGCTAAATAAAAATAGAGCAAACTGGCAAGGACCACAATAGTAATAACATCATAAAAGAAAACTGATTGAAAAAGCAAAACGAGACTCGATTGAAAAGACTCGAAAAACCATAGGGACCAAAGAGGTGATTTAACCACCCGAAAGCGGATTAAAACCAAAGTAGGGACGAGATTGAAAACACTGAAAAACGTATAGAGACTGCGGGAGAGGTTTTAAAACACGGAAACCCTGCTTATGCAATTACAAAACCACGGAAGGGCCGGAAGCGAATTAAACCAATTTTAAAACATTTAAATGCTATATAAGCTGGATTAAAAATATTCGAGTCCTTTTTTGTTTTTCATCCCAAACCCTAAAAACAGAGATGCTCTCTCGTCCTCTTTCTTTTTCCGGCGCCGCCATGGTTCCCGGTCGCCGTTGCTGGCGCCGGAACCCTAAAAAAATTTCCTGACTTTTTCGAAACCCAAAAAGCCCGTAAAACTCTTCTCCTTCGAAATCAAAACCCAATGAGCCTTTTCTTTTTTTTTACTATCGAAAACCGAAACCCCAAAAATGATCCCCCTTTTCGTGTTCCCCTTCGCCGGCTCACCACACGAGATCTCCGGAGAGATCACTGGGTTTGTCACCAGCGAGGAAGGCGAACGGACGAGAGGGAGAAGAAGAGACGCGAAGGTAAAAAGACCTAGAGTCCTTTCTGTTTTTTGTTTTTATGCGATTCGAAACGAAAATGAAATGGAGACGACGATATACCTCTTGTAAACTGAGGTTTTCTGCTTGTATTACTCTGGAATATTTCGAATACAATTTTGCTCTCTCAAAAATTTCCGAAAAAAACCCCTTTACATTGCATGTTTTCGGGTATTATATAGCCCGAGAAATTACACATTTTTTAATTATATGTAATTCCTGAAATACGTTGTTGGTTCCCCTAATTTTTGTTGGTATTCGGCTGATATGGTTTGTTTGTTCCCTCTGAGATCTCTGCCTTTTTTGCGTTTTGCATTTCTGGTCTGACATTTTAGTTGTTTTGGCTGCATGCATCGCTCGTACGTGGGGGGACCAGAGGAGGCCGATCGGGCGACGTGGAGTGATCCGGACGGTCCGAGGGATTCGAAGAGGCTTGAACTCGCGCACGTGAGAAGCTGAGCTATCGCGCGTGAGGGAGCTAGGAAGCCGCGCGTTTGGGCGTGAGGGTTCTGAAATCTTCCTCCTTGATCGTGGATCGTCAGATCATGCCAGATCTGACGGTTGGAAGCTTGCGGCGCCAGGACCCTAGGAGGGCTTCTCTTAGGGTTTCTGCTCGATTGGATCTGGACTGTTAGATCTGTCCCAGATCTAACGGCTGAGGATGGGCTGCGCGAATACAAAACATAGAGTTAGGGTTTTTTTATACGTAGGGTTTTTTATTATTTGGGCCAACATGCCATGTGAAATTTTTTTGGGTTTTGAATTTTAATCTATAATGGACTTTAAATTAACTGCTGGCTTTATTTATTTTTATTAATATATTAGGCTTGTTTATAGTTAGTTTTTTTTTTTTGGATTTTCAGATTTGATAATAAATAATAATAATAATAATAATATAGATAATAATAATAATAATATTAATAACGCTAATAGTAATAATACTAATAGATAGTAAGTAATAATGATAATAATAATAGTAAATAATATGATAGATAAATATAGTAATAGTAATATATTATAATGGATAATAAGCAATAATAATAGGATAATAGATGATACTAATATACGATAATAGTATATATAATAGTAAATAGTAATAATAGATACTCAAATAGTAATAATATGTATATATATTGTTTTTAATTTTTTCTTTTTTCTTTTTTCTTTTTATTTTTTAATCATAACATAAATATCAAAGCTCATTACTAAAAAGAAAAGAAAACAGGTTTAACACCCCAGACAAAATATGTGATTACAATAGACTCCTATTTTTGTTAATGCTTATGTTTGGTATTTGAAGGCATGTAATATTGTTTTATGCTATGTGATATGGATGCATGTTTCTTTAAATGAATGGCCTTGTTATGTATGCTTTATGGTTGATCATGTTTGTATTAGGATGGATTGCCTTTAGATTGTGTGTATGTTTGATGTTTCATGGTTTTTGATGAATTGGGGGATGTTTGAGAACACTTGGAGATGCAGAAAACTGTCTGCAGGGTCATACAGAGTGCAGGTGTTTCGAAACACGTGTAGTGGTTTCGGAACGGGTGTAGCTCTAGGAATACTCGTATCGGAACGGGGGTAGTGCCGTTTCGGTACGATTTGACAATGTAAGCCACAGTTTCGTTACGCATTTCGATACGATTTGCCTCTGTGAAGGCTCGTTTCGGAACCTGTTCCGGAACGCTTTGTTACTGGAGACCCTCATACCGGAACGGAGTGGACCGTATCGGTACGGCCTGGTCTGGCTTTTGAACTGGAGCCTGCGTATCGAAACGGGCAAGCATGTTTCGAAACGCTGGCTTGTATTTGAACTTTTTAGCATCTTCAAAGGTTCTTGGATGTCGGGTTTTAGTCCTGTTGGTTGTATGTTTCCTTATTAAGTTGATAAGCATCGTTTAAGAATGGTTTTGGTGACGAATGCAAACAATCAGACTAATATGTCATATGGTAAATTTATATTACCTTGCACCTCGTTTGTATATTTTCTATGTATCTTTCCGCTGTCGTTTCTCACATAGGACTAAATGATACGTTTAGACAATATAATCAATGAAAAAAAATAGGGTTGCTAATCGAAGTGGAGCCTTAACGAGTTTTGCTTCGGTTTTCCCCGTGTAACGTGTTCGGATCGGTCAGTCGTCTAGCCCGGGACGAGGGGTTACAAAGCTCCTCTGAAATTCCTTTCAAAATCCTTTAAATTTCACGTAATCTATGCTCAAGTATTTTTTGGATTTAAATAATTAAATTAAATATAATAAAATTATCAACTGAATTGAGACCCGATCAATGCATAATATACATAATCTTAAAAAGTGTAGAAATTTGATATACAGAGACTTAGGTAGAGATATATAAAAGTAGAGAAAACGACAAAGAAAAGGCATTTAATAAAAGTAAGGGTAAAACATACAAGAATAATAATTGAATAGCTACTTTATTTTATAACATTTGGTAATCATTTTATAACAATTTGTTAACTTAGATCATATTTTTAAACTATGAAAAAATTAATGATTAGAATGATATTTTTAATTTAATGAGTATCAATATAGTTTAACTTTAAATTAAACCATCATCCAATTGTCTAAAAAAGTGTTAAAGCAATTGAGTTTTGCGCAATATAAATGAATCTTAGCCTTATATATATGTATATATATTAAGATAATTATTTGATACAGTGGCGGTGAAAACTAAAAATTTTTACAAGTGCTTTAAGTTTAGGGTTTAGGGACTCAATTTAGGGTGTATAGTTTAAGGGTTTAGGTTTAGTATTTTAGGATTTAGGGATTGTGAATAGAATTCATGGTTTAAGGTTAGAATTTAGGGTTTATAGACTAAAACCTAAATCCTCAACATATCACACTAAAACTTAAACTCTAACATCTAACCCCTAAATTCTAACCATTGCCCCTAAATTCTAAACTCCTACACTTAAACCCCTAAACCATACACCCTAAACTAAGTCCCTAAACCCTAAAACTAAGGCGCTTGTAAAAACTAAAAATTTCTACCGTTAGCATATTAGATATAAATCCTATTATATATATATATATATATATATATATATATATATATATATATATATATATATATATATATATGGAGACAAGCATAGATTTGGGGGTATTCAAATGTGCTCCCTAGTGGACAAGCAGCAATCCAAAAGTAATAAAAAATGGTAGGCCTGAGACGTGGACCAATAGGGAGTCAACACCTTCACTTCTATAATAAAATAGGGTTTTATGCCAACGCACGAGAGCAAAGCACTCTTGTCTCTGGTCCCGACCCGAAAGAAGAAAAAAAAGCCGAAAGTAAACCGGATTCCTTTCCTCAGGCACCCAATCTAAGCCACTGTCCGCTCTCTCCTGGATTTGTATCCCACTCGTCTTTTATCAGCGCGTGCGTGTTTGTTTGAGAGCTCATTGAGATGTTAAAGATATTTTGTTTTCATGCTTTAGTTTATTTTTTTTGATTAATGGGGAAAAATACTATGGCGAGCCTCGTTAAAAACCTCCCTAACCTAAGTGGAGGAAAAGAGTACTCACCATAGCATTACATCGAGAAACACATATCACAGAACATACTCCTAATCCAACTAGGGTAACTCATTATGTAATAAATCTAAAACCTCATCCGGTGGAGAAACCAAATACATCACCTCATAGCCAGACCAATGTCCCAATTTAGCCAGGGCATCCGCAACACCATTAGCCTCTCGAGGAATATGAAAGAAATCGCATCGTCGAAACTGACGAATCAAGGCATGTATCGCACTCACCATGGAAGGTTCGCCTCGCCTATCGTTACCATTGCGCAACATCCGGATAACCTCTAAGCAATCCGATTCCACAATGACATCCTCAATATGACAATAGAGGGCGTACAACAACCCCTCGTGTATCGCCCAACATTCCGCTTCAATAGCACTACATCGTCCAATAAATTTCGTAAAGCATTGGCCATGTAAAATAAAGTTTTCACACTTATATTTATGGCAAAATGACAAAAGATGCCCCCAACGTTTGCATGTTTTATCATTTGGCCCCCTATTCTTTTTTTGGTCCAAATATGCCCCCAACGTTTGCTTGTTTTGTCATTTGGCCCCCTATTTTTTCTTTTGGTCCAAATATGCCCCCAACGTTTCATTCGTAGTCCAAATATGCCTCCAACGTTTCAATTTGGTCCAAATATGCCCCCGTTAGATGGAAACTGTCAGTCAACTGACGTTCAGCAGTTGATGTTGACTGGACTTGCCACGTATTAAGATCGGCTGATACCACGTCAAAATTTTTTTATAAGCCGTTGACCGTCAGTTGATTGACAATTTACATCCAACAGGGGCATATTTGGACTATGAATGAAACGTTGGGGGGCATATTTGGACCAAAAGAAAAAATATGGGGCCAAATGACAAAACCATCAAACGTTGGGGGCATATTTGGACCAAAAAAAAGAATAGGGGGCCAAATGACAAAACATGCAAACGTTGGGGGCATCTTTTGTCATTTTGCCTATATTTATTTAGGTTTTAGTTTATGATTTAAAAGATAGAGGTTTAAGTGGTAGGGTATAGAAATTAGGGTTTATGTTTTGGGTTAGAAATTCGGACTTTAAATTTTAATTTGAAAATAAACATGTTTGTATAATTTTTTTTGCACTACACGTGTATTAAATATTCACCCTTAGTTGTTTTTTTTTTGTTTTTTTATTTTTTAACTTCAAAAATTTCACTCTTGATATAGATGATAGTCATTCGATTTATTAACTCAAATTTGAGAACGAATAGAGAAAAGAGAAAAGGGATCTAAAACCCCGACAACAAAAAGCACAACACAAAAAAAAAAGTAAAACACACAACAACAGACTTAGAACAAACAGAAAAAGAAGCAGACAAACAACAACAAAGAAGACAACAGAAGAAACTCAACCAGTCTTCCAAACCAACAAGAAAATTCAAAAATCGAGGGTCACCGGAAGATAACTCGTGTGGAGGAATGCATCAAGAGATCTATTGAACGGTCATCATGACAAGATAAATAGTGTCAATGAAGGATGAACAAAAAGGAGGCAAAGCCAAAGATCCTCACCAAACGATTCTTTGTTGGTCGAAAAAGCGAACTCCGACCACCATCGCAAAGAACAAAAGGCTATAAAGACCAATAGTCAAAGAACAAAACTATCGGAATACCTAAACGAGGAGAAAAAAATCAGACAAAGAAGAGGCAGAGCAACAACTAGCCGTTGAATGAAAAGATGCTAAGATTTTTTAGTAAAGAGAGAAAAAGGATAAGTTGAGAGAAAAAGCTTGCATCACACCAGCATATTCAAAAAATATATATAAAAAAATTATTTATACACATATTCCCTCCTTATTTTATATTATTTGATTATATTTGCCTTTTTTTTGGTAAGTGGCTGTTAATCCCAACTATAGTTCCCTTCTCTTCTTCATGTTAAAAATTATAATTCCTTTGTAGCTCCTTTGTCTTTCTAGCGACAATTGTTTCAACCCACAGGGGACCACGTCACTAATTCTATAGCATAGACCCAATGAAACGCGCGCGTGAACCGCACTAAAAAATATCTAAACCCATCAGGTCAAAAAAGATGATAAAACCGGAGCACTGTGGGTCACCCATCCCGTGACCCAAAAGGAAATATCAAACCCGTCCTGATTTTTAGCCACGACACCACCTTTTCCGTCGCTGTAAATCTGTCAATACCGTCCTCTATATATCACGGTTCTACCATACAAAAAAACCGTTAAAGTGCTTAAGGAAACAAACAAACCCAGCTCAGCCATTACCCTTCTTCTCTAAAGAGAAGTGTGGCAGAGAATCAAAAGGGTTAGTTTTCTTCCTTTTTATGAAATGGAGGCTAACGGCAATACTAACATCGTCGCGCCATTCGTCGCTAAAACTTTTCAGATGGTCAACGATCCGATGACGGATAGCTTGATCACTTGGGGTAATGCTAATAACAGTTTCATCGTCGTCGACCCTTTGGATTTCTCTCAAAGGATCTTGCCTATTTACTTCAAGCACAACAATTTCTCTAGCTTTGTTCGTCAGCTCAATACTTATGTAAGTCAATTTGTTTTTAATTTTTTGTTGCCCCCTCTAATTTTTAGAGTTTTTCTTTGATTAATTCGGATAGAATTTTTAGTTAATGAGTCTCACAGCAATTTTTTTAATGCAGAAGGCCTCGAACTAAAACTTACTTAAACGATGTTAAATTGCTTACTACTTGTACTAACCGGTTAGTGAATTTGCCGAATTAATTTTAATGGTTTCATGTGCTTGTTGTGTTTAGGGTTTCAAGAAGGTGGATCCGGATAAGTGGGAATTCGCGAATGAATGGTTTCTAAGGGGGCAGAAGCATTTGTTGAAAAACATAGCGAGGAGGAAGCAGAATAAGAGTCCTTACGGGCAAGTGAAAGCAGAGGATTTAGACGACGAAGAAATAGTGACGGAAATATCGCGGCTAAAAGAGGAGCAGAAATCGTTGGAACAAATGCTGCAAGGGATGAACAAACGTTTAGAGGCCACCGAGAGACGGCCGCAGCAAATGATGGCGTTCCTCCACAAAGTCGTGGAAGACCCCGAATTACTTCCCCGTATGATGCTCGAGAAGGAACGGACACGGCGGCTCAACGCCGATAAGAAGCGGCGGTTGACGGTGATGCCGAACGCATCGTATTCACCATCTTCAAGCATCGCGGTGTCTAATAACAATTCGGTGAAATCCGAAGAGGATGAAGACGGTCACCCGGGAATCATTTCGTCGCCGGAAAACGGGTTTTGTCCCTCGAGTTATCAATCGTCGCCGTCGCCTGATCAGGATTGGAAAGAATTGTTGGGGCAGAATATACAACTGATGGACTACGGTTGCGCCACGGTAACAAGCCAATTGCCGGCTGTGATGGTGGCTCCGACGGTGATTGGAAACGGCATGGTGGTGTCTCCGTCGGGGACGAGTGGCGTTGCTGGGTATGGTGATAGGAACAGGCAAGTGGGTTACTTGGGAGAAATGGCGGCGGCGTGGATGGAGGCGCGTCCACGACCGCCTTATCCATTTTCACTATTAGAGGATGGCTTTTAGTTAGTTGCGTTGCGTCACATGATATATCTTGGATTCTATCTTTAATATATTGATTTTTTTTGCTTTTAGTTTTAGTTTTTGCATATTTGGCTTACTATTTTATTTTTGGCTTTTGTATATAAAAATGATTTAATTATAATGTTAATAAAAACTATTTTATAATTTGACGAAAATTATAAAATTCTAACTTAATACATGACAAAATTTCAAATATTTTGCACATAAAATTTTAAATTTAATTATTTTTATATCAAACATGCACTCATATTTAACACTTCAAACACCATCCAAACATTTTAAGAGCCTATTTTTAGCTGCGACCGTGCGTTTCCACCGGCCGTTTGAATCTCGACTTCAATACCAAACAACTCACGGTTTGACCTCCAAAGAGCGATTTCAATCCAAAAGTAACCCTTTAAACCGGCGTTTATGAAAGCTAAAAAATTCAGCTTTTTCAAAATGGGCATCTGGTCTCCAAAACTGGTTTCCAACCTTAATCCCAAACTAAGCATAAGTATCTAATAAATTTTGGTTTGATAGCAATTTGATCATATAAAAAATGTAATGACTTGTTAAATATTTAATCAGAATTAAAAAAAAATTGGCCTGTCTAGGCCCTCAATTTTTTGATTTAAAAATATTTTAGGTATATATAAATTTAAATATTAGATATTACCTTTGAATTTTTAAATTAAACATTTAACAAGTCTTTTATTTTTTATATTCAATAATTTTGCCCGTTTCAATTTTTAATCTTGACTCTGTCCTGAATAAGCAAAGAGTAATATTACATACTCTCTCCGTCCCACAATTTTTGTCCCTTATTGACTTTTTTGGGTCTTTTTTTCAACTTTGACTTATAATTATTTAAAATCTATCATTGATAAAAATATGAAAAAATATATTTTAAAAACCTCTAATCGAGTAGTTTTCAAATATATATTTTATAAAATTTAATTATTTAAAATATTTAATATAATAATAGTCAAAATTTAAAAATTTAAACTTTCAAAAAGTCAATAGGGACATTTTTTATGGGACGGAGTGAGTATTATACATATTTTTTTGGTATATCTTACTTTGGCAATTGAATTTATGCAACACTATTTTAATTTAAAAAATGGTAAAATAACTTATCCCTTGAACTTAGCAATATTTCCCAACTTGGTTCTGAATTTTTTTGTTTAATTTGTCGTTGAGTTTGAATTTTTACTATTTGTAGTTATTTTAATGATGGGATGATATGAGAGTATACTAATATTGTCAATAAATTAAAAATATAAAAAATATCAGTTAAAATTTTAAAATAATGAATATTAAGAGAATTACTTTCAATCCTACAAGACATCTTATCGGGTCAAAACAAAATTCCTCTTTCCTTTTACGATGTCCTATGCATGCTCTAACACTAAAAAATTAAATCTTACACTTTAACTCTAAATTATAAATAATCTTAAATTCTAAATTTTAACTATAATCATACAATCTAAACTGCATATTATATTTTTCAGTGTTGGGACATACATAAAGACATTAAAAAGAGTAAGAAATTTATATTCGTATCTAAAAGATACATCTTAAAAGGATGTTCAATGTTTTTGAAAAAAAATTAAAAATCGATAAGTTAAGTATATGAAATTAAGAAGTTGGACCAATTAGATAACACTATTAAATTTTTATATTGAACCGCTGGCACCAAAATTAACAATTTAATAAATTATACGTAGAGAAATCATAAAAATATGAAGTTCAATCTTTTGGGTGCAACAATTTTAAAAAAAATCAACAATTTAAACTCATATGTTTACTAATAATTGGGTTAACACTTTAACTTTTTGTAAAATGAGATGACTAAACTTTAACAAATTAAAACAAGATAACTAGTTTTTCAAGATTGGTAAAATAGAAGGATGCCATACAACTTTAAATTAACTACAATCTTAGATGGATATGATGTTTTTTTAATCACTGGTATTCGACTTATTGGTCGGCTAATTTAGATTAAGTTTTGTAGATGTTCAATATGGGAACGATCCTCCAAACTCGGTTTTTTTTTTAACGCCAAGATTAAAACTTCAAACATTACTTACGTGATATAACGCTTCATTATGTTAGACCTTGTTGGTGATGAATACGATGCTTTAATATAATAATGAAATTAACTAATTAGTCCCTACTCAACTCAACCGCACCTGAGTTATGATGGTCAAATTAGTCCCTCACAATTGTCCGTTAGTATTCAAGCATCACGCTCTAGGCGCGTGGCTTAAACGTGCGATGGAATTGCTCGTTGTCGTCGCTCCCCCACTAATATCATGTTTCATGTGAATGTAAATGCAAAAGCGCCAACTAATTAATTAATTAATTAAGATTAATTAGCGTTTTGATTAGTCCAAAGTCAAACAAAACCGCTAATGAAAATCAGAACACTTCATGATTTTATTAAAATGTTATTTAAAAATAATTAATCATTAAAAATTCATTAATCGAAAAATGTGAAATTGAAATAAAATAGTTAAATTCATAGGTTTAACTGGTTTTTATAGAAAATGTAGATCACTTAAAAGTAATTATTTTGATAATCATGCTTTTAAATAATACATAGAATTTTTTGCATTTTTCAATTTTAATTTATTTTTTTAATGGATTAATATTTGATGCATTGTCAGTGAAGATTTTTCTTTTCATAAGCAGGTTTCAAATGATGTCACAGTTTATTTTAGAGGCACTAAATCTTACACACTAAAAATCAAATCTAAAATTCTAAACTATAAACCCCAAACCCTAGCTCTATACCTTAAAAGCTAACCCTAAAGTTCTAACATAAACCTTAGTAATCCTAACCTTGAACTTTTACAAAGCACTGCTTGCGAAAAATATCATTTTCCACATATCATACATACTATATCATGATCATATGCCTTATTAAAAATTCTCTCATCCTAAACAGAGAAATAAAGTAAAACATCACCATAGAACATAAAAAACACATAGAAACGAAACAAGACACCACACAATAACTCAAAACATAACCTCAAAACAATATGAACATGCAAACCAATATCTAATGCAAACCAATATCTAATGCATACCGAACCTTCAACATGTTTATTTAACAACACAAATAGCAACAAATCATCCTAATTTATGAACATGCAAACTAATATCTAATGCATACCGAACCTTCTTGAGCCAACAAAATGTCTCAAAAACTCAACAATTACCTTACTCTTTTGTGACTTTGATCGACCACGACCACGTTCTCGCTTCTTCATACGTTCTGCAACAACCCTACGCTCTTCCGGGTATAAGAAGGCAACCTATCTTTTGAAAGGGAATAAGAAACTCAACACACTATCTGACATAACACTCACATTGCGATCAACTCCATTATGAATTATAATTTGTGCCCTATTCGAAAAAGTCAGATCAACAAAAGTAACTTTACGATTTACCACCCTAAACGACTGTAAAAGAAGGGATAAAATTTCCTTATTTGAACCGCTCACCACCTTCTCAAAATAGGCTCATCCGCTAAAGTTTCACGTAAATCAACCTTTCATTTCCTATCCAACCATCTCAAGGTATCATTCAACTGTGGAATATCTTCCCAAAGGGCATTATCTCGTCATAATTGAGGCAGCACCAAAGCTTCACTATCAATATCACTCTGAACAGGTTTATCGTTTGCGTCCCCATTACTGATTTCACTCTTTTCACTCTGAATCAGTTAAAACGCGACAAGTTCATTATCACAATTCTCCAAATTACAAACCTTACAATTTAATTTTCTCTTTCCCCATTTGTTTCCTTAGACACCCCATCTTAATTAATTTGTATTAAGACAAAATATTAATAATAGTTATTGGCTGTTTTTAGTTGATTGCTATTGTTACCACTGACGGAGTTACATTGGCTAATGGGGTGTTAATTGATACTAAAAAATTTTGAGAACACTTTTTTATATGTATATTATGCGAAAAATATATATAAAAAGAGAATTAACACCATTTAAAAAAGAAATTGACATCGATTTCTTTTATCATCACTTCTTATAGCCTCCAGATGAGATTCTTTCTTTGTTACACGAGAATTGTATTCGCTAAGTTATGATCGAACTTTTTTCTTTGTCAAAGAAAAAAAATTAATAAGGATTTAAAAAATAATTAAAATTTTTAAATGGAATTGACACCACCGTTTGACTATACCTATTTTAATAAAATATAACTTAATACTCGAAATTTGAACACTACAACTTAATTTATAATAAATCTTTACCGTAATTAAGTTGAATCGGTCAATAAACAAAATAATTTAGAAATTTTAAGGAGTGCAAATATGAAACCGAATGACGACGGAATAACGCGAGGGCTGGATCACGTAGGACCCAATTTCCTTTTGGGCTTTCCGGGCAGGGAAAGTGGGTCCCATTATTTGTCAATAATGGAAAGGCAGTGGGTCCAATTGGCATCTCAAGACTCTTTTATTTATTTTTTTGTATTATTAAAATAATCTTCTACTTTTGGATGTGGACCACCGAACAAACAACCTTTTCTCTTTGAGGGCTCGTGTCCAAGCGTGATTAGTGGGCGGGAGTTGGGAGGAAAAGAGGTTTTGACACGTGTACAGAAGTCACTGTGGGGATGAGCGTTGACAAGTATTTTTCTCTCTTAGCAAAACAAGGACCATGCAGTTAGGTTTAATTGTCGTTTTAGACAAACAGTATTTTATGTTTCAATTTTGTGGTTTGAGAAGCCCCACGTTCAGTTACTTTCAATTCTTTCATTACAAAATTGGTTAGGGAATTACTTTTTAGTCACACTTATATTATATAGACCAACACATATTGATGTGTTTTTTTTGCCTTGTCATAAGATTCTATTTCTACCCACGAAAGGATTATGAAATTTTAAAAGCAATCTACAATTAAAAGTATACGTGGGTGTGATTAGGGGTTATAATTCCGGATATCAAATTCAATCTGAAAAATTGGATATATAAAATTTTGGATCGATAAAATAGCGATTCATATTTGATCAGAAAAAATTAGAATTATGAATATTGGATATTTAGATATCCAATTATTCGAATATAAAATTTGATTTTAAATATTTTTCTTCTAATTTGGCGATGGTATCTATGAAATTTCCAGATTTTATAATAAGTAACAAATTGTCAAATATAACAAAATTCGCATATATGGATTTTTTTAATTTTCGGATATAATAAACATCAAATTAATAAAAAAACAAAATTGATATCCATGAAAATTTAAATTTTCGGATAATCCGAATCTTGAAATATCGCGACTTGTATTCGATTTGAAAAATAAAAAAATGAATTTTATATCTTTAATTTTAGATCGCATCAATTGATAATCAGATCAGATCATATATTTTTACATACCCATGAATGTGATCATACTAGCACCGATGCACCAAATATTATCAAAATTTATAGTTAACTGTGTTTGAGTGAGAGTAATACTAAGACGGGTGATCATTTAAGAAGTTCTAGTTTTGTATCTCTATTTTTTTGGGTCAAACCTTTTCAACTTTGCTCTCTTATAATTTAAAATTTATTATTGATAAAAATATGAAAAAATATATTTTAAAAACCTTGAATCAACTAGTTTTTAAATATATTTTTTATAATTTTTAATTAATTAAAAATTTTAAATAAATTTTAGTCAAAGTTAAAAAAAATTGACCAGAAAAATGTCAACATGTGACAGTTTTAGTGGGACGAAGAGAGTATATATTTATATTATTTTGATCACTTATTCGATTTTTTTAAAATTCTTTTTATGAAATTGTTAAAATTATGGTTTTCATTATTAATGCATCATCGATTAATATAATGTAATGAACAATCCACTCATCTAATGAAATGATACGTTAGAATACTTAAATAAGGTCTTTAGTTTAAATCTTAATTTTGTGAATTGAGTAAATTAAGTTAAGAGAATCATCTCATAATGAGTCTTTGTAGTACTGATAGTGAGCAAAGGAGTTGGATGATCATGATTATATAAAAAAAAAACAGCTTTAATCAAAATATAATCAATTTGAACCAAATTCAATTTTATATTTAATTTATAATTACTTTGGGTCTAAAGACATTTCGCATGGACCCAAAGTTGTGGTTTTCTTCGTTTTCCTTAATGAACCCAACTTCAGCAGCGAGCCGGGTCCAATTCATGAGTTGAAAACTTATGAAGCCGACTTTATTTTTCTAAAGAAAATTCGAATAAAAATTATTTGTCCCTTTTGATATTTTTATTTATGTTCATACTAAAAATTTAGATTTAGAGGGTTAAGATTTAGAAGAGTTTAGGTGTATGGTGTATTTATTAGAGTCTATGATTTAAGGTTAGAATTTAAGATTAAAATATTTTACCGCTGGGGCATAAAAAAGAGACTAAAAAGAAGTCGATGATCTTTGCTCAGAAAAAAAGAGTACAACATTTCAAAATTATAACACCGAGACGAAAGTAAAGAAAACTTTCTTTCTTTATGTAAAGTGTGTTATACACAATGATATAAGAGTTTCTTATATAGCAGGTTGAGTAACCAACTAATAGAAATACAACTAACTAATCAGCCTAGCTAACAGAAATAGTTAACTATAACAACCCCCTCAAGATGGAGACGAGTGTATGCTCAGGAGATCCATCTTGAGAATGAAAGAGTTAAAGGTAGACGGATGAAGGGTTTTTGTAAAAATATCAGCAAGCTGGTTGTTGGATCGAACATGAAAAAACTTTAGAAAACTATCTCAAACCTTATCACGAACAAAATGACAACCAACTTCGATATGTTTGGCGCGCTCATGAAACACCTAATTATTAGTGAGATGGATAGATGATTGGTTATCACAATATAAAGAGGTAGTTGGGACCAAAATTTGAAATGAAGATAGCAAGGAACGAAGCCAAACGAGCTCACAAACTGTTGTAGCCATGACACGGTATTCAGCCTCACATGAAGGTCTGCTAACAGTTTATTGCTTCTTACCCTTTAAAGAAACAATGCTGTTACCAAGAAAAATGCAAAATCCGGTGATAGAATGTCTGGTGTCAGGACATGCACTGCATCAACAAAGCCACTGAGCTATAAATTGGATGCTGAAGAAAAGAATAGGCCAAGAGCAAGATTCCTTTTAACATATGAGAGAAGATGATAAATGACCATGAGGTGAGGATGACGTGGAGAGGCAACAAATTGACTTAAAAGATGCACGATATAAGCAATATTTGGCCTGGTATATGTAAGATACAACAGTCGACCAACTAACCTTCGATAGAGTTGAGGACCTGACAAAAAATCCCCTTCATTTGAACTCAATTTATGAGAAGGTACCATAGGCAACTCAGCTGGTTTCTTAGCAAGTGATCATGTATCCTCGAGTAATTGTAAAGCATATCACCTTTGGGATAAAGACCAGAGGCATTGTGAGCAATCTCAAATCCAAGAAAGTAACGCAAATTCCCTAGGTCTTTGAGCTTGAAATGCTGTTGAAGGAAAGACCTCACGGCTGCCAGATGATCTAAGCTCTTGCCTGCAAGTGCTATATCATCAACGTAGACAAGAAGGGCTACCAAATTGTCACCTAATCTTTTGACAAAGAGTGGGTGATCAAAGGCGATTGAGTGAAGCCAAATTGAAGAACAACACGAGAGAAAGCATGCAACCATTGGCACGAAGCTTGCTTAAGCTCGTAGATAGACTTATGTAACTTGCAGACTAAGTTAGGGCCTTGAACAAGAGAAGTATAACCAAGGGGAAGCTTCATGTACCCTTCTTAATCGAGAGAGCCATTGAGAAAGGCGTTATTAACATCAAGCTGCATAAGATGCCAACCATGAACCACAATAAGAGCAAGAAAAACCTTAAAATAATTCGTTTTAGCCACTAGAGAGAACATGTCTATATAATCGATGCCTTCAACTTGAGTAAACCCTTTCGCTACTAAGCGAGTTTTGTAACGATCGATAGTGCCATTAATATTGTAAAACTAATGTTTTGATATAATAATTGAAAAATAGTTTGGACAAATTTGAAAAGAATTTAAAACTTGTCTTTAAGTCCAAACAACTTGAAAATATGTTTGAGGCATTTAAAAAGGTTTTTGGCAAAGTTTTTAATGATTTAAATTAGCCAAACTTGACTTTTCAGCAAGCCCGTACCGATACGGTGTACCCCGTATCGATACACTTTTTCCCAAGTTTTGATTCTGTCAAAACCCGTATCGAAACGGGTGAGATCGTATCGATATGGAGAGGGATCGTTTTGATACGCCTGGTAAGCGTACCGATCCCCGTTTTAACAAACCCAACGGCTAGTTTCCCAACGACCCTTTAAATGTCATACCGTACCGATATGCCCTCAAGCGTATCGACACACTTAGGCTGGCAAGATCCCAACAGCTAGTTTCTGATGAAGGCCGTACCGATACGAGTCCTCGCGTCTCGATACGAAAGGCTCCAGAACAATATTTAATTTGGGAAAACAAGTCTCCAACGGCTCCAATTCATCCCCAACGACTAGAAACGACTACAAACTCAAAGAGGAGTATAAAAGGGACCTCCAAGCATCTAGTAATGGTTAATGCTTCAATTGTAATACAACATATGATTAAAAAATTGTATTAGTGCTTAATTGTCATTTCCTTGTATAGACAAACACTAGTGAGCCAAAATTGTTAGATTTGCTCAAGTGTTTTAGGATTGAGTGAGAGCTTAATTGTGCAAACAAATACCTATTAGAGGGATTTGAGTTTGCATATTTGTTATCTCTTGTAAAGAGGGTTTGATCAAGACTTTGGGTAGAAAGCTTGATCGGTTTGTAAGGGTTTCCTCCTAAGCCTAGAAAAGGGGACGAATCAATAGTGGATTAATTGGAAATCCTTAGTGGGAAGCTAAGGTAGTGGATTTAGACCTTGGTTAGAAGGTTGAACCACTATAAATCATCTTGTCCTTAACAATTTTAGCTTCCACACCTCTTACACCCAAAATTCCACTTCTCTACCACTTGGCAAGCAAGAACGATTGAAGGAATCGAGCACCGAAAAACCCAACAATTGGTATCAGAGCTTGACTCAATTGAAGAGGATTAACATCCCATTGAGAAGATCCGACAAGCTCGATCATCATTTCAATCAACCGACTCAATGGCGCAATCCATCGACAAACCGCCATTCTTCGACGGAACTCACTATGCCTATTGGAAGACAAGGATGAAGTTTTTCATAAAGTCCAAGGACTACAAGCTTTGAGATATAGTAGAAGATGGTCCATTCGTACCACAAGAAAGCAAGGCGAAGTGGAGTGCCGACGACCGCAAGAAGATTGAGCTTAATTGCAAAGCCTTGCACATCATCTTTTGTGCATTTGGCCCAAACATTTATGAGAAGATGTCTTCTTTTGAGAGTGCCAAGGAGGTATGGGACAAGCTTGAAGCCACATACGAGGGAACCAACGAAGTAAAGGAGACCAAGATCGGTCTCCTCACCTTAGCGTATGAAAACTTCAAGATGGATCCGGAAGAGAACATCGAGAAGATGTTTGATAGGTTCTCCACTATCACCAATGGTCTTAAAGGTTATGGAGAAGCCATCTCGGAAGGGAAGCTTGTCCGAAAGCTCATCTACTCCCTTCCCGAGTCATGGGACTCAAAAAGGACCGCCATCATCGAAGCCAAGAATCTTAAAATTTTGAAGCTTGATGAGCTCATGGGGTCTCTTCTCACTCACCAAATAATGAAGAAGAATAAAGAGGAGGAGAAGAAGAAGGAAGAAATTAGAGCTATGGGGGAGAATAAGCTCAAAGGGCTTGGCATCAACACAAATGCCATTGCTCTCAAATCCTCTACATGTCATCATGTAGATTCAAGTGAAGAGGGGGATGAAGAAGAAGAGATAGTTCATCTCTTCAAGAAGTGTGCCCCTTACATGAAGAAATCTGTTGGGTTTTTTAGCACGCTCGAATCGATCACCGAAACCGTCAAGGAGGGTTGTAATTGCTTGGTGGTTGAATTGGCTAAAACCGAAAATAGTAGACAATATTTGCACGATGATTTTAGAGTGGTTCGACTACTCAACCGAGTCTACATCCACTACCTTAGCACACCACTAAGGATTTCCCAATTCACTCAACAATGAATTCTTCCTTTTGAGGACAAAGGGTAACCTTACAACCCTATCTTTTCAATGGCTAAGATAGAACCACTCTAGTTTTTCTCTCAAGGCTAAACTAGAACCTCTCCTTTTACAAGGGTAGAAAGATGTAAACAAATATACCTCACAAGGTGGGTGTTTACGAGAGTTGAGCTCACAAGAGTGTAAAGAATAAGAACAATGAAAAACAAAACACTCTCTATACAATATTTACAAGAGAAATGAGGAAGATAAAGACTTAAACGCTATTTCTCTTGATCATGAAGCTTGGATATCATCTCTTGCTTTCTTCAAGTGTCCCAAGGCTGTATTTATAGTGTGGAATGAGTATCTAGCCGTTTATGGCCGTTGGGGATGTTTCGGAGCCGTTGGAAGCCATTTAAGTTGAGCATTAAATGCTCTCCTGCACAATAGTTTCGAAACCTTTGAGAGGTTTCGAAACCTTAAGAGGGTTTTCAAAAAACTAGCCGTTTTATAGCCGTTTGGAGCCGTTACAGGGCCAAAGTTTCGAAACCTTTACAAGGTTTCGAAACCTTTGAGCCAAAGTTTCGAAACCTTGTGAAGGTTTCGAAACCTTTGAGCCAAAGTTTCGAAACCTTGTGAAGGTTTCGAAACCTTTGCTTAGGTTTCCAAAACAAAGTGCTACTGCCCTGATAAGTTTCGAAACTTTAGTATAGTTTCGAAACTTTCCTTTGAAAATGAACATTTTGGGCATTTGTCGACTTTTAAAAGTGTAATTTGATATAGGCACTAAGTCGAACTCTTTCAAAATATTTTGTCACGTTTTAAGGGCTTTTGAATTGTTTTTGAAATCTTTAAACACGTCCCTAAAACAATTTTCACATAATTGTTATATCAAAATATTTCTCAACAATCTCCCCCTTTTTGATATAACAAAACTTCTTTTAAAAATTGTTTTTGACAAAAAAGCTCCCCCTTAATTTTTCACTTATTTCTCCCCCTTTTGTTATATTAAAAATAATTCAATTCTTTATAGTATATAATAACAATGGGGTTTATGACCATTGTGGTCAATATTATGTGGGAGTATTAAAATGTCAAAACATGTAAAACTCTTTTAAAAACTTCCCTGAACATAATTTCAAGTTGTTTGGACTTTGGAAATGTTTTAAATTCTTTTTAAATCAGTCCAACACATTTTTCAATTATTATATCAAAACATTAGTTCTTCAATCTCCCCCTTTTTGATATAATAAAACCAACTTGAAAAATTGTTTGGGATTCTCCCCCTTCAAGTTTAAAATTGTGAATAAGAGATTAAGGATATGAAATTAAGTAAAGCTCCCCCTTATTCATTTGGAAGTTCAATTTTTCAAAACATTTCTCCCCCTTTTTGTTATATCAAAAAGAATTTAAAATACTTTAAGCTCAAAATAACAATGGAGGTTTAAAAAATTTGATTCAATTAAAAAAAATTGTTTTAAAATTTTGGCTCCCCCTTACTCAAGCATTCCATTAAATTTTTAGCACAAACTTGACACTTAAAGGTATTGAATTTCAAAATAAAATTAAATTAAGAGCATTTGAAATTCAATTTATCCAAGACTTAAAAAAAATTATGCAAACATATGAATGAAACCATTAGACTCATATGCATAAAATTTTCAAATAATGTCATGCTTGTTTAGATATTTGAATAAAAGCTCAAATGCATGAACATTAGAAATTAGATAACCAAAAAAAATAAAAAATAAAAGCATTAAGCTTAGAGGTTACCTATCTTCTTCACTTGTGTGACTAGAGCATTTAAGATTCTTGCTTTTCTTGCCTTTGCTCCAACACACCTACAAGAGACATTTACTTCGATTTTGGTATCCAAATTGCTTTGGATCCATTAACATTAATCTCGATGTCTCTAGTTCCCTTAGGAACCCATACATGTCTAATCCTATAAGATTTTTTCTTCTTTATAGGACAAGTATGCAACGAATGACCATGATAATGGCAATGTGAGCATTTTGCCATTACGGGATGAGATGAATTATTAGAAATGATTTCTTTTTCTTTTGTTAAGCTTTCAAGCTTAACTTTTAAATCAAAATTTTCTTTTTCTAAAACGTCTTTGCTTGTTTTTGAAAATTCTAAATCATTTTTCAAAATTTCATTTTGATTTTCAAAATCCATTTTTGTTTTTAAAAGAAAATCATTTTTAGTTTCGAGTTTTGAAATCATTTTCCTAAATTTGGAATTCATGGTCTCAAATTCCAAATATAATTCATTAAAAGCATCTTGTAACTCATCAAAAGAATGTGAATTTAATTCATCTGAGTTAGAAGATACCTCGGGCTCATCGAGAGCCAAAACACCATCCACCTTAGGTGTTGAAGGGAGGATTGCACATGATGAAGCATCATCTTTCTTCTCTTCTTTCCCATAGAATTTCTCAAGCTTCTCCCAGATTTCTTTGGCACTTTTGGATGGGGAGACCTTCTTGGAAATCTCTTCACTTAGGGCACAGAGAAGAATGTGCATAGCCTTTGCATTGAGATGGTCCTTCTTTGTGTCATTGACACTCCTTTTCTTCTTCTTCTTAGGAGCTTCCGAATGTCCATTTATGATAATCTTCCAAATGTCAAGGTTGAATCCTTGGATGAAATATTTCATAATGTTGCTCCATTGGAAGTAACCTTCTCCTATGAAGAGAGGAGGACACATGATAGAGCGGCCTTCTTCAAATGAAATCATTGTAGAACCGCTTGCCATTTTCTTGTACGGTGGACTACGAGCGTTGGATCTTTGCTCCTGGATGTTAGTCCTTCGATGGAGACGAGGCTCTGATACCAATTGTTGGGTTTTTTAGCACGCTCGAATCGATCACCGAAACCGTCAAGGAGGGTTGTAATTGCTTGGTGGTTGAATTGGCTAAAACCGAAAATAGTAGACAATATTTGCACGATGATTTTAGAGTGGTTCGACTACTCAACCGAGTCTACATCCACTACCTTAGCACACCACTAAGGATTTCCCAATTCACTCAACAATGAATTCTTCCTTTTGAGGACAAAGGGTAACCTTACAACCCTATCTTTTCAATGGCTAAGATAGAACCACTCTAGTTTTTCTCTCAAGGCTAAACTAGAACCTCTCCTTTTACAAGGGTAGAAAGATGTAAACAAATATACCTCACAAGGTGGGTGTTTACGAGAGTTGAGCTCACAAGAGTGTAAAGAATAAGAACAATGAAAAACAAAACACTCTCTATACAATATTTACAAGAGAAATGAGGAAGATAAAGACTTAAACGCTATTTCTCTTGATCATGAAGCTTGGATATCATCTCTTGCTTTCTTCAAGTGTCCCAAGGCTGTATTTATAGTGTGGAATGAGTATCTAGCCGTTTATGGCCGTTGGGGATGTTTCGGAGCCGTTGGAAGCCATTTAAGTTGAGCATTAAATGCTCTCCTGCACAATAGTTTCGAAACCTTTGAGAGGTTTCGAAACCTTAAGAGGGTTTTCAAAAAACTAGCCGTTTTATAGCCGTTTGGAGCCGTTACAGGGCCAAAGTTTCGAAACCTTTACAAGGTTTCGAAACCTTTGAGCCAAAGTTTCGAAACCTTGTGAAGGTTTCGAAACCTTTGCTTAGGTTTCCAAAACAAAGTGCTACTGCCCTGATAAGTTTCGAAACTTTAGTATAGTTTCGAAACTTTCCTTTGAAAATGAACATTTTGGGCATTTGTCGACTTTTAAAAGTGTAATTTGATATAGGCACTAAGTCGAACTCTTTCAAAATATTTTGTCACGTTTTAAGGGCTTTTGAATTGTTTTTGAAATCTTTAAACACGTCCCTAAAACAATTTTCACATAATTGTTATATCAAAATATTTCTCAACAAAATCCTTGAAAGAGCTTGAACGAGAATCCATGAAGAAGAAGAGGGCAAGCACTTCAAGCCATAAGAAGAAGGCATATGTGGCTACTTGGAGTGATGAGGACTCCACCGACGATGAACAAGCCAACATTTTTCTTATGGCCATCGAAGAAGATTCAAGGGTAACTTCTAATTCATCTACTTCATGTTCATATTCTTTTGATGAATTACAAGATGCCTATGATGATTTGGTTTTAGAGTTTAAAAATCACATTTTGAAAAACAATAAAATGATTTCAAAGTTGAAAATTCAAAATGATTTGATTTCTAAAACCAAACTTGAACTTGAAGCAAAACTCAAAGAGTTTGAACAAAAATGTTTTGATTTACAAAATTTGCTTCATAAAGTTCAAGAAGAAAAAGATTTGATTTCCAAAGAGCTTGAAAAGAAAAATAATTTTGGAAAATCAAACTTTTATGTAAGATAATCTAGTTCCCTTAGATTTGTAAATGGTAAATGTTTTAGAAGTGTTTGGGTCCCAAAAGGACTAACCACTTCAACTAAAAATGATGAAATTGAAAAATGGATTCTTAAGGGGACTAAGTTTTGTGCTACTAACGTCTATGGATCCAAAGCAATTTGGATACCAAAAATTACTTGATTGTCTTTTGCTAGGTGTGATGGAGATTGATCAACAAGTCAAACTTTGAGGGGGAGCTCCATGCACACAAAGAAAGACACTTGAAGAAGGCTTCACATCCTCCATTGGATTCAAGTGTGGTAAAAATCTAGTTGTTCTTGCTTTTATTTGATTTAATTTTTATTTATTTCAACTAGATGATCATATATGTTGGACTAACATTCTTGATGATGCTTTGAGTAAGGGGGAGCCATTTTAAAACCAAAATTCTTAATTTTGTCAATTTTTTTTACCTCTATTGTTATTTTGAGCTTAAAAGTGTTTAAATTCTTTTTAATATAACAAAAAGGGGAGAAATGGTTTGAAAAATTGAATTTTCAAATGAATAAGGGGAGCTTTAATTGATTTCAATTCTTAATTCTCTTATTCCAAATTTATTTTACAAAGGGGGAGAAATCCCAAACAATTTTTCGAGTTAGTTTTATTATATAGAAAAGGGGAAGATTGTAGAACTAATGTTTTGATATAATAATTGAAAAATAGTTTGGACAAATTTGAAAAGAATTTAAAACTTGTCTTTAAGTCCAAACAACTTGAAAATATGTTTGAGACATTTAAAAAGGTTTTTGACATAGTTTTTAATGATTTAAATTAGCCAAACTTGACTTTTCAGCAAGCCCGTACCGATACGGTGTACCCCGTATCGATACACTTTACCCAGGTTTTGATTCTGCCAAAACCGTATTGAAACGGGTTAGACCGTATCGATACGGAGAGGGATCGTTTTGATATGCCTGGTAAGCGTACCGATCCCGATTTTAACAACTCCAACGGCTAGTTTCCCAACGACCCTTTAAATGTCATACCGTACCGATACGCCCTCAAGCGTATCGATACGCTTAGGCTGGCAAGAGCCCAACGGCTAGTTTCTGATGAAGGCCGTACCGATACGGGTCCTCACGTATCGATACGGAAGGCTTCAGAACAACATTTAATTTGGGAAAACAAGTCTCCAACGGCTCCAATTCATCCCCAACGGCTAGTAACGACTACAAACTCAAAGAGGAGTATAAAGGGACCTCCAAACATCTAGTAATGGTTAATGCTTCAATTGTAATACAACATATGATCAAGAAATTGTCTTAGTGCTTAATTGTCATTTCCTTGTATAAACAAACACTAGTGAGCCAAAATTGTTAGATTTGCTCAAGTGTTTTAGGATTGGGTGAGAGCTTAATTGAGCAAACAAATACATATTAGAGGGATTTAAGTTTGCATATTTGTTATCTCTTGTAAAGAGGGTTTGATCAAGGCTTTGGGTAGAAAGCTTGATCAGTTTGTAAGAGTTTCCTCTTAAGCCTAGAAAAGGGGACGAATCAATAGTGGATTGTGTTGCGACTAAAAATATACCTCGGTGTCACTTAGAAGAACCGGGTTTTAATGGTTTTTTGGAAAATTAGTCGGATTTGTGTAAAAATAAAGGAGTCGCCACCGGCCATTTAAAAATGGTAGACCGGACACCAAAATAAAAACCAGAGATTCTTTTCGAAAACGGGTTCGGGAGTCGGTTACACGCGAGGAAGGATTAGCACCCTCGTCGTGCCCGGAAATCGGTACCAAAAACATTACCGCTTAATCAATATGAAATTTTGCGAATTAAAGTGACGATTCGTATCGAAATTTGGTTATACGATTGAGTAAATTTTAAAAGCCTTAATATTCGAGAAGGAACGTCCGAACCACCACCACTACGACTAGTGCTGGCCTCGTTCATTCCCGAATAAAAAGACGTTCACATTGCAATTTAAGATTCGAGATGCAACTTAAAAAAACGTGAACGTGACATAATAAAACATATAATTAAACATAAAATAAGTGGCACGGCATGTGATGGCATAAACGAACATTCATAAAGATATATAAAATTCAAGACCACACGTAATTTTCGATTAACAAAAATCATGCCCAAAGTCATATGACTCACACGTGAAAATGCATTACAAATCAATACTCGAATGAGGCTACATGAAAACCATATATTATGTATGGGTAAAAAAAGAGATATAGAAAGTTAAGTGCGGGAAAAAAGCCTAGATATTATTACAAAATAAAAGGAAACATCAATCAACGAATTATGGAAATATAAATGAAGGCAAGAATTAACATCGAAATATAAATTGTACCAAATTAAATAAACAAGAAACTAAAATTTGCAATGTATAAATGGAAACATATTGAACGGTGACACCATGAATTAAATATATATACATAACCACACAAAAGGAAATAAATTAAAGTGAATATAAAAATAATGACCATATATATTATAGATAAGATATATATACTATATATATACATACATACGTACACAGTAACATTAAAGAGGAAACTTTAATATATATTATAATTATTATACATAAGGAATATATCATATACATATATACACATACACGGTAAAATTTTAAAAAAGGAAAACATTAATATGTCATTATATTGAAGGACTAAACTGACGTAAATTCAAAGTAATGGGCTCAAATCATGGAGAACGAGTGACCAAACCGAATAAGCTTGAAAACCAGAGGCTAGCGGAGAGGATTTTTAAAGAAACCGAGTGGCCCTGACGTAATTAGCCCAAAACCTCCTCTTTATATACTAACTTAAGACGAAAAAGAACCCTAAAAACCTAATGAACGGCGGCTACCTCCCCTTTCACCTCGAACCCTCGAGAAAAAGAGAGAAGAATCTCAGCCTCCCCTCTCGTTCGGTTCCGATAGGGCTTGGATAACCCTGGAACAGCTACACCGCCGGCGGAGGCGAGCCAAAACCGAGCGCGGAAGCAACCCTTCTTTTCCAAAAATACCTAAAACGAAACCCCCTTCTTCATTTCCAACCCAAACCGATGGCTCACCCCATCGGGGATTATTGCCGGTGGGATATCGAGGGATCAGAAGGGAGGAAACGATCTCAGAAAGGTAAAAGAGGTTCATTTCCCATTTTTTTACATGCATGAAGATGAAAGTGAAGGTGAATGTACCTCTGGAACTTTTGCTTTCTTTTATTTCTCTCTTTTTTGAAAAAAACCCGAATGATTCTTGTTTACAAACTCTCCCTGAATTTTCCTATATCTCGATGCTCACTGATTTTTTTCTCTCCAATCCCCCCTCTATTTTTTGGCTTCGGTTTCCTATATAACAGAAGCTTTTACATTCGAAATAAAACGAAAATATTTTTCTCTCTGCCTCTCTGAATGTTGTCTGGTCGACTTTTATTAATTGCCTCTGTTTTGTTGTCTTTTTTGCTTTTTTTGGGTCACTGATGCACTGTTTTCTTTGTCTGTGCATGTCGGGTTTTCCCGGTTGGGAGAGGCAGCAGAGCGTGCCGGTGCAGGGGCGGCAGAGGAGGGGTCACGGGCATCTTCATCGTCCTTCATTTGGGACCGTTAGATCGACTCGATCTAACGGTCGACGTTGTGCGGCGCTGGAAAAAGGGATGACCCTCTCTAGGGTTTTTCTCTGGATGCGATCTGGGCCATACATCTTTCTTCGATCCGACGGCTCTCAGTGCGTGCGGCGCTAGGGCAAAGATAGATGGCTAGGGTTTCTTCATCTGGTTAGATCTAGACCGTTAGATTAACATCCCAGATCTAACGGTCCACGATGGGCTGCGCAGAGGGAAAAGAAGGGATTAGGGTTTTTGTGTGTGTGAAAGGCTGAACGGGCCATATGCATGTATATTACTTTTGGGCTTTGTAATATTTGGACTGTTTTTAAAACATTTGGGCTCTTATTATTTATCAATATCATTTATTTACTTTATGTTTTATTTTCATAATAATAATAATAAATACAATAATAATAATAAACAAAAATAATAATAGTAAATATATCAATAATAATTAGTAGATAATATTAGCACACACAATAATAAAACGAATATGTAATGGATGTATATAAATGATAAATAATAATGATAAGACATAATTGTTATTAGCTATAATAAGATAATATTATATATTAGTAATGTTTTAGGTTTTTTCTTTCTTTTTTTAAATATGATAAATAATAACATAAGGTAATAAGGGTAGCATTATTTATACCTACATATATATGTATATATATATATATTTTTTCCTCTTTTTTTTCCTTTTCTTTTTTTACTTTTAATTACCGAATAGCCCTAATAAGCCCAAGGTAAACACAAACTAAAGGGGGTTTAAGGTCCGGACAAAATTAGTGATTACAGATTGATTGGAAATCCTTAGTGGGAAGTTAAGGTAGTGGACGTAGACCTTGGTTAGAAGGTTGAACCACTATAAATCATCTTGTCCTTATCAATTTTAGCTTCCACACCTCTTACACCCAAAATTCAACTTCTCCACCACTTGGCAAGCAAGAACGGTTGAAGGAATCGAGCACCGAAAAACCCAACAATTGGTATCAGAGCTTGACTCAATTGAAGAGGATTAACATCCCATTGAGAAGATCCGGCAAGCTCGATCATCATTTCAATCAACCGACTCAATGGCGCAATCCATCAACAAACCGCCATTCTTCGACGGAACTCACTATGCCCATTGGAAGACAAGAATGAAGTTTTTCATAAAGTCCAAGGACTACAAGCTTTGGGATATAGTAGAAGATGGTCCATTCGTGACACAAGGAAGCAAGGCGGAATGGAGTTCCGACTACCGCAAGAAGATGAAGCTTAATTGCAAAGCCTTGCACATTCTCTTTTGTACATTTGACCCAAACATCTATGAGAATATGTCTTCTTGTGAGAGTGCCAAGGAGGTATGGGACAAGCTTGAAGTCACATACGAGGGAACTAACGAAGTAAAGGAGACCAAGATCGGGCTCCTCACCTTAGCGTATGAAAACTTCAAGATGGATCCGGAAGAGAACATCGATAAGATGTTTGATAGGTTCTCCACTATCACTAATGGTCTTAAAGGTTATAAAGAAGCCATCCTAGAAGAGAAGCTTGTCCGAAAGCTCATCTACTCCCTTCCCGAGTCATGGGACTCAAAAAGGACCGCCATCATCGAAGCCAAGAATCTCAAAACTTTGAAGCTTGATGAGTTCATGGGGTCTGTTCTCACTCACCAAATAATGAAGAAGAATAAAGAAGAGGAGAAGACGAAGGAAGAGATTAGAGCTATGAGGGAGAAGAAGCTCAAAGGGCTTGGCATCAACACAAATGCCATTGCTCTCAAATCCTCCACATGTCATCATGTAGATTCAAGTGAAGAGGGGGATGAAGAAGAAGAGATATTTCACCTCTTCAAGAAGTGTGCCCCTTACATGAAGAAAGCCTTGAAAGAGCTTGAACGAGAATCCATGAAGAAGAAGAGGGCAAGCACTTCAAGCCATAAAAAGAAGGCATATGTGGCTACTTGGAGTGATGAGAACTCCACCGAAGATGAACAAGCCAACCTTTTTCTTATGGCCATCGAAGAAGATTCAAGGATAACTTCTAATTCATCTACTTCATGTTCATATTCTTTTGATGAATTATAAGATGCCTATGATGATTTGGTTTTAGAGTTTAAAAATCACATTTTGAAAAACAATAAAATGATTTCAAAGTTGAAAATTCAAAATGATTTGATATCTAAAACCAAACCTGAACTTGAAGCAAAACTCAAAGAGTTTTAACAAAAATGTTTTGATTTACAAAATTTGCTTCATAAAGTTTAAGAAGAAAAAGATTTGATTTCCAAAGAGCTTGAAAAGAAAAATAATATTGGAAAATCAAACTTTTATGTAAGATAATCTAGTGCCCCTAGATTTGTAAATGGTAAATGTTTTAGAAGTGTTTGGGTCCCAAAAGGACTAACCATTTCAACTAAAAAGGATGAAATTGAAAAATGGATTCCTAAGGGGACTAAGTTTTGTGCTACTAACGTCTATGGATCCAAAGCAATTTGGATACCAAAAATTACTTGATTGTCTTTTTCTAGGTGTGTTGGAGATTGATCAACAAGTCAAACTTTGAGGGGGAGCTCCATGCACACAAAGAAAGACACTTGAAGAAGGAAGGCTTCACATCCTCTATTGGATTCAAGTGTGGTAAAAATCTAGTTGTTCTTGCTTTTATTTGATTTAATTTTTATTTATTTCAACAAGATGATCATATATGTTGGACTAACATTCTTGATGACGCTTTGAGTAAGGGGGAGCCATTTTAAAACCAAAATTCTTAATTTTTTCAAATTGTTTTACCTCTATTGTTATTTTGAGCTTAAAAGTGTTTAAATTCTTTTTGATATAACAAAAAGGGGAGAAATAGTTTGAAAAATTGATTTTTCAAATGAATAAGGGGAACTTTAATTGATTTCAAATATTAATTCTCTTATTCCAAATTTATTTCACAAAGAGGGAGAAATCCCAAACAATTTTTCGAGTTAGTTTTATTATATCAAAAAGGGGGAGATTGTAGAACTAATGTTTTGATATAATAATTGAAAAATAGTTTGGACAAATTTGAAAAGAATTTAAAACTTGTCTTTAAGTCCAAACGACTTGAAAATATGTTTGAGACATTTAAAAAGGTTTTTGTCATAGTTTTTAATGATTTAAATTAGCCAAACTTGACTTTTCAGCAAGCCCGTACCAATACGGTGTACCCCGTATCGTTACACTTTTGCCCATGTTTTGATTATGCCAAAACCCATATTGAAACGGGTGAGACCGTACCGATACGGAGAGGGATTTTTTCGATACGCCTGGTAAGCGTACCGATCCTCATTTTAACAACCCCAACGGCTAGTTTCCCAACGGCCTTTTAAATGTCATACCGTACCGATACGCCCTCAAGCGTATCGATACGCTTAGGGTGGCAAGAGCCCAATGGCTAGTTTCTGATGAAGGCCGTACCGATACGGGTCCTCGCGTATCGATACGGAAGGCTCCAGAACAACTTTTAATTTGGGAAAACAAGTCTCCAGCAGCTCCAATTCATCCCTAGCGGCTAGTAACGACTACAAACTCAAAGAGGAGTATAAAAGGGACCTCCAAACATCTAGTAATGGTTAATGCTTCAATTGTAATACAACATATGATCAAGAAATTGTCTTAGTGCTTAATTGTCATTTCCTTGTATAGACAAACACTAGTGAACCAAAATTGTTAGATTTGCTCAAGTGTTTTAGGATTGGATGAGAGCTTAATTGTGCAAACAAATACCTACTAGAGGGATTTGAGTTTGTATATTTGTTATCTCTTGTAAAGAGAGTTTGATCAATGCTTTGGGTAGAAAGCTTGATCAGTTTGTAAGGGTTTCCTCCTAAGCCTAGAAAAGGGGACGAATCAATAGTGGATTGATTGGAAATCCTTAGTGGGAAGCTAAGGTAGTGGATGTAGACCTTGGTTAGAAGGTTGAACCACTATAAATCATCTTCTCCTTATAAATTTTAGCTTCCACACCTCTTACACCCAAAATTCCACTTCTCCACCACTTGGCAAGCAAGAACGGTTGAAGGAATCGAGTATCGAAAAACCCAACAGTATTGTATTTTATGCGGTAAACCCATTTGCAATTAATTGAGAGTTTTCCTTCTGGCAAAGTAACGTCTGACCATGTCTTTGTTTAGATGTGAGGGGCTCGATTCGATCAACCGTTCTTGCTCGCCAAGTGTGGAGAAGTTGGATAATTGGGTGTTTTAGTGGGAGATGAAAAATTGGCAATTTGACACAAGGATTTATAGTGGTTCAACCTTCTAACCAAGGTCTACATCCACTACCTTAGTTCCCCACTAAGGATTTCCAAACAAATTCACTAAGAATTTCGTCCCCTTTTCTCGGCTTAGGAGGAAACCGTTACAACGATCAAGCTTTCTACCCAAAGCTTGATCAAACACTTTCTTACAAGAGAAAGACTTAGCAAACTAGAAATACCTCTAATAGGTGTGTGTTTGCAATACTAAGCTCTCACCCAAAACCTAAACACTTGAGTAAATTTAACAATGTTTAGCTCACAAGTGTTGTCTAAGCAAGAAATAAACAATTTAAGCTCTAGACAAATTTTGACATCATAATGTTGTAACAATTGAAGCATTAACCATTACAAGATGCTTGGAGGTCCCTTTTATACTCCTTGATGAGTTTGTAGCCGTTACTAGCCGTTGGGGTTCATTTGGAGCCGTTGGAGCCTTTATTTCCCACCATAAATGTAGTTCTGCAGCTTGGCGTATCGATACTCGTCAAACCGTATCGATATGGTCTCAATGAGGAATTACCCGTTGGGCTTCTTCAGCTGATGCGTATCAATACGCTTACCTAGCGTATCGGTACGGTCCTGCAATTAAAAGACCGTTGGGAAAATAACCGTTGGGGTAGTTAGGCATATCGGTACGCGATACACCCGTATCGGTACGCGACTAGCCGTTGGGCTATTTCAAAACACACCGTATCGATACGGCTAAGCGTATCGGTACGGGTTTTGGCTATTGGAAAAATCAGGTAGTTGAAACCCTAAGGCGTATCGGTACGGTCCTAGACCGTATCGGTACGGACAGTTGAAAAGGCTGGTTTTGACTACTTAAAATGTACTTTAAATTATTCCAAAGCCTTGTAAAACCCTTAAACATATTTTCAAGTTGTTTTTGACTAAAAACATATTTTAAATTCTTTTCAATTTAGTCCAAAACATTTTTCAAATATTATATCAAAACATTAGTTCTACAATCTCCCCCTTTTGATATAATAAAACCAACTTGAAAATTGTTTGGGAATCTCCCCCTTTTAACTTTAAAATTGTGAATAAGAGATTAAAGATATGGAATCAATTAAAGCTCCCCCTTATTTATTTGAAAATTCATTTTTTTCAAACCATTTCTCCCCCTTTTTGTTATATCAAAAAGAATTTAAAATGACATTGAGTTCAAAATAACTTAGGAGGCAAACAAAATTGACACACTTAAAATTTTGGTTTATAAAAATGGCTCCCCCTTACTCAAAGCATCATAAGAATTTTAGTTCAACATATATATTTATCCAGTTGACATAAATGAAAATAAATCAAATAAAAACAAAAACAACTAGATTTTACCACACTTGAACCCAAGGGAGGATCTGAAGCCTTCATTCTTCAAGTATTCTTTCTTTGTGTGCATGGAGCTCCCCCTCAATTTTTGACTTGTTGATCACTCTCCATCACACCTAGCAAAAGACAATCAAGTAATTTTTGGTATCCAAATTGCTTTGGATCCATAGACATTAGTAGCACAAAATTTAGTCCCCTTAGGAATCCATTTTTCAATTTCATCCTTTTTAGTTGAAGTGGTTAGTCCTTTTAGGACCCAAACACTTCTAAAACATTTTCCATTCACAAATCTAGGGGCACTAGGTTGTCTTACATAAAAGTTTGATTTTCCAAAATTATTTTTCTTTTCAAGTTCATTGGAAATCAAGTCCTTTTCTTTTTGAACTTTAAGAAGCAAATTTTGTAAATCAAAACATTTTTGTTCAAAATCTTTCAATTTTGCTTCAAGTTCAAGATTTGTTTTGGAAAGCAAATCATTTTCAATTTTTATTTTTGAAATTAACTTTTTGTTCTTGGAAAATGATGCCTTGAATTCCAAAAGCAAATCATCATAGGCATCTTGCAACTCATCAAATGAATATGAATTTGAAATAGATGAGTTAGAAGTTACCTCCCCCTCATTGAGGGCCATCAAGCATAGGCGGGCTACTTCATCATCGGTGGAGTCTTCATCACTCCATGTGGCCACATATGCTTGTTTTAAAGATGATCCATTCTTTTTGGATTTGTGGGAGTCCTTCATCTTCTTCCTCGATTCATGCTTGGATTTTTCCAGTTTGCTCTTCATGAACCAGGCAAATTTGTTGAAGAGATAAGCCATCTATTCATCTTCACTTTCCTCCTCACTTGAATCTACATGATGGCATGTGGAGGATTCGAGAGCAACGCCACTTGCATTGATGCCTAGCTCCATGATCTTCTTCTTCCCCATCGCTCTAATCTCTTCCTTCTTCTTCTCCTCTTCTTTGTTTTTCTTCATTATTTGATGAGTGAGAAGTGACCCCATAAGTTCATCAAGCTTCAAGGTTTTGAGATTCTTGGCTTCGATGATGGCGGTCCTATTTGAGTCCCATGACTCGGGAAGGGAGTAGATGAGCTTTCGGACAAGCTTCTCTTCCGAGATGGCTTCTCCATAACCTTTAAGTCCATTTGTGATAGTGGAGAACCTATCAAACATCTTCTCGATGTTCTCTTCCGGATTCATCTTGAAGTTTTCATACTCTAAGGTGAGGAGCCCAATCTTGGTCTCCTTGACTTCATCGGTCCATTCGTATGTGACTTCAAGCTTGTCCCATACCTCCTTGGCACTCTCACAAGAAGACATTTTCTCATAGATGGTTGGGCCAAATGCACAAAAGAGCATGTGCAAGGCTTTTCAATTAAGCTCTATCTTCTTGCGATCGTCGGCAATCCATTCCGCTTTGCTTCCTTGAGGCACGAACGAACCATCTTTGTAACCCTCTTAGCCCGGCCTAGGCGTTAGACCCGAACTACGAAGATCACACGGGGAAAACCAAAGTCAACTCGAAAGTCAACCTTGATTAACGACCCTTTTTTCCGTTTTATCTTTTCTAGATGCGCATTAATCCTATATGAATGCTCAAGAACCATGGAAGAGAAAAGCACAGCGATCGGAAAACGTTTAAGGACTCAATTGCAAGAAATACACATTTAGGGACCAAAATGTAAATTTTGGAAAATATAAGAACTTTGTAGATTTTAGTTTTACCGAACCTCAATTAATCATATTACAAGCCTCTCTGCCAAATTTAAGCTTAAAAAGACATCTCTAGCTCAAGCAATTGCGATTACAAAATTCAGGACTAAAATGTAAAGCATGCAGACTTTAGAGCAATTTAAATCTGTGTCCAACGGTCACCCGTTTCGAAACAGCTAAAGGGTGTTTCGAAACACCAGGTCAAAACACCCACCAGTTTCGAAACTGGTTCCGAAACAGGGCATTCAGTGGCCAAAGTGTTTCGAAACACTTCTAGCCGTTCCGAAACGCCCAAGCCATTTCAGGCACCCGTTTCGAAACAGCTAAGGGTGTTTCGATACACCCTGCCTAGAAACAGCAGAAAATTCTGGTTTTACACATCCAAACACCAACAAACATACTTTAAACCATTCCACAACATATCAACAACATGCCAAGCATTATAACTACCAAATTGCATTAAAAACTAGATACAAATCAAGCATTAGGTACACCAACTCATTTATCATATTGAACACAACATCTTACTTTTAAACAAAGAACATAGCATATCAACATATGAAGAAGAAGATTCAAATATTGCAAAGCGATCCTCAACAAGTATCAAACCATAAACCGAACATTCTCAAAATGAACAATCTCATTACACATCAACATATAAGACTCTTCCCCCCATTGCCTTTATTATCTATAGCTATAAACCAAAACATACTTCTCAAGTGGAGCTCTTCTTGAATCCCTTGCTTCTTGCTGTCCCAACTTCAAATATCTGCATTGATGGACAAAAAGAAGCGTAAGCACATAATGCTTAGTGAGGAATGCTCAAAACCAAAACACCATCAATGCAGCGGATCATAAAGCCGTCTTAAAATGTATTCACAACTCAAAGACCCAAAGTATTGATAGGAAATCTCCTTTGAAAAACCATAGCTTTAAAACATGCATTGCTCAACAAGAAAACCAACATTTAACTTTGAAACACCAAACAACTCACCCCAAACAACATCTTTGCAATTACTACTATTTAAACCTTTCAATGCACAAACACTTCATGCAAAGTTTAAACCAATTTCTTTGGAAAACACTTTCACTTCACACTATACTCTTCTCATGCTTGATGATCATTTCAAAGCAAAATACCTTTTGGAAACCATATGTTCATTCTCTCTACCTCATGCATTCAACAAACGCAAAACCCATGGCAAAGCCATACATGCTTGTTACTCAAAAGCATTTCATAAACTCAAAACCCCATTTGTATAAGCAAATCTCCATTTTGGAAACCACATGTACCATCTAGCTAACACATGCATACAACCTATGCAAATCTCATGGCAAGACCACATATGCTTGATATACAAAAGCATTTCATAAAATTATTATCTCATAAGCATTTCTCAAAACATACAACATCTCAAGCATTGGTACATGTGACACATTTCTTTCTCATACATTGGCATTTTTAGAAAATACTTCAACAAAACTTTTAAACCACAAGCTCAACACTTTCTCATGCTACCTTGCATCATTTTCAAGCATCTCACGCTTCGTTACAATCAAATACATTATATTGGCTACAAGTGATAGTTCATAACCATTTCGACACAAGACACAATCGAATACGCGGATTACAAGCGTTGTCCCACACGCTTCATACACACTACCGGCGTTACAAGGTGGAGTTTATCGGTACAATCACAACCCCTCAACACCCGTGATGGAGTTTAACGGTACAATCACAACCCCTCAACATCACTCATCGGTAGTTGTATAACCCACTAGCGAGAGCCGGGACACAACACAAGGCTTACACATGGGAGCTACCTCAACCATTGTAATCACCTTAACCAAGCTCACACACGGGAGCAACCCTCCACCGTTGTGACGCTTAACAAAGTCCACCCACGAGAGCCATCCTCCATCGTGGTGACGCCAATTTCCTCAATCGCTAGGGTACTTAGATGGAGTTTACGGTACAATCACAACCCCTCGACATCCAAGGCGACTTTACTTACGGTGCACCCCATCCTATAGTCGGCTAACTATATCCGATTCAAGAACTTAAAAACCATTTCATCACTTGTCAATATACATCAATACCATCATCAATTCACTGTTCTAAACATTAATCAAAGCCACTTATCAATATACATCTCCATGCATCATAACCATATTAATAACATGTCAAACCAAGGATCTCTTACCTTGAGCATCCTTCAATACATGGCTTTCAAAACCAGCATTAATCATGCTAAAACATGCTTTCAAACAGTAATTAAACATGCATTTCATAACTAATGCATCAAACCATGACTTAGCACATTCGAGGGAGTTTTTCCGAAAACTTACTCTTGAGCTTAGCTAAGTTGTTTAGACTTAAACTAAGCTCCCAAAACCTCAAATAATCGTTTCAAAGCTGAAAAACCATCTCCATTCATCGATACACAAAACTATGCTAGCCGACAAGCCTCCCAAGCGTCCGAAACCTCCAACGCCACCTCTATCGCTTCCTGATCATTCTCCCCTGTTTTTAACACATAACAACAGAGGATTAATGCATCACCATGCATTAAAATCACCAGCAATACAACCTAAACTCGCTGCTCTACTCAAGAACCTCATTTCGGCTTCAAAAAACAACCGAAATCATCTCCAAACTCTTCCAAAACAAAGCCCAGCCAAGATCTATCACTTCTAACCATTTCTAAACATCAATTAACATAAAAAACAACCCTAAACTCGCCCTTATACCTCCAGCTATAACAGAACACCAAAATCACCCCAAAAACCACCATTTTCACAAGCAAAAACTCAAGAATCACAACCTATTCGGGATTGGATTGATAAAACCTCTTTTCTAACATCATTTAACATCCAAAATACATTAGAAAACCATCTCAAAACAGAGCCCAACTAATTACAACGAAAATCCTCAAGATCTCTTCCAAAATCTTGAGTTTTAAGCCAAAATCTTGTTTCTAACATTAAAACCATTCATAAATCTTTAATAAAGGATTGACAACTTGGAAATTTCAGTAAAGAACTGAGTATTTAGAGGAGAAGAACAATCTTACCTCTAAATGATGATTTCTCCTTGATTTGGGCAAAATTCCATGAAAATGCAATGTGGAAATCAAAAGGATTTGATGCAAGATTGATTAGGAACCAATAGATGATGGAAATCTCATCAATTGAAGTGAAGATCAATGTGAATTTTGCTGGTGAAAATGTGTTTGGATGATGGGATTTTGAGAGAAAAAGGAATGAGAGAAAATTAGAAAAAGTAGTTTTGAAAGTTAAAAAGTAGTTTTCACCTTTCTTTTATTTAATTAAAACATTAATTAAATCACCCAAATTAAAGAAAAATCTGGAGAAAAACATTTTGGGTAAATTAGCTCCTTAAAGATTCAAAGTTTCAATCCTTTACAAAACAGTCACTACTAAACTTTGCAAAAATCGCAATTTGGTCACTACACCGAAATGTAGTATTTCCAAACCTTATTTTGTAAAATTGATTTCACCAATCACCTTTATATATTAAAAGAGGATTTTTAGATATTTTTCTATATTTTTAAACCATCCCGAACTAGGCTTTCCCTAAAACTCCCTTTTATATTCGAACCGTTTCTCAGACCGGTCCAGTTCAAACCCTAAACTTCTAAGCTCAAAATTGGGGTGTTACAATCTTCAACTATGTCCCATAGCTTGTAGTCTCTTGACTTCAAGAAGAATTTCATCTTTGTCTTCCAATGGGATATTAATTTTTGTCGAAGAAGGGCGGTTTGTCGATGGATTGCGCCATTTGAGCCGGTTGGTGAAATGTTGATTGAGCTTGCTAGATCTTGTCAATAGGATGTGAATCCCCTTCGATTGAGCCAAGATCTGATACCAATTGTTGAGATGTGAGGGGCTCGATTCGATCAACCGTTCTTGGTCGCCAAGTGTGGAGAAGTTGGATAATTGGGTGTTTTAGTGGGAGGTGAAAAATTGGCAATTTGACACAAGGATTTATAGTGGTTCAACCTTCTAACCAAGTTTTACATCCACTACCTTAGCTCCCCACTAAGGATTTCCAAAAAAATTCACTAAGAATTTCGTCCCCTTTTCTCGGCTTAGGAGGAAACCGTTACAACGATCAAGCTTTCTACCCAAAGCTTGATCAAACACTTTCTTACAAGAGAAAGACTTAGCAAACTAGAAATCCCTCTAATAGGTGTGTGTTTGCAATACTAAGCTCTCACCCAAAACCTAAACACTTGAGCAAATTTAACAATGTTTAGCTCAAAAGTGTTGTCTAAGCAAGAAATAAACAATTTAAGCTCTAGACAAATTTTGACATCATAATGTTGTAACAATTGAAGCATTAACCATTACAAGATGCTTGGAGGTCCCTTTTATACTCCTTGATGAGTTTGTAGCCGTTACTAGCCGTTGGGGTTCATTTGGAGCCGTTGGAGCCTTTATTTCCCACCATAAATGCAGTTCTGCAGCTTGGCGTATCGATACTCGTCAAACCATATCGATACGGTCTCAATGAGGAATTACCCGTTGGGCTTCTTCAGCTGATGCGTATCGATACGCTTACCTATTGTATCGGTACGGTCTTGCAATTAAAAGACCGTTGGGAAAATGACCGTTGGGGTAGTTAGGCGTATCGGTACGTGATACACCCGTATCGGTACGCGACTAGCCGTTGGGCTATTTCAAAACACACCGTATCGATACGGCTAAGCGTATCTGTACAGGTTTTGGCTACTGGAAAAATCAGGTAGTTGAAACCCTAAGGCGTATCGGTACAGTCCAAGACCGTATCGGTACGGACAGTTGAAAAGGCTGGTTTGACTACTTAAAATGTACTTTAAATCATTCTAAAGCCTTGTAAAACCCTTAAACATATTTTCAAGTTGTTTTTGACTAAAAACATATTTTAAATTCTTTTTAATTTAGTCCAAAACATTTTTCAAATATTATATCAAAACATTAGTTCTACAGCCTTGTTGGAATTTATAGCTTGTAATTCTTCAAGCATGGCATCTCTCCAAGCTGAAGAAGTTACTGCCTGATGATAGAAAACAAGTTCCTTGGAGGATGAAATGTTGGCAATGAACGTACTATAATCAAGGGATAATTTCTCATTAGAAATGTAGTCTTTAATGGGATAAGAGTAAGAAGACACACTGTTCAAGTGATATTGATCAAGACATGAATGCTTTTGTATAGCACGATAAGATCTTCAAAGATGAACCACCGGTTCTTCAGGCAATGGAACATCTTGTGGCTCATGTTGTGAGGGAACAATTGGTGGCACCGAACCAGGATCAACTTTATTCTGCATGTTAATCTGAGCTGAGTGAAGAATAGAGTTTTCTGAAGTTGAAGATGTAGAGGAGTTCATATGGAATTGATCATCATTCTGGTCAGATGTATCTGAGCTCTGAGAAGAAACACATGATGAAACTTGTGCATGTTGAGGAGCATAATTATGTACAACATCAGGGAAATCACGTGGCAAAGGAACATGGGAAAAGAAATCAACAGTATTTTCAGGAGAAGAAATAGAATGAATAGAAAACATTCCCTCATAAAAAATCACGTCTCGTGATATGACGATCGAACGAGTCTTTAAAACATAGACCTTGTAACCCTTAACACTAGGAGAGTAGCCAATAAAAATTCCAAGCAATGCTCGTTCAGAAAATTTGTCTTTGTGTGCTTAAAGAGTGGACACGAAACAAAGATAGCCAAAAGCCTTGAGAAGCATATAATTTATAGGCTGTTTGTACAAAAGCTCATAAGGATATTTATTACCCAAAACTGGAGAAGGTAGCTTTTTATTAGGTAAGTTGCAGTGAGCAAACATTCCCCCTAGAATTGTAGTGGAACCCTAGACTGAAAGAACAAAGCCCTTGCAACTGCCAATAGATGTCGATGCTTGCGCTCAACTATTGAATTCTGTTATGGAGTCTCAACACAAGAGAATTGATGAACTATACCCAATTTAGAAAATAATTCAGTGAACTTTAACTCTGGGGCATTGTCAGATCGAAATGCTTTAACATCAAACCCAAACTACTTTTTGATCATTGTGATGAAGCTAGGAACACTGATGCTCACTTTAGATTTATGATGCATCATATATGTCCATGTGGATCTAGTATGACCATTCACCAAAGTTAAAAAGAATCTTTAATTGCTACAAGTAGATTTCTTAAAAGGGTCCCAAACATCACAATGAATTAGGTTAAAAGGTTGTATGACATGTGTAATAGAGGACTGAAAAGGGAGGCGTTGTTGCTTTGCTAAAGAAAAAATCTCACAAACATCATCTTTATTAAAATTCAAAAAGGGCAATACATCTTTCAACAATTTCAATACATGAGAACTAGGATGGACGAGTCTATCGTGCCAAGAAATAAAAGCAACATTTGCACTATTTACATGAGCTTTGACATGTAAACTATCATTATGAGAAGCATGTATGCACAAGTATAATCCCCTACACAGCTCACTCTTCCCAATCACTTGGCATAGGTCCTGGATCAAGCATTGATTAGAGCCAAACAACATGTTAAGAGCAGAATCTTGAGTCAAACAACTGTCTGCTAGAAGATTAAAACTGAAATCTAGTACATAAAGAACGTTCTTGAAGACCAGCTTAGGAGAAAGACGAACAATTTCAAAAATTTTCACCTTGACAACAGACTTGTTAGGAAAAGGAATATTACTCTCTTCAATAGGATACAAAGATTCAAACATATTCGTAGAAGAACAAACATGTCTAGAAGCCCCTGAGACTATAACCCAACATCTTTCATTATTAAAAGAACTGGAATTATTAATGAAGGAAGTAATCTTGCCTTGCACTGCCAAATTCACAAAAGTGGAAGGAAGATCAGAAGATGAAGCTGATTGCAATTGATTAGTGAGCATGACAATGAGTTGTTGACATTGCTGTGGAGTTAATGAGTCATTTAATAAATTTGACATTGAACTCTATTGAGAATCTTGAGAAAGAACCTCTAGGGCAACATTGGCAGGACTCACATGAGGCTTCTTAGCTCGACTGTTGTAACCGAGAGGGTAACCATGGACCTTGTAGCATTTATCCTTTGTATAGCCCAACAAACTACAATAACTACATTGTGAACGATTCTTTCTTGGATTGGCATGAGCTTTCACTGCAAAAGTGGCCTCAGTGACATGATTGCTCAAATGAATGGGTTATTGGCTTTCTTCTTGCATGATCAACGAGAAAACCTTTGTAATGAAGGACATATGACCCATTAACAAGATTTGTCCACGAGCACATGCAAACGATTCATTCAGGCCCATAAAAAATTGCATGGTCAACTCTTTTTATTGCTCTTCTATTATCTTGCGAACACCTTCGCATGTACATTGTGAGCAAGTGCAAACTGATATGACAAAAGCAAGCTCATCCCAAATAATTTTTAGTTGAGTATAATAAGTACTCATAGTTAAAGAACCTTAAACTAACTTATTCAATCTCTTTTTCAAATGAAAAATTCGATGGACATTGTTTTGTTGAAACCTATCCTCAAGATCATTCCATATATCAACAGCACAAGAATGATAAAGTAAACTAGCATCAATGTCTTTTGATACAGAAATGAGAATCCAAGAATTCACCAAATTATTTGCCCTTGTCCAAGATTTGTAGAGTTTTTGATTCGTAACAGAAGGAGCCGTGATGGAGCCATCCACAAATCTCATTTTATTCTTAGCAGACAACGCCATGGACATGGAACGCCTCTAAGTATTGTAGTTATCACTGGTAAGCGACTGTGTGACCAAAACCTTACCAGAATTATCAGACTGATGAAGATAATAGGGGTTGTTGCCATTATTGAAATCATTATTTGATTCCGCAACGACCAAGAAGGAGAAAAGAAGGAAAAAGCTTAACAAAAAACGAAGACTTTAGGAAGAAGATATAATTTTTAGAGAAGTAAAAATTACATTTGATACCATATAACACTGAGAGAAAAGTAAAGAAAACTTTCTTTATTTACGTAAAGTGTGTTATAAACAATGATACAAGGGTTCCTTATATAGCAGGTTAAGTAACCAACTAACAGAAATACAATTAACTAATCAACCTAGCTAACATAAACTGTTAACTATAATAAAAGTAATTAAGAAAACACTTACAAACACTAATCCAGTAAATCAGAGCAATTCACTAACAATCAAAACCTCGAAAAAGTTGTTAATATCTTCTCTCCTCACCCTCTAGATTTTTTTTCCAGTTTTGTCTTCCTATATAATTTTTTTTTAAAATTGGTTTATTTTTTAATTGGCCCCCACTTTCAAATATTTATATTTCCCCCTCCCAATCTTAAACCCTAGCTCCATCCCTGCTAAGATCACCAAACGACAATATAGTATTACAAAAAAATTGTTGGGATTTACGGTGCTTGATTCCTTCAATTGTTCTTGCTCGCCAAGTGGTGGAGAAGTGAAATTTTGGGTGTAAGAGGTGTGGAAGCTAAAATGAATAAAGACAAGATGATTTATAGTGGTTCAACCTTCTAACCAAGGTCTACATCCACTACCTTAGCTTCCCACTAAGGATTTCCAATCAATCCACTATTGATTCATCCCTTTTTCTAGGCTTAGGAGGAAACCCTTACAAACTGATTAAGCTTTCTACCCAAAGCCTTGATCAAACCCTCTTTACAAAGAGATAAAGATAAGCAAACTCAAATCCCTCTAATAGGTATTTGTTTGCATAATTAAGCTCTCACCCAATCTTAAAAACACTTGAGCAAATCTGACAATTTTGGCTCACTAGTGTTTGTCTATTCAAAGAAATGACACTTAAGCACTAAGACACATTTTGATCATATGTTGTATTATAGTTGAAGCATTAACAATTACTAGATGCTTGGAGGTCCCTTTTATACTCCTTAATGAGTTTGTAGCCGTTACTAGCCGTTGGGGTTGAATTGGAGCCGTTAGAGACTTCATTTCCCACCATAAATGCAGTTCTGTAGCTCCCCGTTTCGAAACACTCGACATCGTTTCGAAACACTCTTGAAATAGAAAGAGTCGTTGCAGCACCCGTATCGAAACGCCCTTGGCCGTATCGAAACGCTAGTCACCGTATCGAAACGCTCTGCATTTAAAAGGTAGTTGGGACCGTATAGAAAGAGTCCTTAATCTGTTTCCAAGCACCTTTGCTAGTATTTTATAAACACAATTGACCAGACTAATTGGTCGATAGTCATTAAGGGAAGTAGGATTTGTCTTCTTAGGGATCAGGGATATGAATGAATGATTGAGTTTAGATACCCAGTCGCGGTTGTGGAAAACATCCTGAAAGAAACTCATTATTTCACCTTTCAGTCGCGTTTAAAGAAGTTCACATTGAAGCTGTCTGGCCCTGGCGCTCGGTTACCATCTGATTCTCTAATAACATCCCAAACTTCATCCTCGGAGAACATAACTTCTAATTCTTTTTCCTGTTCTGCATTTAGTTTCTTAAATGGCAGTTTCATTGACTCAACTTCAAGGGCCGAGCAATTGTTGAAGGAGGCTGCAAAATGAGATTTGACCACTTTTTTTATTTCCCCTAGGTCTGATATGGACATGTTTCCCACTGATATGCAAGAGATCTCATTCTGTTTGCGTCTCAAGGAGGCAGTTAGGTGAAATCTTTTTTTGTTGCGATCTCCCTCCAATAACCACTTTAGTCTTGATTTTTGCCACCATTCTCTTTCTTCATCCCTGTAAGCTTTCCAGAGATCAGCCTTCAGTTTGTTTACTTCCGACATACGACAACTATCAATTTCCCCTTTTTGAATTTGTAATTCTAACTTGGCAATATGAGATTCCAATCCACTAATTATAGCCCTATTATCTTGGCACTTTTCTTTCACCTACGACTTAATGGCATACTTAGAATCTCACAACAGCCCCCAAGGTCTCTCCTTTGATTCCTCAAGTTATGATCCAACAAGACTGACTCTACAAGATCCTCAAAGCCTTCTTTGTCGAGCCAATAATTAAAAAAATTTGAACGGTTTCGGGCCCCAATCTAGGGAGGCAGAGTGAATTAAGATGGAATTGTGATATGATATCGCCCTTTTTAGTAAAGTCTGAGAAATGGACGAGAAAGCACTCACCAAAATCGTCGTTACTACGAAACGATCTAGGCGAACAAAAGTTGGGGGTGTGCGGTTGTTGCACCATGTAAAGGATCCCCCTGACATTGGCAAATCAATACCTTGCATATTATGAATAAACTCCCTGAAGAGTTTAATTGAGGAGATATTGCACGGTCAACCCTTTATTTCATCTGAGCTTAGGTAAGCATTGAAATCACCTCCTATAACCCATGGGATATTGCACATGGATATCTGAGAGCCTAAATTTGAGAAGAATTCCAATTTATCCGTGTCAGTGGAAGGGCCATAAACATTTACAATCCCCACTTTCAGCTTCCTATCTTTCATTTCACCAATGAAAGTGATGAACCTTCTATTAATAATCTGATCCGAGATAGTGAAAAAATCTGGATTCCAAATGCTAATAAGACCCCCTGCCGATCCTGTAGCCGGAGAAAAGGCCAAGCACTAATTCGAATTTCCAAGAAGGCTTCTGCAAACCTTGTAGCTCACCTCTTCTAGTTTTGATTCTTGGAAAAGACCAACATTCGTCCTGAACTTCACCAGAAGATCTCTAGCCGCTTCGATTTTTTTCTTTTTTCACGAAACCTCTAACATTCCAAGACAAGATTGAGAGGTTCATTAGGTAAAATCTACTTACAAATTTTGCACCTGATTCTGAGGTCGCAACTATGGATCCCGTTCCTCCAATTCACAGACCCTTTTATAGACACCTTCTTTGCCACCTTTGAAGCAGATTTCCAAGGCTCACTATTTTCAAAGACTACTTCAGCTTCATTAGGAGCTTCTCCATTTTGCAATCCTCCATGTAAGCCTTATGTTTCTGTGATTTTATCCTTTTTCTTCTTATTACCTGTCTTCGGAATATTGGGGATATGCTTTAGGAGAGTCCACTTCTGGGTTTTGTACCTCCTGGACCCAGAGGAGTTAAGTGGTAGATTCCTATAGTGTTTTAGGTATTTGGGCCTAACTTTGAAGAGTCCAGTTTCCTTATCCAATACCAGAGAAATTGTCTCGCTGGATTCTGAGGAAAACTTGGGAGATTCATGAGTAATGGGGATATCCACTAGGTTCTCTGAGTCATCTTCATGTAAATGAGCCAGTTCATCTTGGGCTAAGCCCACCGATATGTTACACGTCAGAGGACACATGTTGCCATCCTTTCCACCATTTCGCTCTACGAGTGAAGCGAATTTAAAACTTTGGTTTCCAATGATTCTGGGCGAGTTACCAGCCGCCATCTCATTAATATTTGGGCTCGGATCCTCATGTTGACACATGTTCTTCTCTACATCCTGAACTGTTGGCCTTCTTTCGGAATTATGCTCAACATCTCCTCCATCAATCCAACATCTTTAATCCTCATACGCCACCGTGGAGACTATGATATTGGAGTTTACTCCATTGACGAAGATGTTTGCCGTAGATGGAACGGTTGAAGCTTGGCTAACACCTATTAGAATCCGAGCCTAGTCTAACCTACTCCTAAAAGAGGTATCTTCTTCCACCATTATGGCTGAGCCCCATCTGTGTAACACCCCAATTTTGGGCTTGGAAGTTTAGGGTCTGAACCGGACCGGTCTGATTTTTGGTTCGAATATAAAAGGTGATTTTAGGGAAAGCCTAGTTCGGGATGCATTAAAAATATGGAAAAATATCTAAAAATCCTCTTTTAATATATATAAGAGAGTGGTGAAATCAATTTTACAAAATAAGGCTTGGAAATATGACATTTCAAATTAGTGACTAAAATGTAATTTTTGAAAAGTTCGTGACTGTTTTGAAAGGATTGAAACTTTGAATCTTTAAGGAGCTAATTTACCCAAGGAAGAATTTCTCCAGATTTTTCTTGATTTTAATGACTCATTTAATGTTTAATTAATAAAATGAAAAGAGGGAAAAACCATATTTTAGTTTCATAACTAACTTTTGCTAAAATTTTCCCATTTCATTTTCTCTCAAAATTCCCTCAGCCAAACACATTTCCACAACAGCTTTTCTTTTGGTTTTCACACCAAATGTTGAGATTTCAATCCTCAAATGATTCCTAATCATTTCTACATCAAATCCTCATCACTTGCATATTGAATTTTCAAGGATTTTGGCTCTAAACAAGGAGAAATCCACATTTAGAGGTATGAACGTCCTTCTCCTCTAAATACTCAGTTCTTTACTGAAATTCCCAAGTTCTCAATCTTTAAATTAAGTTTTATTAAATGAATTAATGTTGTGATCTTGATTTTGGCTTAAAACTTGAGATTTTGATTAAATCTTGAAGAATTTCGTGGAGGTTGTTTGGGCTCTGTTTTGAGATGCCTTTTAAATGTATTTTGGATGTTTAATGATGTGTAATTGAGATCCAATCAATGCAATCCCGAATAGGTTGATTTTTCTAAGTTTTTACATGTGAAAATGGTGGTTTTTGGGGTGATCTTGGTGTTCTGTTGTTGCTGGAGGTATAAGGACGAGTTTAGATCCTTTTTGGATGCTAATTGATTTTAAGAATGTTTAGAAGTGATGGATCATGGCTGGGTAAGGTTGTGGATGAGTTTGGTAGTGATTTCGGTTGTGTTTGGTAGCCGAAATGTTAGATTTGTTGAGAGGAGCGAGTTTAGGTGTTGTGGCTGAAGATTTTAATGCATGATGATGCATTAATCCTCTGCTTTGATGTGCTTAAAACAGGGGAGACACATTCGGATCCTTGTGGTGTTGATCCGAAGGCTTGATTGGCGTTTCGGCAAGCTTGCGAAACGGAATCGGTGAGTGAAGTTTGGTTTTCAGCTTTGAAACCAGTGTTTGAAGGTTTTGGGAGCTTAGTTTAAGTGTAAGCAACTTAACTAAGCTCAAGAGTAAGTTTTCGGAGAAACTCTCTCTTTGATGAACCATGAGATGGTTGGATGCAATATGTTGTTTGCATGTTTTAAATTCTGTTTTGAAAGCATATTTTAGCATGATTAATGCTGGTTATGAAAGCCATGTGTTGAAGGATGCTCAAGGTAAGGGATCCTTGGTTTGACATTGATAAATATGGTTTTGATGCATAGTGATGCATGATGGTTTAATGGCTTTGATTAATGCTTTAAAACAGTGGATTGATGTTGATGATTGATGTATATTGGCAAGTGATGTGTTGGTTTTAAAGTACTTGAATCGGATATAGTTAGCCGGCTATAGGATTGGGTGCACCGTGAATAAAGTCGCCTTGGATGTTGAGGGGTTGTAATGTTTCCGTAAACTCCATCCAAGTACACTAACGAGATGTCTAAGATCACAATGGTGGTTAAAAGTCCATGTGTGAATCTTGTGTTGTGTGTCCCGTGTTCTCGTTAGTGATGTTATACCACTACCAATGAGTGATGTGGAGGGGTTGTGATTGTACCGATAAACTCCATCACGGGTGTTGAGGGGTTGTGATTGTACCGGTAAACTCCACCTTGTGTGTTTGGTAGTGTGTATGAAGCGTATGGGACAACGCTTGTAATCCGCGTATCCGATTGTGTTTTATGTGGAAAATGGTTATGGTATCACTTGGAAGCCAACATGACATGTTAATGTTTATGAAACATGAGATGCTTGTTGTTTAAGACTTGTTGATGATTATAAAGCATGAGATGCTTGTTGTTAATGCATTGTTGCATGGAAATGATTTTTATGAAAGAAAAGGCCTTATGAAAGGTGTTTTGTAAAAGTGCATTATTGTGTTGTTTCATTAGAGCATGCCTCACTAAGCATTTGTGCTTACGCTCTCTTTCTTGAACCAATAATGCAGAGAATTGAAGTGCTTTAAGGGCAGCAAGGAGGCTAAGAATCCAAGGGAAGGAAAAGCTCATGTATGGTGACTATTTTTACAACATTATTAGCTTTTGATATTTGGCAATGGGAACCTAGGTTGTGTTTGTTGGGAGATGTTTTGGACTCCCTGAGTTTGGCATGATGCCTATGGTGTTTTGGACTTGTAATTGGCCATTTTGATGTTTGCTATGATGGTTTGATGCTTGGATGGTTTTCTATAGTAGGATGCATGCCTATAGATTGTGGTTCTTCCTAATTGTTGCCATGAGTGTGTTTTGATGATGCAAATATGTTCCTTATATGCATGATGTTTTGTTGGCATGATTAGGAGGTCGTAGCGATGCGTTTGAGTGGCTAATTGTGTGTTAAACCAGAAAAATCTGCATTTTCTGGGCAGTCCGTACCGGAACGGGTGCTACCGTTTCGAAACGGGGGCCTGTAATGGCCTTCGTGTATCGAAACGGGTAGAGGGCGTTTCGGAACGGATTTGCCACTGTCAAGCCCTGTTTCGAAACAGGTCTCAAAACGAACCCGCGTTTCGGAACGGTCAACCCCTGTTCCGAAACACTTGACCGTTGGGCACTGATTTGAATGGTTTAAGGTTTGCCAGCTTTACGTTTTAGTCCTGGATTTTGTATATGCAATTGCTTGAGTTTGAGATGTCCGTTTGAGATGAAATTTGACAGAGAAGCATGTAATATGACTAATTTCATAATGGTAATTTAATAATCAATTTAATCCTCCTAATTTACAGAATTTACATTTTGGTCCCTAAATGTTGTAAGTTGTGCAATTGAGTCCTTTATTGTTTTCCGATCGTCGTGCTTTTCATGTATGTTTTCCTCGAGGCTACGCTTAGGGTTAATATGCATCTAGACAAGTTTAAAATGAAAAAAAGGTCATTAATCAAGGTTGACTTTCGGGTTGACTTTGATTTTCCCCGTGTAATCTTCGTAGTTTGGGTCAACCGTCTAGGCTGGGCTAAGGGGGTTACAATCTGTTTGCTAGAGACATGAAGACCGCATCATTCCAGGCATCCAAAGGGACATTATCAAGAATTACCCATAGCTTGAGTTTGATGTTCCTTTTAAAATTCTCCAACGAGTCTATATCAGCAAACCATGATTCAAGTAGGGAGCCTTTGAGGTCCCAAAAGATTTCTAACTGTTCTTCTTCTTCGAAATGAACCAGCACATAAAAAACCCACCACACACTAACCTTTACTCTAAAGCCATCCACGTAAAGGGCTTGCTGCACAAATGAAGCATCATACATCCCCTTAATCTGGCATACTAGGCATTTTCTAACCCACTCTAGCTTCCTCTTTGGAATGGAGAAGTTAAAAGGCTCAAAACTGTGCTTCTTCAATGGCTAGACATGCGAGACCTTTTGTTTACCATCTTGATCTTCTTGGTTTCTAGTAGAAGAAGCGTTCATTTCTATTAGCACCTCTTTGAAGGATATGCCATCTATAAACTTAGAAAAGTTCGCTTTGGTGTTTGTCTGACAAATATCGTTCCTATATGAGTGGATCTCTCCCGCTTTTTTGACCTCACCACGTTTTACATTCTTCACTTGCTGACTTCTTTTCCAAGTAAACCTTGATACTAAGCTCGTCCATTCTCCTGTTGTTTCCCTTTTCTACGACTTTACATACTTCCTACCGTGTCGAAAATCTCACGAACGTGAAGATGTGACTTTTGTGACTTCTGTTTGGATTATTGTAAGCAATATAAACATCGTTAACCTTACTGTAAGTGGAGAAAGCTTCCTTTAGGGTTGAGCTATGGATTCTTTTGCTAATAAAGTTCACAAATACAACAACTCTATGCCTCCATAATCTCGTATCTTTGTTTTTCTCATTGCGACTGGCCTGCCGAGAGCTGTATATACCTTGCTTCTTGTGATAGTCTGCTTCGCCCTATTGTTGACGATATTGCTTTTGTCCTTTAAGATGATGTTGTTGTTGGTGACACTCTTCCCTAATGCGATAAACTGCTTCTCCATAACGTTGACGATTCTCTTGTTGCTGTAGACGATAGTGTTGTTACTGGAGCCGATCCATCTTCTTTAAAGGAAACAACTTGTTACGTGTAAAAGAGTCTATCACAATTGAGTGCAAGTATACACGTCGCAAGTAATAAAGTGATACGAAGTATCAGATATCGTCTCCATAGGGACTGGAAATACTTCTATCCTTAAATCTCTGCACAAGAAAAGAAATAATATTAATAAAATGTTTTGAGTAATCTTGAGAATAAACTAAAGTAAAAGAGAAATTCAGATTGATAGAATAGGCTGGTATTGATTTGCTCATTAGTACAGGTATTACACTGTTCAAAGGTCTCTGTTGCGTCTGTCGTCGAGTCTGTCGTGGCAACGGTCTGTTAATGTCGCGGCAGCGAGCACAACTCTGTACTTCAAGTTCAGCAAGAATCCCTGTTGTGACTCGTCATATCCCTAGGTCCAAGTTCTGTCGATGAACACGTCTTAGATGATACCTCCCGGCGTGAATCGAAAGATGAACACCGATGTTTGTGAATTCTTCCTTAGCTGCTTAACCTTGTACCTATCCCTAGGCAAAGGTGGTTTAACCATAAACTGGAAAACTCGTATTTACTCCTTTTGTATACTTAACTATCCTGATATTAAGTAAATGAATAACCTCACAATGCTCTCCTGATACTCTTATGAGATATGAAAACCAGAGTAAACAAACTTGAAGTTTTATTTATTTGAACAGAAAAATCCTAAGAAACAGTATAACCCTTACAACTTCTTTACAAGATCAACCCTTTGCCCTATGGGAAGTTTAGAACATGATGGAGAGAGAAAACGACTAGGGTTTCGGGGGAAGACGACTAGGAGCTAGATATCCTTTGCCTTGTCGAATTACAATCACATATATAGGCCTTGGACTTGAGTTTTCTTAATGGCCAAGAATACTAGTTTGAATTAAAGTACAACTCTATTAAATACTAAATCTCTGAGTAGATGTCTTTTAATTCGCCCTATCTTCTTGCTTTGACTTTTCCCTCAAACTTTGGGCAAAGCCTTCCCTGTGCTTTTGGGCTCCGACAAGTATGCAAGTGGTCCACAAAAATCAGGCTTTAAATGCTCTATTGGTCGAACTTCACTTCGCATTTTCCATCACCATCGTCTTCATTGTCGCCTCCTCTGCCACAACAGATGTCACGACAGTGTTGAAATAGGCCGTCTCCTACAATCCTTCACTCCAACTCTGTTGTTATCTTCTGTTCCTCTGCTGCCCTGGATGCTGCCACGACATGTATCTGTAAGAATAGACCAAAATCAACAGTATCTGTGCAATATTTTCCATTTGTGATGTTTATGCAAAAATCTATCCTAAAATGCAACTAAACATGCTTGAGTGCATTAATAATATGGGTAAAAGAGGGTTAAAGTATAGAACATTTATCCTACAACACTTTCACCATCAAGATCACTATCTTTTTGAATGTTTATGGATTTTTCCGGAGCAATACTATAATTCTTGCGTGAGTGTGTGCAGGATTTGCGAACAAATATGAGCTTAGACTCTTTAACAACCAGAATAGTTACTTAACTTACTTGAGTTTTATTTCAAAAATAATTCTTAACTAGACCCAATTTCGGGCACCTCTAGCTTGATTTCTAAAGTTTTTCTATTTTTACTAGAGCCAGTTTTTGGGCACCTCTAGTTTAATTTCCTAGAGCCAGTGTTAGGCACCTCTAGGAGTATTTCTAGTTTAATGTCCTAGAGCCATTGTTAGGTACCTCTAGGAATAACTAATTCTAAGTTTTCTTTCTACTCAAGTAGCTAAGGTTCCTATTCTAAGTTGCTAACATAGTTTTAACATCATATAAGTCACAAAGGTATTTTTAAGAGTTCAGAATTATAGCAAGGCTCTAAATACTTCCTAAAACACTCTAAAGACACTGTCACGATAGAGAATGCCGCAACAGGTAAGAGCAGTTCAAAGACTTAAGCCAATTTTTTTTGTTTTTTTAGACACAAAAATGACGCAAAATAAAATATGTTCATTAATGATAATTAAGAGAAATGCCTACCCCCAAACTCGAGGGTTTCATTGTCCTCAATGCATGACACAAAATAGAAAAATAAAAACATCACAAAATAGAAAATAAAACACAAGCGACAGAAAAGTAAAAGAACTTAAGTTGAAGAGTTGTTGTCACTGCTGTTTTCGATGCAGAGCTGTCGTCGGGCAGTTGCTTTTATGACAGAGGCTGGCTTTAGAGTTGGAGAGGGTGAGGCTACCTTCTTCTTTGCCTCTCGAGGTGGCTGGACTCTAGTGGGTGAAATTTTTGGTGCCTTGTCCAGGACCTCGAGCTCACTATCACTGCTGCTGCTGCCGTCTGCTCTGTCGCGGCAGGGTCCCTCAACATCAATATCAAGCTTTTTCTTCTTCATGAGAGGGAAGTCCTTGGCTATCTCCCGGACGACAAAGGGCTCAAATTTGGAGTCTTCTTGCCAAACTGAGGAGGAGGAGAAACCTTCGAAATATTTTGGGTCTATTTTTGGCAGTGGTTCTTTTCGTTTGGTTCCTTGAGGAGTGGCAGACCGTCTGTCGCCGTCTCCGGCCGTGGCAGATGGTGAAGTAGAGGCAGCTGTCAGTGTGAGCGTCTTGGGGCTGACAGCAGGTGTTGGGGCAGAAAGAAGGGTTTATGGAAAAGAGGGAAACTGCACGTTGGATAATTAAGCACAACTTTAATAAAGTTTATCGTTGCAGTGGTGAAATCCCTCATGTACTCCATAAATCCCAGCTGTCGCGCCTTCATCTTTTTCAACAGTTGAATTATTTGGTTGGAGGAGGTGGCTTCTGGTTGTGCAGGTTCTGTCTGCTCAGGTTCTATCGCGACAGGTTCTGTGGAGTCTGGTTCTGTCGCGGCAGAGGGATCAACATACGCCATTGAGGTGGCTGCCTTTAGTTCCATCAAGCTATAGATGTTTTGCTGCCTCCACCACTTGCCCTGGATCTTCACGTCTTCATCAATTTCGGCACATTGTTGGCTCGGCAGAGGGATGTGATTAGGTAGGGGAAAAAGAGGGGGCCCATTCCTCTTAATGCACACTCATGGATGCCATCGAGGATGTATTTACCCACGTTGATCTGTCGTTCATTAATGATGGAGTCTACGAGGGCAAGCCTCTGTCGGTTCATTGTTGTGTTGTGAGACGTTGGCATGAGACACTTTTTCACAAAGTGGTTCCACAGTTTAGCAGCAGGTGTGAGTTGGGTTCTTCACACCGTCCATCTATATTTTGGATCTTTATTCCAGTTGGTGCCCTCTTTAGTCAGGTCTTCCGTGATGCCATCATAATCTGCCGGTGACAGATTGCTGATAAACCTGCTGTGTGCATCCTCTTTCCTGCCCACATATATGCCATATAGAGTATTGATGTAGGCTGGCTCGAGAGAGATTTCCTTACCCCTAATAGTGACTATCGTGGTATCCTTGGATATGACGGCAACATAAAATTCGCGGACAAGTGTAACGTTCATCTCCTCGGGTTGTGCCGTGAATATCTACCACTTTAATGCAATGATCCGTTTGGCAATGAACCCTTCAAGCCCTAGATCTCCCGTCTTCTTTGTGTAGGTGAAGCCTCTTGTTGCGTGTAAAAGTGTCTATCGCAATGTAGTGCAAGTGTACACGACGCAAGTAGTAAAGTGATACTGAAGTATCGTATATCGTCTCCACAGGGACTGGGCTAATAACTTCACCTTGGATTACTGCACGAAAGTAAAGAGAATAGTTTAAGATGTTGTCACGAAAATAATAAAGAGAACTTAAATAAAAGAGGAATGAAATCAAGATAGAGAGAATGGGCTGGTATTGAATTGCTCAGTAGTGTAGGTATTGCTAAGTTTAGGAATATCTGCGCTGTCGTCGTCCCCGTCGCGGCAGCACCTATCGCGGTGGCAGTCTGTTGCTTGTCGCGGCAGCGAACACACAACTCTGTACTTCAAGTTTGGCAAGAATCCCTGCTGTGCCTTGGCCTATCCCTAGGTCCAAGTCTGTCGTTGATCACGTCTTTGATGATACCTCCCGGCGTGAATCGAAGGATGAACACCGATGTTGTTGAATTCTTCTTTAGCCACTTAATCTCGTCCTATCCCTAGGTCCGAGATAGTTCAACTACAAACTATAGAACTCACACTTATTCCTTTCGTATACTTAACTCTCCTGATATTAAGTAAATAGATAACCTCACAATGCTCTCCCGATGCTCTTGCAAGATGTTAATAACTAGAATAAGAGAACTTGAAGTTTATTTTATTGAACATAAAATTCATAAAACAAAAGCAACCCTTGCAACTACTTTACAAATCAACCCGTGGCCCTAAGGGGAATTTAGAACATGTTGAGAAGGGGAAAACGGCTAGGGTTTGGGAAGAAGGCTAGAGATAGGTGATGTCCTCTCCTAGGTTGAATTACATGCCTTTATATAGGCCTTGGGTTCAAGTTTTCTAATATGGAAGGAATACAACTTTAAATTAAAGTACAACTCTAATAAAGACTAAATCTTCAGAACAACAGTCTTTAATTCGTCATTCCTTCTTTCTTGGGATATCTTCCTTGAACCTTGGGCTTGGCCTTCATTCTGATCTAGGGCTCGGAAAAATATAGGAGTACTCCACGACAGACGACCTGAATTTTCTCTTTCTGTCGAGGTCCACTTTGCTTCTTCTCCTCAAAACTGCTGTCGTCCTTTGCTGTCACGGCGGCAACCTTGGCAGCATCGTCCTCCTCGACTGCTCATCCAGTTCCAGCTCTGCTGCAATTCTGCCCAGCGCCTGCCTCTCCATCTGCTACAGCAGCAACCTGCAAAAGCAACCAATTTCAGTAGAAACTGTGCCTTTTTATATATTTGTGATGTCTAACTGTAAACTAGCCTAAATGCAATGAATTATGCTTAAATGTAGTAGAAATATGGGTTAAATATGGGGTAAATAATATAACTTTTACACACTCAACACACCCTCAAACTCAAGTTTTTGCTTGCCCTCAAGCAACTAAGACCTAAAAGAAAAATGAATTTTTTTTGGCTTAAAACAGTGAACCTTCCCTTACCCTCCATTCCTTCTCTGTTGATGGCAGCACCTTGTCGGATAGCTTAGGATTCGTCCGAAATCTTTCTATAGCCCTCGTGCAGTGTGTGCATGCTTGTGAACAATTATATGCCAAGACTCTCTTAGTTTCACTAGAATATTTCAGCCCTTAACTTGAATTTTTATGCCAAAGTTTAATTTTTTTGAAGGCATTTCTTATGCTCCTTTGATTTTTTTGTTTTGACTCGATTTCAACATTTTTTTAAGCTAAAGTTTCACTAGAGCCAATTTCGAGCACCTCTAGCTAACTTCCTAGAGCCAGTTTCGGGCACCTCTAGGGCTATTGAGTCTATTTTGCTAAACTTCTTTCCTAGAGCCAGTGTTAGGCACCTCTAGGGGCTATTCAAGTGCTAAGCTTCCTATTCTAGTTAACTAGAAGAGTTCTAGGCAGTATAACAGTCACAAATGGTGTTTAAGTTTTAGAACTATAGAAAGGCTCTAAACTGCTCCTAAAACTATCCTAAAGGCAATGCCACGACAGAGCTGTCACCGCAGGTAAGTTCAGTTTAAAGACTTAAGCCAAAATTTTCAATTTTTCATTTTTTTTTGACAAAAATAAACTAAGTAAAAGACACAATTTTTAAAACTAAATTAGACTCCATTAATGGAGGGATGCCACCCCCAAAATCAAGGGTTGCATTGCCCTCAATGCAAAATGACAGATAACAAAAAGAAAATGAAAAGTACATCACAAAATATATAAAGGCAGACAGCAAAATAAGTTAAGAAACTCAAATTTTATGCGTTGTCGTCACTGTTGCTGCTAACTCGAATCTGTCGGCGGGCCTTCTTAACTTGCTGCCGGCTGGGGGAGGCTGATGTGTTCTTGGTTTTGGCATCCCTCGGAGGTTGAATTCTGGTAGGAGAGATGTGAGGAGGTTTCTCCACTACCTGAACATCATAGCTACTGTTGCTCTCATCGTCGCTGTCGCTGCCGTTGATGCTGCCGCTATCCTTTTTGTTCTTATCTGCCATCATCTTCTGCCGTTTGACCGGTGTGAATTCCTTGGCTAGATTCCTCTTAACAGAGGGTTCGTTGTCACTTTCCTCCCAAACAGAAGAAGAAGAAAAACCAGCGATGAATGCATCGAGTTCTTCCGAGGTCATCCTTCTCTTTGTTCCACGGGCAGAGGTATCAGCTGCACGGTTGTTGCCTGCAGCTGTCGTGGCAGGGGTAGGTGTGGATTCTGCAGACGGTGTTTTGGGTGTAGGGGCAGGTGTAAGGGTATGGGCAGGGGTGGTAGCAGCAAAATAGTGGGAAGGAAAAGTAGGAAAGACGACATCAGGGAAATTTAAAGAGTTTTGGATGAAGGTTACCATAGTTGTGGTGAAATCCCTGATGAAGGTCATAAGACCTAGCTGTCGTTCCTCCATTTTCTGTATGGCAGCAAGAATCTGGGAGGAGGAGTCAGTCGGGGCTGCTGCTATTGTTTGCTGCCTGGCTTTCGTGGTAGCAGGTTCAGTGTCTGTCGCTTCTGTCGCCTCTGCTGCCATGGCAGTGGGGTCGAACGATGACAGCGGGGTAGCAGCAGTCAGTTACATCAAGCTGAGCACATTTTTGTCAGTCCATCCCTTCCCTTGGACTCTTAGATCGGTGGTAACTTCAGGCACATTATGACCGCGGCAAAGGGATGTGATGAGGTAGGGAAGGTAGAGTGGTCCCGTCGGCCGGTGTGCACACTCCAAAATGCTTTCCCGGATGAAGCTGCCCACATTAATAGGCCTCTCATGTAAAATGGAATGAATGAGGGCTAACATGGGTTGATCGATAGTGGTATTGTGCGAGGTTGGCATGATTCGCTTTTTAATATAAGCGTTCCACAGTTTGGCCTCCGGCAGAAGTTGAGTTCTCTTTACCGTCCTCAGGTTCTTAGGATTTGTGTTCCACTGAGTACCTTCCTCCGTGAGCTCTGCCATGACAGCATCGTAGGCAGCAGGGTCTAGGCTGTTCAGAAATTGTTGGTGACCATCCTCGTTGCTGCCCACGTAAAATCCGTACAAGGTGTTGATGTATTCTGGCTCGAAGGGCACCTCTCGCCCTCTCACGGTAACTGATGTCGCTGTTCTGCTGTTGATGGCAGCATAGAAATCATGAACCAAAGAGACGTTCATCTCCTCTGGTTGTTCTGCAAAGAACTGCCATTGTAGGGCCCTGATTTTTGTAGCAATGAACGGCTGCAGGCCAAAATTCCCCTCTTTGGAAGTGTAGATAAATCCCTTTTCCTCCCACATATCTCGTATTTGAAAAGATCGTGGGGTTGCTGCTGTCGGGGTGGAGCCTGAGGCAGCACTCCTACGGGTGTTTCTGGAAGACATGGTTGCAAGGGTTGTAAGAAGAAAAATGAAAGCAAGTAAATATTACGAGAGAACACAAGTAAGAAGAGTAGAAGTGAGTGAAAAATGAAAATTGAAACGGGGTTTATATAGGGAAGAGTTTGCTGCCCGTTGGAGCTGTAACGGCAGGCGCGAATAACGGGGCCAGCTGTTACGCGGTTTCTGACGCGTCTGTCACGTGTTGCCGTGTCTGCTGCGCGTCTGTCGCGACAGCGTGTCGACAGCCTGTATTTTACGCGTCTGTTGCGGCAACTGTAATGGCAGCGACCAAATGTTGGGCTTTTTGGGCTGATGGAAAATGGTGGGCTGGATTCACTTCTCCTTTTTTTTTCCTTGTCTCCTTTATTTCCTGAAAATAATAAAAATAAAAACTTTAATTCCTAAAGATAAAATAAATCTAATTGCCTAATAAATATATAAATAATAAAAATAATAAAAAGAAAATTCGGTTAAATTAGGGATGCCGGGAGAGGCATCTCCTAAAGTAACCACTTCCTGCATTCTTGGGGCTTCAGTCCCCTGATAATGCTTCAATCGCTGCCCATTGACTTTGAACTGGTGCCCGTCTTTTAGAGATCTGATCGTGATGGCACTATGGGGAAAACTTGAACTACTTGGAATGGGCCAGACCATCTAGATTTCAGCTTCCCTGGGAAGAGTTTCAACCTAGAGTTAAAAAGCAACACAAGCTGCCCTGGGCAGAACTGTCGTGGCAGCAACTTCTTGGTTTTATCTTTGTAGATTCTTGCGTTGTCATAGGCCATTGTCCGAATTTCTTCAATTTCGTTAAGGTCTAGTAGCCTTTTCTGCCCTGCCTTTTCCAAGTCCATATTAACTGCCTTGATTTCTCAGTATGCTCAGTGCTCTATCTCGACAGGTAAATGGCATGTTTTCCCGTAAATCAGTCGATAAGGAGACATTCCCAATGGAGTTTTGAAAGCTGTCATATAAGCCCATAACACATCATTAAGGTGTAAATACCAATCTTTCCGAGTTGGCTTAACCATCTTTTCAAGAATGTTCTTGACTTCCCTGTTGGATATTTCAGCTTGTCCATTGGTCTGAGGGTGGTATGTTGTTGCAATCCGATGCTTGACACCATACTTTTTCAAGGCAGCAGCTATGACCCTGTTGTCGAAATGCCCCCTTCATCACTGATGATCGCCTTAGGGATGCCGAATCTGGAAAAAATGTTTTTGTGTAAAAACCTTTGAACCGTCTTGGCATCATTCTTTTGATTGGCGATAGCTTCAACCCACTTGGACACATAATCTACTGCCAGGAGGATGTATAAATTCCCACATGAAGATGAGAATGGTCCCATAAAATCAATCCCCCATACGTCGAAGATCTTGACTTCAAGAATGTTCTGCAGCGGCATCTCGTGCCTCCTTGAGATGTTTCCCGTCCGTTGACACTTGTCACAATTCTTGTAGAAGATTTGAGCATCTTTATACAGCGACGACCAATAGAATCCTGACTGCAAAACCTTGGCAGCAGTTTTGTTGCCTCCCAAGTGTCCTCCATACTGTGAAGCATGACAGTGATGAAGTATATCTTCTTGTTCATCCTGTGGTACGCATCTCCGTATAACCTGATCTGCACAAATTTTGAAAAGAAGAGGTTCGTCCCAATAATAATGCTTAACATCATTTTGGAACCTCTTCCTAGCTTGATAATTAAGGTCAGGAGGAATTATTCCGCTAACTAAAAAATTAACGAAATCAGCGTACCAGAGGAGTTCAGAAAACATACCTGTCGCCATGGCTGTCGCGACAGTGAATGTGGCAGCAAACAACTGCTCATCAGGGAAGGTCTCCAATATGTTTGTCTCATCTGCCGGTAGACTCTTTCCCTTCTCCAACCTTGACAAGTGATCTGCCACTTGATTCTCTTTCCCCTTTTTGTCCTTGATTTCAAGGTCGAATTCTTGCAGTAGCAGAATCCAACGTATCAGTCGAGGCTTTGCATCCTTCTTCGTGAACAGATACTTCAATGCATAGTGGTCTGTATGGACTATGACCTTCGTTCCAAGTATATAAGAACGAAACTTGTCAATGGAGAATACCACAACTAATAATTCCTTCTCTGTGGTGGTGTAGTTCATTTGGGCGTCATTCAGTGTTTTGCTGGCATAGTATATGACATGAAAAAGTTTGTCTCTTCGCTGCGCAAGTGCTGCCCCGACAGCATAGTCACTAGCATCACACATAATCTCAAACGGCAGTGTCCAATCTGGTGGCTGTACTATTAGGGCTGTTACCAGCTTTTCTTTCAGAACCTTGAATGCCTCAATAAATTTAGTGTTAAAGTCGAAGGGTCGGTTCTGCTCCAGAAGATGGCATAGGGGCTTGGTGATTTTTGAAAAGTTTGCAATGAACCTCCGATAAAAACCAGCATGTCCTAAGAAACTTCTAATTCCCTTGACTGTGGTGGGTGGCGGCAGCTTTTCGATTACTTCTATCTTGGCTCTGTCGACTTCTATGCCACGGCAGCTAATCTTATGGCCAAGGACTATCCCTTCATCCACCATAAAGTGACACTTTTCCCAGTTTAACACTAGGTTTGCTTTTTCACATCTCTCGAGCACCTTCTGTAGGTTGCCTAGGCAGCTTTCAAAGTTGTCTCCAAAGACTGAAAAATCATCCATAAAGATCTCTAGGAAATCCTCCACCATATCGGAGAATATGGCCATCATGCACCTTCGGAAGGTGGCTGGTGCATTACAGAGTCCAAAAGGCATTCTCCTAAAAGAATATGTTCCGTACGGGCATGTGAACGTCGTCTTTTCTTGATCTTCCGGTGCGATAGCTATTTGATTATAACCTGAGTAACCATCAAGAAAACAATAGTAAGGTTTACCCGCTAGTCTATCAAGCATTTGATCAATAAAGGGTAAAGGAAAGTGGTCCTTTTGGGTAGCTTTGTTAAGCTTCCGATAGTCCATACAAACCCTCTAACCGGTCACAGTCCTAGTTGGGATTAGCTCATTGTCTTCATTGGTTACCACGATTATTTCTCCTTTCTTGGGAACGCACTGAACCGGGCTCACTCATTTGCTGTCCGAGATGGCATAGATTATTCCAGCATCTAGCCATTTTATGATCTCTTTACGCACCACCTCTCGCATAGCATCATTCAGACGTCTCTGTGCATCAATGGTCGGCTTATGATCATCCTCTAGGAGGATTTTATGCATGCATAGTGCTGGACTGATGCCTTGGATATCAGCTATCGTCCATCCAATCGCCTTTTTGTGCTGCTGCAGCATCCCTATTAGCTGCTGTTCCTATTCCTGCATCAACTTGGAAGAGATGATTACGGGCAACGTATCATTTAAACCAAGGAAAGCATATTTTAACTGTCCTGGCAGGGGGTTAAGATCTAGAACATGGGGCTCAACAGTTGATGGCTTTTGAGTTATATGGTTATCCAAGGTATAATTTAAGGGCTCGAACAACTTACCTGGACGATTGCCTATCCAGTTTACCTCCTATTGATCTTCAGTATCAGATGTATAAGATTCTGAGGAGCTGTTGTTGTCGGTGTTGTCGTGACAGTCTTCTAAATGGCTGCCGAGGCAGTGACCAATTTTAATGTCGTGGCAGCCCGACCTGATGCAGAGTTGGTCAAAGGTGATTGCAGTGATGGCCTTGCACTCTTCTCCTGCATCAGCATGTTTCATTGCTTGGAGAACGTTTAGCTTGATCTCTTGATCGTTCACTCTCATAATGAGTTCTCCTCTTTCCACATCAATCAGTGATCTTCCTGTGGCTAAGAAGGGTCGCCCCAGGATGATTGGTGCGTTCTCATCTGCTTCACAATCTAAGATAAGAAAGTCAGCAGGAAAAATAAACTTATCCACTCTTACCAGAATATCTTCAATTTTTCCTTTTGGGTGAACGTAAGAGCGGTCTGCCAGCTGCAGTACTACTGTTGTGGGCCGAGCTTTTCCAATACCTAATTTCTGAAAAACAGATTTTAGCATTAAATTTATACTAGCACCAAGATCACAAAGTGCCTTACCCACAAATTTGTCTCCGATTACACATGGTATGATGAAGCTCCCAGGATCCTTCTTCTTCTGGGGTGGATACTTGTGCAAAATACTCATGCATCCATGTGTCATATTAACCGTTTCAAACTCCCCAAGTCTGGACTTCTTTGACATGGCATCCTTGAGAAATTTGGCATAACCGGGTATTTCCCTAACGGCATCTAACAGCGGAATGTTGATATGAACCTGCTTAAAAATATCATAAATCTTCTTAAGTTGTGATTCCTATTTCAATTTCTGTAGCCGCTGAGGGAAAGGTGGTGGGGGACGATAATCAGCAATGCGTCCTTCCCACTGCATACGGATCTGAGGAGGTTTGGGTTCATCATCTTTCTCCTCTGTCCCTTCTGCTGTCGTGACAGGCTCACCGGTAGCAGGTTGCTTGTTACCTGTCGGGGCAGCTTCCTCGACAGTCGACTCCAGGGCTGGTTTCTTAATTGTTTCAGCTTCCTTCTCTGGCCCTGTCAATTTCTTCCCACTTCTAGTAGTGATGGCTTTACACTGCTCATGTGTGGGCTGTCTAGCATTTTCAGTATTGCTAGGAAATCCGCCATTCTGCCTTGGTTTAACATGCTGGGAAATCTGACCCATCTGTGTCTCCAACGATTTCAGAGTAGCTTCATGATTGGTCATCCGCATCTCTGTTTTGTCCATGAAAGTTTCTGTCTTCTTGACAAAGTGATTTATGTTCTCAATGTAGGTACCTGTTTGAGACATAAATGTAGCCAGAGTCTGTTCCAGTATACTATTTGAGGCAGCTGGTGGTTGTTGTTGCTGCTGCTGCGGTTGCTATCGAGTTAGCAATCTAGGTCCTTCCTGGTTCTGATTATTCTGTGCTTGAGGATTCAAAGCATTATTAGGATTGCTCCAAGAAAACTTGGGATCCTTTCTCCAGTTGGGATTATAGTTGTTGGAATTATAATTCTGCTTATTGTAGTTTCCAACATACTTTCCCTCTTCTAACTGTATTGGACATTCCTCCGAACTGTGATTTCCTTCACAAATGTCGCATACCTCTTCAGCAGCGTATACAGGCTGTGAATCTTCGTTCAAGAGCTTTTTCATTGCCTTAGTGAGATATGTCATATGTGATTTCATTGTATTGTCGGCCTCATAATCCTTTATAGCTAGAACCCGTTTACCCCCTCTTCTTGCTGTCGGAAACTGTTCCTCATTCTTCGCCAGATTTTTTAATACTGCCATTGCCTCATCTGGGTCTTTGTCCAGCAGTAATCCGTTTGCTGCCGAATCAATTCTAATACGAGTTTGTAAGTTAGCAGCATTATAGAATTTTGTTACCTGGTTCCAAACGGGGAATCCATGCATTGGGCAGTTCCGTAGAAGAGTGGTAAATCTGTCACAGGCCTCGTGCATTGGCTCATCTTCTTCCTGTTGAAAAGTAGCAATTTCGTTACGTAATCGCTCAGATAAGTGTGAAGGATTAAAACGAGATAAGAATTCACGAGTTAAATCTGCCCAAGTTCTTATTGAACCCGGCGTAAGTTTATTCCACCAAGTCTTTGCTCTGTCCCTCAATGAGTGAGGAAATAACCGAAGCCTCAGTATCTCCGGATTAACTCCTGGTAGTCTAAACGAACCACAGATTTCCTGGAACATTTTCAGATGCTCCCTAGCATCCTCTGTAGCAGCACCACTAAATTGGCCAGCGTTGTTGATCATGCTGAACATGACAGGTTTCAGCTCAAAGTTGTCAACATCTACATCCGGCAGCGTGGTTTCTAGTTCTACATGGTCATTAAGCATGTAGTCTCGGCATGACCGGCGTGCGGCAGCGACATGAGGATCGGCAGCTTGGTCGTTCACTCCATCTCTGACAGGATTGTTATTGTCCTGGATATTCCCTTGGTTGTCCCTTCTTTCTTCACGTCCTTCGTTCTCCATTGCTCTGAGTTGTTCCTCTAGGTATTCGTTTCTTTCAACGAGGTAACAGACTCTTTTCTTGAGATTGAATGTTCATTCGGGTTCAGGATCTAACTGGTACTCCGGTTCCTTCCCCCGTTGAGATCTGCGCATACGACAACAAAAGACCTTGTGAAAGGTATAGGTTGGACAATCCAAGTAAAACAGAAAAATAAAACGAATGCAGTAAAAGGTAGGGTAAAGATATGTTGCCAGTCCCCGGCAACGGCGCCAAAAACTTGTTACGTGTAAAAGTGTCTATCGCAATGTAGTGCAAGTGTACACGACGCAAGTAGTAAAGTGATACTGAAGTATCGGATATCGTCTCCACAAGGACTGGGCTAATAGCTTCACATTGGATTACTGCACGAAAGTAAAGAGAATAGTTTAAGATGTTGTCACGAAAATAATAAAGAGAACTTAAATAAAAGAGGAATGGAATCAAGATAGAGAGAATGGGCTGGTATTGAATTGCTCAGTAGTGTAGGTATTGCTAAGTTTAGGAATATCTGCGCTATCGTCGTCCCCGTCGTGGCAGCACCTGTCGCGGCGACAGTCTGTTGCTTGTCGCGGCAGCGAACACACAACTCTGTACTTCAAGTTTGGCAAGAATCCCTGATGTGCCTTGGCCTATCCCTAGGTCCAAGTTTTTCGATGATCACGTCTTTGATGATACCTCCCGGCGTGAATCAAAGGATGAACACCGATGTTGTTGAATTCTTCTTTAGCCACTTAACCTCGTCCTATCCCTAGGTCCGAGATAGTTCAACTATAAACTAGAGAACTCACACTTATTCCTTTCTTATACTTAACTCTCCCGATATTAAGTAAATAGATAACCTCACAATGCTCTCCCGATGCTCTTGCAAGATGTTAATAACCAGAATAAGAGAACTTGAAGTTTATTTTATTGAACATAAAATTCCTAAAACAAAAGCAACCCTTGCAACTACTTTACAAATCAACCCGTGGCCCTAAGGGGAATTTAGAACATGTTGAGAAGGGGGAAACGGCTAGGGTTTGGGAAGAAGGCTAGAGATAGGTGATGTCCTCTCCTAGGTCGAATTACATGCCTTTATATAGGCCTTGGGTTCAAGTTTTCTAATATGGAAGGAATACAACTTTAAATTAAAGTACAACTCTAATAAAGACTAAATCTTCAGAACAACAGTCTTTAATTCGTCCTTCCTTCTTTCTTGGGATATCTTCCTTGAACCTTGGGCTTGGCCTTCATTCTGATCTAGGGCTCGGAAAAATATAGGTGTACTCCACGACAGACGGCCTGAATTTTCTCTTTCTGTCGAGGTCCACTTTTCTTCTTCTCCTCAAAACTGCTGTCGTCCTTTGCTGTCACGGCGACAACCTTGGCAGCATCGTCCTCCTCGACTGCTCATCCAGTTCCAGCTCTGCTGCAATTCTGCCCAGCGCCTGCCTCTCCATCTGCTACAGCAGCAACCTGCAAAAGCAACCAATTTCAGTAGAAACTGTGCCTTTTTATATATTTGTGATGTCTAACTGTAAACTAGCCTAAATGCAATGAATTATGCTTAAATGCAGCAGAAATATGGGTTAAATATGGGGTAAGTAATAGAACTTTTACACACTCAACACCTCTTTCCTCCCACATTTCCCGTTTCTGAAAAGATTCATAATATCTTTTCTCTGAATCTGCCGAGGCGAACCTTCTATGAATTTTGCTGTGGCTAGGAGTGGAGACTGCCACGGCAGATGTGGAGGCAGCACTTCTTCTGGTCGATCTCATCGTCATTATAAGGAAACTGTAGAAATGAAAGAAAATACTTGAAAAGCTAAAATGCTCGGAAACAAAATAGAGAGAAGAGAATGAGGTGAAAAATGAAATGGAGGTAGTGGTTTATATAGAACGGGGTTCTGCCCGTTAAAGCCGTAACGGGTGGTGTGAAAAATGGAGCCAACTGTCACGCGGTTTCCTGACGCGTCTGTTACGCGTTTCCGTGTCTGCTGCGCGTTTGTAACGCGTTTCCGTGTCTATCGCGACAGTTTCGTGAAAGGTTGTATTTGCGCGTCTGCCGCAACAGCTGGTGACCAGCTGTCACGACAGCCTTGTTACCATTGAGCTTCTTGGGCTGTTGTGAGTGTGGTGGGCTGGTTCATTCTTTCTCTTTACGCAGCTTCTTTTATTTACCTGAAAACTAAAATAAACAAAATATTAAATTCTTATTTCTTAAAACAATAAAAATAAATAATAAAATAAAATAAAATAAACTATAACTAAGTTAAATTAAGGATGCCTTGAGGGGCATCTTCTAAAGTAACTACTTCCTGTGCTCTTGGGGCTTCAGTCCCCTGATAGTGCTTTAGCCTTTGTCCATTGACTTTGAATTGGTGCCCGTCCTTGATTGATCTGATTGTGACGACACCATGAGGAAAAACCTGGACTACTTGGAAGGGTCCAGACCACCTAGACTTTAGCTTTTCTAGGAAGAGCTTCAACCTAGAGTTGAACAACAACACCTTCTTCCCTGGGCTAAACTGTCGTGCCACTTCTTTGTTTTGTCTTTATAAATTCTGGCGTTGTCGTAGGCCATGGCTCGGATTTCTTCAATTTCATTTAAGTCCAGTAGCCTTTTCTGCCCCGCTTTGTCCCAGTCCATGTTAACTGTCTTGATAGCCCAATATGCTTTATGTTCTATCTCGACAGGTAGGTGGCAAGTTTTTCTGTAGATGAGGCGGTAGGGTGACATTCCCAATGGTGTCTTAAATGCAGTTTTGTAGGCCCATAATGCATAAATCAAGTGAAGAGATCAATCCTTCCTAGTTGGTTTAACCATCTTTTCCAGGATGTTCTTCACTTCTCTATTTGAGATCTCAGCTTGCCCATTGGTTTGAGGGTGATATGTTGTTGCGATCATGTGTTTAACTCCATACTTTCTCAATGCATTAGCAATTACCCTGTTGTCAAAGTGTCTACCCTCATCACTAATGATAGCCCTTGGGATGCCAAACCTTGTGAAGATATATTTGTGGAGAAATCTTTGCACGATCTTGACATCATTCTTTTGTGTGGCGATAGCTTCTACCCACTTCGACACGTAGTCTACTGCCAACAGTATGTACAGATTCCCACAAGAAGCTGGGAATGGTCCCATGAAGTCGATTCCCTAGACATCGAAAATTTCGACTTCGAGAATGTTCTGCAGGGGCATCTCATGCCTTCTAGAGATGTTTACAGTCTTTTGGCACTTGTCACAACGCTTGTAAAAGGCTTGTGCATCCTTGAATAGTATAGGCCAAAAGAAACCAGATTACAAAACTTTGGCAGTATTTTTGTTTCCTCCAAAGTGTTCTCCATAAGGAGCAGCATGGTAGTGGTGGATCACTTCTTCATGTTCTTCCTGTGGTATGCATCTCCTGATGATCTGATCTGCACAGTGCTTAAATAAAAGAGGTTTGTCCCAATAATAATGTTTTGCATCATTTTGGAACCTCTTCCTTGCTTGTTAGTTAAGTTCAGGAGGTAATAAACCACTAACAATATAGTTTACTATGTCAGCATACCAAGGAATTTCAGAAAGTTTACATGTCGCCATGGCTGTCGCGGCAGTGCTGGTGGCAGTGAATAACTGTTCGTCTGGGAAAGTCTCATGTATGTTAACTTTGTCTTGATCCTTTCTCATCTCTAGTCTTGACAAGTGATCAGCTACTTGGTTTTCAGTTCCCTTTTTGTCCTTGATGTCTATATCGAATTCTTGCAATAGCAGAATCCAACGTATCAATCGTGATTTTGCATCCTTCTTGGTGAACAAATATTTTAGTGCTGAATGATCTGTATGGACCACTACTTTTTTCCAAGTATATATGGTCTTAACTTGTCAAAGGCGAACACCACCGCTAGCAACTCATTCTCTGTTGTGGTTTAGTTTATCTGGGCATCATTTAAGGTCTTGTTGGCATAATATATGATGTGGAAGAGTTTCTCCTTCCGCTGCCCTAGTGTTGCCCCGACAGCATAGTCACTAGCATCACACATTATCTTGAACGGTAAACTCTAGTCTGGTGGCTGCACTATTGGGGATGTTACCAGCTTCTCCTTCAGTGTCTTGAATGCTTCAGTACATTCAGTATTGAAGTCAAAGGCCCTATTCTGTTCCAACAAGAGACACAGGGGTTTAGTGATTTTAGAAAAATTGGCAATAAATCTACGATAAAACCCTGCGTGTTCCATGAAACTTTTAATGCCCTTGACTGTGGTAGGTGGTGGCAGTTTTTCCAATAACTTCGATTTTTGCTCTGTCCACTTCTATGCCGCGGCAGGAGACCTTGTGTCCCAACACTATGCCCTCATCCACCATAAAGTGGCATTTCTTCCAGTTCAATACAAGGTTTGCGTCCTCACATCTTTCAAGCACCTTCTTCAAATTGCCTAGGCAATCGTTGAAACTGTCTCCAAAGACAGAAAAGTCATACATGAAGATCTCCAGGAAATCTTCCACCATATCCGAGAATATTGCCATCATACATCACTGAAAAGTTGCTGGTGCATTGCATAATCCAAATGGCATTCTTCGAAAGGCGTATGTTTCGTATGGGCATGTGAAGGTTATTTTCTCTTGATCCTCCGGTGTAATTGCAATTTGATTGTAACCTGAGTAACCATCAAGGAAACAATAATAAGGCTTCCCTGCTAATCTATCTAACATTTGATCAATAAAGGGTAAGGGGAAGTGGTCCTTTCGGGTAGCTTTATTAAGCTTCCGGTAGTCCATACAAACCCTCCAACCGGTCACAGTTCTGGTTGGGATTAGCTCGTTGTCCTTGTTGGTTACCAAAGTTATGCCTCCCTTCTTGGGTACGCATTGCACAGGGCTCACCCACTTGCTATCTGAGATGGCGTAGATAATTCCAGCATCAAGCCACTTGATAATCTCTTTTCGTACCACCTCTCGCATAGCTTCGTTTAGTCTTCTCTGGGCATCAATCGTCGGCTTATGGTCATCCTCCAAGAGGATCTTATGCATACAAATCTCCGGACTGGTACCTTGGATGTCGGCAATGGTCCATCCAACCTCCCACTTATGCTGCTGTAGCATCTTGATCAGCTGCTATTCCTATTCTTGCATTAACTTAGAAGAGATAATTACGGGCAACGTATCATTAAGACCAAGAAAAACATATTTAAGCTGCCCTGGTAGGGGTTTAAGATCTAAGGCATATGGCTGATCTATGAAAGGCTTTTGAATTACATGCTCGTTAGAGGTATAGTTCAATGGTTCAAAGAACTTACCTGGACGCGTGCCTATCCAATTTACCTCCTCAGGACCTTCAATATCAGATGTATTATTGTCTGAGGAGTTTCTGTTGTCAACGTTGTCGTGGCAGTCTTCTAGGTGACTTTGGTGACAGTGACCAAATTGTCTGTCTTGACAGCTTGTTCTGATGCATGGTTGATCTATAATTACTTCTGATATTGCCTTACATTCTTCCTCTACATCAGCTTGTTTTATGGCTTGGAGAACATTGAGCTTTATTTGCTGGTCATTGACTCTCATTGTCAGTTCTCCTTTTTCTACATCGATCATTGTTCTACCTGTGGCTAGGAAGGGTCGCTCTAGGATGATCGGTGCATTCTCATCTGCTTCACAGTCTAAAACAAGAAAGTCAACATGAAATATAAATTTATCCACTCTTACCAGAATATCCTCTATCTTTCCTTTCGGCTGTGCGTAAGAGCGGTCTGCTAGTTGCAGCATGACTTTTGTGGGTCTTGCTTGTCCAATACCTAACTTCTGAAAAACAAATTTGGGCATTAGATTAATACTAGCACCAAGATTACAAAGTGCCTTACCCACAAACTTATCTCCAATTATGCATGGTATGATAAAGCTCCCAGGATCCTTATTCTTTGGGGGTGGACGCTTATGTAGGATTACCATGCATCCTTCCATCATCATTATAGTTTCAAACTCCCCTAGTCTGGATTTCATGGACATTGCATCTTTCAGGAATTTTGCATAACCAGGCATCTGCTTAATGGCCTCCAACAACGAAATGTTGATGTGCACTTGCTTAAAAACATCATAGATCTTTTTAAGCTGGTACTCATGTTTCTGTTTCTTTAACCGATGTGGAAAAGGGGTGGAGGATGACAGTCTTCGAGGCGTCCTTCACATGGGAAGCGGATTTGAGGAGGCTCACAAGCTTCAACTTCTTCTATCCCCTCCTCTATTTCTATTGCTGTCGTGGCAGGGGTGACAACAGCAGGCTGTTTCCTTTCTGACGGGGTAGTGTTCTCGGTAGGTGTCTGTAGGGTCGTTTCCTTACTAGATGTTTCTTTCATTATCGACCCTTGTAGTTGTTTCCCACTTCTCGTTGTAATGGCCTTACATTGCTCGTGTGTGGGTTTTCTAATGACTTCAGTATCACTAGGGAATCCCCCATTCTGCCTTATGTTGATGAACTGTGAAACCTGACCCATCTGTGTCTCTAAAGATTTTAAGGTAGCTTCATGGTTTATCATTCTCACCTCTGTCTTATCCATGAAGGTTTTAGTTTTCTTGACAAAATGATCCATTTTGGCCATATATGCTTCAGTTTGAGACATGAAGGTTGCTAGGCTCTGTTCCAGTATGCTTGTGGTGGTTGTCGGCTGCTGTTGTGGTTGTTGTCGTGACAAAATTCTGGGACCTCCTTGGTTATGGTTATTCTGGACTGGAGGATTCAATGCATTGTTTGGGTTACTCCAGGAAAATTTAGGGTCCTTCCTCCAATTCGAGTTGTAGTTTTTGGAGTCATAGCTTCTGTTCTTTTTGTAATTTCCAACATACATTCTCTCTTCCAGTTGTATGGGTCACTCTTCTGTACTATAGTTTCCACTACAATTTTCACACACCTCATCGGTAGAAAATACAACCTTAGATTCTTTTCCCTGCAGGTTTTCAACCACCTTGGTGATGTATGCTAACTGAGTTTTTACCGAATTGTCAGATTCATACTCCTTGACAGATACTCCTCGTCTTCCTCCTCTTCGAGCTGTGGGGAACTGTTCATTGTTCTTTGCTAACTTTTTCAACACCAACATTGCATCTTCTGGTTCCTTGTCTAGTAACAAGCCGTTCGCTACTGAGTCTATCCTCATCCGAGTGTGTGCATTGGCAGCATTATAGAATTTGACAACCTGATTCCATACAAGAAATCCATGCATCAGGCAGTTTCGTAAGAGAGTTGTAAAGCGGTCCCACGCCTCATGCATTGGTTCGTCATCTTCCTGTTGAAAAGTAGAAATCTTGTTACGCAATCTTTCAGATAAAAGAGAAGGATTAAAACAAGAAAGAAATTCACGACAGAGATCCACCCAAGTTCTTATTGAACCCGACGTTAACTTGTTCCACCAGGTTTTCACTCTATCCCTCAATGAATGAGGAAATAATCGGAGTCTTAGTACTTCCGGGCTTATTCCTGGTTGTCTGAATGATCCACAGATCTCTTGGAAGGTTTTCAAATGTTCACGTGCATCCTCTGTAGCAGAACCACCAAATTGTCCAGCTGAATTTATCATGCTGAACATCACAGGTTTAAGTTCAAAGTGTTCAGCTTCCACATCTGGTAGTGTAGTTTGCAGTTCAACATGATCGTTGTCCATGTAATCTCGGCAAGTCTGTCGAGCTGCTAGGGCAGTAGGAGGTTGCCGATCGTTTTGGGCATCAATAGGAGGATCAACATCAACCCCAAGGTTGTTGTTGTTGTTGTTGTTATCTACCCCATTACGTTGTCTTTCGTTCACCATTACTTCAAGTCTTTCCTCAAGATAGTTGTTTCTTTCTATCAAGAGTCGGACTTGGTTCCTGAGATGGTATGTCCGATCGATTTCTGGATCTAATTCGTATTCAAGTTCTTTACCACGTCTCGATCTGCGCATAAGTAATAGGAGAACCTTGTGAAAAGCGCATGGAAATAAAACAACTAAAAACAGAAAAGAAATAAAAACAAAAATTAAAAGGTGCAGTAATTAAAGGTAAAAGTATGTTGCCAGTCCCCAGCAACGGCGCCAAAAACTTATTGCGTGTAAAAGAGTCTATCGCAATTGAGTGCAAGTATACACGTCGCAAGTAATAAAGTGATACGAAGTATCGGATATCGTCTCCACAGGGACTGGAAATACTTCTATCCTTAAATCTCCGCATAAGAAAAGAAATAATATTAATAAAATGTTTTGAGTAATCTTGAAAATAAATTAAAGTAAAAGAGGAATTCAGATTGATAGAATAGGCTGGTATTGATTTGCTCAGTAGTGTAGGTATTGCACTGTTCAAAGGTCTCTGTTGCGTCTGTCATCGGGTATGTCGCAGAAGCACCTGTCGCGGCAGTGGTTTGTTAATGTCGCGACATCGAGCACTAACTCTGTACTTCAAGTTCAGCAAGAATCCCTGTTGTGACTCTTCCTATCCATAGGTCCAAGTTTTTTCGATGAACACGTCTTAGATGATACCTCCCAGCGTGAATCGAAGGATGAACACCGATGTTTGTGAATTCTTCCTTAGCTGCTTAACCTTGTACCTATCCATAGGCCAAGATGGTTTAACCATAAACTGGAAAACTCGTATTTACTCCTTTCGTATACTTAACTCTCCCGATATTAAGTAAATGAATAACCTCACAATGCTCTCCCGATACTCTTATGAGATATGAAAACCAGAGTAAACAAACTTGAAGTTTTATTGATTTGAACAAAAAAATCCTAAGAAACAGTACAACCCTTACAACTACTTTACAAGATCAACCCTTTGCCCTAGGGGAAGTTTAGAACATGATGGAGAGAGAAAACGACTAGAGTTTGGGGGGAAGACGGCTAGGAGCTAGATATCCTTTGCCTTGTCGAATTACAATCATATATATAGGCCTTGGACTTAAGTTTTCTTAATGGCCAAGAATACTAGTTTGAATTAAAGTACAATTCTATTAAAGACTAAATCTCTGAGTAGATGTCTTTTAATTCGCCCTATCTTCTTGCTTTGACTTTTTCCTCAAACTTTGGGTAAGGTCTTCCTTGTGCTTCTGGGCTCCGACAAGTATGCAAGTGGTCCACAAAAATCAGGCTTTAAATGCTCTATTGGTAGAACTCCACTTCGCATTTTCCATCACCTTCGTCTTCATTGTCGCCTCCTCTGCCACGGCAGATGTCACGAAAGTGTTGAAGTAGGTCGTCTCCTGCAATCCTTCACTCCAGCTCTGCTGTTATCTTCTGTTCCTTTGCTGCCCTGGATGCTGCCACGACAGGTATATGCAAGAATAGACCAAAATCAGCAGTATCTGTGCAATATTTTCCATTTGTGATGTTTATGCAAAAATCTATCCCAAAATGCAACTAAACATGCTTGAGTGCATTAATAATATGGGTAAAAGAGGGTTAAAATATAGAACATTTATGCACTCAACAACGGCTACACTTTAAACTCTTAATCATTGACAGACACATGATTTTACATCAGAGATACATATTTTTAGAAAGTTATATAAATAATTTATGAGTACAAAATTAAAAAATATTAACGGGTGTAGAACTAGATCATCAATAGAAAAAATAAAAAAATATTTAAATTATATAAACATTTAAAAGTTTCAGAGAGTAGGATCGCTTCATGCAATTCATCGATCCATCCCTAGTCTTAATTAAGTGTTTTTTTAACAAAAATTTAGTTCAAAGCCAGATGCGTCAGTTGTGCACTATCAATAATTAAAAAAATTATTAGTGGTAGCACTGCAAAAGAATTAAAGGGTGGTCGAATAAAAAGGTTGAAGAGGCATTGGATTCTCCCAAGAAATTCACGTTTTAATTAATTAATAGATAATTATTTGATACACTAGCGGTGGAAACTTTTAGTTTCCACAAGTACCTTAGTTTTAGGGTTTAGGGACTTAGTTTAATGTGTATAGTTTAGGGGTTTAGATTTAGTAGTTTAGAATTTAAGGATTTTGAATAGAATTTAGTGTTTAGGGTTAGAATTCATGGTTTATAGGTTAAAATATAAATCCTCAACATATTACCATAACCTCTAAACCCTAAATCCTAACAATCACCCCTAAATTATAAACCCCTACATCTAAACCCTATACTCTAAACTAAGTCCTTAAACCCTAAAACTAAAACACTTGTAGAAACTAAACATTTTCACCGATAATATATTGGATATAAATCCTTAATTAAATGCCTTCGTTGACATTCTTTTACAAGTTAAAAAATCAAAAAATAATTTGTCATTTAAATTGAAACACACAATGTAATGGGTATGTATAGTTATAGAAATGCAACAAAAGTATATGCACTTAAAAATTTAAAAATATTTTGTTATTTGTATCATATAGATCGAGAATAAATGTGCATAGAAACTATGTAGTATTAGATAAATGAAAACAAAATTTCATCATATAATTTTTTAATAACACAAATAAAAAAATCATTACTTAGGGTCTAAACTCATGATTAACATATTTAAATACAAATCATTTACCACTTCATCTAAGATTGTGTATTGAATAAATTTTAACAAATATATTTTTATATAAAATATTTTCGTCAACTCATAACGTAAGGATAATAAAATTTAATAATTACGAAAGCAGAATTATACAAAACATATTTAAAGGTGGAGGAGCTATATGGAACAAAAGTATGCCATAAAGGCTCCATATATGCTATAAAATGAATCAAATGGCCTAACTATTTAGTGGATTCCATCCATATTATATTTATTTTGAAATGTAAGCATATTATGCCTTAATAAGAGTTGAAATTCCTTTTTCAAGAAATATCTGAATTTAAAAAGTTTAATACCTCTAACTACAATATTCCCATTGAAAAGATTGGCCCCTTTTCATGTCAGTCGAGCATATGTTTTATTACCCTTTGTAGCTTGTACCTTTTCTTATTTGTTTATTCTTTTATTTAGAAATATGTTTCGATTTTGTGCGACGGAACTCGACTGAATTAGAGTACTTTTTGGTGCACTTCATGAAACGTTAATGTTTATATTAGCAACTTGCTGTTTTTTTTTTTTTTTTGGATAATAAACAATATTTTATATATAAAAAAAGATAGTAGCAATAACGTTTAGAAATCCAATTGTTGTATGTGATTTGCTTCAAATCTCAAAGTGCATTTGCATCAGGTGGCATTAGAAATGATAGCTTATCATCAAATCATTATGTTTTGGAAAGCTGATTTCATGTGTCTGAAGAATGAAGAATCATTACCACAAGAAAACATGTCAGGCTGTGTGTTGGAATCAAGGATTGGCTATCTGTATCCGGAAAATATGAGTTATATACATAGAAAGTGGAGATTAGAATCTGAATGCTACACATGGGGTGGAACATCCTGGTAATGTCCACTACCGATGGTCTCAAACAGGGCCGTCCTTCGGTTTTTTGCGGCACTGGACGAACTCAAAATTGGAGTCTAAATTAAAAATTACAATTACAATTACAATTACAGTTAAAATTATGTTATAGGCCATGTTGCGTTTATCGCGATTGCAGACATAATAAATATTATTTCGATCACTGCGAGTATTGTGGTTGTGATTTTTTAATATCATACACTATTGTGGATATAACGGACACGCTTGCAGGTGTCACGATTTTAGATGGTATCAGCTCCATCTACAACGATCGTTGTTGTGGTTGCATACCGATATTTAAATATCATCCCTAATGGCAAGTAATGAAAAAAATTAAGAGTAGGTCAATGGTAACGAGTATTGAAAAAATTTGGGCCCTGATAATCAGTATTAAAAAAATTAATTTTAAAACTATGCAGATAATAACAAATATTGGGGGGGAAAATCAAGGCCCAAATAACAAGTATTAGAAAAAAAAATTAATATTATTGTTTATGTGTGTCGAGATGCTTTCGATATTTCAAGAGAAGTTTGTAAAGTGTTATTTGTTGAACATATAGTCAAATCCTCAATAATTAGTATTGTCTAACGACTTTTAGTAATGCCTGAAAGATGAAATCCATGACCTAAGATAATATTTGTATTAATGTTCCGACTTTGTGAACTCAAATTGTGAGTCTCAATGAACAACACTTCCGAGAAAACCACGCATCGGTATAAAGTATACTTTTAATGTTGATATCCAGACTCTGTGAAGTTGTTCTGAGTTGCACGTCAACATATGGCTTCACTTTAAGTAATCAAGTATCATATAGAGTCTGAGTTTATAACTTGTGAGCATGATAGGGAAAGCATGCGAAAAAGGAAAGCGTGATAACTCTCTTTTACTGCATGCTTCATCAGAAAAACTTTTGGAGAAACCAATCTAATTGGTATCTACAAGATTCTGAATATATATATATATGGGATGAGGTCAAGTTACATGGTGTAAAACTAATTTAGTTTTACACTAATTTAGGACCATTGGATAAGGCAAATGAATGGATGGGATTAACAGTAAAAAATGTGAAGATTATCACTTGGGAAAAAAAGATAAGGAAATAATCTGAGCCATTAATTACCATCATCCAACGGTCCAAAACTGTGTAAAAGTAATTGAGTTTTACACAGTGTAAGTTGATCCTAACCCTATATATATATATATATATATATGGGATAGGATCCAGTTACACAGTATAAAACTCTCTAAGTTTTACACGTCTTTTGATCGTTGGATGGGTGAAACGGATGGATGAGATTAACAGTAGAATAGTTAATCTCAGCCGTCCATCTCCCTCATCCAACGATCCAAAAAACGTGTAAAACTTAAAGAGTTTTACACTGTGTAAGTTGATCCTAACCCTATATATATATATATATATATATATATATATATATATATATATATATATATAATAGGGATGAGATCCAGTTACACTATGTAACACTCATTTAGTTTTACACTAATCTATGGCCGAGTGAAATGGATGGATGAGATTAACAGTAAAAAATGTGAAGATTATCACTTGAAAAAAACAAGGAAATAATCTAACCCATATATATGGGTTAGTTATCCACTTACACTATGTAAAACTCAATTAGTTTTATAGATGTTTTTGACCGTTGGATGGTGGTAATAAATGGCTTAGATTATTTCTTTGTCTTTATTTTTTCCAAGTGATAATCTTCACATTTTCTACTGTTAATCTCATCTATCCATTTCACCCATCCAATGGCCATGGATTAATTTAAAACTAAATGAGTTTTACATCATGTAAGTGGATCTCATCCATATATATATAATGTTAGATCAGTGGCGAAATTTGGGGTAAGAGTTTGAGGGGGCCAACTTAAACTTTTTTAAAAAAAATTCGAAGATTTAAACTAAAATTTTCAAAAATTTTGAAGGTTTAACTAATATTTTTAATAATTTTGAGTGATTTAATAAGAACTTTTAAAAATTATGAGGGCAGATTTAATTAAAAATGTTTAAAACTTTAAAGTTTAATATAAATTTTATGAAATCTTGAGGGGTCAAATAAAAAATAATTAAAAATTTAAGGGCTATTTCACAATTTTTCAAATTTTAGGGGGACCGTGGCCTCCACTGGTCATGCTTGTGTTTCACCCTGGGTTAGATTCACTTACACAATGTAAAATTCAACTAGTTTTACGTTAATTCATGACCATTGGATGAGTGAAATGGATGAATGAGATTATAAGTAGAATATGTGAAGATTGTTACTTGGAAAAAAAAGAAAGAAATAATTTTAGTCATTTATTACCATCATCCAACAGTCTAAAAAATGTATAAAAATAATTGAGTTTCACATAATGTAAGTGGATCTTAATGTGTGTATAAAACTTTTAAGTCTTACATAGTATATAAAGAAAGCTGTAGAGGGGTAAAGGATGCTCCAAAACTGTGGGGCATGTTAATATGGTGGAGACGGGGGGAGGTTTACCTTTGGGAGTCTAACCTATAATAGGGTGACGGTACGGTTACGGTGTGGTACAACTGAAATGTTATAAAACACAGAATTTAAAATGTTACCCATCAACTTAAAATGTTAGACTTTTTGATAATATTTTAATTTTGTGATCTTACGCCAAGTATCGATACTTAAAGACAAGTTTTGATACTTAATATCGAACTTAAAATATTATTAGAAGTGACAAGTACCGATACTTCGGTGTCAAGTTTCGATATTTGTCATTAACCTAAAATGTTACAAAAAATGTAACATTTAAAGTTATGTATTTTTTAACATTTCGATTAATGCCGGACTTAACCATACCGTAACCTTACTGCAGCATAGAATCATTACCTTTGGCATGGGATGGTTTCACCGTGTTTGAAAGGATAATACATGGTGGGACTGTTGTGACAAGCAAAACCGGGGGCTTGACCCTTGAAATGGTGTGCTTTGATTCTCATTTACCATCCCACTATGTATTGCATACAATTTGTTGAATTCTTACTTTTTGATGTCATAAATCGATATTTGCTATGAATAGGAAAATGAACAGTATTATTGTAATTGTAATTTTTATCATATATATTTTTTATAATTTACCCTAAACCCTTGTTATGAATAGGAAAGTTTACGGTTGGGTTAACTGTACCAAAACCATTGGTGCGGTTATCAGAACAAAAAAGTTTGATATTTTGTGAATCGTTACCGTCTTGTTTAAACCAGTTATCGTCTAAATGGTTAACTTATTTATTTGGCATAGTTATTGGGTTAATCATGAATCATTTTATAAAATATCAACTCAAAGAGAATTAAAAAAGTCTTCAAAAATTAGGAAAATTAAAATACAGTGCAAGTTTAATAAAACACATGGAGTTTAAGTGCCTAAACCCTAAAATTTTAGTGCCCTCTATTTTTTTGGGTTAAATGAATGAGTTTGAAAACTATTATAAAATTAATAATTGGTATGACATAAACTGTATTAAATTATTAATTGAACAAACATTAGTAATAATCAATAATTCAATATTATTATAAAATTAATTTTCAATTTCGTTATCGGTTTTTTCGATTAACCGTTTAACCAAAAACCGTAATAGTCCCATTTAACTGTTAATATTGCCGGTACAGTTAATTGTCTTTTTGACCAAATTTTACCGGTATTTTAACTTATTATTTAATCTATTTTTTTTATTTTTTGATACGGTTTATCCGTTTGGATTTTTATGAACACCATTAGTTAAGAAGGATTTTAAATGAAGCACAAATTTGTCTTAAAAAAAGATTTTTTAGTAAGAGTACTGCTTGAAATAAAGGAATCCAATTTATTTTACACTAACCTAACGTGGTAGTATTTATTAATTAAAAAAGCATTTCTTTCCTATGTCAAGCCTAGAATTTCTTTTCATCCATAGGTTTTTCTATTTATTTTGTTTTCTCTTGATGTTTTCGTCGGTTGAAAAAAAGGACCTTTCCTCTTTTTGGACCATTTATGCAGTTTGGCGCAGTCAGTTTGATATATTGCATGCTAACATCTTTTCTAAGGATAAACATTAGACGATCAAAATCATAGACTTGAAGGAAAGATGAATTTAAATTATTTAAATTCATATAATTAAAACACAAAACGATCTACCTCAATATAGGCCAACATGACTCGGATGAATAGTCATTGAATTCGCTCCAGACGTAAAATAAAACACAAAATAATCTGATTTTTTAATTTGTCATTCTATTGACCAAATGTTGACATCGATAAGTTCTGAGTCGAGTTTAGGGTGATACAAAAAACATGCCTCCCAACAGACATACGACTTTGTTCTTATATTGTACTCTCAAAGAAAAAAACAGATTTAAAGCATAATTCAATGATAATATTTTCAAAAAATACCGTTATAAACCGTGAATATAAGCAGTACATAAATGAATAAGAGATATAAATGTTTAGGAACTTTTATATATATGTATGTATATGTTCTACTTGTATATGGCTCTTTACGGATTCTCTTGGAAAGGAACCAAAGTGTGCGTAGGACCGTATTAGAGCAAAGCTTCAAACTAATGCACACCCGGCACCCCCCACACATTGGCTTTCGCCCAAAATACTCGAAAAAATATCCACACCTTACTTAATTTGTTTAACTTTGACTTTTTTGAGCCCACTTAATACGAAGTCTAAATCCGTCACTGTCTTGTAATATTCCGAAAACTTTTGCTCTCAACTTACCTTTCTTTCTTCTTCTTCTTCATCTTCTTCTTGTCGGATTTTGGAAATTTTCTTACATTTCGTACTTGACTCACCAACTCATACATGTATTTATATCGACCGAGCCATGGTTCAATTCCATCATCCACCAGCCAGCTAGTATACTCTTTGGCTGTACAAACCAGATATTGACTGTTTCAAATTTCAATTCATAGTTACGAAAATAAAGGAACTGGAAATCCGTTGAGTATTTTTCTCTCATAGATATATATTATCTCCACAAGATAAAGCCATGTCATCTAATCCTTAATCCGTATAAGTATGAGTGTTAAGAACAGATAATCACTCATCTCTTATCTTTTGATTCTTTCAAAACTGTGTTTTTGTTTGTTTGTTTTTGATTCCATGGAGTATAGCAAGGAAGTTGAAGGGAAAAGAGTCCATGACAATTTTAACAAGAGTGTGGCGGCGGCGACTGCGGTGTCCAAGTGTATGTGGGTGCCGTATCCTGTTATCATCGGTGCTGGTCCGTCGGGTCTAGCCACCGCGGCTTGTCTCAAACAAAGAGGCATCCCCAGTTTGATCCTCGAAAGGGAAAACTGTATCGCTTCGCTGTGGCAGCTGAAAACCTACGACCGTCTCCGCCTTCATCTTCCGAAGCAATTCTGTCAACTACCGTTCATGCCGTTTCCCGATAGTTTCCCGACGTATCCGACGAAGAAACAGTTCATGGCTTATCTGGAGTCGTACAGGGTCCAATTTGGAATAGAACCAGTTTTCAACACGACCGTCGTGAGTGCCGAATTCGATCGGCGATGCGGGTTTTGGCGGGTTAAGACATCGGGGCTGAAACAAGAGGAAACCGAGTACGTGTCGAGGTTTTTGGTCGTGGCGACCGGGGAGAATGCGGAGGAAGTGATGCCGAAGATCGATGGAATGGATGATTTTGGTGGGCCGATACTTCACTCGAGCGCCTACAAAAGCGGCCGATTGTTTCGAGGGAAAAATGTTCTGGTGGTCGGCTGTGGGAATTCCGGCATGGAGGTTAGCTTGGATCTTTGCAACTGCGATGCTCGTCCATCACTCGCCATTAGAGGCTCGGTGAGCACGATTTCATCTGTTTCGCGACCGTTGTTTAAATCCCTGATGATCATTATCATATCGATCTTTATATATTTACATATATGTTCATTGTCACCATCTTTCACATGCAAAAATATTATTATTTATAAATTAAAATCATCCGTCCGTCCTTGATTATGTCGACCCAGATTCCAAAAGGATATATAATGCATATATATTCCCTAGAGGAAGCAAAATCATATGTGAGAGTGTGGGGGCTAATGTTATCGTCTCAACTTTTTTTACATCTTTAGCAGCACTTTTTTTTAAAGGCCCTTTGATTGCAGGTGCACGTCTTGCCTCATGAGATGCTAGGTAGATCAACTTTCGGATTGTGCATGTGGTTGCTCAAGTGGTTTCCCGTGCACCTCGTCGACCGGCTCTTACTTTTTATGTGCCATTTCACGCTCGGCGACACTGAGAAGCTCGGCCTCCGCCGTCCCAAGATTGGACCTCTCGAACTCAAGAGCCGATCCGGCAAAACACCTGTTCTGGATGTTGGGACACTAGCCAAGATCAGGAGTGGAAACATTAAGGTAATTCTATCGAGTCTTGTAGGACTACAAAAACGACAAAACTCACTCATCGAATAAAATTAAAACTAACTTGTTTATGCAATGTGTATATAGGTCTATCCGGGAATAAAGCGAATAACATACCATGCCACGGAATTTGTTGATGGGACAAAGGAGAATTTTGATGCCATAATCTTGGCCACGGGTTACAAAAGCAATGTACCACAATGGTTAAAAGTAATTATACTCGATCCCCTTTATTTTTCGAGTTTTTTATTTGATATTGATTTTCTTGAAATCTAAACTATCGATTCAATCGATCGAACCGATCAATGCTGACTTTTCCAAATTACTTAAAACATGATTAGGATGAAGATTTGTTTTCAGAGAAAGATGGTATGCCTCGGGAGCCATTCCCGAATGGTTGGAAAGGTGAATGTGGACTGTATGCCGTAGGGTTTACAAAGCGTGGCTTGCTGGGTGCCTCTTTCGATGCTAAAAAGATAGCCGAAGATATTGCACTTCTATGGAAGGCTTATTAGTTCGAATCGGAATTTAGTCGTATTCATGTGATTATCGAACATTGAAAGATTCGAACTATAAAAGTATAACTACCTAATATTATCATTGCTTTAAATGGTATTTGTCAACTAGGTTAGAATCTGGAATCACTTAGTTTCTAGGTTTTTTGTTTTTGCTTTTGCTTTTTAGAAGCAAAGTATTGATCTTCATCGTTGTGAATATCTTGTAAATATCCCAGTTTTTCCATAGCTAAATAATTTTTTTAGACTAGGGTTTGTTGGTCCATCTTTAGTTTATATGTTGCCAAAAGTGATATTTTATGTAATAAATTTTCATTTACGAGAAACAATGACGTGTTATTTTTTAAGTTAAGTTCTATATCTTTTAAAATAGCGATCGAAGAAAAAACAAAAATCTTTTGTTATTTTTGGTCTCCTCTATCTATGTTCTAACGTTAAAAAAATTAAACCCTAAACTTTAATCTTCATTTATAAATTCTAAATTTTAAATCTTAAAAACTAAACTCTACACATTATACACTACACACTACATCTTAATCCTAAACCTTAACATTAAATCTTAAATTATAAACCCTAAACTTGATCTTTTAGTGTGTAGACATAAACATAGGCGTCAAAATAGGACAAAAAATTTTGTTAAAAAATATTATTATTCTTAAATTATCCTTTCGACTGAACGAAACATAAATATAATTATTTGTTTAAACAAAACAACACAAAAGTGTGATTCATAATAGTTTAGGGAAAGAAGGAAAAAGAAAATAAGTTACCTTTTAAGATGATAAAAAGTTCCTATGTTATTTATCCAAAAAAAAATTCAAATGTGGTACTATACGCACAAGTTATAACCCTTTTTTCATTGGTTATACAAGTAATGATTTAAATTAATTTTTAGTATATTTTCATAGTGAACAGCTTTGGTATACACACAATAAAAAAGTTGGACCACCAATTATCTATGCACACTCCATGCAATTCTTCGCCCCATATTGTTCCATGTCAACTCTTGGCTGGGGTCTTCATTGTAGTATTTATAATAATTATTCGCCAAGGAAAGAAAGGAGTAAAAAAAGGTATTGGAGGAAAGCTCACTAGTCACTTGCATGCACTTATAATACCTGTTGTATCACTTTTTTTTAAAAAAAAATTGGTATATTTGATGTGGATCTGTGTTTAGAGTTCGTAGCTCTATGTTGGGATGCTCGAATGATCAACCAAATGTCAAGAGGAGGTTAATTGAATTTTTACTTTCGTAGATGAATGGCTAAGTAATAAACGATAGGATACGATGATTTATAGTGGTTTCACTACCTTAGCTATCCACGCTAAAAATTTTCTCAAATCTACTAGATTTGCTTTCCTTTTTCCGGGCTCAAGGAAATAACCCTTACAACTAATACTTATATCCCAAAATCTTAAGAAACTCTCTTATAAGAGGAAATAAATTTAGCAAACTAAAGAAAACCTCACAAGGCAAATAAGTTTGCACAATTAAGCTCTCACCCAAAATCTTAAACACTTGAGCAAATATATCAATTTAGTTCACTAGTGTTTTTAACAAAAAATATGACAATTTTAAGTACAAAATTTGATTTCTCTTGGAGTTGATTTGGAGCCGTTGAAAATTTTATTTCGAACATTAAATACACTTTTAGAGTATGACATATCGGTACGCGTGCAAAATATCGATACCCGCCTCAAAGAAGAAAGAGTCATTGGGCGATTTTTTCAATGAGTATCGGTACACCTCCTCGCGTATCAGTACGGTCAAGCATGTACCGATACGGGTTTTGACTATTGGAAAATCAAACCGTTTGGGACAAAGGGGCGTATCGGTACGGGTCGATCTGTACCAGTACTTAGGGTCTGTTTTTGACATTTTGGCTATTTAAAATTATTTTAAACATGTCAAAAACCCTTGAAAAACTTTCAAACATATTTTTCAAGTTAATAGACTTTTGAAATATTTTTACAAATTTGTTTAAGTCCAAAAACATCTTTCATTTAAGTTATATCAAAATCAAATAACATAACACTCTCTTTTACTTAACAATGTTGTCTTTAAGATTCAAAACTAGATTTTCTTATTAAACGTGCAATATGACTGATCACTGCATCCAACATTAGTTGGTTTGTATCACATTTATTAATAGCATCAAATATATAATGGATTTATATTCAATACACTAACAGTGAAAATGAAAAATTTTCACTAGCGCCTTAATTTAAAGGTTTCAGAAGATTTGGCTAAAACCGATAAATTAACAATTGTATTTTATGACATTGAGCACATTAACAACTGTTTGAAAATTATATAAAAAAAAGTTAAATAAATTTCAGTCTCTTACATTTATAAATTCCATAAATTTAACCCTTAATCTTTAAAAAGAAAAATTTACCATTAATTAACAATACAATTATTCAATAATCTATTTTTACAATCTTAAGGGTCAAGATGATAAAAAAATTGTAAACGTAAATAACTATTTAAATTATATTTTAACTTTTCTTTATAGCGCTAGGTCAACAAATAGTGACAAAATTTTAAAAAAAAAATCACTAGGAGAATCTAAGATTTTCAAATGAAATATAGTACAAAAAATACAATTTCACAAAATTAAAGTATGTGGACTAAATTTTTAATTTTAAAATAATACAATGACATTTCTCATATTTAAGGGGAGACGGAGGTAGACTTTAGTATTAATTTCTTTTAGGCATAATGCCAACAAATGATAATTTTTAAGTATTTTAAACGTTTCATTTTGAGTTACAATGGTCCTTCTACGAATGAAAATAGTTAGTCAACTGACAATAAATAATTTGGGATAACTTGACAGAATGACACATTAAAAGAAAAAATATTTTATATTATTTTAAAAATTATTTTTTTGACTCGTATGTCATTCTGTAAAGTCAGTATATTTGTCTATATGACATTCCTATTGCGGCGTGCACAGCCATGTAGGTTTGTCACGTCATTTCAAGCCATATATCGTCAGTTGACTAACAGTTTTCATTCGCAGGGGGTCATTTTGACTCAAAATGAAATGTTGAAAGTTAAATTGCTTCAAAAAAGAACTAAAATAATTATTCGATCAAACATTAGGGACATTTTTTGACATTATGTCTTTTTTTTTTTATTTCCTGCTTGCCAGCCGTGACCAAGTAGAGATATGGCATAATCAGCTTGAATGGTCCAGAGCACATATGAGAGCCATATACGATAGAGCGCACATATGATAGAGCGCACAAGTAACGACCGGGAGCGACTCACAATACCCTAAACCTTAAGGTCACATACACATGATGTATAAGAATGGGTGAAAGATTTTATGTAATCTAAGGCATGCGAAATTACAAAAATTTAAGAATGCGAAATTATATCATTAATAATATATATATATATTCAAATTATGTGAGAATTTGAGTGCGACCGCACTCTTTCGATCCATCCCTGATGATGCACATGCTGGCGCGAGGGATTTGGACCATCTAAAACTAAATATTGCAATGATGGATTTTAACTGCTTTTATGGCTCCGTGGTCCTATAATTCATGCATGGAAGTAGTAGTAACCCTCTTATTTCTATTGTCCTTTCCCATCCCAATGGACCATTTCCCATTATTATGATTAAATGCACAATCTCAGAGCTGTTGTACTCTTTGATTTGCCATTTTGCCAAGCAATGCATTCTATTCACCACTCATCAATTATCACCATCTCTCGAAAATGGTTTAGGGCTTGGGAGCTAGAGTTCATTACACAGGCAACGAAATATGTGATGAGTTATCGATAAGAGTTGAATGTAGTAGTAAGACGCATTATACTCGCAAGAAAAGAATTTGCATTCGAAGTTTTGAAGACGATATTATTAGGAAGGATAGTTACATAATCTAAACTTGGATTGTGGACGAAAGATACTAATATATAGGTATGCTTTTAAGATATGGGAATGCATCCGTAAAGTCGGGGAGGGACAGAGCTACTAAGGGAACAAGGGGAGTTTGTGCCCCTCAAATTGTTTTGTCTAATGATAATTTTAGTCTCTACTAGTTTGAGTTCTTGTCAAATCAAGTCTCCATCTCTTAAATTTTTTATTAAATACTTTTTAGATTCAAGTTAATCTTGAAGTTAAGCAATTTTATTTCTCTCATTGTCTAATCTTGAATTCTAAGAAGATAGCCTATAAAAGTGTGAGACAATGTCCCTTAACACCGCTAAACAAATTTTATTTAAAATCAAAATATGGGATTCAACGCGAAATTAGAAAGTGATCTATATTTGAATTTCAGGGTTCTACCAAATTATATGTGCTTTCTCGGTGCCCCTTTCAATATCCTAACACGCACACACAAATCTAAGCACTAACCCTAAATCTTAAATCCTAAATAATACACATTACTTCTAATTCTCTAAACCTTAACTTAAACCCTAAACCTTAAATCTAATTTTTTTAGTGTGAGACGTAAAAAGGAGTACGGAAAAAGGGAGAAATTCTCTATTCTATCCCTTGGATGTAAAAAGGGGGAATAAAGCAAAAGTGAAAAAGTAATAAATAACAATCTCCCAAGCCAAATCTTTCACTGACGGGTATGATAGGCTGACATGATCTAGGTGTGTGTATATGTGTGTACATATAAGTTTCTCTTTTTGCTTGTGCATACACTTTATTACATAGATGAAAGGGCCAAGACATGCAGGCGCGGGAGGCTGCTGGCGAAGAACAATTATAGCAGATCGTGACTCGTAAGAAGCATTAGGTAAGTGTATGGTGATTGATTTGTATATATGATCCGTATTCCGAGAAGGCGAAGGAAATTTTTGATGAACGATTCTCAGTCGTTTTCCCATCTCTCTCGAGTCTCTTGTCATCGGCAATCTCTCTCGAGTCTCTTGTCATCGGCAAATATACTATTTATATATCACGCTTTTGAGAAAAGTCGGTGGGGACTCTACTCCTACATTAAAAAAGAAAGAAAAGATATTGTGATATAAAAATAATAACGTTGCATATACTATTAAACATGTCCTTTTAAGAAGAGTATAATAACTCCATGACAAATGCATGTACTCCTAAAGGACCACCATTTGCAACTTGTTTTCTTCAATCATGAGAATATCCCTCAGGACTCCAACATGTTACATGGGGTTCCCCAGAAAGAAAGAAAACAAGTGATATACTGCACTTTCCTCTTAGCAAATCTCCATTTTAATTTTCTATACTGCCATGTGATCTTGCAGCTCCTACTCCTGTCAATATAGGATAGGCATGGCCGAGTAGCCAACCAAACTAGCTAGCACTAATATTAGGGAAAACTACATATTTACTGCCTTATCTATGCCCGCATTACTTTTTTGGTACCTAACTATTATTTTTTGTAGAATGGTACCTATTATTATGTTTTTATTCTATTTTGGTACTTCTGCCGTTTAAAATTAATGGAAATGGTGACGTAGCTTGGGTTAATAATAATTTTAGTCCAAAAAATTATACAATCTATCAATTTAGTCTAAAATTCTATCAATTTAAATATTATTTTAATTTTTGGATTAAAATTGTAAATTTCTCATTTTTCTTCTTCTTCCAATCAAACACTTTTTTGGGTTTTGAAGTCTAAAAAATACGTTAAGGATAATCAAAACTTTAAGATTTGGGGACCAATGAGGGGCTAATCAGGGGTCTATTGGAGGACCAAAACTCTACGGTCTAGATATCGACAAGAATAAGAGGGGTGGGAAAGAGATGAGACAAAATCCTATTAAAATTAAGATGATATTTTACCCTATAAAATTAAGATGATGTTTTAAATTGGTGAATTTTGGAATAAATCAATAATATATATAAGTGTTTTGGACTAAAATTGTGATTATACCAAGTCATGTCATAATCTCCGTTAGTTTTTAACGGTCGGGGTACAAAAACAGAACAAAAACGTAACGTTAGGTACAATTTTACAAAAAATAATAGTTATGGTACCAAAACAATAACACAGACTTAATTGGAGTACTAAATATGTAATTTTCCCTTAATATTAATATGAACTTTCAACTTAAATCTGCTCTATTTATCATGAATGATTCAATGTTCCAAGTTTGTTCCAACAAAACTATTATTTAAGATTGTGTTCAAGAAATAGCCAGTGACGTCTGTCAAGAGGAGAAATATGAGTGACCAGCTTTCACTTTCTACCTTCATAAGTACTTCATAGATTTTTCAAGTGGTTATCTAGTAAGTTGGTTGTTTTTATAGTGGTTTTTTAACAAAATAATAAAAATAATATGTTTGATAAATTTTAATCATGTTTCTATAATTTATTAATAAAAAATTAAATTAATTGTTCAAAATAATGAAATATATTTTCGTTCTATAAAAGTTTATTTTTTAGTTTTTGTTCAGGACTCTGAAAATGTTTAAGACGATGGTGAAAATACCAAAAAAAAATGTCAAAATCAGTTTACAATTCAACTATAGCAGTTTGTCATCATATATACACAGGTGCTTTTTGTTACGTAGTGATTCGAAATTCAGGGTATGCCACATGGACAGAGCTACCTTGACAATGGGAGGGGTCATGACTCATAACCCCAACAATTTGTGGTTTAATTATTCTTTAACCCCTATTAGTTTTAAAATCAACGAAGTTATGCTTGTTTCCTCCCAACTTTTATGGTTTAATTGTTCTTTTAAACCCCTATTAGTTTTGAAAAATCAATGAAATTAAGCATTGACTCCTACTTTTCGGTTTAATTATTCTTTAAGCACCTATTAGTTTTGAAAGCAATGGAATTAAGCCGAGACTCCAACTTTTCTGATTAAATTACTCTTTAAGCTCTATTTCTTTTGCTTTTTATTTCAAAATTAGATCCAATTTTAAGTTTTTAATTAAGTACGGTTGATTTTTTAAAGAAAAAATGTTGAAATATTAAGTTCAGCTAAGTGATTAAATACATGTACAAATACATAGACAAATACTCGACCCCTCTCAAACATTTAATCTTCACTCTGTCACTAAATAGACAACTAACCAAATTTAAATCTCGATGCTTACCAAAACATTAACGAGTATAAATTGAATCAACTCATATCGACATCGTATATGAAACACACCCAAAAAGTAAGTGGTTTGAAAGAGACAAATGAGAGAAAGAGACGGTTCCTTTGTCGTTCTCTTTCCATTGCAAGTGAACGTGTAGGGGGGAGACCATATACGGATTTTTTTCAACTAATCTGATTGCTTAAAGGAAAAAAAAAATGTGCATTCACTTTTTAACAAAATGAATGGTTTTTATTGATTGAGATCATAAATAATGTGACGAGACCTGCCTATAATATAATTTATTTATTTTTTTGTCATCAATATTGCCACCTTTTGTTATCTAATTAGTGCAAACTTGTCCTTCTTACCTTATTGTTGGAATCTCATGTAGGATCCTAGTCGAATCTCCTCTTGTTGGCCAGAAAAAAATAAAGAAAAAAAAGCTACCGATTATAAAGAACAAAATCGTTTCTAACATTTCGGATTCCATGTCTTAAAGGTTTCCATTTCCAACTTGAGTTGGGGGTTCCATTTTCTTTTTTCCATGAGAAAGTAGGAGTTTGAGAATGGGATCCACCTATTGGATGAGCATGAGTGGGATTGAGATACAAAGATTCTTTGTAGTTTCATTTTCCTAAAAATTATTTTTTTACCAACAACCAGTTAATCTAGTGGAATAAGATATTAGATTTCTTAAATAAAGACAAGGGTTTAAATTATGGTGTCGTAAATAGAGAAAACTGGGATGGGAGTAAAGGTACTAATTGAGTTAGCAGCTCACAAACAACTCGAGCTCAACTCGATTAAAACTCGGTATACGCTAGACTCGAGTTGACTCGATTGGAAATTCAAGCTTGACTCGAGATCTTAGCGAGTCGAGTCGAACAAGGCCTAACTCGACTCGATAAGTTCACGAGCAGCTCGCTATTTATTTATAAATACCTTTAAAATGTGGCATAATGCTAAAAAATGTCCCTAACGTTTGGCTGAATAGTCAATGTCTCATATTCTTTTTTGAAGCAATTTAGCCCTTAACGTTTTATTTTGGGTCAAAATGGCCCCTCTACAGATGAAAATTGTTAGTCAACTGACTATAAACAACTTGAAATGACTTGGTAGAATGACACGTCAGAATAATTTTTTATATATTTTATATAATTTTTTAAAATTATTTTTTTAATTGATGTGTCAATCTGTAAAGTCGACATATTTGCCTATATGACACTATTATCGCGGCGTGCATTGGCATGTACATTTTCCACGTCATTTCAAGTCATTACCGTTTGGTTGACTATCAGTTTTCATCCGCATAGGGGCCATTTTGACCCAAAATGAAACGTTAAGGGTTAAATTGCTTCAAAAAAAGAATAGGGGCCAAAATAACAATTCAATCAAACATTAGGGGTATTTTTGGCACTATGCCAAAAAATTATGTACCAAGAAGTTTGAATGCTAGTTAAAAATTCTAAAAAAATTCAGTGACTTGCTAGGTAATTTACCTGTATAATACCTTAAAAAGTTTATATGTGTTAATAAAAAATTAAATTATAATAATTACTCCTTCTTTAGAAAAATAATACCTTCAAAAGTTGATCTGTATTAAAAAGTTTTAGTTCCCATATAAAAAAATACAATTAAATGTTAAAAGCCCGAAAACCTTCTCTCTCTTTTTTGTTTATCGAAGATTGTTGAGAAACAAAAAAGAATCTCACACTCGAATATCGACTTCATCTCTAACTCGGTTATGATAGGTTCGTTTATTTATCTTCTCAGTCCTCACACTTTTTTCTTATAAATTAGTATGTTATATTGAGCTCTAATAGTATTACTAGATTTTACATATATTTTTAAAAAAAAATAAGGTAAAAATTTTGGCGAGCTTAAAGAGCAATGAGTCGAGTCGAACAACAAGATTTTTTAACGAGCACGAGTCGAGAAAAATTTTATCGAGCTTATTGAGCAATGAGTCGAGTTGAGCACTACTCCACTCGCAATCGACTCGCTCGATAAGCACCCTTAGCTGGGAGGGTTGCCCCAATAATGAGGTTCTGCAATACACAATCCAAACTAATCGTCCAACGAGTCAGATATTAATTGTTATAAAAAATGACTTTTTTTATAGATTAGCTCACAAGATTAAAATTTATGTATTGTTAGGTATAATGCAATAATCCACAATAAGTAGGTTAATATTTCATGTATTGATAACATATAATTTTATGTACTGACATTGAATTAGGCGATAATATGTTGTCTATTTTTTTTTTGAAAAAAAACATTTAATTTAATTTTAATTTTTAGATAACGTATCATCATCTAATTTTCTGACAATTATACACTGTATATGCGTTATATAAGGTAAATGGCATATATAATGCAACAGTCATATATATCATATAAATCATTAGTTTCAATTCAATTACAATATAAGTTTCTTATTCAAAAAATATAATATTATTTTAAATCTACTTAGTTTTTCTCTGAAACTTAGTTTTCTCTTCGTAGCCGCCGCAAGTTTTTTTTTTATCTTTTTTTGTTTAACCGGTGGCGGCAATCAGTCTTAGTACTAATTGCCGACCATCGGTGTTCATTATTTTTCTTGTACTTTCATGTTTTGTTTTTTTTTTTAATTTTAATACAAATTTCTGCTCTTGTGGCATGTAAGGTTACACAACGAGCTGAAGAGAAATGAAAGAAAACCAGAAAAACCAACTTGTTATTAATGAAGAAAGGCTTGAGTATTTATACACAGAGGAGGAAACCCTAACTAGGGTTTAATACATGTTAACAGAAACCTTAACCATAATACTAATGCTAACAATAATCCTAACAACCTTAACAGCTCTCTCACATCTCAGCATACAGCTCAGCATACAACGGTCATATGCAAACACAACTAACATACTTTCTATCTTCTTTCTTCTTGAAAGCTTATCATTTAACATCCTTCTCGTCCTCGTATTTTGTTGTTTTGAAGTCGTAGTTCATCAGCAGAGAAAACCTTCAGTTGTTAGCGAAGCTTAACAAAGAATGCAGCGGACAATGGCTTGGTTAACACATCTGCAACTTGATCTATAGCTGGAACGTAGTTTATGTGAAATGATCCATCTATGAATTTCTCCCTAACAAAGCTTAAATCAAGCTCAACATACTTGAGCTTTGCATGGTGAACAGGATTGGCTGAGTGAACTATTGCACTAGTATTGTCACACCAAATGGCTGGTGCAGAAGTTAGGGAAACTCCAAGTTTAACTAGCAGTGACTTGATCCACATGATTTCACACATAGCATTTGCTATCCCTCGAAACTCGATTTCGGTGGAAGATCTTGATACAACACCTTGCTTTTTAGAACTCCACGCAACTAAATTTTCACCTAGAAAAACACAATGGCCTACAATAGATCTTATATCATCAGAATTTGATCCCCAATCTGAGTCAGAATATCCTGTGAGCTTTGTCAATGAAGGTGTAGAATTGAAATAGAAACCATGGTCCATTGTACCTTTTAAGATATTTAACTATCCTTCTTACAGCATACCAATGTTTATCCAGTGAATTTTGTATAAATTGGCTTACTTTGTTCACAACAAATTGAATGTCGGGTCGAGTTGTACAAATATGTTGAAGAGTGCCTACAACCCGTCGATATAGAGTTGAATCCAAACATGGACTTCCATCAGTAGAGGATGGTGAAGGTGAAGTTACCATTGGTGTTGCAATTGGAGTAGCATCTTCCATCTTTGTCTTTTCCAACAAATCCATGATATGTTTCTTCTGAATGAGGACAAGTCCATTCTTAACACTTTGAACTGTCATCCTAAGAAAAAAATCTCAAAGTTCCTAGATCTTTCAAGGAAAAAATTGAATTAATTCTGCCAATAATTGCATCAACTTCTTCTAAGTTATCACCAGTAGCTACAACATCATCTACGTACACCATTATGTACACTCTGCACCCATTTCTTTCCTTGAAATAAAGTGAAGGATCTGCCAAGGACATTGTGAACCCAAGTGTATCAGCAAGACAGTTTCGAAACTTTTCAAACCACGCTCTAGGGGCCTGTTTAAGCACATATAATGACTTCTTCAACCGACACACCAATGGAGCACTTGTAAGATCAACTTGTTCAAAGCCGGAAGGTTGATCTATATAGACTTCTTCAACTAGATCATCATTTAAAAACATGTTGTCAACATCTATCTGCCTCAATGTCCACCCTTTACTGAGAGCTAAGCTAAGCAATACTCGAACTGTGATGGGTTTAACAACTATACTGTAGGTTTCATTGTAATCAAAGCCTGTGAGTTGTGATTATCCCTTTTTAACTAATCTTGCTTTATAGCGAGACACACTTCCATCATAATTCCTTTTTGATTTTAAACAACCACTTGCAACCTATGGGAACACGATCATGTGGCAAATGAACAAGGTCCCACGTTGCTTTATCAACCAGTGCAGTAATTTCTTTTTCCACAGCTTATTTCCATTCTTTAGTCAGCATGGCTTGATGAACATTACGTGGTTCAGAAGTTTGAAATTTAGTGTAAAGAACCTTGGGCTTGAAGATTTTGGCTTTAGATCTAGTGATCATATGATGATTACCACCACGACTATCTAAACTGGATGAGGATGAAGACTCTTCTTGAGCCTTTCTAGTTTCATCTCCTGGAGACAACTGCACATCACCACCACTTTGAGCAGAAGCATTGGTCAGTGGCACTCCACCATCTTGAGCAGAGGCATTAGTTGGCTGCATATCACCACCATCTTGAGTAGCACTGGTAGAAGACTGAGCAACTCTATTTGCATTTGAGGAAGACAATGCTCCTAGAGAAGAACACAGAGTTGATTCTCTACTCTGACTACTGGTACGAGAGACACCATAATCTATTCCATGACTGATTCGAGGTACACCACGAGTTGATATATCATGCATGGTGGGACAGAAGAATTTTGAAGGCATGGAAGCTTGTTCTTTTTTAGCTAACTCTTTCTCAGTCACTGACTTGGTTAAAAAAGATCCTTTCCTGGAAAAAGGAAAGACATTTTCATTAAAATGAACATGTCTTGAAACATATACCATACCTTCCTTGCTGAGACATTTGTATCCATGCTGATTTGGACTGTATCCAAGAAACACACAAGGCTATGATCTATATTGTAACTTATACTGATTGTATGGTCTGACCAATGGATAGCAAAGGCAACCAAAGGTTCTGAGAAATCCATAATCTGGTTGTTTGTTGAACACCATCTCAAAAGGTGTCTTTCCTTCCAAAACCCTTGTAGGTAACCTGTTAATAAGGTATACAGCCGTGTAAAACACATCAGACTAATACTTGAAGGGTATGGATGCTTGAGCCATTAAAGTAAGCACAAGATCAACAATATGGCGATGCTTACGCTCCACCATGCCATTTTGTTCAGAGGTATGTAGACAAGTATGCCGAAATTCAACCCCATGATGAGCAAAGTAAGACTCTAAGGGTTTAAACTCAGTACCACAGTCAGCTTGTATAGCTTGAAGTTTAGAACTAAATTGCCTTTCAACTAGACAATGAAAGCTCTTAACAATAGATGCAATATCTAATTTTCTGGCCACAAAGTAAATCCATGTGATACTAGTATAAGCATCAATAAAACTGACATAGTAACTAGAATTATTAGAAATTACAGGTGCAGGACCCCAAGTATCCATCTGGACTAATTGCAAAGGTTTTTCAAACTTGATTAAAGAGCGTTGGAATTGAAGCTTATGATGTTTTCCCAATTGACAAGCATTATAAAAAAATTATTATCACAGAGAATATTACAAGACTTGAGAAGTTTAAGAAAAACATCATGTGAAGGGTGACCAACTCTTCTATGCCAAAGCTCGAGATTAGCACTAGAAGCCATATTACAAACTTGATTATTTACATCAGAAGTTACACGATTAACAGGAATACAATCAATGCTACGAGTATCTCCAAAAGAAGCATCAGGAAAAGAACAAGAATTAGAAGAACCGCTTGTCAAAGCATTAGCAGAGAACTTGTAAAGGCCATCACTTTCCATGCCTTGAAGAATCAACTGCTGAGTTACCAGATCCTTCACAACACAAAAACTTGGGTAAAATTCAATAGAAACATTGTTATCCCTTGTGAATTTTAAGACGGATAAAAGATTTTTCTTAACAGTAGGAACATGTAATAAGTTATTTAGAATCAATTGTCTAGTTTGAGAGTTTAGAGCAGCATTGCCAATCTTAGATATGGGAATGGCCATGCCATTAGCAACAGATATTGTACACATGCCTTGATAAGGCAGAGAATTATCAAGCATACCTGCATCGGGTGTGAGGTGAGTAGTTGCACCGGAGTATGGGTACCAAGACGAGTCATTGTAGCCAGCAAACTCATCAGCTGTAGCAACATGTGCATTATTGACATATGTAGATAAGAAAGACTCATCTTGTAGCATCCATTGTTCATCATGCACTTCATCATAGATGAAGCAATGATTGAAGCAATGATTAACATTTACATTAGAACCAACTACAACATCGAATGACTGATCAAAACGAAAATAACAACTGTTGAGTTGATCGAACAATTGCAAATGGCCAAGAGGGGGGTCAATTGGCAATTAAAATTTTGGTGAAGAGAAAGATTGAAAATAAAAATGACACAAGGGGTTATAGTGGTTCAATTTCTCCAAATGAACTCTACATCCACTACCTTAGTTCCCACTAAGGATTTTCAAACAATTCACTACTTGAATTCGTCCCATTTTCTTGGATGAGGAGGAAACCTTACAATTTCGATTAAGCTTTCTACCCAAAGCTTAATCCACTCAAATACAAAGAAAGATTTTTGGTAAACTCAAATGTTTCCTCTCAAAGGACAATTGTCTACCCAATTACAATTTCAACAACCCCAAACTCACAATACAAATTGACAATTTGAAACACACTAGAGTTGGGTACAAAAGTTTGACTTTGAATAGCTCAAGGGTTTGGATTTTTGCTTTGATGATGCTTGAATGTTGAATAGTTGTTGCCTGGTCAATTAAAGCTTGTTTTTATACCCTTGCGTTGATTTCTAGCCGTTTGGGTAGTTGGGATCATCAATAGAGCCGTTGGGAGTAATTTTCCCGCATTAAATGCAGCTCTGCAGCCTACCGTATCGGTACTCGGGAAGGGCGTATCGATACATGCATCAAAGAGGAAAGAGCCGTTGTGCCTGAAAACAGGGCATATCGATACGCATAGAAGGCGTACCGGTACGGTTTTAAGGGGCGTATCGATACGGAAGGCCGTATCGATACGGTTTTTTCTCACTGGAATCCCAAGCCAAGTTTACATAAAAAGTGTATCGATACGCATACCAAGCGTATCGGTACGGTATAACGACCTTTTAAAAATTGGGAAACCAACCAACTGACAAGTAACGGTCAAATAATTAAATGCTCAGATTTTCAAAGATATGCTTATCGTATCGATACGGTTGCAAGACGTATCGGTACGGTATCATGAAAACAGTTGCCCAGATGAATATCGTATCGATACGGTTGCAAGGCGTATCGGTACGGTTTCATGAAAATAGTTGCCCAGATGAATATCGTATCGATACGGTTGCAAGGCGTATCGGTACGGTATGTTCATTAAAATTCCAGTAGCAAAATAGGGTATCGATACGCCTGGGCGTTTTTGCATACTTAGGCTTGAAAAACATAGGAAAAGACTTAGGAAATTTTGTATGTTTAAGAGCCAGTCTTCAAATATTATTTTGTTCAAAAATACTTGTCAATTTGTGAGACTTTAAAGAGTACTTAAAATTTTATCGTTTTGCAAATTGGTCCTTAGGTTTATGTGTTATATAAAAATCAATTTTGGTTTTACAATCTCCCCCTTTTTGATATAACAAAACCATAAATAAATTTTTAAGTTTTTAAAACTTTGAAAAGCTTTCTCCCCCTTACTTTAAGATAGATTTTCAAAAATAAAATATTTGACTCTATGATCCTTCTCCCCCTTTTTGTTAGATCAAAATAGAATACAAGGATAATAGCAATATAAACCAACAATAGTTCATTAAACTTAAAGCAAGCATAAGAGTTCAAATGCATAAACTTCAAAATAAACATAAAGGTTCAAATGCATAAATTTCAAAGCAACCATCATAATCCAAACTTTTAAAATCCTAAAAACATAGAAAATAGGCATAAACTTCAAATCCTAAAAACGAAAGTGCAATAATAATAAAAGACTAAATGTCCTAAGATGAGATGCATGATCTACTCGTCCCCTTCGTCATCATTATCGTCCTCGTCATCTTCTTCTTCATCTTCTTGAGATGGTTGATTCCTTCAGGTTTGATTGATCCAAGCACCATGGAAGGCGGTAAGAGAAATATCCATGGAGTTTTGGCGAGCGGCCATGGTGTCTATCTTCTTTTCCATGCCTTGGACGCGATCCTTTAAGGATGTGAAACGATTATCCATCGCGGTGAACTTCTCATTTAGGAAGGTCATGAGAGTATCCATGGAGGAGGAATCAAGAGGAGCACGGTGAGAGCTCGAAGAAGCACGAGAGGGATCGACCGGAGCAATGGGCGGAGGATCTTGAGCATTGCGAACCCAATCATTATTAACATAAGTGAAACCAGAACGAGCTAGGGAACGCTCATCGATGGGTAGGCCAAGGGTTTCGGGAAAATCATGTGAACAATTAATGCCAAGGGAATGAAATAGAAAACTCAAAGCCGTGGAGTAGTAAAAGGATGAGACTTGTTTGGTATGAGCGTGTTGAACTAAATAGACAAGGTCGGCAAACATGATTTGACACAAATTTGGACGTTTACCTTCTCTAAAACACTTAAGCCAAAAATCATCCGTTTGACGAATAGTTGAATATTTCCCACCCGATGGACAGATAAACCAAGAAACAAGAAGGTGAAGGATACGATCATGAGCATTTAAAACCTTTGTTGAGCCTAAAAAACCTGTACCCAAAGAATGTTCATCATAAATACCAACATCTTCAAAACCAAAGACATTACATAAAACCTTTTGATCAATTTGAAAAGTTTTGCCCATAATAGAAGATTAAATGGCAATGACATTCTCCCTAGGTTCATCATGTATGCATATGGCATTAGAAAAGAATACAATGACTAGGTTCCTATATAGGATAGGAGGAATGCTCAAAAAGGTTAAGAATTTCCATTGCTTAATCAAAGATAGGTATTGAAACTTGAAACGGGCAGAATTTAAAAAAGGGATTGACACAACTCGCTCTTCCCTAAGGTTCATTCCTTGAAAAAATTTATATCGTTCTCTATCACCATCCTCGGGAAAACTAGATTGGATAATATAAGGAAGGTTAGGTGTAGGATTACCCTCGGCATCCTCAATAGGATTGGAAGAAGAACGATGACGCTTAGTTCCCTTTTTCGGAGCCATAATCCTGAAAATTCATCAAAAAGGATTCGAATATGTATGCGATTGACATCCTATTTAATCCAATAAAGTCTAATAATTCAAGGTAATTTGTTAAAAAAAATTAATTTTTAAAGAGATATTCACAATTAAATTAAAAAAACAGTTTTTTAAAAAATATCGGATATAAAATATATTCGAATGAAAAATTTTAATTTTTGGAAAAATTTTATGAAAAAGTTAAAACCCATAACAATCAAAAAAAGTTTGTACAAAAAATCAGTTGAAACAACAATTAAAAACAAACGAAAATTAAAAAAAGAAAAAGAAAAGAGAAGATTTATACCTTAAATCTTAGAATGGATGAAAGAGGGGATGTGAATGCACAAGATTTAATGCCAAAGCTTTGCCTTGATGTGTAGTGTAAAAACCCTCAAGGAATTTTGAAGATTGATGTTGAAATTTGAAGGATTGAGGGGGATTATATAGAGTTTTCGCGGCTAGGGTTTTTGAGAGAAAAAAAAAAGGTTTTTGAGTTTTAAAGATTTTTAACAATAGCAGTAAATCTTAGAATGGATGAAAGAGGGGATGTGAATGCACAAGATTTAATGCCAAAGCTTTGCCTTGATGTGTAGAGTAAAAACCCTCAAGGAATTTTGAAGATTGATGTTGAAATTTGAAGGATTGAGGGGGATTATATAGAGTTTTCGCGGCTAGGGTTTTTGAGAGAAAAAAAAAAGGTTTTTGAGTTTTAAAGATTTTTAACAATAGCAGCCCTAAATAGCCTCTCCGTCGAGGCCGTATCGATACGCTATACACGCGTATCGATACACGTTAACCCTAATTTTATATTCGTCGATACTACCGTATCGATACGCGGGTACGTATCGGTAAGCTTGGCTTTGACTTTTTCCCTTGGCTTGTACCGTATCGATACGAGTGGTCGTATCGATACTCGTTCATCCTCAAAAATTCCCAGTTATCAACCCTTATCGATACGCCTTGAATCCGTATCGATACACCTTTACCAGATTATACAGTTTTGACAGATTTAAGTCCAAAATTCCAATTTGAAACGTTCCTAAATGCATGTACATGTTATGTGAACAAGTTTTAATGGCTAAACACAATACATACTCCCCCTAGCAACATGTATAGAAGCAAAAGGAACAAAATTAACACAAGCATGATTAACAAACAATTTCAAGCAAAATTTAGACATTTTGGGACCTAAAAGGGTCAAGAAAGGCTAGTTAAACCTAACTCTCTCCTAAGGGTCCAAAATCGCTCTTTATCTAAAGGTTTTGTAAATATATACGCTAATTGGTTCAAGGTGTCAACAAACTCTATAACAACATCATTTTTCAAAACATGATCTCTAATGAAATGATGTCTAATTTCTATGTGTTTAGTTCTAGAGTGTTGGATGGGATTCTTAGTGAGACAAATGGCACTAGTGTTGTCACACCTAAGGGGTATGGTTTCTATTTTAACACCATAATCTAAGAGTTTTTGCTTCATCCAAAGGACTTGAGCACAACAACTCCCTAAGGATATGTACTCCGCTTCGGTGGTAGATAAGGCTACGCTATTTTGTTTCTTAGAGAACCAAGATACGAGCATACTACCTAAGAATTGGCATGTCCCGGAAGTACTTTTCCTATCAATCTTACATCCCCCATAATCTGCATCCGAAAAAGCATGAAGGCTAAAGGAAGAGTCTTTAGGATACCAAAGGCCTAAAGTAGGTGTGTCTCTAAGGTATCTAAAAATTCTCTTAATGGCAACTAGGTGTGATTCTCTAGGACTAGCTTGAAACCTAGCACACAAGCAAACACTAAACATGATATCCGGTCTACTTGCGGTAAGGTAAAGCAAAGAGCCTATCATGGATCTATAAAGCCTAGAATCAACACACTTACCTCCTTCATCTTTGTCAAGCTTTATGGAAGAACTCATAGGAGTGGCTTGAGGCTTTGCATTATCCAAGCCAAACTTTTTGAGCATATCATTCACGTACTTAGCTTGATTTATGAAGGTGCCATCTCTCCTTTGTTTGATTTGGAGTCCCAAAAAGAATGAGAGCTCCCCCATCATGCTCATCTCGAACTCACCTTGCATTAGCTTAGAAAATTCTTTACAATAACACTCATTAGTATAACCAAAACTGATGTCATCAACATAAATTTGAACTACTAAGATGTCATTGTTATACCTTTTTATGAAGAGTGTTGTAACCACCTTTCCTTTTTCAAAACCGTTTTCAATTAAGAAATTTGAAAGTCTCTCATACCAAGCTCTAAGAGCTTGTTTTAAACCATAGAGAGCTTTTGTTAATTTAAACACATGGTTTGGAAATTTTGAATCCTCAAAACCCGATGGTTGTTCAACATACACCTCTTCATTTATAAAACCATTTAAAAAGGCACTTTTCACATCCATTTGAAAAAGCTTGAAATTATTATAACATGCAAATGCTAAAAGCATCATAATTGCTTCTATCCTAGCTACGGGTGCATATGTCTCATCAAAATCAATTCCCTCTTCTTGTGTATAGCCTTGAGCAACAAGCCTAGCCTTGTTTCTCACTATATTACCACTTACATCTAGTTTATTCTTAAAAACCCATTTAGTTCCTATAGTAGATTGATTACTAGGCCTTTCAACTAATGTCCAAACTTTACTTCTCTCAAATTGGTTTAATTCCTCTTGCATAGCCAAAATCCAAAAATCATCTTTTAAAGCTTCTTTAATATTTTTAGGCTCAATGCATGAAAGAAATGCAACATGATTCATTAATTTGAGAGAGGATCTAGTAGTTACCCCCTTGGATGGATCACCCAAGATTTCACCACCTTTGACATAGTTTAACTCCCTTGGGTAAGACACCTCCCTTTCCTCAAGAGCCAAGTCCTTCAAGGCTTCAAGAGGTGGATCTTGTGAATCCTCTTCTTTGGTTGGAATCTCATCCACCTTTGACGTTTGTCCTCCATCAATGGCATCAATGATTCCTACATCATCATCATCACAAGATTCCTTCCTCGGAAGGAGGTTATCATCGAAAACAACATGTATTGACTCTTCAACAACTAGAGTTCTTTTGTTAAATACACGATAGGCTTTAGAGTTTAAAGAATACCCTAAGAAAATAGCTTCATCACTTTTAGCATCAAATTTACCTAAGTTTTCTTTACCATTATTCAAAACAAAACACTTGCAACCAAAAGGATGAAAATAGCTAATGTTAGGCTTCTTAGATTTTAAAATCTCATAAGGTGTTTTCTTCAAAATTGGCCTAATCATTACTCGATTTATAATATAGCAAGCGGTATTTGTGGCTTCCGCCCAAAAATATTTAGGTAAATTATTTTCGCAAAGCATGATTCTAGCCATTTCTTCTAAAGTTCGATTTTTCCTCTGAACTTCCCCATTTTGTTGAGGAGTGCGAGGTGCGGAAAAATTGTGGCTAATCCCATTTTCATTTAAAAACTTATCGAAACCTAGATTTTGAAATTCGGTTCCATGATCACTTCTAATGTGAGAAATCTTAAGTTCAAGATCATTTTGAGTTATTTTAGAAAATGTGATGAATTTTTCTAAAGCCTCATCCTTTGTACTTAAGAATAGAACTCAAGTATACCTAGAGTAGTCATCTACAAGCACAAAAGCATATGATTTCCCACCCAAGCTCATTGTTCTAATAGGCCCAAAAAGATCCATGTGAATTAATTGTAAACATCTACTAGTAGAGACATCATTTATGGATTTAAAAGAACTTCTATGTTGTTTACCCTTTGAACATGCATCACAAATTTTATCATTGGAAAATTTAAGTTTGGGTAAACCTCTAACTAGATTAAGGGAAATTAATTTCTCTAAGACACTCATGCTAGCATGTCCTAATTTTCTATGCCAAAGCCATGAGTCATGTTCATCATGTGCAACTAAGCATGTATGAGATGCATTGATGTCATCTAAATGCACCATGTAAATGTTGCCTATTCTATGTCCTATGAGCATTAGTTGATTTGTTTTAATGTTTACAATTTTGCAACCACTTTTATCAAATAGAACATTAAAACCCTTGTCACACAATTGACTAATACTCAACAAATTATGCTTAAGACCGTTGACATACAAAACATTTTCAATGAAAATAGAAGAGTGATTACCAATGGAGCCTATTCCTTCAATGTGGCCTTTGGAGTTGTCACCAAACGTTACCACTCCACCACCTTTAGGCTTTAGTTCCACAAATCGACTCTTGTCACCGGTCATGTGTCTTGAGCATCCACTATCAAGGTACCAAGAATTTTTGCTTGAAGCTTTAGCCTTGTAGCAATGCTCCCCCTACAAACAAAGAAATTAGGCTTTGATTTTTGGTACCCAAATCATTTTGGGTCCATGAGTGTTAGCCTTCAACATTTTGGTTCCCTTAGGAATCCAAGAAGCAATAGCATTGATATCATTAGAAATAATGAGTTCCTTAGGAACCCAAACACTTCTAACTCTTTGACCTCTAGATTGCTTATTAAAATTTCTTTGTTTAGGCATAAAAGGTTTTCTTTTTACATATTGGGATTTAGAATGATTTCCTTTTTCAAACTTATTTTTCCCAATAGCAATAGATGTTTTAAGATTATCCACTTCCTTTGTGTGATAATCTTGAAAATCGGAAAGAAGTTTCTCAAGTTCAAGATTTTTTGTTTTAAGATCATTTGAAAGATTTACTAAAAACAAAACCTTCTTTTCCAATTCGGAGTTAGCTTTAGAAAATGTCTCATTTTGATTTTTCAAATCGAAAATGATTTTCTTGTTTTTCAAAATGGATTCTTTGTATTTTCCTACTAACTCATCATACACTTCTTGGAATCCATCATAAGCATCTTAAAGTTCATCAAAAGTAAAATCGAATTGGATAAGTTAGAGTTTACCTTAGGTTCGTCATCAATGGCCATGAGACATAGATTGGCCACTTCCTCCTCTTCCTCGGATGACTCATCGTCACTCCAAGTAGCTATTTGTGCTTTGAGCTTGTTCTTCTTCCCAAAGCTTTTCTTTTTCAATTGAGGACACTCGGAACGGATGTGACCCGGTTTCTTGCATTCATAACAAGTAATTTGGTCCTTCTCCTCTTCCTTGCTTTTACTCTTGAAGTCTCCCTTTCTAATGAATTTTCTTCCACGATTTGACTTCATGAACCGAGTAAAACGTTTGGCCAACATAGCCATCTCCTCATCTTCATCCTCACTAGAATCGCTTTCTTGATATGAAGCTTTTAGTGCGATTCCCACTTTCTTCTTCTCCACTATCTTCTTCTCTTGTTCTCTTTCCTTCCTCATAATCTCATGTGTGAGTAGAGATCCAACAAGAGCATCAAGCTTGAGAGTCTTCAAATCTCTAGCTTCAATAATGGCTGTTCTCTTGCCATCTCATGACTCCGGAAGAGAGTACAACTTTCTCACTAGCTTGTCTTCGGGAATGATTTCGCCGAAACCCTTCAAACCGTTGACAATGACCGAGAACCGATCAAACATCTTGGAGACACTTTCTTCGGGATCCATCTTGAAGTTCTCATAGCTTAGATTGAGTAGCCCAATCTTTGTCTCCTTGACACCACTAGTTCCCTCATATGTTGTCTCGAGGGTGTCCCAAACCTCCTTGGCACTTTCGATTGAAGACACCTTGGAGTAGATATCCGGACCAAGTGCACAAAATATCACATGTAGAGCTTTGTCATTCACTTGCATCCTTCTTCTCTCATCACCCGTCATTTCGGCTTTGACTTTTGGGACAAGTCTTTCTCCATCTCTCTTCATGGGAATGTATGGACCTTCTTCAACTACATCCCACACCATATAGTCGGTAGACTTGATGAAAAGCCTCATCCTATTCTTCCAATAAGGATAGTTATCCCCATTGAAGAATGGTGGCTTGGTGGTGGATTGGGACTCATAGTTGGATGTGGATGTCATTGCTTGACTTGTTGTTGATCAAACTCTCCTAGAATCGACTCAAAAGGGTTGTAATCCTTCCGATGAGTGTAGCTCTGATACCAATTGTTGAGTTGATCGAACACTTGCAAATGGCCAAAAGGGGGGTGAATTGGCAATTAAAATTTTGGTGAAGAGAAAGATTGAAAATAAAAATGACACAAGGGGTTATAGTGGTTCAAGTTCTCCAAATGAACTCTACATCCACTACCTTAGTTCCCACTAAGGATTTTCAAACAATTCACTACTTGAATTCGTCCCCTTTTCTTGGATGAGGAGGAAACCTTACAATTTCGATTAAGCTTTCTACCCAAAGCTTAATCCACTCAAATACAAAGAAAGATTTTTGGTAAACTCAAATGTTTCCTCTCAAAGGATAATTGTCTACCCAATTACAATTTCAACAACCCCAAACTCACAATACAAATTGACAATTTGAAACACACTAGAGTTGGGTACAAAAGTTTGACTTTGAATAGCTCAAGGGTTTGGATTTTTGCTTTGATGATGCTTGAATGTTGAATAGTTGTTGCCTGGTCAATTAAAGCTTGTTTTTATACCCTTGCATTGATTTCTAGCCGTTTGGGTAGTTGGGATCATCAATAGAGCCGTTGGGAGTAATTTTCCCGCATTAAATGCAGCTTTGCAACCTACCGTATCGGTACTCGGGAAGGGCGTATCGATACCTGTATCAAAGAGGAAAGAGTCGTTGTGCCTGAAAACAGGGCGTATCGATACGCATAGAAGGCGTACCGGTACGGTTTTAAGGGGCGTATCGATACGGAAGGCCGTATCGATACGGTTTTTGCTCACTGGAATCCCAAGCCAAGTTTACATAAAAAGTGTATCGATACGCATACCAAGCGTATCGGTACGGTATAACGACCTTTTAAAAATTGTGAAACCAACCAACTGACAAGTAACGGTCAAATAATTAAATGCTCAGATTTTCAAAGATATGCTTATCGTATCGATACGGTTGCAAGACGTATCGGTACGGTATCATGAAAACAGTTGCCCAGATGAATATCGTATCGATACGGTTGCAAGGCGTATCGGTACGGTTTCATGAAAACAGTTGCCCAGATGAATATCGTATCGATACGGTTGCAAGGCGTATCGGTACGGTATGTTCATTAAAATTCCAGTAGCAAAATAGGGTATCAATACGCATAGGGGTATCGATACGCCTGGGCATTTTTGCATACTTAGGCTTGAAAAACATAGGAAAAGACTTAGGATATTTTGTATGTTTAAGAGCCAGTCTTCAAATATTATTTTATTCAAAAATACGTGTCAATTTGTGAGACTTTAAAGAGTACTTAAAAATTTATCGTTTTGCAAATTGGTCCGTAGGTTTATGTGTTATATCAAAATCAATTTCAGTTTTACAACAACGGTTTGCGAAATGCCCAAGCTTTCCACAAATCTGACACTGTACACGAGATCTTCCTCCAAAGTTACGTCCCCCTCATCCACGAAATGGCATTCCTCTATAAGCAGGTGTTTGAGGACGAAAGTTATGATAGCCTTGATTCTGATAACCTTGATACACAACAGATGCTTGACCATATGTCCCATTCATGTTATAACCAGTGTTAGGATGACCTTGAACAAAACCTTGAGTCGCCCCTGGAGAACGAAAGATTTGAGTTCTTTGATGCCCTCCAGGCCCAGAAGATGGTCCTTGAGCAAGATTTACCAAAAGATTTTGAGTTACAAACTCTTGCTGGCGAGCTTCTGTGTCTAAAAGAACGTTGCACACTCCATCAATCTTGTAAGGTTGTTGACTCGAGGTGATCACAACCACCACTAGTTCATATTCAGGTGGTAAACCAGAGAAAATGGCAGAAATATGCATGGTTTCTAACAATGAATTTCCACAGGCAGCGAGACTATCGTAGATGGCCTGAATCTGGTCATGCTTTGATCTCTTTTTCGAAGACTCTTCAAATAGCAATGAAGATGCATAATCTTTGTCGTTAAGGAAACAGAGAAGACCTGTTGTACCTTCTCCCAGATTTCGAAGGTTGTTTTGCAATTTACCAAAGAAGGCAAGATTGATGGGCATATGAAAGAAAGAAGCCATGAGCACAGGGCAATGTCTTGTTGCTTGTAGACCATATACTCTGCATTGGTTGTCTTGGTGCCTCCTTGATCAAGAAGAAACTGGGGCGGAATATTAATGGTGTCATCAACATGTTCGGTAAGTTCCAAGCTTTCAATGGCAAAAAGAACTTGCTGATGCCAAAGGAGATAGTTGGAATCATCCAATCTAATGGAGATGGTTTTGTTTGTGAGGGGCTTGGATCCACCAATTGCAGACGAAATTTCAACCATTGTGAGAACCTCTAATACCATGTAAGGTTACACAACGAGCTTAAGAGAAATGAAAGAGAACCAGAAAAAACCAACTTGTTATTAATGAAGAAAGGCTTGAGTATTTATACACAGAGGAGGAAACCCTAACTAGGGTTTAATACATGTTAACAGAAACCTTAACCATAATACTAATGCTAACACTAATCCTAACAACCTTAACAACTCTCTCACATCTCAGCATACAACGGTCATATGCAAACACAGCTAACGTGGCATGTGTTTCCTCTGCCTTTGTGACACGCTTTTCATTGGCTTTTGTGATTCGTTTTATCTGTCGTTTGGCATAATTTCAACATACCGTAGCAGTCGTTGGTGCTCGTATAGAGATCTTTACGACGTTAACTTTATGATTTGATTCTTTTGGTGGTCATATAAAAAATTGATCTCCACTCGTTTGATGGTTTGTTAGCCGATATAATCAAAACTATGTAGCGAAGCAATCTTCCTGATAGTTTGGTTCACTCACCATTCATTTTTCATCTCGTAAAGCGTCTCGTTTGGCTGAAGATCATGAAGATTTATGGGTTTTGATGGTATGTTAATCTCCATGGAAGGGTTTGCTTTTCTTTGCACATTTGCATGAGATTTTTAGTGGACTAGTCCTTTTTTATGCATTGTATTTGTAATATATTTCATGATGATTATTAATCTAGATGCCATTGATAAAAAAAATATATAATATTGATGTGTTTGTTCCCAATTCAAGGTTTCTATGTGTATAAATTTTGCTTGTAATCCTGCACTCTTTGAAAATTAGAAATTTAGTCTCTATGCTTTTAATTTCAAGAATTTTGTCCTCTATGTGTTTCATTTTTTATAAATTAAATTCCAGTTGATAACACTATTAATTGACTTTTATTAAATTCGAATATGTCAACCCTATAAATATTAAAGTGAAAGCCGATTATGAATATAAAAATTTCATTGTCAATACATCAAATAATAGTTCAGAAAATAATGTATACATTATTATATACAACGGGAATAAAGTTTTATTCCCAAAAATGGATTTAATAATCACTATCATATGACGTTCCTTTAAATTTAAATAATCAATTAAAGACATATATGGTGTAGATTAAAACCACTCATGAAGACATAAAATATGTTAGCGTTTTTTTTTTTTTGCTCAATCGAATAAATTTTATTTATTTAATCAGTAGGTAATGATGTTAGTATCAAAATTATTGTCGTGGGGACATTATCTTCTTCCCAAAAAATATGTCTGATAAGATGTGCAACTTCACTACTTTTATATCTCAAAATATCTCTTTACTTTTCTGATGTAAAATCAATATATCCGCCTCTCACCACATACACATGTATTTACTCAATGACAATTACATATACCAAAAGAAATAAGCTCCAATTACACTTTGTGTTATCAAAACGTGGAAAGCAAATGTGGCTAAGGAGTAAGGACAAAACTATTATTAATATTTCAATTCTAATCACATTTCTCCTTCAACTTAAATGTCTTATTCTCTTCTTTCATTTCAAATTTCAATCATATGAAAACAACATCAAAAATAATTTTAGAAAAAAAAAGTAGTGTACTACTTCCTTTTTTTTCCTTTTCTTTTGAAAATTGGTCTTCCTTTTTTCCCCTACTATATGATGTTTACAGCTTAAAAACAAAATTAATAAAAAAAAGACAAATATGTTGCTACTTTTTTAGAAACAAGTCCTTACATAGATATACAATTTATGGATAAATATGTAATTATGTCAATCGAGATTATAATATAGTAGTAAAGGATTTGTCTTGAAATTCAGTTTTAGTTTACACCAGATGTTTGAGTTAATTTATTAGTTGCTTTTATTTAAAGATTATATAAAAATATGGAGCGATAAATTATATCACTATAATAATTATTAGGTTAAAATATGTTCCAAGTGTCTGTACTTTTTGTACATCTGGAATTTAGCCAATATAATTTTTAGATTTAAAAATTCAAGCTCAATTATTTTTTTTTCTCTGCAGAATGATTTTATTAATCAAAATAACGCCATCATCTATATGTGTGCCTCGTTAAAAACTTCTCTAAACTTAATTAGTGGAAAAGAGTACAACGCAGAATTTACAAGCACATCAGCCTAGTACAAGCTTTTTTGGCACCCAATCAATTGTTAAAACTATGAAATTTCTTCTGTTAAATTCAAGTCCATTACAACGCCATATATTTTGATTACATAACGGCCAAGTTAATACTTTTTATTTCAAAATGTCGCATTAACAAAATTAACAAAAGAATTTTAACAACGTTAATAATTAGAATTTAAATTTTAAATCTGAAAAATGGAGAGACCAAATTTCTTGAAATAAGAATAGAAAGACTATATTCTAAATGCATAAAGAGTATAAGGACTTGGAACATACTTTGACTTAAGGGTGTAAGAAGCCCCTGAACTTTTGAAAAAATATCAATTAAGTCCATAAACTTTTTTCTGCACTCAATTAAGCCTTTGAACCAAGAAATTTAACCAATTAAGCCATTTGACCAATTCTGACCATTAAATTTTGACAGTTTTTTTTGGATCTGGTGGTGCAGTGCATCGTGTCACAGTGTTTCCACTTTACATTTGAAGAATTATTTTATTTTATTTAAAAATTCTAAAAATTCTATAAAAAAAACTTATAAAATTTAGAAAAAATATTTTTTTTACAAAAATATGTAAATGCAACATGATAGAACTGTAGTGTATCATGTGCGAGTAATATCTAAAGAAAAAATGTCAAGATTTAATGGTCAAAATTGGTCAAAGGGGTTAATTGATTCAATTTCTTAGTTCAAGGGCTTAATTGATTAAATTTCTTTGTTCAAAGACTTAATTGATCAAATGATTAGTATATGCTAATCATATCTCATATTAAAAATCTGTTATAAAATTGCTAATTTTCACGTAAACTATTATGTAATAATACAACGTGACATAAATGATAATTTGAGGATGAAATTGAAACGTTAAAAGTTTGAGGACTAATTTAAAATGAGGGTTATAGTTTAGGACGTGTGGTAAGATTAAGTTTAATTTTTATTTATTTATTTCCTCAATATTTAAATGAAAAATAAAGAATGCTAATAATGAAAAGAATGAGAAACAAAATAAAGCAAATGAAATCCTTGAACTATATTCCACAGAATTACTGGACTGGGCGAGTGTGCGCTGGACCCTAAATCCATTTATCATTGGAAAAAATGAAATTCAAGCCCACAAGTTCTTTTTTCCCAAATTCATCCCATGCGAAAAAAAGGTTAGTTTTTTTTAGAACTAATAATATCTGATTCGCTGGGCAATTAAAATCTCAATCAAGATGGTACAGATTTATTATAGAGAAGACCCTTACAACTCAATTTACTATATTTATATCGTTCATATTTTAATATTTGATCATACTTAAAGGTTCTTACTCAGTTTGCTATATTAATTAACTTAATTGATATTATTGTTACATTTAAGAAAGGATGAGTCTACAACACTAACGACGAACACCGATGAGCACTGTTGATTTAATTTATAGAGATTTTAAATCTAAAGGACTCAACGTATAATTATAAATTATTTAAAAATTAAAAGATAAATTAATTAAAATATATTATTTTATTTTTAATTTCCTTTTAAACAATCAAAATACTTATCTACCCCAAATTACAAAATCTTAATTTTTGTTTATTTGAGATTTAAGTCACCGCCACCGTCGTTGCTGCCGTTGCCGCCCTGCTATTGTTTCAGTGAATGAATTCTAGTAACGGCAAATCTATGTCCGGCGACAAATCATCAAAACATAAAAGGGGAAAGGTTTATCGGTGGATAATTATATCCGAATCGAACCTTACCCTTGCAAATTGCAATTATATCCATGTCCACAATACTCTCACGCTATTCAAATGGTGATTAAATCCATGTATATTAAAAAAGAACAAGATATTGGAATGCTGTTATGGCGTCATGGAGGGCAAAATATGGAGCTAGGATTGGAGCGGTGGTAAAATATGTAGCTAGGGTTGGAGCGGCGGGAAATGGCCATGCAGGAGGTAGCAACGATGACGGCAGGAGATAACGACGTTGATAATAAGTGGTAACGACGACAAAAGGTGGTAGCGACGAAGATGGCGGCTTAAAATTTAAATGAACAAAAATTTAGGGGTAGGTAGGTATTTTGATTTATGTTTAAAAAAATTAAAAATAAAATAATATATTTTAATTAATTTACCTTTTAATTTTTAAATAATTTATAATTATACATTGAGTGATTTAAATTTTAAATCTTTATAAATTAAATTGATAGTGTTCATCGGTGCTCGTCGTTAGTGGTGCTCATCGATGCTCGTCGAACGCTGTAGAATTTTTTTTAAGAAATAAAAACAATTAAAATTGGAAGAAAATAAGGTTGCGTTGGAACTTGGTAAAATATGAGTTTGTTGTGTGAGTATTTAATAATGAATTAGAAATTAGTAAACTTCTGAATTCATGGTATATATATATTACTTCCTAAATGTATATTATATTAAAATCCAACTAATTTAGATACATAGGGTAAGTTCTTCGTAATTTTTTGACAGTTTGTTGGGTTGGAATATAGCATACAAATTTGAAATTTATCTATAAAAATCCAACTAATTTATTTATAACATATGCATTTACTTTGGGATGGACATTTCATCAGACTCGATCGGCCCTGGTTCTTTCGTAAAATATTTGGTTTCAGATGTATGGTAAAAAATATTCGACTCGAGACTAATAGTGTAATTTCTCCTATATTTTTTAGGATATTTTAAATAATGCCTCCTCTTTATATTTTTTACAATTAAGTCATTAAGAATAAATTTTTTAGAGTGAATCCCTAAAATAATTTTTTACAATTAAGTCTCTAAAATTATCTTTTATAGATCAGATTATGTCATATTTAGATTAAAGTATATCATTTTCGAGTAAAATTTGAATCGACTAAAAACCCGACCTGTTCTCATACCTAATTTAATTCGTATAATTTATATAGCAAATAAAATCGTACCAACTTAGTAGTAGTAATAACAATTGATGAAAACAAATTATATCTTTCCTCCAAGTTTCCAACCCGGACCAACTTCATGTGGGTTGGAAGCAACAATATTTTCATTATGGCCCAACCAAACCGGTCGTTCATTTCTAGAAGGTTTTATTTTTCTTACATTTTAGTCGGATTACATGGTAGTATTTATATTTTACTCTTAAAATTTTAAAAACGCACACACACTGGACAAATAAACTTCTTGAACCCAAATTTATTAAGAATAAAAACACTTCATTTTTCACTCAGACCACTCAATAGATTCAATCATTTCTAAAAGTTAAATTTAATATCCCGTCTCACAATCATGTCATAATTATAAATGGCTTTAATTAAGGAAATTAAAATTAGGCTTATATCACAAATAAACACTTAAGGTACATCATTTTTTTCATTTAAGTACCTAAAGTATATTTTGGTCAAGATAAGTTTTTAAATTATATTTTTTGTTAGAATAGACAACTAAAGTATTTTTCGTCAAAGTGAGTACTTAAATTATATTTTTTTGTCAAAATAGGTACTTAAAGTATTTTTTAATCAATATCTTATGTCAACTTTTAGGAACTAGATAAAAAAATCATACTTTATGTACTTATTTTGACCAAAAAATACTTTAGGTTCCTAAATGAAAAATTTTGTATATTTTAGGTACTTGTTTGTAATATAAGCCTTAAAATTAAAAAAAAAACACACACACACAAAGAATGGTTGAATCAGTACCTCACTGATCGATGATATTTCGTCCCGGATTTGAAACTCGGAGAATCGAAGTGTCCAAAAATTTCAGCATACATCTCCATAAAAAACTTGTCGACTATATCGAGATATGTCGGACAAGTGAGCCGAGAATAATAATGAAGAACCTCTTGAATGTCCCTAACATGTTCTGCATTGCTCATATCCATCATCTCCAGCTCCTTCAGCCTCTGTGCCACCATTGAGCTCCTCGATTCTCTTCGTCTCTCGCTCGAATTCGAACCGATCTCCCGTCTTTCCCCCTTGCTTCCTTCTCTTGGCCCTTCTCCCCTCGGAGACGAAACAATTGTCTTGTTGTTGTTGTTGCGATTGTCAATGAAGTGAGTGTACAACTTTTCGGGGTCTCGGGGACTCGTTTGTCGATTCATGTCGACGCCGGCAGCGGTGGCGAACGGATAGGGGTCGTAAGGAGATGTTTTGGGTAGCTTATGGTAAAGTTGGGCCTCGGTGCCGATGAACAAAGACTTGAAACTTCGTAAGGTTCTTTGAAAGAACCTTTTGGTGTTGGGAATGGGATTTCTAAACAGCATTTGGTTTGATTTTTCTTCTTCTTTTAGCTGCAAAAACAAAGGGATTCAATGGTGTGGGAAAGTTTAGTTATGAATGCAAATATAATAGAGGAGGAGGAGCCATTAATGGAGGGTTTGAAAAACTTGAGTTGATAACAATAGAAATTAAGGGGAAATGGTCCTTTATTGCTTTGGGGTTTCCTTTTATTTTCTAACTGCTTTGGGGTTTTGTGCTTTTGGACCAAAATAGTGCCCCACTTGAGGCCTAGCTGATGATCGTCAACTTCAAGCATATATGCCAAAAAAGCTTATTTTTTATGGAAGCTTTTGTGATGATTTCTTGCTCATTAATGTTACAATAATATAGTAATTTAGGAAATAAGATATATTGTAGTTGTTTTCTTAGCTTTTACTTTTGATGGTGGAGTTGGTGTGGTGTGTTATAGTCCTTTTGGAGGGGGATGAGAGAATACAATCCTGTGTATTTTTTCTTATCCTTATTTATGTATCACTTTAAAGAAATACGTATAGGGTTTATGATCAAGGTATAAGGTTAGGGTTCGATGAATTTAGGTATGATGTATTTTTTAGAGTTTAAAATTTAGAGTTTAGGATTTAAAATTTAAATTAAGAGCTTATAATTTAATTTTTTAGTGTTAGAGTATAGAAAGGGGCACCAAAAAGGACAAACAATTTTTGTTCAAATATAAACAGTAGTTTCTCAAAATTAGATCAAAATCTAATTGGATAAACTGAATCTAAGTATCTTAAGTAAATAATCTGATGTTTTATCACCGGACCAATGACAACACATATTACATTCTCGATGAGAAGATTCAGATTCAAACATTTGATTAACAATTGTTTGAAGGAAAAATCACGAATTTCAAACATAAATCATAAAATGGACATGTATTATACCAAAAAATGTGATTAAAATTAAAGATTAAACTAAAATTATTTTCTTACTCCATTTGTAAATGAAATAAGTTAATTTTTTTCATTTTGTTGTTTCTCTAAAGAAGAAGAAGAGAAACACTATACACTTTCTGTTGAGTGACATGGGCAGGGTTATTCGTTATCGGATACTCGGGTTTCGGATATTCGGTTTTTTGGATACTCGATTCATTCAGGTACTTCTTTTTCCGCCCTATATCCCGGCCTGTTATATTCGGATACCCGCTAGTTCGATACTTATGAAATTTAGGTATCTAAATAATCGGGTACAGGGTACTCGTTTTGTTTTATTTTATTTTAATTTTCAAATAAAAAATGTTGAAGCGGCTGTTATAATATAAACAAAGCCGTGAGTCACGGAGCTAGCTGGACTTGCACCAATTTTTCTCTGCAAATTATGTTACCTGTACCAACAAAACAAAAGTTGCAAATTTTTGCAGTGTTTTTGTCTATTTATTTCCCCACTTTTTCAATTATTTTGTTCTTTCCAGTGAGATATTATATATGGCAGCCTTTTCATTGTTGCTCGACAAATAGCAACAAAAAATTAATACATCCATACATCTTTCTCTCTCTTTTGTCTTTCTCATCAATTAACTATTATTTAATTAGTCTATCTAATCCTTTCTCATCAATAATTCCACTTATTTTTTTTCTAAACTATTTAAATTTTGTGTCATTAGGATTATTTATTTTGGTATAACTCCGGTATTCGATCCAAGGACAAAGTCAGAAGCGAATATTAGGAGGAGCTTAAATATTAAATATAAAAAATGCAAGGATTTGTTAACTATTTAAACTCAAAATTCATGGAACAATGTCTAATTTGTCTAATATTTAAACTTATATGAACATAAATTGTTATTAGACCAAAAAATTTAGGCTTAAAAGTCAAATCAACCCTCAATGAAAAATAAATAAAAAATGAATTAAGCCCTTATGAAAAGTTTTCACTCAATTGAGCCCTCAAAATTCAAATTACGGTCAATTAGGCCCACAAAATTCAAATTATAATCAATCTAGCCCTTCAGTTAAGTTGATCGTCAACTTAAAAGTAGTTATTATAGTGGTGACACGTGACACACTCTAGACGTGCCACATCATCAAAACCGTAAATAATCATTTAAAAATATTTAAAAAATATATTTAAAATTATAAAACAATATATTTAAAATTAAAGAATATTAAAAATTTTGAAAAATATTTAAAATTATAAAAAAATATTTATAAAATTCAAGAAAAATCTAACAAATATTTAAAAGTGTAAAAAAATTAAAATTATGGATAAAATCCTAAAAAATAATTGTAATAATTATTAAAAATATATAAATATTTGTAATGAAATAATATTTAAAATTGTATAATTTTTAAAAAAATATATTTTTAGTTATAAAACCCCAAATTTTCAAAAAAATCCAAAATTTCCAAAATTTTCAAATTCCTAACTCTAAACCCTAACCTTACATTTTCTCAAATCAGTTTAATCAACAGTGAAAGTTGTTGGTACTATGGCAAACGATTGTGCTGGTGAGAAGAAATATTGAGGGAGAACGGGGGCTTTCCTGCGACAGGGAGTGGCCAGTGGTTGAATCGGAGCTAATGCTTGATTTAGAGATTTATGAAGTTTTTTTGAAAGAAATGAAACTTTGGGGGTTTTTTGAAAAAAATATATTGTTTTATGTTTTTTATAAAAGAAAATCAAAGAAAATAAGAAAAAATAAATTAATTTAATATTTTTAATTTTTACAATTTTTATAGAATTTATACGATTTTTTAAAAAAAATTGATTTTGATGACGTGACACGTGTCCTTCTATATTTTGACCGTTAGAGGGCATTGACGGTCAATGCGGTCAAACTAACGGAGAGGCCAAATTGGGTGTAAATTGAATTATGAGGGCTAAATTGGGTGCAAATTTTTCATAAGGACTTAATTGGTTTTTTGATTTTTTGTTGAGGACCAATTTGATCTTTTAGTCAAAAATTTAAGAGGCGCGAACCCATTCTTACTTGGTTCAACCTCTATTTGATTAAAATATTTAATAATTTTTTATATTTTTAATTTAAATACTTTTTAGAGAGACTAGATTATTATTAAATTAATAAATATCGAATCTTTAAAATTTAAAACAGGAGATGAGCCTCTGAGCCCAAGAAAACTCAGCCCCTGATTCCATTCATAGATAAACTAATTTAGATAGAGTATTGTAGAGATTTGTTATAGAGGAAATCCTTCCAACCCAGTTTAATCTATCATCTATATTTAGCTGAGAAGATACAAATACGATTGATAAACGAGCAATGAGAACATTGGTGCCAGAGATACTTATTAGATAATAAACATATAATTAATCTTTGTTGAATTTATTTGAAATAAAGGTACACAAATCTTTCATCAATGGTAATTTGATTAGTTTCTCCTAACCAATATATATGGTAATTAACCTAATTTTTGTTACTTAGCTTGTGTTAAGAAATTAGAAGGTGATAACTAATGCAGAGGAGAACATTATTATATATAGTAGTACACACAAAGGTCTTTTTGGGTAGAAATTGGGATTTTTGACACATAAGCCAATGAATGAAAGCACATCACTCAACTAACAATCATAAGGGAATTGAGTTTTAACCTACCAAACCCACCGTGAACTATGGACTATATGGTTGCCACTTTGACATCAAAGTCTTTGGACAATGGACACCAACGTTTTACCTTTTCAATGCTCCTATACAACCAATGGAAAAGTCTAAAAAACCGTCTAAAATGTAACTAACATAAATTTTTACAAAAAATTGTAAGAATTTAGGTAGGGCTAATAAAAATTTCGGTAGTTAACTAGGTAGGAATTTGTGTAACTACATAAATTCTTACCAACCGGGTAAGAATTTGTGTAGATTTTACCTTAGATAAGAATTTGTGTAAATACACAAATTCTTATACTATAACCTAAATTCTTAGCATTTGGGTAAGAATTTGTGTAGATTGTAAGAATTTGTATAATTACACAAATTCTTAGCAATTGAGTAAGAATTTGTGTAAGATCACCTTATTTTAATCGCACAGTAAAAGTGTCTCACCTAGAACTACCCATACAACCATATATCTCGTACACATAGAACGAAATCAGAAATCAAACTTTAAGAAACAAAGTATAAATAGTAATAAAAATAAGGAGTAAAGACTAAATACATTAATATCCCTGTATATTTTTATTGCAAAAAACTTTTGGGGGAATTTGTCCCATGAGCTAGCCTACTATGTAGCTCCGTCTCTACTTGTACGAACTAAAATTTTCTAATCGAGCACACATGTTTTAAACCTGAGGATTGGACATATGTATAGGTAAACTGCATGACAGATCACCAGACTTTTAGGAAGTTTATGTTTTGATCTTCAAACTATATAAAATTACAAGCTCAATAATGTTAGTGACCAATTTATAACATTTTATTATCTGGTGGCCAAAATGTAAATTCACGAATAATTGAATTACCCTTATTATATTTTACATGTATATGCAGAAAATCTTTGCTGGGAGACTCACCCAGCAAAATCAAGTGTGCGACACGGAACAATCTAAATTAATCGGTACAAAACCCTGAAGAAATAAAAGAACAACAAAAATTACGTAAATTATATGATAGTTTCAAATTTTTAGAAATCCGAGTGCATTAACATTACCCTCGATCCATCTCTGATTCTATATTACCTAACTGAATACATAGGATACTTCAAGGACATGCCATGCGTGTGTATGTAATTTACCTTGAATATACTTTGTTACAGTCCCCTAACTAACTAAAAGGTTAAAAGGGATGGTAGTGCTTACTTGACATAGCGGCTGTGATAGGGACCGGGGAACGACTTATTGAATTGACCGACAACCCAACTGGAACTAGAACCCTAACATGTGTAATAAAGATGCAGACACTTGGGTTGTAGTGTAAGATTCTTTAACCACTCCCAATCTGCCACGTCGTGTTTAGGGTTGGAACCAGTCTTTATCAGAGGCTACTACTCTAGGGTTATATGCCCACTAATAACGGAGGTAGGATTTTATTAAGAGGGGCAATTTTATAAAATATTAAAGTTGCGAATTTATAAAATTTTAAAAAGGGCGAAAATAGATTTTTAATAAAAATATATAATTTTTTAATTATATATAAATTTTAAATTTTTAGAAGGGCGACTGTTTCCTCCAGTCCTTTTTCGGTCCTGCGGTCCATCCATGATGCCCATGCTTCTCAAAATTCAAAGGCTTCTTTATTAAAACTTGTCAAATATGCATCCTTTCTTCATGCTTTGCTGCCTACCTACTTTTTGCAAGACAATATTCCTCCAACTTTAAACAGGAATGGTAATAACTTATGTGCTTACAAATGCATCTAGCCATTCAAAAGTAGAGTGGATTGTATTTGTAGCAATAAAGTAAATTGCATTCTTAATGAAAAATCTATGTTTAAATTTTGAAGGTAGCATTATTATTATAATGAACAACCTCAGAGTTTCAACAAACATGAATAGTAAAATAGATATAAAATACAATAAAAAAATAAAATTATTGTTTAATGTTTAAAAACAATCACTTTGGTTGATCACATGTTGCAATGCCAATAAGAGAACAATAAAGAGATTCGTTTAAATTTAGAGTTTAAGATTAAAAATATAATAATGAATTGAGTTTTAAGGGTTTAAGATTAGTAAAACGGTAACAAAAAATCAGGTTGAACATGAGCGACGATCACGAACAATAAAATTACCTATTCAAACTATCGTTTCCCTGAAAAGAACAACTTATGTTATAATTGCTGTGTATTATATATATATATATATAATGATGATAGATAATGAAACACATCACAATTTCTTAACTCTGATTGTTTAATTGAAGATTTCAATAATATATTAAGCTCATATTTGGTAAAAAGAGATTTGAGTTAAAATTAAAGTTTTGACCAGTCAAATTTGTTAATTTAGATGTTCGGTAAAGAGCATATTGAAATAGCAACTTGGGGTGAAACCTCTAATTTTGAAAAGGCTGCTAATATGAGCTTTTTGAAATTAGAGGTTTTGACATAATAGTTATAAAGACCATTTTACCCTTAACAATTATAAATTTTTTTCAAATAACATAATATAACTATTTCTATTTTAATTCTTCAACCTCGCCTCTTTACATTGTGACATTTGCAAATTAATATTTTCTGTTTGGTTATTCTCACACATTTATATTTATATTCAAATTTAATATTTAATTAAATTGTATTAAAAATAATTATATAAATAATAAATTAATATATACATCCTTCAAATATGCTTAGTAATATTATATCAAAAAATATTTTTCATAATCTAATTAATATTAATAGATATAAAATATTAATAATTAATAAACTATTCAAATAAGTATCGAATATAATCATGTCTTTATATATTATTTTGCTTGTTTAAATAATTAAACAACTATCATCTAATTTTACCAAATACTTTTATACAATCAGCTAATACAATCTGCTAGTCAAATCAACTAATGCAATTCACTATCAGCTATCAACTAACATAATCTACTATCAGTTATTAATTATTCGCTAATTACCAAACATGGTCTAAATAATAATCCATGAAATCTTAAACCTCCATATATTTGTACATGTTGATATCATTATGTCACGATTTATTCTACTTCCAAATTTACCAAAATTCCTTTTTTTTTTCTTTCTTTCTGGATCTTACGCAATATTTGCATTGTTACATGGCTTTCAAGCCCAACAGACGAGAAGTGAAAAACAACAAAATAAAGGGCACATCCAAGTCCAAATGCAAAAGTCCTTCGCATATGGAAACAAGATCAGATGTTATCTGCAATGGACAAAATCATTTGCCTCTTATGTGATTTTTTATGTTTAATCCTAAAAAATATAAATTTTAAACTTTAACTTTAAATTTTAAATTATAAATCTTAAACACTAAAAAGTACTTCACCTGTAATTTTTTGGTAGGGAAGAAAGAAAATTAGAATGATGAAACTTAAAGCGATGAAAAAATAAAAAGATGAAAATTATAATTTTTCTTTCTATCGGTGTGTTTGGTTGAGAGAATAAAAAACTAGAAAGAAAATAAATTTTTTTCTTCCCTATTGCTTGATACAATGAAAAAGTAGGGCCTAAGGAGAAAGAAAATTCACTTTACCATTATACCCTTATACTTATATTTCTTTTATTGATTAATTTTACTTTTATACCCTTATAACATTATTTAACTTTTATTAGGATAATATTTATTTAAAATAATTAAAAAAATCTTTACTTTTTAAAATCTTAATATAACAAGTTTATTAAACTATTTAAAATAAAATATATTATAAAATATTTTTATATATATTTATACACACGAGGATATTTTTTCACATTATGAGTTAAATTGAAAAAATAAATATATTAAATTATAATAATAATTTTTTATAGATAAAAAGATAATAAAAATTGTATAAATAAAAAAATTTATTGAGTCAATTATATAAGATCAAAATATACAAAAATCCATCCATCAAATATTTAAGTATATAAAAAAAGTATATGTATATATAGATTTAAAATAAAATAATATTCCTAAAATATAACTACTACAATTTCAAGAACTACTTTGTCCGGACATCATTTTCAGCAGCAAGTCTTTACGTAGTTGCATTGGAACTCCAAAAAAAGCTCGCACCCTCTGTTGATTCTGAATTAAAAATAGAAATGCATTGAGTTGGAGATGATCTGAAACACCAATATTCAACAACTCCTTAAATACCTCAGCTTCGGAATTAACTCAAGCCTAATATATATAATGCTTAAATATACTAGAAAACATATGATTTCCTGTACCAAGTGAATCAAACTTATGAACAAATGCTAAAATTTACATTACCTTATTTTTGTACTGTTTGTTATTGTCAACAAGGGTTAATTTAGTTTTTCATGTTGATGTATAATAAGTGTTTGGTTTTTTATTTCAGTCTCAAAGTCATACAAGATAGAGAAATTTATGTAAAAGATAACCAACAAGACATAATTTAAGTACAAGCAAGAAAATTATGTGAGAAAAGTAAACTAAAATTTACTTACTGCTATAACATTCTCTGTATTTTTATTTTCAGTTTTAACTACATAGTTACCCTCTTTAATATTAAATTCAAATTGAGTTCTAAATGGAAAAAAAAACATAAAGCTCTTTGAGAATATCAATGGAGGGTTTCCATTCACTTGTGCACAGTACATCTATAATAGGCTCTAAAATAAAGTTAGATGCTCTTGAAAACTGATAAACTACTAAACTTCTGACAATTTAGAATGTAATAACAATGGAAAATAAATTAAAAGGAAACAGATTTCAATACTGGGAACGAAATGAAAAATTATAAAAGAAAAAGAAAAAGAAGAAGAAGAAGAAGAAGAAAGATGAAAAAAATCTATTAAATTGTAACTGTTGAAACAAATATATCAATCGCTACTAAAGATTTGAGATATAGGAAACTAGGGATTTGAAAATTCCATAAAAATAATAAAATAATTCTTATCGACGATTTGAAATCGAAATCGTGTTGGATTTGAGAGAAAGAAAATTAAGGATTTCAATATATCGGGCGTAACATCATGAAAGAGTAAAAGGTAATTTTAAATTTTAATCAAGGGTAATGTAGTAATTTTATGTTAAAATCAGATCGACTGATCTTTTCCCAGTCTTTTTCGCCCAGTTTTGGACGGATAATTATTTTTTTGCAGCAGGAAAGAAAACACCATCCCTTATACTTTTCTTTCTTTCCAACTTTCCTCAGTACCGAGCAACTTGAATTTTATTTTTTGTTCAAATTTTCTTTCGTGGGACTATCCTTTCAGTTTTCCATTGAACTAATTAGGGCCTAAAGCTTAAACCCAAATTTTAAACTCTAAATCTAATTTTTTAGGGCGAATGACATAAAAAATAGACCGAAAAAAAAAATAAAAAATTTATATTCGTCTGCATTGTGAAGCGCTCACATTCTCTCCAATGCCTAACCAAACTCCTCTATTGTTTCATGTTTCTTATTTACATAAAAAAATGCACTCTTTAATTTCGTTTAGATAAATAAACTCTTTTAAAAAAATTACGTCCACAAATTTTAAATTTAATACTATATTTAAAGAACACTAAATTTCTTACTAAACGACCCAGAATACGCTAATGGATAAGTTTCCTTTAATTTTGAGATGTGTAAATAAGTTTCGAAGAGATTATAAATTATATTTTGATTCATGATATAGGGGAACATGGTGGAATGTATTGGTTTTTTTTTTCTCCCTAGTGTCCTTTTTTACCTACGTAATGAGAACAAAATTGAATTAAGTGGCAACATATGTTATCTTTGTCTTCTTTTGCAGACCAATCAATTTCAAATAAAAAAGTCTTGTCTCTTCATAAGAAAAGAACAAAACTGATGTCTGACACCATTATTTTCTCTCAATTTTCTAGGAAAACAAACTGCAGTTTCAGGCTTTCATGGAGACAATCAGATTCACTGTTAGAAAATAACATACATGGATCAAAGCTTATCTTATTAACAACGTTAATTAAGAGTTAGAACCCTAAAGACTACAACAGCAGCCAAGTTTCTCAAGAACATGCACTGAAATAAACAAAAACAGACAAACAAAGTGAAACAGTTTGCTTCTTCTTGTTCCTGTTGTTCTACATTTTAAGACCAGTTAGAGAACAGCTTCTTACAAATATCTGTAAAAACCTGGACAATAATCCCGTGATGGTGATCAGAGTTCAACCACAAGAAACACTGCAACAGCTGTTCCAGTTCTTTAGCTTCAAATATTTCTCTTTCAACGATCATCTCCACCATGGATGCCCTGAAATCATTGTAGGGATCGTCGGAAGTTTTCACCACGGCAAAAATGTCTTTTACTTCATTCCTGCTCTTAGCTCTTCTCCGGTTATCATGAAGTTGCCGGAGTGACTCCGATAATGAATCCGACGACGAGAGAGTCCTTGAAGAGAAAATTAGTGTCTCGGTTTCGTCTTCACTGCTAAACCACCGCCACCCACTGCGCCGGCCGCCATAACTAACACTTTCATGAGAAGATGAGCTGGAAAACATGGTATTAAACGACATATTATTGCGTTTAAAACGTGAACCCTTTTTCTGTCGTTTCTTCTTGTTTCTGGCTGAGCTCTTCTTTTTTCTGGTAGAAACTGAAATCTTTACAGTCGGAGAAGAGGTTCAAAGGCGTTGTAGGGGAAGCAGGAGGACACTTGCGGCCATTAAAATCAGCACCCGGGACTTTACGCCTTGGGAGAGTTTCTCTGGGGCATCTGGACTTACAATCCTTAGGCGGCGGCGATGACGTCGACGATGGCTCTATCAACTGGAACTTGTGGTTTTCCGGCGAAAAAACAGCTTTTTCAACGACGTCGGAGACGTTCCGTGTACGACAGGAGCTGAACGAGGATCGAAATATGCGAGAGATCCGTATCTTGAATCGATTTTCCATCGCCGCGAACATGATTGTTTTTTTTTATTTTGGAAGGGAGAGTGGCAGTTTAATAGGGGTGAAAAATCACCTGCCTCCTTATTGTGCCCCGTATATGCCCCTTTAATAATTAATTGACACGTGTATTAAAATTTTCACCAAAAAATTTGACGTTAACGTTATTTGGCCGTTTGTCCCTTTTTTTAGGTTTACTTATTTTTAATTTTTTTTTTCTCGCTTTCCCCTGCCAAATCAATCCTCTGAAGCTGCTGCCACCCAAACTTCCATAGCTTCTGCCGGTGAGATTTTTCTTTTTAAAAACAAAGATTCAAATCGATTATCAAAAAATCTTTTTTGTGGGAAACTAAAGTTTCATCTCAGATTTTTTAATTTGTTCTTGTTTACTTCTATTCTGAAGTTGCACCCAAATCAATCTCTGTTGACCCAAAGTTTCATAGCTTCTGCTATATTTGGTGACTTTTTTCTTTTTTTATTCAATAGTCTGTGCAATTTACAAAACAAAATTTTATGGTTAGCTATGTTTTTCTTTTGCTGTAACTATATTATTTTTGAATTTACTTATTCTTTTTAAAATAATTAATTATTTTTATTTTAGGTTATGGATGAACCAACGGTTAAAAGTCTATCGCGCAGAAGACTAGAATTTGGAGAAATTGTTACATCAATTGAACCAATGAAAAAACAAATTTCAGAGCATAATAAGAGTTCTGGTGAGATTGTTCCTTATACTAATTTCACTAGTTCAGTTCATGAAAATTTGCTTGAAGAAATTATTCCTAGAGTTGGAATGGAATTTAATACAAAATCAGATGCTTATGATTTTTATAACAAGTATGCCAATACAGTAGTATTTAGTATCCGAAGAAGCAAAGGGCATAAAGATGATTATGGTCACTGGAAAGATAGAGTTTTTTGTTGTTCTTGTCAAGGTACTCGATTAAAGGATAAACGTGATGATAATGTAAAGTACCATCGTCCGGAAACAAGATTTGGTTGCCTAGCTGTATTAAAAGTTTCGCGATTTTGTCACATCCCAAAAACCGGTCTAGTCGGAATTAAATTTCGGTGACCGAATATTTTTATTGATTGAATAATTTATTCGATCTTATCTGAACCAATAAATATTATTCGGGGTAAATTATAATAGTTTATTATTATTATTATTATTATAAAAAAACATAAAGCAGTGGACGGCTAACCACTCCACCAATTGAATTGAAATTGAAGATAAAGCAAAAGTGGCAATTGCCACATATTTCCACTATATGTGGTAGGAAATTAAAGGGTATATTGGAATTGAATAAAAGAAAATTTAGGGTGGCAGACAAAGAAATAAGGGGGGCAAAATAATGACATTTAGTGGACTTTAGGTGGGAACTAAAGTATGATAAAGAAAGATATGTTATTATACTAATGTACTGGAATTATGAAGTGGGAATTTGCCACCATTTGTGGCTAGGAGTGAATTTGAAGGCTGGAAATCAGCTATAAAAAGGGGGCAAGGGGTTGAAGCCATTGACGGCAAACACAGAAAGAAAGAAAGAAAGAAAGAAAGAAATTAGTAGGATAAACATATGATCCAATGTTTGATTGGTAGTCCGATATTTCGATATAGTAATATCGAATTTCTGCCAACGACGGGATTCGGAACAGCCGTCAAGCCCAAGAAATAATAATAAAGTACCGGTCTGTCAAGAAAAGAGTAGAAATGAAGGAAACCACAAAGTTGGAGAATAAGGAAAATGTCTCTAAGCTTGGATTGAGGTGAGTGTGGATGCATTTGTCTCGGGTGACGCGGTGTCATTCCGATCATTGTTTTTATGTTCTGATATGTGAGTGTGGATGCATTTGTCTCGGGTGACGCGGTGTCATTCCGATCATTATTTTTTATATGTGAGTGTGGATGCATTTGTCTCGGGTGACGCGGTGTCATTCCGATCATTGTTTTTTTTTTATGTCCTGATATGTGAGTGTAGATGCATTTGTCTCGGGTGACATGGAGTCATTCCGATCTTTGTTTTTATGTTCTGATATGTGGGTGTAGTTTTGTTTAAAGTGTTGGGATTAGTATCCTAACCTTGTTATTTTTTTAGATAACATGAAGAAAGCATGAAATGAATTTAATAATGATTGGTAAAATTTAAAATGATAAGGAAGAAGGATTAAAGGCAAAAATATTGATCTAAGTGTATATTGCTTGTTAGATAAGCATGCTTAGCATAAATATGATTAGTTGCTATGATGTGTTGATTACTTGAGCTATGTGAAATGTGACTAAATGATAAGCTTTGCTACTGGTTTTTGATGATCATAAAATGAAAATGATCTCATGTACTTGCTGGAATTTTATATTACCATGATGCTTGATTGATTATATGTATATGCCTATTGAAATGGTTAAATGCCTTTGAAATTATGAATGATTGACAAGTGAATGATCTTGTTAATAAAGAAAGATAAGTAAAGTCCTTGGTATGATTAGTGTCTATAGGTAGAAGGGCATGCCTTAGAGTCGTTGAGCTCCCCTGATCTTTGTTACAGGATGGTGGTTAGTCACCTATAAACCTGATAAGGTGGTTAGTCACCTTGATAATTGAATGGTGGTAAGTCACCATTGATGCCTATGCATCCCCTGTTATATGTTGAAATGAAAAATGGATACTTTGAGTATCTAATGTTACATGTTACATGAAGACTCGATTACCTTGTTCATTAATCATCCAAGGCAAAATATTTAAAAGTTACATTACTTGAAAGATAAGTACTTAAATGATAAGTACCAATGAAATGAAATTGATATGCCTAATTGCTTTGTATATGCTAATGTCTTTTAAATGATGCTTGTTGTTGTATATGATAATGTTTTGAATGATACTTGCTGTATGAATAAACATAAAAATATGTTGTTTATGCTGCATTTGTTAAGGGCTCACGTAGAGCAACTATGCTCAAATGGCAAATTTGGTAAGTGCCTTGCATTACTTTGATATGTTTGAATATAATTATGAAATGCTACATGATATGGAGCTACGTCTCATCTTGTTATTTCATATGACTTGATATGATATTATGCTTTGTTATGAATATGAAGTATGACATGTTATTGCATAATTAGCATGATGTTCATTTTTGGAAGCATGTTACATGACATAATATGTTCATTCATTGTCATTGGCTACCTCACTTAGACTATGTAAGTCTAATGCATTCATTGCATAACATTTCAGGTTAAGGAAAGTAACAGATCGAGATCGGGATTAGTTGGAAGGTTGACAAGTCACTACAATTAAAGAGTAATGTGTTTTGTCCTTATAAACTCCTAGTATGGTGGCAAAGTAGTTAAAGCAATTATACTAATCTTGTGGGCCTACTATTGTGAAATTTTGCCTATGTTTTATATAAGGTTTTAAAGCTATATAGACTATTAAGTTAGTAATAAAATTGACATAATTGGTAGTAAAACATTGATTAAAGGACTCTATGATTTTTGTGAGTTGTTAGGCTCATTGAAATATGTAAAGAATTTTAGTAAGATAATTCAAAAAGAAGTGGATTTGAATACTTTACAAAATAGTCCCTGAGTTTGAAAAAATTTAAAATTGACCCCAATTCAAGTAAGTTGTTAATAAGTTAAGTGTTAAGTCTTAAAAGAGATTAATAAAATATGCCGAAATAATTTTTGAACTTTGGATTTATGTCTCTGATCTCCGTTATGTTTTCCGGTAGCACTCTCCGACCCGGTTCTCTACCAGGCCGGGAAGGGGGTGTTACAGTAGTGGTATCAGAGCTAGAGTTTAGTCGGTTCTGGACTAAACTTAAGTATGTTTGTATTATGTGTTAAGTTAATTTGCCACCTAGGAGTTAATCTGTTAAGTATTGTGACTTGTCAACTGATCCGATCTCTTTTATAATATAGATATGTGTCTCGAACTAACGAAACTTGTAATAATAAGTCTGTTGCTAACTCCTCGACTCATGGCGAGGAAGTTCAATGAGGAAATCCTTCGAATCCTCAGAACCCTCATGTTCGAGGTGTAGAGCCTGAAGCTCCTACAGCTCAGGCAGAATGTTATTAGAACATGGCTGATATGTTTCAGCAATTTATGTGTTAAAGGCTAGTCAAGTCATGCAACCTACGCCACCTGTTGCGTAACCTCTTCGAGCCCCAATCGATAAGTTATCACAATACCGAGCTTACACCTTTACTGGTCGGAACGTAGATGATTCCGAAATAGCCGAGTATTGGTTAGACAATACTTTAAGGATTTTTGATAAGCAATAAAGATGTTCGGATGAACATAAGCTTGAATGCGCTCTTGCGTTGAAGCCTTATAGTGATGGGAGACTACTGTCCTTACCGTCTCCGAGGAAACCGTGAGATGGGAATTTTTCTTGAAATAGTTCCATAATAAGTACATAAGTGTCAGATGTTTATCTTAGGGCTCAACGATGAGTTACAACCCATGTTTTCAACATTATACATTAAAAATTTCCAAGATCTCGTAAATAGAGTAAGCTACGGAAGTAGCGAAGAGAGCTTAGAAAGTTAGTAAATTTAATAAGTCTGAAAAGAAATCAAGACATGAGAATTTCTAAGTCAACGACGACATGAAGGACAATGTCGCAAAAAAAAATATATAGGAAAGGTGAATTCTTCATTTCTAGAATATTCTGATCCCGAAGAGTACTCGAATGAACAATCCGAAGCTACAGGTAAGAATTCGAGGACGAATTCTTTTCTAAGGGGGGGAGAATTGTCACATCCCAAAAACCGGTCTAGTCGGAATTAAATTTCGGTGACCGAATATTTTTATTGATTGAATAATTTATTCGATCTTATCTGAACCAATAAATATTATTCGGGGTAAATTATAATAGTTTATTATTATTATTATTATAAAAAAAACATAAAGCAGTGGACGGCTAACCACTCCACCAATTGAATTGAAATTGAAGATAAAGCAAAAGTGGCAATTGCCACATATTTCCACTATATGTGGTAGGAAATTAAAGGGTATATTGGAATTGAATAAAAGAAAATTTAGGGTGGCAGACAAAGAAATAAGGGGGGCAAAATAATGACATTTAGTGGACTTTAGGTGGGAACTAAAGTATGATAAAGAAAGATATGTTATTATACTAATGTACTGGAATTATGAAGTGGGAATTTGCCACCATTTGTGGCTAGGAGTGAATTTGAAGGCTGGAAATCAGCTATAAAAAGGGGGCAAGGGGTTGAAGCCATTGACGGCAAACACAGAAAGAAAGAAAGAAAGAAAGAAAGAAATTAGTAGGATAAACATATGATCCAATGTTTGATTGGTAGTCCGATATTTCGATATAGTAATATCGAATTTCTGCCAACGACGGGATTCGGAACAGCCGTCAAGCCCAAGAAATAATAATAAAGTACCGGTCTGTCAAGAAAAGAGTAGAAATGAAGGAAACCACAAAGTTGGAGAATAAGGAAAATGTCTCTAAGCTTGGATTGAGGTGAGTGTGGATGCATTTGTCTCGGGTGACGCGGTGTCATTCCGATCATTGTTTTTATGTTCTGATATGTGAGTGTGGATGCATTTGTCTCGGGTGACGCGGTGTCATTCCGATCATTATTTTTTATATGTGAGTGTGGATGCATTTGTCTCGGGTGACGCGGTGTCATTCCGATCATTGTTTTTTTTTTATGTCCTGATATGTGAGTGTAGATGCATTTGTCTCGGGTGACATGGAGTCATTCCGATCTTTGTTTTTATGTTCTGATATGTGGGTGTAGTTTTGTTTAAAGTGTTGGGATTAGTATCCTAACCTTGTTATTTTTTTTAGATAACATGAAGAAAGCATGAAATGAATTTAATAATGATTGGTAAAATTTAAAATGATAAGGAAGAAGGATTAAAGGCAAAAATATTGATCTAAGTGTATATTGCTTGTTAGATAAGCATGCTTAGCATAAATATGATTAGTTGCTATGATGTGTTGATTACTTGAGCTATGTGAAATGTGACTAAATGATAAGCTTTGCTACTGGTTTTTGATGATCATAAAATGAAAATGATCTCATGTACTTGCTGGAATTTTATATTACCATGATGCTTGATTGATTATATGTATATGCCTATTGAAATGGTTAAATGCCTTTGAAATTATGAATGATTGACAAGTGAATGATCTTGTTAATAAAGAAAGATAAGTAAAGTCCTTGGTATGATTAGTGTCTATAGGTAGAAGGGCATGCCTTAGAGTCGTTGAGCTCCCCTGATCTTTGTTACAGGATGGTGGTTAGTCACCTATAAACCTGATAAGGTGGTTAGTCACCTTGATAATTGAATGGTGGTAAGTCACCATTGATGCCTATGCATCCCCTGTTATATGTTGAAATGAAAAATGGATACTTTGAGTATCTAATGTTACATGTTACATGAAGACTCGATTACCTTGTTCATTAATCATCCAAGGCAAAATATTTAAAAGTTACATTACTTGAAAGATAAGTACTTAAATGATAAGTACCAATGAAATGAAATTGATATGCCTAATTGCTTTGTATATGCTAATGTCTTTTAAATGATGCTTGTTGTTGTATATGATAATGTTTTGAATGATACTTGCTGTATGAATAAACATAAAAATATGTTGTTTATGCTGCATTTGTTAAGGGCTCACGTAGAGCAACTATGCTCAAATGGCAAATTTGGTAAGTGCCTTGCATTACTTTGATATGTTTGAATATAATTATGAAATGCTACATGATATGGAGCTACGTCTCATCTTGTTATTTCATATGACTTGATATGATATTATGCTTTGTTATGAATATGAAGTATAACATGTTATTGCATAATTAGCATGATGTTCATTTTTGGAAGCATGTTACATGACATAATATGTTCATTCATTGTCATTGGCTACCTCACTTAGACTATGTAAGTCTAATGCATTCATTGCATAACATTTCAGGTTAAGGAAAGTAACAGATCGAGATCGGGATTAGTTGGAAGGTTGACAAGTCACTACAATTAAAGAGTAATGTGTTTTGTCCTTATAAACTCCTAGTATGGTGGCAAAGTAGTTAAAGCAATTATACTAATCTTGTGGGCCTACTATTGTGAAATTTTGCCTATGTTTTATATAAGGTTTTAAAGCTATATAGACTATTAAGTTAGTAATAAAATTGACATAATTGGTAGTAAAACATTGATTAAAGGACTCTATGATTTTTGTGAGTTGTTAGGCTCATTGAAATATGTAAAGAATTTTAGTAAGATAATTCAAAAAGAAGTGGATTTGAATACTTTACAAAATAGTCCCTGAGTTTGAAAAAATTTAAAATTGACCCCAATTCAAGTAAGTTGTTAATAAGTTAAGTGTTAAGTCTTAAAAGAGATTAATAAAATATGCCGAAATAATTTTTGAACTTTGGATTTATGTCTCTGATCTCCGTTATGTTTTCCGGTAGCACTCTCCGACCCGGTTCTCTACCAGGCCGGGAAGGGGGTGTTACAGTAGTGGTATCAGAGCTAGAGTTTAGTCGGTTCTGGACTAAACTTAAGTATGTTTGTATTATGTGTTAAGTTAATTTGCCACCTAGGAGTTAATCTGTTAAGTATTGTGACTTGTCAACTGATCCGATCTCTTTTATAATATAGATATGTGTCTCGAACTAACGAAACTTGTAATAATAAGTCTGTTGCTAACTCCTCGACTCATGGCGAGGAAGTTCAATGAGGAAATCCTTCGAATCCTCAGAACCCTCATGTTCGAGGTGTAGAGCCTGAAGCTCCTACAGCTCAGGCAGAATGTTATTAGAACATGGCTGATATGTTTCAGCAATTTATGTGTTAAAGGCTAGTCAAGTCATGCAACCTACGCCACCTGTTGCGTAACCTCTTCGAGCCCCAATCGATAAGTTATCACAATACCGAGCTTACACCTTTACTGGTCGGAACGTAGATGATTCCGAAATAGCCGAGTATTGGTTAGACAATACTTTAAGGATTTTTGATAAGCAATAAAGATGTTCGGATGAACATAAGCTTGAATGCGCTCTTGCGTTGAAGCCTTATAGTGATGGGAGACTACTGTCCTTACCGTCTCCGAGGAAACCGTGAGATGGGAATTTTTCTTGAAATAGTTCCATAATAAGTACATAAGTGTCAGATGTTTATCTTAGGGCTCAACGATGAGTTACAACCCATGTTTTCAACATTATACATTAAAAATTTCCAAGATCTCGTAAATAGAGTAAGCTACGGAAGTAGCGAAGAGAGCTTAGAAAGTTAGTAAATTTAATAAGTCTGAAAAGAAATCAAGACATGAGAATTTCTAAGTCAACGACGACATGAAGGACAATGTCGCAAAAAAAAAATATATAGGAAAGGTGAATTCTTCATTTCTAGAATATTCTGATCCCGAAGAGTACTCGAATGAACAATCCGAAGCTACAGGTAAGAATTCGAGGACGAATTCTTTTCTAAGGGGGGGAGAATTGTCACATCCCAAAAACCGGTCTAGTCGGAATTAAATTTCGGTGACCGAATATTTTTATTGATTGAATAATTTATTCGATCTTATCTGAACCAATAAATATTATTCGGGGTAAATTATAATAGTTTATTATTATTATTATTATAAAAAAAACATAAAGCAGTGGACGGCTAACCACTCCACCAATTGAATTGAAATTGAAGATAAAGCAAAAGTGGCAATTGCCACATATTTCCACTATATGTGGTAGGAAATTAAAGGGTATATTGGAATTGAATAAAAGAAAATTTAGGGTGGCAGACAAAGAAATAAGGGGGGCAAAATAATGACATTTAGTGGACTTTAGGTGGGAACTAAAGTATGATAAAGAAAGATATGTTATTATACTAATGTACTGGAATTATGAAGTGGGAATTTGCCACCATTTGTGGCTAGGAGTGAATTTGAAGGCTGGAAATCAGCTATAAAAAGGGGGCAAGGGGTTGAAGCCATTGACGGCAAACACAGAAAGAAAGAAAGAAAGAAAGAAAGAAATTAGTAGGATAAACATATGATCCAATGTTTGATTGGTAGTCCGATATTTCGATATAGTAATATCGAATTTCTGCCAACGACGGGATTCGGAACAGCCGTCAAGCCCAAGAAATAATAATAAAGTACCGGTCTGTCAAGAAAAGAGTAGAAATGAAGGAAACCACAAAGTTGGAGAATAAGGAAAATGTCTCTAAGCTTGGATTGAGGTGAGTGTGGAT